>OX422210.1:448703793-450087960 GCA_949130495.1 Sambucus nigra | reverse complement strand
TTTTTTATATGATGTTTAAAAGCTGCGAAAGTTTGATCGATTTTTTTAAAATAGCAAAAAAAATTATTTTAAGATGATTTTTTGTATATGGGTCCCCTGAATGCTTAAATACCACACAAAAAAATTCAACTCAATTTTTTTTAATATTAAAAAAAAAATGGTTTGCGCCAGTGGTATGTATACTTGATATGTATGAGGACTCCTCTCTCTCTCTCTATATCTATCTATCTATCTATCTATCTATCTATCTATCTCTCTATATATATAAGGAAAATAACAAGACCTTGCAAGGAACACAAACACTACACCCTCAACCTGAGGCCCTTGTAAAAATTTACAAAATGACAATACAGGGCAGAGGGAGGCTGCATCCTAGAATTTATGCACCCTCCTTACCGGAAAACACTTACAACTGGTTAACAACTTCACCATCGAGCCGGACATAACCGAATAATCACCAAATAAGGAGTAAAGACATACCATAGCTTTCTTGTATTCTTACATCTAAGAAGTAAGATGATCTACTGACGCTTATCCAACTTACAAGAAAGCATCTATTAACCCAAAACTTGCTTCTAATTCTCAAGTCGTCCTCTTGGCTGTTGTCCACACAAGGATAATTCACCTTTAAGGGACTTTTGGTTCACCCATGGTTTGAAGTCACGGTATCAGTCTATACCTCGTCGCCAATTTTGAGTTTGGTTTGTATTGGTGTCGGACCGTTGGTTTCGGGCAATATAATAACGTGGATAATTACATAATCATTATCATCATTTAATATGCATAACATTGTCAAATTTTGCCCTTGTTCTAGTAGTTATAGGCACACAATCTTCAAATATTTTTAATTAAAAACGAATTCTTAAAGAAATGATAAACGTAAATGTGTGCGTGTAAAATCACATAGGAGATGATGAGCGGGTTGTGAGTGGAAGCAAATATTAATCCGAGTTCTCTTATATTTTGGTGAGTCACCAATATATCGGCCGAGCCTGATTGAGTTAGTATTATTTTCTTTATTTATGACTCGTGATTTGAACTTGGTTCATGGCCCTGTAATACCTAGTTAACTCGGCCGAGTTGTCTTTGTTTTGGCCGACAAGTCAAACCATGGGTTTATCACACCGTCCTTTATGACAAACAACTCACCTGACCACCATCCCCCACAATTGAGGAAAAGACCTCACAGAAAAAGACCAACCTCTTCAATGGGTGACGTAAATCTCGAAATCTTACAAACTTGCACAAAAGAAATTAGAGATTCATTTCTTAAGCCTAACTGAGATTTGCAATTAAGGTTTCCATATCGTACTACTAAATAAAGACAATTACTACTACTAATATGATCTTAGACATAACTAATTAATGAATATCCAGAATTATCTCTTTTAATCTCTTATCATCACTTGCCCTTATTATAGGCTTATTGTGATTAAATTAAATAATTGAACTCAAAACAATAAAAATATTTTTTACCCGCAGCACTCCAATTGCGCTTTATCGTACATAGAACATCGCGCTCCCCTCATTTGAGAAACAATACTTTGGAAATTCTTCGCCTTTTAAATGATGCATCCGGATATTTATGAAAAAAATAAATATTATTGTTATTTTAGTTAAAATAATAATCAAATTATATATTTAGATATTGTTTAGATTATTGTTAGGATTTATTTTTTATGTTATCTATTTTAATTAGGTTATTTAGTGCCCTTTTTAATTAGGAGACTTGCTCCCGAAGTTTAGGATTATCTATAAAAGACTCTTGGCCCTCTCTTGTAATCATAATTATTATTGAGATTTATTTATTAATGAGATTTGAGAGAAATTATGGTTTGATTATTATTATTATTATTATTATTATTATTATTATAATAATAATTATTATTATTATACGCACGTGTCTAAATCGACAGCTTGCGGGTTTGGATTATAGAAAAAACTTTGTTGCGCTGTTGCTGGCTAACCCGACGGCCGTCCATGCTTATCGTCCTCCGATGGTGGTTTTTGACGATTGGTGGTCGTCCAAGTGCCCGCTGCCCCATTGGCAATTGGGTTGAGTGAGGATGCTGTTGGGTTTGGTAAGGCAGTTGTAAGGGCTTGTAAAGTGGAGAGGGATGCTAGGGTTTTATTTGTGGAGTTGGGGCTTTTAAATGAAGTATGTGGGCTGCCTAAGTGGTCTCTATTTGACTTTGATTCATTTTTAAAAGACAAAACACTTGGCCTAGAGGCTAATGGCTCCAAATTTGATTTTTTTACGCATCTGAATATTTAGGAAAAAATAAATATTATTATTATTATTTTAATTAAAATAGATATTAAATTATTTATTTAAATATTGTTTAGATTATTATTATGATTTATCTTTTATTTTTTTTTATTTTTTTGGTTTATTCCCCCATTTTAGAGGTACCATCTTTTATTTAGTTATCTCTTTTAATTAGGTTATTTACTTCTCTTTTTAATTAGGAGACTTGCTCCCAATCTTGTAATCAAAATTATTATGTAGAGTTTATTTATTATTGAGATTTGAGAGAGAATATGGTTTGATTAATATTATTATTATTATTATTATTATTATTATTATTATTATTATTATTATTATTATTATTATTATTATTCGTGTGTTCACGTGTGTCGAAATTCCGATGCGTTTATCATTAAATTTGGTCCATAATACTTCCTACTAACTCATTTCGCTCGATATGTGAGCAAATTGAGAATGACTCCAAAGTTTTCCACTCCAAGAAAGTCCACAAATTGATTGTTAAACCTTCCAACTCACCTCTTCATTAGAATGGGTTTAATTCCATAAACCATCTCAATTTTTCTTACATTCAAGGCTCTCACCAGCAACTTCACCCCAATTTTGTCCAAAACTTCTGTATGCCCACAGCCAAATATATCCTAAACCCTCCTTCATCCTAAACCTCCTTCAGACCAAGTAGAGCCCTTTAACCCATGCCGTGCAATTACTCGAGCTCAAATTGACTTGCTAAACTAGTGGGCGATTAGGACACTATTTCCCCTTAATTTCACAACCAAGAATATGCCCAATCCAAATGTCCAACAACTTCTTTAGATCATGAACATTCAATGTTCTCATGGTGTGTGCAACATACAATTTGTTCAAAAGAGCCCTTGCCTTTCTTGTTTATGTCATGCCCCTAGCCTAACCCGAGGTGTAACAACCTCGACCGATGTTAAGGATTAGAACGTTCAGGCTCAAAGCCATGACCCCGACTTGACGTAAACTACACGTCAATGGCTAAAAAGAAATACCAAATCCTAACTTTAGAGAGAGAATCAAAAGTTGTTTTATATTTCAAGAATGGGAAAAGTGAGTACAAATGAGATTACATCGGGTATTTATATGGGAATGATCACTTGCTATCCAAGTATTTAGCTAAAATGACTAAAAGAACCAACTAAAAATAAAAGAATGCCTAATTAGTCCCAAACATGCTTGGAGACTAGTTTAGGAAAGAAAATGCCTAAAAAGAACTAAAATAGAAAATATAAATAAAATGAAAAATAAAAGGAAAATAACAACGGATTCCCATCACACTCCCCGTCTTCGAAAAGCTCGTCCTCGAGCGTAGGAGATGAATGGCCAGAAAGCATGACAAGCATCAAAGAGATCTCCGCTAGATAGAAGAGCCGTCCTCGGACACTTTTGTACCGGCTTGCAATAAATCCGGGGAGAATAGGATCACCATCCAAACATGGCCCACCAACAAAATCTCGGCTCGAGATTCCCGTGATAAACCCACCCAATGCTTCGCCGCGAAAAACATCCACCAAGCGTATATCGAATGTCACAAAAAATGGGTCTACATACCCACCATCAACCACATCACCTCTAATCTCCACCTCAACCCCAAGAAAGATAGCATCCGATTTAACCTCATCAAGATCATCATCCCCATGCTCAAAGATTGGGAAGAAATCTCCCAAATCAAATATTTTTGGCTCGCGAAAGTGCGTGCGAGTCATCCAACCATCCTCGACAAAAATGTTGAAAAAATCCCCAATACATAACCCAATTTTGTCGTTTTGATCTACTTGCAATCAACCGACTTGGGAGTTTTTTTTTTTTTATCTTTGATTTGACCCAATTGGATGGATGAGGGAGGAAGAATAATTGGATGAAGCAACCAATCTTGAACAAGCCGCCGATAATCTTGAATTGAGCTTCGGGAGTTAATCGGGGCGGAAACGTAATTTATTTGATGTTTGGGGTTTGAAAAATGGTTGGTGGGTTGGAGGGTTCGGGGTGGTGGTGGAGGAATTTTGTAGGGTTGGAGCCTAGGGTTTGTAAATTATGGATTGGATTGTAAAATTGTAGGTGAAACCCCTAGAAGTGGGTTGGGATGGGTTTTCTTGGATCTTGAATGGAGGGTTTATGGAATGGATTTGGGTTTTGGGGGAAATTAGGGCTCAAGATTTGGGTTTTTGGGGTGGTGGGTTTTATGGTGATGAGGCGGAAGTGAGAGTCAATGTTCTTGATGAGATCTTGAATGTTTTTTCTCCATTCTTGATCGCCTTTCTTCAATTTTTGAATCCCATACTGTCTTTTGAATTTCTATAGAGTCATCGAGAGAGTAGCGTACGATTTTGATAATCTACACACACTGATACACACTAACACCAATGTTTGGAGTGACACCCGCGCTGATACCAATTTGACGTAAACTACACGTCAAAAAGTTGTCTTACATTTTCTATTTATATGAGAAGGATTACTTGCTAACCAAGTAATTAGCTAAAATGACTAAAGGTACCAACTAAAAATAAAAGAATGCTTAATTAGTCCCAAACATGCTTGGAGACTAGTTAAGGAAAGAAAATGCCTAAAAAGAACTAAAATAGAAAATAGAAATAAAATGAAAAATAAAAGGAAAATAACAATGGATTCCCATCATGACTGTTCAACGACCTCAACCTATAACAACAAAAATCTGTGATTACTAAACCATTTATTCATGATAATAACCAATGTTTTAAAAGGCATAGTGAGACGTGTCTCGAGGCGGGAGGATGGGGGTACTTAGCTGAGGTTTACGCCTCTTACGGGTGAGGCTTATGCCTTGGGCGTAGCACCTTGAGACGGTTGAGGCTTAAGCCTCACTAAAAGTGTCATCAAAGCGGGTCAAACCCTTAAAAAAAAGGGATGTGAACAACAACCCTTAACTTACCTAAAAAAAAGGGGGACGTATTTGTTCTTTGGAAGAAACCCTTAACCTACCTTTTTCTTTCTTTGGAAGCCTGAACCACCGAACAACAACCCGGACCATTTTTTCCTTCTACAAACAACAATCGACTGGTAATCTTCTTCTCGATCTATTTCTTTTTTTTCTTTCTTGTTTTTGAAGTGTTGACTTCCTTTTTTTTTTTGTTTTTGAAAGCTGACTTTTTTTCTTTAACGACTGCTATTTTTTTTTTTCTTTTTCTTCTACTGACAGCAATCGATTGCTATTTCTATTCCATTTCTTCTACAACTGCGATTTCCTTCTACAAATAGTAATCGACTGCTATTTTTTATTAATTATATTCTGACTATTTTTATTTATTATATTCTGACTTTTTTGCTTTTATTATATTCTGACTTTTTAAATGTTCTTAATACAAAATTTGTATCATTGAGGATTATGATTTTAATTATGGATTTCTTTTGTCTTGACGGTAGAAGTATTATGATGATGACAGGATGGTGTTATTATTTATAGTGTTACTTCACACCATTTGTTTTCATGATAGATATGATACACATTTTGTTCCTTATTCAATTGTTATTTTTATATCATTCTTATTGGCTTTTTTGAAAAAAAATTGAGGCTTACGCCTCGGTGCGCCTCGAGGCTTATGCCTCACCTTACCAAGACAAAACGCCTCAACTCCGCCTCGCGCCTTTTCAAACATTGGCAATAACTGGACCATACGCCACATACTTTGTAAATAAGGTAAAGGACTTTTCATATTTAAATAGCACTGAATCATACACCACTTACTTTGTAAATAAGGTAAAGGACTTTTCATATAAAATTAACATTCATTGATATCTATGATAAGTCCATAGCCATTTACAAATTTCCAAAAATCTGGGGAACATAGCCATAACTTCCGCAATACTTAGTAAAAGATGAGTAACTTTTCTCTTCCACCCGTGGACTTCTACATTGATTTTAAAAACATATAAATCTTCACGACCTCATCCAAAGTAATAAATATTTTGGATGCAAACTTTTCTCTTCCACCCCTTAACATCTACATTGATTTTAAAAGCATATAAATCTTCACGAACTCAACCAAAGTAATAACTACATCTCTAAACTATCTCAACAGAAAATAACTAATTCCTCAGCTTCTGGATATGTCTACGGCCTCAAATAACCACATGTTCACTCCCTTGAGGAAGTTAAATAAATAAGGGGTATGAGTATCAAATGTTTCAATAAGAGAGTATATCAACTCGATGTTCAATAAATGAACAAAATCTTAACAATAACCAAACCAATGGCGGATCGCTTTGGTACGTGATACGACTGTAGTTACACGGTATAATACTTTGGCTACAACGAGGGTATGCTTGGTTGGTTGGTGCGCTATCTCGGGTCGCAATTCATTTTACACTTTATTAGGTTCGTATATATCTATAAATAGTTGGAGTTGTTGGAGAACATCAATAAATATTGGGGAATAAATTATTTAATAAATATTTATGTAAAAATACAACTACTAGCTGTAAATTTTAAAGTTTACTCAAATTGAGGGTTTTTTATATTGAAATTCAATAAAAAACATAGAAAGTAACAAGTCTCAAATTGAAAATGACTTGATAGTACTGATTTTAGAAGTGTAAAACATATAATAACTTGTAGCTTTATTAAATTAAGATTCATGTTACCATTTAATACATAATTTTTTTTTTGTTATTAGCTCAATCCGAAGACCCCCTCGGCCTTTTAACCTCTCTCTGTTAGCTAATACCTTTAAAGTCGCTGTAGAACTTCGACCATCCACTGTTCCCCTCTAAGCTCTCTTACAAGGACAATGCTAACCTCAAAATAGGAGCCCACCTCCTTTACTTTTAATATTACGGCTTAACTACTGTGTTATAATAAATTACCAGATTCCCCAAACCCTCATTACTCCCACTCCAAGTATTGCTCAATTGGTCCACATCACCCAATATGGCCGAATATAAAATCTCGGCCTTTTTGACACATGGCAGCGATGTTAGTGATTTAATTTATTGAAGGGTTTGATTTATATGATAACTAAGTTTAAAAATATATATAAGTGATTTAAGATCTCTTACCTTTGCGGTTCTTTTTGGCTTGAACCGTAGAGATTTGATCACCTTCGCGCCACACCGTGTCATGTTATAAATC
This sequence comes from Sambucus nigra, assembly GCA_949130495.1. Classification (NCBI taxonomy): domain Eukaryota; kingdom Viridiplantae; phylum Streptophyta; class Magnoliopsida; order Dipsacales; family Adoxaceae; genus Sambucus; species Sambucus nigra. The sequence goes on along the minus strand of OX422210.1, from coordinate 450,080,566 downwards.
TGTCTGGGTAGGTGAAATCCGATGTTCTTGAATTTCGTCCCCAAATCAATATATCTATGATCCTCCAAGCATTATGAGTTTTTTTTAAACACATTCTTGAATATTAAATTAACCTTATTGACTTCTTGATTTGATTCCCGTTCCACTCAATGTCATATCGTGTGTTTGCCATTAATTTGAAATTATATTTTTTGAAAATCTTAACGACCTCAAATTGAGATCTTTCACTAATTTTTATAGTTTTCAGCCTCTAGATGAACCGTTTGCACGATATTCCTTCGATAAGGTGAAGCTATGAAAAGAGACCTTGCTATCTTTCATGCTATTTCGCTCAAGTCAAGACGTGCCATGTGTACAACAATTAGCACAACCTCCCGCACTTCTTTTGTTTGTTTATGATCTATAATGATCCAATTAGGAGACAAAGGGTTGCTTATATGAGAAATAGGATACTAGCTTCCTATAAAATTCTGAATCCTAATTAAACTCTATAATTAAATTTGTAATTTTATAAATTATTATTCATTCCACAAAATAATAACTATCTCAGAATTATAATATTGAGCTCACTGTCAGTAAATGTTTAATAATCTCCCCATATTAAATTACAAACACGATTACTAACAATTCTATTTTGCGGGGCAAATGAATAATTTCGAGCGTATAAAAAAATTAGAGGGTGAATGTATATTGAGCAGATCGTGAGGGGTGGGTGTATACTAGTGAGGGTTAATGTTATTGGAGGTGGGTTCGTGAGTTTGGGTTGAACCCTTGCCCTAAACTTCTCTTTTCTTACCTGGCTCAACAATATTGGAGTTATCTCGACGAGATACGCAGAAGATTGGCGATTAGATTACAACAGGGGCTAATGGATCGACTCCAATGCAACAGTTTCGTCAGGCTTTGAGTACTGTGAAGTCGGGTGAGGGATTTTCGACTGGTTGCGATCTCTTATCACCATCGCCGACTGCTGGATATGATGCTCGGTCATTGGCGAGCTCCGTTGGTAGCCAGATCCAAGTGCTAATGGCGTAAGTTGCATGTTCAAATTGGTGGAACCAATTTTAGGGGTTTTCGAGCATGAATGGTGCTCATTGGGGTGCATGACGGGCTCATATGGCCCTGGCATTGGTCAACAACGTTTGTCCGATGCTGACAGAGTCGAGGGTCGCCAGATCTGGTGGCTGGGGGCATACCAATCGATTCACAGCTATCAAACATATTCATACCTAATGATTTTCCGCGTAGTGGTGACAAAACGTATAACTTGTACAAATCTTTCCATTATCCAAGTGGATTCGATCCATTCTTTCCTGAACTAGGGATAGGGTTTTCTGGATTCGAGGCAGATTCGAGGCTTAGAATTTTAGATCTAGGGTTTTGAGGGTATGATGTTGGAGGAGAGGCTGTTGCCGCTTGATCGCTGACGGTAGGGGTGTAGTTTGGAGGATTGGATCACTGGTTCCTTCAAGCCCTACCCCTTGCTCTATAACAACTATTACAGAGACCACATCAGTAGCGGCTCTGGTACCAATTTAATGTGTAGTTGGGAGTGGAAATGATTTAGTCTTAACTACACAACATCAACGTGTTTAGAGATCAAGAGCCCAATTTCTATCTCTAATTTATCTCAAAAGTAATAGAAGTCATTACAAAAGGAGGCGAAGGGCTTTATTTATAGACTAAGTTATCTTGCTAGCCCTAAATGGTAAAATGACTAAAGTGGGCACTCTAGAATCTTCCAAGGGAATATTACCCTCAACCTCTACTACTAATTAAAAGAGAAAATAGCCAAACTAGACATGAAAATAAAAATAATTCCCAGGAGGGTCGTGTACATCATTGAGAGTCCTCCCCTTAAACGGGGTATCCACTCATCCTAGCAGCACCGATATAAACTCCATTGCCTCCGAATCTCAGTTCTGGAACTTTCCTCTAAATATTGAATTCCGCACGTCTGCCACCCTGCCACACAATCATTCCTATGCTAAATAACATGGAACGTGGCTGGTAATATGTCCTCTAGCATGGAGTCCCCACACGACAAATCCAGCCAAAACTTCACACTACTCCGACTGGCACCATAAAGAAGATGAAAGAAGTGAAATCGTTTTAACCGTTAGATACATGCTTCCGCATACCCACTCCATGAGGAACTCCGACTCTGCACGAGTATTAGCTCCTACCTCCCCCCCCCGAATATAGCTGCCATCACGTCTCCAGAAGAGATCCAAAGCCACTTCCCTAAAAAAGCTTTTTTAAACCAAGCCAAATCTCTAATTCATGTCGTTCCGTTTCCCATTGGTTGACAAACCTCCACTCAATTCACCAAAACAATAGCTTTACACCTCTTCAGATTTTTCTACAGGTCAAAGGCTGGCCAATACTAAAAGGACACTCTCTAGTTTGCCCACCTCACCTCTTTAAGTCTCTATTCTGTGTCCTTTTAGTATTGGCCAGCCTTTGACCTTTAGAAAAATACTGCCGCGTCCATCTGACCAATCGCTTCTTAAATTCCTCCAAAACGGGATCCCAACTTGCCTTGGACTTGAAGCTTGTACCAAGTGGCAAACCCAAATATGTAGAAGGGAGGCCACCCCCCGAAAACCAATGATATTGGCTAATTGAATACTGTTAAAAACCTTACCGACCGAAAACCTTACCGACTGGGATAAGCATTCTCTGGCATCACAATGAATGATAGTGCCATCAGCAATATGAAGATGAGAAACTGACACTGAGGTCCCTCCGCTGTCTCCAACAAATGGCCCTCCTCTACCTTGTACTTGCTCAACTCCTGTAAGCATTGTACTTGCTCAACTCCTCCATCAAGACTATCTCCAGAATAACTGAAAAGGAGAGAGAGAGAGAGAGAGGTCTCCCTGTAAGCCTTCCGCTGATCTGTTTAGTGGAACAGAAGACCGAGGATATACAACTATGCACCCATTGGAGTCCGTCGAGTACCAAAACCCATCCTGCTCAATGAATACAAGAAGGATATACAACTGTGCACTTACTGGCATCCATCGGGTACCAAAGCCCATCCTGCTCAACAAATACAAAAAATATAAGTTCTCATGATCATAGGCCTTTTTAGTATCAAGGTTACAAATCAACCAATGACTCGACTCCCTCACCCTAGCTTCCATACATCCATTAGCCACCAGTACCTCATCGAGAGTCTGCTGCCTACCCACAAGCATTTTTGAGATTACGAGACAACCATCTATCACCCTCTCAAGATGGCCCGACATGACTTTAGCTATAATCTCATAAAACTATTAACCAAACTAATCTCACGAAAATGTGGAAAATCCGCCGGACCCACCGTGGGAACATGGGTGATAAAAGCAGCATTAAAATTTCTTTCAAACTTCCCTCACCAAAATAGCTCCTGAAAAACACCATCTTGATTCTTGTCTGAACTAACCACCGATCACCACTCGAAAACTCCTGATCCTTCCTAGAAATGGAATGCAAGCTCACATCATCCAGATTAGGTCTCTATCGGTTTCCATGGCTCCTCTTCCAAGTAGAACTGTTTGTAAATTGACAATACCTGTTTTGACATCAACCTCATTTAAAAAGGTGGAATCCTCAATAGAAACAGTCTTGATACGATGAGCATTGGCTACTATGTAAAAAAAATTTCCTTGGTAAGTTAACTACGTCATCTCTAATAAACCTAGGCTGATAGCTGATTAATACCATCAACTTCTTCTGCTCACAAGAATCACAACCCAGCGTTAAAGCAAACAGCCGCTTGATTTGCTTCTGAAGCATTGCAACAGCTGAAAATTCAGGCCACTAAACAGGCTTTCGATATGAGCTACAATTTTTATTAATCTACCAGTGAGGATTTCACTCTCCAGCTAGGATTTGAACCTTCAGTAACAAATCAGATTCTGTCACTTCATACCCGACTTCTTTATCTTTGGAAAACTGAATTCCTTTGAGAAACAGCGTAAGCCTGTGCCTTGATCAAGAGGACTGCAAGGGCCCCCAATAAAACATCCATTACATCTTCGGTTCTGCATTATTATCCCCTAAAAAAACTTTAATTCCTACTCTTCCATAACTCCCATGATTTCCATCCAATGTTCAAAGGTAGCACCTGCAACAAAATACTAGCACCTTCTTTGTTTACACTTTGAAAACTTAAAGTGAAACCACTGAGAGTTATTGTTAGTTTGTCCTCTGTATTTGTTTTCCATAAAGAGACTATAACATGATTCAAAGTAGTGGTATTGATCTACGGTTCGGATGCCCAATTTTTGACTTGGTCCAATATCGGCTCGGTATCGGGCAATACACAATGATACACTATCTAGAGAGCTCATTTTTTATGGAAAAAATATAGAAAATTGTTTATATGGAAAAAAATATGGAAAAATAGGATTCATGTAGCAGACCCCAAATAATTGGGAAAAGGCTTTGTTGAGTTTATAAATAAGAATAACAATGTGGATCAATTCAAAACCATTATTTAATATGCATTTCATTGTTTGTATTTAATAACATGTGCTCAATATTCCATAATTCAACATAAAGTAAGGAAAACAATTCGATGCACATAAATTTAGAAAAATACAATTTATAGAATTTGAAGTTACAATGATACAATTTGTCATATATTGTAAGTAAATAATGATACAATTTTAAAATATCTAAATATATTCTAAATAAATAATGATAAAGTTTATTAATACATAAATTTTTATACATCTAATAGGTATTAAGTAAATACATTTTAAATAAATAATGATACAATATCGTTAATGTATTTTAAGAATATTGACCCAAACACAAATTCCTTTTCGTCTCGTAACTTTGCCAAACTTTCCAAAACCCTAGTTGCCGAAGCCCCAACTAGCTTCTCTTGCAAACCACGCCGCCAGATATCGGATCTTGCCTTTTGTAGGGAGTCGCCTCAGATTGACAAGGGAAGCATGGAATTTAATATCGATATAGAGTAAGTTCTTTAAAGGCAGAACCCCATGTGAGCCACTGCAAACCGGAGGTTTTTCTACCTCTTTATGTCGGTCGCTTTCAAACTCGGCCCAACTCTGTCCGAATCGGTCCAACTCACCTGATTTAGTGATTTCTTGGTCGAGTTGATCGATATCTTGCCGAGCAAGTCCGAGTTACTTGGATTTTTGGCATTTCTTTGATTCCGGTCTCGGTTTTGGAACAATGGACTGTGAAACCAAATCAACTCGGCCGATACTGAATTTACTTGCGCGAGATTTTGAACCATGGACTATAAAGAGCTTTGAGTTTTGGAATTTCCACCAAATTTTGATTCTGCTAACTTTAGTCTATCTCGTGATCTCTGAAGTCCAGACAACCCTCTTTAGGAATACACATATCTTTCATTTAACACAACGATGCATGCTTACAGCCACCATCTTTGCGTGTTCTTTAGTTATCTGAATTATCTGCTTTTGTAATGAATGTGGAGGCATTTTTAGTAACCACAAATAAGCTTTCATTTTCTCAGGGCGTGATGAATTACATGATGGATCCATGTTTCTGGTTAGCATTTGCAGAAATGTTCGTCATCAACAGATGACATTATTCTATTGATAGTTTTGGGGGGGTTTACTGCAAAAATTGCGTGGTTTAAGGGTTGGATTGTGTACTTGGAAGAACAAGTTAATACGGGTCTATATTTTTGTCGTAGAAAATCTTTATTTCTATTTATAATTATGTTCCATTATGTCTATTTTAGTAATCTGGTTAGTAATGCCCTGTGATTTTTTATGTCATGAAATCAATTGTAACTAGTTTTTGTTCCATATGATATGCAATGTAGCACGTAAACACGAATCTTGACTATTTATCATACAGTACAGGGGATGAAAGAATTACCACCACCTCCACCATAACATTGTAGACTAAAAATCCCAAATTGTCATGCCATATATGCCTCTTTTAAGATATTCTCCCGCCAAAGGCATGTGATTATTATACAAATAGAAAAATCATTGTCTCAAATTGGTCCTCATATTCAAATTTGGTAATGTCCAACTTTATTTTACTTTTTCAATATTCAACATATGAATTTAAAAAGTCTTGAGAGCTGAAACCATGATTACGCATTAAAAAAGGGAAAATGACAAGTCTCAATGAGCAAAGAGTATTATTTTGTCCTGTTTAATCACAAACTTTACATGCACATTACGGTGTTTAAAGATGATAGTAAAGCTAAACTTTCTTGGTTCACTATCATATATTCTTCTGTGTTGGCCAGAGCATATGCCATTCTAACAACAAAAGTAAAACATCTTATGAATTATTAAATTTTGTAAGGGTGCAACTAAAGCTTTGGTTCAAGCCGTATGCTATAAATGATCTTCAATGGTCTATGTAGAGCTAAAACTTTATCCGTACAACTGTAACTTTTAAGCACTACTGGAGGCAGTATAATTCTTTTCCTTAACTTGTAGATTTACTTTATTGCCTTGTATGGGTTGCACCCTCACTAATATATTAGTGTCTTCAAAATTTCAAAAATTACTTTGCAGTTTACAAAACGAATGACGGTTCAAGTTTGGCGTTTGTAATTTGAATGATGTACTACAATTAAATTCAATAGACCAACTATTCCAAAGTTTTTTTGGGATGGACTCCCATTGGTATTCAATTGGACAAGGTAATACACTCCACCTACAAGTATTTAACAAATCTGTATTTCATTATTTAGAAAAAGGGTTACTAATTTTACTTTTGCTAGCCACTGTAGTATCATGAAGAGTACACTGTGTTCCGGCGTTTTACTGGTTATGAAGCACGCGGGGCTTACCTATCCTGGGTCTCACGCCTATGAAAAGTGGAAACAATGGAGAATATTTTATTTGATAACTTCCTAGGTGGCATGTGATAACTCGTGATGATATGGATACATTCAAATAGGACTTATCATCAGGAGATGATAAGTGATAAAGGTACAGCTCAATATGTCGGGGGTATTTTAAATTAAAAATAATTGTAATCACTCCATTAGCATGACAAACTCAATTAATAATAAAATCTCTTCCCCTTTTGCGGACATAGACAATTTTTGCCGAATCAAGTACATCCTTGTGTTCTCTCAAACTTAATTAGTAATAAAATTGCCCCCCCCCTCCTCTTTGGTGGACATAGGCAATTCTTGTCGAATCAAGAACATCCTTGCATTCTTCGTTTTTTTTACATTTGATGATTTTGCTACTGCATTGTATTAGGCCCGTGTGATCAAATTAATCATAACATTAAGTTTTGTGCACTTATAATTGACGTCGGAAAGACATGGATCCCTTATTTGATTCTCACCAGCCAACCTCAATTGCCGACATTTTACCAATGGCCAATGTTTCAGAGAGCCACCACAGTTCGCATCATATCTAGGAAAACAAATATGTTCCACCACCTCCTCCTCGAGTGAGATATGTCGTACACTCTCACTATGACGAGAGTTTTTCTTGCTCACGGTATCGACCTCGCAGCAGCCAATCTCCCGACAACCATGAGTTTCCCTGCCATAGCCAATTTTCAATCATGATCGATGTGTACAAAGAGTGCCCATGTGAGCAGGTGAGAAGAGCCCGACGTCGGTAGGAAGAGAACCATCAACTCCAACGTCGATTGAAGCGGATAAAGAGAGGACTCCATCGAGAAAAAACACAGGGCCTAGATGTCGTCCGTACCCTATCCAGGTGACGAAAGATCTCGAAAAAGGAGAGATAGACATGGGAAAGATGACATACGAAGTTTCATCCCCAAGGAATTGATGGGCGAGTTAAATGCGTGGGAACTCGAACAACCAAAGAGTTGGCTCGCAGAGCACCGTTCAACCAGTTGAGGTTCCCATTCGTTCGGTCTTTGGATGAGGTGGAGCCTCCAAAGCAATTCACCACGCTCAGGTTCAAGATTTACGACGGAAAGATAGACCCAACTAACCATGTTTGGCAATATCGCCAAACTATGGCTCTGCGGGTCAACATTGAAGCACTTATGTGCATAATTTTTCCTCAAGCCTGGGAGTTGTCGCTTAAAAGTGGTTTGAAAAACTGCCCGTCGGATCAATTGTGACTTTAAGCAGTTGGCCAAAGCATTTAATGCTCGATTAAATATCGACGGTTCTCATCCAAAGATAATGGACATTTTTCTTGTCCTCCCTAGGAAAAAGTTGCAGGATACACTTGGAGTACACTAAAAGATATTGGGAGATGTAGCATAAGATAGAGGATTGTACAAAGCACGTTGCTATAACATTCTTTAGACCCGACGTTCTTAGCGAATCCATGCTTTATTAGGTACTAACCAAAAAGGAGATAATCTCAATCGATGACCTCATGTCCAAAATTGAGAAATATGCAAAGGTGGAGGATGTTGTCCACGGGGGTGATCAATTTGCAAGTCGACAAAAGACCAACGACACTGAGCCCAAGGAAGTCGCAACTAAGAGAGGAGTGAGGAAGCATAATGAGCTTTGAAAGGCTAGAGATAAAAGTAGATTTGACCAAAGCCTAGCAAGTGATTAACCCTGTTTTTAAAAAGCCGATCTATAAGATCTGAACTAAAATAAAGGATAAATAGTATTTCAAATGGTAAGGAAAATGGATGGGGATCCAATAAATAGAAACACGATGATAAGATACTCATATCACAAGGATTATAAACAAAAAATGGAGAATGGCAAGGCTCTCAAATCCCACTTAGAGGAGCTCGTTCAGACTGGACATCTGGGGGATTATGTCGAACGAAAGACCAATAAAGAGGACACAACTAAATAAAGACCATGCAATGTTTTGGACGAAAATGATGAGGGAAACATGTCTGTTGTGATTCACGAGGCATCCACTCCTAGACAAATTAAAAGAAACATGGTCCGAATGGAGATGACGAAGGTAACTCCAATCATGAAAGCCTTCACGGTAGATCCTTGTAAATCTGTTAGAGTGAAGCGTTTTCAACTTGAGGAGGTGGATCGCATAACACACATTATCTTCATCGAGGAAGACCCGGTAGGAGTAAGAAATCCCCATCATGATGCGTTGGTTATCTTCTTGCGAATATCTAACTAGGAGATCAAAAGACTCCTAGTCGATAAGGCAGTTCATAAAAAAATATTCATATAAAGCTTTTCAACAAGCTCAATTTGAGCTTAGAAGTTCTCAAATAGAGCATAATTCTATTGGTCAACTTTACCATTGGGAAATGTTGTGCAACCCGTCAGAGTAGGAAGAATCTCTAATTTGATTGAATTCTTAGTGGTGCTTGGTAGAGGATGGCTTCATGCGATGACGTTCGTACCCTTAACCCACCACCAAAAGCTCGAATGCATCACCAACCAAGGAGTAATGGAGATAAGGGAAAATTAGGCATTTGTTTGGCAATGGTTTATCATACCAAAACAATAGAAGGAAAAAGTGGAGGAATTCGCTCCAGAAGGAAGTCTTCCCTTAAGTAAAAATTAAAGCACGATGTCTCGAGGGTGGAGGAAACCCGAGTCACCCCCTGAGTGGGTCATAAAAACTTTGGAGGAGGTAGTGATTGATCTTGAATATTTGGAGAAAAAAATTCCTGATCGGTAGTTTGCTAACCAACACAGAAAAGAAGGAACTATTGGATTTTTTTAAGAAAGAATCAATATGTATTCACACGGCAGACGTACGAATGACATGCATCATCCCAGAGACAATGTTCCATAAACTGCATGTTGATTTGTCTTATGCACCTATAACTCAGAAAGCTCACCGAACACCCTGTAGAAAGGAAGGGTGGTTAAAGAGGAGGTGGGAAAAATTTTGGAGGCAAGGTCCATTAAGGAAGTTCAATTCCCCAAGTGGCCATTAAATCTAGTTGTGGCAAATAAAAGCAACGGGAAGTGGATAATATGTGTCGAATTCACTGACCTAAACAAAACTTTTTCAAAAGATAGTTTCTCGTTCCCCAAAATAGACTAACTAACCGACGTCAATGTGAATCACGAACAAATGAGATTCCCAAATGCATATTTGGGATACCATCAGATTTCTTTATTTGACCCCTACCAAGAAAAAAACATCGTTTATCTCTACATTTGATCTTTATTGCACAAAGTGATGCCTTTCGGGTTGAAGAATGCTGGAACGACCAACGTCTAATCACTAAGATGTTCAGAGAACAACTCGAGAATACCATGGAGGTTTATGTCGATGCCATATTATTAAAATAAAGAAGTAAACCAACCACACAAAATACCTCAACAAAACCTTTGAAATACTCCGTTTCTACAGAATGAAGCTTAACGCTGGAAAATGTTCTTCAAGTGTTTGGTCGGGAAGATTCATTGGGTATTTAATCAGTCAGAGTGATATCAAAGTCAATCCCGACCAGATTGAAGCCCTATAGACTATTGAACCAGCAACAAGGGTTCGAGAGGTGAAAAATTGACTACAATGCTCAACGTTCTCAGTTGGTTCATCTCTAAATCATCTGAGCGGTGTAGACCATCCTTTCACGTGCTAAAGAAGGAGCTAAAGGAGGTCTGGAGTGACGAATGTGCCTCAACACTAGAGGAAATAAATAGTTACTTGAGCACCCCACCATTTTTAATGGTCATCGACTAGGGATAACACTTATACTCATAGTTATCCGTCTCAAAACACATACTCAATTCGATTTTTGTCTGCGAGGAAACCCTGATCTATTATGTGAGTAAAACCTTGATCAGATCCGAACAAAGGTATAATTCTCTCAAAAATCTTATCTATGGAGTCGTGGTTGTATCCCGAAAGCCAAAAACTATTTTTAAGGATACTCTATTACATTTTTGACATCTTCCCCAATTAAGGTTGTACTACGCAAAGCAAACATGGCTTGATGGATGTCCAAATGGTCGATGTAATTAAGAAGGTTATATATTCATTACAGACCCAAAATAATCATGAAAGGGCAAATCTTAACAGATTTTGTTGTTGAATTCGTGTCCAAAAGACCCGAGAAAGAAGAAACAAGTAGAGTTATTGCTAAACGATGTAAAGAGGAGCAATCTCAGAGTCATAATTGGACATTGTTCATAGACGGAGCATCTAATTCCGAAGTATCAGGGGCATGAATAGTATTAATCACCCCAAATGGAGCCATAATTGAGCTTGCAATAGGACATGCTTTTGAAGAATTAAACAACGAAGTTGAATACGAAGCACTGCTTCGAGGAATGGGGAGATCACTTTTGCTCAGAGCTACCCACACGAAGGTATTTTTTGATTCAAAGCTATTTTCCAACCAGATGTAATGGGAGTGCAATGCAACAGGTAAACAAATGTCTGTCTACCTAGATTCAATTTAATTTCTTAAATATATCTATAATTCACTATTTAACCTTAGAAATAATATTTTTTTTATAAAATGCATTTATTGATCAAACATTCATAATTTAGGGATTTTAGACAATAAAAAATGCACTATTAAACCATGAAATGATATATAAATTAACAAAATTGAGATCTAATCACACCCCTAACTAGCGTATTGCCAGTCCTTAACAATGAAGTGAAGTATTAAGGGTTTATGCTTAAGAAAAAAAGAATGGAATTGAAAACCTAACTCACTTTCGTAGGAATCATGATTGCATTTACCGCGTGGAATGAGGCTTTAAAACCCCTAGGTTTCCCTAGTGGACGAGTTAGTCTTGTGAGGGCTTTTAGTGAATATACCAATAAAATTCTTAAGGCCGGTCATAAATAATCGATTAAGGTGTATTTTAGCATTCGATTTTAAGGAAATCTTTATCTTGATAATTAGCATACTAATAATTCTAAACTTTGTCTACACATTATTCAAGTTCTCAATATTTCTAACTAGTCATCAAATCATGGAATGTGTGTGTGACATAACCGATAATTATAATTTTCCATTTTTTGAGTAAACACAAATTTAATTCCCTTTTGAATAACATTTTTCCTTGGCTTTAATATTCACTGGGTATTCTCTCAACAAAGGAAAATCTCATTATTATGATTAGTTCACTTGACTTATGTGTGATCGGGAGTAAATGCATGAGAACAATATATACACACATAAGATTTTTAATGAAATACAGACTTTAATTACGTAAGATGATCCGCTGAATGGAGTACATCGATTGTGTGAGAACATTTAATTTAACTCATAAATTCCCCTATTCACATGTACACTATTTAGATCATGATACACTTAGGATCAATGGGGCTTTCCTTCGGTTATAATTGGGGTTGGTTTAAGGTTACAAATGAAGGATAAGGAATCAACATACTTTGAGAATTACATACCATTACGAACAATTAGGGTATTATATTTCTTCAAGGTTAAACTAATGTTGGCCACTATCATTTTTTAGCTCATTTTCTTTCTTTTCTATTTTTCTTAGAACTCATATAATTTTTACTTCTTCTTTTCACACCCTTCTTAATCTACTTCCTTCTATATAAATTCTCAAAATAAAGGGTAAGGTTAAATGTTTCCGGTTTAAACTCCATAGTGGAGTATGGGTATGGTTAATTGGATCACAACTGAAAGGCTTATAATAAGGCTCGAACGGTGTGACTAAGGAATGTCTATCTCAGGTAGATAAGGTTAAATGGGATAGAAAGACGACCTAAGTCATCTCAAAAGCTTTTCACGATCAGTTATGATTTGATTTGATGTCAAAGAATTTTTTGTAGTTATTATTTAAAATTTAATTTTGTTCCTAGTCTCCGAACAAAATAAGGAATAATGAGATTTTGTCAAAATTTAACTGCGAATTGAAAAAAAAAGTTACTTGTAACTCGAAGTTTATGTATAACCCTAAGAATGGAATAATATCTCTAAAGTTCTCCGGGTCAAGTCTCCACTAATGATTCTCATAGGTCTCTCTATTGTACAATTAGTTGGTTATTTGTTCTCAGAATTTTTCGTAACTCAAAAGTCTTTTTTTGGGAAAATCCTTTAAAATTATAAATAATAATGTAAATCAATGCTTATGAATCTATTACCATGTCAAAGTTTTCTTTAATAAGAATAATTTTTGTGAGAACCCGAATATAAATATGATAAATTCTATTTAAATCATGCTTACCTTATGTGATATGGATAATGTGATTATTAATATATATAATGTTAGGTTATTATGTTTAGTCTAATCCTACCATCATAAATCATGAAATATCGAATTGGTTACAAACATGAAAAGCTTTCGGTAGGAATGCTTATATTGGAGGCTAGTTTTGACCCTTATAATATAATAATTGACTTGAGGTAAAAACTAGATAGTTATATATATATATATATATATGTATATATATATATATATGAGTTAGGTTTGTAACAAAATAAACGGCGTGTAAAACAGAGGTCCGAGTAAGGAGTTATGCTGAAATTACGAAACAAGGGCAAATTTGTCCATCCGTTAAGTGGTGTTTTGTCTTATTAGTACACCATGTGTTACGATTTGATTGGTTGAAAGGGGAGGCTGATTTGGCGGACTTTAAACCCTTGAAATAACCTCATTCTTCAGAAAAATTCAACCATTAGAGAGCTTGGCCTGAAGAGAGAGAATCGAGAAGTTTAGGAGGAGAAGTAGGAGGAGAATTTGAAGAAAAATCCATAGAAAATTACATAAAAGTCCCTAAGGAAGGGAAGAAGAGACCATTGAACAAGTGCCAGACAAAGGCAAAGGAAAGGCCCATTAAGTTGCCAATGTGAGTGTACTCACCGGTAAGATGTATTTATACATGGTTATGGATATGATTAGAATATTACTTACTGGTAAGATGTATTTATACATGGTTATGGATATGATCAGAACATTACTCACTGGTAAGATATATTTATACATGGTCATTAATATGATCAGAATATTATGAATATGAAATCATTCATTTTGGTCTACCAAAATGGGAGGTTACTCCCCGACCCAGAATGGGGGAGAATTGTCTACAGATAAGGGGTTACTCTTCGACCAGGAATGAGGGAGAATTGATTATTATAGACAAAATATGTGAATCATGATTTGAAAGGTTGGGTCATTCATCATGAATGATCCGAATAAGTTTATACATTATTATATGGATATGATTTATGGCATTTAATTTTATGAAATAGTGTAGTAGTGATGCATTCACTGAGCTAATTTCAATGTTTATGTTTTTCAGGTAACGTGATGTCACTACCAAATCTAAGAGATTGGGTGGGATTAGAAAGGGGTGCATAAGACCATGATTTTGGGCGAATGTAAATTTGGTAAATTTAAGCCTACTTATCCTTTAAGTAAGTTTGAATAAACATAATTACTTTAAAATTGTGAAAGGTTTTTAGTTTTATGGATTCATTTTGATGCCTAAAAAAGGATACTCGTGTTTATTATTTGGTTAAGGCAATTATGGTTTGACTCACTTTGACTTTTAAACTTAATTATAAGTAACTGAGTTAGGTGTATCAACTTTTGGTATCAGAGCCTAGGTTTTAGAGGTTCTGGAGTTAGAAGCACCTAGATTTGGTAGTGGACATAAAAATTGTTTTGAGTCATAATTATTCGATTTTAAAGGATACAAATAAGTATGTTGGATTATAGAGATATGGACATCAAGGGTTTGTTATTATTTTTTAAATTGGATTGAGTGACTAACATCTGTCAGCTATATATATATATATATTATTGTACGGGATATGTAGTGTAAGGATCTCGCAGGAAAGAAAATAAGATGTTGAGGTTTATTCGGGGATGATAGCGAATACAAGTATTTTAATATGAATCATTGCATTGTTTTTTATGTGGTATGGATAAACATGTCACTAAAAAAAATTTTAACGATAAAATGTGGTATGAAAAATTGTGAAGTATTTGGAGTGATCTCTTCATATATTAGTATATGTGGATTTGAGTCGTGTTACTTATTAAGCCATGGATGGGTGCGCGCCTCATCTGTATGGGAAAGTGATTTACGGAAACCCATATTCCATTAAAGAATGAGAAGGGAGAAGAAAACTATTACATGAGTATGATGAGACTTAAATTGTTAGAGTGTGAATAAAATGAAGATTCACATAGTAAAGGTGAAGTGAGAAGATTATTAGTTGTATATGTTTAAATTTAATATGTGAAATGGTCTGAAATTCAATTATTAGTCAAGAAATCACAATTGATCCGAATATGGGTTCATAGTGAATTATGATAAATATAAGAAAAGAGTAATGAGAGTTGAGATGTATATCTGTAATAGTATGAGTACATAGAGGGGATATTACTCTTGTGATGTTTTGAAATGCTTATATGAATGTAAAGTTGAGACGGTGTTAAAGAGTTGGAACTTTAAAAATATTGACGAGTCCTTGTAAGAGTACGTGTTGTGTATGAGTATGGGAAAGATGCGCATCGGGTTTGAATATCAACAACTGTTGTGGGTGGATATTAATTTGAATTTTTATCATTGTATGTATGTTTTATCACTAATAGTATGTCATATCATGAATATAGTTGATATTATAATGATCCACCGAGAAGTATGTGTAATGATAATGTGCTATGTGAGATAACATAATACGATACATTAAGGTACTTATACAGTTTAATTGAAGGAAATACGATATATAATAGTTAGAGAAGTATTATGGGGTTGGTAAGTATGGGTAATATTTTTAGTGTCTATGTTACGTTTAACATCCATGTTATGAAATTGGTGAAGTGAGTGTATTGGTGATGTTGCATAATACTATCATGTATTCTTTACCAGATAATGTACAAGAGATGTTGGAAATATTTTGAAGACATGTATACATATTATACGGTGTTACTTTAAGAATAATGTTGATGAATGTGAAAAAAACAATAACACTGATAGCGTCACTAAGGATCGGGGTAAGATTATGATTGTAAAGTTATTGTGTTGGGTGGATGACTTGTTAAGGTCATTGTGTGTTTAGTTAAATAACAATAAACCAATGCTGAAAAAGGAATATAATGATAAGTTATATTGAGTTCATAGTGAATGACTACACACTATACATGGAAGTGAATATGGAGTCTTGGTTAAAAATGGACATTTGGTGAATAGTTATTCATTATCGATATATGAAAAGTAGTGAGGCTATATTTAGATTAAGTATTGTAAGAATGATATTTAACATACTCTTAAACTTTAGAGATGATGTGGATAGTAGTTAAAGTCAAACACATGTATTTGGTATTGAATGGATGATAGAGAGATGAAGTATAAGAAGCTAGCCTTGTAATAGAACATTGATGATTTGAAATATTACACGATGATAAGGATAGACTATAGGAATGAAGGGAGAAACGTAAAGAATGATACTGGGTTTATTAAGAATGTTCACTCATTGTGAATATTAGAAGATACAATCGATAATCTATTATGTGTGAATGTTCGACATATGTACATAAATGTATGAAGTAATATATGAGTTGGGAATTGGTTTTCATTAATAAGAAATCATTAGACGGTTATCCTTACATATAAATGATAAAGAAACTGAAGATATTATGAAAGAAGATTTGTCGTACATCGAGGAACCAACAAAATATCTTGATCGTAAGGAGCAAGTATTTAGGAACAAAGTTATTCCCTTAGTTAAAGTTATGTGGTTGAGCCATGAATTTAAATAAGAAACTTGGGAAATGGATGATATCATGAAGAAACTATATCCCCATCTGTTTGGTTAGTGACATTGATATTAAATTTCTGGGATGAAATTTTTTAAGGGGGAAAGTTGTGATGACCCAGATATAGATATGATAAATTCTATTTAAATCATGCTTACCATATGTGAAATGGATAATGTGATTATTAATATATATAATGTTAGGTTATTATGTTTAGTCCAATTCTACATTCATAAATCATGAAATATTGGTAATACCCCGTATTTCTGCGTATTTAGAATTTAATTAATTGGGCAATTAAATAGAAAATACGTTTTAATTTAAATTACGTGAGTAGAGTAATTTAATATGATTTAATGATAATTATGATTATTAAGCGATTAAAATAATAATTGTGATTATTAAATATTAATCGAGAGATAGACACTGATTAATATTATGATTCAAATTTATTAAGTGAGAATAGTAAATGTTGATAGTTAATTTGTATGAAATATCGAGAGATATCGACGTACTTGATTATACCTCAACCTAGTGTCACATGTAGACTAAATTGAGGATGAGATGGAAAATATATTTTTGGTGACTCAAATGATGATTTAGAGGTCACAGATGATTCCGAATGGGTCGAATTAGTCAAAATAGTATACCTGGGGGTACTAGTCGGGTACCGGTGTATTTTTAGGCTGAACCGGGATCGTACGAGGACGTTTTAGTCATTTGGAATTTGGGGGTGAGGAGACCTACGAATTTAGGAGTGTTTTATTAGCTGATTAAAAGTGGGGTTAGGGTTAGAAACCTCATAACATAAAGGAAATCCATTAGAGAGAGAAAATAGATTATTCTCAAAGCTTAAGGGAGAATTAGTGAAGGATTCATAGGGTTCTTGCACCACAAACTTGTTGGAAAGGAAGATTGGAGGAGAAAGACATCGATCACCAACAACAATCACGAAATCAGATCATCTCTGAATAAGGCAAGTGGTTATTTGCAAAATTATTTTGAGTTATAATATCCATGCGTAGGATTTTAAATAATTGATTTTAATGAATATTCTTAGAGAAAAGGAAATGATTAATTGCATGTTTGGGTAGAAATCACATGTAGTTAGATTTATATCCGTGGAGGATTGAAAATCAGAGGAATCATGATTGTTAATATGAATTAAAAATCTGGGTTTATGATTTAGAATATGGGAAGAACATATTTTTAGGGTTCTTGAATAATTAGAGGATTTGTATTATTCTGGGCTAAATTCGTGAAAATTCATGATGTTTAAATTGTTGGAAATCATCCTAGAGTATGTAGGAATGGTTAGAAATCATTGGTTTCAAGTTTGGTGTGTTATCATGTAAGTTGGAAAATTGAGAATAGTGAGAAAACGTATGAAGAAGACGAACTGCACCTGCACCTGCTCGATTGATCGATCGACCCTTGAATGTCGATCGATCGATGGAGTCGATCGATCGATGGTCCTGGTCGATCGATCGACCCAGGCTAATTCTGGTTTTTTTTGTTGGTTAAGTTCTATTTCGTTTACCAATGATTGTGGGGAACCTTCGGGATGATGTTGTACCTGTGTAGGCACTTAGAGAGTACTAGTAGGTGTATAGTAGAGGTTCGTTATAATCATAGTGTGCAAGATTTTAGGTAATGGATCGACAAGGATAAACCGATCGAGTAGTATATTAGAGTTTCGAGATTTGAGTTACGGAGGGAGAAAACGTAATCTCCAGGGGCATATAAGTAGGTTGGAGATAGCTTAACTACTGAAATGAATAGAGGGGTAACTAGGAACCTTAGAGTTATGTGAATACTCAATTAAAATAATTATAGTGAGATAAATCATAAATAATTAAGTACGGTGAATATTAAAGAGAGAATATTACGTACGAACACTATTATTAGGTTGTGTGTATACCTACTGAATTATATAGATACTTAAGTGGTCAGAATACCTAAAGTATAATTGCCTATATTAGGGTCGAGGTAGGATTCCGAACTAATATATGGAAATAGTAAGTTAGGGTCATGACGAAAGAGTTTCGAACCAACCTATGTATAAATTTCATTAGTGGGGTCGAGGTAATTGTTCCGAACCACTTCATGAAATGAATTTGGGGTCGAGGTGACATTCCGAACAAAACTCTTACTTGGTGTTGATGGACCCTTCCGAACCAATAGTCCTTGATATGTGTTAAGAGGACACATTAGAAATAAATAAATTTATAAGTATATGTTGGGTGTGGAATATATACTATATCAATAATCTACTTATGCGAGTTAGTAGATAATGAGATGCCGCGAATACTCCTAAAAGAAATTTTAGTAGGAAGACTTAATTATAAAACGATGAAGGATAACCAGGCGTGAACAATTATGTAAGTATATAAATCATGAGATATGATTACTATTACATACTAAGTGGGAGGAATGGGAACTTAGTAGTATAGGTGAGACAGTTGAATATCATAGTTCAGTTAGCTTGAGTAGTATAGCTAGGCGAGCTAGGTACGGGACGTTAGGCGTGCACGATAGATGAGGGGTGAGGTAACTCAAGAGAGTGTACGCGAAATCTTAACATGTGTAATCAATAAGTCGTATTATTGTAATCACTTGCAAAATATTTTTAAAATGTTTTGAGTACTAACTCTTGCTATTAAAAATATTTTCAAAACCTTTTAGTGTCCAGCCACAGGGACACCAGACTTGAAGAATTCTGTGCAGGGACTCATAGCTGCAGCTTTGTGGAGGCTGACAGGACTTTGCATAGACGCTTCATCTATTCAGATCTAGTGTAGGATCTTATGATAGTATTCTTTATTGGGACATGTTGTCCACGGTCTTTATTTTAAATTTTAGTTTTGGATTATGTTAGTTTTATTTAGTAGTTTTGGATTTTTAGCCGAATGTTGACTCGGCAAGATTTTATCCTTTATATATTGCTACATGGTTTGATTCATTGTTGATTGTAAATGGTTACCTTTTTCTTCCACATGAGTATTTTGTCTTGGGTTAATGTAAGATAAAATTTGGCACCGGTCTAATTTCATTTAGGTGATTAGTAATTAACAAGTTTTCGACAGTGATGCTAAGAATGAACCAACTAAGAAACCTGTTTTAATTTAATTTAGAACTGATCACCCGGGATTTAATTAGGCGGAGTGTCACACATGGTATCAGAGCATTAGGTTCTAGTGTCAACAGAATTTGAGCGGCTTAATACGATTTCAGTGTTTCGTTCTTTATTATAGAGCCCTATTTTAGGACTGTTGCTTTTGTCCTTACGTGTTTCAGATATCGTACTTGTGCTATTAGATTTTGTATAAACTGTGTACTTATACAATTCGATCTATTTTTGGATGCCACCGAGGAGATAGCGAACAGAGAGGGCCGAGGCCAGAGATGAGGTGAGGGAGGCTCATCGGGAGCCACATGCACCGCCACCCCCACCCCCACCCGAGATGATTTTTACTACTCAGGTGGCAGTGATAGTGGCTTAGGAAGTTGATACAACCATGAGGTCCATGTAAACCCATTTTTCTCAATCCCAGGTACAGCCTCTAGTGGCACCAGAAGTTTAGGCCCCGGCAGGGCCACCTTCTTAGCAGCGAGTCAGGGAGACCTTTCAAAAGGGCCATCTGCCCGAGTTTCAGGGCAGTACTGACATGGTAGAGGCTTTCAACTGAAAGAAGAACATCCAACGCCATCTGTGCATGCTTGAGTGTACTGAGGTGCAGAAGCATATGCTTTCTACTTTTCGTCTGTATGGATCAGCTTTATAGTGGTGGGAGTCAGTTACCACCGCAGAAGAAAAGGACTTGATGACGATCTCTGAGTTTTGGGTACGATTTGATCGCAAGTACTTCGCGCCTGCAGTAGAGTCAGAGACGAGGAAGAAATTAGTGAGGTGGTCAAGGGTGATCGATTAGTGGCTGAATATGAGGAGGAGTTCACCCGTCTAGCTAATTTTGTGCCAGACGAGGTGAGCAACGAGGAGCGGAAAAAGTCTAAGTTTATGAATGGTTTAAACTGGAAGATCAGGCAACATTTGATCGGTAACCCAACACTGTTGACTTATACAGACATCATCAACACTGCACTAGTGCACTGTCAGGATCATCGCTTCCATGTGAAGGGAAGCAAGAGGAGTGAGCCTAGCCAGCCGGGCAGGGCAAATGAGGGTAGTGACAACAGCACACCGCAGCAGCAGACAATGGGTTAGCAGGGGCAGGATTCCTGATAGGGGAACTCTGCCAAGAGATTTAGGTATGGGCGACATAGATCTGACAGGCAGGGATAGTAGGGTTCCCAACAGCAGGTTCCTCAGGGGAGTCAGGGCCAAGGGAACCAAGGGGGAGGCCAGCAGGGCCAAGGCCGTCAGGGCCAACATTAGGGCCAAAGGCAGAGACAGTTCCAGAGGTTGTGTTTCACAAGTGGCCAGCAGGGTCACAAGAGTAGGACTTGTCCACAGGGAGATATGGCACAACAATAGGGTGCCCAACAGGGAAGCAAGCTCCGTTAGCCCCAACACCAGCACAGGCCCCACAACAACAGCCGGGCCAGATGCACTACGAGCGTGTGTACAATGTTCGAGATGTGCCTTTTCATCCAGCACTTTCGGCACCGCCGGCAGTCGTGGGTAAGTTTCCTATCCATGGACATAAGGGTAGTATTTTGTTTGACATGGGTGCGACACACTCTTTTATTGACACTAGATTTGCATGAGCAGTTGGCCTTTTAGAGACAACCGACACTCATCTTATGTGTGTTGAGTCACCGATGGATAATGGGTCCTTTATACACTCGATCTGTAAGGGTATGGTCATTATGAACGGGAGTTTGAGTCTAGCGTCAGACCTGCTAGTGTTATATATGGAGGGCTATGAAGTCATCCTAGGCAGGGATTGGTTGGCGGGTTATAGGGAGATGGTAGATTGCTATGAGAGGACTATAGTGTTCTCCATTTCGGGACATGCGATGTTCCTAGTGGTGATGCCTCTTCCCGAGGGAGGATCGCACTCTCATATGTATTACATTGAGGAGGAGACCTTACAGGAGGTGGTTGTTTATCTGGACTCAATCCCAGTCATGAAGGATTTCGAGGATGTCTTCCAGGAGATACTAGGGTTACCACCCAGTAGGGAGTTTGAGTTTGTTATTGACTTGGCACCGAGGACGAGACCGATTGCCAGAGCACCGTATCGCATGGCCCCTTAGAAAATGAAAGAGTTGAGAGAGAAGATTCAGCAGCTCTTGGGATATGGTTTCATTCGGCGGAGTACATCACTGTGGGGTGGGCCGGTGTAATTTGTGAAGAAAAGGGATGGTTCACTCCGTTTGTGCATAGACTATAGGGAGCTGAACAAGGTGACGATACATAACAAGTATCCGTTACCTAGAATTGATGACTGGTTTGATCAGCTGAGAGGGGTTGCGTACTTTTCAAAAAAATCGATTTAAGTTCAGGTTACCATCTGTTGCGCATTCAAGAGGAGGATGTACCTAAGACCTCCTTCTTATCGCGGTACGGGTCATACGAGTTTAGAGTGATGCCGTTTAGACTCACTAATGCGCCTGTAGTGTTTATGGACCTCATGAACAGGGTATTCAGGGAGTTTTTAGACCAGTTTGTGATCGTATTCATCGACGATATTATGGTTTACTCTCGCACGAAGGTGGAGCATGTAGAGCATTTACGCATGGTTCTTCAGACGTTACGGGACCATCAGTTGTACACCAAATTCGGGAAGTGTGGATTTTGGTTTTGGGGGATTCAGTTTCTTGGCCACATTGTGTCCAATAAAGGCATATCTGTCGATCCGAGTAAGGTATCAGCAGTGAGAGAGTGGGGACAACCCACGACACCGGCCGAGGTTCGAAGCTTTTTGGGATTGGCTGGTTATTATCATCGCTTCATCAAGGGATTCTCAAAGATTGCTGGTCCTTTGATGAACTTGACTCGTAAGGGGGTACCATTCGTATGGAGTGACTACTGTTAGTTAGCGTTTGATGAGCTAAAGGGCAGGTTGACATCAACACCCGTACTTGCATTGCTTATGAGTGGATTGGAGTATCGAGTCTATACTGATGCATCCTTGCAGGGACTCGGGGGTGTGTTACAGCAGGAGGAGAGGGATATATGCATCCCGAAAGCTAAGGCCACATGAGAATAATTACCCCATCCACGACCTCGAGTTGGAAATGGTCGTCTTTGATTTGAGGATATGGAGACATTATCTTCTGGGAGAGAAGTTTTCTCTATTCACGGATCATAAGTCACTTCAGTATCTCTTCACCCAGAAGGATCTGAATATGAGATAGAGGGGGTGGCTTAAATTAGTTAAGGACTACCAGTTTGATATTCAGTATCATCCTGGCAAGGCTGACGTGGTGGCAGACGCATTGAGTCGAAGACCAACAGGAGAGTTAGCAGAGGTTTGGAAAGCAAAGTGGAGCGAACTTCGACATGAGGATGAGGTAGCCCGAGCATACATGGAAGTTTTAGCTATCACCCTCAAGAGTGTTATGCGGGTGGTGAGGGAACATGCAGAGGAGCCGTTTTGTCACGATAGAGTACGACAGTTACTAGCCGAGGGGGCAAAGTCCTACTCCATCAGCTCAGAGGGAGGACTTCAATTTAATGGGAGACTGGTAGTACCCGAGGATGAAGATTTTAAACATGTCGTCATGACAGAGTCGCACGGGTCTAAGTTTGCGGTACATCTCGGTGGGGATAAGATGTACCAGGATATCCAACGATAGTATTGGTGGTTGGGTATGAAACGAGACATAACAGAGTTTGTCTAGAAGTGTGCTACGTGTCAGCTTGTGAAACTTGACCATCAGAGACCTTCAGGAATGCTACAGCCACTGGAGATTACCGTGTGGAAGTGGTAGAGAATTTCTATGAACTTTATTACTGGACTACCGACATTACAGAGAGGTCACGATTCCATATGGGTGATTGTGGATAGGCTGACCAAGGTAGCACATTTCTTGCCAGTTCGTACTGATTTTGATACGATGCACACAACTTTTCATTTTGGAGATCGTTAAGCTGCACGGGGTTCCTATTAATACTGTGTCGAACAGAGACAAAATATTTGTGTCGCACTTCTTGCAGAGTTTCCAGGAAGCTACAGGGACAAATTTGCGGTTGAGTACAGCGTATCACCCTCAGACAGACGGGAAAACTGAGAGGGTAGATGCTTGAGGATATGTTGAGGACGTGTATCCTAGATTTTGGGGGAGGATGGGAGCGATACCTCCCATTGGTAGAGTTTACGTATAACAACTTTTACCAATTCACTATCGGTATGGATCCTTTTGAGGCACTTTATGGGAGGCCTTGTCGTTCGCCTGCCTATTGGTTAGAGGTGGAGGACAATAAGCTATTGGGGCTGGAGATGATACAGGAGACTTTTTCCAAGATAGAGTTGATTCAAGGACGTATTATAATAGCCTAGGATAGGCAGAAGAGTTATGCTGATGCCGGTAGGAGACACGTGGAGCTATAGGTGGATGACCAGGTGTTGATTCAGATATCTCCTATGAAGGGGATTATGAGGTTTGGTAAGAAGGGGAAGTTAGCACTGAGATACGTGGGACCGTTCCCTATTATTGAGAGGGTGGGACCGATAGCATACAGATTGGGACTCCCAGAGCATCTTCAGCGGATACACGACGTGTTCCATGTGGCATCACTGAAGAAATACAGGAGGACTGAGAGAGCCTTCTGGCACGTTCCACTTGAGGAGATTGATTTGCAACCAGATGTCTTGTATGAGGAGAGACCCATGGCTATTCTGGATCATAGTGAGCGTAAGCTTTGATCCAAGGTAGTACCGTTAGTGCAAGTACAGTGGGGACACCACAATGTTGAGGAGTCGACATGGGAGCGAGAGGAGGATATGCGAGAGCAGTATTCAGAGTTATTCACCGTAGGTATATCCTAAATTTTGAGGACAAAATTTTCTTTATAAGGGGGGAAGTATGTAATACCCTGTATTTTTACGTAGTTAGAATTTAATTAATTGGACAATTAAATAGAAAATACGCTTTAATTTAAATTACGTGAGTAGAGTAATTTAATATGATTTAATGATAATTATGATTATTAAGCGATTAAAATAATAATTGTGATTACTAAATATTAACCGAGAGATAGACATTGATTAATATTATGATTCAGATTTAATAAGTGAGAATAGTAAATATTGATAGTTAATTTGTACGAAATAGTGAGAGATATGGACGTACTTGATTATACCTCAACCTAGTGTCACGTGTAGACTAAATTGACGATGAGATGGGAAATATATTTTTGGTGACTCAAATGATGATTTAGAGGTCACAAATGATTTTGAATCGGTCGAATTAGTCAAAATAGTATACCCGGGGGTACTAGTCGGGTACCGGGGCATATTTAGGCTAAACTGGGATCGTACGGGGGCGTTTTAATCTTTTGGAATTTGGGGGTGAGGAGACCTACGAATTTAGAGTGTTTTATCAGTTGATTAAAAGTGGGGTTAGGGTTAGAAACCTTATAACACAAAGGAAATTCATTAGAGAGAGAAGAGAGATTATTCTCAAAGCTTAAGGGAGAATTGGTGAAGGATTCATAGGGTTCGTGCACCACAAACTTGTTGTAAAGGAAGATTGGAGGAGAAAGACATCGATCACCAACAACAATCACGAAATCAGATGATCTCTAAATAAGGCAAGTGGTTATTTGCAAAATTATTTTGAGTTATAATATCCATGCGTAGGATTTTCAAATAATTGATTTTGATGAATATTCTTGGAGAAAATGAAATGATTAATTGCATGTTTGGGTAGAAATCACATGTAGTTAGATTTATGTCTGTGGAGGATTGAAAATCATAGGAATCATGATTGTTAATACGCATTAAAAATATGGGTTTATGATTTAGAATATGGGAAGAACATATTTTTAGAGTTCTTTAATAATTAAAGGATTTGTATTATTCTGGGATAAATTCGTGAAAATTCATGATGTTTAAATCGCTGGAAATCATCCTAAAGTATGTAGGAATGGTTATAAATCATTGGTTTCAAGTTTGGTGTATTATCACGTAAGTTGGAAAATTGAGAATAATGAGAAAACGCATGACGAAGACGAATTTCACCTACACTTGCTCGATCGATTGATCGACCTTTGAATATCGATCGATCGATGGAGTCGATCGATCGACCCAGGCTGATTCTGGGTTCTTTTGTTGGTTAAGTTCTATTTCGTTTACCAATGATTGTGGGGAACCTTAGGGATTATGTTGTACCGATGTAGGGACTTAGAGAGTACCACTAGGTGTATAGTAGAGGTCCGTTATAATCATAGTGTGCAAGATTGGAGGTAATTGACCGACGACGATAAACCGATTGAGTAGTATATCGGAGATTCGGGATTTGAGTTACGGAGAGAGAAAACATAATCCCCAGGGGAATATCAGTAGGTTGGGGATAGATTAACTACTGAAATGAATATAGGGGTAACTAGGGACCTTAGAGTTGTGTGAATACTCAATTAAAATTATGATAGTGAGATAAATCATAAATAATTAAGTACGATGAATATTAAAGAGAGAATATTACGTACGAACACTATTATTAGGTTGTGTGTATACCTACTGAATTATATAGATACTTAGGTGGTCAGAATACCTAAAGTATAATTTCCTATATTAGGGTCGAGGTAGGATTCCGAACTAATATACGAAAATAGTAAGTTGGGGTCATGACGAAAGAGTTATGAACCAACCTATGTATAAATTTCATTAGTGGGGTCGAGGTGATTGTTCCGAACCACTTCATGAAATGAATATGGGGTCGAGGTGACATTCCGAACCAAACTCTTACTTGGTGTCGATGGACCGTTCCGAACCAATAGTCCTTGATGTGTGTTAAGAGGACATATTAGAAATAAATAAATTTATAAGTATATGTTGGGTGTGGAATATATACTATATCAATAATCTACTTATGCAAGTTAGTAGATAATGAGATGCCGCGAATACTCCTAAAAGAAAATTAAGTTGGAGGACTTAATTATAAAACGATGAAGGATAACCAGGCATGAACAATTATCTAAGTACATAAATCATGAGATATGATTACGATTACATACTTAGTGGGAGGAATGGGAACTTAGTAGTATAGGTGAGACAGTTGAATATCATAGTTCAGTTAGCTTGAGTAGTATAGCTAGGTGAGCTAGGTACGAGACGTTAGGCGGGCATGATAGATGAGGGGTGAGGTAACTCAAGAGAGTGTACGCGAAATCTTAACATGTGTAATCAATAACTCGTATTATTGTGATAATCACTTGCAAAATATTTTTAAAATGTTTTGAGTACTAACTCTTGCTATTAAAAATATTTTCAAAACCTTTTAGGTGTCCAGCCACAGGGACACCAGACTTGAAGAATTCTGTGCAGGGACTCATAGCTGCAGCTTTGTGGAGGCTGGCAGGACTTTGCATAGACGCTTCATCTATTCAGATCTAGTGTAGGATCTTATGATAGTATTCTTTATTGGGACATGTTGTCCACGGTCATTATTTCAAATTTTAGTTTTGGATTATGTTAATTTTATTTAGTAGTTTGGATTTTTAGCCGAATGTTGACTCGGCAAGATTTTATCCTTTATATATTGCTACATGGTTTGATTCATAGTTGATTGTGAATGGTTACCTTTTTCTTCCACATGAGTATTTTGTCTTGGGTTAATGAAAGATAAAATTTGGCACCGCTATAATTTCATTTAGGTGATTAGTAATTAAAAAGTTTTCGACAGTGATGCTAAGAATGAGCCAACTGAGAAACCTGTTTTAATTTAATTTAGGACTGATAACCCGGGATTTAATTAGGCGAGGTGTCACAATATTGAATTGGTTACATATACGAAATTTTGAAGATTTTGGTAAAAATGCTCATGTTGGAGGCTAGTTTTGACCCTTATAATATAACAATTGACTTGACGTAAAAACTAGATAATTTTATCTATATGAGTTAGGTTTGTTACACAACAAACGGTATGTTAAACAGAGGCCTGAGTAAGGAGTCATGCTGAAATTACGAAACAAGGCAAAATATGTCCATCCATTAAGTGGTAATTTGTCTTATTCGTACACCATGTGTTACGAGTCATAAGTATTTGATTTTAAAGGATACAAATAAGTATGTTGGATTATAGAGACATGGACATTAAGGTTCTGTTATTATTTTTTAAATTGGATTTATTGACTAACATCTGTCAGCTATATATATATATATATTATTGTACGGGATATATAGTGTAAGGATCTTGCAGGAAAGAAAATAAGATGTTGAGGTTTATTCGGGGATGATTGTGAATACAAGTATTTTAATATGAATCATTGCATTGTTTTATATGTGGTATGGATAAACATGTCACTGAAGAAAATTGTAACGACAAAATGTGGTATGAAAAATTGTGAAGTATTGGGAGTGATCTCTTCATATACTAATATATGTGGACTTGAGTCGTGTTACTTATTAAGACATGGATGGGTGCGCGCCTCATCTGTATGGGAAAGTGATTTACGGAAACCCATATTCCATTAAAGAATGAGAAGGGAGAATAAAACTATTACATGAGCATGATGAGACTTAAATTGTTAGAGTGTGAATAAAATGAAGATTCACATAGTAAAGGTGAAGTGAGAAGATTATTAGTTGTATATGTTTAAATTTAATATGTGAAATGGTCTGAAATTCAATTATTAGTCAAGAAATCACAATTGATCCAAATATGGGTTCATAGTGAATTATGATAAATGTAAGAAAAGAGTAATGAGAGTTGAGATGTAAATCTGTAATAGTATGAGTACATAGAGGGGATATTACTCTTGTGATGTTTTGAAATGCTTATATGAATGTAAAGTTGAGACGGTGTTAAAGAGTTGGAACTTTAAAAATATTGATGAGTCCTTGTAAGAGTACGTGTTGTGTATGAGTATGGGAAAGATGCGCATCGGGTTTGAATATCAACAACTGTTGTGGGTGGATATTAATTTGAATTTTTATCATTGTATGTATGTTTTATCACTAAGAGTATGTCATATCATGAATATAGTTGATATTATAATGATCCACCAAGAAGTATGTGTAATGATAATGTGCTATGTGAGATAACATAATACGATACATTAAGGTACTTATACACTTTAATTGAAGGAAATACGATATATAATAGTTAGAGAAGTATTATGGGGTTGGTAAGTATGGTTAATATTTTTAGTGTCTATGTTACGTTTAACATCCATGTTATGAAATTGGTGAAGTGAGTGTATTGGTGATGTTGCATAATACTATCATGTTTTCTTTACCAGATAATGTACAAGAGATGTTGGAAATATTTTGAAGACATGTATACATATTATACGGTGTTACTTTAAGAATAATGTTGTTGAATGTGAAAACAACAACACTAATAGTGTCACTAAGGATTGGGGTAAGATATGATTGTAAAGCTATTGTGTTGGGTGGATGACTTGTTAAGGTCATTGTATGTTTAGTTAAATAACAATCAACCAATGTTGAAAAAGGAATATAATGATAAGTTATATTGAGTTCATAGTGAATGACTACACACTATACATGGAAGTGAATATGGAATCTTGGTTTAAAATAGACATTTGGTGAATAGTTATTCATTATCGATATATGAAAAGTAGTGAGGGTATATTTAGATTAAGTATTGTAAGAACGATATTTAACATACTCTTTAACTTTAGAGATGATGTGAATAGTATTTAAAGTCAAACACATGTATTTGGTATTGAATAGTGGATAGAGAGATAAAGTATAAGAAGCTAGCCTTGCAATAGAGTATTTATGATTTGAAATATTACACTATGATAAGGATAGACTATAGGAATGAAGGGATAAACGCAAAGAATGATACTAGGTTTATTAAGAATGTTCACTCATTGTGAATATAAGATGATACAAGCGATAATCTATTATGTGTGAATGTTCGACATACGTACATAAATGTATGAAGTAATATATGAGTTGGGAATTGGTTTTCATTGATAATAAATCATTATACTATTATCCTTACATATAAATGATAAAGAAACTGAAGATATTATGAAAGAAGATTTGTCGTACATCGAGGGACCGGTGGAAATTCCTTATCTTAAGGAGCAAGTATTAAGGAACAAAGTTATTCCATTAGTTAAAGTTATGTGGATGTTCCATGTAATTAAAGAATCAACTTGGGAAACATTGGATAGCATGAAGAAATAATATCCCCATCTGTTTGGTAAGTGACGTTCTTATTAAATTTTGGGGACGGAATTTTCTAAGGGGGGAAAGTTGTGACAACCCGGATAAAAATGCGATAAATTCTATTTAAATCATGTTTACCTTATGTGATATGGATAATGTGATTAATAATATATATAATGTTAGGTAATTATGTTTAGTTTAATTCTACCTTCATAAATCATGAAATATCGAATTGGTTACAAACATGAAATTTTGAAGCTTTCGGTAGGAATGCTCATGTTGGAGGCTAGTTTTGAACCTTATAATATAACAATTGACTTGAGGTAAAAACTAGATAGTTGCTTATTATGAGTTAGGTTTGCAACACAATAAACGATGTGCAAAATAGAGGTCCGAGTAAAGAGTTATGTTGAAATTACAAAATAAGGGCAAATTTGTCCATCCGTAAAGTGGTATTTTGTCTTATTAGTACACCATGTGTTATGATTTGATTGATTGGAAGGGAAGGCTGGTTTGGAGGACTTTAAACCCTTTAAATATCCTCCCTCTTCAACAAAATTCATCCATTAGAGAGTTTGGCCTGAAGAGAGAGAATCGAGAAGTTTAGGAGGATAAGTGCGAGGAGAATTTGAAGAAAAATCCATAGAAAATTACATAAAAGTCCCTAAGGAAGGGAAGAAGAGCCCATTGAAGAAGTGCCAGACAAATGCAAAGGAAAGGCCCATTAAGTTGCCAAGGTAAGTTTACTCACTGGTAAGATGTATTCATACATGGTTATGGATGTTATTAGAATATTACTCACTGGTAAGAATTATTTATACATGGTTATGGATATGATTTGATCATTACTCACTAGTAAGATATTTTTATACATGGTTATGGATATGATCATAATATTATGAATATGAAATTGTTCATTCCAGTCTACCGAAATGGGAGGTCACTCCCCGACCCAAAATGAGGGATATTTGTCTATTAGAGATAAGGGGTTACTCCTCGACCATGAATGTGATAGAATTGTCTATTGTAGAGAGGATATGTGAATCATGATTCAAAAAGTTGGGTCATTCATCATGAATGGGCCGGATAACTTTTTACATTATTATATGGGTATGATTTATTGCATTTAATTTTATGCAATAGTGTAGTCGTGATGCATTCACTGAGCTATTTTGCTAACGGTTCCAATGTTTATGTTTTTCAGGTAACGTGATGCCTCTGCCAAATCTAGGAGGCCGGGTGGTGTTAGAAAGGGATGCATAAAACCATGATTTTGGTCAAGTATAAATTTGGTAAATCTATGCCTACTTATCCTTTAAGTAAGTTTAAATAAGCATAATTACTTTTAAATTGCGAAAAGTTTTTTGTTTTATGGATTCATGTTGATGACTCGAAAAGGATATTCTTGTTTATGGTTTGGCTAACGCAATTATAGTTTGACTCACTTTGACTTTCAAACTTAATTAAAAGTAAATGGGTTAGGGTGTGTCAATTTTATTAATCACTAATCGAATTTATTGCTAGAAAATGCACTACATTTTGATAATTGGACCATATATATATATATATATTTTTTTTTTTAATTTTTAGAAAAAAAATCATGATCTTTCTAGATTGTTTGGATAGAATATAATGCACATGCACATGTTTACCCTATTGGACACGACATGACCGTCAATTAATCTATGATATATTCAAAGTTCTTAACATTTTCAACTTTTTTGAATTGAAAAACTTGTTATTATTTATTGCCTTTGCTTAAATTAGTTTAGTTTCTTAATTAAATTTCTTTACTTTTAGTATTGCTTTACGTTGGTGTCATTATATTCCAACGCGATTTTAACCTGAAAATTTCAAAATATCATACAAATTAAATAATGAGAAAATAGATCTATTAAAGATTCTACCTAAACTATCTCATTGTCATGTTCCCTTGGGTTCGACACTTGGATATACCGCCAATTATTACTATTTAACATGAACACCTACGCTTAGGCGAGATTACACGCAGATAAATCAAGTCGTGTCAACAATACCTCTTGAAAAGTAATTACAAGATGCAACAATATCAGAATAGTGAAATGATCATGCACATACAATGCAAGTTACCAAAAATATTACATCATCCATTAAACAACAAGTTTTCATTCTGGAGAATGCACATACAACATAATAAATTAAAACACATTCCTAGTTGAAAGGACAATGATCCTCCTGGGAGCTAGATGTGCCAGTGTCTGCTTAGCTTCTCAAAGGAATTGGTTGGGAAAGAGGAAGCACTTTTTCGTGACTCTAAGGTGCATCCGGTACCAGATGTTTGAGAATGACATCCTCGGGCACCCAACAATCTTCACTCCTGAATGGAGCAAAAACATAATAGGGATCGTCGATGATATAACATTACGAGAGATATAAGGTCTTTGGCACTTTCAGAACATACGGGGCGTTTAACTACCCATGCTTGTAAGCTTCCGCTTTGATATCCTCAAAGAGAAACAGGGCGTTGAGTACAAACTCATCATAAATATTTCTCCATGCCCTTTTAGGTTCATAATGGAATCTGTGGTGAAGATCCTTGTACTTGACATTAGGCCCATGGATGATAGTCCACGCCTTCATTAGATCTGACTAGATTTTCTCCACCTTCGCTCCAAATTGGCGTTCTCCTTCTCCAACAAGGATGCCACCCCTGTGTGTTCTCTAGTTTGACCGTACAATCATCCAATTTCTTAGCATGATCAAAATCGATAAGGAAAATCCTTTAAAAGCCTTCGCAAACAATCATATACCCTAACCTATCTCAAACATAAGACCCTTTCCCTAGAATATGGCACAGGTTGTCAATGTCTAGCTTATATTCACCGTGATCGGAAGTCTGTAAATCAAAAGACTAGTTAAAAAAAAATTCCACAAAGTATTCCAAAATAGAAAATGAAAAAGTATCCATGACAACATTCAGTAAAGAAAAGTATATTTCTTTCATTCATTCAAATGTGAAAAATGGTTTAACAACCTTATAACAGCAAAGTAACAAAGGAAAAACACAATGAAAGAGATAAGATAAAATACCCATGTCTTGACTGGATCTTTGATGGATTCATCACCAAAAACCTCTACATCTTCTTGATCGAACACTGTAAGAGGGCTAGGCCGGTGCTTAGCAAAAATGTTCAAAAGGAAAGGGGACATCAACCCTTTTTAGGGTAGCATCCCATCCTTCCTCGAATGCTTCCTTCTTGACATAGCTGATCTATTACTTCGCATTATTGAAGGTGATAACCCATCCTTTGTGATTGTCCATATCATTGACCTTGAAGGCCACCTTCAAATTTTCTTTAGTGGTTGCTAAATTCACCTTCAACTACTTAACCTCTTCCACAAATTTATTTAGGTTGAACTCCCTCTTTTTCTTTACCATCTGAAGCTTGGCCTCGTCTAGAGACTTTTGTAAGGCCTCAATGTCTTATTCAAACTCAAAGGTATTCTTAGCCTCATTGACTTCTTTCTCTACCATCAAAGAAAATTCGACCAAGAATTGTGGATGTAATATATTTGTCAGTCAAAATAGAATCCAACTTACAACAAAAAGGTTAAGGCTAAAGCCACTTACTAGAGAGAGGGTCTGTGAAACATGTTGAACATGATCTTAGTTCTTTAACATTGTCACCTATGCCTGATATTGGGGGAAAATCACCCTTAAGATTAGATCCATGGACAGATTGGCTAAACTATCTACTGATCTTCGACAATCTCCTTGATCTTCCTTTTACAGACAAGATATTGGTCAGGGGTGTGAACATCGGTATGTTTGCGCCTCTTAGAGACGTGTGCCCCCTAATCCTTGATCAGGAAGTTATCTGCATTCATCGGAGTGAATGAGATCCCCATTTCTTTCATTTTTATCCTTGAAGTAGTTGTGTGATTCACCAAAGATTTTCCTAAAAAGTCAGGAATATGGAACTTAGGTGCCATATTATCGGTGTAATAAGGCTTATCAGATGAGGGTATTTCCTCAATGTTAAGCGGTTCAAAAGAATTGAATGTCTTGCTCAAATAGGAGTTCATCGGACCAACTATAGGAAGGGGCAGGTTGTTAGGATGTGACTGTGATAACCTTCGGGTATCTCCATAGACTTATGAAATAGACGAGCAATGATGGGAGTGATGTTAGACAGATAGCTGGGCTAAAAATCCACTAATTGGGAACGATCTTGTTCCCCAAGTCTTTGTTTGATCAACCAAATTTTCTTTAAATAAGAAAAATTGACTTTGTCCATGCTTGGCTCATTTTTTATGATCATTTTTAAGGAAAAGGAGAAAATAATTCCATAAACACATTCAAGAAAATACAACAGCATATATTGAAATAAGGGTAAGGAAACTTAAAAGATGCACTTGAAATATCGTTATGACAACTTTGGGGCATTTGGGACCATCGTAAGGCAATTGAACCTCAGGGATTGACAAATGATCTAAAATTTTGACCAATAAGCCATTGTCCAATAATTCCTATTGGAATCAAGAAGGTTTAAGACCAATGTGTTCAACCCTTTTTCCCAAGTCACTGCCATAGAGTTCATTAAGGCAAGTGATGCCATTAAAATATTCACCAAACATTGGGTTCACATTAGGATGGTACCATGTTGAAGAAATCACATAACCTAAGAAAACATTTGTTAAGTGGAAACATAATACTAACCTCAACCACTTAGATAGAAAATATCCAATGCTCCCTGGCATATCATAGTGATCAATAATTCTATCTAGGATCTCCATAGTGATGTGAATAAGGATATACCTCCTCCTGAACTATTCGATGGTTGATTCATTGATAACATAAACCATATTTGCATAAGAAATAAAAGAAAGGGCCCATAAAAAATTAATTAAATAGAGGAAGAACTTCACTTACAAAGGTGATAACTATGAGGGTTGATGGAGGTGATTTGAGGCTCTTGAATATGCTTCATAAATGAGCGTGAATGGTCATCAAGTGATTTGGGACGTTTTGGAGGTAGCTATCCAAAGCACTTCTCCCGAAAAACAAGCATCATTAGACATGAATCCCTTATTGACAACTTCACAATTTCCCAGAACAACGTCCCCTAATTTTCAAGATATAAAACCTGTTTTACCCTCTGACCATAGTAAGAACTTACACCGCAAAAATGAAAAGTCTTGGGGAAAATTATGGGATACGAAGTTTTTCAACTTATGAAGCACGTGGGGACTACCTATCTTGGGTCCCACACCTATGGAAGTGGGGAATAAATAGAGAATATTCGATTTGATAACTTTACAGCTGGCATGTGATAACTCATGAAGATATGAATACATTAAAATAATACTCACCACTATCATATGATAAATGATAATTGGGAGAGCTCAATATGTTGGCGATACCAGTATTTGGCATTATAAATAACTGTAACCATCCCATTAGTGGGACATGATTGGATATGACCTAAAAAATCTTGTATATCGTAATCTCAAACTCAACTAATAATAAAATTGTTCATCTCTCCTTGGACATTATCAATTCTTTCCGAAGCACATACAACCTTGCCTTCTCTATTCTTTTATTTTTGGTAATTTTTAGTGTTTTATTGTATATGCTTGTGTAATCAAATTAACCATAACAATAAGTTTTGTTCACTTACACTAACCATAATAAACATTATAAAATGCAAAAATAATTGACATATAAAATTTATTGGATTGTTAGAACGATTTTTTGGATTTTTACAATTAGGACATTGGACTTTGGTTGTCATCATATTGGAGGATTGACAACTGATTTAGATCAAACCACATCTTGACCAAAATTATGGTTAGTAAATAATTTTTTTAAGAAAAAATTAACCTTATTTATAACGTCCACCACCCTATCCTCACCCACCATATTTTTTTTAAACAAAACTTAAAACTAAAAAATGAATTAAAAATCTAGAATTACCAGTCCAATAATCTAGATTGTTTTGATTATTTCAAATTTTAATAATTCTAGAACAAATAATTCGAATATGAATATTTAATGAAATTTTGTAAAACATCTCAATCCATTTTTTTATTTTATGGAATTTTACGCATTCCCAAGAATGTGTAGGATTTTTATTTTTTTGGAAATTCATGCACTTTTTCAGAAAGGAAATGAATAGTTTAATAGAAAACTGAAGATAAAGAGAGAGAGAGAGAGAGGGTCCGAAGGAGGTAGGGGTGGGTGTAGGTCCGAGGGTGGGGGTGCTGGGGTAGAGAGGGTCAGGGGAGGTGAAAGTGTTAGGTGGTGTTTTATTCTCCTTTTTAAAAGTATATTTGTGAATTAAAAATATGTACTGAGGGTATATTTACAAGTTAATATTATAGTTAACGATCAAATTGATCGAGAGATGGTTTTTGTTTAATCGAGTTTCAATCTATGCACAATCATTTGCTTTTATATCAGAACCACTTTCACTTTTAAACGCCAATACCCCCCCAAAAAACCTTGTTATAATTAACCATTATCCAAAAAACCTTGTTATAATGAATCATTTTCCTTTTGTTTCAAAGCAAAATTTCCTTCCAACTACGTGTGAACAAATCAATGAATGAATATTGAGTACCAAACATGGTCATTACTTTGTGGGAGCTTCTTAATATAGTCCGTCATCTAATAATTTTTTTACACAAATCTAAAACATTAACATTATAAAGATAGATATTACTTAGGGTTTGACAATTATTATTTATTCGTTATCAATAAAACCACCATAATTTTTATTTCATGGGATTTTACCCCCATTAAAGCCATAAGCTCGGAGGCCAAAGCAAAGTAGACACGAGGAAGTAATCATATCACATTCTTAAAACACCAGTGGATGTCACGGGGTTTATGTTGAAACACCTCTTCCACTTAATGTTTTGAACTTCAGGGAATTTTGAAAAATATATTCATTCCATTCTAAATGCTCGAATTAAGTCCTTGGTAATTTCCAATTTACTTGTACAAATTAAATATATCGATCTCACTATTATAATTTTCGAAAAATAAAACCATTTTTAAATTAAAATAAAACTCGGAGATCATGATTTAATTTGTTCCATCAAATTAATTACCTGAGTACATTCAATATAAAAAATAATAAATAAGAATGAATTTTCCAGAAAAAAATATGTTCTAGGCCGATCACAATAATAATCCATGTTGTCCATAGAAATGTGGGATCCTAATTAATTAATTAGTACATGATAATAATTAACATGAATAAGATATATAATCATAATAAAACACAACAACATGCAATCACATTTCAAATAAGAAACAAATTCCTCTTTCCATCATGGCATAGAGTTCCTCTCGAAGTAGAATTCTTAAAAACCAATAATTCTACTTGAAGTAAACTTACTTTCGAATAAGAATCCTATTTGAAGTAAACTTCATTACACACTATATTTTTTTCATGTATTTGAACATCTAGAAATAGTTTTTTTTTCTCGGGAAAGATTGGGACAAAGATCCATTATGTAATCATCCAAAACTGCACCAAACAAACCAAAATGTAGAATTTATTTATGGCCAGATTGATTTTCCACACGGACGGATCAATTTGAGCTCAAGAAGAATCAATTAAACGATGGTATGGATCAATTCGAGCCTATATCGCTCCATATTCATCTCGAGTTCGCAATATGGATTCAAAACCATCCCAAACATGGCCAAAACTTCACCAAACTTCATGAAAATTTGTCCAAGACCAAAAACCATGTAAATAAAGGACTCTAACTAGTACAAACTACTACATCCCCTCAAAATATTCTCTAAACACATCATTCAATGTAATAATTAAAAATAACCTAATTATTAGAACAAAATCAAATATGTGAAAAAAATAATTACTGATATAAGCCACCATATGATCCATTCATATAAAGCATCATGCATGTGACAATTATGGAAGAGATATATACATTAAAACCCTACAAAACTATGTTAGTACTATATCAGATACAAACTGATGAGGTGTGAACCTCGTATTTAAAACACGTCATTGGGTGTTTACGCCCTACGCAAAAAGATACCACAACTTGGCACACTAAAAATGAAAGTGTAGCGGGAAGTAGGGATCGAATCCACAGGTAACAGTATTTAGGATTACAGTGTTTTAATACTTAGAAAAGGGAAAAATAAAAGATGATAAGGAATTAAAAGGGATAAAGAAAAAAGAAGAAGTTAAATGCTAATTAAGACTAAAAAAGAATGAAAAACGGGAATAGTCACATCCCCACGATGGGCTA
Organism: Sambucus nigra; assembly: GCA_949130495.1. Lineage (NCBI taxonomy): Eukaryota > Viridiplantae > Streptophyta > Magnoliopsida > Dipsacales > Adoxaceae > Sambucus > Sambucus nigra. Next base: position 450,042,409 of record OX422210.1, on the reverse strand, counting down.
AACACGCGTAATTAGAATTTTGGTTCAAAAACATTTAACTGAGCATATTCAATTAATTATAAACATAAGCCATGAAGGAATTTAATTCAAATATGCGAGGTAAAACATTTAATCAAAAATGGTCACACGCTGATTAATTTTGGAACATCGCTGTAAACACTAATGTTGCGTGGCAAAGAAAGTTAAACGGATAATATTCCAACTTTAATGCTCGAGATTTCAATTAAATGCAATTTTATCAGAAACCTAACTTTTGTAGATGACCCCAACCCACTAACTAGCAACAAGACATGATTAAACTAAGTAAAACAACAAATTAATAAGTGAAACAACAAATTAAACTACAAACAACTAATTAACTGAGCATGAAAATTAACTACAAAGCTAGAAATCAAGTAAATAAAGCATGTATATAAGGAAGGTGACAATGAATATTAACTACTTACATAAATGGGTATAACCCAAAAAGAGAGGGAGGAGAGAAAAGCCCTAAAAACTTAAGCTAAACTAACCTAACCTAAAATGTTGTAAAAATGACTCTACTAACTTAATATAACGTTTACATATAAATAACCAACCAAAAACCCACCTAAAAATACAAATTTGCGAACTTTTACTGTAGCCGAATCTATTCGGAAAAATTCAGAATCGATTCGCCCATGACACTGCTAATTCTTCAACTTGGGTCAATAATATGAAAAATGCCATAACTTCTTCGTTATAACTCGGAATCAGGCACGGTCGGAAGCTACGCTAAGCTAACTCAGAAGGGTACAATTCCAAGAAGACATTGGGACAAAAAACCAAATGATGAAATGACTAAAATTCCCTTGAATGTGATTTTGAAAAAAAAACCTTCCCAAAAATGCCATAACTTCACGCGAATAGAACTCAACGAGCTAAAACTTCCATGAGAAATCGGGACCAAAACTCGAGTGTTGAATTCACTAAAATGCTCCCGAAGTTACAGTAGTTAATGAAACTTTTTTCGAACGTGACCAAACTTCACGCTAGGCCCGTTAATACCTACGAAAGCTCAATTATACCTAATATAGCATGTTAATCATATAAAATGGAGGTTTTCTGGTTAACGAGCATAAATATAGAAATTAAAGTACCCGAGGGGGATAAAATGCATAAGTATAAAGGGTGAATAAATACAATATTCGTGCCGAATCACCCGCCAACTTACACATTGCTATTCCCTAGCAATGAAATTCAAAGAATATGGACTACGAGTAAAACACAAGAGTTGAGATATGTACAAAGGGCATAAAAGCCACTTTTGCAGGCGAATGATTGCATTTAGTATATGAAATAAGCCGTTAAACCTCTAGGCTACCCTAGTGGACGAGTGTTGTCTCGTGAGGGTTTTCAGGGATGAAACCCACAAGCATCATAGTTTCTTAAAAAAGATGCCCAATCAACAATATAAGACATGCTCAACAATACAAAAAATATTTCAAACACATTATTAGCATAGTGAACAAATTCACACAAAAATTCGTTGTTATTAACATTATAGAATGAACTTCATAGAATTAAAACCTTAAAAGTGGGAGGGGACAAGCACATGCAAAGTATGATTTGGAAAAAACTTATATAAATCGTATAATAAACATTAAAGTATGCATAATTTCAATCCACACCGGATATTACATTCAACAAATGAAATCACTATGAAAAGGGAGGTAATACACGGGACATGCGGGCATAAAGAGTAAATTTAAATGGACACTAGGCCTCGCACATGTCACAAATGAAGAACGCTATATATAAAATGAAAAATGTGTAATATCAATGAAACATACCGTTCATTAATAGAGACGAAATACATTTTCACAGATTATCGTAACAATTTAAACTTTTGAATTGCATTCACCATAGGATCACATAGGAGTTTTAAAGGGCTATAATGTAAGTTTGGGGTTAAGGTTATGAAAGGAAGGGTATATTTACGGATTCAAAGCTTATTGGAAATGAAAATTTGGGATAATAAAATAGTGGGCAATTTATAAAATTGGAATAAAATATCCATAAAAGCATTGAATATAACAATGGAAAGAGATTAAACAAAGGTTATTGAACACCATCTACAACATATACAACCTTTTCTTTCTTTTCTTTTCTTCTTTTTCTCATGTTTTCTTTTGTTTTCTTTTATTTTTATCACTTTTTCTTTTCTTTTTCACTACACTTTTTCACTCTCACATACTTAATTGCAACCACGTAACACGAACATCATTCAATCCCAAGTATAATTCCAAACAAAGGTATGGAAAATAATATGTATGGTTCATAATTCCAATGTGGAGTTGGTTATGGGATTTTGGGTTATGAAATGAAAGGCTATATTAAGGCTCAAAGGGGTTGACTAGGGAACACATATATGGTGAGGTCAAGGTCAATATGTGTGATATAACAAAGATGGCCTATGATCATTTCCTAAAGTTTACGCAATTCTCGAATCAAAACAACTTTGAAAATCATGCTCAAGTAACACATTTCATAAATGAACTCAATTAATGAACGATCAAATGAAAGAATAGTGAGATTACCGATGAATTTAACGCTTTCAATGAGGAAAGAGTAGTGTATATCATTCACAAATGGAGGTATGTCTCGAATCTCACTTATGTAAGTATATACAGTTCGATAAAAGATTACCGAGTTATAAAAATCTTAAGCTAAATCAATAAAACAAGAAAAGTGCATGTGCTCATGGGTTAAAGTTTAATTCATAAAGTTATTCATAATATTAATGATTTGAGAACTAAATATAATAACTTCTAAAATCGAGAACATGCATAGTTGAATTGTCAATTGGATCGGGAGTTTATTAAAATTTATCATCGAAAACAAAGGTAAAATGCCCAAGAAATGAGAAAAAAGAAAGAAAATATTTTTGAAATTTTTATTTTTTTACAAAAAGGCATGCTTAGTAACTAACACGTGATAAAAAAAATGAAACTACATAATGAACGGGAAGAATGTCCCACACTCCCTAACTTAAATGTTGCATTGTCCTCAATGAAAATCAAGAACACAACATAAAGAGATGAGAAGAAAGATATTACCCAAAATTGGAGCGATCCCCGATAGTTACGAGTCCATTGAATCTACACATCATGTTAGTAACAAGCATAACAAAAAGAATAATAACTAGACTACAATTAAAAAGAGAGAAAAAAGAAACATATAACTATTTACAACCTATAATTTTAACTTCTAACTAACTATACACTAGAAGTCAAAATTTTTGAGGATCCGCCCCAAATACGTTTTGGATTTTAAGGATCAATGGTTGACCCTCCCTTTCATGCATGCCTCCTAAAAAATAATAATTTCGTTTAAATAACTGAAGACATGTGTAAGGCGGAAGAAAGGAACCATCATCAGTAGAAAGTTTGAGAGGGATGATGGGGAGTTTGGATATAACCGGGGACAAGACCAAATTTATTTTAAGAAAATTAAAATCACATCCCCAAGGTTTATCAATTGGAAGGGGAGGTGGGGCAAGTTCTAGCGAATAGCCCATGAGATGAAGCATCTCCAAATAACACTGCTGTTCAAGAATTGCGTCAAAGTCCTCAAGACTTTCATCCGATTCTTGTGACAGATTTAATTGTTTGTTAATAGTGGGGAACTAAGTCCTCAAAAGAATTAAAAATACTAATAAGAGGTTGAAATTTGAAAGTGCTTGGATCACTCTCGATGATTTCTTCCTCAAAAAGGGTGGAGTGAAAATCAAGTTTCAACCTCAACTGAGCTGTTTGAAGAAGAAATCATCTCATCGAGTTGGACATTTTTTTTATTTGTCCAAGCTTCATAAATCTCTAATTCATTGTTCAATTCCTTATTCCCACTTTTCAAAGTTTATCCCCAAGACAATGGATGATTACCTAAAAATTCTTGATTTTCGCGTTGAATTCTTTCATTTTCAAGAATTTGAAAGCATTCACGCATAGTCTTAGGAGTGTAACTTTGAGAACTATTGTCATAACAATTAAAGCCATCAAAAGAGTTAGGGTGAGAGATTTCAAATTGGGCAATTCAAAAATGTGACAAGCACCAAAATTTCAAGTTTCTCGAAAAAATTTAGTACAAGTCAAAAAGAAAGAAAAAAAGAATATTCAATATACACACAAAGTATTAAAATACTAAAATCCTAAAATGAACCGCTCCTGGTCAACAACGCCATTTTTGATGAGTCGTAAACTTCATATTTAAAACATGTCGTTGGGTGTTTATGCCCTATGCAAAAAGATACCAAAACTTGGCACACTAAAAATGAAAATGTAGCGGGAAGTAGGGATCGCATCCACAGGGAACGGTATTTAGGATTAAATTGTTTTAATACTTAGAAAAGGGGAAAATAAAATATGATAAGAATTAAAAGGGATAAAGAAAAAAATAAGAAGTTAAATGCTAATTAAGACTAAACAAGAATGAAAAATGGGAATGGAGTCGCATCCCCGCCATGGGCTAAACACGCGTAATTAGAATTTTGGTTCAAAAACATTTAACCGAGCATATTCAATTAGTTATAAACATCACCCATGAAGGAATTTAATCCAAAAATGCGAGATAAAACATTTAATAAAAAATGGTCACACGTGGATTAATTTTGGAATATCGCTTTAAACACCTAACGTTGCGTGAAAAGAAAGTTAAACGCATAATATTCCAACTTTAATACATGATATTTCAATTAAATACAATTTTATCCAAAACCTAACTTTCGAAGCTCGACGCCCATCAATGGCGGAGAAATGATCCCAACCCACTAACTAGAAACAAGACATGATTAAACTAAGTAAAATAACTAATTAATAAGTGAAATAAAAGATTAAACTACAAACAACTAATTAACTAAGCAGGAAAATTAACTACAAAGCAAGAAATCAAGTAAATAAAGCATGTATATAAGGAAGGTGACAATGAGTAGTAACTACTTACATAAATGGGTATAACCTAAAGAGAGACGGAGGAGAGAAAACCACCCCCCAAAACCTAAGCTAAACTAACCTAAAATGATGTAAAAATGACTCCCAACTTAATAGAATGTTTACATATAAATACCCAACCAAAAACCCACCTAAAAATACAAATTTATGGACTTTACTGTAGCTTAATAGATTCGGGAAAATTCCGAATTGATTCGCCACTGACAGTGCTGATTCTTTAGCTTGGATCAACATAATGAAAACGGCCGTAACGTCTTCGTTATAACTCGGAATCAGGCGTGATCAGAAGCTACACGATGCTAACTCAGAGGGCTACAACTTCCAAGACGACATTGGGAAAAAAATGATGAAATGACTAAAATTCCCTTGAATGTGCCCTTGTATGTGCTTTTGAAGATGAAACCTTCCCAAAAAATGCCATTTCTTCATTATAAATCAGAATCATGCACTATCAGCGGCCACACGAAGAGAAATCAATGAAATACAACTTCCATGAGAACTCAGGACCAAACCCTGGGTAATAAAATTACTAAAATGCCCCTGAAGTTTCCATAGTCAATAGAACTTTTTCGAAAAGTGACCAAACTTCACATTGAACATGTTAATACCTACAAATGCTCAATTATACCTTATATATCATGTTAATCATATAAAATGGAGGTTGTATGGTTAACGAGCATATATATAGGAATTAAAGTACCCGAGGGGGCTAAAATGTATAAGCATAAAGGGTGAATAAATGCAATATTCGGGCCGAATCACAAACTTGCATCATGTAAAACTAGGGTTTAAAGGTAGACGACACGAACCTTTCAAAAAATGATCAATCTATTTGTAAGGTATACATTAATGTATACTTATATATATATATATATATATATATATATAAAGTGTGGGGTCCATAATTATGCATGCACTTGCTTGGCACGAATGCTGACGTTACGTGCACCCAAAGTTAGTGAATAGTCAATGTCACAGAAGGCTCCGAAGTATTCACCACTTGAAATGACAAAAGTTGATAAAAGATAGGCCTGAACTCTTAGGAATAACTATTGACAAAGATTAGGACTCTTCTAAGCACCCCTATACATGTAAGCCTGCTCCCCCTCAGGGGGAGTATGATATTGTAACATCAAGAAGTACTACAACTCTGCCATCCAGTTCTCTAAAGTAATACATAACATACCTTAAAGCCCATGAATATAGGCACATTGTCGAACTACACACATCTTGCACCGGATGTTTGATTTCATTGACTTTTGCCATATTTTACTCTTATTTGGCTCGTGTGCATTAGATATCATCATCTGTACGAAATTACCCCTACAGTTGGCACCGTTAGTGGGGAAGATTTATGTTCTTTGCCATGAACCAATCTTGTGAGATGTCTAACTCACCCAATTAAGACCACCAAAATATCGATAACCAGGAGGGTAATTAATAACATGGGCGAGGTGATCAAGAGGGATACCCCTTAGACTATGACAATCACGATGACCAGGAGGTCCGTCAGTTGTCTCCTCCATCCTAAAGATCAGATTTGAGATCCATAATTATAAATAATACTCTAAAGTGCATTACCGTACTCAAGAAGAGACACGACGGATAGTGATGAGCTTAAGAGATCTAACTATATCTCAAGGCTCATTAGTAATTAGGAGAATTGCCTCTGAGATGGACGATCAACCAACCGGCACCAACATGAGTAGAATGATGCGCTCTGATGGCGCATGGAGAAGTTGGAAAGATAATCCCAAATATATAAACGAAATCATGGAAACATGTCGAGGACTTCCATCCCTCAGGTGATTAGGTCTCACATACGAGGAAGGAGAACTTAACAATGCAAGGAATCCCCCCTCACGAGAGGTCTTATGGATACAAACTACATTTGGATGAGCGACGAGGAGACAAAGAGCTCTGCAATTTCATCAGAAGAAAGGTGGAAAGGCACCTGACCCACAAAGGGGCTCACATGACCAAGTATCTTATGAGAACATATATTATCTATCAGATGAATTGTCCCTATAGCGGGGTCTTAGCAAAGTTTGAGACTCCTAAGAAGTTTACTCTCCTACGATTCAAGATATATGATGGGAAGACTAACCATACCTATCACATCAGGCAATATCGCGAGGAGATGATGCCGTGGAATGCAAACATAACATTAATGTGTCGGATATTTCCCTCCGATATTAGAGATACTACCTAAAAGTGGTTTGAGAAGTTTCCACACTAATAAATTACCTCCTTCAAGCAGTTCGACGAGGCTTTTATCATCAGAATCATCACTAATAACACTCATCCTAAATAGATGGACTCACTTTTGATGATGAAAACCCCCCTCAAGACACACTACACAAGTATGTTAAAAGCGTTTGGGAGGTGTATAATAAGGTGTAGAATTACACCAAGCAAGTTGCGATAGGATCCCTAAAAATTGGTCTACCGAGTAGCTCCATGCTCTACCAGTCCCTCATAAAGCAAGAGGCTGTTACGACCGCATACCTTTTTATTGAGGATCGAGAAGTATGCTAAGGTTGATGATATAATGATCGGGTTTGGTTTGGAAGGAGATCGACATAAACAGTCCAAGAATAGGGATAAATAAGGGATGATCAAGGTAAGGAGGAAGCAAAATATAAATCAAATGTTAGACGAGAAGAAGGATACCAAGAAAGTATTAAAATCCATTAACATGGATTTATTCAAAATGATCTACAAGATCTTATACAAGATCATAGGTAAAAAATAATGCAAGTGGCCCGTGAAGATGTTCAGCACTCCCAAAAAGAGAAATCAGACACTGAAGTGTGCACATGAAAAAGATCACGGTCATAAGATAAAAAATTACAAAACACTCAAGTCCCACATTGAAAAGAAGGTCCATGATGGGCACCTAGACGATTTAATGGAGAGTAAGGAAGGTGCAGCATAGCCTGGGCGAGACAAAAAACTAGACAATGTTCTGGATAATGACATAAGACACGAGTTTACGATAATCTATGGGAGACCAAGACTATATAATGTTTTAAATGAATGTTTGGGTCATAGATTCGCAGTTATTCACGGGGCCTCAAACTAAAATTAGATCAAAGGAAATGCTTTTAGTATAGAAGTAAATAAACTCACAACAGTTATGGAGGATTTTTAAATCAACCCGACCAAGCCCATCATGAGAAAATGTCGACGACCTGAAGATATTAATTATTCAAAGCGCATCATTTTCACCGATGATGATCTGGTAGAAATGAGGACTCATAACAGTCTTATAATTACTCTCAAGGTTGTTAACTGGGATGCGGATACGCCATTGGTGGACCATGGGATCTTTCTGGAGGTAACGTACCTCAATATATTCAACCAGTGGAACCTTCACGTAGAAGACGTGCAAGAAGCCACCCTGCTTCTTTTGACTTTGTAGGAACGACGGTGTGGACCCTAGAGAAGGTTATTCTCCCCGTACGAGCTGGATGAATATTTAATCTTATTAAGTTCCTCCTGGTAGATATTTATTCCCCATACAGTGGCATACTTGACATAGGATGGTTGCATGACATAAGGGCTTTGTCGTGTACCTACCACCGGAAGGTAAAGTGCATCACTAACAACGGGGTTATGAATATCTGAGGGAACACGGCCTCTGCCAGAAAATGTTTCATAGCTGCCATCTGACCAAACAGGAGAAGAATGATAAAGCCTTGGGTCTAGCAAAGTGATTTATAGCCTCTAAGTAGCAGTTAAAGTACGGGAGACTCATTGTCGAGGAAACTAGGGTTTCCCCTACCACTCGGGTTATAAAACCTCTTTAAGAGGTAACATTTAATGACAAGCAACCTGAGAATAAGTTCTTGATTGATAACTCACTTATTGAAGAAGAGAAGGAAAATTGGTTATTTTCCTCAAGAGAAACCATGACATTTTTTTTCTAGAAATCATACGGAATGTTAGGAATAGATCCATAAGTAATGTGTCATAATATCCACATGTATCCGTTACATCGACCAGCTACTCAAAAGGGATGACGAATGGCACCCAAAAAATCCAAAGTAGTTGAAGAGGAGGTGGGAAAAATTATGTATGCATAGTCCATAAAGGAAATTAAATTTCCCAAATGGCTATCAAACCCAGTGGTCGTGGAGAAAAGTAACAGGAAGTGGAGAGTCCGTATAAACTTCACTGATATAAACAGAGCATGTCCAATAAATAGTTTTTCTTTTTCCAAGATAGACCAGTTGGTCGATGCCACCGCTAACCATGAACGTATGAGCTTCCTCAATGCCCATTCGGGCTACAAACAAATTATACTATTTGCCCCTGATGAAAAAGACTTCCTTCATCACCACCCTGGGTCTATTGTTTTACAAGGTGATTCCATTTGGATTATAGAATACTGAGGCACCTATAAGAGGTTATTGACAAATATGTTCAAGAAGTAGCTGGGAGATAAAATGGAGGTTTACATAGATGATATGCTTGTGGAAAAAGAAAGAAAGAAAGAGCACCACCTCTCAAACTTAGCAAATACTTTTTATGTACTTCGCTATTAAAAAATGAAGATGAACCCAAGTTCTCCTTAGTAGTACAATCGAGAAATTTACTCAGATACCTAGTCAGTCAGAGAGGTATTGTGTCAAACATCGACCAAATTGTAGCAATCAAGAAGGTGCAACCATCCATTACTATGCACGAGGTGCAAAAATTATCTAGCATACTTGACGCACTTAACCTCTTCATATCTAGATCTTCAAAGAAGTAAAGTAAGGAAATATGTAATGAGAAATGCACCAAGGCACTCGAAGAAGTGAAAAACTATTTGAGACGACCACCACTGTTGACCATTCCTAACGATAAGGGACCTTTGCACTTACATATCTGGTGATGCCCAACAATGTGGTTAGCTCGACCCTAGTTTGTGAGAAGAACAGGAATGAGGAACCCATTTATTATGTGAGAAAAACTTTCTCAACGTTGGGAAGAGGTACCTCCAATTGAAGAAACTTGTATACACACTAGTGATAACCCTTAGAAAGTTAAAATAGAACCTTAAGGGGCACACTATCATTATTCTAACTTCCCCCTGAAGGAGATCAACAGAAATGATGACCTGTCTGAACTAAGGTTTGATATAAATTAGCTACCTAATTAGGAAAAGTGAAAACTAATTTGGGACTATTTTTCTTGAAAATCTTAATATTATTTAATACTTATCAACCTTGTGTGCTTAGGGCAGAGGTTGAATTTTGGGTAAATTGGGTATAGGTTTGCATATAGAAACCGTAGTAATTTGATTTAAATGAAAACTAGACTTGTACAACCACCTAAAATTATGTAGGTTTGGTTAAAATAAATTATTGTTATGTGTTTCTTGTTTGCATGATGTTCAGATTATATTTGTTGAATAAAAATTTTGGTGCAAATTACGACGATGGAGTTAATAAATTAACTTGAGATAAATTGTAATTATTTGAGAAATTGCGTAGTTGTTGATAAATTGACTTGTGCGACTTATTGTGTTGATTATATTTATCATTGCGGGGACGAAGGAATTTTGTGTAGTATGCTCTCACGTTAATTTTAGGAATACTTTCTAGGTATGCGACTAGTGGGTATGCCTTAGTTACGGTTAACACTTTCTAGGTATGGGACTAGTTAGTGTAGATTTTTACGGATGGAGTATTCAAGGGTGGGGCAGATTTTGGTGTCGTTCCATTGATTTGGATAAATTAAGTGCGAGTCTAGGAAGAGATTAATTATAAAATTTATCCTACGAAATTGGATAGGACACGGTTGTGTTTCGGAGACCTCTAGGTATGGGACTAGGGGTAGGTTTGAGGTTTATGCTCAATAATAGGGTGGGACTGAAATAAAATAATGAGAAAATGAGATGATGAGAAATAAGAAATTGAGAGTTAATGCCTAAGATAATAAGTGGGTATTAAAATGGATTTGGGGCGCGAGTATGTGCAAGGATAACAGTTTAACGGGCTGCCTGGCTATAGCGATGTGTTTGTGTGTTGGCGTCACGAGTATGTGTAAGCTGACAGTTAAATGGGCTGACGGACAATAGTGACTTTTCGTGCATGGAACCTCACGAGTATCTGCAGAACTGATATAATACGGGTTGACTGACTACAGTGAGGGGAATGGGTGTGATGTGTATAACTTTTGGCATGCCAAGAGTGTGTGCAGGACCGATAGGGGTCCACTGGCCATATTGGTGTCCCATGAATTAAATTGATTAATTAATTAAAATGAGTAAGGATAAGAAGGATATTGTAAATGATAATGTTATTGGAATGTTTGGGCTTACACTTTAGGGCGCATCAGTCGTATGGTAGATAGTGGTAGTTTTCGTTTATTTGCACGTTAATTAATTATCTTGTTAAATTAAAATATTCTATTGTGGTATTTTTTTATGTATAATGCTACTGTCTCGGTTTATGAACCCTAATTGGGGAGAGTACCTTGTATTCATGTGGTGGGATCTGACTAGGGCTGTGTTTTGGCCGGATCGGTTCGAAAAATGCCTCTTTGGAAAAAAATTGATTTTTTTGGAAATAAAATAATTGTTCCGATTTCGATCCGATTTTTTAGTAAAATTAAAAAAAATCCCAATTCGAAAAAATAGGAAAATCAACAAAAATCGAAAATTCAAAATATATTAAAAATCTTGAAATTTCAAAAATTCCAAAATTTCAAAAACTAAATTATGGATTTTGAATTACTCAAAATTCCCATTTTAAAGAAATAAAGAAAAGGACTTAACCCAACATGTAAATACATGAGGATTGGACCCATTTTTTCATTTGTGTAGAAGTTAGGAGGATACTCTCCTTTTATAGGGCACATTTTGGAGCCTTTTCTCTCTCCCAACAGATGTGAGATATGGGAAACTTTCAGAAAATTGGAAAAAAAATCGTAAAATTCGGAAATAAAAAATTATTCCAAAAAAATAAAAAATAATTAAAAAAAAATTGGACAAAAATTCAGAAAATCGGATCGGCATAGTTTCGGAACAATCGAATAAAAAAAATTGGAAAATAAAAAATTCAGAATTATTTGCAATTTTCGATTCGTTTTTTTTTTGAAAAAATGGGAAGTGGGAAATCGGCAAACTAAAATTTCATTCCAAATTCGAAAAATACACCCCTAGTTTTGAAAATGAAAGTTCGAAAAAAAAATACACCCCTAGTTCTCACCCATTGCGTTGACTAACATTTCAGGTTTAACGCTGGAGTACTCGCAGGGGAAGTATCAGAGATATTTTGGAGGTGCCGCTGGAGTTTATTTATAGATTCTTAGTTGTTTAGATTTATTTTTCGTTCCGTCGCATTTTTATTATGAGACTTTACTTCTGGATTTGGAGGGCCACTCAGTTCCACAGTTGTTTAAGGTTTTTATTCATATATTCTTAGTGGGATCTTGTAATTCGGACTTATATTATTGGAGATTATCATGGTGATGGATTTTATTTTTGCATAAATGATTACTTATTGGGTCAATTTAATTATTATCTTGTGGAATGAATTTTCTATGTCTCATATCTATCACATGCTAAGAATGATTACTTATTGAATGACGCCCGACTAGTTTGGTGGTGGTGTCTGGCCACCTCGCTTATCAGATTGTGCGGGGTGTTTCAGATGGTATCAGAGCATGGTCTTAGGTCTCGTAGGTTGTGAGTCCATTTTAGTTTCCGCGTTGCTTATCTTTCAATCCCTTTGTTGATTCGTACTCCTTAAGGTATTGGGTTTAGCATACGTGTTAGTTGTGTTGCGTGGAGATATGATGTTTTATGTTAAGGACGTGTAGGCACTGAGGATAGAACTAGTGATTTTAATGTGAGAATTCTTAAAAGTGATTTTGGGGGATGAGAGTTATTTAGAGATTGATAGTTCAAATGTTAGGTATAGTAAGTATCAATTTGGTGATGTGAATTGATTTGAGAACTTAAGCATTTTGATAACTTTTGGGGAGATAGAATTGAGTGGTGTATATATATATATATATATATATAAAGTGGGATATATATTGTATTTTTAATCGTGGGGGATGTGCGTGTAGGGTTGGGGGTATGGGCGCCTAATCGTGACATTTATGTGTAGGCATATGTGAGCCTTATTTTATATTGTGCGTTTACGCTTCGTCGAATTTCGAGGACGAAAATCCTGTGTTAGTGGGGAAGTATGTAACACCCTGTAGATTTTAAATCGAAATTTAATTAAATTAATTCAGAATTCAGAAAAATAAAATTTTTGGATTTAATTATTTTTGGTAATTTAAAATGTTGGATTTTTTTATGAGAAGTAGGATTTTAATTAGAATTAAAATCTGAACTGAAATCAAGGATTTATTTAACTTATAGTAAAATTGGACGAACTGCCAAATCTACGCAAACCCAATCGATTCGGCCTAAAGGGCGAATCGAGTCGGAATGGGTCAGAGGTGGCGATAAGTTGATTTCTTAAAGTGTTTTATGGTAATCAAATTCTAATTCATTCCACTTAAATTAATTCAGGGTTAGGATTTTAAAAACATTTTTTCATAAACTACGAGAGCAGTAGCCCTCTAATTTTTCATCTTCTTCTATCTACAAACTCTAGCCCCAAACTTATTCAAGATTCAAGTCAAGATTTGAAGCTTTAAATAGTGTTTTCTCAAGATCGTCCAAGGATCAATCTTTCTTAACTTTTCGAGAGGATTTCAACTGTCTAATCAGATTTCCTAAATGACTTTTAAGTAGGCACATATACTTCTGTTTTCTCTCTTTAGTATTTTACGTTTTATATGTCGCCTAAACCTTGATTCATGTGCTTTTCTTAAAATAAATTAGCAACCTAATTAGGAAAAGTGAAAACTAATTTGGGACCGTTTTTCTTAAAAATCTTAATATGATTTAAAACCCTTGTGTGATTAGGGTAGAGGTTGGATTTTGGGTAAACTGGTTATAGGTTTGCATGTAAAACCGTAGTAATTTGATTTAAATGAAAACTAGACTTGTACAAGCACCTAAAATTATGTAGGTTTGGTTAAATTAAATTATTGTTATGTGATTATTATTTGCATGATGTTAAGATTATATTTGTTGAATAAAATATTGGTGCTAATTACGACGATGGAGTTAATAAATTAAATTGAGATAAATTGTAATTATTTGAGAAATTGCGTAGTTATTGATAAATTGACTTGTGTGACTTATTATGTTGAATATATTTATCATTGCGGGGATGATGGGATTTTTTTGTAGTATGCTCTCGCCTTAATTTTAGGAATATTTGCTAGGTATGGGACTAGTGGGTATGCCTTAGTTGTGGTCAACACTTTCAAGGTTTGTGACTAGTTACTGTAGATTTTTACGGATAGAATATTTCGGGGTGAGTCTGATTTTGGTGTCATTCCGTTGACTTGGATAAAATAAGTGCGAGTCTAGAAAGAGATTAGTTATAAAAATTCATCTTATGAAATTATATAGGACGCGCTTGTGTTTCGGAGGCCTCTAGGTATGGGATTAGGGGTAGGTTTGACATTTATGCTCAATAATAGGGTGGGACTGAAATAAAATAATGATAAAATGAGATGATGAGAAAGAAGAAATTGAGAATTAATGCCTAAGATAATAAACGGGTATTAAAATGGATTTGCGGCGCGAGTATGTGTAGGGCTGACAGTTAAACGAGCCGCCTGGCTCTAGCGATGTGTGTGTGTGTGTGTGTTGGCATCACGAGGATGTGCGGGCTGACAGTTAAACGAGATGATGGGTAATAGTGATGTGTCATGCAAGTAACCTCACGAGTATGTGAAGAACTGACAAAATATGGGTTGACTGACTATAGTGAGGGGAATGGGTGTGATGTGTAGAACTTTTAGCATGCTCAGAGTGTGTGCAAGGCTGATAGGGGTCGACTGGCCATATTTGTCGCATGAATTAAATTGATTAATTAATTAAAAGGAGTAAGGATAAGAAGGATATTGTAAATGATAATGTCATTGGAATGTTTGGGCTTACACTTTAGGGTGCATCAGTCGTATGGTAGATGGTGGTAGTTTCCGTTTATTCGCACGTTAATTAAATATCTCGTTAAATTGAAATATTCTATTGTGGTATTTTTTATGTATAATGCTACTGTCTGGGTTCACGGACCCTAATTGGAGAGAGTAGCTTGTATTCATGCGGTGGGCTCTGATTCATTGTGTCGACTAACATTTCAGGTTTAGCGCTGGAGTAGCTGCAGGGGAAGTATCAGAGATATTTTGGAGGTGCAGCTGGAGTTTATTTATATATGCTTAGTTATTTAGATTAATTTTCCTTTCCGTCGCATTTTTATTATGAGACTTTACTTATGGATTTGGTGGGACAATCGGTTCCACTGTTGTTTACAATTTTTGCCAGATATTATGAGTTGGATCTTTTTATTCGGACTTATATTATTGGATATTGGATTCTTTGGAGATTATCATGGTGATGGATTTTATTATTGCATGAATTGTTATTTATTGGATAAATTTAATTATTATCCTGTGGAATGAATTTTATATGTCTCAGATCTATCACATGCTAAGAATGTTTACTTATTTAGTGACGTCCGATGTAGTTTGGCGGCGACGATGTCTGACCACATTTCTTGTCAGATTGCGTGGGGTGTTTCACTAAGGAGGATGTGGAGGATCTTTGGCATAAGAGGTTAGGTCACGTGAACTATAGATACCTTAGTAGACTTTCTAGGAATGAGATTTTTTGTGATCTACTTCATTTTGAGTCAATTTCTTCTCGTGTGTGTGGTAATTTTTAAATGGACAAATAAATTAGTAGTCCTCAAAAGAAGTTGAATATTATGGAAACACGAAAAGCATTTGTGGCCATCCCCGATCCTCTCGGCGGGCGGGTGGAGTGAGGATACTAGGTCCCGCTCGTCGCTATCATGAGCGCTTCGATCGGCGTCATTAGGTGAGGTGAAAAATGTAGAGAGATGGAGTCGCCAGTCTATTTTACTCAAAACATACAAAAGAAAGGGAGCCATCCCGAAGGATAACATCTAAAGACATACTGATGCATACGAAACCAAAATGATTCGAAAAGGGTTCGGAGGCTAAATTACGAAATGGGAAGGTGTTAGACACCCATTTCGCCCTTTAGGTCTCTCATGGGTTTTTGCTATTTTCCTTTATTTTCCCCGTGATATGTGTGCATGTGTATGTATAATGGAGATATGAGTCATCGACTTGTACCATGGGAGAGGTAAAGCGAGTCATCCGTAGGAATGTAAAAATAATATTAGAAAATAGGATTTACACAATCATCCTTACGTTGATCGTTACGAGGGAACGATAACGCATTGTAATAATCCTTACTTTTGAGTAATTGATTTTATATAATTTTGCCAAGTGAGATAATTATATAAAATAATGGAAGTTAGAGTAAATATTACTTTAAGTGATTTAAGAGATAATATTTACTGAGTTTTGCATATTTACTATGAAGAGAAGGTAAATAGCATCATGTTATGTTTTATTGCGTCGTTGTGCTTTAAGCGATGATTATGGCGTATATTTCAATTGGATCATTATAAATGAATTAATATGACATAGGAACATGAAATATTGTACGATATTCCAAATGCCAATTTTGAGGGTGCGGTTAGTCCTGAAATAGTTAACAAAGTCAAAATAAGTGCCATATTATATTTTTGGAGTTTCGAGCACTTTTGGCAGGTTATGACTCAATTATGTAGTTACGAGTCATTTTAATGGTGTATTAATATTTAAAGATGGGAATTAACATTAAGTGCCCGATTTAGTCTTCCAACCCTCTTATTTCCTCATTTATATGTGTTAAACTTAGAGAGAGTTAGAGAGAAGAGAGAGCTTGGGAGAAAATGGAGAGAAATGAGAGAATAGAAGATTTGGAGTTGGAATCGTTGCTACGGGAAGAGAATCGGAGACTACAAACTTGAGGCAAGTTTCTAACTTGCTAGTGTATGATTTAATGTGAATAATCTGCATATATAGTTATGTTTTTGGAGTTTTAACCATTAATGGGTTTTTGGTGATTTTAGTGTTTAAACCCCTTAATCTTTGATTTAAATTTGATCGGAGTTGGAAATATTAGTTAGTTATTGTGTAGGAAAGAATTGGGTAAGTTTTTGGTTGATAATGTTGAAATTTGATGGAAGAGAATTGAGTTTTGGGATTTTAGGGTTCATAACCCATAGCCCCGAATTGGGCATTTCTACCAGGCCGAATCGATTTGCCTCCCAAGCGAATCGATTCGACTTTAAGGGAGGCTACAAGTCTGGGGATCCGAATCGATTCGGGTTAAGGCCGAATCGATTCGGGCTGAGACAGGAGGTTGGTTTTCTCAGCCGAATCGATTCGCGTTTGGGCGAATCGATTCACTACCAGGGGCGAATCGATTCGGCCCTAGGCAAATCGATTCGAAAACCCTCCTGTTTTATAGGATTTTCCCAACTCGACTTTAATTATAGGATTTTGCGAAATAAATTGCTTTAAATATGTTTACTAAAGAGAAAAGAAGGAACTGTGCATTTAAGTTGTGTAATACCGAAATGAAATCAAAATAAGTGAAACTTAGATATTTTCTCATGCGAAAATGAATATTGTTCATTGTTATTGATATTGTGCTAGGTTATGAATTTAGATTGAGAGGTGAGAAATCTTATCATTATTTATGAGAGCAAGTTCAACTTTTGATGGATGATATGATATTCATAACTGTCATGCATTTTATTCACATGGTGATCATATCAAACCGGGCCCTGACCTGTCTATACTTCTTTGTTTTGCATGAATTCTATATTCGCCCAGGTGGTCCGCCGCAAGGACGCCCGTATTGAACTCTCCATCCCGGTTGTTCTAGAGCTATGACATATTGCGGATGTTGTAGGATATTCGTTATAGACGCTTATATCTTTTTACTCTAGCTATGATCAGTTTAATTATTCGGGTGTTTTGCCCCAGTTTTGTACCTGTTTAAATATATTGTGATATTTAATTTTAATACTTGGTGTAACCTGCTTGTATAAGTCTGTTAATCGACAACTTATTTGGTTATTACTGTGCGTTATCGTTATACAGTTATCCGTTTGTTTTTATATCCACCTTCTTTTCAAATTGGATTGTCAAAATAATATTTCTTTAAACTTATAATTAAATTTTGACACTCCGTTTTCTAAAATAATTGGTGGTTACCTCATGTTTTTATTTTAACGACAGTGATGCTAAGAATGGTCCATCTATGAACCCTGTAATTATTGGAGTATCGGGTTGGCCACCTCTTACTTTAATGAGCGGCTTGTCACATGCATATGGGATAATTCGCTACTAAGAACAAGTATATAGAATATAAGAGAATTGAGTTTAAAGAAAAATAGAAAATGAGAGAAAAAGTAAAAATAGCACTCGAGTCTCGAATTTTACCTCGAGACGCCTACATAACCTATAGAGGCATCAAAGTCCACGTAGTTCACATGTAAAATGAGGGGTGGAGTTTATCCATAAATCCAATCGGGGGATTCTCTTATTTGTGTGTGTGTGTGTGTGTGTGTGTAGAAAAAGTGTTTTAGTTATGAGAGAAGTTTAAGAAAAGTGTGAGAATTCCCATTTGGAATTTATGAGCAAACCTTCTTTTTCTTGTTTTTTGGATTTTTATTTATATGAAAATAAGAGATGTGCAATAATACTAAATAAAAAGTATATTAAGATATGTGAGATGAGAGAATAAAAGTGCTAAGTAATAAAACAAATTAATGCGAATTTATGAGAATTTAAGGGAAGAATTGAGAAAATTGGACCTTCTTGAAGATCTTGAGCTTGATCTTGAATGTTGGAAAGCAACTCTTGCACTTGGATGATGATGGAGGGTAGCTAATTCACCAAGTTTGATGAAAATGATGATGAAAAGTGAAGGTTGGAAAGGGTTTTGGATGTGGAAATCACGCTGACTTCGAGAGAGGTTTTCTGGATTTGCTGATAGTGATATCTATTAGATCTGGGCTCTTCTTCAAGTGAGATCAAGGCCTCATTTTTATAGGCCCAGGACATTTCCGATCATCATAGACCTGGTCCTGTCAATTGACAGGTGTGTTTAGGCACACTGCCGATAGGCAGGGTCTGGGACCTGCCGTTTGGCAGTGTCTTTCAGGCCTTTTCGAAAAATCGGCTGCAGAGCACAAACCG
Organism: Sambucus nigra; assembly: GCA_949130495.1. Lineage (NCBI taxonomy): Eukaryota > Viridiplantae > Streptophyta > Magnoliopsida > Dipsacales > Adoxaceae > Sambucus > Sambucus nigra. The sequence goes on along the minus strand of OX422210.1, from coordinate 450,023,246 downwards.
TTGATCTGAATCGCACATGGGGTGGAACATTGGAAAAGTAATTCAGAGACCTTTGAAAGTTCTTTGGATCACTCCTGGGTTCGTGAGATGACTTTGGGTGAAATCGGTTTGGAAGCGCTCGTCGGTCCATTAGACGAGGCATCGTCGGACGCAAACGGATCGTTCGTCTGCATGGTAAGTTCGAATCGCGCACGAGATGGATCATTGGAAAGGTTAGGATATGTAATTATACATTCCAAAGAGTTTGATCCGGATTGGAGAATTAACTTTGTTCAACTGGGTCCTGGAAGCATTCAGTGACCTCTCAAAGTAAAACGAATCGTTCGTCCGTATCGTAAGTTAAAATCGCGTACGGGGTGGACCGTTGGAAAGGGGTTTCAGTTAAATTTGAATATTCATTCAGTCCCAGTTGAGATGAAGAGTTTACTAAGATCAAACAGAGCCCGGGAGCTCTTGGTGGCGTCTTGATTGAGTTTCGGGGGAAAACGGGTCGTGCGTCCGCATGATAAGTCAAAATCACGCATGGGATAAACCGTTGGAAAGGGGATTCAGTGCCCTTCAAAGATTCATTCAGTCTCAGTCGAGCTGAAGACTTTGACTTTTGGTCAAATGGAGCCCGGGAGTGCCCGATGGCTTCTAGGTCAGTACTTGGGGTATGACTTGGGTTTGTGGTGGTGAAGGGAGGTGCTAGGGACTTAAGAAGAGTTTAAGGGGTGACAAAATGAGGTGTATACAGAGCCCCTCAATGGGTGAGTTTGGAATAAATGATAGCCATCGAATAGACATCGCATGATGCTTTAAAATAGGATGACCAATTTAGGGAGTCGAGGCTGATTCTGAGGACCTAAGGGAGCGTGGATGACCAATTCAGAGGGTCGAGGCCAGTTTTAAGGACCTAAGGGGGAATACTAGGGATGGTTTGGAGGAAAGGTTTAGGTCAATTCCTAAGGAGGTGCTGGGGATGACCGATTCTGTGGGTCAAAGCCAATTCTAGGGGCTTGAAGGTGAGGGTGACTAATTCTGCGGGTCGAAGCCAATTCTGCGAGTTGAAGACAATTCTACGGGCTTAAGTTGTGATAACCAAGTCTGTGGGTCAAAGCCAATTTTGAGGGCTTAAGTTGTGATGATCCAAGACCGAGGTCGATTCTGACCTAAGAGAGGTGATAACCAAGGACCGAGGTAAATTCTAACCTAACTAAGATGACGATCCAAGACCGAGGTCAATTATGACCTAAGAGATGTGATGACTGAGCACCGAGGTCGATTCTGACCTAAGAGAGGTGACAATCGAGGACCGATGTCAATTCTGACCTAAGAGAGGTGACGATCGAGGATCGAGGTCAATTCTGACCTAAGAGAGGTGACGACTGAGGACTGAGGTCAATTATGACCTAACTAAGGTGACGATCCAAGATCGAGGTCAATTCTGACCTAAGAGAGGTGATGACCGAGGATCGAGGTCAATTCTGACCTAACAGAGGTGACGATCGAGGTCAATTATGACCTAACTAAGGTGATGATCCAAGACCAAGGTCAATTCTGACCTAAGAGAGGTGAAGATCGAGGACCGATGTCAATTCTAGCCTAACTAAGGTGACAATCCAAGACCGAGGTCAATTTTGACCTAAGAGAGGTGACGATCAAGGACTGAGGTCAATTATGACCTAACTAAGGTGACGATCCAAGATCGAGGTCAATTCTGACCTAAGAGAGGTGATGAATGAGGATCGAGGTTAATTCTGACCTAAGAGAGGTGACGATCGAGGTCAATTCTGACCTAACTAAGGTGATGATCCAAGACCAAGGTCAATTCTGACCTAAGAGAGGTGAAGATCGAGGACCGAGGTTAATTCTTACCTAACTAAGGTGACAATCTAAGACCGATGTCAATTCTGACCTAAGAGAGGTGACGATCAAGGATCTAGGTCAATTATAATCTAACTAAGGTGAAGATCCAAGACCGAGGTCAATTCTAACCTAAGAGAGGTGACGAACGAGGATTGAGGTCAATTCTGACCTAACTAAGGTGACGATCCAAGACCGAGGTCAATTCTGACATAAGAGAGGTGACGATCGAGGACCGAGGTCAATTCTGACCTAACTAAGGTGACGATCTAAGATCGAGATCAATTCTGACCTAAGAGAGGTGACGATCGAGGACCGAGTTCAATTCTGACCTAACTAAGGTGACGATCCAAGACCGAGGTCAATTCTGACCTAAGAGAGGATAAATATTGGATTTTGGGTTCCGTTGGGGGCAAATACCTTATGATTTTGATTTGAGCTGGGGAGCTGATTGTTGGAGAAACTTTTGTATCTCTTGGAGACTTTGTGGAGACAACCAATTTGATGCTGTAAACTCCGTTGGGGAAGTGATTAGGTAGTCCAGGTATTGGACATATTTCTTGGGAGGTTTCATACCTTTGGCGTATAGGAGGTGATCCTTAGAGATTCCCGGGGGTTTCTCCAAGAGGAGATTTACTTGGATTTTGAGAGTTTCGCTGGGGGAAAAAGAGGTTTTGCTTAAGGGAGTGCGAAGTTTTCTTGGTGAAAATGTTCTAAATCCTTCTTGAGATTTTTAGGAATTTTTTGAGGATTTTTCAGGATTTTTTGGTATTTTCTGGGAATTTTTGTACGAAATTTTAAGGGGGGTGCTGGTCGGCATGGTATGAGGGGTGCCATTCGGTAGTGGCACGGACTTTTGGACTTCCTTGGGAAGGTAAAGGGTCAATGCCGATAGGCATGACGCTTGGCATCCTATATAGAGGGGGCGAATTCCCTTCATTTTTCATAGCTTCTTGTTTTCTTTCTTTCTACGATTTTCCTCTGTAAATTGTTCTAGCATTCCGATCTCTAAAAAATGGTCGCTTTTGTGAGCACAGCAAAACATAGGGAATGGTTGACTGTTGATGATTGGGCGAACATGGTGTGGAGGGCCAGGGCGCCTCTTGCTTTGGGGAGTGAGAACTCCTTTAACTCATTCGAGCCAGTTGCGGATGAGCGGATCTTGTTGTGGGAGCCATTGCGTCATCGCGCTTTGAGGGTGGTGAGCCTTGGCAGTTATGTAAGTAACTTGACTTTTGGCATTCTTCTCTTTTTTGGTGATTTTTCCTTTCTTGTTGAATTTTTACAAGGTTTTTTCTTTTGACAGTCTGATATCTCTTTGAAGAACATGCGTGCCCACGGGATGACGGGGCTTAAGGACGCATGGGAGCATCTTCCACTTGTGGTGCGTTGGGTGGTATCATCAACGGGTTTTGGGAGGTTGGCGTCTGCGCTGGATGAGATGACTCGTTCGACAGCGGTCTTGTGCGCTCTGGGGGAGAGATGGTGGGATACAACCCACACCTTCCATTTTGTTTTTTGGGAGATGACCGTGACTCCCATAGACGTACAACAGCTACTAGGATGGATTGCGATGGGGAACAGATAAAGGTGGATCGTTCCCTGCGGGTGAGGCCGGATGTGGTGCGGTAGAGAGGATAGTTTCTGGGGATTCCATCCGATTGTCCTTGCTGAAGGATGTTTTGCTGAGTAGGGTGGTTGACGTGGAGGATGGGCTACAGGTGAGGCAGATGGCCCGGTTGTTCCTATTATTGGTGCTGGGAGGTTTCATGGTGGTGTCGAGCGGTGACGTCATCCATTTGTGGTTCTTGCCATATTTGAGGATGTTTTTGAACATCCCTCTCTATGATTGAGGGAGCCTGACTTTGGCGACCCTTTATTTTTCTCTGGATTCATTCAGTCGGCGCTGCTGGTAAACTTTTACTGGAGCCACGTATCTTCTTGAGGTATTCTTCTGTTTGCGCATTTTCATGCATTCGCACTTTCCTTATGCGTCTCTTTTTGATTGCGAATTCTTGTCTTTGGCAGACGTGATTCTATGAGGTGATTGGGTGCAATACCCAGCTGATTGCCCTGAAGGACGAGACTGTTGGGGACTTCTGCCGATTGTATCGATGGCGGAAGTCCAATCGACAGTCAAAGGGATCTCTCTCTCTGAAGGCAGTGCGTCAAGTCTTGAATGGACTGACCAGTGGTAGGGTAAGGCTCTTTCCTCTTTAGTCTTGGTTTTTGCAGGTTTTGATTATGTTATTGACTTATGCCTGCTGGGATTTTTTAGGTTAATTTTTACCCTTGGGGGATAACCGTTCAGGATATGGGGGTGATTGGGGTAACGCACAGCTGCGATGCTTACTAGCGCATGAGTTTGGCCATTCATGGTGCCTCGGGGAGAGGGTGGTTTGGCATATTACTGAGGAGTAGGTGATGGTGCCACCTGCGCAACCTCCTACATCCATGAGGCGAGAGCGGCTATTGTCAAAGGATGCGAGGATCGCGGCGATGATCGGCGAGTCCTACCTGTTGTACACTAATACAGCCGCGCCGTATGACTATATGGACTTTGTGATGAGCTGGTTGATGGTGCCCAAAGTATATGACGCATTGCCTTTCCCTCCTGCGAGTTCGAGTCGGGCGGTGGACGCTTCCCACAGTGGCGGCAGTCCTACGACATCTGTGACAACGACGACTTCGGAGGTTCCTTTTGTGTGATTGCATGCTCTTTCTTACAATATTCGGTGAGCTGATGGAGGGATGGTCGCCATGTTGCACCGTCCTCATGCGGTGGATTCGGAGGAGCTGGGCTTAACAGAGGAGGTTCTTTGATCTGAGGTATATCTTTTCCTGTTCCTCTCTGTCTTTCTTTTTTATTTTTATTCTTTTTGCTTTGATACTGATTTTTCCTTTTACTTGCAGCAAGTTCGGGTGTCGACTACTTGGATGAGGGACATCTGAGACTGGATATCTTCGGTGACTTTCCATATTCGGGATGCGGTCCCGGTTCCTTCTTGCTTCGTATCGTTTGCTTCGTCCGGGGAGGACTCTGGCTCGGGTAGTGGTGGTGCGTCGTCTCGCCGCAGGGGAAAGAGAGGACGTCGTAGGGGTGGAAGCTCTTAGAGGGAGGGGTGAAGGGTAGGTCTGAGAGAGAGAGAGGGTGGGTTCGGGCTGAGTCCCATTTTTTTTGTTTTTCTTTATTTCCTGCAAAATTTGATATAATATAGAAGAATATATATATGCAATGCAAATGGAGTTTTTTTTATTATCTTTTGTTAATGAATGCACATGCACTTTTTACTTTGCTGCTGAGACCGTAAAAAGAGATATTTTTGGTATTTTGAAGGAAAGTTTTAAAAATGAGAAATTATATAGGGGTGGAAGAAGATTTTTGAAATTCTGTTGAGAATATCAATTTATTTTTTATTGAGCTTCTGATTTTGACAAAAGAGGAAAAAGGAGAATTTCCAAAAATAGGGGGTTGCCGATCGGCAAGCCCCTTGTCCTGCCTATCGACAATCAAGTTCAGTCCCATTAATTCAAAGCTTTGATTAGTGCCCTCTTCAGCCTTTTGTACTTTGTGGGGTAGGATTCCCTCCGATTTCTGTAGGGGTTATGTCTTTTGTGTAGGTTTTCAAGTACAAAAAGGGGTAAGGGTGGAGTGTTTGCATCACACCTTCACATTCTTACTTACTATTTCTTAGTCTTGCAAGATGGCTCTCCCTGGTAGCATTGAGTTTTCTAATTACCTTGAAGCCTTGGAAGCAATGTGCTTTTATAATGTTGACTACAATGCTTTCAATATGCATCAAGTTTCTTTGTGGAGAAACCGACCCATTGAGTGGAACATGTTGATGGCGGCGATATAATTTTGGTACCCTGAAGATCATGTATTTCTCTTTGGGTTGGATAAAGTTTGTCCTACCTATAAGGAATTTTCTACCATGTTGGGGATAAATTCCAGTGTTGCTGCATCTCTTCCTGAATTTTCTCGTTCTCCTAGGGATTTATTGGCCGGGATTCTTCGTATTTCACCTTCAGCGTCCAGACCATTGGTTGCTGGAGGAATGATCTCCCTTTCGACGATGTTACAATCCGTGCATTTGCAGGAGGTTGGTGATGCTGGGTACGCCAAAGCCGTTATTCTGGGCTTAGTATCAAAATTTCTGCTGGTGACTGGGGAACTACTGGTGGACCCGTAACTTGCAGCTATTACTTCATGGATGTCATACCGTCGCAATCCTACAACGGTGTTACTGGTGGAGACTTTGAATTGCCTGGATGCCCGGCGAGAAGGTCGTTCTGACTTCCTGAGGGGTAGCCCCGTGATGCTGTTTATGTGGTTGTCTGAAAGACTCCGCCTGGTGCCTCCTCCATAATATCCTTTGTCGACTGTACACAACTTCTTTTTGCTCTATTTCATCAGCATTGGCTTAGATATTGAGAGTTGGGAAAACTGATTTATGGAGCACGGGGCTCTAAATTTGTGCTGGTCAGTGCCTTGGTAGGGACAGTTGCTACCTATTCTGGAGCTGGGAGAATACCCGTATGTCTGGCTGGTTGGTATCAGGTAGATGTCTTTCTATTTCCCTTGGCGACTTCTGCGTCAATTTGGCTGGGAGTAGGTCGTGCCACCTCGGACACTAGACTTCTTTTCGGTAGAAGATTTGACTGAGCGTCTACACATGCGACTTTGCTCTATGTGGGAGAATCAACGTCCGTCGACCCGTCCTTCTCAGTCTGCTGGGAGAGTTTGGCATATCCCAAGGGATTATGTGAAGTGGTTATGGAGGAGAATGGTCAATAAGATGTTGGTAGCTCGTCTTATTTAATACCATGGAGGGAGGTGTTGTGGTTTTTCCAAAATTGGTTTGGGCTTATCGATCCATGGAGCGCATGCGACATTCTATTCAAGCAGGGAAAGCTTGGGGACCCCAGGATCCAGATGATGATGATGGAGCGGGCTCCTCTGGTAGCTGCAGATATGACTCTTGGAGAGTTTATAATGGGGAGTAAATGTGGGGGTTTAATTTGGCTTTTTAGGAAAGTAGGGGGAAGGGAGTTATCCGTTCCTTTTCTTATGTAATATGTACCGAAATTTCTTATTGGTGAAATAAACAAGTTTTTAATCATCCAGATGTGCCTTTTGTTGAGTTTTGTATTTTTGAATTATTTATACCGATCGCTAAGGCATACATAATCCTTTTGTTTAAGTATATGTTAGAATGGACTGTGATTCTCGGAGATAAGAAAAGAATAGTATTTTGTGAAAAAGAAAGGGCCGTGCTCATGTAAGGTGTATGAGCTGCCTACGTACCTCTGGGGTTTTGAAAAGTTTATTTTTAATTTGTTTAAAAAATGTTTTTTGCAAGAGGATCAGGCCCACGTAGTTCAGGATATAGGGAAATGAAGAGATTTTTTTTTTCTTTTTTTTAGAATAGAAGGGAGATAAGAAGAGTCGTAGCGCGTCGAGACTAGGGGTAGAACTTCTTGAGACGGTCCAGGTTGACTTGACGAGCCATCTATTCTCCATCTAAGTCAGTGAGCATGGAGGCACCGTCGGACATGATCTTCTTTATAATGTAGGGGCCGCTCCAATTAGGCTTGAATTTCCCTATGGGGTCCCAGATGGGTTCTATGATATCGTTGAGGGCTAGATCCCCTTCTCAGACACTGCGGTCCTTGACTCTCTTATTGAATGATCGCGTTATTTGATGATGGTACCCTTGTATGAGGTATAAAGGTTTTAATCTCCTTTCATCTAAGAGGGTTAGCTTATTAAGATGGCTTTGGCACTAGTCTTCTTCGCTGACCTTGCTCTCAAGCATGACGAGCAATGAGGATATTTCCAGCTCCACGGGTAGGACTGCTTCCATGCCGTAAACTAGAGAGTAAGGGGTATCCCTAGTATAGGTTCTAATTGAGGTTAGGTAGCCCCAGATGGCGTACGGGATTCGGTCAGCCCAATCTCGATAGCTTTCGGTCATCTTGGTGATGATGGCTTTAAGGTTCTTATTGGCAGCTTCAACTGCGCCGTTGGTTTGAGGTCGATAAGGAGAAGATTTGTGTCTCTGAACCCCATAATCGTTGATCACTTATGTAACTTCTACCTTAAAATGCAATCCGTTATCTGATACTAGCTCGTGTGGGACCCCATATCGACAAATGATATTTTTCTTGATGAATTTGGCCACCTTCTTGGCGTTCAGCACTGTGTATGACTCAACTTTGACCCACTTGGTGAAGTAATCAATAGCAACTGGGATGAACTCATGCTCGTTAGAAGCCTTCGGTGTAACCTTCCCTATGATGTCGATGCCCCAGGTGGAGAATGGCCAGGGAGAGGTGATGTTGTATAATTCACGCGGAGGCAGATGCTAAAGATTGGAGAACTGTTGGCATTTGAGGCATCTCTAGACATAGGCGGTGTAATTTTGTGTCATGGTGGTCCAGTAGTAGCCTTGTCGGATGATCTTTTTGGAAAGCATGTGGACGTTCATGCGGGGTTCGCATTCCCCACTGTGGATCTGCTACATTATCTTTTCAATGTCAGTCCCTACGAAATAGTGTAGATGAGTTCCATCGAAGTTCCTTTTGAGCATTGCTTTGTGACAGATGATGTACTGGGTAGCCAGTCTTCGAAAGGTTGCTCGATCTTTCTTGTTTGAACCCTCGGGATACCTACCATGTTTGAGGAGGCACCATATATCATAGTACCATCAATTGTCTAGTTCAGAATCTTCTGTGGTGACGATCTCAATGTGGTAGCAGTGGGTTGGTTTGTCTTAATTTTGAACCAGGAAGGGGGTCATTCTTATTCCTTCGAGCATGTAGACCATGGAGGCCAAGGGAGTAAGGGAGTCGGCTAGGTTATTCTTGGACCGAGGTAGGTAATGGAAGGTGATGTCTTGGAATTGGGAGGCTATCTCTTCTAAGTGGGCATGGAAGGGTTGAATATTCTCGTCCTTAACTCTCCATTTTCTGAGCACTTGACCGATGATGAGGGCAGAATCCCCGTAGACATCTAGGCATTGAATACCTTTCTTGATAGCAACTTTGAGGCCTATCGTATACGCCTCGTACTCAGTCATGTTATTGGTTCAGGGGAAATCCAATTTGATGGCAATGGGAGTATGGGAGTCATCTGGGGCGATAAGAAGTATCCCAATGCCATATCCCTTTTTGTTGGCAGCGCCGTTAAAGAACATTTGCCATCGGAGATTGTCATGGGCAGTGGAGAGTATGTTTTCATCTGGGAATTCAGAAATCCAGACATCATCTTTATCTATGGGGTAATCAGCAATATAGTCATAGATAGATCTTCCTTTTATGACTTTCTGAGTGACGTACACGATATCAAACTCGGCTAGGAGCATCAACCATTGGGCCATTCGGCTGGGCAAGGCGGATTTCTCAAGCAGGTATTTAATGGGGTCCATTCGGGATACAAATTTGATAGGGAAGGCGAGCATGTAGTGTCACAACTTTTAGGTGACCCAGACAAGTGTGACACGCGCCTTTTCCAAAGCAGTGTAGTTGACCTCGTATCTGACCAATTTGCGGCTGGCATAATAGATGGCTTTTTCTTTGCGGGAATCTTTAAGGTATTGGGCTAGAAAAGCCCCGACTGAAGTGTTGGTTATGGTTATGTATAGGAGCAAAGGGATATCAGGCTGTGGTGGCATGAGCACCGGGGGTTGGGTCAGAAATTGTTTGATTCGGTCAAAAGATTCTTGGTAGGCCTTATTCTAAACTTTAGTTGAATCCTTTCGGGGGAGTTTGAAGATAGGTTCGCAGATGGAGGTTAACTGAATGATGAACCGGCTGATGTATTATAATTTTTTAAGGAAACCTCAGACTTCTTTCTCTGTTCGGGGAGGTGGCATCTCAAGTATGGCTTTCATCTTGGCAGGATCTGCTTCTATCCCCTTCTCACTGACCATGAATCCCAAGAGTTTCCCCTTTATAATGCCGAAGATGCATTTTTGCGGATTGAGTCCCTTCTGATACTATCACAGTCGTTCGCAGAACTTTCGGAGAGAGGGAACATGTCCTTATCTAGTATTGGATTTAAAAATCATATCATACACATAGACCTCAACTTCCTTGTGAATCAGATTGTGCAGGATGGTTGTGACAGCCCTCTGGTAGGGATCCCCAGCGTTCTTGAGACCAAATGGCATAACCGTGTAACAGAAGATTCCCCATGGGGTGATGAATATGATTTTTTCTTGGTGGTCTGGGTGCATTTTTATTTGGTGGTGAATGACTTGCGAGCATGACTGGCCGTGTTGTCCACGATCATGTCGATATTAGGTAACAGATAATTATCCTTTGGAGATGCTTTGTTCAAGTCCTGGTAGTCTACACACATCCGAACCTTCCCTCCTGATTTCGTCACAGGCACTATGTTGGCTAACCATGTGGGATATTCGACCACACAAATGAAGCCCACGTTCAACTGTTTAACCACCTCTTCTTTGACTTTGAGCGACCATTCGATGCAGAGCTTTCTTAACTTTTGTTTAACTGGCTTGTAATCTGGGAGAGTGGGAATCTCATGCTGATCTATTTCAGGATCAATATCGGGCATATCATCATAGGACCATGCGAAGACATCCACAAATTTCTTTAGCAATTCTTCGAGTTGTGCACGCTCATGATCATCAAGGGTAACCACTATCCTAATCTCACGCAGTTGGCTACTAGAATCGAGGTTACTAACAACGGTCTCTTCTTCATTAACTTGAACGCGGTTATGTTGTTTATTATTAACCTTATTTAGATCAGTTAAGAATTTTTCATTTGCAAAATCATCATCATCAAAAGTTTGATTAGAATCCAAACAGTTAATGTCATGCACAACAAGATACTCAAAATCTTAGTTTATTTCATTGATAGGAAAAACAACATTGAGAACCTCATCAAAGGAGGACTCATTTACATTTGAGCAAGTATATATAACACAAGAAGAAATAGGGTATACATTAGGATTAGGGGGGATTTCAATAGGTAGAACTGGCGCATCATGCCAGTTGAGGAGAGGTGTATCAGCAGCTTTGATCAGATGGGATGGATCCAGTGATGTAGTGCCAAATGAACCATACAGAGTGTCAGCCCTAGTGTCTGTAAGTTGAAGGAATCTTCAGAGTCACTCTCCTCACTCTCTTCAGTATCTTTGATGAGAGACTGTACATGGTGTTGGGAACTCTCCGCCCATGGGTAGCTGTCTTGGAAAAAGATCTCCATTCTAAGCGTCATCTTCTTATCTGTATGGTCATACCATGGTTATAAAAAGTCGCAAAAGGAGAAGTCTTTGCCCTCTTTGATGAATCATCCATTCAAGGAACCACATGGTATAGTATGGACGCAGTCTAGTCCTCTCTTTGGTCAAGACTGGCGGATCATTCTGAGCTCTTGTTCTGACGGTTGATACCCTAAACCACAAGGAGGGAAAGCCTTCTTTAGTTCAATCGGCTCAAGTATTCCTTATTTTCTTTAACCTAACCCCAGTCCGAGCATGAAGTGCATGTTTCTGAACATCTGAATCACATTGATATTTCCATGAGGGTCGTATTCTGGACAAACCCTTTCTTTGAAGTCGTCCCCTGTCGGGAATAGAGGTGGTTCAACTCAGAATTCTGATAGGAGCATATCATTTGACCCGTGCTGTATATCAAGAATTAGACTATTGGTACTTGCACCCTCGACATTGTCATCGTCGCCCAAAATGGTGATGACTCGTCCGTTGGTGAAGAACTTCAATTTCTAATGGAGAGAGGTAGACACACCCTTGATACTGTGAAGCCAAGGTCGTCCTAGCAACAGATTGAAACAAACTGGGATGTTAATAACTTGGAATTTGACAATAGGGTTTATAGGGCCAACCCTTATTACAAGCTTTATGGATCCCATCACCTCCCGATGGGTATTATCATAAGCACGTACAGCAGCGGAGGTCGCTTTCTTTCAGTCCTAAACATTTGAAGGTCCTCAGTGGGAAGGCATTCAAGGAAGATCCATTATCGACAAGAGAGAGTGGTACAACCTTCACCATAACTTCGATGGAGATGTTGAGTGCATGATTGTGGTTTAGCCCAATCTTGGGTATTTATTCTTCGAAAAAGTGTAGCATTCGGGTAGAGGTCAAGGATCCGACCAAATTTACCGCTTCTTCTGGTGTGGTCGAGGGAGGAATTATAGGTCCCGTAAGCAGCTTGATCAAAGCATTTCTGTATAGATGAAAGCCCCCATAGAGTGATGTTAGCTTGAGTTTTCTTCAGTTGATCGAGGATCTTGCTCTCCTTGAGGGTCATCTCTGGCATAGGAATGTTTTCAACGCCCTTTCCTTTGTCATTTGCTGGCAGTGAGCTTGGGATATGGTAATGCCTCCCTAATCTGGTCATGTGATTTACTAAAAAAGGGAAGAACATGAATCCCGTGTCCTCATCGACCTCGGGTCATTCTGCCACCCTGTTTATTTCTCCAAGGATTTCTTCAAATGATATCATTCCACACATGTCAGCTACCGGGCCAGTTCTTTCTGAAGCCTGCTCTTCGAATTCTTCCCCCCATCCGATGGCAGCAATTATGTCTTTCCATGTAAATTCAATGCATTCCACAACTTCAACGTCTTCTTCATACAGTTCTTCCGTGGGGATGTGTAAGGGTGAAGGGACCAGGAGCCCTTGTAATTTTATAGTATAGACTAACTCAGTCATACTGTAAATGTCATTGGTTTGCCTGAATAATTCTGCCATAATCTAGACGACATCATCCAGACAGACTTCATCGGTCGGTACTACCCAACTGTCTGACTCTCAAGCCCATTTCTGTGCTTCCAAGAATAACGTACTGAATCTCTGGAAATTAATGATCATCTGTGAGGGAAGTTTCAACCCAAACTCTAGGAGTTGGTTTAAGAGTTCTGATAATTCCATGCTTCCCTTTTCAAAACGGGTATGGACAACGATGCATGCTCTAGTAAGGAGTGACAGTGCCTGATCAGCGAGGCTAGGAGGGTGTAGGAGGAAATGTGGGCATGTTTAGAGAGGTTTAGGAGAATATATGGGTGTGATTTGAGTTGAGGGATCAAATTCTGGGTTCTCTTCTAGAAATATGGCATTGTCATGATTTGGGAGTAGGTTGTGAGTAGTGTTTGACTTAGGGTTGGCTGGTGGGGCGATGGTACCCCGGTCAATTAGACCATGCATTACATTTGGAGTTGAAATCATTGGTCAGTGATATGGCCAGCGGTTTGGTGAAAGGCACAATGAGCATCTGCCTTGAAGTTTCTTAGGAGTGGATTTGGCAATGAACGGGGATCCAAGGGTTTGATGAGGTTTTGGCTTTGCAGGGCTTGATAAACTTTGGAGAGGGGAGCATGGAGCTCGGTGTATTCTTTTCGGATTGGGACAGGGCGTCTTTCTGGTGCCCATGAAGTGGTTGGTTGAGAGATGTTATTGATGGTTGAGACTGCAGCACTGACAGGTTTGTAATATTTTCTGGGGGTGAACTGTCTGAACACTTTCTTTGGTTTAACATCTGTTTTAGCAAGACCCTCCTTGATTTCTACCCCTGCTTCTCTAAGAGCTCGTAAGTGGGGATAGTATTATCCTCCCATCGTTGCTCGGACATGGGATAAGAAGTTCTTCATCACTATGCTGACTTGTTCTTCCTCGGATGGCCGATTGGTCATGGTTGCTGCTTTTTCCCTCCATCGGGCTATGAAGTTACTGACTAATTACCCAAAGTTCTGTTTGAGCATATCTAAATCACGATGGGTGACCTCAAGCTCTTCAATATATTTGTATTGTGACATGAATTCTCGGGCTACATCCTTCCTACTACGAATTCTGGACTCTTCGAAAGACAAAAACCATCGAAGGGATCCATCCTTCAGAGTTTGCTGAAATAATTGGGCCATCACTCTTCAGAATCCCCTAGTAGAGTCATGGAATAGTGATAGCTACGAAGATGAACAATCGGGGGTCCACTTCCTCCGAATTTCTTAATATTTGGCATCTTGAACTTCTCGGGTAACCTCGCTTTAGGATAAGGAGACATGTGGGTGTAGTTCATGTAATTCCCCGAGATTCTGACTTGGTCAAACTTCTTAGTGAGCATCTTGCGGTCATCTTTGACCTTGTTCAGCTCCTCTTCCTTCAGATCAATGATCATAGGCAAGTTGGCCCCAGGCTGGGCAAGGTTCGACATCGGAAATTGGGCAGGCGGTGGCCCATTAGCAGGAGGGGCACGTGGAGCGTTTTGATACTTTTTGGGAACCCAGATAGGCTTAGTTGGATTTATAGCACAAAGGAATAGGGCCTCAGGTTCTTGAGGAACGAGAACCTAGTTTCGTTGCATCTTTTGGACCTCAGTTTGGAGGTTGTCAATCTTGGACACAAGCGAAACTAGGACTGCCGTCAGATTCGTCTCCACAATGGGTATTTGATCTATGTTCTCTGATTAGGCATAAATTCTTCCTAATTTATCCCTTGATTTAGTTACTTTTAGCACCTCGAACAACGTAATTGAGTTGGATTTATCTCATAATTGTGCTACTGACTGATCCTAATGAGTACACCGAGTTTCTGGTATTTTGTAGTGATTTTACAGGTATTTGATGTCAAGAAACGAAAGAAGGAAACCGAAAGAATCAAGAAAGAAAGAAGGAAAAGTCTCAAGGGCAAAAGCATAATTTCTACACGGAATTCGGATGAGGTACCTAAAGAGAAGTTGAAGACATCTCATTCACGAGCACAAAGGAAGAAACGACACCTCAATCGGAATTCCGGAACAAAAGTTGTGAGCAGTCAAAGAGGAACCAAAAAGTCAAATAGCCGGACCGGTCCGCCTTGCCAAACTCCAGAAGACCCCAGATCGCATGCAAACTGAAGGAGGCAAAAATAAAAAGAACCGGTCCGCCCCAAAATAAAAAGAACCGATTCGCCTTGGGGGCAGACCGGTCCGCCTAAGCCCCGGACCGATCCGGTCTTCGAGATTTGAAAATCTTTTCTCTTCCTAAAAAGACTCCTAGTGCAGCTGACTTCCGATATTGTTGTAGGGTATAAAAGACCCGATTTAGTATTGTTAGAGGGACGGAGAATTAGTAGGTTTTTCCTCTTCTTTTCCAGAAACCCTAGCTTAGTTAATAATTTCAGATTTATTTCAAGGATTGAGGATTTTATTCAGTGATTTCTGTGAGTATCTGTTTCTTTCATTGTTTCACTTATTACTTGGATAATTTTAGTGAGTAATTTTTAGTTCTAATTCTTTTCTGCATCTAATTACTATTTTCCTTAGAGTAATTATGAGTTCCTGCACATTAATCCTTGTTTCCATTCTTTTCAACATGTTAGGCTAGATTTCCCAAGGCCGGGATGCATGAACCCAGCCTGATGTGTTAGTGCGTGTGTATAAAATTAATCCACTAAATTTAATGATTGACCTTAATCGTATTGCGTAGTTGCACAACGATTGTAGATCTTTATATCTTGTTTGCCTCTGGGTACTCGTGATGATTTATAGTGCAATTCGAGTGCTACTATTGCGATACTGGTTTATTCATCCTCAGATTAGGTATGACGCGGGCTTGAACCTCGTATATATAATACTTGGGAGTACTAAATTCTGGGTCAAATCAATCAGATAAATTTAAGATTAGTATTATATCCGCACTACACTAGGGTTGGGGGATTGTATTCCCGTCCTATTTTTCTCATCATTTAAATAAAAAGTTTCGGACTATTTTTCACTCATAAGTTAGGTAGATTAGTATAGTTGCATCTTTTCTTATTCTCATTATTGCATTTAGATGTAATCAATCTAAAAACCAAATCAATTTTTCTTTTTCTTCTTAGAGTCAAAGTTAGGGTTCCTCCGTATTTTCCTGTTGTCACAACTCCGTTGTCCTTTTTCCCTGAGGATCGATACCCGACTTACTGGGATTATTACTTGAGCGACAGGCTTATACTTGAGCCTAGAGTGAATGCACTTCTAAGACACATTTTCAGTCGCGTCATTCTCCATGGAAGGCAGATGGATTCTGAACTCGAAAGGAGTAGCAGAGGAACAGGCGAAACTCCGGGGTGATTTGACTGAAGACCGAAGCCAATAGGGAGTCAGGCCAAGGGTTTGCGATCGACCTGAGAAGGCGTAAAATGGGATTTATTTTTGAGAAAAAAAGGATGAAAGATATTTTTGGATTTTTGATAAAGAGAGGAGATATATTTTTGGCTTTTTGATAAAGAAAGGAGAAATGTTTTTGGCTTTTTTTTTTTCGGGAGACGGGTCTCAGCATGATTATTATAATTATTATGTTCCCACTTGTATTTAATTCTCATAAATGCAAAAAATGAAGTGCCGGACGAGATCCGATCCTGGAAAAGTTGAGTTTGTAATATATGCAAAGCTATGGCTAGACTTGTGACCAGGCTCACGGACAGGGTCCCGTTTTGAAAATGCGCCAAAATTTGGGCGGCAGGCCGACCCAGACTTTTGGCAGAGATTCAGGTAGAAACCGACAATCTAACATATGTGTCCTAGGCTTGACACCTATATGCGGGTATGTAGTTTGGTTGGGTGAATCGGAAAGGGTTCCCCCCGTTGGCGTGACTTTCACGATATACGTCTTGCTCTTGCGGGCAATTGGTACGTGTGGACAAGCCATTTGATATACTTGAGTGTACGTGAATTGCCTCACCATATACCTCGTGGGGATACTACGTGTGAGAGCGAATTCGATATACTCAGCATACGTGAACAAGTTCCCTGCGATATACCTCCCATCATGACTTCGGTCAAGCGGTACGATGTGGGGGAACCATTTGATATACGTCGAAGAAACTTGGCCAATGGAAGGTGAGAGTCATATCGCTTAGGCTAACTGCGCCCTGTCGGACCAACGCCCATCATGAAGTTACCCTCCAGTTACTGGACAAAATTTGGTTAATAACAATGCACTTTGGTGATGTTGTGTGAATCATGCATGATTCTCTTATTAGTATCTTATGAGAATGTCTTTTTCGATCTTGCCAAACAGGGAGCAAAGTACGAGCACCAATGGTACACCAAGTATGGATGGGTGATGCGTGCAACATATGGATATATGTGATCCTAGGTGCACGTAGTGCGAAGTGTACATGGAGAATTTTCTACAAGTGTGTGAATAGAAGCATAAGCATGGGGGATACATGGAAAAGGGGAACATGCAAAAATGGGAGAAAATATAAACAAACATAACACCCATGTAAATAGAGTCTAGCCCTCAAATGAAAATCCCCAATAGAGTCGCCACTGTGTCCATCCTCTATCCTTGCGACGGGTGGGCGGAGTGAGGATCCTAGGTCCCATGCGTCCCTCTCGGAAGCGCTTCGGTCGGCGTCATTGGATGAGGTGAAAAATGTAGAGAGATGGAGTCGCCAGTCTATTTTACTCAAAATAGACAAAAGAAAGGGAGCCATCCCGAAGGACAGCATCCAAAGACATACTGATGCATACGAAACCAAAATAATTCGAAAGGGGTTCAGAGGCTAAGTTACGAAATGGGAAGGTGTTAGGCACCCATTCCGCCCTTTCGGTCTCTCATAGTTTTTTTGCCATTTTCCTTTATTTTCCCTGTGATATGTGTGCATGTGTATATATAATGGAGATAGGAGTCATCGACTGGTACCATGGGAGAGGTAAAGCTAGTCATCCTTAGGAATGTAAAAATAATATTAGAAAATAGGATTTACGTGATCATCCTTATGTTGATCGTTATGAGGGAACGATAACGGATATAGGATAATATGCTACTAAGAACAAGTATATAGAATATAAGAGAATTGAGTTTAGAGAAAAATAGAAAATGTGAGAAAATGTAAAAATAGGACTCGAGTCTCGGATTTTACCCCGAGACACCTACGTAGCCTATAGAGGCATCAAAGTCCACATAGTTCGCATGAAAAATGAGGGGTGGGGTTTATCCGATAAATCCAATTGGAGGATTCTCTTATTTTTTTTTGTGTGTGTGTAGAAAAAATGTTTTAGTTATGAGAGAAGTGTAAGAAAAGTGTGAGAATTCCTGTTTGGAATTTATGAGCAAACCCTCTTTTTCCTATTTTTTGGGTTTTTATTTATATGAAAATAAGAGATGTGCAATAATACTAAATAAAAAAGTATATTAAGATATGTGAGATGAGGGAATAAAAGTGCTAAGTAATAAAACAAATTAATGCGAATTTATGAGAATTTAAGGAGAGAATTGAGAAAATTAAACCTTCTTGAAGATCTTGAGCTTGATCTTAAATGTTGGAAAGCATCCCTTGCACTTGGATGATGATGGAGGGTAGTGAATTCACCAAGTTTGATGAAAAGGATGATGAAAAGTGAAGGTTAGAAAGGGTTTGGGATGTGGAAATCACGCTGACTTCGAGAGAGGTTTTCTTGATTTGCTGAGAGTGATATCTATCAGATCTAGGATCTTCTTCAAGTGAGGTCAAGGCCTCCTTTTTATAGGCCCAAGGCATTGCCAATCGTCATAGCCCTGGTTCTGCCAATCGACAGGTGTGTTTAGGCACACTGCCGATAGGCAGGGTCTGGGACCTGCTGTTTGGCAGTGTCTTTCAGGCCTTTTTAAAAAATTGGCTATAGAGCACAAAATGTTGATCTGAATCGCGCATGGGGTGGACCATTGGAAAAGTAATTCAGAGACCTTCAAAAGTTCTTTGGATCGCTCCCGGGTTCGGGAGTTGACTTTGGGTCAAATGCAGCTCGGAAGCGCTTTGGGGCAAATGACTTTGGGTCAAATGACTTTGGGTCCCGTGCGTAAGTCGGAATCGTGCATGGGGCGGACCATTGGAAAGGGGTTTCAGTGCCCTTTGAAGATTCATTCAGGCCCAGTTGATCTGAAGAGTTGACTTAGATCAAACAGAGACCTTCGACCTCTTGATTGAGTTTCGGGGGAAAACGGGTCGTTCGTCCGCATGGTAAGTCGAAATCGCGCACGGGATGGACGATTGGAAAAGGAATTCAGTGCCCTTCGAAGATTCATTCAGTCTCTGTCGAGCTGAAAACTTTGACTTTTGATCAAACGGAGCTCGGGAGTGCCTGATGGCTTCTAGGTCAGTACTCGGGGTACGACTTGGGTTTGTGGTGGTGAAGGGAGGTGCTAGGGACCTAAGGAGAGTTTAAGGGGTGACAGAATGAGGTGTCTACAACATTAGTGGTAGACGCTATGTTATTGTGATTGTAGATGACTTATCTAGATTCACCTCTATAGAATTTTTTCATACTAAGTCCGGTATTAAGGATTTTTTTATTCTAATATGCAAGCAATTTAAAAATGTAAAAGACATGTACTATCGTGCGAGTTCGTATTGACCACAT
The DNA here is from genome assembly GCA_949130495.1 of Sambucus nigra. Lineage (NCBI taxonomy): Eukaryota > Viridiplantae > Streptophyta > Magnoliopsida > Dipsacales > Adoxaceae > Sambucus > Sambucus nigra. The sequence goes on along the minus strand of OX422210.1, from coordinate 450,004,040 downwards.
TAAGGAATTTGAAGGAACGGGTATACCCTAATGGTGTAGTGAAGTTGGAATATACCATGAATATTTTGCTCCTAAAACCCCTAAAAAGGGAATAGTCTAAAGGAAAAATAGAACTATCCAAGAGATGGCTAGATCCACGTTTATTGGCAAGTACATTCAAAAAAGATTTTGGGTGAAAGATTTTCATATGGCTTATCACAATGCCAATCAAGTCTATAGGAGGTACAATACTAACCAAACCCCTTATGAGATTTGGAAAGGTAAGAATTCCACACTCAAACACTTTAGAAATCTGGAAGAAAGTGTTACATATTCAAGGATAGGCAATATCTAACAAAACTTGACTCTAGAAGTGAGGTAGGATTTTTTCTTGTCAATTCAACCAATAGTCGTGCCTATTGTGTTTTAATTGGGTATTTAAAAATTTTTGGAAACCATTAATGTCGTAATTGATGATAGTGTTTCCTTTGACCCCAAAGATAATGATTGTGAAGACACATCTTCCTTTCTACCACATATTGAAGAAGATGGAGAAGCTGAAACATATGTGTGTGAAGTGGTTGCCCCACCACTCTTTGAGGTTATGAATGTGAAAGATGAACCTACTTGGGTTAGTAAAGACTACAATATTATTAAAATCACTAGTAGTCCTAATGTTGGAGTAAAAATTATATCTCAACTCTAAAAAGAAGTTAACCTTCTTTATTATACTTACACAAATGAACCTAAGAATTTGAAGGATGCCTTGTTAGATTAATATTAGGCCAATTCTATGCAAGATAAATTAGACCAATTATCTAAATAAGAAGTTTGATCTTTTGTACCCTTGGCCTAAGGATGTTCATGTTATTAGTAGAAAGTGGATATTCAAAACCAAGTGAGAGGAAGATGGTTCCGTTTTGAGGAACAAAGTAAGTTTAGTAGCTCAAGGTTCTACAAAAGTTAAATGTGTAGAATTTTATAAGTCTATTACCCTTATTTCTAGGCTAGAGTCGATTCATTCACTCTTATCCATAACATGTGACTTAGACTTTAAGATACAGTAAATGGATGTAAAGAGACCTTTCTTAATTGAAATCTTCAAGAGGACGTCTATGTGTCACAACCAAAGGACTTTAAGGATCCTAAATGCCCAAGATATGTTTATCGCTTAAAAAAGGCTTTATATGGCCTTATACGTGATCCTAGAGCTTTGCATGAAAGACTTACCTCATATCTCATTGGGAAAGGTTTCAAAAGAGGAAATGTGGATAATACCTTATTTTCAAGATCTTATGGAAAGAACATTGTGGTAGCCTAAGTATATGTTGATGATATTGTATTTGGCTCCACAAATAAATACCATGCTCAAGACTTTGATTCATCAATGAAAAGAATTTGAGATGATATTGGTTAGGGAACTCATTTACCTTCTTGGTCTCCACGTGGGAAAAATGGATAGTGAAAACTTTATTTCGTAATCTAAATATGCAAAGGAAATTGTGAAGAAATTTGACCTCGAGTCTTCCAAAATCAAACGTACTCCGATGGGTTCTTCTGTTAAGATTAGAAAGTATGTTGATGGAAATAATGTTGACGAGATACTTTATTAAAACATGATAGGTAGTTTGTTGTACCTCATGGCTAGTCGTCCTATGTAAGAGCAATATTTATAACTGCTCATTATGTTTTTAAGTTTGAAATTTTTTGTTACACCTCTAAATAATCATGTACATTCTCAAGAGATTCAATCAAAGATAAGTTAGCGATCGAATGTGACAATCGAAGATCAAATAGTTAAAATCATGACTACAATCATCGGAGAAGTTATATGAGTTTGATTTTGTGTAATCATTATGTTTAGGGGTATTTTTAAAATGTTTGAAAACATAAAATATTTTTTCAAAACTTTATAATCAAAAATTCTTTTTTAATACAACTCGTTAAAAGGAGGTACTGTAGGTAGTTCAAACGAGATTCCTTATCTTCTTTGATATTAGTGGTTGGACAAATTTTCTAACGACATAATTTCCTCTTCGCTTTGGAATTTCATCTAATATATTATTCGAAGTGAAGTCGTTCGAATAAGGTCCAGTTCATTGGAATGATCATGTGAAAAATATTTTTTACTTGGCTTCAAAATAAATATTTTGAAGTCTATGTCTTGGAGATCTTTCCCTATATAAGAGATATGAACTTGCACTTGTTTATAAGACTTTTACACATATTTTTGTGATTAAAACTTTTATTTTTCAAATTCGAACTCCTTGGATGTTTTGTGATCACTTTATCAAACATTTAAGAACACATCACATGTTCATATCTCGATGGATTTGATACGTCACGACAAAATATACGAAAAGAGTTTACTGAGGCTTATTGGTGGACATTGAGAAAACTGGAGCTTCCTATGGAGCGCTGTTGGATCTGCAGTTCTTTCTATTATCAATAAGGAAAGAGAAATAACTACGATAATTAGTGGAGTCTAAGTTTATAAGTTTCTCTATGTCATTATATAATACCTTAGTTGTAATAATGCTAAAAAAAGTTTTTCTCGAAAGGGTTTTGTGGTGACAATTAAGTTCAGCACAAAATAACAAGAAAAGGCAATCACTGGAACAAATAAAGAATGCAAGGAATGACAATCACACAACACAAAATTTACATGGTTCAGCAAGAATGCCTACGTCCACGGTGGTGCTCTCAATATTATTTGTCTTTACTCCGGGGAGTGTTATACAGGAAAAATAATGCATGCCCCTTGCCCTGGCCTGAGGGTTTGTTATATACATGTTCATTTTCGTGGAGTGGGGGTGTTGGAATCCCCCACGTCAGTCCATAACCCTTAGAATATCTCCTTACAAGATTATAGGGAATTTGACTGAGTCAAAAGTGAGTTAGTTGAGGCGTGAGGCTTCTAGACTTTGGGCCGTATTTTATTGGGCTACTCGTCTGGGCCAAAGTGACAAATCGAGGTACCCACTATTGCCCCTAAAGTTGTTGGACCATAATTTGGGCTCAATAATTTTAAATGATTTGTCATAATGGCATTTTGGTAAATCGTGCAACACTCTTCAAGATTGAAGCGCCCTTCCTTAACTGATTTAGGCGGCAGACTGCTTCGTTGCCTGTGCACTATGATTAGAATCGTTTAAAACATCTCTGGAGAGGTATTTTATTGTTGTCGCTTCAAATTTCTTCACACTCTCTAATTTTCTCCAAGCTTTTGCTGTTGCTCTCTCATTCCCAGGTCTCGTCTTCCAATCTCAACCTTCTCATCATCTTTGCTTGTGACTTTGCATCGTCCCAAGCTAAGTCTCTACTTCGTTAGTTCTTCTTACTTCTTCTCTTTACTTTTTCTATTGTGATTTCTTCACATCTGCTACTAGGTTTTTTATTTTTCAATGACGAAAATAGGCAATATACCGATATCTGAATTTAGGAAGTTTTATAAAATTCCAAATTGGGTAGACATCGAGTGTGCCCCTGTCCCTCATAGTGTTAGAGAGGTTGAGGATGGTCACTGGATTCATGCTCTCTTATTGTCCTAAGGAGGTCTTACTTTTCCCCCAAGCAATTTGTTTTTGCACTTTTTTGGTTACTTTAATATAGTCCCTGCACAGTGCTCGCCCAATGTCTGGAAAATTATTAATGGTGTGCATAGAATAAATCAGCTTTATGGCACCAATCTAGGGCTTGTTGAGATCTTCTTCTACTATTATTTTTCTTGAACAAGCTCTGGTCTTTTTTACCTCAAGGCCAGGAGTCTTGATAGGGTATTGGTAGTGAATTTACCTGATTCCCATAAGGACTACTGGCATGAGGGGTTTATTGCCAAAAACTGGCAGTTTTCTCCCCATGATGAAGGATTGAGGCCTAGTAGTTTTGTGATTCCCTTTTATGGGGAGGTATTCATAGGTAGGCATAACTTTTGTTTTGCCAATTGATTTTCTGTTCATGCATTTTTTTCTCATATTTTCCTCGCTTTCTTTTCAGCGAAGATAAAGAACTCAGAGCCTGCTCTCAGCGAGATCCGAGCTGCTGAGTTGGTCAAAGCCTAGAAAATTAGGGAGCTCTTGGCTGACGGTGAACACCCTCGATTAACGACGTTCCTTCTGGAAAATAATAACATTGGGTCCAATTTTATTGTGCGACCTGTGGATAGCACACCTGATCTAGACATCACCGAAGAGGTTGTCGTCGATCCCATCCAATTGGATGAGGAGGAAAGCACCTCTGGTGAGGAGAGCGAGGGTGCTAACAAGGGCGGTGTTGAAGGTAATTCCATCAAGGAGAGCTTTGGTGGTGAAGAATCTTCCAGCTTGAAAGAGGTTTCAGAGGCTCAAGAGTCTTCGAGTGAATCAAGTAGTTCTAACCAGGAATACATGGCTCCTCCCAGGAAGAATCTGATCCGGGATGATGATGATGTGCTTCTGTCTCGTTGGTCGAAGAAGTAGAAGTCTGGCAGTGGGGATGCTGCCATTGGTTCTCAATATGTTGCTCATGAGCAGGAGAAGAAGAATACAGAGGAGGTTCTTCTGAGGGAGAGGGATATAAAAAAGGAGGAGGAGAAAAAGAAGGTGGAGGAGAGAAAGATAGATGAGAAGGAGAGGAAAGAGAGGGAAGAGGAGAAGAGGAGAGAGGAGGTAAGGATAAATGCGGGGTAAGTTATTGTGCCCATATCTGCTTTGCCTGAGGGGTCTTATGTTGCCCTTTCTCCTCAATTGGCCCCTGCGCTGCTCAAAAGAGCAATTTTGTCGACTAATCGTCAGAAGGCGATGGGGACTGACCAGTTAGCTTTGAAGGCGAGTCAGAGGCTAGCCTTGGTAAGTTCGCTTTTTCTTTCCTTCTTTCGCAATACTCTATTTAATACTTCATTTACTAACATTTCTCTTCTCTGCAGTTTATGACCGGTTTCGCCATCCTCTATGGCAGAGACGATGAGCTGGCAAGGAAGAATATCGAGTTAAAGTCCAACTTGAAGACTGTTAATGCTGGCCAAAAGTCTTTCGATCTTACCCTTATTGAGGCCAATCGAGGGAAGGAGGCGATGACCAAGGAGCTCGAGGAATTGAGGCGATCCTATGACTTGGTCTGTTTGAGCAAGCTGGCCGTGGTAGAGGAGAACATGGTGCTTGCGAAAAAGGTGAAGAAGTTGGAATTCGAGGCTGCCACCCTTAAGGAAAGCTTGTACAATACCGGATGGATCGCTGCGTATGAGGATGCTGATGTTCAGATTGGCTATTTCAGCCGTTTGAACTTTAAGAAGGGTTGGAACAAGTCTCTCCTGGCTACCGAGGTGGATATCGACTCCCCACTTTTTGACGAGCATGATCCTGGCCCTAAGCCCATTGTGGATGAAGCACCTTCTCCTGATCCTGCTATCGATGTAGATGTTCCTCTTGCCTAGACCACCGCTGCCAAAGTGTCCCTCAACTAGGGAATTGTGACACCCCACCCAATTAAATATAGGGTGATCAGTCCTCTACCAATTTAAAACAGGATATTTAGTTGGTTCATTCTCAGCATCACTGTCGAAAAACTTTTTAACATATTAATCACCTGATATAAAATTAAGCTAGGTGTATTTCCAATTTAGTAAAACCAAGTAAATCCATTTCTTTCAATCTTAAAATATAGACCATTCACCACACATAGGAATGTAAATAAATACTGAACATGAATCAAGTACTGAAATAAATAAGACTGGATAAAACTTCCCAGTTTAAAACTCCTAACCACATAATAAACTGAATACAATATCTCTGATGAAAGAACTAGAAGTGGGTGACATATGCCCTAAACAAGAAGTCTAGATGAAACTGAATGGAAATGATAGATGCATCTACTGCAAGGACCTACAGCTTCCACAATAGCTGCAGCACGTCAAGCAATCCAAATCTCTAAATCTGATACTCCTGTGGCTGAGCACCTAATATAATACAAATATAGCAAAAGAGAGAAGAGATACAAGAAATGGGTCAGAGCCCGATGTGTAAAAAATATTTTAGCAAGTATTTAAAACTGGTTCTTAAAACAAGTCTTATACGCATGTTAGTTATCGAACTCTCACATGAGTTTCTCACCTCTCATCTATTGTGCACGCCTAACGTACATCTAATCTCCCCTAGTTATACCTCCCAGTCTAACTAGTCATAAACCATACTAATACTAACTATACTCACTAGTAGTATTCCCGTATCGCCCATACAATACGCTATTCAGATAGTTTATATCACATACTAAATTTCATTATTCACCGTTTGAATGGTTAAATCTTTTATTCACTAAGATTATTTTACTTCTCATTTTCATTTTTCTCTACTAGTCTCACAAAGTAGAAAGTTACCCAAGTACACTCATACATATATATAGTCTCATCATCCCTATATATATACACTAATCCTGCACCCTTAGGTTAAGATCGCTTGGTGCAATGTAATAATTATTATTATTACCAAGTCTACTAATTTCACACAGTAGCAATATTCACAAGTCCATATACATATATATATATAGTACCATCATCCCTATACATATATATATATATATATATATATATATATACTAATCCTGCACCCCCGGCTAAGCCCAATTAATGCATATCTCTAGAAAATCATGCATCCCCGGGTTAGCACCCATTAATGCACCTATCAATAATAATTCAGCACCCCCAGGTTATCACCCATTAGTGCGCCTAACAATAGAATATTTCATCCCCGGGTTAGCACCCATTAATGCACCTATCAATATTATTCCAGCACCCCCGGGTTATCACCCATTAATGCGCCTAATAATAGAATATTGCATCCCCGGGTTAGCACCCATTAATGCACCTATCAATATTAATCCAGCACCCCCGGGTTATCACCCATTAGTACACTTAATAATAAAGTTTCTGTACCCCTAAGTTATCACTCATTAGTGCGCTAAATTATAAGATTCTTGCACCCCCGGGTTATCACCCATTAGTGCTCTTGATAATAATATCACATAATAGGCATACACACATCCTATTATAATTTATAGGTATTTTCTCCAACCTATATATATATATATATATATATATATATATATATATATACTCTTCATACATATTTTAACCTCATTACTACGTATAGTACAAATAATTAGATTACTATCTCTCTCGTAATCTCCAAGGTACATTCCCTCTATACCGAAATAATTAAAGTATTAATTCCCACATACTTTTCCTAAAATTCCTTCTTATTTGAATTTACTATTTGGTAGTTTCTCTCACCCCAATAAACCAATAAACTCCAAGCTGGGCTCTAAGGAAATTTCCAGACATTCACCCTATGGTTTGAACCAGAATGACATGTGGTTTGAACCAGAATGACATGTCGTTCGAAATGTCGTTCGAACCACTTCGCGCGACTTCACGCGAGATTACACTGTTCGTCTTCTTCACCAAACATCAGCATTTTTCACCATTTTTAAACCTAAAACCCTCTAAGATTCGATTCCCAACAACTCATCATCAATACCCATCAACACCCAACAGGTTATAAATCATTCCTAACCTCCTAGGATCATTAATTCGTCATAAATCATCATAAATATGTAAAACCCCCAAATCAATTGATATGAACCCTAGTTCCCAAAATTTTCAATTACAGAACCTAATCCACCCAGATTCGTTCATCAATAATTAATCAAATTCCGTGATTAATCCTCTACATACATGAAGGAATTCCCGCCACTAATTAAAACAATCCTTAATTATAACTTAAATCTCCAATTTTCACCCAATTAACATATAAATCATGATTAATTCCACCTATACTAACATGAGCATGATTATTGCTAAAAGAATGCAAGTAATAAACACTTGCCTCGAATATGACAGTCTGATCCGTTGGTGATGTTGGTACATACGCGTTCCTCTCTTCTCGATCTATGCGTTGGTGGTCACGGTTGTGCAAGGTGATGCCAAATGAGCCTTCTCTCTTGGAATTTGGTTCTCCCTCACACCCTCCATGGACGTTCTTACTTCCTGTCACTTCTTAACCCTAATGGACTTTCTTGGCTGATATAATTTATCCCAATTTTCGTCCATTAATTTAGCCCCCAAATATAATTTACCAAAATGCCCTCCCGGGGTGCCGGCTAGGCCTAAAATCGCCCCAGGACCCAAACTAAACACCCGGGTATAATTTTTTGACTATCTCGACCCTTTTGAACTCAACGGCGCACTCAAAATGACCATATGAGTTAATAAAAATAAATTCTCTTTTTATTCCATTCAATTAGTCTCGACACGACTCACACGCATGTCAGACTTAAATTACCAAACTGCCGTATTTCTCACTTCCGATAATTTATCAAGTATCATAATTCCATATTACATATCACACAGTAATATTCAATAATTCTCAACAATAAGTATTAACCCTTGGCACGCTAGTTAATAATTATTTTAATCTGGACTAATAACAAATTAATTTCTCACATTTTAATTTAATTAATCCAACAATAATAATTAATTGCATATTTATTCCCATAATAATAATTAATCACATAATTATTTAAATCATAAAAAATATGGGGTGTTACATGAATGGCAATTGCTCCGTCTGAGGGAGGTGCGCCTGGGGCTGCTGCAGACAAGAGGAAGCAACCAGCGACCTCAGAGCAGACTGAGGTTGCCAACTATCTTTTCTTAGGGAACTTCTTGTATTGTTTTGCTTTTGTTGTTCTTTCCTTTCTTTAACTGATGTACTCGGAACCTTTTCTTTAATGAAATGAAATCTTTTTCCTTTCTGCATACTGATTTTTTTGCTATTTAATGCTTGTATGGCTTATAGCTAGTTGATATTGATGAATACATACCTGCCACTTCTCAACTAGGAAGGATTATTGGTCCTAATACTAGTAACCAAGTTCGCCAAGCTTTTGTAAGGATTTTCAAGTCCCTTAGGTCAAGGAACCAGATCTTTAAAGACCAATCGGAACTCGTTGCCAAACTGAAGGATAGGCTTCAGGAGATGGAAGAGGTTGGTGCTTCCGTTCAAGAGGAAGTGAATGCTTTGAGAGCTAAGATTTTGGATGCCTCCGAGATCAATCAAGTCGGAGAAGTTCTTCAACAAGAGAATGAAGATCTGAGGAGGGAGGTGCTGCGACTTAAAGAGCATGCGCCGAGTGTTGCTCCTCAAATTTTGTGAGGTTCCTCTTCATTGGCTGGTCTGCGGGCTGGTACAGTGCCGAGTGCCACCCCTCAAGTTTTGCGAGGTTCCTCTTCATCGACTAGTCTGCGAGCTGGTATTGATGCCAGGGGTCCAACTAGGGAGATGGATGAGCTTCGAGGAGATGTTCGTCGACCATACGTGATAGCCTGGGCTCCAAAGAGATGTCACGCTGCTAAGGCACCTGTTCAAGAAAGGTCCTCGGGGAGTTTGGGATGACAGTTATGATCAGGGTTGGGCAGATGCTCTGATGAAGTTGGCAGAGTTTGAAGAGCCATCCTTTATTAGGGGATGGTTGAATGCTCTCAGGGAGCTGAAAGTCCCCAGGAACTCAGTCCTTTGGTATCGCCATGAGATCTCCCCTTCGACTCTGATGCCTAACCCTTTCCAGAGGGATGACCAGTGGGTCTCCTTAGATGCTGTTCCCAGGAAGCTACTGGAGCCAGATGCAAATAAAGTAGAGTTTGAGTTAGCTCCTCACCCAAATGACGGTCGAAAAGCACAAGTAGCCGATTACCTTGCTAGGAGACCTAATCCCCAATAGGATTTACTTAATACATTCAATGTAACTCCGTTGTAAATGCAGTGAAGTAATAAAATATTTATGTTTTGGGAAATTCGTTGACTAAACATGTGTTGTTTATTTTCTACTTTATTGATTTTTTGTTTGATTATCTTTGGCTCTTCGTATCAGACTAGATTTGATGTGGGTAGAGTTGTTCTATTGCGTGAGTATCCTCCCAGTCCAGTATGCTTATGAGATATCATTCTTCCCTACTTTACCTTTTAGGTCGTGTCATCACACTCCCTTAGGCATAAGTGTGGAAATGGTGAGGACACACCTGGTGTTAGATGTTCTATTCGATTAGGTTTTCTGAGCCAAATACCGTTTGGTGACCAATTCGATTTGGCCGAGCTGCCTAAGGGTCCCATGTAGGGCTTCATATATTGCCAGGGGCAATTCTAAGAGGTTATTCGTGTTTGATAACTAAAACCTGAGGAGGGTTACACCCTACTTTTTCTTGTTGAGTGGGGTTCATGTCACTTGGAAAGGATGTGCAAGTTATAAAGTTTATAATAATAAAAACTGACACTTCATAGAATGACACTGCCAGATGATCTTTTATTAATAAAAAATAATGAAAAGTGGGTTTCCCATTTCAATAATGTAATAAAAGACCAATATAAAAAATTAGAAGTAAAATTTCTTTAGGTTGGCCGCGTTCCAAGCTCGGGGTATCTCCCTACCCTCCAACGTGTCTAAGTGATAGGCCCCTTGCAGGTTGTCACTTGTCACCTTAAATAGTCCCTCCCAGTTTGGTCCTAGCTGGCCATCTGCTGGTTTTACTGTGTTGCCAAGAACTTTCCGTAGGACATAGTCCCCAACTTGGAACGTTCTTGGATTTACCTTCTTGTTGTAGTGCTTCGCTAGCTGCTGCTGGTAGCTTGCTATTTTTACTAGAGCTAATTCTCTGCGCTCGTTGGCTAGGTCAAGTTCAGCGAGTAATGCTGCATCATTCTGGCCTTGGTCGACCAAGGTGGACCTCATGGTTGGGAGGACATTTTCTAAAGGGATGATTTCCTCTATTCCATATGTTAGTGAGAATGGGGTTTCCCCAGTTGCTCGCCGTGGGGTAGTGTGGTAAGCCTATAGAATATGTGGCAGCTCGCTCACCCAGGCCCTTTTGGCCACAAGTAGCCTTCCTTCATTGCTCGGAAAGCTAGCGATCTGCCCCTAATATGGCTCCCACAGATTCCTTCATGAAGCTCGTACAAGACTTTCTCGACGTCCTTTGGGTGAACATATTGGAGGTAAGGGCCGGTGAAAGATTTTTTGTACAGTTTGCCCTCAAGAGATAAGTGAAAGTGGGAAGCTTTGACTCTTATCTAATGAGCGACTTTCTTATCATCTGGTAGGGCACCATCTTTCAAATAGTCCATCAGGGGGTCCATTCAACTGGGCGCTGGTTCAATCTGGATATTATGGACCATGTTTGGTAGCTCGTTGCTCTGGTTGATGCTTGGATGGGCGAGGAATTTGATAGGAATTATTATTTTTAAGTCAGAGTCGATTGCTGAGCTAAAGGCCGTTAGGGCATCAGCATGACTGTTTTGTCCTCTGGGAAACTGCTGGATGCTGACTTGCTCGAAGTTAGACATTACTTTCTTTGCTAAGGAGAGGTAGGCTTCCATTCTCTTATCCTTCGTGTTGAAGTCCCCACTTATCTGGTTGGAGACCAGTTACGAGTCGCCAAACACCTCGAGTTGCTTTGCTCCCAATGCCCGTGCCTTTTGCAGGCCTGTTATTAATGCTTCATATTCTTCTTCGTTATTGGAGGCCTCAAATCCAAGCCCGATTCCTTGCTCGAGGATTGTATCTTCTGGGGTAACGAGCATAATGTCTACTCCTGCCTCCTTGAAGTTGGAGGCTCCATCAACAAACAGTCGCCAAACACCTTGTGCTGAGTGATCCTCCCTCTGACCCATGGATTGAAGTTGGTCGCAAGGATGATCTCCTGTAAATTTTGGGATGAAGTCGGCGAGGACCTGCCCCTTGATTGCATTCCTTTGTTGAAACTGGATGTCAAATCGCTCGAGCTTGACTGACCACTTTGACAGTCTTCCGGATAGATTCGCTTTCCGCATGATTGATTTAAGGGGGTGTGATGTAAGGACAATGATAGAGTGAGCTTCGAATTAGTGCTTTAATTTTCTCGAGGCTACCCCTAGTGCAAAGGCGAGCTTTTCTAGAGGTAGGTATCGCTGCTCGGCGTCCAAGAGGGTCTTGATTGCATAGTAGACTGGGTACTGGATTCCCATTTTTTCATATACTAGTGCAGAGCTGACAACGTGGCTGGAAACTGCAAGGTATAAGTACAAGGAATCGTTATCTTGAGGTATTACGAGCAAGGGTGGTTTGTTGAGGTAGGCTTTGAGCTATTCTAATGCTCTCGAGCAATTTTGATTCCACTCCACTATTTTGATTTTCTTCAATAGCTGGAAGAATGGATGGCACTTTTCGGATGACTTTGAGATGAACTGATTCAAGGCAGCCAGTATGTCCGTGAGATTTTGTACGTCTCTTATCGTGCGGGGATGCTGTACCTTATTGATTGTATCGATCTAGTCCTGGTTGGCTTCAATGCCTCTCCCGCTAACCAAGTACCCGAGAAATTTTCCTGACTGGACACCGAAGGAACACTTACTCGCATTGAATTTTATTTGGTATTTCCTGAGGATTTTGAAGGTCCTTGATAGGTCTGAGAGGTGGTCTTCGTTGTGCCTGCTCTTGATGAGAATATTGTCGATGTAGACTTCCATGGTATCTCCCATTTGGTCTTTAAACATCTTGGTGACCAGCCGCTGGTAGGTTGCTCATGCATTTGATCCCAAAGGGCATAACTTTGTAACAATATAATACGATGGTGGTGATGAACGCTGTCTTGTCTTGGTCTGGTGCGTACAGAGGAATCTGGTGGTACCCCGAGTATGCGTCTAGGAAACTCATTCTTTCATGAGATGCTGTTGCGTCCACCAACTGGTCGATCTTCGGGAGATGGAAACTGTCCTTAGGGTACGCCCTATTAAGGTCAGTGAAGTCAATACAAACTCTCCACTTCCCATTGCTCTTCAGAACCAATATTGGGTTGGATAGCCATTTAAGGAATTGAACTTCCCGTATGGATCCTGCATCCAACAACTTCTTTACTTCTTTCTCTACATCCTTGGCCTTCTTGGGCACAATTCGCCGTGCCTTCTATGCGATAGGCCTGAAAGTCGGGTCAACGTGCAACCGATGACAAACCACACTGGGGTCAATTCCAGGCAGCTCGTAAGGTTCCCACACAAAAATATCCAGATTGTTCCTCAATAGTACTGTCAATTCTTTCTTCTCTCGATCTATGAGAAATGCCTCTATCAAGAACATCCTGTCTTTTTTGCTACCACCGACTGTGACCTCTTCCAGTTTTTAATAACCCGCTCAGAAGGGAGGAGCCTGGTCTCCTCTACTCCGGGTCTTCCATACTTTAGCTGCTATTTTGAAGGTATCAAACCTTCTTATTCCTCAACCTTCTCTTTGGCCTTCTCGACCTTCTTCTTCGCTTTTGGGTGGATGGATGCTATGAAGCACCTTCTTGCCACGACTTGATCTCCGTGGATCTCCATCACTCCTTGCTCAGTCAAGCACTTGAGTTTCTGATGGTAGGTCTAGGGAACGACCTTCATCGCATGTAGACATCCTCTACCGAGGATGTCCTGATAGGGTGAGTCAATGTCGACTACTAAAAACTCGATCATCTTGGAGACACTTCCATCCCTCACTGGCAGTGTGATCTTTCCTAAAGGGATAGTTACTTTCCCAGCGAAGCCAACTAGAGGGACAGTGGCTTCCTTCAAGTCGGCAATGCTTAACTTCAATTTCCTGAATAAGTCGAGATACATTACTTCGAATGAGCTTCCTTGGTCGACCAGCAACTTATCGACGTCATAGTTTGGTATCCTGAGTGTAATGATCAAGGTGTCATGATGTGGGGTTCTTACTCCCACTAAGTCTTCATCTGTGAATATGATGTGTTTGCTGTAGTCGATGTCATCTGCTCGCTGATGCTTCCCCGATTGCATTTTTGCTGGATTGATTTGAAAAGCTTGCATCACTGCCGTAAGATTTTTTACTTCCATCCGGGATGAATTTCTTTGAATATGATTTAGATCAGATGCCCCATGAATCACTGCGAGCTCATGGATAACATCATCCTCGAGCACGTTATCGAGCCGTGTGTCTCCGTTGGCAGCAACCTTCTCTGCCTTCTTCTCTATAAACTCGTTCAGGTGCCCAGTATGGGACAGCTCTTCAAGGTGGGACTTAAGAGCCTAGCAGTGCTCAGTTTTGTGTCCTCCTTCTTTGTGTAAAGCTCATCTCAGTGTGTTGTTCCTCTTCGAGGGATCTCCTCCCATATTTCGGGGCCACTTAAGAAGGTCTTATCCTTGATCTTCACTAGGATCTTATAAATTGGTTTCTTTGAAGACAGTGTTTACTTCCTAAAATGCTTTTGAAGCATTATTTTTTCTCCTGCTCTTGGAGCTACCTTTGCCCCTATTCTTGCTCCCTTTCTTCTGGTTCTCATCCTTGTCGTTGCCTTTGGTAGCGAACTTAGCTCGACCATTCTCCCTGCGCTGAGGTAGGTCACATCCTTAACTTTGGCGTACTTCTCGATGTGAGCCATTAAGTCATTAATGGTTGTGGCCTCCTTCTTAGTGAGGGATTTGTGTAAGAGGCAAGAGCTGGGTAGGCTAATCTTAAAAGAGGCTATGGCTACCTACTCTGAGCAGTCTTCGACCTAGTTGAACAACTCCTAGTACTTTTTTATGTAGTCCCGAAGGCTCTCCTGGGGCATCTTTTTCATTATTAGCAAGTCATCCATCCTCTTCGAATGGGAGCTGCTAGTAATGAATCGAGCCGTGAAGAGCTCTGTCAAGGACTCAAAACTCCTGATGGATCTGTAAGGGATTCTCTCGAACCACTTCTGGGCCAAATCATGCAAGATCGAAGGGAAGATTCGGCACATTAGTGCATCCCTGTGGCTCTAGAGAGTCATAGCCTGCCTGTACTGCCTAACGTGATTGATAGGGTCAGTCTTTCCGTCATAGATCTTGAATCTAGGAATTGCGAACTTCTTGGGGGATTCTTCTTCTTCTATCTCCATTGAGAAAGGGGATTTCATCTGGGTTTTGAGAGCTCGCTGGGCTAATTCTCTGGCCGATCTGGCACCCCGATGTGCTAGGTGTTGGTCCATCTCTCTCCGGACCAAATTTCGTATGTCATCATTTCTTCGAGCTGGACTCCTGCATCGACGAGCTGGTTGCTTTTGCTCGAGCGAGTCATTATCTTATTCCTGTTCCTCGAATCTTTGAGATCCACGTCTAGGGATCCTTCCTCGACTACGAGACTTGCTCGCCTGAGGGCTAGGAGTGCGATACTGACGTCGCCTCGTGTTGTGATGGAGTTATTTCTCCATCTTTTCCAATTTCCTTTTGAGGTGAGCATTCTCAGCTTCTTGCTTGCGAGCGGTCTCCCCTTGCTCTTGGAGTCTTGCCTCATAGGCATCGATCAACCTGGAGATTTGAGTGGACCTGTATGGTCCTTTACTTTTTCTGAGGCTTACCGTTCTGGGCGATCCCTCTGATCTGAACGTCGAACTTCAGATCTGATCCTGCGAGGGGCAGGCTATTCTTGGATATCCCCTGTTGAGGGGCATTGCTACTGTGGGAAGACATTACAAATTCTTTGTTGGTGAGGGATTTCTTAAAGGAAGATAAACGTTCCCACAGACAGCACCAATTGTGGTGACAATGAAGTTCACCACAAAATAACAAGAAAAGGCAATCAATAGAACAAATAAGTAATGTAAGGAATGACAATAACACAACACAAAATTTACGTGGTTCAACAAGAATGCCTACGTCCATGGTGGTTCCCTCAATATTATTTCTCTTTACCCGGGGAGTGTTTTACAGGAAAAATAATGCATGCCCTGGGCTGAGGGTTTGTTATATACATGTTCGTTTTCGGGGAGTGGGGGTGTTGGACTCCCCCACACCAGTCCATAACCCCTAGAATATCTCCTTACGAGATTTTAGGGAATTTAACTAGGTCAAAAGCGAGTTAATTGAGGGGTGAGGCTTCCATACTTTGGTCCGTATTTTATTGGGCTACTCGTCTGGACCAAGGTGACAAATCGAGGTACCCACAAGTTTTTTCCTTAAATCTCCTGTGTTTCTATCTGTTTGATTTAATTTAGATGCTATATATTGCATGTTTAGTTTCACCTAATTAATCAATACAAAATTGGATTAAATTTGAATTTGTATTATTTGTGACATAATCTACGATTTCTACATTTGACCATGTAACTAGACTACTGTAAATGCCTTTTCAAATTGGTGTAAGAGCTTGTTTCTACCAGTTATTTAGATGAATCATGATGGTTATATGGTGAATTTTTACAATAGGCCATGTTTAGTTGATGGCACAAATTATTTTAATTGGAAATATCGAATGAGATCATCTCTAGAATCAATCAACGAGCGCGTTTGGCTTGCTGTTAAAAGAGGGGACTCCTCATATTGTTACTAATAAAAATGTCGTTAGTCTCAATTCAGTCGCAAATTGGACTTAAGATAATTTTAGATTGAGTAATTTTACATGTTTTGAATGCTACTTTAGATGTTGTCACTCTCGACAAAGTTAGTCGTATCATGACACTACAACGTCTAAAGAAGCTTGGGAATCCTCCAACTCACACATGGGGGAACCAATATTGTCAAAACTTTTAGGCTTCAAAAGCTCACCACATAATTTGAGACCATACACATGCTTGAAACTCAAATTTTTGATGAATTTTATGCTCGTAAGTCTGATATGGTAAATTTTAATTTTAATTTGGGTGAGAAAATTCCGAAAATGAGAGTTGTGAAGAAAATTTTGAGGTCTCTCCCGTCTCATGTCAGTGCAAAGGTTAACATACTTACTCTTTAGGAATAATAGACACAATTAGGTTAGAAGAACTAATAGGTGATCTAGAGACTTACGAATAAGATATATTCCCCCAAACTCAAAAGAAAAAAATAAAAGAAATTGATTTAACATTAAGTAATAAAGAGAAGGTTTCTGACTGCGATTTTGATTTTGATCTAGATGACATGCTTGGGAAAAAATTCAAAAATTTTCTGAAATTAAAAAATAAAATTTGTTCAAAATGGAAAATAAAATATTTGAGAAAAATAAAAATTGCAAAGTGGGTAAGAACTTTTTTAAGAATGATCAAAATAAAGCTAGAGGCGAGTTTTCAAGAAAGATGAATCAAAGCGGTGTTATGAGTGTGAATGGAAAGATAACAAAGCCCTTGAGTGTCCCACTAGGCTTAAGAGACAGGGAAAAGGAAAAGACGCCTATAATTCCACTCTAAGTTATAGTGATGTTAAGTTGGTGGATTCCGAGGATAAATCACCACATGGCCTTAAATTCACTTTGATCGTGGCTATTTATGTTAACACTTCAAGTACATCTCACACCGATGAGTAGGCTTCTAAACGTGATAACCTCAATAATGAGTCGAATTATTCTTGAGAGTTTGAGGGTGATGACTTGAGTGAGGGAGAATGTGGTATTCAATACTCATACTCTGAACTTTATACCGATTCATTAAAAACCAAAAAGAAAAATAAAAAATTAACTCTTAGGGTGTTGTCTTTAGAGAAGGAGTTGAAAGGTTAGAGAGAGATAGTGAGACCTCAGTGAGAATCTCTTTAAGTGAGAAATTTTTTCGGTGGTTTGGGAGAAGAATGACTTGACCAAAAAAGTGGCTAGTTTTACGAGAGATCTTCAAGCATCATTGGATACTCATTAGAAACTTTAAGCCCCTATTTCCTAACTCTAAAAAGATGTCAAAAGTGCCCGATAGGTCAAAGCCTCCTTAGAGGACACATCTAAGAAAGTTGGAAAGATATTCCTAGGTAGTGATTTATATTTTAAATAGAGGCATGAAATAGGGTACAGTGGTACACCCACCTTCAATATCACCCTTGAACTAGTTGCCAAATTTGTATTAGATTCTTATCGGCCTCAACCTAACCAACCAAGGAGAAAACCTCCTAGGATTTTTAATTAAGGTATATCCAAAAAAATCTTTATTTATACTCATTTCAAATGAAAAGTGTACCTTAGGCATTTTTGCTATAAGCTAGGAAGAGTATCTCACACACATGCTCCCACACCACTCTAGCAACCTTGCTAGTCTTAGAGATGAAGTTGAGTTTGTTGTCACTACTTCTAAATATTTAATTGAATAATTTCAAAACATGTATATGCCTTATAATAACACGTACAAGATAATGACTAGTGCTAACAATGATAAGGGAAAGAAAAAAGGTTACTACCTCTTCGGTACCTAAAATGATGAAAAAGTCCATTGTGGTTAATGTTGTTCTTAAGGTTCAAGATACTTCTCAATGGGATTTTGATAGTGGGTGTTATAGGCATATGACTAGTGACAAGTCACATTTTACCAACCTTGTGGATCATAAGGAATAAAAAGTCACCTTTGGGGATGGGAGTAAGTCTAGCATATTATGCATGGAAATTTTCAACTTTCCAAATCTAGATAATATTATATATGTTGAATAGTTGAAGGCTAACTTAATAAGCATAAGTTAACTTTTCTATGAGTTTAATCGGTTGAAATGTAGCATTTTTATCAATTTGGTAAAATTTTGCTACAAGGTGTGAGACTACCGATAATTGATGTGATGCCATTATCAAGTCCTATTTAGTATGCAATACTGCTAAGGTATCCACCATGCAACTTTGGCATCACTAGTGTGGTCATCTGGGTCGAATTCCGTTGGTGCGATCCGACCTTGAAATCAAGATGGGAGGGGAACGACCAGAGAAGTCTCCCTCTCTTACCATCATGCGCGTGTGAGTAATTTAAGGATATGGGGGTCCTCTTTCTATCACTCGCATTGATATCTTCACGGGATGCCTCAGATATAAATCGACCGTCGCCGAAAGGGGATAACACGAATAAATGGAATCGCCAGGCTATTTTTCTCAAAATAAGAAAAGAAATTTAGCCATCTCGAGAGAATAACATCAAGGTCACACTGATGCATACGATACCAAATGAATCAAGGGTCTGGGGATTAAGTTATGGAATGGAAAGGTGTTAGGTATGCATTTTACCCCTTTTCTCATGGGATATGTTAATATTTTCCTTCTCTCCAAAGTGTGATGTGTGTATACATGTGTGTAATGTAAATAACGGGAGAAGAAAATCATCTGACTCACGCCATGGGAAAGGCGAAGAAAAATCATCCTAAGGAGTGTACCTAAAAATGATATGAACATGTAATGTGAGTGCCAGTCAAATCACGAGTCGTTATAGAAAAGCGAATGTGCATGTCGAACGAGACAAAAATATATAGGAGTTTGTGACTCACAAAATAAATACAATATAGTATAAAGTACAAAACAGGAAATATAGGACTCAAATCCTAGGATTGGCTCGAGACGCCTACGTAGCCCAAGGGGAATCAAAAGTCCACGTAGTTTGATATGTCATAGGGGTGGGGTTTAACTCATAAACCCAAATTTAATATTCCTCTTTGAATATTTTTGAAGAAAGCGTGCTCAAGTTTAAAAGTGTGAATAGGGGAGAAATTCTTACTTTTGAAATTTACAAGTAAACCCTCCTTTTTATCTTTTTGGATTTTTATGAAAATATGTTATGTGAATACTAGTAATAAAAAGCGATGTTAGTTGATGTGAGATAAAAAAAAAAGACTAAAAGATATTAAGAATGGAAATGAAATGAGTAAATAATGATAAATGGATAAACTATAAATGAGTAGCAATAGACCTCCTAGAAGACTTTGCTACTGATTTTTGAAGGAGAATAGGCTAATGTTATAATGATATAATAGTGGTGGAGTAGGGCGAGGTTGGATAATTAGGTCTTTTGGGAGTGACGGTGCTCTGATTTCGAGAGAATGTATCTGATTATGGAAAAGGTGTTCCTAGGAGTGATGTCATGGTCTCCCTAAATAGTGCCATTTTAGGGTTTAGAGGGGAGGGGTGCCAATCATCATGGAACTTAGCCTACCCATCGACATAGTGCCTTCCTTACTAGGCAAGGAAAATACACCCTGCCAATAGGCGGTAGTTTGGGTAGCTATAGGCAGCCCGAAATGAACTTTTTTAGAAAAACGACAATAAAATTCAAATCGCAAGTCTGAATTGCGCACGGTTGGGACCATTAGAAAGGGGATTCAGAGATTTTCAAGGTTTTATTGAGATTTTCTTAGGTTGGAGAGTTGATCGGCTTCTCATGGGGCCTAGGAGTGCCTAATGGCCTCTAGATCAGTTCTCAGAGTAAAAAAGATCATTCGTGAAAATTGTGAGGCCGATTCAAGCACGGTATGGATCATTGGAAAGGGGATTTAGATCCCTTCAAGGTTTTGTAAGATTCGGTTAGGTTGGAAAGTAGATCGGAGTCAAATCAAGCTCGGGAGCACCCGGTGGTCTCTAGATTAGTTCTTGGAGTAGGACCCAGGGTTTACATAGGGAGGAGGAATGTTAGGGACCTAATAAGTACTTAGGGGGTACTAAAATGGGGTTTTATAGATCCCTTTGATAGGCGAGATTGGAACAAGTGGAGGCTGTCGAAAGAGAGACACATTATTGGTGTTTGAATGATGATTAAGGTCAGTTATGCGGACCTGAAGGGATGTCGATTCTGTGGACCTAAGATTTAAAATGACCATTTTAATAAGTCGAGCTCAACTCTATGTACCTAAGATTAAAATGACCAATTTCACAGGTCAAGGTCAATTTTGTAAATCTTAGGATTGAATTATCGATTTGGAAGGTCGAGGTCGATTCTATGGACCTAAGGATTGAAATGACCCATTCAGCGAGTCAAGGTCGATTTTGCGGACCTAATTATTGAAATGATTGATTCAGAGGGTTGAGTCGATTTTGCGAACCTAAATATTGAGATGACCTATTTATAGGGTCGAAGTTGATTCTGTGGACCTAATAATAAAAGGGACTGATTCAGCGGGTCAAGTTCGATTCTCCGGACCTAAAGAATAGAATGACCGATTTTGAGTGTCGAGGTCAATTATGCAAGATTAAAGATTAAGATGACTAATTCAGAGGGTCGAGGTTGATTTTACAAACCTAAAGATTGAGATGACCGATGAAGAGGGTCAAGATCGATCTTGCGGACCTAAAGCTTGAAGTAACCAATTCGGTGAACGAGTTTGATTCTACGGACCTAAAGAGTGAGATGACCGATTCATTTGGTCGAGGTCGATTCTGCGAACCTAAGGATTAAAATAACTAATTTAGCAATTCGAGGTCGATTATGTGGACTTAAAGATTGAAATGACCGATTCAGATGTTTGAGATTTTGCAGACCTAAAGATTGAAGTGACCGATTCAGAGGTTTGAGGTCAATTCTGCGGACCTAAAGATGTTATTTACAGGGAGATTTTCTAATGGTGACTCTATTAGGGAAAGCGTAGAGTATTTTTGTTCCTCTAGGGAGTATGTTGGCAATGCGAGTGAGTGTCGATGATCTTGCTAGGGATTAATGAGGTCTTATGATTGGCTTAGTACTCCACAATGGATTTTAATTGAAAAAATGACGTTCTTGACTTCACGAGGATTTTGGGGAGATTTTTTGAGCAATTTTTGATTTTTTGATGAGCTTTTGAATTTTTCTGGAAATTTTGAAATAAAATTTTTAGGGGATTGCCGTTAGGCATGGCTGGGGAGGTGCCTATCATCATAGGGCATTGACTTCTGGTCTTCTTGGGTGAGGTGAAGGGTTACTGTCGGTTTCCTTCTTTTATATGGTTTTAACATTCTATTTGTGGTTAGTATATTACTAAATATTTGCTAGAGAAATAGGTGACCTTCTACCCTTAGCGTCTATTTTCGAGGGCTGCAAGGGTTATGGGTATTCATGCACAAATAAGGAGACTGCTAGCGCATGAGTTTGGGCATATTTGGTAACTTAAGGAGAAGGTGGTTCACCAAATCATGGAGGGAGAGGTGGAGGTCCCACCATCAGCACCCCCTGAGTAAATGAGGCGAGTGAAGGAGGCGACTGACAAGGCTAGGGCGGTAGCGATGGTGGGGGGCCTATATGAATTACACTAATATTATTGCAGGCTATGATTACGTGGACTTCACGACCAGTTATTTGATCTTGTCGTGCATATTTGATGTAGAGGATATGCCTCCACCTATAATTGGATTTGGGAGAGGTACCCACGTAACGAAGGAGTTGGCCCATAGTACCGGAGGAAGTGAGACAATGGTAGTGGGGGAGGTTTAGCTTCTTTATATCTCCATACCCTCTTATCATATTCGACTGCATAGTGGGGACGTGGTATCGGTGCCTTACCGCCCTTACGCGACGGTATAAGTGTTGGCGGGTCTTTTCAAGGAGGCTCTTCGAAGAGAGGTATACCTATTTCATTCTCTCTTCCATTTCTTGCATTCTTTTTTCTTTACTTACTTGCTTTGATTTTGGTGGTTTTGTTCCTCTTTTTTATAGACAATCTGCGTGTCGTCCACTTGGCTGAAGGATATCAAGGATTGGATGCCGTCGATGTCATATTATGTGAGGAAGTCGGTCAGTGCCCGCTTGGTGCTGCTGGACATATCTGATGAGAGCTTCGGTTCTCAGAGTACGGGGTCCATTGCTCGTCGCCGGGGAAAGCACGTTCATAGGGGTGGTTGAAAGTGAGGGTTTTGAGAGAGATTTTGGAGGGATCCGGGATGCTCCCGATGTATCTTTTTTCTTTTCTTCTTTTTCTGATTGTACCTGTTAAGAGGATGTAATGATTCCAAACAAGTTAAATAAAATTTCATTTGTTGTGTTATATTGGTTCAATGACTTACTTTACATGCACTTTAAGTTGTTGTCGAGGCTCTTTATTATTTGCAAAGATAGAGATAAAATGGACTCAAAGATTGATTTTTAACAAAAAGAAAATGTTTATTTTAGAAATTATGTACAAAGAGAAAAATAAGGAATTTTTAGAGGGATAACCTGAAGATTGGATTTTTTTAAAGAAAATGTTTATTTTGAAAATGATATGTATAAAAAAGGAAAGTGAATAATTTCCAAAAAAGGGGGTTGCCGATCGGCATACCCCTTAGCCTGCCTATTGGCATAAGGGTCAAGTTCAAATCACTTCCTTAACTTTGATTGCACTTTTTGCATACTCTGGGTATTTTTGGAGCAGGGAATCTGGGGGTATTTTGAATGATTTGTTTTTTTGTGGAATTTTTCAGTATAATAGGGGGCCTTTGCAAGTGTTTTTTGATCACCACATTCCGCTTTCTCTTATTTTTAGCTTTTTTTTTTCTTCTGCAATTGTCTTTTCCAGCATCCAAAGACTTTGTTGCTTACATTGAAGGTCTAAAGTCCATGTGACTCTACAACATCAATTATGAAGCTTTTGATACCCTAAAGATCATGTTTTTTTATTCGGAATAGATGAGGTGTGTCCCACTTACGATGAGTTCTTTGAGATACTAAGTGTCAGCTTTAGTGTAGCGGCAATTATACCAGATTTATCTCATTTTCCCCGGATGTCTTTGGCAGAGTTGCTCCACATCTCCCCTTCAGTTGCCCGACCACCATAGAGGAAACATCGTCCTTCCGAGAGTCAAGAATTCAGTATGCCAAAGGAATTTTATTGACAATGTCTTTATCGGTGTTATAGACCTGGATTTAATTTCTAGGCTTTTATTGGTAAAGGGACCTGATGACTGGCCCTTAGGTGACCACAATAGTGTTGTGGAAGCCCTACAACTATAGTTTTGTTACGGTGGTACTAACGAAGACTCTGAATGGCCTAGATGCTTTAAAGGAAGGCCATGCTATCTTTTTATTGAGCAGCCCTGTCATGCTGTTCATGTGGCTTTCTGAGAGGCTGTTCCCAGTGGACCCTCCTCAGTGTTCTCTGTTGGGTGTTCACAATTTATTTTCTAGATCCTTTTCATCTTCATCCCGTCGATGAAAAATGGGTTAACTGTCTTGTGGATATCGGGGGCGGTGACTTCACTGGTCTGTACCGTAGTGGGGGAACTTGTAATCTATCTTACAGTTGGGGGAATACCTATATATGCATTAGGTTGTTCTTCACCAGATCTCTTTTTATTTTCCTTGGTGGCTTCTATTCCATGTCAGATGGGAGAAAATTGTTCCTACCCAAATAACTAACTTCTTTCTGGTGGATTATTTTATCGAGACCTTAAGGATGATACCGGGACCCTTATGGAAATGCCTCCAACCATATATCCATTTGTTATAATATATTGGAGGGTATGGGTACATATCAGGGGAATATTTAAAGTGACTGTGAAAATGGGTTGTTAAGAAGATTCTAGTAGAGAAGATTGAGCATAGATGTCTTGTCATGTTTGACACCTTGGAAGAGGGTGTCGTGATTTCGTCAAAGCTTATTATGTCCTATCCTTGCATGGATTACATCCGGAGCCATAATTAGGAGTGGTATTCCTAGGGATCTCTAGGGGCTGGTAATGATGATGAGGCGGGCCCATCTGGTAGTTGAGAACAAGTTTTGAGAAGTTCCTGTAGGTTTGTGTTTCATTTTGGGTAGGTATTTGGTAAGTTTTGGATATTTTGTTAAGCTTGTTAATGGTAGGGGTTTGTATGTTGTATTAGGGTTAGGATGGGAGTGGTTTATTTGACTCTCATCGCTGATACTTCATGTAATAACCATATTCCTGATTTAAAAGAAAAGTGATTTTAATGAATTTTGTATATGAACTGTCTATACCAATCATTAAGGCATACATAATCCTTTTGTTTATTTAAATGATGAAAAAGAGTGTCGTTCACGGTGGAACAAAAGAATATCATTTTGTGAGAAATAAAAGACCGTGCTCGTGTGTGTTTTATGGCCTGCTTAAATACGTCTATGGGTTTTAAAGTTTGTGAGCATCGTCCATTAAAAGGGGTGAATTGAGAAGATCAGGTCCCATGTAGTTCTGAGTAGAAGGGAAATTGAAGATTTTTTTATAATATAAGGGGCATGAGAAGATTCGTAGCACGACGAGAGTTCAAACTAAGGGTAATTTTTTTAAAATAACCCTGGTTAAATGGACACATCATTTCATTTTCATCAAGATATGTGAGAATAACAGTGCCATCTGACAAGATTTTCTTCACAATGTAAGGTCCACTCCAATTAGGTTTGAATTTTCCTCTTAGATCCCAGATAGGTTCTCTATTTTATTTAAGGGCAAGATCTCCTTCTTGGATACCGCGGTACTTAACTTTTCTGTTGAATGATTGCGCGATATGACAAGTACCCTTGTATGTGGTATAAATATTTTAACCTTTTTTCATCTAGGAGTAAAAGTCCATTATAACAGCTATGATGCCAGTCTTCCTTTTTTACCTTGATTTTGAGCATAACACACAGAGAAGGCACTTCTAGTTCAACGAGGAGAATTGCCTCCATGCCATATACTAGAGAATAGGGAGTAGCACCAGTGAGTGTTCTGATGGAAGTATGGTAGCCCCATAATGTATATGGGATTCGGTCTTCCTAGTCTCTGCAAATTTCGATCATCTTGTTGATGATAGTCTTGAGGCTCTTGTTGACAACTTCAATATGACCATTGGTTTATGATCGGTACGAAGAAGACTTGTGTGTTTTAATTCCATACTCATCGACCAATTCTGTGACCTCAGCCTCTAAGTGAAGTCCATTGTCTGACACCAACTCATGGGCAACTCCATATAGGCATATGATATTCTTTCTAATAACTTATCCACTTTCTTTGCATTCAGTACTGCATACGACTCGCCTTCTCCCCTTTTTGTGAAGTAGTCAATGGCGACCAAGATGGATTCGTGCCCATTTGAGGCTTTAGGAGTGACCTTACCTATAATATCTATTCCCCAGGTAGAGATGGGCAAGGGAGAGGTTATGTTATATGACTCTCGAGGAGGCAGGTTTTGATGGCTGGAAAATTGTTGCAGTCTTAGACTATAGTGGTCTAGTAGTACCCTTTACGGATGGTTTTCTCAGCAAGCATGTGACCGTTCGTGTGGGCATGTATTCATCACTATGAATTTTTTGCATCATTTCTTCAATTTCATCCCCTACTATTCAATGCAAGTGGGTTCCATTGAAGTTCTCTCAAAAAGTGCTTTATTGCAGATGATGTACTGGGCAACCAGTTTGCGAAGGGTCACATAATTTTTCTTATCCTTTTCTCGGGGATACCTACCATGTTTAATAAGGCGCCAAATGTCATAGTATCATAATCCTTATATGTTTGTATCTTCTTTGGTCACAAGCTCAATGTGGTAGCAATGGGTGGGTGTAGCTTGTTTCTGTACGAGAAAGGGGGCCATCGTTATTCCATTAGGAATGTCGACCATGGAGGCTAAGGTTGCTAGTGCGTCGGGTAGGATTTTTTTTGAGAGATTAAGGTAATAGTAGGTGACATATTTAAATTGGAAGGAAAGCTCTTATAGATAGTCATGGAGGGGTAGGAGATTCTCGTCTTTGACTTTCCATTTTCTGAGAATTTATCCGACAATGAGGGCATAGTCTCCATAGACGTCCATGTGATTTATTCCTTTCTCAAGGGCAATCTTGAGCCATACGATGCGTGTCTCATATTATTTTATATTGTTGGTGCAAGGGAATCCCAACTTAATGGTAGTGGGGGTGTGAGAGTCATCGAGAACGATCGGGACTATCCTAAAAGTTAGCTCCTTCTATGGGATGGTCGATAAGATAGTCGGAGATGGCCCTCCCCTTCATGGATTTCTACGTGAAGTACACAATGTCGAACTCGACTAGTGAAATTATCCAATGGGCCATTCGGCTTGACAGAGGGGGTTTCTTTAGATGTATTTCAATGTATTTGTTCGGGATACTAGTTTGATGGGGAATGAAAGCAAGTAGTGTTATAGTTTTTGCGTGACCCAGACCAAGGTGACACATGCCTTCTCCAAGGTAGTGTAGTTGACTTCGTATCCAACTAGATATTAACTATCATAGTAGATTTCTCTCTCCTTACGATATTACTCAATGTATTGGGTCAGTAAAGCCACTGTTGCAGTATCGGTGGCAGTCAAGTATAAGAGGAGTCGGAAACCTGGCTACGGAGGCATGAAAATTGGAGGTCACGTGAGGTATCATTTGATCTGATTAAAGTCTTCTTGGCATGACCTATTCCAATATTTTGTTGAGTCCTTTTTGAGAAGTTTGAATATGGGTTTGCAGATAGAGGTTAGTTGGCTAATGAACAGACTGATGTATTGCAGCTTACCTTGGAATCAACGCACTTCTTTCTCCGTCTAGGATGGTGGCATATAGAGTATGTATTTGAACTTGGTGGGTTTGGATTCAATCCCCTTTTCACTGACCAAGAAGACAAGGAGCTTCCCTTTAGTGACACTAATGAAACATTTTTATGGGTCGGGTTGGATATAGTACTATTGCAGTTGCTTGAAGAATTTCCGCAGGGAAGGAATGTGACCTTCTTGGGTCTTGGACTTGATGATCATGCTATTGATATAGACCTCGAATTATTTGTGGATGAGGGCGTGAAGGATGGTTGCGTAAGCCATTTGGTAGGTAGCCCCGATATTCTAGAGCCCAAATGGCACAACAGTGTAGTAGAATGTTCCCCATGGGGTGACGAAGGCAGTTTTCTCTTGGTGGCCAGGATGTAAATTAATTTGATTGTAACCATTAAAACTATCAACAAATGTCATTATATCATGACTAGTCGTGTTATCTACAATTATGTCGATAATGGGCAGAGGGTAACCATCCTTCGGGGATGTCTTGTTCAGATATCGATAGTCGATGCACATACAGACCTTCCCTCTTGATTTTGGCACTGGGATACTGTTTACAAGACATGTAGGATATTCAACTACATGGATGAAGCCTAGGTTTAACTATTTCATCACTTCTTCTTTGACCTTGAGGGACCATTCTATTAGAAGCTTCCTTAGTTTCTTCTTGACGGTCTTGATGGCCGGAGATATGGGAATCTTGTGCTGAGATATCTCTGGATAAATACCTGGAATGTCATCGTAGGACCATACGAAGATGTCCATGAACTCTTTTAGAATCTCTTCGGATTGCGCCCTCTTATGGTCATCGAGGGTAGACCTTATCCTAATCTCGCGCATATAGCTTCTAGAATCGAGATTAATAACAACGGTCTTATTATCATTAGATTGAATGCAGTTATGTTGTTTATTTTCTTCTATATTGAGATCTATTAAGAATTGTTGATTTAATAAACCATCATCATCATCATCATCATCAAAAGTTTGATTAGAATCAAGGCCATTAATGTAAGGCACAACAAGATATCAAAATCCTCGTTTATATCATTAAAGTAATTTTCAAGAAATACAACATTGAGAACCTCATCAAAGGAGGCCTCATTTATAATGATATCATAAACATGAGAAACAATAATAGGCTCAGGGGTCTCTTGAAGAGAATGGATAAGAGGGTTTAGATTGAATTGAGTAAGTTGGACTGGAACCGCATTACAGTTGAGGTGTTTCAGCAGTGGAGATCTTTGCAGATGAGCTAGATAACACGGACTCCTGGGGGATCATGCAGAGATTTAGATCCAGTGTGTTCAGGTTGAAGGACTCCTCGGTGTCACTGTCCTCAAAGCTTTCAGTCAATATTGCCATGCTCAGGTGATGTAGTGATAAAAAATGCACGAGTCTTGATTAGTATCTTATGTAGAATTTTTATGTATGCTAAATAAGTGGAAAAGTACCACGATGATGGAGGATATACAAATATCATGGGATGATGGGGAAATCATGGAAATAAAAACTGACAAGTATATAGGTGGAGCTTGGAGACTATACAAAGCATGGCGATAGAGTGTGAAGCATGTGAATATACCAGTGAGTGATAGATATGTGCCAGGTGAAAGAGTGACATGGTAATAGTGCTAGTGAAATGGCATGTGAATATATAAGAAAGGTGGAAGTGTGTGCTAGTGAGACTAGGCATGCATAATCTATAAGTGGTGTGTGAGATGTGTAAGTGAGCATTGGGATATATATATAAGTGATAAAAAAATGAGGGTGTGTGCTAGTGAAACTAATCATAGTTAATCTACTAGTTGTGTGTGAAGCATGTAAGTAAAAGTGAGACTATATATGAGTGTGAGTGTGTGAAGTGAATATAGTGAATATATATAAGTGAGTATAGGGTGAAACATGGTGAACATGTATAAGTGAGTAAAAAGTGAAGCATGTGTTAAAGAGGTGATATATACATGTGGTAAGAAAAAAGTAAGGTAGAAGTGAATGTCATGAAAAGAATGAGATATATGTATATATATAGAAGATGTAAGTATAAGAGTAAGGAGTGCATACATGTGGAGGCATATATACACATATAGAAAAGTAAAAGAGCAAATAAATAACAGCCATGTGAAACTAGAGTCTAGTCCTCTAAAAAAGTCCCCAGTCGAGTCACCACTGTGGCCATCCTAGTCGGATTCCTCCGGCATGGGCTGACCCCAAAATCTGGATGAGAGGGGAATGATCGGAGAAGTCTCCCTCTCTTACAACCATGATCTTGCGGGTGATTCAAGGATATGGGGGTCCTCTTTCGCCACTCACGCTAGTATCTCGCGAACTGCCTCGGATATAAATCGGCCATCATCAAAAGGGGATAACATGAAGGAATGGTGTCGCCATCGTATTTAGATCAAAAAAACAAAAGAAATGTAGTCGTCTTGAGAGAACGACATCATGGTCATACTAACGCATAAAAAATCAAATGAATCATGGGTCCGAGGATTAAGTTATGGAATGGGAAGGTGTTAGCCACCCATTCCTCCCTATCAGTCTCTCATGGGCTATATTACTATTCTCCTTTTCTCCAAAGCTTGATATGTGTGTACACATTTAATGTAAATAACGGGAGAAGGAAATCATCCGAATCACGTTATGGGGAAAACGAAGCATAAATATCCTAAGGAGTGTACCCAAAAATGACATAAACATATAATGTGAGTGTTTGTCGAATCACGAGTCATTGTAAAAAAGTGAATGTGTATGTCTAACGAGACACAAATATATAGAAGTTCATTACTCACATAATAAATAAAATATAGTATAAGAGCATAAAACAGAAATATAGGACTCGAATCCCATGATTAGCCCGAGATGCCTACGTAGCCCAAGGGGCATCAAAGTCCACATAGTTAGATATGTCATAGGGGTGGGGTTTAACTCATAAAACTAAATTTAATAATCCTCTTTGACTATTTTTGAAAAAAGCATGCTCAAGTGTAAAAGTGAGAAAAATGGGAGGAAATCTTACATTTAAAAAAGTAAACCCTTTTTTTCCGGATTTTTATAAAAATATGTTATGTGAATACTAGTAATAAAAAAGGATATTAGTTTATGTGAGATAACAAAACAAGACTAAAAGATATCAAGAATGGGAACAAAGTGACTAAATAATGCTAAATGGATAAACTAGAAAGGAGTAGTAATAGGCTCCCTAGAAGACTTTGCTAATGATTTTTGAAGGAGAGTAGGCTGATTTTATAGCGATATAATGGTGGTAGAATAAGGTGAAGTAAGTGGTTAAAAATGGTAAGAAAGTGAGGTAAGGTAAATGGAGAGAATGTTGGAAAATTGGGCTTTTTGGGAACGACGATGCTCTGATTTCGAGACAATGTTTCTGATTGCTGAAAATGAGATCTCTAGGAGTGAGGTCATGGTATCCTTATATAGTTCCATTTTAGGGTTGGGGTGGGGGTGGGGGGGGGGTACCAATCGACATGGACCCTAGCCTACCTATCAGTATAGTTCATGCCTTGTTGGGTAAGGAAATTACACCCTGTAGATAAGCGGGGGTCCTATGTGCCTATAAGCAGTTCGAAATGGACTTTTTTTTTGGAAACATGGGTATAAAATGGAAACCGTAATTCCGAATCATGCATGGATTAAAGAGTTAGAAAGGGGATTCATAGCCCTTCAAGAATTCATTGAACTTCACTCATGTTGGAGAGTTAACTAGAGTCAAATGGGGCTCGGGAAGTTCCCGATGGACTTCAAATCAATTCTTTAAGTAAAAAGGATCATTTGTGCAAATCGTGATGCCGATTTGCGAATGATTTAGATCATTAGTGTAAGGACATTTTTCTCATGTCCGTTATCTTACAGTTTTGTATGTCGTACGCCGTTACATTTGGCACGTCCCTACACGATCTCATATGACGGCCTCAATCCGAATTCCGGGAATCAACCATTTATGATCTCCATCATGTGTCCCTCATCTGCCTCAACGACTTCACGTTCCATGATTTTAGGCTCGTAATAC
This sequence comes from Sambucus nigra, assembly GCA_949130495.1. Taxonomy (NCBI): domain Eukaryota; kingdom Viridiplantae; phylum Streptophyta; class Magnoliopsida; order Dipsacales; family Adoxaceae; genus Sambucus; species Sambucus nigra. The sequence continues at coordinate 449,972,898 of OX422210.1, read as the reverse complement.
AAGTGGTACGCAAGAGAAGTCAAAACAGTGCAACAAGGCTTGATAGGGATGTTCAAGGTCAAATTGGTAATTTTATATCCACCGTTCAGAGGACCGGTCAACTGGAAAGTTGAAGATCTTGCCGCAACAAAGATACTGGAAGAAACGGCACCTCAATCCGAGCTACGGTGAACAAGTTATGGCTCGTTGAAAATGGAGTTATTTCCAAGAAGAACCTTGGAATTTTTTTAAGTGCTGAAAGCTCCTTTTACCAGCCATTGTCCCCGAACCCATCCCGAATCGGTTCGGGGGGGCGAACCGGTTCACAGGGTACCCAAACCGGTTTGGGGTACCTGTACGCTGGATAGTATTTTAGGGTTTTAAGAATGTGGATCTCTTCATCTGTTTTCTTATAAATACCAACTTCGGGGGAGTTGTTTTGCAAGACTTCCATACACGATTTTCAGAGCACAAAAACTCTAAGTCTTCACCTATTGATCCCAAGACTCTAGGTTTTTGATTCACACAAATTTTCAAACACTTGTGAATCACTTTTCAACCCAGGAACGCAGTTTTTCTGTTCATACTCTTGTGGAGAAGACCGTTCTTCTTCTTCATTGCAGCCCTCCTGGAAAGGGACATTTCCAGCCGTCGACTACAGAATCCGACACCGGAGGGTAATTCTTAGTCACTTGTATTTTCATTATAATTCGAAATTATGCAGTTATAATATTATAATGAAAATAAATGGTTTTGCCCCTTTGGGGGATTTTTCCTCACAAGCATGTGTTTGAATGTTCTTGCTTAGTTCATTATCTTATTCAATCACATACTGTTTCATGTTTAGGGTTTGTTTGGGTTAAAAGGTGTTTAATATATAAGTTTATCATTTGAACGCGAGCACATACGTTCTCAAATTGGTATCAGAGCAGGTTACGCTAATCTATCACTATTCCAATTTTCCGCAATTTTTTTTTTAAGATATCAATTTTCTGAAAAAATTGATTTTTGAAAAAGTGCGTTTTCAAATGGAGAAGTTATATAATAAAATGCCTGTTTTTGACGGGACAAATTATGCTTATTGGAAAGCCCGAATGAGGTCGGCTTTAAAAGCCATAGATGAAAGGGTTTGGATTTTAATTGAAAGAGGGTGGACTCCTCCCTCCGTGACTGTTGATAATGTGATCAACTTGAAACCTGTCACTTCTTGGACTGAAGAAGAATTTAAATGCTCATCTTTTAATTGTAAGGGTCTAAGTTCTATTTCTGGGTCTGTCACACCTGATGAGTTAAAACGCATAATGACGTGCACCACGTCAAAAGAGGTATGGGATGTTTTACAACTCACCCATGAAGGAACTAATGGTGTGAAAGAATCTAAGTTGCAAAATTTGACAACTCAATTTGAAACCATCATCATGCATGAATCTGAACGCTTTGATGAATTTTATGCTAGACTTTCTGACATTGTGAATACTAGCTTTAATCTTGGTGAACATATTCCTAATGCTAGAGTTGTTAAAAAGATTCTTCGTTCTTTGCCTAAGCGTTTTATCCCTAAAGTCACTGTGCTAAATTCTATGGGCAATTTAAATACGCTAAAATTGGAAGAACTTGTAGGAGATTTGCAAACTTATGAAATTGATATGTTCCCTAAAACTGCTAAATCTAAAGATAAGGGAATTGCACTTAATGCCCAAGAGAGAAGGAGTGAAGGGTCTACTAGAAAGAGGGTAGAGTCATCTAGAAAGAGAGAGACTGACACGTCAGATTCTGAGTGTGATTTTGACTTAGATGATTTGGCTCTTTTTGCAAAAAATTTCAAGAGGATTCTCAAATTTAAGAAAAATGGCAATTTTAAAGATAAAAAGAAATTTGAGAAAAATAAGTTTGAAAAGAAATATGAAAAAGACTCCAAAAATCCTCCTAAGAAAGAAAGTGAGAGATGCTTTGAGTGCGATGGTAGGGGTCATAGAGCCTTTGAGTGTGCCACTCGTCTGAATAGAGAGAAAGGGAAAGTTGTCCTTAATGCTACTCTTAGCGACGACAGTGAGGTCGAGACGGTGGATTCAAGAGATGAGTCACCGCATGAGTTAAACTTCACCGCATTCATGGCCAGTCAAGTGAGCACTCCTAGTTCTCTTCACGACGATGAAGATGATGCTACACAGGGACACCTCGATAGTGAGATCGATGTGAGTGAGGGGGAGGATGACTCAAGTGAGAGCGAAAGTGATATTCAACGCGCCTACGCTGAGTTATATTCTGAGTCTTTTAAAACTAAAAAATGTAACAAAGTGCTAGTTCTTAAGATCACCGGCTTAGAGGAAGATTTAAGAAAGGAGTGAGAAAGAGAGTCCTCCACCTTCACCGCCCTGAGAGAGAGAGAATCTGCCTAAGTCGATAAAGAGAGTTCGTTTAGAGAGAGAGTGTGTGTTTTAGAGAAAGAAAGAGGGGACTTGACTAAACAAGTGGCTAGTCTTACGAGTCAGCTCTATTCCTCTGTGGAGACTCGAAAGAAACTTGAAGCCCTTGTTGCCCAGCTGACTCATGATCTTGAGAAAGCACGGGAAGTCAAGGTACAAATCGAGGACAAATATGGGAAGATGGGAAAGATGCTCCTCGGCCCTGCTTTAGGTTTTTGTGATCGGCAAGGAATTGGTTATGATGGTGCCTCCACATCCCAAATTGCACCTGGATCAGTTCCTGAGTTTACTACGAACCCTTATGGCCATCGTAAAAAACCTCGAAGGAGAGTTCGACCAAGAAAAGAAAACTAAGGTCCGTCTTTGACTGTGTTCTTTTGTACTTATTGCAAAAGAAAAGGCCACCTTAGGGAGTCTTGCTATAGCATGGGTCGGACACGACGTACTACTGCTCCACCACGTCATACTGATGAGTTTTCTAGTCTGAGAGAGCGAGTTGAGTTCTTAGCTGCCACGACCCAGAGTTTAATGGAAGAATTCTGACAGATGTCTTTGCCGTTAGTGAATGCTTCTCACATTCTAGCTAAAACCAACAACAACAAAGGCAAACAAAAGGTCATCTCGACTTGGGTACCTAAGAAAGATAAAAAGGATTTTGTTGTTCATGTTTCTCTCAAAGCACATAATACCTCACAGTGGTATTTTGATAGTGGGTGCTCCAGACACATGACATGTGATGCCTCATTTTTTAAGACTCTTGAGGACTATCAAGATGGCAGAGTCACCTTTAGAGATGGGAGAAAGTCTAGCATTGTAGGACGAGGTACTGTCGAGTTACCTGGATTTCCTAAGCTAGAAAATGTTTTGTACGTCAAAGGTTTGAAAGCAAACCTTCTCAGCATTAGCCAGCTGTGCGACACTGACTTTGCAGTAAAGTTTAACGGGGATACTTGTAAAGTCTATAATCAAGCCGATAAACTATTAGTGCAAGGGGTAAGGACAAAGGATAACTGCTATGGGACTGAGCCCACGTCCTCACATGTCTGCAACAGTGCCACGATCACTCCTATGGATCTGTGGCACCAACGTCTAGGTCACGTGAACGTTAGAGATCTCAATCGCTTAGCTAAAAAGGACTTAGTACGTGGCTTACCATCGCTTGGAAAGTCAACTTCGACGGTTTGTGGACCCTGTCAGTTGGGAAAACAAATTCGTAGTCCCCATAGAAAGTTGCATTCCATTACCACTTATCCTGTTCTTGAGTTGATTCACATGGATCTTATGGGTCCTACTCGTACTAAGAGTTTGGGTGGTAAGAGGTATATCCTCGTGATGGTAGACGATTTCTCCAGGTACTCCATTTTAGGTTTTCTGAGAGAGAAATCCGATGCTGTAGAGTTTTTAACGACCAAGTGCCGTGTCCTACAAAATCAACACGGAGTCACTATTAACAGAATACGTAGTGACAACGGCACTGAATTTAAGGAAGCAAAGGTGGATTTGTATTGTGATAGCCTTGGGATCAAACATGAGTTTTCTGCTGTGAAGACTCCTCAGCAAAATGGGATTGTTGAGAGAAAGAATAGAACGATCCAAGAAATGGCTAGATCTATGCTTCTAGGTCGTAAGATTTCTAGGAGATTTTGGGCAGAGGCAGTGTCTACTGTATGCCACACGGTGAATAGGGTTTATTTGCGTCCACACACACTTCAGACTCCTTATGAGTTGTGGACTGAAAAGAAGCCCAACTTGGCATATTTCTGTGTTTTTGGGAGCAAATGCTACATCCTACGGGATAGAGAGCAATTAGGAAAGTTCGACTCCCGGAGCGACGAGGGAATATTTCTAGGATATTCATCGAATAGCATAGCGTACCGGGTTTTTAACCTGAAGAGCTCTAAGGTTATGGAATCAATAAACGTCACCGTGCAAGATGACGAACCTCCGACGGTTATTGATCCTAACCTTCAGTGTGAGGATGAGGACTCATATGACAGTGATCCACTTATCCCCCACCCACACTCTGTGATCCCCACTCCTGTGTTATGGGACACACCTGCTTGGGTTCGCAAGAGTCATGACGCGTCTGCTATTGTTGGCGATCCCACTCTAGGGGTCAAGACTCGTGCTCAGCTAGAGAACGTTGTTAGCCATCTTTACTACACGTCCAAAGTCGAGACCAAGAACCATAAAGAAGCACTCAAGGATGAACACTGGATATCTGCAATGCAGGATGAGTTGCTTCAGTTTAAAAAGAACAATGTCTGGGAACTTGTCCCCCGACCTAGTGAGACTAATGTGATAGGTACCCGGTGGATTTTTAAGAATAAAATGGATGAACATGGTACCATAATCCGAAACAAAGCTAGGTTGGTCGCTCAAGGCTACACACAGATAGAGGGTGTAGACTTTGGGGAGACATTTGCTCCTATTGCGAGGCTTGAGTCCGTCCGCCTACTACTCGCCATCGCATGTCATCTGCGCTTCAAGTTATATCTGATGGATGTCAAGAGTGCCTTTCTAAATGGCATTCTACAGGAGGAGGTTTACGTGGAACAACCAAAAGGGTTTGAAGACCCTCAGCACCCTGAGCACGTCTACTATCTGAGGAAAGCCTTGTATGGTTTGAAGCAAGCACCCCATGCTTGGTACGAGAGGCTTACTTCCTATCTCTTAGCTCGTGGCTTCAAGAGAGGGGGAGTTGATATGACGTTGTTCGTCAGGAGAGATGACGGTGCAATTTTGGTTGCCCAAGTCTATGTGGACGACATAGTCTTTGGATCCACATGCTCTCAACATGCTCATCACTTTGAAGAGGAGATGCAAAGTGAGTTTGGGATGAGCATGGTTGGTGAGCTTACTTACTTCCTTGGTCTCCAGGTTCGTCAACTAGAGGATGGGATGCTCATCTCCCAATCCAAGTATGCTAGAGACCTAGTGAAGAAATTTGGTTTAGACTCCGCTAAGCATGCACGTACACCTATGAGTACCACGACCAAGCTTAGTAAGGACACTTCAGGCAAGGACGTAGAGCAAACCTTGTATCGGAGTATGATAGGTAGTCTTCTCTAATTGACTGCCCGTCGTCCCGACATATCCTTTAGTGTTGGAGTCTGTGGGCGATATCAGGCGTCCCTGAAAGAGTCTCATTTACTTTCTCTAAAACGTATTATTAAATACGTGAGTGGGACTCTCTCATACGGTATTTGGTATTCCTTTGATACTGATGACCGTTTGTCTGCCTATTCAGATGCCGATTGGGCCAGGGATGTAGATGGTTATAGGAGCACTTCTGGTGGTTGTTTCTATTTTGGTTCTGCTCTTGTCTCCTGGCTGAGCAAAAAGCAAAATTCCATCTCTTTGTCCACTGCGAAGTCTGAGTACATAGCCGTCGGGAGTTGTTGCACGCAACTCTTGTGGATGAAGCAAATACTAGAGGATTATGGAATTTCACAGGACACCATGACCATTTCCTGTGATAACACGAGCGCGATACACATATCTCGTAATCCAGTCCAGCATTCGCGCACAAAGCACATTAGGATACGTGAGCACTTTATACGGCAGCTAGTTGAGGAGAAAGTCGTATCCTTGAGCTTTGTTCCTACCGACCGTCAGTTAGCTGATATTTTCACGAAACCTTTAGATGCCCTTAGAATTGAGATTCTTTGGAATTCTTTGGGGATTTGCACAGTTGACTGAGGGGTTGGTCCATGTCTAGAATATAATGCTTTTTCATGTTCATATTATATGCTTCCTATTGCTAGTTTATTTTATATGTATCATTTTTCTGTTGTACAGTTATTTATTTATTCTTTTGAAAACTCCAAAAAGATTTTTGTATTTTTGCACCTTTTTTCTGGATGAACATTTAAGATAGCCAAGTCACAAATTCTTTCCATTTATCCATGTGACTGTTTGATAGAGATTTGAGATGCTACATCATTTCATCCATGTGCTTTGCATTGATTGGAGTCCTTGAGATGTAATTAGTGATATTTTCCTACATGTTTGACTCCTATCTCCTTTATTGCACACATGCACGGCTGTATTTGATTATTTCACTTGTCTATCACATGTTGGCTTGAGTGTTTCCATCTCAATTATGTCTATACAACTTACAATATGCGATAAAACTTGACAAGATTGGAATGCATGTAAAAACCTTTTTTGTGAGACTGAGTGTTTTTTTAAGAATGGGGAGGGGCTGCGAAAGATAATTATCACTTCTTTGCGCAAAAGCCATCGTTCAAAAGGACCTAAAAATGGAGGAATTTTATTATCCGGGGTCCAAAGAGGTTAAAAGAGCCCCAAAAAAAAAAATTAAAGGCAATAAAAAGCAATTCATGCCAAATATGGGCCACTTAGGTTTCACCATCAATTCTCCAAAGTTTGAGAATTTAGAAAGACTCTATTAAAAATAAAAATCTGAGAGAGTTTGGTTGGAGAATATAAATAGGTTTGCACTTCCTTGAAAGTCCTGAAAAAGCATGAAATAGTTTTGGACGTTATTGGTGTAGAAATCATTTTTAGCTTTGATTTGTTGATTTGATTGAGTCAATGTCTTATATTTCCATTTTTTTTACACCAAAGGAAGACTTTGAGTTCATTCGTTAGGAGTATCCGATATTCATCGTGCACATATGTCATGTTTGTATGCATTGATTTTCCTATCGAATTTGATCACACCCATTCATTTCTGTCATCATCGACTTGGTTGTCCTGTGTTTATTCATGGTGTGATTTTGTTTTAAAAAAAAATATTGAAAAATTCAAAAAATAGTTGTGTATTTCCTTGTGACACCCCGTCATTTCTTGTTTGAATTATTTCTCTCATTTGTCTATTTGGGGACATCATAAAAAGGGGGAGAATGAATTATCTTATTATGGGGGAGTTTTTGATCATTTGAGTTTTCTCATAAATTGCAATATATTTTTATCTCATTTCAAACTCGATACGTCACTTGGTATTTTCTTTATCTCATGTGTGTAGGTACTACATTGATGATCAGTTACACACCCTGATGAGAAAAGCGTTGAAGATTCCTGAAGAGTTGAAGAACAAATGATGAAGTCTTATTCAATTGTACCTTTTCAGTTTTGGGTTCATGGAAGGGTAGATTTGTATAGGCAATGTTATTATTCGATAATTCGGATTTTTTATGTATGCACTGGCATAGACATAGGGGGAGATTTGTAAGGACATTTTTCTCATGTCCGTTATCTTACAGTTTTGTATGTCGTACGTCGTTACATTTGGCACGTCCCTACACGATATCATATGACGGCCTCAATATGAATTTTGGGAATCAAGCATTTATGATCTCCATCATGTGTCCCTCATTTGCCTCAACGATTTCACGTTCCATGATTTTAGGCTCGTAATACAAGTGGTACGTAAGAGAAGTCAAAACAGTGCAACAAGGCTTGATAGGGATGTTCAAGGGCAAATTGGTAATTTTATAGCCACTGTCTGGAGGACCGGTCAACTGGAAAGTTGAAGAGCTTGCCGCAACAAAGATACTGGAAGAAATGGCACCTCAATCCGAGCTACGGCGAACAAGTTATGGCTCGTTGAAAATGGAGTTATTTCAAAGGAAAACCTTGGAATTTTTTTAAGTGCTGAAAGCCCCTTTTACCAGCCATTGTCCCTGAACCCAGCCCGAACCGGTTCGGGGGGCGAACCGGTTCGTAGGGTACCCGAACCGGTTCGGGGTACCTGTACGCTGGATAGAATTTTAGGGTTTTAAGAACGTGGATCTCTTCATCTGTTTTCTTATAAATACCAACTTCGGGGGAGTTGTTTTGCATGACTTCCATACACGATTTTCAGAGCACAAAAACTCTAAGTCTTCACCTATTGAGCCCAAGACTCTAGGTTTTTGATTCACCCAAATTTCCAAGCACTTGTGAATCACTTTGCAACCCAGGAACGCAGTTTTGCTGTTCATACCCTTGTGGAGAAGACCGTTCTTCTTCTTCTTCTTCTTCTTCTTCTTCTTCTTCTTCTTCTTCTTCTTCTTCTTCTTCTTCTTCTTCTTCTTCTTCTTCTTCTTCTTCTTCTTCTTCTTCTTCATTGCAGCCCTCCTGGAAAGGGACATTTCCAGTCGCCGACTACAGAATCCGACACCTGAGGGTAGTTCTTAGTCACTTGCCTTTTCATTGTAATCCGAAATAGTATAGTTATAATATTATAATGAAAATAAATGGTTTTGCCCCTTTGGGGGATTTTTCCTCACAAGCATGTGTTTGAATGTTCTTGCTTAGTTCATTATCTTATTCAATCACATACTGTTGCATGTTTAGGGTTTGTTTGGGTTAAAATGTGTTTAATATATAAGTTTATCATTTGAACGCGAGCACATACATTCTCAATTAGAAAGGGGATTTAGAGACCTTTAAGGATTAATTGAGCTTCACTCAAGTTGAAGAGTTGACCATAGTCAAACGGGGCTCAGGAGCTGGTGGCCTCCAAATCAGTTCTCGGAGTAGGACCTATAGTTTACGGAGGGAGTAGTTTTAGGGACCTAAAAAGGTACTTAGGGGGTAGTAGGACGGGGTATCTACAACTAGGTCATGTCAAGTTTAGATATCTTGTGAAGTTTTTTAAGAAAGACCTAGTTCGTGGCTTGCCACAACTTAAAAAACCAACTTCCTTAGTTTTTGGTCCTTGTGAATAAGGAAAAAAAGTCAAGAGTCCCAATAGGAATTTGCATACTATTACCACATCATGCATGTTAAATTTGGTACACATGGATCTTATGTCCAATGTGGACCGATATCATTAGTGGTACGAAGTACATTTTGGTGGTTGTTGATGACTTTTGAGATACTCCATTATTGTATTTATTAGGGAAAAGTTAGATACTTGTGAGTTCCTTACAACCAAGAGTTGTATACTTCAAAATCAACACAATATTTCCATCAATAGATTGAGAAGTGACAATTGAATGGAGTTTGTTGACGCCGGTGTTAGTGCATACTGGGATGGTATAGGCATTAAACACAAGTTTTCAGAGGTAGGAACGCCTCATCAAAATAGGATTATTGAGGGGGAAAATAGGAATATTCAAAAGATGGTTAGATCCATGCTTCTTGGTAGAAACGTGCCTAGACGATTTTGAGCGAAGGCAGTTAATATCGTATGTCATATGGTAAATAAGGTTTATCTTTGTCCACGCACACTTAACACTCCATATGAGTTATGGACCGGTTAGAATCATATTTCCTAGTTTTTGGGAGCTCTTTATATATCCTTAAATATAGAAAGAACTTTGGGAAATTTGACTCCAAAAGCTATGAGGGAATATTTGTAGGATATTCATGGACAAATAGAGCCTATAGGGTGTATAATGTTAAAAATGCTAAGGTCATGGCATTGATAAATGTCACGATTAGAGATGATGGACCGAATATGTTTATTGATCACGATCTCAAGTGTGAGAACAATTCATTCCCAATGTTGACCCCATTGTTTCCCACACCACCACAGTAGACCCAATAGTTGAAAAAGAGGATCCACCATCTTGGATTCGAAAGAGTCATGACCCTACCAACATACTTCGCGATTCCATACTAGGTGTTAAGACTCAAGACCAACTAGAGAATGAGGTTAGATACTTTTGCCAAACTTCCACAGTAAAGCCTAAGAATGTGAAAGAATCACTCAAGGACGAGCATTCAATAAGTGTTATACAAGATGAGTTGCTTCAATTTCAAAAGAATTGTGTTTGGGAATTAGTTTCCTGACTTAGAGAGACTAATGTGATTGGTACCCAGTGTGTGATAAAAAAATAAGATGAACAAGAATGGCACCATAATTCTCAATAAGTCTAGGTTGGTCACTCAAGGTTACACACAAGTTAAAGGTGTGGAGTTTGACAAGACATTCGCTCCTATTTCTAGGATTGAGTCTATCTGATTACTGCTCGCCATATCATGTCATCTATTGTTTAAGATTTACCATATAATTATCAAGAGTGCCTTTCTCAATGGAATTCTTCATAGGGAGGTTTACATGGAACAACGAAAGGGGTTGGAAGACCCAAAGCACCAGGAACACGTATTTTTATAAAAAAAAGGCCTTGTATAGTTTAAAGCAAGCACCCCGTGATTGGTATGAAAGCATAAATACTTATCTCTTAGCTTGTGGATTCAAGAGAGGGGGAGTTGGCATGACATTGTTTATTAGGAATGAGAGTGGTGCTATGTTGGTTGCATATGTCTATGTGGAAGCCATAGTCTTTGGATCCATGTGTTCTCAACATGATCACACTTTTGAGGAGGAGATGAAGAGTGAATTTGATATGAGTATGTTGGTGAATGTAGTTTATTCCTAGATCTCCGAGTGCATCAACTCGAGAATAGGATATTTATATCTCAATCTAAATATGCTAAGGACCTAGTGATGAAGTTTGGTTTTGACACCACTAAGCACCCTCAGACACATATGAGTTTCGTACAAAGCTTCACAAAGGCACTTAAGGTAAGGGTCCAGGGAAAATATTTTATATGAGCATGATAGGTAGTCTTATCTACTTGATCTCTACCCGTTCCGATATCGTCTTTAGTGTTGGAGTTTGTGCACATTAACAAGCATCCCCAAAAGACTCACATTTTCTTTCACTTAAACGTATCATTAAATATATGAGTCGCAGTTTTTCTTATGGAATTCGATATTACTTTGATACTGATAATCGTTTGTCAACTTATTCGGATGCCGATTGGGCTGGGGATATTGATAGTTGTAAAAACTCATCGGTGGATTCTTTTACTTTGAGTGTGATCTTATCTCATGGTTGAACAATAAGCAAAACTCCATTTCTTTATGATAATACGAGTGCGATACACATTTCTTGTAAACCCGACCAACATTCTCGTACGAAAGTAGATTAGTAATCGTGATCATTTTATTAATGATCTTATCGAGGAGAACATCATTTCATTTAGCATCGTGAGTAACTAACATCAATTGGCTGACATTTTCACTAAAGCTTTAGATGCACAAAGATTTACGGATCTTAGGAAGCCTTTGGGTATTTGTTCCATTGATCGATTTTGGATAGTGTCTCTAGTTTAAGGTGATTTTCATATTGCTATCATTTGTCCTTACAACTAGATTGTATTCTTATGTTTATATTAAAAAAATCCAATAATATATTATTTTAAAAACAAAATATCAAAAAGTCAAAAATATTTATTTTGATAAAAATTTTCAAAATTTCAAAAGAGTTTTGTGTTTTTTCCAACTTATATGAATGTGCATTTAAGATGTTTGAATCACAATTTCATTAAATCCTTTCGTGTGAATTGATCATGGTTTCATGATACTTGGATTCATTTTTTGTGCTTAATAACGTATGTTTAGCATTGCATTGTTCATTGTTCATACTTTCTTCATGCTAGGCTCATTGTATCGCCTTGATTACATACATGATGAATTTTTGAATATTGTACTTTCTTATCATATGTTGAATAGTAAGTTCTCATATAAATCATGCTTAATAAGGAACCAAATGCATTAGTAACTAATCCAAAAAATTGATATTTGTTTAATTAATGGAAAAGGGGATACAAACAAATAGTCTTCTCTGTGTTAAACTCCACCATTTGAAAGATGCTAAAAGATGATTTCGGCACATAAAAAAAAAGAAGTGCCAAGGCCAATTTATTTCATTGATGCTTCATAAAAAATGAGCAATTTGGTTCCTTCAAATTTTTGAGAGTTTATTCTTAAAACGTAAGATTTTGAGGGTGTGTTGAAGATCAATGGGTTTGCTTAATAAAATTCATTCAAGAAAACTAAATAGTTTGTTATTGTTGATTTGATAAGCATTGAAATTCATGGAGTTTTGTTTGATTTGAGTCAATTTCACTATATTCAGTTCTTTTATACAAAAGGTTGAATTCAATTCTTTATTTAGGAATGTTTATTTGACTTCGTGCACCATTGCAATGTATGGTTATGTTGAATTTTCCATGCGTTAAGTTCACACACATTCATTCCATAATTCATGATTAAGATATTTTTGTCTACTCCATGGTGTGATTATTTGTATTTATATGTATATTTATATACCCAAAAATTTCAGTAATAGTTTGTTGGTTTGTTTCATTGCTCATGCTTAATTGTCTATTCTTTATGATGATATTTCAAATTTGTTTCCCCGTGATGCTAACTTTTTAGGTTTAACTTCTAACCCTTTGTCTATTTCTAACAAAAAGGGAGAGACAATATTGAAGGGGAGTTTACTTGGTTTTAAACTCCACGCGTTATGATATTTACTTTGTTTCATGTTTTTAGGTCTTTTTCCCCAGTGATGATATTATGGACTACATAATGAAGATTTTAAGTAGAGACAAAGTTGCAAGTGTCATTTCCTTTTTGGGTTTGGGAGGGGCATTAGTTGAACTTGTCATAGGGGCTATTTTTTCGGTTTTGTGTTTTTTATTTGAATAGGAAAATAGAGGAGATTTGTAAGAGAAATATTTATAATTGCTCATTATGTTTTTAAGTTTAGAATATTCCATTACACAAAGACAAGTTAGTGACGACAATCGAAGATCGAAAAGTTGAGATCGTCACTACAATCAACGAAGAAGGTATATGAGTTTGATTTTATTTAATCCTGATGTTTAGGCTTCTTTTAAAACTATTTGAAAACATAAATATTTTTTTCAAAATTTTTAATCAAAAATTCTTTTTTTGGCAACTCGTTAGAATGAGGTACTATAAGTCATTCGAATGAGGTTCCTTCTCTCGTTCGATATTAGGGGTTCGAACGATTCCTGTTGATGATGCTGGAAATAGCACCACCAGATCAAGGTGTTGGAGAGTTCAAACTAGTATAACAATGGCAACAAGGTAGCAATGCAAATATAGAAGGAGATGAGGAGAAAAAGAGAAACACACCGATGTAAGTGGTTCAGCCTATCTAGGCCTACGTCCACTGTGCAGATGAGTGATCTTCACAAACAAAATAAGGGCTCTAATGGCCTTGTGATACAATGCACTCACTTTCTCTCTCTATTGTATAGTTTAACAGAGCTCCCGCTAGGGTTTACAGTATCGATGCCTTTACAAGGTAGGGGAAGACATGTATATATAGTGATTGGGGGGTGTAGTTCACCCCCTAAGCATGCCATGAGCATGTGTGTGTTGATCAGACCAATCTCATGTGGACACCTAGCTGTGCCACATGTGGATAATGATGACTAAATATTCCCTCACATAAGGGGAATGATTTGGTTATAACAGTTTTGTCCATGTGTACCAAGTCTTCCATGTTCTTGCGTATGCTTGGACCTGTGACATCATCGACTGTAACCTCAGCTCAGCCGAGTACGATGTTGGTGAGTCTGATAGCTGTGTTGGTTTGTCAATCATAAGTATGACCTCGACTTAATTGACCATCCGAGGTTAGGTATTAGGCATAGCTGTGGTGTCAGTTGAAGGAAAGTATAACAGAGGCCATATTTGAGCCCATAAGGCTATTGCTGGACTCGACTGCTGATGAGATGAGATTGATCAATATGGAGCTGACCTTGTGAAGGATGACCTCTCTGATGGCTATTATGATCTTCCTGATGACTCGGTTGTGAGGTTGGATGATGTTACCACTCAGAGTATGATAGTACACTTTGGGCATATCAATCATCCGTAGCCATTAGTCTTCTATGTGAGTAGATGGCTGAGGGGTATATAAGTTAGGCTGGTGAGGGGATGTTTTTGTATCTTGGGATGTGAAGTATTCGCTTGGATAGACGACACCCTTTGGATTGGCTTGTGTCTGTCCTAATGAACCTAATGAAGTGACGATGCCTTTATTTTTTAGGTGTAATGATGAGTGCCTTGGTACTCGCGCCTCATCATTGCAATGGTTTAAATACCATTTTACCTTAATTTTTATCTTTCTTCTTCCTTTGTATCCCTCTTAGAGATTTTTCTGCAACTGCATCCTAAAAACCCCATTGTTCTTCATCACTCCAGGTCCTTTAGAACTTAACTCCTTCTCCCCTCATTCAAAACTCAGTCAGGTATTGTTCTGTAACCCTTCCTTTTTCATTTCTAGGCATTAATTTATTGTTTTGATTTTTTGGTGAATTTTTTTTTGGTGAGGTTCTCTGCCACTTTTGGGTGGTCATAAGGTTAGGGTTTCAGTGGTTAGGTGACTTTGGAGCCATACCAGGCTGCTTCAAGGTTATTTTAGGTAGAAATTCTCACTTTTAGGCTTTTCGGTGGCCCCCCGATCATCTTCTCTGGTGGGATTCATATTAACTGTTCTTGGTGTTCTTGGTGAAAACCATCCAAATTCCCAGCTTTGATCTTTTGCTTAGGTGTTAGAAGTAATTAACCTATTTGTCTTTTTGGATGAAACCATCAAAGTGTAGTGTCATATAATCGATGCTATGACCTTTGTATAAACTTGCTGAGGAGTTTCCATCCCTGTGCGAGCAATGTTTCGAGAAAATCAGACAGGTAGAGTTAGCTCAAGTCGAGGCTCATGGGGCTGAGGCTTTTCTCCTACGACTAATGTTCCCTCCACCACTAGTTGTCTTCTCTGACCCTGTGTCGGAGTCGGATGCTTCAGATCTCATATCAACATCTGAAGCTTCTAAGAGCATAGACTCTTTTCAGGAGGCTATGGATTACTCCCCCAGGCAAAGTGGAGTTTCTGAGTATGAAGAGGTTTTAGATCGTGCCTCATCTCATCAAGATGTAGGGCCTTCACGTAGATCTCCCTCTGTAGAGATTTTAGAGCCTAACGTTGTGATTCCCCCTCCCATTGATTCCATTCCTATATCATCTGCCACTGGCATTGAGGTTGCAAAGAGGTTTTCCAGTGGTGTCCCCACTGGTGCCTATGCCGAGGCTGCCAAGGATGATGATGATGAAGGAAGTGAAATCGATACCTTGGTAGCTGCAGGGTACGAGATTACTGTAAATGAGTATGAATTTCTAGCCTTCGGATACCTTTATTCCATTGTTTCCTCAATCATTCTGAGGAAACCTCTTAATGAAGAGAGGGCCTTTGATGGCCGAGAGGGTGAAATCTGCGTTTACGAGCAGATGCTCAAGTTAGGTTTTTGTCTTCCCATTCACCCAACTATCAGAGCCATACTCTCTTATATAAATCGTGCCCCTTCCCAACTGTCCCCAAATGCCTGGAGGGTCATGATTGGGGCTATCGTCCTCTGGAAGGACGTTCACCACACCGACCTTCCAGTTAGGGTTTTTATTGGGTGTTATACTCCCTCATCTGCCAAGAATCATCCAGGCTACTACCACTTAGTAGCCAACAAATTTGAGAAAAAAATGCTTCTAGTTACCGATCCTTCCAATCATAATTGGAAACCTCGGCATTTCTTTATATCGAGAGCTTGGGAGTTCAGCCTAAATGAGGCTTATGGGACGTCTAATCCACAGACACCTCTGAGATGGAGAAAAGTCTCTATTTTGGTAAAAGTTGACCCTGGTTTAAGATAGGATAACTATAAGGACATTAAGGACCTTTGCAATCAAGGCGAGAAGGGTTGTCTCGTTAGATATGAACATCTGATGACCCCCTACTACCTTTCTCAGACATATTTAAGAGGTGGTCCTTTAGGTGAGCTTCATAAGTTTTAATAATTTTCCTTATCAAGTTATGTCTCGTACTTTTCATCTGCCTGACTTGCTAACTTCGAGACTTCTCTTTTTGTAGAGTGACCATAAGGCATTTTTGTCGATATCTGGGAGATGTCGGCCCCCAGCGTTACAAAGCTTATGGAGAGACGTGGTGGTAAGAATGCACCCCCTTCTGCCCAAACAAAAAAGAGCGTCGGCACTTCTAAGGCCGATGCTACCAAGAAAAATAAGGCTCCTACTGATCCTGCTCATACCCGGCCGAGCAAGGTTCCAGTTTTCGACCGTGCCATCCCAATTTCCACTGATGATGCTTTGGTTGCTCGTTTATCGCAGCTAAAGATATATGACAGTGTGATCGGCCATATCCTTAAAGCTGCTAATGCTATCGGCGACATTATGACCGAGGAAGATAAGCATTTTCTCCAGGCCTTGGACGTCCTTTTGTTGGATGAGTTTTCCCTTCACAGGGTAGTTCAGGTATTAAAATTTCTCTTCTAAGTGTTATCTCTGCTCTCCATAAGTCATCATTACTCATATGTCTGTACTTCTCCTGCAGAGTGTGACGTCTCTTTATCGTCTAGCTGACTGGACCTTGAAGAGGTTGCCTTTGATTCAAAAGGGTAAAGATGCTGAGAAAACAGAGGCCGATCTAAGGGGCGAGGTGTTGAAGTTGAAAGGGGACATGAAGGTTAGAGACATTCAAATAACTCATCTGAAGGAGGATCACACAAAGGATCTAAAAGCAAAGGATAAGACTCTTCAATCGAATATTGATGTTGTTATTAAGGCTGCGTTGGCCGAAGCTTCAGAGAAGATCATTGAAGTATACAAAGTCTCTGATGAATTTGTAGGCTTTGGTTTTGATTATCTAGAGAGCGGCATCAGAGTGACCAGTCGATGGGCGTATCTGAAGGAATGTGAGTCTTGGAGGTTGATTGTTGAAGATTTTATTGGTCTCGGCTTTACCGACCCTTGATTTGCTCAGGCTTTAAAGGAAGTGGAAGAAGGTGGTCCAGCCGAGATGAGTCCCTTGGAGGCCACGGAGACTGAAGATGCTACTCAACATGAAGACGAGGCTGAGGTCACAAACCTTAGCCTCGACTAAAAAAATCCAGTTGCTGATGGGTCGGCTCATGCCAAGGGATAAACTGAGCTCTGAGGGACTCTCCCGCTCATCATTAATTGTGAAGCTTTTTATAATCCTTCTTTTTATGAACTCATGATTGTAAATTCTTTGGTTGAGATGAATGTAAACTATGCAACATCTTCTTATTATGAACGTAATGAGATTCCATGTCATTGTTTATATTGCTCTTTTATCCTGATATTTTGTTGCTCTATAATAACAGAGGTAAACAACGACAACAACAATCCATATTAACGACATCACAATTAGGGTCTGAGGTCATCAAACTAATGATGTTCATCCTCATATTTTCACCAAATTAATGATGTTAAAGGTCTGAGGTCACCAAATTAATGATGTTCATCATCATAATCTCACCAAATTAATGATGTTAAAGGTCTGAGGTCACGAAATTAATGATGTTCATCCTCATACTTTCACCAAATTAATGATGTTAAAGGTCTGAGGTCACCAAATTAATGATTTTTATCCTCATAATTTCACCAAATTAATGATGTTAAAGGTCCGAGGTCACCAAATTAATGATGTTTATCCTCATAATTTTACCAAATTAATGATGTTAAAGGTTTGAGATCACCAAATTAATGATGTCATCCTTATAATCTCACCAAATTAATGATGTTAAAGGTCCGAGGTCACCAAATTAATGATGTTCATCCTCATACTTTCACCAAATTAATGATGTTAAAGGTCTGAGGTCACTAAATTAATGATGTTTATCCTCATAATTTCACTAAATTAATGATGTTAAAGGTCCGAGGTCACCAAATTAATGATGTTTATCCTCATAATTTCACCAAATTATTGATGTTAAAGGTCCGAGGTCACCAAATTAATGATGTTCATCCTCATAATCTCACAAAATTAATGATGTAAAGGTCCGAGGTCACCAAATTAATGATGTTCATCCTCATACTTTCACCAAATTAATGATGTTAAAGTTCCGAGGTCACCAAATTAATGATGTTTATCCTCATAATTTCACAAAATTAATGATGTTAAAGGTCTGAGACCACCAAATTAATGATTTTCATCCTCATAATCTCACCAAATTAATGATGTAAAAGGTCCGACGTCACTAAATTAATGATGTTCATCCTCATACTTTCACCAAATTAATAATGTTAAAGGCCCGAGGTCACCAAATTAATGATGTTTATCCTCATAATTTTACCAAATTAATGATGTTAAAGGTCCGAGGTCACCAAATTAATGATGTTTATCCTCGTAATTTCACCAAATTAATGATTTTAAAGGTCTAAGGTCACCAAATTAATGATGTTCATCCTTATAATCTCACCAAATTAAGGATGTTAAAGGTCCGAGGTCACCAAATTAATGATGTTCATCCTCATAATTTCACCAAATTAATGATGTTAAAGGTCTGAGGTCACCAAATCAATGATATTTATCCTCATAATTTCACCAAATTAATGATGTTAAAGGTCCAAGGTCACCAAATTAATGATGTTTATCCTCATACTTTCACCAAATTTATGATGTTAAAGGTCCGAGGTCACCAAATTAATGATGCTTATCCTCATAATTTCACCAAATTAATGATGTTAAGATACATACACTAGTACAAAGATGTTAACAGAACACTGATTCTTACTTCTCATTAATATTTACTTCTTCATAATTTGATGTCTGAATTACAAGAAAATAAGACAACTACAACACCATAAGTAATATTTCTTCAAATGGTCGGCATTCCAAGGGTTTGACAAGGGTTCTCCTTCTAGATTATGCAATCGGTATGTGCCTTAGACAATTTCATCAGTTACCCTGTAGGGGCCATGCCAATCTGGATGGAGATTGTTGGGATTTTACCATGTCTTCTTCAAAACCAGGTCACCCATAACTATCGGCCTCTCTTTCACCCTTTGATTATAAAATTTGGCCGTCCTATGCTGGTAGGCTACTTGCCTCACCTCGGCATCTTCTCTTCTTTCTTCAATCAAATCAAGATCAAGTCTTCTCTCTGTAGCATTTCCCTGAGGGTCGTACATCTGAACTCTATGATTCAAAAGGCGAATCTCGATAGGGATGACAACCTCTGAACCACAGGCCAATATAAAAGGGGTCTCCCCTGTAGGAGTCTTGACTGTCATCCTGTAGGCCCATAACACAAAGTATACTTCTTTAATCCATCTTCCCTTTGCCTCTTCTAGCTTCTTTTTAATCCCATAAGGGATCGTCCATTTTATCACCTCAGTTTTTCCATTTGCTTGGGGTCAGCCAGGAGTAGAGAAGAATTGTTTGATCCCAACTCTTTCATAATATTTCTCCAAATTGACATTTTTAAACTGAGTCCCATTATTTGAAATTAAGGTATTTGGGAGACCATACCTGCATATGATGTTTTTCCATATGAATTGGAAGGTCTTTTGCTCTGTAATAGTGATCATAGGCTCGGCCTCTACCCACTTGGGAAAGTAATCTATCTCTACAATCAAGTACCACTTGTTATTCATTTCTCTAGGAAAGGGTCCTACCAGATCGATTCCCCAAACTGCAAATGGCCATGGAGATGTAATAGAGGTCAGAGTTTGATAAGGTTGGTGGGGGATGGTAGTAAACCTTTGACATTTGTCACATTTCTTCACATATTATGCTATAAATTTGGCCAGGGTCGTCCACCAGTACCCCTTAGTTATGATCCTTTTGACCAATGACCTTCCTTCGATATGTCTAGAGCAGGAACCCTCATGCACGTCTTGAAGAATATATTGCACCTCAGATGGATGGACACATATGAGCAATGGTAGTAAAACCCCTTCTTATATAGAGTGTCCCCTATGACAAAGAACTTGGTAGCCCTGTATGTCATCTTCTTTCTCTCGTATTTTGATGGAGGTAGCTTCCCCTCTTTGATGTATCTGAATAGGGGATCAATCCATGAAGCTCCTCTATTTAGATTCAGACAAGATCCAGCTGAACTACCGTCTTCTTCCAGGGTCGACCGAAGCAGTATCTTGACTGGCACTGTTCGTCTAATGTCATTTATTATAGTTTAGGCTAACCTCAGAAGTGCATCGGCCCAGCCGTTGTCCATCCAAGGTATCCTCTTCAGCTTCACTTCTTTGAAAATTTTCATCATTAACCTTAATCTCTATGGATATTTGTCCATTTTCTCGTCCTTGGCCTCATATGCCCCCAAGATCTTATTTACAACCAATCTAGAGTCACTATAGACTAGTAAATGGCCGACACCAAGAGCTCGGGCCAAGGAAAGACCTGCTACCAGGGCTTCATATTCAGACTCATTGTTGGAAGCCTTGAAGTTAAACCTCAGAGCACACTCGCTGTCTGTACCGTATGGCGCTGATACAATTAATCCAGCACCACTCCCATTTTCGCAGGAGGATCCATCAATGAAGAGGTTCCATACAATGTTGTTCTCAGAGAAGTTCCCCTCTGTCAGAGACCCTTGTTTGAAGATATATCTTCCTTCTTCATTCTCAATTTTTTTTGTAATTGTGCTAGCCTCATCCTCATCCGGGACAGGGCCAATACTTTATCCGGGCTATCTGTCTATAATCTCAAATTTTCCGTTTTCAAGATTGGCCTCGACCCAAGTAAACTCGACTACAAAGTCTGCCAATGCCTGGCCTTTGATTACCACTCTCGGTTGGTAGACAATATCAAACTCTCCTAGCTCAATTACCCAAGCCATTAACCTTCCCGACTTCTCAGGTTTGTGGATGACCTATCTGAGCGGTGAGTCAGTCAGGACGACCATGGAGTGAGCTTGGAAGTACGGTTTCATCTTTCTAAAAGCATAAATCAAGGCATAAACTAACTTCTCCATCCTAGGATACCTCTTCTCAGACCCTTGGAGCGCTTTGATGTTTAAATATACTAGATTCTGTACCCCATTACCTTCCCTCATGATAGAGGCGCTAATTGCCGACTCCGATACGATTAAGTACATAAATAACGTTTATCTTAGGACAGGACGAGATAGGAGTAAATGAGAGCCAAGGTAGGTCTTGATTTCTGTAAAAGCTTTATTGAATTCCTCATTCCATTCAAAGTCTTTCTTGAGGATTTTAAAAAATGGAAGACATTTATCTATGGCCCTAGAGACAAACCTATTAAGGGCAGCCACTCGTTCAGTAAGTCTCTTAACCTTTTTTATAGTCTTGGGTGTCTTCATTTCCAGCAAGGCCTTTATCTTCTATGGATTAGCCTCTATCCACCTTTGGTTGACAATGAAGCCCAAACACTTTCCAACTCTGAACCCAAAGATGCATTTGGTAGGGTTGAACTTCATCCTGTATTTGTCAATAGTTTCAAAGGTTTTTTCAAGGTAGGCAACATGAGTGTCAACCTTCAGACTCTTCATCAACATTTCGTTCACATAAACCTCCATATACTTTCCAATTTGATCCATAAAGATATTATTCACCAGACGCTGATATGTAGACCCTGCATTATTTAGATCGAAGGGCATGACCTTGTAGCAATAAGTCCCTTTATCTTTAATGAAGGTTATCTTCTCTGACTCAGTCGGGTCCATGAAGATTTGGTTGTAGCTAGAATATACATCCATAAAGCTCATCAGCTCATGACCTGCAATGGCGTCTACCATCTGATCTATACAGGGTAGAGGAAAGGTGTATTAGGGGCAAGATTTGTTCAAGTCAGTAAAATCCATACACATTCTCCACTTTCCATTGACTTTTGGCATTATGACAATGTTAGACAACCATTTTGGGTAAATAACCTCTTTAATGAACTCGGCTTCTTCGAGTTTCTTAACCTCATTTTTGATTATGTCATACTTTTCATGGGAGTAGATCCTCCTCCTCTACTTAACAGGCTTGGCATCTTTCAATACATTAAGCTTGTGACACATGATCTTAAGGTCAACACCTGGCATGTCTTAATGACTCCAGGCAAAGATGCTTTGTCTCTTCTTCAGCAACTTGACCAGCTCTTCTTTAATATCAGGCTTTAGGGATTTGATTAGGCATAAATTCTTCCCATTTATCCCCTTAATTTAGAGGCCTTTATCGCTCTGCAAAGTGTAATTCGAGTGGATTTATATCATATCATTGTTATTGATAAGTTTCTAATGAGTACGCCGAGTTTCGTGTATTTTCCATCTATTTTGCAAGTATTCAGTGTTTAAGAAGGACCAGCATCCCAATCCGAGTTTCGTACCAAAAGCTTCAAGGAAATACAAGGAGGAAAAGTTCCTGAAAAGATGGAACCGAACCTAAGGGAAGGAAAAAGAACCAATCCCATCCTGGGAAAGCTCCTCTAAAAGCACTACAAAGATGGAACCGAATCGAAGTGGAAGGAAACCGAACCGAACCTATACCTAGAAAACTTCCTGTAAAGCAATGTTAAGATGGAACCGAACCGAAGAAGAGTAAAAACAAACCGATCCTATGCTCAAAGAACTTTCTGTAAAGGCTATCAAAGATGGAACCGAACCGAACCCCTTAATAGGATCGGTTCTGTTTTTGGAAATTCGAACTTATCCACTTATAAAATTAGAATCCTCCATAGTTTAAACTCTTAGTATTCGTAGCTTATAAATTGTAAACTCCTCCTAGACATATGGGAGGCTTCTGATTCATCAGGGAAGCTTTGTAATCAGTTTAGAGAAGAAGAACAAGAAGAAACCCTAGTTTGCATATAGTTTTGCAACTTAAATAATACCATTCTGATTCTTGTTTTAATTATTGCAGTTTTTACTTTTCTAATAGAAATTTCATCATTATTCATCTTCATTCAGTGGTAAAAATGTTTTCTTTCATTCCAAACGCGTTTTCTTCCAGTTTTCATATGCCTGACTAAGTTTTCAAGGGTTGGGGTGCCTGATCCCCACCCGATGTAATTCACGATAGTTGAAATAGATGTCGAAATTAAAACCTTTGATGAATTGTATCATAGTTCATACGATACTACTTTATTTCAGCCTTTGCTTACATACTGTGCAGGTTACGATCCCTCATATGTGTAATACTTAGGAGAAATAAAGACCGAATTTTAATTCAACCTTTGCTTACATACTGTGCGGGTTACGATCCCTCATATATGTAATACTTAGGAGTATTAAAGAGTAGGATTCATTTAAAGTTTTAATTCTAAATCTAGTTTTTTACGAAGGGAATTACTAGGGTGTGGGGGATTGTAACCCAACCTACCTTTCTCCATTCATAGTTTAAAATTTTAGTCAAATCGTTCTTAATTTTGCATTAGAGTAATTGCATCGTATTCTTTTTCATAATTTCATTAGTTAATCATTTTCAAAAGTGCATATAGTTGTAGTTATTTCGCAAATCAAATCACCTTTTCCTTTTCTTTAGAGTCAAGGTTAGGTTTCCTTCGTCTATCCAACGTCGTTATGACTCCGTTCGTCCTATTTTCCAGAGGATTGATACCCGACTTATCGGATTATTACTTGATCGACAGGCTTGCACTTGAGCCTAGAGAGTACGCACTTCTGAGACAAATTCTTTTTCGCGTTAAGTTTTTAGCGCCGTTGCCGGGGATTTAGGTAGACTTAGGATTATATCAAGTCAATCTAAAACTTTGACCAAAAAAAAAAATTAAAAGCACAAAAAGAATTCTTCATCATCTCTCATAAGCCTGTTCATGCAAAATCCTGAACTCGCTCCAACTCCCCATAATACTCTAACCGGCATTCACGAAAACCCGATAGTTGAGTACGACCCCGACAACCCTCACACTCCAAACGCGCCACAATTCTAGGTTCCACCTATCACACATCCACACTCAATTGCAAGTTACACTCCGACATCCCTCTTAGGACACACCACAGAGCACGCTCCGAGTATACCAAGTTAGGATACAGAGTCATCAAGTGAGAGATACATGTCACAACACGGTAGTGTAGCCACCGGTGAGGAAGAGGTCCCGTACCGCCCTTTGAGAGAAATCTTATATACCGAGCAAACTGTCACTCCGGGATGCATTTTACTTCCGTATAATGCAGGGAAATTCTTCTTTAGGAATGGGATGATCCAGATACTTCCCAACTACAATGGAATGGAGTCAGAAAAGATACATCTCCACATTCGGGAATTTGAGTAGGCGTGTGAGACCCTCAGCGAACAAACTTGCACAAAAGATGTGATCCGCTTCAAACTCTTCCCATTCTCGCTAAAAGACAAGGCTAAGACCTGGCTATGGTCTTTACCTCCAAACTCGATTGCATCATGGAATGATTTGCAATCTAAATTTCTCAAGAAATTCTTTCCTACACATCGAACGGACTCCATCAAGGCTCAAATTCAAACCTTCCGACAATTAGAAAATGAGTCGTTCAATCGATGTTACGAGCATTTTAATGAGTTAATCACTTCGTTCCCTCAACATGGACTTGATAAACTGCAAATCATTTACTTCTTCCATAATGGGTTGAATATAAATTCCAAACAACTCGTTGAAACCATGTATGATGATCCCTTTATCGACCTAGACGCCAACGATGCTGAGCTTCACCTGTGGTATGTCGCCGAGACTACCCAAGCATAGGATACATCTGACCCTAATGCTCATAATCGAACCTTCCAAACAACCATCACGCCATCGGCGTCCGACCTATTTCACATAGAAAAGAATACTATGATGGACAGTCAACTCGATCTACTTGAGAAAGGAATGATATAAATACTTGAGATATGCGCAAGAGGACCAATCGTCTCCATCCCGAATTCCATTGAGAAGGTGTGTGCTATTTGTGAGGTGGGACATTCAACAGAAGAATGCCCGACGATACCCGCCTACAAAGTTATGCTTCAAGAGCAAGTGAGTGGTGTAGGAGGATTTAAGGGTAATTTCGATGCGCCGCATGAGAATTCTTACAACCATTCATGGAAAAACCACCCTAGTTTTAGCTATGGAAAAAAAATGTTGCAATGAATCCTAATTCACATGTTGCCCCTCCCCCACCATCACACTTTCAACAAGCACCACACATGCAAGGACATGTGCAAGCACCACCACCTCCAGGACCATATATCGCTCCATCGCGGAGAAGTCTCGAGGATACGATAAGCTAATTCATCACTGCCCAGAATGCAACCACTGCTAGACATGAGCGATGATCAACGACATAAATGCGAATATTTCAAAGATGCAATCATCGTTGAGTATCCAGGAGAAGGTCAAGTTTCCTGCCGAGGGCTAAAGACCTCTCTAAGGTTAAACTAGTGTTATCTCCACACCCCATGACAATCCTGAGCAATGTAGCGCAATTACAACTCTACGTAGTGGGAGAGTAGTTGTCTTGTCACCTCCCCCATAATACGTACCTACAAATAAGGAGGTTTCTCCCGGCATGAAAGAGGCCGAAGATGCCCCTTTAATTGAGAGTCATAAAAAAGATAACACTGGTAGACCCAAGGTCATGGTGAAACCCCCCACCGCTGCCCCATACCCTCAACGGCTGGTCCTGCACTCCAAAGAGACTTCTCGGGATGATGTTTTGGATGTCCTTAAGAAAGTATAGATTAATTTACCTTTTCTCGAGACTATACAGAAAATTACCACATACGCTAAGTTCATTAAGGACTTACTCATGGTGAAACGCAAGCTAAAGGTAAATAAGAACGTCTTTTTGGCCCAGAATGTCAGTTCGGTTTTATCGAGTGACCTTCCGTTAAAGTATAAAGATCCGGGTGAACCCACCATCTCGTGCATCATGGGGAAGAATCGAAAGGGCGCTAATAGATTTAGGGGCGAGTGTTAACATTCTACCTTATTCAATCTATAAGAAACTAGATTTGGGAGCCTTTAAGCCCACAAATATGACTCTCCATCTCGTGGATCGTTCTGTGAAGAAGCCTAGTGGAATCGTTGAGGATGTGATTGTCCAAATAGACACTTTATACTTCCTGGTGGAATTTATCATTTAGGACGAGGAGCCCTCCATTCTCCTGAGCAATCATGTTCCCGTTATCCTTGGTCATCCATTCTTAGCTACAGCTAATGCACTCATCAATACTCGGAGTGGACGAATGCAATTAACATTTAGGAACATGACCCTCGAGACAAATATTTTTAATAATATCAAGAACGAGGGTGATGAAGGAGAACCGCGAGAGACGGATCATTTAGAGGCAGCACACGAGCATGGGAGGACCCACACACGAGAGCCGATAGGGGTATGCCTTGTTACATCAAGAGAGAGCGACAAATTAAAGGGCATCAGGAGAGGTTTATATGAGTGCATAGAGGAGAGCGAATGGCGAGACACGATATATACTTTTCTCCTCGATTGCTACCCACCCACACCACCTAATAATTTTGAGATGGAGCGAGGAAGGAAGGATGTGGAAACAAAGCAAGAAAGAGAGCTAGAGGAGTTGAGCCTAGTGGAATTTGAGAGAGAATGCGGGCAGGTGGATGAGAGCCTTAATGACGAAGTCCAATCTCCATTGGACTCATGGAGTCATTTAGGAGAGATCGAGTGGAAAGATAAAATTGATGAGTTTCTTCGCAATGACCATCCACCCAAGCAACTTGAGTCCTCGTAGGTAATTGAAGATAAGACTCAAGTCTCGTCTGACTTAGAGCCCGACCCACGTAGTACGCATCACGAGGATTTTTTTCCAATTAATCATGATGAGTCTCCCAGTCTTTCCTTTATTTATGGGCAAGAGCCCAACTTATTCCGGTTATTGGTGTATGACAGGCAGAGGGGAGAGACTAGGAGAGCAACGGATCCCGTGCAAGGGGTTGGGTGATTTGTGAAGAGAAATGAGAGGTTGTCGCACCCTCGAAGCATATGGGTTTGTATTTTTGAGTCATGTATGAGTGTCATATATTGTCTTGGTGCATTTTGATAATTTGCTTGTTGTATTTGTCGCACTTATTCTATTTCTTCTTTAGATTTTAGTCCTTTTGATTGAGGACAATGCAAAAGTCTAAGTTAGGGGGGGTCACAAGTGCATCTTTTTAAAACTTCACAAAATTTCAAAAATGCCCAGAAATTAAAAAAAAACATAAAATCTTGAAAAATCCAAAAATATTTTTCTTCAAAATAAATAAAAATTGGAATTCAAATTTTTCGAAAATATCATTAAAAGTCGCTTTAAAGTCTCAAATTGTAAAAACATAATACACAAAGCCGAAATTGACCAAAGATGGAAATTGAGCGAACGTAGGCGACTTAACGAATAAATGTGGAGATTAACAACTCCGGTGAGATTCGAGCCTTTCATTTTTATGATATTTATAAATCAATCCGAGTTAATTGTTAACTTAAAAGTTCTTTCCAGCATCTAATAAGTCGTCGAGGATCTCAATCCTTTCACTTTGATTGGTTATGGAAAATGTGTGTGATATTGCCTTGAAAAACGTGCCGAAATAGATCTCTAAACTTAAGTCATCTTGAAACGCATATGGTAACGCAATTAGTATTTTGGATAATGAAGTAGGCCCTCGTTTGTCAATCAAAAATATTGACCAGAAAAAGTAGCGAAAAATTATCCCTTTTGTAACCCAAATTTAGCCGAATAAATTTTTCTCTTTCGTTTGACAACTCGAAAAACCCCAATTGGCTCGGAATTGTGAAAATTGATAATCCCAGAAATTAAGTCCGAAAAGTGCAGAAAAAAGGGCAAGAAAAAATAGCTATGCTCAACAAAAATACCAAGAAAAGAAAAGCGTGAAAAATAGAAAAAAATAGATAAAGAAGAAAAAAATGAGCAAAAGCCTGGAAATGTACTAACGAACATCATAAGAATATTTTCCAATTCCGAAGTTCCCAACCTTTCCCATATTACACAATACACCTTTAACCCAAAAAAGTCATGACCGAGTCCTTTATGCGAAATTGGTTACCGCGCGGAGAGCAAATACACAAAAAGATAATAAAAGATATAAAAAATATGAATTAGAGGCAATGTTCCCGCTTTCTTATAACTGTAATCCGATGATGAGATCCAGTTACCATAAAATTTCCATCTTTCTACTTGTATGCGTGAACTTGGTTCCAATATATGAACTCTTATAAATTACGCATACCGAGAGAATAGCCACATTCCGAGTGATTCTTTTGTGAGGGCATTCCGTGAGATTTTTAAATCAAAATGAATTTTCGAATAAGTAACGTAATGGTCAATCGGTGGAAATTCGAGGTTAAATTTACGACTTCGCACACACGCACTATGGTTTGAGACTCTTGAACATGAAATGATGATGACTATTTTCTGAAAAAGTTTGAATTATACAATTTTTGCGTATTTTGAGTTTTCTTCGAGTTTGTGTATATTCTCTGCAAACCCTCATGAGACACAACTCGTCCTACTAAGGTAACTGATCGAGTAGAAAAACTGAGTGTCCGTGTAATACGCTAGTCATTGTTATCGGCTTCCAACCTCAATACAAAAAATCTAAACTTATAACTACACTCTTAAGGAGTATAGTGGTGAGTCTGGGTATCGAATCCATAGGGAGTTAGGACGTGTGAACGTGACAACAAAGGTAAGGTAGTTTAATCCTAAAGTTGATATTAAAATAAAATAAAAGAAAAAGATGATTGATTTTTGGATTTTGTCTATGAATTAACTAAATTCAATTAAATAAACCTACGCATGCAAAATTAACTAACTAAGAAGGAATTAATATGAATGGAGAAATGGGTTAAGAATACACTCCCCCAAACCCTAGTGTGTATGCCAGTACAAAATTAGTCATATATTAGATAATGGATCAGACCCAATCTTTAGTACTCCAAAGCATTACATATATGAGGTTCAAGCCCGCGTCATACATAATCAAAGAATGTGTAAAGTAATGTCGCAATAGTTTCATCCTTAAGTACCCCGATTACCTAGGTCAAACAATGTCAAAAGGTCTACAATGGTTGTGAAACTATACAATACGATCTAATCACTTATTTAATTTAGAGGAAATTTTTTATATCTATGCATACCACATAGGGTTGGGTTCATGCATCCCCAACCTTAAAAACTTATCTTAACATGATTAAAATAAAAGAAAACTTAAAACTGAAAGTGCAGGAATCCATAACTAAATCTAGAAAATTTAGAACGTGACTTGAATTGGGATTAGAAAACTAGAGAGCAACAATTAATTAAACTAACTATGAAAGCAGTAAAAACAATAAATTAAAACATCTTGCAATGGATGAATGATGAATCTTGAATAGATCTTTAAATCTTGAATAGTAGCCAAACTTCAAAACTAGGGTTCTTGGATACAAGAATCCTTTAAAAACTAACTACTAGCCTCCTACAACGTGAAGTAACAAACCTCTTCTCTTCCTACTAGGGTTTGCCTTTTTATATATCTCAAAAATGACTCTTACCATGCCTCTCACGTTTTACAACTAATAAAAAGGAATTATACAAGATTTCAAGAGTTGAAACTCTTCAGCTTCCAAAATTAATTTCAACTTTGACTTTCTGTCTCCAACTTTAAATGGGCATAACTTCTTCACCGTAGCTCGGATTGGGGTGCCATTTTTTTCAATGTTCTTGTAATTTAGAGATATTAAACTTTATAGTTCTCCCCACCACCAGAATATATATGTAAAATTATAAAAATGCCCTTGAACTCCCCATTTCTTGTTTTCTTTCACTGTTTTGCATTCTCTTTCGCACTAATTTGCATGAAATACCTATAAAATACATAAGAGATATACAAAATACGAAATACTTGCCAAAAAGGGTTAGTAGCATAAGTATAAGACAAATACAAGCTATTTACAATGCACGAGATCATAAAAATACCGAAATTAAGGGAATAAATGTGAATAATTTATGCCTAATAAAATCCCCCTAACTTAGAACTTTGCGCGTCCCGAGCAATGTAAGAGAAATGAGATGACTTTTGAAATTAATTTTATTAAAATAAAATTCAACTTTTGCAGGCATGCAATTGCATTGAGCATATGCAATAAGCCTTTAAACCCCTAGGTTACCCTAGTAGGACGAGTTTTGTCTCGTGAGGGTTTGCAGTGAATACACCCAGAAAATTCTTTATTAACTCAAATAAATATCAAAATACTTAATTTTTTTTTGAATAATCCCAGATTTATTAGAATAAAGGTAAAAAATCCCTACCATGGTGGCTTGAACAAGATAGAGAAAGCTTAGAAAATGAAAAAAATAAAAAATTATTTGAACATCTTTATAGATGGAATTCCTAAGAGATCTAATCTATAACTTCCTTTTGCTAATTTTGTAAGATCTAAAAAATGAGAAAAGAAAGATATGGAATTAGATTGGGCTCCCTGTTTGGCAAGTATGTTAGCCACCTGATTAGTTTCTCTCCAAGAGTGAATAAATCTGACAGAAGGAAGTTGGAGATTTCTAATTTCTGAGAAAATTTCAATAATAGACCAAGGAGGAGCTTTAATAAGACCATTCGGAGAGTCAATAATCAATTTCGAATCTGCTTCCACAAGAACCGGGGAGGTATTAAGAGATTGACAAAGCCTTAATCCTCTCAAAATTGCAATGCATTCAGCTTTATTGTTTGAGCAAATTCCTTCATGAGAAGAGAAAGCATGAATAAATCTCCCTTGATGATCTCTGATAATACCTCCTGAGGCCGCTAATCCTGGATTTCCAAAAGAAGAGCCATCTGTGTTTATCTTAAATACACCTGAGCTTGGAAATTGCCACTTGAGAAGGATGAATTTAGGGATTTTTTGCTTTTCTATGTGGATCTTGAAAATGCGGGAAATATGTTCAAAATTGTGATCATATGAAGAGAAAGGTCTAGAGGAGCATAAAGATGCAGCCATTTCAATGACTTGGGAGATAATATTGTTCTGATTCATAAGTTCTCCTTCATATCTACTTTTGTTCCTGTGCTTCCAAATTTCCCATAATATGATACCAGGGATGACGAGGAGGAGATGTTGAATAAAGTCCAGAGAAGATTTCCTTAGCCACCAAGACATCAGCATAATCTTCAAAGAGAGAAAAGAGATATGCAGACCAAAAATGTTAGCAAAAAAGGACCAAGTATGCCTGGCTATAGGACCTTTCAAAAATAAATGATCAAAGTATTCTTCATCATTAAGGCAGCAGGAGCAGGTAGAGGCTAAGTGAATGCCCAATTCTTGAATTTTCCCATCGAGAGGAACAATCTGATGATAGCATTTCCAAATGAATAAGGAAATTTTGAGAGGACAGGATTGATTCCACATGAATTTGCAGATCAAAGATGAAGCTTTTGTAGTTCTTAGGAGATTCCATGTGGAATTTAAGGAAAAAATACCATCTGATTTCGCAGTCCAGATCAATTTTCCTTCTATAAGCTTGGAATTATTGTCTGATAAATCTGATATAGCTGATAATCTTTTCTAAATTTGAGAATTACCAATGTTATTATGAGACTTGTATTTGTCCCAGTAGTAATCTGACCAAAGATTGTGGTTTATTCTTAGATTCCACCAAATTTTAGAACTGTGGGCTTTACATAAATCTTCTAAGAGTTTGAAACCTAGACCCCCTTCATCAGTAGGGAGACAGAGATTTTTCCATTTAATCCATTGATGTTTAGTACCATATTCTTTAGAGGATCCCCAAAAGAATTGACTAAATATGGTTTGGATATGGAAAAGGGTTTTCTTTGGAGGTTTAAGGGCTACAATTGTGTGAACAGGAATAGAGGATAGGACAGAATTGATGAGAGTTTTCCTACCAGCTAGAGAAAGGAATTTTTTTTGGCAAGTTGAAATTTTGGATATGATTTTATGGATGAGGTCTTCAAAGTATTGATGCTTGCTTCTCCCATAGAAAATTAGACAACCTAAATAATTCAGATGGTGTTTTTTGTAGAAAAGGTTTGTAATTTTAAATATGGATCTAACCCTATTGAGAGCCACAGAATGATGGACAGTAAAACTACTCTTAGAGAAGTTAATAACTTGTCCATAACATTTTTCAAAACTTTTCAAAAAATTAATGAGATTTTTGAGACTGTTTGGGCTGCCATTATAGAAAAGGATGGTGTCATCTGCAAAACTAAGATTACTGATGATGGGGCTATTTCTAGGGAGGGAAAAAGGTTTAACTAAGCCTTTAAGAATCAAATTTTAAAGGCCTTTGTTTAGAGATTCCGCTACAAGAACAAAGAGGCCAGGAGAAAGGGGGTCTCCTTGTTTTAAACCCCTAGAAGATTTAAAAACCCAGCGGATTGCCCATTAACAAGAGTTGAGAACCAGTTATTGGAAATAATTCTCCAAATCCTGTCTATCCAAATTTCATAAAAACCAAGCTTCCTTAGAGTTTTGATGAGGAATAGCCAAAAGACTCTATCATATGCTTTTGAAAGGTCCAGCTTGATCACTACATTAGAACCAAAAGCCTTCTTTCCAATAGATTGCATTAAATCTTGGGCCAACAAATGTTATCAGTGATTTGTCTTCCTTTAATAAAGCCTGATTGAGAGGGACCAATGATTAGAGGAAGGATTTCTGCCAGTCTGGTTGCCATGATTTTGGTAATGATCTTGAAACAGAAATTACACAAACTGATTGGTCTATAGTCTGAGCATGAGCCAGGCTTACTAGATTTAGGAATCAACATGATAAGGGTACTTATCCATCTTTTAGGAAGATTTCCCCCTACAAAAAAATAGGAAATAGAATTTATGAGGTCAGACTTTATTATAGTCCAAATTTTTTTATAGAAAAATCCATGGAATCCATCAGTAACTGCACTGCTATCTTCATTTAGGCTTTGTACGGATTTCCAAATTTCCTCTTCCTTTGGCATATCATCAAGCATCTTTGTTTGTATAGGAAAAATAGAGTTTTCAAGAGCATCAAGAATTATATCTTCCCCCTCAATTTCACAACCTGTAAAAGCTGATTCGAAGTGAGACACAAAAGCTTCTTTGATATCTGCTTTTTTATGTAACCAGCATCCATCACTGTCTTTGACCTTGTGAATCATTTGATGAATTCTTCTGGCTTTAACTGAGGAATGGAACAATTTTGTGTTAGACTCTCCCTCTAATAACCAATTCCCTTTCATTTTTTGACCCCAAAAAGCTTCTTCCTTACTTAGAGCTACAAGCAGGTCTGCTTTGTTTTTGGTCAAATTGGATCTGTTTGTTGCGGTAGGGTAATTTTCATAGAGGTACTCTAGTTGAAGATGTAAGGACACAAATTTCCAATTGAGTCCATATATAGTTTTGGCTCAATTCCGGACAAAAACATTTTATCATAGGATAGTATTTATTGTAATATTCTCAAGCCTATGAAGTGTATGTTGAAGACGTAGCGGCAAAGAATTTAAAGCTTCATCAAAATGCCGGTTTGTGTGCCTCGTTTCTACGTCATCAATTAAGGTTCCATGCTCCCAAGGTATGAATGTAATTATATGTATATAGGAGCTTTGGAACAATAAGTATTGGGTGTTAGGTTAATAAAAACTGCATTTTATTTTTCAGAAAGAATCAATTAGAAACTTAAAAAATAAGTATATAAAAGTTTATAAAAGTTTCTGGGCCAAAATTGAATTTTTCATTCTTTCTGGCTGTTCGTTTGAAATGTCGTTCGAACGAGTTTTTTCGTTCGAACCAGATTTCGTTCGAACGAGTTTTGTCGTTCGAACCAGGTTTGTTCGAACGAGTTTTGCCAATGACCCTAACTGGACAGTCGTTCGATATGTCGTTCGAACGAATGTTCGTTCTAGCGAGATATCTAACGAACTTCTAACGAGCCCAGGCTGGTCACTCGTTAGAAGTCTCGTTCGAACGAGAATCAAGTTCGTTCGAACGAACTTCCAGCGGGAACAGTTATTTGGCAGTTTTTTGCAGTTTTTCCCCACTCTTCCACTTGGTTTTCAACCAACTTTTTTCATGCAATATTATGTGCGGGAAACTCATTTTCCAAGATAACTTTTCCTAACTTTTCCATTCCATATCCAACTCTTAGAGAGATTTTGAGAGCAAAATTAATTAGGGAAAATGTTCATGTTTTGAGTGTTAAATTTTAATGGAAAATTCATACACACTCTAGTTTACACCCATTGTTGTTTATTCCAAGCTCTATATAGACATATCCTTACTTGGAGTTTTTGGCACCGGTTTTCTCTACCGAATTCAAGAGACGTTTTGGGTTTGCTTCTACACCCCATCACAAAGAAGACCTTTGTTGAGATTCTACCCGTTTGGAGAAAGGCTCCATGTTTGGGTGGCGGTGACCGTTTAAAGTCCCATCGGTGAATTCCGAGACCACGGTGGAGGTCCGTTGGTTATCTGCTAATTGGAGGTTGATACAAGAAGGAGCATCACGACTTGAGAGGGTTCGAGTTTAGGAAGTAAGTCTTTTGTCTTGTATTTTATAATACCGTTTTTAGTGGATTTGAGGCTAGGGCCGTCCCGAGGTTTTTTCCCGTTAGTGGGTTTTTCCTCGTACATCGCGGTGTAGTGTGACATTGTTTAATTTTATCTTGCACAAAATTTAGAACGCATGCTTAGGATAATTTCAAGATAAAATTCGGTTTAATTCTCACACTCATTTAATTTGGGACTTAAATTAAATATTGGGTAAAATTGTGTAATTCTTATCACTTGCATTAATTTGGTTTCGCCTAACTTTGGATATAATTGTTAATCATGACTTAGGCAAATTTCTAGGACTTGAATTATCATGTTTTAATTGGTTTTTTATGATATTAAAACCCGGCCTCGTTATTTTGTTGAACCACCATCACTTATTGTATTCAACGCTTCCGCATTATCTCTTGAGTTTACATAACAAGGAAATTATATTTTAATTGAGATAATTAAAATTCGGGGATTCCACAAACAATTTCAGAAGAACTTCAAACTCAAGTTTGTGAATCTCCTCAAAAACATTTTTAAAGCAATTCTTATTCCACTTACTCAGATCTAATTTCAATCTTTGAAGCTTAAAAGAAATTTTTTTGAGAGGATTTCCCAATAACTCAGTGTTCCAAGAGGATTCAATAATGTGATAGATATCTTTGTGGTTACACCACATGTTTTAAAACTTGAAAGGTTTGGGGGTGGAGTCTTGAGAAGTGATGATGGAGAAAAGGAGAGGGGTATGATCTGAACAAGTTTTGTTGAGGTGGGTTAGGGAGAAATTAGGGAAGACATTATTCCATTTTATAGAGGTCAATCCTCTATCTAGTCTAGCCCAGATTTTGTTATGGTCCCTATTATTGTGCCAAGTAATTTTTGTACCATTAAAGGCAATCTCCAAGAGTGAGGAGTTGATGATGAAATTGTTGAAATCTTCTGTGGCATTAAAATCTATTGCATTTCCCCCACATTTTTCTTCACTTTTTGTGACCACATTGAAGTCTCCCATCACTAACCAAGGTTTGGAATTAGTGTACATTCTATGCTGGTTAAGGTTATTCCATAAAGGCTTTCGATCATTTTTGGTGCATTTGGCATAAACTATGAAGATAAAAACTTCTGTGGGAAAATGAG
Organism: Sambucus nigra; assembly: GCA_949130495.1. NCBI lineage: Eukaryota > Viridiplantae > Streptophyta > Magnoliopsida > Dipsacales > Adoxaceae > Sambucus > Sambucus nigra. The sequence continues at coordinate 449,937,281 of OX422210.1, read as the reverse complement.
GGTGGAAAATTTTCACCAGAATTGTTTGACCTGCATTTAATAGAAGCTCACAGTTGATCCCATATCTCCAGAGGAACCAAATTTTGTTGTTTGAATTTTGAATGCAGCTTTCAAAATTTAAAATTCTTCTTAGGTCTTCCATCTTATTTGGTTTTGATTTGGGTTCTAAGATAGCAAAAAAAGGTAATTGGTGGATCTTGCAAAGATTTTTTAGCCATCTTTTTGAGGGCCTGCTTGAGAGCCCTATAATATTCCATAGCATGAAATTAATCATTGAGGGGGGATTTGAGCAATACCTTGAGAGATTTTTGATAAAGCTCTTGTACTTATTTTAAACATTGGGTCTCCTGGATATTTTTTGCTAATGGAATTCTTGTTTTGGGCTTCATTACTATCTCCATTTAGGCTCTTTGAAAAGGCTATGAGTTCCTCTACTTGAGGGGGAGTAACCTCCTGATCTGCTTCATTATCAGATTCTCCCAGAGGTTGGTGGAGATTTGATTTAGCTCTGACAGTGAACTTAGTACCTCTTGGAGATAAAGGCATATTTTACAAAAGCCATGCATTGATAATTTCCTCTACTTGGACTTGATCATAGGTAAGTTGGTATTAGGTTTCTTTATGTGTAGGTTAGGGGGAGGGAAGAGAATTTTATAAGGTGTTTTCAAGGGCTATTGGAGAGTTTATGGGAGTTTTTTGGACAGATGTTTGAGAGATTTGTGGTAAAGTATCTGTGGTGGGCAAGGTATTTTTTGGTGAATTGGCTTTAGTAGTGAGATTGTAGTCTTCTGTTATCATATTTGGAGGGTTGGGTTCAGAAGAAGTGGTTTTTGCATTTTTTTAGTTTTCACCTTGGATGATCACAGAAGGATGAGGAGTGGGAATGGTTTTGATAGCATAGGTTTGGTTTGTTTTTGGTTGGGTAGGGGCTTTGGAAACGAGGTTTTTGGAAGGAGGTTGAGGGTTGTTATAAATCTTGAGGGAATCTTGATTATTTTTTGGTTTTGAAAGAATACAGCTTTCCTTGTCATGTCCAAGTTTGTAACAATCAATACAGTTTTGAGGCATGTCTTCATAATCTATATTTTGCCAAAAACCTTCTTGGCCACATCCAATCCACACACGGTCTGGTTTCTTCCCTAGAAGATCAAATTCGACGCAAACCCTTGCTATACTTGGTCTGTTAATCGTGGCTGTGGAATTGTCCAGCTTAAGAGGTTTACCAACAACCTGGGCTATAGAGAAAAGAGAATTTTTTGAGAAGAAATGGATGGGGAGAGAGGGGAAGGATATCCAAATTGGTACAATAGCACTTTCTTTATCTGGTCTGAAGTCTGGAGACCATTTAAAGGTCCTCACAGGAAGTCTATCTATAAACCATTGGTTTCGTAACCAAAGTTTTGTGAAGTCTTCCTCATTGAACAATCTGATGATTATATGTTTCTCATCCAAAAGCCCAACATGAAACGCAGCCTTTAATTTCATTGTTTGAAGGGGTTTTCTTATGGACTCAAGAGGAGGTCTCCCATGGGAGAACTTACCGATAATGGATAGTTTGAATGGTTCAGTAAGTTTATTGATGTCCTCATGAGTGAATTTGATCGATGGTTCCCCTTTGTAAGACGAGATATTGATGAGAGGGATTTCGTCAGGTATTAGATTAGTTTTCAAGATACTAGCGAATGATTTATTCCAAGCACATGGAGGATCAGGAGGTTTTGGTTCTTCTTGATTGGGCTTGTACATGGTGGTTGCCATGAAACCCTAATTTGGGGGGAGAGAGAGAGAGAGAGAGAGAGAGAGAGAGAGAGAGAGAGAAAGAGAATTTTATTTCTATAAAATTCATATTCAAACTATAAATTCATATTCAAATTTCTCAAACTATAGTGTGTGTGCAAAGCCAAAAATTAAACCTCAAATTTCCACCGATTAAGCATTATGTTACTTTCCGAAAATTCATTTTGATTCAAATTCTTACGGATGCACTCACAAACGAATCACTCGGATTGTGGTTGTTTTCTCTCGATATGCATGATATAAAGAGTAAATATAATGGACACAAATTCACGCATACAAAATTGAAAAGAAGGAGATATATGGTGAAAAGATGTCATCATCGGAATACAGTTATTAGGAAACGGGAAACATCATCTCTTAATCACATCATTTTAATCTCTTTTATTATCTTTTCATGTCTTAGCTCTCCATGCAGTAATTAATTTCACCATTCGGACTCGGTTAGGACTTTTCGGGTTAAAAAGTGTAAAGGATAAAAATGGGAATGGTCGGAATGTTCGGAATGTTCGGAATTGGAAAATGTCCTTATGACGACCATTAGTGCTTTTTCGGGCTATTGCTCATTTTTCTCTTTCCTTTTCTATTTTCATTTTTTTCTTGCTATTTTTCTTTTCTTACCCTTTTTTATTACACACTTTGGACTTACTTGATGAATTTCCAATTTTTCATAATTTCGGACTATTTGGATTTTTCGGGTTGTCAAATGAAAGGGAAATATTTTATTAGGCTCAAAGTGGGTTGCAAAGGGATAATTTTTTCACAATTTTATTATGGCTAATAGTTTTGGGTTAAACAAAAGAGGGCCTACTTCATTGTCCAAATTTCTAAATACATTACCATATGCATCTCGAGATTAATTAAGTTTAGAGATATATTTAGCACGAATTTCGAGATAATATTTCACACATTTCTCATAACCGATCAAAATAAAGGATTGAGATCATCAACGACTCATTAAAACGCTGAAAAGAACTTTGAGTTAATCATAAACTCATATTGATTTAAAAACTCATAAAAAATTGAAAGGTTCGAAATCTCACCGGGTTTGATCAATCTCCACACTTATTCGTTAAGTCGTCAATTTTTTTTCAATTTCCATATTCGGTCAATTTTGGCTTAGTTCATTTTGATTGTTAACAATTTGATACTTTAAATAGAATAAAGGTGATATTTTTGAAAATTTTAAATTCCATTTTTTATTTATTTTGAACAAAAATAATTTTGGCTTTTTTTTTTTAAATTTGCTAATAAATACACACTTGGAAAGAACATGTGATCGAATTAATGAAACTAAACAATAAACGGGAAGAATATCCCACACCCCCTAACTTAAATGTTGCATTGTCCTCAATGCGAATCAAGAACACAACATAAAGAGAGGAAAAGAAAGATATTACCCAAATGGAGCGATCCCCGATAAGTACGAATCCATTGAATCTACAAAACATGTTAGAACCAAGCATAACAAAAACTTTAACTAATTATTCTAAACTATAAAAAAAGGAAAGGAAAAAGAAAAGCTAATTATGTACAACCTACGATTTAAACTTCTAATGACTCATACACTAGAAGTCGAAAAATTTGAGGGTCCACCCAAAATACAATTTGATTTTGAGGGAGTAATGGTGTACCCTCACTAGAAAGCATGCCTCCCAAAAATAAGAATTTCGTTTGAACACGGAAGGCATGTGCAAAGCGGAAGAAATGAACCATCACCAATTAAATTTTTTAGGGGGATAATGTGGGATTTGAGTGCACAAGGGGACAAGTACCATTGGGATCCAAGAAAAATATAATCACGTCCCAAAGATTTTTCAAGTAGTATGGAAAGCGGAGCACACAAACAGAAAGAGTCCATCTTGGAAAACAATTCAAGCATAGAGTCCTTGTCCTCAAAATCTTCTCCCCCAAAATTTTTAACTGGATCTGGTGGAGTGACACGTCTAAGTGTATCGCCCGAAAGATGAAGAATCTCAAAAAAACATTCCCACATAATAATCAAATCAATATCCTCAAGACATTCATCTAGTTCTTGTGATGGATTTAATGGTTCGATAATAGTGGGTACACAAGGAGACAAATGATCTTCAACCTTAGTAGATTTTGAAATATTTATAAGAGGTTGATATTAAAAAGATCTTGGATCACTCTCAATGATTTCGTTCTCAAAAGTATTAGGTGAAGCGCAAGTCTCTACCTTATGTAAGTTGTCCAAATAATCATTAAACTCCTTAAAGTTGCTCTAATTTTCAACTCTGTAGCAGTAAGGTCATCAGATTGATTTTTGATAATAATCAAGAGTTCTTCCAAAGTAGGCTTCCTTGGCTCTAGCACCTCGGATTCCTCATTTGGTTGAAAACATTCCTTAACTTCAAAAATATCGGAAGAAAAATACTCATTCGGTTCAAATAATGCATCTAACTCTTCCTCCCAATAACGATTTTTTATCGATATTCTTTTTCAAGTCTTTCTTCTTCAAGCAATTCATTTTGAAAAATTTGGATGGCCTTAACACCGGGCTTGTATTTATGAGACTCATCTTTAGTGATACTGATCCAATGTTCATAAGTCTTGAGCGCATCCTCCTCCTCACTATTATCATAACAATTAAAGCCACCAAAAAAGCTAAAGTAAGACATTTCAAATTGGGCAATTCAAGAACGTGACACCCATACTTATGAATTTTTTGTTTTATTTTTATTTTTTTATTTATTATTATTTTTTTAAAGGTCAAATTCGAGATTAACCAACCTAACCTAAAGTCTACCTAATTCCCCGGCAACGGCGCCATTTTGATCGAGTGGAAAAACCGAGCGTCCGTGTAATACTCTAGTCGTTGTTATCGGCTTGCAACCTCAATACAAAAAACCTAAACTTGTAACTACATTCTTAAGGAGTATAGTGGTGAGTCTGGGTATCGAAGCCACAGGGAGTTAGGACGTGTGAACGTGACGACAAAGGTAAGGTAATTTAATCCTAAAGTTGATATTAAAATAAAATAAAAGAAAAAGATGATTGATTTTTGGATTTTGTCTATGAATTAACTAAATTCAATTAAATAAACCTACGCATGCAAAATTAACTAACTAAGAAGGAATTAATATGAATGAAGAAATGGGTTAATAATACACTCCCCCAAACCCTAATGTGTATGCCAGTACAAAATTAGTCATAAATTAGATAATGGATCAGACCCAATATTTAGTACTCCAAAGCATTACATATATGAGGTTCAAGCCCGCATCATACATAATCAAAGAATGTGTAAAGTAGTGTCGCAATAGTTGCATCCTTAAGTACCCCGGTTACCTAGGGCAAAGGAGGTCAAAAGGTCTACAATGGTTGTGAAACTATACAATACGATCTAATCACTTATTTAATTTAGAGGAAAAAATTTATATCTATGCATAGCACATAGGGTTGGGTTCATGCATCCCCAACCTTAAAAACTTAGCTTAACATGATTAAAATAAAAGAAAACTTAAAACTGAAAGTGCAGGAATCCATAACTAAATCTAGAAAATTGAGAACATGACTTGAATTGGGATTAGAAAACCAAAGAGCAACAATTAATTAAACTAACTATGAAAGCAGTAAAAATAATAAATTAAAACAACTTGCAATGGATGAATGATGAATCTTGAATAGATCTTTAAATCTTGAATAGTAGCCAAACTTCAAAACTAGGGTTCTTGGATACAAGAATCCTTTGCCCTTACCTCCATGTTGCACCAGTCCCTCACTAAGAAGGAAGTCGAGACAATCGACGACCTCATGTCAAGTATAGAGAAGTACGCAAAGGTGGAGGACGTGGTCCATACCAGCCAGGCAGAAACTGGTCGCTCTAAGGCGAATAAAGGCAATAATAAAGAGAAGCAAAAAGGGGAACAATAAGCAAAAGGGTGTCAAGAACGGGTGCCGGGAGGATTCACCTAAAGCTTATCAAGCCATCAACATAGTATTTAAGGAACTAATTTACAATATCTTAGGGAAGATCAAGGATCAACAATTTTTCAAATGGCTAAAGAAGATGGGAGGGGATCCGATAAAGAGGAATAACACGCTTTCGTGTGTGTTCCACAAGGAAAATGGACACAAGATGGAGAATTGCAAGGCATTGAAATCTCACCTAGAGGAGTTGGCCCAGGCAGGGCATTTGAATGAGTATTGTAATATCCGTACTTTGAATCAAGATAAGCTAATTCTCATTTTTACATTTTTTAGAATGTATAAACTCAAAAGTATCAAAATAAGGATAAATTACTCTAGAAAACCTACAACTTTACTAAGTTACCCAAGTACCCTTGAAGTTTCAAATATTGTAAAAATAACCCCCGAACTTTTCAAATAAGCATGGCTTCTTAACCCCTATACCTAAACCTTATATCAAATTAAACCTTAAGACATCAACTAATAAAAAAATTCCTTTTCAGCACTTATGTGTTTCTAAAATTACAAAAATTCCCCTAAACTTTACAAAAGTAACACTTTTGGACCAAATAAGTGTATATACTTTCAACCACAGACTAAAACCTAAACCAACATTATTTTCAAATTCCCCCTCCCCACATCAACTTCCACCTAAGAAAATGGTCCAAAATCACATGGAATTACCATGATAACATGTGAGGAACAAAGTTTCACACACTTATCTTCTTAAACTATGGAGGAATCCACCTCCAAACCAGACTAATAGCATCTCATTCTTCTACCCTATAAATTGCCCACGAACAAAATCTCCAAAACTCACCACTTCAATTTACACAAAACTCAATTTTTTTCTCCAAACTAGGTGTAATCCCCCGTATTTTTATGGCATTTAATTATGGGATTAATTAAATTAAATTGGGATAAATTAATTTAATATTAATTTGGATTCTAAAATAAATATTTACTAGCGTGATGAGAGTTAGTAATTATTGGTGAGAATTATGTTGAATATTACTAAATGAGTAAATTAATATATGAGACTGAATTTATTAAAAATTGTCGCGAGTGAATAATACGACAATTAAAGAAATTAAGTCGGGACGCGTGTGTGTCGTGTTGCGACTAAATTAATGGAATAAAAAGTAAAGTAATTCTATGTCACACGTATGGTTATTTTGAGTGCGTTAATGTGTCCTAAAGGGTCGAGATAGTCAGAAAAGTGTATCCGGGGGTTTAATTTGGATCTCGGGATATTTTTAGGCCTAATCGGTAACTCGGGAGGGCATTTCAGTAATTTCCCATTTTAGGCCCTAATTAATGACGAAAATTGAGAGGTTATATCTGATGGAAGTGAGAGTCCTCAAGGGTTAGAAACACTGGAGTTGCAGAGAGGCTAAGGAAGAGAGAAGATAGAAGGTTTCTAAGGAGGACATCCACCAACCCTACACCATTCTCACCAATTCCACCACCAACGCGTAGATCGGGGAACGAGGAGCGGGATCATACCCATCATATTCTACAATTTAGACTTTCATTCTTGAGTTAAGTATCTAACTTGATGTTCTTTAGTTGATAACACATCCATACTAGTGTAGGTGATAATATTTTTATGTCTCGTGAAAATATAATGTTGTTTGGGAGATTATTATTGCAATTTGGAGTAGAAACCATGTTAGGATGAATATCTTGTTATATGTAGAATATTAACCATAAAATTTGATACCCAATAGAGATAAAAATCTTGACACTAATGGAATCCTTAAGAAAATTGGATAAACTAGGGTTAAATGATAAATTCTTGAATTAATCCATTTGATGACGATTCTTGATGAATTAATGAATGTTTTATGTTAGAAATCATCCATATTAGTTTATATAACGTTCATGATGTTTGGTTGGGAGTTTGGGACGTGTTAATGAAGGTTTGATGATTTAAATTAGAAGAAACCCATAGGCCTGATATACAGAATTTTGGGCAATAATTATTCGATTGATCGACTCAAGAATATCGATAGATCGACCCTTTTCATCAATCGATCGAATCCTCCTGGAAATTGAAACTTCTCTCCCTTTTAATGTTAATCCGATCCCAATAAGTAAGGACCCTTGGACATAATTTAAATATCATAATGGGACTTGAGAATGACTAGTAGGGTATAGGCAAGGTCCGGGTAATGCAACTTTATATGAGATTTGACCATGGGATTTCGGGGCTATAAAATGGAGTGGAAATTGTGCGTACGTTAAATTAGGTCTTGCGGGAATTAAGAGTGACTTAGACCAGTAGGTTAGAGAGTGTACATCTACTGATTTTATACTTATCAAGATGCACTAATTTGAGAGACGAGAAGTACTTAAGAACTTGTAGTAATTGAGAAAATGAAAGAATGATTTAATTATACGTAAGACTCGAACGTTATGTGTCACATATGGTTAGAATATTATGGTTCGTGGGCGTACCTAGCTGAATAATGTGAATATATACTAGTGCATGCATATATATAGTATGTGAATATCTATGTGTAATCATACCCGCGCTGCTTGCTATCACAGAGGTTTTTACGCCAGGGCAGTCTTATCTCGATTGGACCTTTATGGGGGATATTAACTTGTACCCTAGAACATAGTATCCTTGGTATAGGATATTTGAGAATGATGGTCAGACGCTCCTAAGAGACGTGAGGGTATGTGCTGACCTCTTAGTGACTTGGAACTATGCTTCGCCTCCAATATGTGTGTTTTGTGTTAATATAGTTCGAGGGTGATTCCGAGCTAGTACTCCCTTTTGTACGAGAGATACGAGGACTTGATAGTAGAGTATGCTAGAACCATAGATTTTATGTGGGGTGCCCGATTAGTATATATATTATATGAGTGATAAATCAGTTTTAAAGCTAGGAAATGATTCCTTATGAACTTAGGACCTCCAGTGCATAACTCATTTGTGAAAAATCATAACTTTTGAGCCTCAGTTGCTCGAAGGTGTTTTCCGTTTCAAAAAATAAAATACTTCAAATTCTCCATAACCAAACCACCTCAATCCTTCAAACCAAACAAAAATGCTTCCTTAGGATAGCAGAAACACAACCATACTCATAAGAACATCTTCCATATTCAGTAGATCTTCAAAAGTTCAATCAAAATTAAAAAAAAATAGTTTTATAACTCAATGTATACTTAACCTCAATCCGTAAAACTTATATTTGTGTATTCCTTGTGAAAATTTAGGTTGGTTTGGTTTAGAAATCATCTCAAATGGTTTAAGAAATAAGAAGTTATCTCAGGTAAAAGTTTTTCAAATCCTAAGTCAACTGTTGAGATGTTAAAGATGAACCTTTTAACCAGAATCACTGACCAGATACGTGAGGGCACATGCCCAATTAAAAAATTTTGAATTTTTTTCCAATATGTTTATTTTATTTTTCTGGTCGAAATGGTAAAAAGGTAAGGTTGTGTTTTGTCAAACTTAGCCAAAGTTATGAAAAATTAGGGTTTTAGGTTTGAATATTGTCAAGGCCTGCTTTTTGGCATGAATGAACAAGAAGTACACATAAAGAAATGAATTATAGTTAACGCAGAATAACAACCTTTTTATTCATTATTAATATTTTACATAGGGTGTAACCACCGCAGGGGTGAATTACACATTTCTAGTACACACGGCAATATAAAAAATTGAAAAATGCCATTCCTTGCTCCCATATGGTTTAATCTCTGACCATATGGTCACATATGCAAACAACTAACCGATGTCTATCTCTAGTAGGGAAGAGATACTATTTGCTTTCTCTTGGCGCATCTGGAGAAGGAAGGAATTAACACAAATATGATAAGCAGGTTCTACCACTTCTATAACAATGATATAAATATAAATAAGAGTTGAAGTGTGTATAGAATCAGTGTTTAAAACGGATGATAATAATAAGCTGATAATTATATATTTATCAGATTATAACTTAAAGATGTTGGAAATTCATCATTCTATATAGTCATTAGTCCGTTTAAGAAAATACGGTACATTACCAGTTTAGTTAGAATCATGTTTGAAGAAAGTCAAGGAATTTGAACTAATAATCCCATTCTTACTAGTTCACTAGGGTATAGAGGTAATTAAGCCATCAGTGTAACTTTATCATAAACAATCCCCAAACTTTTGGGCAAAATAACCTTCTATGTTCACAATTAAAGTGGCACTCATACATATGTATCAATAATTAGGGCTCTCAATCATCTGAAAACAATAGGCCAAGTAGAAAGTTTCGTGGAATAATATTTTAGTCTACTTCCTAGTTAATACTGATGCTTATAGAAAAATAGCACAGCAGTGCAAGGGGCAAACTGAATTAATATGGTACATGATCTCACCTATTAGGTGAGAAGGGTTTAAATTGATTCTAAAATTAAATATTGGTGATAATTAAAATACTAATGATGGTTAACAAAATATATAGTATGGCAGTATAATAACATGTACATACTCAGATTCAATGTGGCTATCACAAAGTGATACCAATAGCAGTATTTCAAATACGCGAAGTATAATACTAAAAAGGTAGAAAAAACCTACTTGCTTGGTATTTGGTTGAATTATTGTCACACTAGAGTATTCAGAAGATTTGGCGCTTGATTTTCTGTTATAGAATGTATGGTATGGGAGTACTAGGGTTTAATAAGTTAGTTTATATTTAAAACTTTTAGTAAAGTTTTGGGGGCCTATGTGTAATTATCTTGGGACTTTAAAATAGGGACCTTAAGCTCATTTTTGAACTTTGGTGCCATGGAGTTTTTGTCTTAAAATATTTTGATGTATGTATGGGCAAAGTTTGGGGTGCAAATTCCTAAGTTGGAAAAGTTGCTAGGGGTTGATTTGTAATTTTACGTAAAGACTTTGTTTTTACATAACTTAAGCTAGTAATATCCAAACATGTTCTTATCTTATACCATTTTGATCAGAAAAATTAAATAATTTTTTTAAGAAAAAAATAAGAATTTTCTGATTGGCCACGCACCCTCACACGCGTGGTCAAGGTTTCTGACAAAAGTCATCATCTTCAACCTCTCGATTTTGACTTTCTAGGGTTTGAAACTTTGATTGAGGTTTTCTACTTCATTGTTATACCATTTGAGATGATTTCTTAACCAGCTTAACCTAATTTTTCATAAGGATTTCAAATATATATGTTTAACGGTTTGAATATCAGTATAACTCGAGTTTCAAAACTGTGTATTTTTATGAAATTTTGACCTAACATTCGTGGATTTATAGAGTATGGAAGGGTCTCTTATAAATTGGAATTGGTTTCTGCTATATGTGATAGTAATTTTTTTTTTTGGTTTCAAAGATTTTGAGGGATTATATGTTGAGAATTTTGTACTTACAGGTTTTGAGTTTGAAAAATACTTTCGATCGATTAGCCTTCTACATGAACATTCATGGCTTTTCTCCATTACATTCGATATTCTAGGGTTGTAATGAGTCGATTCATGGCTTTAAATCAGAGTTTAAGTTACTGTAATGGATTTAATTATTAAAGCTCAAGCTTTAATGGCGTTCCTACTGCTTTTCACTATCCTAGGCATTTTTAGATGTAAAAGCTTGCATATTATGGGTGTTATAACTATATTAACTATGCAGAAAACTACTAGAATTGAAATAATTGAAAATAATGAATAAAATGATGAGTTACATGAATTGAGAGAAAATTCGAGCTTTTGAACTGAACTGTGGGATGAGTTTCCGCTACTTAGGACGTGGGGTATTTGATAAGCACCCAAAAGTGTCTATTTTATACCCCAAATAGATGCATTTTAGTCACGCTTTTTAATTAAAAATAGCCTTATGTTCGGATTTATCTATATTGCAGGTCAAACGACAGTCGCAACATCAAATAATGCTAAATCAAGTCAATTGTGACTCAATAGCGGTCAAAAGCGTGAATCGAAGAAATGTAGGCGACAGCGAAGTCAGAAGTCTCATTGAGCTTGTCCAGAAGAGTTCCGATGCCCCGAAACAGTCCCGTAACCTGAACCCAAGCCTATACCGAGTCCAGTCCATACCCCGAGCCCTTTGTGTGCTGAGTTTATACCTTTATTATTATTTAGATTATTTTATTTCTGTCGTTTTTATTTTTAGGAATTATTTTAGAAATTTCTAGGATTTATTTTCTATTTTTTTTATTTTTATTAGTTTTTAATTTTTAATCTTTATTTTTTTTATTAGGATTAGTTTTTAGAAATTTATTTCCTAGTTTTGTTAGATTTTAATTTCTTTTATTTTAATTTTATTAGGATTATATTCTTTTTTTAGTTTTAGTAGAGTTTTATTTTTATTTTTTATTTAGTGTCTTTTGAATTTTATTTCGAGATGTTAGTTTTTTTTTTAGGTTTATTAGAATTTAAGTTTTTTATTTTATTTATTTTAGTTTTAGTTTTATTTTTTTAGGTTGTGTTAATTTTTAGGGGTACAAATTAAACACACACAACCCACTCACACCCTAAACCCATACACCTAAACACACTAAAATACATCCCTCACCCTCACCTAATTACCCTACACCCTCATCACACCCAACTCTACCCAACTTCATCTTCTTCACTCACTCTCTCCTCCTAACCTCCATTAAAACTCCACCTTAAACAAAACCACAAACTCACACATTAAAACCCATCCTCTCTCATCTTAACCAACCACAACCTAACACCCCCCATAACCATGACCACCCAATCCCGCCGGTCGGAACCACCAAACCGAGACCCCCCTTCTGCCACAACTCGGCGCCCCACCGTCCATCCACTAACCCACCGGCGACCTCCTTTGCGACCCAAAAATTGAACCCGAAATGGCTATCCGACCAACTCGCAACCCGATCGAACTCCGAACCCAGAAAAAAAACCGTTACCCACAAAAACCCACTTCGTCTTTATCCCCTACCTGTAATACCCCGTAATTTTAATGACTTTTAAAATGGGTTAAAATTTTAAATTAATGGATTAATTGGATTTTATTATAAATTAATTCATTTGGGTTTTATCCGAATTGTGGATATTAAAAATGAATGATTCTGAATATTACTTAAAGATATTTAGGTAATATATGAATGTGATGTTATTGATATGACGGTGTGATATTAATTCAATAATTTGAATTTTTAGTCGGACGCGGTATGGGACGTGTCGGGACTAAATTGTGAGATTAAAAAGGAAACTTATTTTTACATCAACCTTATAGTCATTTTGACTACGTCGTTGCATCCGGAAGGTTCGAAATAGTCAAAAAAGTCTATTTGGATGTTAATTTTGAGTCTCGGGTCATTTGGAAATGAAAAGACACCCCAAAAGGGCATTTTGGTTATATTTACAAGGGGGGTGAATAGTGATTTCGGGTTTTGTCTTATTATAAATATTTGCAGATTAGTTGTACGTGGTTTATTCTTCTCCTCTACACAAAAATTGAGAGGTCATCTTTTGAGAGAAAGTGAAAGGTTGCTTGGGAAGAGAGAAGCTTGCTTGGAAAGGAGGAGAACTAAGACCAAAGGTCACCACCACCAACCACCACCGGAAGTTGACCGGAAAAGGGAGAACCACCTATGTTATACTACACCAAAGGATCAGATCTTCATTAGAGGCAAGTGTTTGATATTTGCAATTTAAGTTTATTTATTGTCCATGTTAGAATAGTTATAAAAAGATGAGATTTTTCATGTTTGGAAGATGAAAAGATAAAGTTGTTAATGGATTTCTGGATAATGGGGATATATAGGAATCAAAATCATGTTGTAGGTAGATAGTAATCCACGAGATAATCCTTAAGTTGTTGAAGAAATTCTGAAAATCATTAGTGTGTTCTTGAAGAAATCATGTATATAATTTGCTGGAAAAATAGGATGAATACATGCTTTTAATTCAATCTCTTGATGATTCTAGGATGTTTAGATCATTAGAAATCATTTATATGTGTTGATATATCATGTAGTAAGGATTATAAGTCATTTGGGTTGTTAATTTGAAGGTTTGAATGATCAAAAGTGATGAAACCCGTAGTAGAAGAAATGCAGAAAAATTGGGTTGTTATCTGGGCGATCGATCGATTGACCCCCTGCCTTTGATCGATCGACCTCCCCAGGATTGTTAAAGTTGTTTCTTTTTAATGTTGATTCTTATCCCAAACCTTTTCTAGATCTTTGGTGATAATTAATTGGATATTTTGGGACTTAGAAAAGTTACAATTTGAACATCAAGCACTGAGTTTAAGCTCATTCTTGATTTCGCAAGGACTGAGTGTAGTACAAGAGCGTAGTGGTATGGATCCTGGATAGAGATGGGAGTTTAGGACACATTTGGTTGAAAGAGGGGATGAGGTTATCCCGATCGCATATTTGAAGTTGACGGACCTCCTCGATCGACAAAGTTAAGTAGTAGTGTATTGGAGGGGTTCCTTGTTTTGATTTCGCTTTGCGAGACGCTCCGCGCATGAACCTTAATGACGTCGGGAGTGGAGAGATGTTATAGGATGCGAGTATGTTGGTTTTGTTAATAAGTCATGTCGTGTGAATGAAACACTATAGACTATGAGCCATGTGATGATGGTATTCAATCCTAGTTGATAGAAGATGTGTTTATAAGAGATATAATGCTACGTATGGGAATTATCTTAGGGTAATGTGAGTACCTTATTGATATTATATTATAGGTATGATAATGCCTATTTGACTGATTGATGATTTATGTTTATGACATACCTAGCTGACTTGCTATCGATGGGGAGGTTTGCGCGTGAGGGAAGTCATATCCTGATGAATCCATAGGATCTTTGATTTGTCGCTCGAGAACATAGGTCTATGAAAGACTTATCGGGGAGTTGATAAGTCCGCTAACTATGGGTACGTAGGTATGTGCGTGACCCATGGATACGAGAACTATGTTCGCCTTTAATTTATGTGTTGTTGTTTGTGGTTCGAGGAATCCTTACCGAACCTTTTGTCCCCAATTCGGCGACCAGCGATATTGGGACATGATAGCAGAGTAATGCATTGCACCGCAGTTGTGACTCGGGGTGCCATATTATATATGTATATATGTATAATGAATTTTATGAATGTATATAGTGGTTAAATCTATCTACGGTGATAATTGTAGATAACGGTGAATAGAGAAAGAGAATGGAATTAAGTTAATGAATGTTTATTCTTATATAATTGAAAAGCTTAATTCATAATAATGAGAAATAATTCATGTTAATGAGAAACGTATATGAATAATTATATGACGTATGGTATGGGACATACGGGGTTATGAGATGGGACAGAATCATATTATGGAAACTAGTTAGGAGGAACCATTAACTAGGAGGTTAATAGGAAACGTTAAGTGTGCACTCTAGATGAGAGGTGAGAATATCAAGTGAGAGTCTGGATACTAACATGTACATAATAAATGCTTTATTGCACTTGTTAAATACTTTCTGTTTTCAAAATCATTTTCACATCAGGCTCTGACTCGTTTCCTTGCATATTTCTTTTCTATTGTACCTTCTATATCAGGTGTCCAGCAACAGGGACGCCAACCTTAGAGTATTATGACGAGCTATGGAATATTGCTTAGACGCCTATCTTCATTTGATTCATGTCGCCCAAAAGGAATTCAGTTATCTCTTTTCTATCGGAGTCAAATAGTCTTGTATTCATGTCATTTTAATACATTTACTATTGTGGGGATTACTGTATTGGATAATTATTTGGGAATGTTTATTTCAATTGCATTTAAATTCTTTTGTGTTATCTGTTCAGTTATTAGTATAGAAATATATGTGTAGTGTTATTCGAAAACTAAAAATGGTTTTTTGTTGAATTAAAATTTGGAAAGTTTTTAACACCAGCTTAATTGGGTATTGGGTGATTAGTTAATGTTTTCGACAGTGATGCTAGGAATGAGCCAACTGTATATTCTGTTTTAATTTGGTATGGGACTGGCCACCCGGTATTTAATTAGGCGGGGTGTTACACTACCTTGGGCAGCTACCCTCCAGCGATTCCGGGGCCAACCGGAGATTCACCAACCACGTACCTGTTCTCCACCTCCAGACCCGATCTCGAGTTCGCCTAACTTGTCCCACAACCAAAAACCCGAAACCCACACTAGCCTTGAACCCATATCCAAACCCATTTCAAGCCAAGCCTAAATAGATTTTCCACCTGTACATATCTCCACCAAAGTAGGAACAAAACCAAATCCAAAAAAAAAAAACTCACGTGAGCTCCCATTTTACCTTTGATTTGGCCAAAATAAAATCCCAAAAAAATCTCCTCTACAATCCATTTTTTCATGGGAATGATTAGAAGAGAAGTGAAGCTCATTTTAAAATGGAGACTCTCAGATCAGAAAAAAGAAAGACGCAGAGAAAAAAAAGTGTGTATATTATGTACAGTTTAGGGTCATGAAAAAATTCAGAATAATACAAAAAAAAATAGTTTAGTTTAGAATAAATTTGTAGGTTTGTTTTTATTCTTTTTGGTGTAATCAAGTGCTGGATTTGTGAGAAGATTGAGACGCACTTTCTTGAACAAGTTCGACAAGGAAATTTTGCGTATTGAATTTCTTTCCCTTTACTTTTCATTCTTCCTATATTATTGAATGTTGTTTATTCTAACATGAGAATGTTTGGCTAAACACCCCGTTTAAGGGGTGGGATGCACTGCGAATAATTTAATTTAATTAATTTATTTCATTAATTTTATATTTCTGGGTAAATTAATATTAACTGTCATCAATTAATTTATGTAAGGTGAGTTAGTAAATTAATTCAATAAATTAATGTTTAAATTTAGGAATCGAACTAGAGATAGGTTTTTTCGATATTTGAATATTAATTCGGTGTTGAAAATTGAGGATTGATATTGTTTTCGTTAAATTGATCCTAGCGGGTAATTTTTTGAAAATAGTGTAGTCCTAATTTTTCATCGTGTGACATTTTTTTTATTAATTTTCTGAAAAAGATTTTATTAAATTTATAATTTTAACGAGTGTTAGATTATCGATTTAATATTATTACAAAATATTTTAAATTAATAAATTGAGAAATTAAAATAATTGAAAATGCAGTGTAACCCCATCTCTTGACCCTCTCACATTATTTCACACTCGGTTGCACATTCTTTTTCATTATTTAATCATTTTATAATTTTTAGCATTTGTTAGTTAATTTTTCCCTTGAAATTGTTTTTAAAAAAATAAAAATATTTCAATAAAAAAAAAATATTTGAATTGCAAGTTTTCACATTAATTGTTCCACCTTGGAAGTTGGATTGATACCCGTACTTACTGCAATACGATTTATTTTTAGACAAGTTTTGTAGGTACTCAAGGAAATTTTGAGAGTGGCTTCTTCGTTTCACCCTCTTCTCAAAAACCCTATCATTTATCTTCTTCATTTCATTATCCCCTCATACCTTTCATAAATCACATTTTCACCCTTGGTAAAGTGTTCGGGAAAACGAGAAGATTATATGATGAATAACTCGACATTCTCAACATAATGGTTAGCATTCGTTCATGAGATCAATTTTTTTTCATGTATCCATCATTTTCTATTAAGTATGTGAAACGTTTGAACATGCTTACATTTACTCACCTCCTCACAAACTAGAGAGATACACTTACCCAATTCTCAGAGAGTTCGATTTAGAGAGATATATCCAGTGAGAATTAAGGTCAAAGTGTCGATTCTTAAAAGGCGATCTTGGAATTACTCTAATGATACTTACGATTACTTCACACTACACATGCTGAGTTTTAGGAAGGATTACGCTTTTTGGTGTTAAGTAATTTCATCGCATTTTGATAGTTGAATACGGTGTTCCTTGACGTCCTTTAAGTCGGGTTGTATAGAGTTTCATCATCAAATCAAAAACTGCATTTAAAATAAGTTTTTGAATTTTGTGGGTAAATTCACTTCAAATGATAACTTTTTCTTATGCGTATGTCGTTGTTGAAAGCCAAGTTATTTAAAACCTCAAATACCTACAAAATAAAACAATCTCAAGTGTAGGGGTAAGTAAGGGTATCGATCCACTTCCAAGGGGGTAAGCTAGAGACAAATTCAATTGTAATTCACCTTTTGTTTTCTTTTTGGGATTTTTACTTTTTCTACTTTTTTTTAGCCTTTTCAAATATTAAAACAAATGGGTGAGGTGATGATTTAAACTAAACTAAACGAAATTAAATGTGAGATAAAAACAACTAACTAGAAAATTACTAAAATGAATAATAAAGTCTAAACTAAAAATAAGAGATAAATGAGGTAAATAATTGTGAGAACAATCAAGGAATGGAGAAATACCACAAATTTTAGTTATTCAAATTAATTAATTGAATTAATTGAATTTTCTCAAATTAATATCAAAATTACAAATCAACTCTCGTTGCAAATGTAATTTTAATAGTAACATTTTAGAAAATTAAGTTTAATACCTCACAACTCTAGAAAAATAAATCTACACTCCTTTTAATTAATCACCCACTAGGATCGATTAATTAAAATTTATGTAAATTTTAGAAAATAAATTTAGAGTTGAAATTCAAGTGATAATACCCCACTTAAGAAACCCCTATCTCTAGTTCGAATCTAAAATGGGTATTATCACTAGAATTTCGATTTTCTCTCGAAAATCATTTACCCTCTCTCGAGGCGTAAATTTAAGGGTGAGGGATCAAAATTAACATTCAAAGGGACTTTTCAAGTAATTAAACTAATAAAAATAAAATAACATCAAATAAGGGTTTTACCCCACCCCTTGAAAGGTATTTAGCCTAACATGATATGAAATATGACAAATTAATAATCAAAGGCATAAAATATATGAGAAGAGAAAAGAACAATCAAACCCCAATCTCTTGATGCTTAATTGATCTTCAATCCATGAGTTGAAATTCATAATCCACCAACTTGAGTGATCCAAACAATATTACATAAAAAATTCACTCAAATTAATCCTCACAACAATTTATTTTCTCCTCACTATCTAAAAAAACAAAATAAAAATTCTAATCTAAAAAACCTACACTAAAATGTTATTTCTCTCTCTAACACCCTATCTAGCTAGCTTAATTTTTTTTTGGAATAAGCATGATCTTCTTATATAGTAGGCACATGGAGCAAAGGGGTATATTGGGTATATGGCTAGGCGGTGCATGTGGATATGGTGTGAGGTCATGTGAATGAGGGGCGAGGGAATAAAAAATCTGATATGGTTAATGAGGGTGTTTTGGGTAAAAGGTGTGAAAGGTGTTAGTTGGGGGTAATTGGGTAAAAAGAGGATTAGAGGGTTTCAATCACATGGGTTAAATGGTTTAGTGTTGGTTTGTTTGTCTTGGAGTTGCATGACATAAGTCGTGGCATTTGTGGAAATGGGTTTTGTTGTTGGTTGAAGGTTTATGGGTGTAAATGGGTATGGACATGGGTTAAAGCTTGAAATGGGTTTTTGAGTCGCGGCTCATGGCTGGTCGGGCATGAGCAGGGGCGACGGGTTGCTGGGCTAATGGGTCGGTGGCAGTAGCTCCGGTCGGCGGTGGTGGCGGTGGTTGAGCTCTGTTTTGATGGGTTATGGCAATGGTTGGGATTGGGTGTTGGTATTGTGGTGTGTGTTAATGGAGGTTAGTGAGGAGAGAGGAGAGAGAGTGTTGGGAGGTAGAAGAAGGTAGGGGTGATAAGGTGTGTGTGGGTGTAGGGTAATTAGATGAGGGTGAGTGAGTTAGTTTAGGGGTATGGGGTATAGGTTATGTGTGTGTGTTTAATTTGGACACCTAAAAATAACACTAAAAAAAACTAAAGATCATCAAATTAAAAATCTAAAAATTAAATTCCTATTCTAAAAATAAAATAAAGACTCAATAAAAAATGAAAATAAAAAGAAATAAAATAAAATAAAATTTAATAAAACTAAAATTAATATCCTAAAAAGAAAATGTAAAATCTAATAAAACTAATAAATAAATGAAATCCTAATAATTCCAATCCTAATAAAATTAGATTAAATAAACTAAAAACTAATAAAATCAAAATGAAAATAAAATGATACTAAATAAAAAATATATAAAAATTAGAAAATAAATCCTAGAAATTCTAAATAAATCTAAAATAAATTCTAAAAATAAAAATGACTCAAAACTAAAAATCTAAAAAAATAATGAAAAGTTACAAACTAACACACACGGGCTTCGGGGTAGGTTTAGGTAAGCTAGGGTACAGGATTCGGTATTCAGCTCCATTTGAACTGCAAATTGCCTTGAAATAACGCTTTTGACACCACAACTGCATTCAATCCTGCACAATAGATAATTACGCATATAAGACCCATATTGTCGAGAATTAGCAACTAAAGTACGTCTATTCCGGGTATAAAATGTACAGTTTTGGATGATTATCACACCACCCCCAAACAGAGCGTTGCTAGTCCTCGAGCAATAAGATAGAGAGAAAGAGAAATATAAGTAACCAAAAGTGTACCACTTTCGCAGGCACTTGCGATTGCACTTAGCATGTGCAACAAGCCTTTAAACCTATAGGTTGCCTTACAGGACGAGTTGTGTCTCATGAGGGTTTGCAGGGAATATACCCACAAAATTCTTATTTGCAAAAATTTATTGAAAGGCAGTCAATCTCTTATTAGACGTAGAATAATCGCACAATCCATCACAAGAAATATTTCAGAAATACAAGCTAGAATGTGTAAAAAGATTAAGCTAAGTAAATACTCAAGGCACATCCTTCCTAGAACTCAACGTGTGTAGTGTGAATCAGTCAAAACGGGTCGAGTATCACAAGAGTAATTCCTAGATTGCCTTTTTGGAATCAACGCTTCAACTTCAAATCTCACTGGATATAGCTCTCTCAAACGAACTCTAGAGATTAGGGTTAGTGTATCGCTCTTGTGTGTGAGGAGGTGAGTAAATGTAAGAAAATTCAAACGTCTCACACACACATAAGAAAGAATGAACATATAGAAAGAAAATGATCTCATGAAAGAAATGCTAATCACTATAGTGAGAACGTCGAGTTATTCACCACATTGACTTTCATTTTCCCGAACACCTAGGGGAATATAGATGATATTGGGTGAGGGAAAATGAGATGGGAAAGATATGATGATATAAGATAATATGGATGTGGTATGTAGGATATAATGGTGATATGAATGATGATATATGAATGGATATGATAGAAGAGTGTTCTATACTTTAGGCACAAATGTCTTTATTACATAAAAATTAACTACAACTCTCTTTTTTCTTTTATTTTCTCTCATTTTTTTCGATTTTTCTTTTTTTCTTTTTTCTAATTTTTTTTCTCTAATTTGTTATTATTCTATTTTTGTATATATTTTTTTTTGTTTTTCTCTCACTATTTAAACCAACAATGAAGACATTTACATTTGAAATCACACTCTTTTTCTCAAAATGATGGATGAAATATAAATGGAGATGATAGGTGAGGGTGTGGGGAATATGTGTGAATAGGGTAGAATATGGTAATGTAATTGGTAAAGTGAATGGAAATGTGATATGGAAAAGTGGTAGATGTATGGATGAAAACCTAGTGATCGGGACAAATTTCAAGACACGCGTTTCTTATAACTCGAAAATGATGTCGTTCTCAGTAATCAGGCCAAAATTTGAAGAATAATGAGATCATACAATAATTAAATGCAGACCCAAACGAAGTTGAATCAACTTGTGACTCGGAGATTGCATAAAACACTCTAAAAGGGTGAAAGGCACAAATCTCAGAAGCTAAAGTCTCTACTAGTGATCCTTAAGGTTCTCTTTAGAATTATAGTACTCTTCAACTCTAAATCGTAGTGACTTGATAAGTGCGCAAATTTTGTTGAGTCTAGAAATTCATGGTGCAACATGCCTTGTTGTGTATTACATAAGCCATTTAGAAAAAAATATTCTCTAGCTTGATTCCTAGACTTAAAAAGATGGATGATTGAAAATTCACATCAGTTATTGAGATGAAAGAAACTGCACGAAATTTTAAAAATCAGGTTCGAAAATCAAAATTTTTCAAAAGAGGCACGGTTTTGATAAAATTCTCCACCCCCAAACAAAAAGGAACATCGTCCTCGATGTTAAGTAAAATGATTTTTAAAATTGAGAGCATAAGGTAGGAAAGAGATTACCAGAATGAACCGCCAATGAAGTGGCCAGATATCACCAATAATAAACTGGAATAAGAAGTAAAAAAATGTGTACAAGTCCATAACATGATAAAGCATTGGGTGATGTGAAACACCACCCCCAAACAGGATGAGACTAGTACAAGAAATGCGAGTTGCCTCCCGGTAGCGCTAAGTTTAATGTCTTCAGCCAGACCGATGAAATCTCACCCTAAAGATAAGAGCTATGATGGCGCGGGATGGAAGAAAAATTGGGGTGATGAAGATCACCCCCAAACAAGACTGAAGCGCCAGTCTTGTTGGAAACAGGCTAAAGTGGTCAATGCACTTGTATAGAAAAATGCATCACGCGATGCAAAGCATCGGTGGACCAAGGGCGGGTGGGAAAAAGGGCTAAGGTGAGGGTGAATAGGCATCGGTCACGGGTCTTATTGAGCTTAAAGGTGAGGGCAACTAGGGCTCTATGAGCATGGTGCTCTAATTGGTGAGGGAGGTAAAATGGTGTGGACATAGGAATGGGGTCGGACTCATAGAAAGGACATGACCGTTCTATGAATGGGCAATGATAATGGTCGCGTCGTGACACGCCAGGGAGCTGTTGAGAAGAAAAATCAACACCACAAGGAAGCGGTGTGCATGGAGGAACAAGCTCGGTGTCACAGAAGTGTAGAGTAGCACCACAAATACTCTCGTGGGTGGTGGAAGATGGTTTCAGGTGAGGATCTAAAAATGTTGATGGAAACTTGAAATGTGTAAAGTCAAGATCCAAACCAGGTGGTGGGGTGGAAAGGATAATGGGTGGGTCGGGTGGGATAAATGGTGGATTGGGTGGGATTAACGGTGGAGGAAGATGATCCAACTCAAGAGTGGGAGACACACACTCCTCATGAGACACGGAGTGATCCTCAAGGGCACTCGCAGGAGGAAGTGTGGAAATAAACGAGTGAGTGATCAACTTATCCACCATTATGTCGCCATCCGATGTGGTGAAAGGGTCTAACGAGGCATTAAGATCCGAGATAGAGGATTCATGAAAAATATCGGGCTCAAAGGGATCCATGCATGGTGGGACATCATCCATATCAAGAGAGGTGGGAACCATCTCTGACGCTATCTCGGTACAATGGTGATCACTCGTAGCCGGAGCTAACCTAGGATAAATTGGTTCCTCGGGAACACAAGGGTGAAGCTCGATAGGTGTAGACTCGGGCATATTTTTGGATTCTATGGTAATGTGAATGGGATTCGCAAGGTGGGGTTCATATGAACATGATGGCATTTGATCAGGCTCACTATCGAAAGGTAAGTCAACACAATTGTCGACTCGGGACCCGGACCATGGGATGGTCTCAACATCGAGATTCTCGGGGTGGTAGGGTTGGTCACACGCAAAATCTGTGTCACAAGAGGACACAGCATCAGCATTCTCTGTTGCAACAATGGGTGGATGCGTGGAAATGTACGACTCTCGCTCACACTCAAATTCATTTAATCGTTGTTCAAGCCTTTGGAGATCTTGAGTTTGAATTTGAGTGGCTTGCTCTTGCTTGAGTATGAACTTTTGCAAGAGGCTTTCGATAGTGGATGTGGAGGGTGGCAGTGGTGGATGAGGTGGACACAACTCGCTATGGACAAGACTATACGGAGAATACTCAAATGAAGTGTGTGGATTGAGGACAAGTTCATCATACACGAAAGGATCACTGTCGTGATAGACAAATGGTTGATACTCATGGGGTGTGTAGTGAGGGGACTGATCGGAAATCGGTGCACAAGGATGCGACACGCCGACACATGACACCGAGGGTGATGGAATAAGAGGTGCGTGCAAGGACGGGTCAAGAGTATCAAGGGTACTCGTGAGAGAGCCAAAACCATGAAAAATCTCATAAAGAGACGGCTCGGGATCACTCTCACACGTGTCGCGTGTCAATGAAAAATGATCAAAGTAGTCTCGTAAAGGACGTTCTTCGGCCATGAGGGGAAAAATATTTTTTTGGAATTTTAATTAATTTTTTTTTCAAAAGGAAAGAAAATATTTTTTAATTTTTCTAAAAAGGAAAGAAAGAAAATATTTTTTTGATTTTTCTAAAAAGGAAAGAAAGAAAATATTTTTTTTTTATTCTTTGTTATAAAAATGAAAGAAAATATTTTTGGATTTTTTGGAAGAAAAGGTGGGGAAAAATAATATGGACTCTTGATTTGCACGAACTAACTAAAATCCGATTACTGTAAAATAAATTGGACACACACGAGTCAAGGATAAATCCTAACTAGCACATAGCCAATTTTTATCTTTAGATTTAGTGAAAGGGTAGTCAAATTTTAATTAAGTCCGTGGGCGATAAAAAATCACGGAATTTATATGAGTGACCGCCTTTGCAAAATTTTCTCCTTGTGGGCTACCTAGTTGATTGATTTAAATTTAGTGATGGCTAGGGTAGTACACAATGGTAAGCGAGTGAGTCGGTGATGAAATCCCTTCTCGTGAGTGACCGGATGTAGGTCTTAGTCAATTAATTCATCACACCATTCGAAAATAAATGCGAGAATACAGTCAAATTAGAGCACACAAAGCACACACAATAATTGACTCGCTAACAGGAGAGGCGCGAGGGTTTGAGAAATGTACCTCCCACGGTTTTTAGGCCGTGGGGTGCCAAAAATTTTGAGTCGATCGGGGGGATATTACGCCAATCTCAGTCGGCCCCGGGAGTCCTACCGACCCAAGGTAGAGAGGCTTCTAAATCCTCGCCTTTGTATGCCCTCTCTCTACCTTGTCCGGTTTCCCTATCACGCTTGTCTTCGATTTATTACAAATTTTAAAATGAAAAATAAAATGGTGTCACTATGCAACGCAATACAAGCAATGACAAGACAAACCTAATACAAGCCTTCTAAAATAAAGGAAAATGGTACTAAAATGCAAAAATATACAAAATAAATGAACTACAAAATTGAATTCGCTCCAAGTGCTTCACGCTCCCAAGAATGGCAATGACGCCATTTGATAACTATGCTTTTTGTATATTGTTGTTGAAAACCAAGTAAGTCAAAACCTCAAATACCTACAAAATAAAGCAATCTCAAGTGTAGAGGTAAGTAAGGGTATCAATCCACTACCAAGGGGGTAAGATAGAGACAAATTCAATTGTAATTCACCTTTTATTTTCTTTTTGGGCTTTTTACTTTTTCTACTTTTTTTAGCCTTTTCAAATATTAAAACAAATGGGTGAGGTGATGATTTAAACTAAACTGAACTAAATTAAATGTGAGATAAAAACAACTAACTAGAAAATTACTAAAATGAATAATAAAGTCTAAACTAAAAATAAGAGATAAATGAGGTAAATAATTGTGAGAACAATCAAGGAATGGAGAAATACCACAGATTTTAGTTATTCAAATTAATTGATTGAATTAATTGAATTTTCTCAAATTAATATCAAAATTACAAATCAACTCTCGTTGCAAATGTAATTTTAATAGTAACATTTTAGAAAATTAAATTTAATACCTCACAACTCTAGAAAAATAAATCTACACTCCTTTTAATTAATCACCCGCTAGGATCGATTAATTAAAATTTATGTAAATTTTAGAAAATAAATTTAGAGTTGGAATTCAAGTGATAATACCCCACTTAAGAAACCCCTATCTCTAGTTCGAATCTAAAATGGGTATTATCACTAGAATTTCGATTTTCTCTCGAAAATCATTTACCCTCTCTCGAGGCGGAAATTTAAGGGTGAGGGATCAAAATTAACATTCAAAGGAACTTTTCAAGTAATTAAACTAATAAAAATAAAATAACATCAAATAAGGGTTTTACCCCACCCCTTGAAAGGGGATTTACCCTAACATGATATGAAATATGACAAATTAATAATCAAATGCATAAAATAAATGAGAAGAGAAAAGAACAATCAAACCCCAATCTCTTGATGCTTAATTGATCTTCAATCCATGAGTTGAAATTCATAATCCATCAACTTGAGTGATCCAAACAATATTACATAAAAATTTCACTCAAATTAATCCTCACAACAATTTATTTTCTCCTCACTATCTAAAAAAACAAAATAAAAATTCTAATCTAAAAAATCTACACTAAAATATTATTTCTCTCTCTAACACCCTATCTATCTAGCTTAAGTTTTTTTGAATGAGCATGATCTTCTTATATAGTAGGCACATGGAGCAAAGGGGTATATTGGGTATATGGCTAGGGGGTGCATGTGGATATAGTGTGAGGTCATGTGAATGAGGGGTGTGGGAATAAAAAATCTGATATGGTTAATGGGGGTGTTTTGGGTAAAAGGTGTGAAAGGTGTTAGTTGGGGGTAATTGGGTAAAAAGAGGATAAGAGGGTTTAAGTCACATGGGTTAAATGGTTTAGTGTTGGTTTATTTGTCTTGGAGTTGCAGGACATAAGTCATGGCATTTGTGGAAATGGGTTTTGTTGTTGGTTGAAGGTTTATGGGTGTAAATGGGTATGAACATGGGTTAAAGCTTGAAATGGGCTTTTGGGTCGCGGCTCATGGCTGGTCGGGCATGGGCAGGGACGACGGGTTGCTGGGCTAATCGATCGGCGGTGGTTGAGCTCTGTTTTGATGGGTTATGGCAATGGTTTGGGATTGGGTGTTGGTATTGTGGTGTGTGTTAATGGAGGTTAGTGAGGGGAGAGAAGAGAGAGTGTTGGGAGGTAGAAGAAGGTCGGGGTGATAAGGTGTGTGTGGGTGTAGGGTAATTAGATGAGGGTGAGTGAGTTAGTTTAGGGGTATGGGATATAGGTTATGTGCGTGTGTGTGTTTAATTTGGACACCTAAAAATTAACACTAAAAAAAACTAAAAATCATCAAATTAAAAATCTAAAAATTAAATTCCTATTCTAAAAATAAAATAAAGACTCAATAAAAAATGAAAATAAAAAGAAATAAAATAAAATTTAATAAAACTAAAATTAAAATCCTAAAAAGAAAATGTAAAATCTAATAAAACTAATAAATAAATGAAATCCTAAAAATTCCAATACTAATAAAATAAGATTAAATAAACTAAAAACTAATAAAATCAAAATCAAAATAAAATTATACTAAATAAAAAAAATATAAAAATTAGAAAATAAATCCTAGAAATTCTAAATAAATCTAAAATAAATTCTAAAAATAAAAATGACTCAAAACTAAAAATCTAAAAAAATAATGAAAAGGCACAAACTAACACACACGGGCTTCGGGGTAGGTTTAGGCTAGGTTTAGGTAAGCTAGGGTACGGGATTCGGAATTTAGCTCCATTTGAACTGCAAATTGCCTTGAAATAACGCTTTTGACACCGCAACTGCATTCAATCCTGCACAATAGACAATTACGCATATAAGACCCATATTATCGAGAATTAGCAACTAAAGTACGTCTATTCAGGGTATAAAATGTACAGTTTTGGGTGCTTATCAGCAAACCCTCACGAGACACAACTCGTCCTGTAGGAAAACCTATAAGTTTAATGGCTTGTTGCACATGCTAAGTGCAATTGCCAGTGCCTGAAAAAGTGGCACACTTTTGGTTACTTATCTCTGTTTTCTCTCTAATTTTGCTCGAGGACTAGCAATATTCTGTTTGGGGGTGGTGTGATAAGTACCCAAAAGTGTCTATTTTATACTCCAAATAGATGCATTTTATTCACGCGTTTTAATTAAAAATGGCCTTATGTTCGTGTTTTCTATATTGCAGGTCAAACGACAGTCGCAACATCAAATAATGCTAAATTAAGTCAATTGCGACTCAATAGCGGTCAAAAGCGTGCATTGAAGAAATTTAGGTGACAGTGAAGTCAGAAGTCTCATTGAGCTTGTCCAGAAGAGTTCTGATGCCCCAAAACAGTTCTGTAACCCTAACCCGAGCCTACACCGATCCCAGTCCATACCCCGAGCCCGTTGTGTGTTGAGTTTACACCTTTATTATTTTTTAGACTATTTTATTTGTGTCGTTTTTATTTTTAGGAATTATTTTAGAATTTTCTAGAATTTATTTTCTATTTTTTTATTTCTTTATTTTTATTAGTTTTTAATTTTTAATCTTTATTTTATTTTTATTGCGATTAGTTTTTAGAAATTTATTTTATAGTTTTATTAGATTTTAATTTCTTTTATTTTAATTTTATTAGGATTATATTCTTTTTTTAGTTTTAGTAGAGTTTTATTTTTATTTTTTATTTAGTGTCTTTCGAATTTTACTTCGAAATGTTAGTTTTTATTTTTAAGTTTATTAGATTTTAAGTTTTATTTTATTTTATTTTAGTTTTAGTTTTAGTTTTTTAGGTTGTGTTAATTTTTAGGGGTACAAATTAAACAAACACAACCCACTCACACCCAAAACCCATACACCTAAACACACTAAAACATATCCCTCACCCTCACCTAATTACCCTACACCCTCATCACACCCAACTCTACCCAACTTCATCTTCTTTACTCACTCTCTCCTCCTAACCTCCATTAAAACTCCACCTTAAACAAAACCACAACCTCACACATTAAAATCCATCTTCTCTCTCATCTTAACCAACCACAACCTAAACCCCCCATAACCATGACCACCCAATCTCGTCGGTCGGAACCACCAAATCGAGACCCCCCTTCTGCCACAACCCGACGCCCAACCCGCCGATGACCTCCTTTTTGAGCCAAAAATCGAACCTGAAACGGCTGTCCAACCAACTCGCAGCCCGATCGAACTCCGAACCCAGAAAAAAAAATGTTACCCACAAAAACCCACTTCGTCTTTACCCCCTACCTCGGGCAGCTACCCTCCCGTAATTCCGGAGCCAATTCGAGATTCACCAAGCACGGACCTGTTCTCAACCTCCAGACCCGAACCCGAGTTCGCCCAACTTGTCCCACAACCAAAAACCCGAAAACCACACTAGCCTTGAACCCATATCCAAACCCATTTCAAACCGAGCCTAAATCGATTTTTCCACCTGCCCATATCTTCACCGAAGTAGGAACAAAACCAAATCCAAAAAAAAAAACTCACGTGAGCTCCCATTTAACCTTTGATTTGGCCAAAATAAAATCCCAAACAAATCTCCTCTACAATCCATTTTTTTCGTGGGAACGATTATAAGAGAAGGGAAGCTCATTTTAAAAGGGAGACTCTCAGATCAGAAAAAAGAAAGAGACGCAGAGGAAAAAAAGTGTGTATATTATGTACAGTTTAGGGTCATGAAAAAAATTCAGAAAAATACAAAAAAAAAATTAGTTTAGTTTATAATAAATTTGTAGGTTTGTTTTTATTCTTTTTGGTGTAATCAAGTGCTGGATTTGTGAGAAGATTGAGACGCACTTTCATGAACAAGTTCGACAAGGAAATTTTGCGTATTGAATTTCTTTCCCTTTCCTTTTCATTCTTGCTATATTATTGAATGTCGTTTATTCTAACATGAGAATGTTTGGCTAAACACCCCGTTCAAGGGGTGGGATGCACTGGGGATGATGTTAATTTAATTAATTGGTTTCATTAATTTATATTTCTAGGTAAACTAATTTTAACTGTCACCAATTAATTTATGTAACGAGAATTAGTAAATTAATTCAACAAATTAATGTTTAAATTTAGGAATCGAACTAGAGATAGGTTTTTCCGCTATTTGAATATTAATTCGGTGTTGAAAATTGAGGATTGATATTGTTTTCGTTAAATTGATCTTAGTGGGTAATTTTTTGAAAATAGTGTAGTCCTAATTTTTCATCGTGTGACATTTTTTTTATTAATTTTCTAAAAAAGATTTTATTAAATTTATAATTTTAACGAGAGTTAGATTATCGATTTAATATTATCTCAAAATATTTCACATTAATAAATTGAGAAATTAAAATAATTGAAAATGCAGTGTAACCCCATCTCTTGACCCTCTCACATTATTTCACAATCAGTTGCACATTCTTCTTCATTATTTAATCATTTTATAATTTTTAGCATTTGTTAGTTAATTTTTCCCTTGAAATTATTTTTAAAAAAAAAATAATATTTGAATTGCAAGTTTTCACATTAAGGCCCTGTTTGATAGCCATATTTGCCATGGCAAATATGGAATCTTTCTCATTTTCCATCTTTTATACCCATTTGATAGCATTTATTTGCCATGGCAAATAATTCTAAGTTACACTAAGGTACTAACACTTTATGCACAAAAACCAGATTTGCCATGGAATTCAATTCTTTGGGGGGGGGTAAAGAATTGAATTCCAGCTTTTCAATGGCTTGGAATTCAATTCCAGCCTGTTCTATCAAACAGGGCCTAATTGTTTTACCTTGGAAGTTGGATTGATACCCGTACTTATTGCAATACGAGTTATTTTTAGACAAGTTTTGTAGGTACTCAAGGGAATTTTGAGAGTGGCTTTTGAAGGCAACGACCGGACAACGACCATATACGCAAAAAAGTCTCTTATCTGTATTTATACTAATTTGGGTGGGGATTTGATCGGAGTAAAAAGGAGGTGGATTTGAATTAGTTTAGGGTGAATTTTGAGTGTGGGTAAATGGGGGCACATGGGTTCCTAAGGCTTACCATGTGTTACCATGTGGTTTTTGAACTCTTGTGCTGATGTGGGGGTGTGTGTGGACTGTGGTAAAAACTAAATTCACTAAGGTTTTGATTTTACTCCTTAATCATTGATATAATTGCATTTATGTCCATAAAAGTACACTTTTTGTAAAGTTTAGGGGGATTTTGGTAATTTTAGAAAGTTTCCAGGGTTGAAACTATAATTTTACGTTAGTTGAGGTTCAAAGGTTTAATTTGATATAAGGTTAAGGGTTATGGGTTTAATACATCTTAATTTATCTCATTGTGAAAGTTTTAAGGACTCTTTTATAATTAACTGAAACTTCAAGGTGTTGAAGTTGATAAGCAAAGTTGTAGGGTTTTAAAGATAGTTCCTTTCTTCTTAAAAGACTTTTGATTTTACTCATCTTACGAGGGCTTAAATTAAAGCTGTATGTCATCTTAGGGTTTGAAATTTCCCGATTCTTATAAATATTTTTCTTAAATTGCAAATTGACCCCTCCTGACTTTTTTAACTTCTAAATATAACCCCAAAAATTTTCTCTAAACACTTTGATGTATTTTGAGTAAAAAAGTATTCAAATTTCGAATTTGACCGTAAACCTAAGATTTTAAACTCCCAAATTAATTATGATTTAACCCCTTAAACTTTAATATACACAATTTTTGGTACAAATTGGCCAAAACCAACCTCAATTCCAATAATACTTATTCACACAAACATTTTTATACAGATCTCCTCCTGACATCCTCTTTTGATCTTTAAGCATTTCAAAAATCCGATCGAGTAGGTCTTTTTACCTCTTCAATATTAAATTTTGCGTATTTGTTTAACTGCTATTGATATCATTCCATGATAGCCATACACTACAAATTTTTTTTTTTTTTTACTACGAAGGCTTTTGAGACGGCTAAAATTCTGGTCTTTAAAACTCACTTTTTGAGACGGCTAAAATTTACAGTCTTAAAAACTATTATTTTTTAAGACAGTTAATTTTGCCTGTCTCAAATGATATACTTTATAAGACAGCATGTTAATAGCCGTCTCAAAAGCTATACCTGAAGAGACGACTGATACCAAATTGGATTCCCCCTTCTCTTTTTTTTCGTTCCCGCTTCTTCCCCCCCCCCCCCCCCCCCCTCTTCTATTAGTCAAAAAATAAGAAAAAAACGAAAAGAAGTCGAACCAAATACTCCCCACCTACATGCCTCACCCACGACATTTACTTCTTCACTGGCAAAAAAATCCACGCACACGCCCTAGCCGCACGCCTTCACCGCCCTCACTCTCCCCGCCCTAGCCGCGCGCCTTCATCGCCCTCACTCTAGCCGCCCTAGCCCTTGCCCTAGCTTCTGGTTAAGTTAACAATATCGGGTCAGTCATATTTTATTTGTTGACTATTTTGATGATCTTTTATGCTATTGTTGCATGTTAAAGGGTTTATGTTATTAATTATATTGGTTGGAAGATTGTACAGGAGGATCCAACCTAAAATATTGTATACGGAGCAGGGTTTCAATATGTGGATTGATGTGGATAAAAGGTAATTTTAATTATTGGTTATCGCTTAATATCATTAGATTTTTTACTGGATTGATTTGTAGTGGTGATAAGAGGTTGAGGGTGAGCCGATTAAAAACCCGGATTGTCAATTAGATGTTGTAGTATAGTTTTAAGATCAATTTATGATAATATCTGTATACTTATTTATGTAAATGTTAGTTACAATTATTGATATGTTTGTTTGTGTTAATTAATTCATGTTCTTTGCAAGTAGTTTATGCCATTAATCTGGTTTACTATTCGATTATGATTTTATTTTGCCCTTTGCAAGTAGTTTATGCTAATTTTTAACATTCAAATCACTAAATATTGGGACACAAACTCCAACATATAAACATATGAGGTGGTACCTGAAAGCAATAAAAAAAAAGACAAGCATTAGTTAAAATTCTAATTTAAATAAAAAATTAGTAAACACAAACAAGTAGTGTCACAATATTTAAACAATCTAGAAAGATAAACTTGGTCTGAGTGGCAAGAAATGAGACACGGATACCAAGACGCACAAAAGTAACCTAAGGGAAGTGATCATGTCCTCATTGGACTCCCAATTTGCAATTGACTACTATACGATTGTTTAGAATTAAAAATATGATTTAGGAGTCGAAAACTTAAAATAGTAACCGAGTGGCCTGAAAAGAAGCGCAAACACTCTAAAAGTACCAACGTATGGTACCTCATCATTTTTGAATTAATCTCATATCTCAAATCATTTTGCATTCATAGATAGTTGCGTTAGATGGGTAAGTTTTTTGTGAAATCAGATCTGGATTAGATTAGATCTAATGATGGTTATGAGTTTTAGGGATTTGATACAATTTAATATTGTTTTGATCCATTGATAGCGTGAATAACTTGTTGGTGAAGTTAATAATTATGTGTCGACTCATGTTATGTTTTTAATTCAAGACAAATAGTTTTTTCCCAAACATTTGTTAGTTCTACACTTTATGGGGAGTGCTATTTGAATGACCATATTCAGTTAAAAATAGTAACTTTTTCAACCAAACTTTCTCGCGCATCGCACGGGTTACCACTAGTATCTAATATAAGTTCATATTTAATGATCTTTAGTGCGAGTGGGCGAATTTGATTTGCTGACATTTGGTTGACTAACCAAAATTGCAAGTTTGTTGTCATTTTAAAGTGTATTCACAGGGGAAACGTGTTGATACTCTAAAAATAAGATATTTAGGGGTAATGTAGAAGAGAGTCGCCCCACACTTTTTCCTTTACAAACAATTCAACATCCTCCTTAGAATCAATGAGTGTGTCCATGAGCATAGCATAAGTTCCTCAAGAATGTTTCAGTGAAATCATCAACGCACAACGATGGTCATTTTAAACAACGTGTACCACACATCTGACACAACCAACTAAACAAACAACAAATAAACATTGATATATGATGTATAAGATTCAACAACCTTGACAACAAATGATGAATATATGATATTAGAGTTGTCTCCTCTGCCACAACCATGGGTAATATTGGAGTCGTCTCCTCTATCACAATCACATGAAATGTATTATCAGGGTCTTGCAACCTTGAATATACAATTTGGTAAGGGTATGCCTTCAAAGAAGTTATGATTTGATAAAGATTCATCAAACAAGAAGGCAATAAACAAATAGATCGAAATTTCACAATTAGAAAGTGCGGGCTCTCGCTCTCTTTGAATTTGATGCCCGATCGATCAAGATCAGTTGCAGAGTAATACACGACGGGATAATTCCCCGAACAAACATTATATCTTGGCCGATTGCACCTGTGTAAAAGATTCAACATATGATAACATTTCATCTCATCAATCTCATCGTCCTCTCTCATTTTGAAGTCTTGGTCCAGCATATTGTCGAAAAACAGAAGCGTATGTCTCTGAAGTGATAGCGTTACACCCGTTAACAAAATATGAAAATTATTAGTGTAATCCTTCACTGCCATTTTCTAGAAGTTCAGACTCACAATAGCATGGAAGAAATCAAACATATATCTTAAGTCACCAATTTATAGCATCTACGATAATTTTTCGGAGAGTGAGATGGAAGAATTGTTCAAGAACACATAAATGAACCTGGTTCTCTAGTAGTGAGTCATCTTTCATTATAAAGTGATCTAACTCCTTAATGAATATTGGGTGCATAACATTATGCTCATGAGTAAGTGATCTTCATAGAAATTCAAGTATGAACCAACAATGAACCAACATTATTTTTTTAAGCTCCACATTGTCGTATTTGAATCCTTCTTCATAGCATACTCGAGCATCGGGTGCCAAATCTAACATGACATCCCCACATACACGTAGGATATCATCCACATTATATTGGCTTGCTTTAGCGGTACTTTCCAAGAGGCTATGCATATCATTCATCTTGTCATCCTGCATACCTTGGAGGGTCTCATCATCTCTATGCAAAGGCCCAATCGACACCACACCAGGGGAATATCTTTTGGTTGCTCCTCAATTGTCGGGATTACTAGAGAAGATGTGCCAAGTCCCATAATGAACAAACTCTCCATGAGTTAACTAGGTTTCGGTACCCATAGATCCAAAAATTAACGACACAACCAAGTTGACTAGGTTTCGGTACCCATAGATCCCAAACCGTACCTATAGATCAATGGAATAAACTTGACAGGTCATGTAAAAACATATTTTTCTACCTAAATGGTGGTAACTCTCCGAGCTGATTCGTCGAGCCTTATTATTAATGAGACTAATTGTCTCCTATTGGGAATTTGAGTCCATTATCTCCCAAACAGATTGGATTCTTCTAAGAGTCATTGGTCCAACATTAGATTATTTTGAATTCATAAATTTAGTCCATAGGCTTCTACCTTCCTTCATGTTCCAAGTTAACTTGATATGAGTAGCTTCCATAATAGAGGACAAGTTTTTAACATCTAATCCGTATGCTTTCTTAGGAAAATAGATAGAATCCCATCTAATCCAATGGTATTTATTCCCATATTCCTTGTTCATCCCCCAAAAGAAGGCACTAATCAACTGGTTTATAGACTTAATGACCATTTTTGGGGGATTTAAAGAAGATAGAGAATAAATAGGCATTGAAGAAGGGACTAATATGATGAAAGTAAGTCTTCCTCCCAATGAGAGGAACTTAGTCTTCCAACTTTGGATTTTAGAGGCTATAGACTGTACTAATGGTTCAAAAAATAAGGCTTTTCTTCTACCTTTAAATAGAGACCAACCTAGGTATCTAATTGTTCCACTTGTTCCTTTAAAACCTGTTACTTGAGCTATTCTGATATTGGCAGCAATAGGAGATTTAGAACTTTTGAGCTCACATTTTGATAAAGTTTGTTGTCCATCTTATATTTACACTACCTCTATCAAGTTTAACTAGGATCAAACCCTCTGCATCTCTGTTATTACACCATCCATACCTTGTTCCGCTATTTGGATTAGTAGAAACCATAGTAAATTTGAAAGCATTCAAATGAACTGCAACATGATCATTAAAAAGGAATGCCAACTTATCTCATCCTCTTGTTCAAGTATAGCATTCAAATCTTCTAATCCTCAAAATGAGATTCTTCATCAGATATTCATGCTCAAGTTTGATACAAGGAAAAAAAATGTTTATACTCCCCATTTGCAAGTTGGCAAAGATGGTTGTAATTATGTGATCTAGTTATATGTATACATATGTATACATACATCTGTTTAGACAATCTTACTGAGTTTCATTGTTCTCTAGCTAATGGTTGAATTGGATTCACAATCACGATGGTGTGCTATGGTGCTTTGTTATCACACGAGTCACCCTACTCCCTAGCCTAATGAGTTATAGCAGAGTAGTTAACTTTATTATCCTGCACATACATCGTAGTAGAAAACGAGGAACGTTTTACATATTAAGGAGTGAATGGTTAAAGTAACGCAAGTCGCAATGCTTACATATCTAGTTAAAGATTAGGGAAATTTTACATCAGTGTTCTAAAAAGCGGTTTAAGCAATAAAAAAAAGAGGACCAAGTGAAAACATCGGCAATTTTTAAAAAAGAAATTGCCCAGCACTGCGTAGAAAGTACGAAATACTGCAGTAGCATAGAAATACAAATATATACGGAAATATGTATTTAATTAATATATATATATACACACACACAAATCAGAAGTGACTATAGTAGTATTTTGTGTGATATTTCTAAATGTTACTCTGTCTTGGTGTCAACAATAACATTATTTTTTCTTTCTGTTATGTTTTTATTTTTTTTAAGAATCAGATATTAGTTGTAGAAAATGTCTTTTATGTGTGTACTATTATTATTGTTCTGTTTTAGTTTCGCAATCTTTTATTTATATATGGGATTAAGGAAATAATAGTAATGTTGGAATTATGGGACATTAAAGTATTGTTAGCAATGTGAATGGATAAGTCATTGTTATAGGTTTTTTGTAACTTAAACTTCAACATATGCTTGGTATTGGTGTGTAAAAAGAGGGGGGGGGGGGGGGAGAGGAGGAAAACGCCTAGGAAACCATCATCCTTCTGTCTACCGCCTATAACTTTTTAGAACATTGATCTAAATTATAAGCTCTTGCATGCCAAAATCAACAATAAATAAATAATACGATCGTAGATAAAAGGCAAACGAAAATATACTCACCTTATGTGATGCATGTTCTAACAATTGATTTTATACTTTTCCTTTCACCAGAGTCAAGATGTCAGATTTGTTGACGAGTATGGAAATGAGATTGTTATGTTTATCTTTATTCACTAAAGTAGGAATGTTTATCTTCACTCCCATACTGAGGGTTTGTATATAAATGCTTTTGAAATTAAATCAATGCATCTTGAGTAATGTCTTTTGATGTCATAAGATTTTAACTGAATTAATTTTTCCATACTCGTGATCAAATCTTCAGAATTTTTAATATTTTAAAACACATTCCCAAAGTTTTCTCATTTCCATAACCTTAAATGATATTTAAGCCTTTAGTTTTGGTACATAACCAACCTATTCCATCAGCCTTTAACGTCATCAACGGGTCTTCCCCCCCCCCCCCCCCCCTGTTTAAGAGTTATAATAAAGTCACCATATGAAATCCACATTTTTTAAGGAATTTTTACTCCTTCAAGATATATACTAACCTCAATGAGAAGAGGATAGTGTTTGAAATAGTCCTATTAATATTCTTCACCATAGTATTTCTATACTAGTTTATCTATTCAACTTGTCTCTGCTATATATGGTCATTCGTCCATGTTGTTTTTCCCCTTCAATTGCAGCATCTAGTATGTGCAAAAAATCTATTGATTGATTAGAGTATCCAAATAACATACAATTTGAATATCAGGAAGGTTGATTCCAACATTTGTAATGCAATCCGCAAGCACTTCTCTTTTCAATTCCCTTAGTCATAGATTCCATTCCCGAACCCTTCAAATTCCAGATAATCTGTATCAATCATCCAAATTGCATAAACTTCTTGGTTCCAACCTTCTCATGGTAACCCCTTTAGAGTTTTCGCCTAAAAAATCCGAAGACTTAAATCTGAC
This sequence comes from Sambucus nigra, assembly GCA_949130495.1. Taxonomy (NCBI): domain Eukaryota; kingdom Viridiplantae; phylum Streptophyta; class Magnoliopsida; order Dipsacales; family Adoxaceae; genus Sambucus; species Sambucus nigra. The sequence goes on along the minus strand of OX422210.1, from coordinate 449,899,713 downwards.
CTTTCCAACTGGAATAAAGAGGACTTTTATAATGTGTTTGATCAAATCTCCTCTCCAAAAAACCATGTGCTTGCTAAGGAAATGGCTTATGAAAATCTCCTCTCTATCCCAATCAATAACGGGCCTGCTAAATGCTCTAAGTAATGAAGATCTATTTTGGCAACAAAAAATGAGGGGTAAATGGATTCTTAAAGGGGACTCCAACAGTAAACTTTTCACACTTTAATCAAAATTAGAAGGCATATTCTGCTTATCCATAATACAAAATCTGCCTGGCAGCTTATCAAGTCTTACGATCACTGCCATTAGTGGATTACAACTGATGGTGTCCATTAGGATTATAACTGATAGTGGCTTATCAGGTCTTACGATCAATGCCATTAATGTAATCTTGATCATAACATCTTGATCAGGTATTATAACTGATGATATTATTTCTTGTTTGCCAAACACTGTATACATATTATTTTACACTTCTTTGGCTGCAACTATTATTACTACTGCATTTCCACATAAAACACAGATTATTCTCTACACATCCGCATTTCGTTAGTTTATCTCGAGTTCAGATCTTATCCAAGCAACAAATCCACATATTTAAAGCCACATATTGAAAGCCAATCTGATCAGTTCAAAATGCTAAATATTGATGCTTATTTGGTGCTTGTGATCCTATGGTTTAATTTTACTACTGGTTCGTTCCTGCTTCAACTGGATTGACCCAAATCAGGGCTCGGTTATGGAACCCTCACGGGCAAATACAAAAGCGAATCTAGTGCCTCCGGACCCCAAATCGGTTTGGCAGCGATCATTTGCACAAGCACTAATGGGTAACCAACCACAACCCCAAACTAATGCTACATGTGAATTAAAGAAGCCACAACTGTATAAAGGTGAGGCTGCCATTTCTTTCTCATAAAGTGAGATAAATGACCTCTCAAGGCCATACATTCAAACCATCGTAGGCAAGTTCTCACATGGGAGACCCCCCCTGGATAGAATAAAAAAGGCTTTCAGTGCGTTGAAACTTAAATCAGCTTACTCCATTGGACTGATGGATCAAAAACACATCATAATCAGATTCAACCACGAAAACGACTATTCTAGGCTATGGCTTAGAGACTCATGGAGCATTGGGGGCTGCCTATTGACAGTGGTGCCAGCAACACAAATGGGAAAATATGGGTTTTATGGCGCTATGAAGTGGAAATCGAGATTCTAAGAAACATGGACCAATGCTTAACACTAAAAATATCCCACAATACTCTACACAACCCAGTCATTATTTCGATAGTGTACGGTAAATGCACTAGAATAGAACGATAAGACCTATGGCAGGAACTGTTCTTCATTAATAATACGTATAAGGATTCCCCAATAGGTTGTGCAGGGGGCTTTAATGTGGTGGCCAATGCAGACGAGAAAGTAGGTGGATCCCCTGCTTTTGTTTGTAAAAGTCTCTTGCAGTCTTTCTCTTTGGTTTGGTAATTAGCCGACCCTATTGAAGATTGTACATACGTAAACTATTATAAAACTATTATGTTAAGTGTGATAGGTCTACTAGATGAGATTTGTGGATTGCTATGATTGATGTCTCTCTATTAATGTGTGTTTTTGCAGTTTGCGCAAAAATTAAAGCAGGTGAAAACGGTTCTAAGGGTCCGGAATAAGGATGTTTTTAAAAATGTGTTCAAGAAGTGAAGGAAGCGGATAGTTTACTGAGTTTAAATTTAACTATTGGCCCTAATGAGGATAGTTTGCTGTTGTGTCTAAGCATTTGGCCCTAACTGATGAAGATGGTGTTAAGGATGGTTGCGCAAGTTATACGACCACAAATTACAGTTATTAGTGAAGGTGCTTTTCTTTCTCTTTGTTATTGTCCGGATGTGATTACCAATTATGCTTGAATTCAATAAAGACTTGATTTTTAATGTTTTATTTTAATTTTAGGGAATAAATAAAAGGGCAAATATGTTGGGAAGCATATCAGCAGAATCGGGGCAGCTTGAGAATGAAGTTGGCGTTCGATAAGTGTGTGCAAATGGGGTTTTCATGCAAACAATCATAGTTGAAACAACGCTTGATGACGGTAATATTGAAGAGGCAAAATCTTCCTTGCGTGATGGTTTGTCACTCAATTTCGAGGTCAACTCTGCCTTTTCTCTGTAATATATGTATTGTAATTTTTCTTACTTTTTCTCTTCTAAATTGCAGGTGGGGTGGGGACAGAAAGTATACTTTTTCTCTTCAAAATTTTCCTTACTTGTTCTCAATATTTGCATGCCCCATTCAAGAATGCCAATGGGACATGGTAAGTTCTCCTAAAGCAGTTGAGCAGGGAATTGACCAATGCCAAGTTAAATTTTGTTCATTATGCTGTCCAACGGTAAAAGGAATCGTAATGTGTATATTTATTTATATTAGTTGTTTAGAAAATTGTGGTTATTTCTGTCGTTGTTTTTGAGTTAATTTTTATGTTTAAACAGGTTGGTTTTCATGAATAAATAAAGGAGACTCTGCCGATTTTTTTTAAAAATATTAAGTATTTTTAAAAGCAAATAATACGAAGATATACAAATTTGATAAGGTTTTTAAATATTGTCATCTATAGGAACTATTAAAAAAATTACTTCTTTGTTTAAGGTAACTGACACTTAATAAATTTATTGTAGGTGAAAACCCTTTGTGGACAAGGCAAGATATTTGAGTCATTTTGCTGGAGGGTGTATGCTTGAAGATTGCAAGTTTACTTTGCGTACATCATTTTATGTTAGGGATAGATGATTTTCATGTATTTTTTCTAATGAGATGAGTGAAATTGTATAGAGAGATCTATGTTGGACACAATGTTTAAATTGTGTATTTTTTCTTTGTATGAACTTTAATTATAATTGAATGGAAAATTATATGTTATATGTTGAAATGGGATGCAAAATATGTCATATTGTTTTTAAGAGGTTTTGTTTATAATTATATAGAGTATATTAAGGAATGGATGAAATTTTGATTTTGGTGCCAAAATTATTAAAGACGGCTTCTTTGCCATCTCAAAAGGGTTCCATAAACGGGGACTTTTTGAGACGGTTAAGTTATCGTCTCAAAAAACTCTTTGGGGACGTATGTTGGTGTCTCTAAAAAAACTTTAAAAGACGGTTTTTTTGCTGTCTCAAAAGGGTCCTGTAATCAAGGACCTTTTGAGACGGCGTATTTCCCGTCTCAAAAGAATTTTTTGAGACGGCATCTGCCGTCTCAAAAAGATTTTAAAACGGGGGTCTAATACTACGCTCCTTTGCCGTCTCAAATGGCGTGACAAAAGGCTTTTGAGACGGCTAGAGGACTTTTTGAGACGGTTGGAGCATCGTAGTAAAAAGCAGTTTTTTTTGTAGTGATATTTGATTCCATGTATGTGTAAAAATTACCATACTCATATGTTATTATATCACTGATTGTTTTACTTCCGATCTATTGGATCAAATTTTAACCCTTCTCATGTAATAATTGATATCATAACAATTCTTTATAACGATTCAGTTCACCTTGCACTTTGAGATGAGTTTACAGTGATACATGGGGCGTCCGACCTCAAGCATATCTAGGGAAATGCAGTTCGAATGAGTTAAGAAGGTCACAATCGTGATGGATGCCTTCCAAATAATCCTACCAAGATCCAATCTTGCAAGCATAGATGACTAGAGGGCATGGATTACAATAAGCACATTGTATTTACCGAGGAGGATTTGGTCGAGGTGAGAACCTCACACCATGACTCTCTAGTAATCACTCTCAGGATTGCAAACTAGGATGTGGACAAGTTATTGGTGGACCAAGGAGTTCCTCGAAGGTGATGTATCTCTAACTCTACCACAAAATCAAACTCAAGATGTCGAATATGAAGGAAGTGACTATCCCTTTGGTTCGCTTCACAGGGAAAATGATCATGCCATTAGGGAAGGTGATCATGCCCGTAAGGGAAAGGAATATTTTGAAGTTCATTGAGTTTTTGGCGGTAGATGTTTATTCGCCTTATCACGCTATTCTTGGCAGGGGTGGCTTCATGTCGTGAGAGCTTTCCCATTAATTTACCACCAAAAACTCAAATGCAAGGGCATAATGGAGATAAGAGGCGACCAAAACATTGCTAAAAAATTCTACATCACCGCCATTAGACCTAAGCAGGAGAAAAAAGACAAAAAGGTTCTTCTAGAGAGGTTCACGAATTGGGATAGTCCTTCAAAATAGCAACTAAGGCACGGTCAACTAGGGGGGGAGGAGACCAGGATCCACCTCACTGATAGGGTCGTAGAAAAATTGAAGGAGGTTTTTTTTAATGAAGGTCGACCAGAGAGGAAGTTTATGATCGTTACAACATTGACCGACCATGAAAGAAGGGAGTTAATCACCTTTCTGAACCACAACCTAGATGCATTTACATGGGAGCCATACGATATGCCAGGGATTAATCCCAGGATCACTTGTTACCATCTTTACGTAGATTCGACATTCAAGCTGATCATATAAAAAGCTCACTGAATAGCCCCATAAAAGGAAAAAATGGTAGAAAAAGAGGTAAGGAAACTTCTCGAGGCAAGTTCCATCAGAGAAGTTCAATTCCCTAAGTATCTCTCGAATCCATTCGTAGTTCGTAAAAGAACCGATATATGGTGAGTCTGTATAGACTTTAATAATATCAACAAAGCTTGACCTAAGGACAATTTCTCATACCAAAGATAGATCACTTGTTCGACGCCACTGCAGACCTTGAGCAAATGAGTTTTCTGGCTTCTTACTCAGGCTATCACCAAATTCCTATGTTCGGCTTCGATCAGGATAAGACTTTGTTCATAACACCGTTGGGTTTTTACTGTTACAAATTCATGCCTTTTGACCTTAAGAATACTGAAGCCACGTACCATAGATTGGTCATGAAGATGTTCAAGCATCAATTGGTGGAAATAATGGAAATGTACAATGATGATATGCTCGTCAGAAGCATGAGTAAGTCTAACTATCTCAAAGACTCGGTTAACACCTTTGAAATCCCCAGGCATTACCGGATGAAGCTCAATAAGATAAAATACTCATTCAGGGTCCAGTCAGGGAAGTTTCCAAGTTATCTAGTCATCAAAGAGGGAATTAAGGAAAATCCTGATTAGATAGAGGCTATCAATAAGGTCCAGTCATCGATGACATTGCGCGAGATCCAAAAGCTCACTGTGATTTCCGACCATTCCTTCAATTGCTCAAAAAGGAAAAAGGCTTCACCTGAAATGACGAATGCTCAAGAGCTCTAAGGAAATCAAATACTACATGAGCAAACCTCCAATAATGGCAATTCTCGATCAAGGGGACCCTTTTTATCTCTACCTTGAAGTTTTAAGACACCCTATCAGCTTGACCTTGGTCTGCGAGAAAGAGGAAAAATAGTTCCCTGTTTACTATACCATCAAAACTCTCTTGGATGCCGAAAAACGTTACTTACCAATGAAAAAACTGGCTTACGTGCTGGTGATAGCTTCCTAAAATCTTAAATAATACTTTGTGGCCCACTCCATCACCGTCATCACTTCTTCACTCTATAAAGTCGTTCTTTTCAAAGACGACCTTTTTGGATGCATATAAAAATGGTCAATAGAGCTTGGGAGATTTGACATTCACTTTAAACCAAGGACATAAGTCAAGGGACATATATTGGCCGACTTCATAGAAAAATTCACAGTAGATGGTCCTACCGACCAACATATGGTTGAGTAGTTAAAAGGTTGCAAGTAGGGCCAATCTGAGAGATGTACATTATATATGGGTAGCACCTCTAATTCCAAGGAGGCAGGAGTGGGAATTGTCCTCATAACACCAGCAGATGCAATGATAGAGCAAGGGATCAGGTTGGGATTTAAAGCCTCCAATAATGAATATGAGTACAAAGAAATTATAACCGAACTTTGTAAGGCACATTTACTAATCAACTCGAAGTCTATTGTGACTCCAAACTGGTGTCCAACCAAGTCATTGGTGACTTCAATGCCAAGGGTCGAAGAATGTCATCCTACCTGGTAGTGGTGCGCGAGCTAATGTCAAAGTTTGAGTAAGTCCACGTTCAATAATTCCCCCGAGTGAACAACATTCATGTAGATGATTTAGCAGCCCTAATCTCAACAGTAGACTCCAATCTCAGGAGAACAATCGAAGTGGAATTCCTCACAATGCCTAGCATTGACAAATCGATGGCCTCTGAGCTCATTCTTTCCATTGAAAAGGGTCCAACCTGAATGGATCCAATCATTGCATACTTATAGAATGACGCACTGCCAATTGACAAGAAGCAGGTTTATGAAGTTAGGATGAAAGATGTTCTCTTTTACTTAGGCCTTGGTGGAAAGCTTTATAGGAGATCTTTCACATGCCCTTAGCTCCAATGTGTACTGCCAAAAGACGTCGACCAAGTTCTCTATGAACTTCATGATGGGATTTATGAAAGTCACGCAAGAGGAAGGTGTTTGGCATTCTTAACAATCAAAGAAGGCTACTGGTGGCCATATATGTAGAAAGACACAAGTATTTATGCTTGAAAGTACGAGAAGTGATAAAAATTCTCCCCCATGCTCCATCAACCAGCCAACGACCTGTGACCCTTAACTTGCCCATGGTTGTTTGCACAATGAGGGTTGAATATTGTAGGGAAAATAGCTATTGTACCAGGAAATTGCAAATACTTGTTGGTCGGCACAAATTATTTGACTAAGTGGATTGAGGCAGAACCATTGACGAACATTATTAGGCTCATATGGAGAAACATTATAACTTTTTTGGGATACCAGGACCATCATAACGGATAATGGTACACAATTTGAGAGTGGACCTTTTTAAGGCTGAAATGATGAGCACAAAATTAAGCACCACTTTAGTTATGTGGCATACCCCTAAAGTAATGGCCAAACAGAGGCCTCTAATAAGATGATGCTTGATGGCTTGAAGATGAGGCTGGAAAGAGCAAAGGGAGCTTGGGTGGATGATCTCCCTTATGTTCTTTGGGCATACCGCACCATGCCAAGAAGATATACCAGGGAAACACCCTTCACCCTCACCTATAGAATGGAAGCCTTGATTTCACTCGAAGCTGGTTTGCCAACCATGAGGAAAAATGTTTTTGATCAAGAATTTAACGAAAAAGCCCTTTATACTGAACTTAACCTAGCAGAAGAACGAATGGAATAATCCATGATCAAGAAGGCTTCTTATCAATAGCAGTTGGCTAAATAATACAACAAAGGGGTCAATTCTAGGAAATTCTAGGTCGGGAATTATGTCCTCAAGAAAGTTCTCGGTAGCGCTAAAGGCCGTCGGACGATAAGTTAGGGCCCAACTAGGAAAGTCCATTCAAAGTGACCAGGGATGATTTGCAAGGAGCCTATCACTTGGGAATAATGTAGGGTAGGTAGATACCCTGAGCATGGAACACGGCCAACCTCAAGAAGTTTTATTTTTAGTTTTATTTCTAGTATATTTAATTTTTGAAAATTTTCATTTTAAAACTTATATTGCTCGCAATTCATTTTCAAGTTATTATTAAAGGCCCTGGTTATTTGCCCAATTAGCTATTCAATTGCTTTACATTGTTCCAAAGTAACAAGCTTAAAATTGGAATTAATTTTTTTTAATGTTTCTTAGGATTTAACTAAATTACAATGGCAACCTGGCTTATTACAATTAAACTTAAAGCTTCGGGTCTTTGTTACTACCAACACAGACGACCTCATGAATTGCCCAGGAAAACGAAAGCCCTACGGGGGATCCCTAGTAAGTAAACCTACTTTGATTGGTCGAATAAAATCCCAAAATGGTGGACTGACCTTACACCAGGTGCATTTTTTCCATAATCTGTTCTAGACCTAAGGTAGTGTAACGACACAACCTAAAAGGTAAGATAAGAAAAATTTAATACATGCTTGGCATAAGGGAATAGAAAAATGCGCGAAATTGGTATTACTTTAACTGTACTATAATATCCAATTACAAGTTACAAAAAGAGTACTAATTACAAAAACCACTATAAATAGTACAAAAATCAATACAACTGTATACGATTGGCGAGACAAAAATTCTTTGATCGGCCTCCTTTGATTGTTGTTGGGATTTGGCTGGAACTCAACATCATTATCACGAGACTCTAGATAATTTTTAGTGAGTTAGAAAGGTATGACATTAAGAGGGACCCTTTTCTTATCGCGACCAAAGGGAGGTCGCCTATATGTCGGACAATCAACTTGTTACATGTACCAACGTTGAGAGTCTTTGGGTTCATTCATCATTTTCAGGGAATTAAACCAACCATGCTTGTAGGCCACACTTTTGGCCTCCTCCAGTATGACTATAGCATTTACCCAACCCTCATTATAGCCCTACCGATCAAGCCACTCGAGGATCCATCTTGAATAAGTATCGAATCCTTTTCACATCACGAATAAGTTCCATCACCATAATGTGATCTCTTCGACTGTCTTCCTTAGCATTCGTGAGCTTCTTCCTAAGCTCATCATTATCTAACTGGATTAGGGAACCAACCTCCCCTACATCGTTTACCCCAGAAAGTTAGGCTTTCAATCCATTTATTTTAGCGTGGATCGAAGAGCCCATGTCTTCCAAGTCTTTCAAGTTATCCTTTAACTTGGCTACCAAGATTAATTAGTTCTTATAGGCCATGGTCTTCTTTTTTAAGGCCTTATAGATGGACAAAAATTCTCAGGGGGCCCGAGCACTTGCATCCTGACCAAGCAAGTCATCAAGGTTGCCAATAAAGGAGGGAATATCCTCGGTATTAGGCTATAAAAATAAACAAACATAAAGTAAAAGAATTAGTAGAGGCATCCAAGCAGCATAACATTTGAAAGGAATGTTCTTTTATTGATATATCAAAAATGGGTTGATCCCTTACAAACAACCAAAAAAGGAAAAGTGTAAGGAATTATAAGTAATAACATATAGGGAACTTATTCCTTCTCCTACTCCTCGGTCTCAACAACCTTGCCTTGGGTTTCCACATCCTCTTTCTGGTTGGCTGGGTTGCTGGTGGTAGTCTCTTCATCAACCTTTTGGGGAGAACCATGATGGTGCTTATCGAAGAGGTCAGAGTCAATTGGCACCTTGAGTTCACCAAGGTTGCATCCCATCCCTTCTTAAATATTGCTTTTCAGATATATGCCAATTGGATCTTGGCATCCTCGTAATCTTCTGCAAAGACCTTGTTAAAACTGGCCTCCTTGGCCGCATGGAAATTGATCACCTCATTGGCCAACCAATCTTTCTCGGCCATCAATTGAGTGTTCTCAACCTTGAGCTTTTCATTCTCAGTCTTCAACTCACTTATTGCATTGCTCATGGACTTCTTTTCGTTATTATAGGCCTTATTAGCATTGGCCAAGGCCTTCTGTGATTTTCTTAGAGCCCTACTAAGTTTATTATTGATCTTGGACTGGTCCTGGTGACCATCCAAGAGTTGGAGAAACTCTTCCATAAACTGCAAATAGAAACACAAGGTGATTATTAGATAAGCTTATCTCAAGATGGAAATAAAAAGGCAAGAAGGAAAATAAGAAGTTCCTCACGATTAACAGAGTTTGGGAAGAATGGAATGATAGTTGATTGGGGCAAAACAACTTAAGTTTCTCATGATCATCTGCGAGCACAGCTCCTCTCAACAAGCCATGAGCCAAGGAGGGATTATTGGCCACGGATATGGCCTAGGAGGACCTAACAGGATGGGGAGGGACATCACCCCTTTTGGAGAGTTGGGGGGCCATAGGAACTTTATATTTCCTCTTCTCTCTGAAAACCAATTCATGGTCACTGACCTTAGAGCCCTCAGCCTCAGTCTTCTTCAAGGACTTGGTATTGGGAGAGGAGGGGATACCCTTTAGATCATCATCTTCAATCAATAACACTCTCTTTCTGAGTGACATTGAATCTTCCTCATCAATAAGGATGGAATTAACATCAAGTGATTCAAAAGAAGAGGATATGGAAGCCTCCTCAGTAGGCAGGGAAAGGTCTGGGATGCCATCTACTGGACGAGTAGTGAAACTACTAATAGTGTTTATGTATTCTGGGAGAAAGGAGGATGAGCGTGGATGATCACTTCCATCGAGTAATTCTCTAACTCTCTAAGCCTTTAGTAATTCATCTATGTTGATATGGGCGAAAGAGGGCCCTTTCTTCTTCTAACGAGCTGCTCAGAAACAAAAAAGGAGAAATAGTATCAGTAAAAATAATTCATGATATAAAACCATAGAAAGGGAAGTATGTAAAGAACATGTTTTAACCTATATCACCCCTCTAAGATGGGAATAGGAACCTAAAGTATTCTTCGCCCTCGGGGAGAGGTGAATGTTGCCAATTTTTGGTGATAAAGCCCTGATCCCAGTATCCTTTATTGGAATCAGGAAGATTTACAACTAAAACCTTAATGGCCTTTCTCACTTTCAGGTATGCTAGGCAATCAGTGGTATAAGTCCAAGAGTAACAGTACTTGATCTCCTGGATACCAAGGTTGGTCCCATATAGCTCGTTGATTCTGTGAACTTTGGGGATAATACTCCACATATTAGGGTAACATTAAGCATGGACTACCCTAAAATATTCGCAGAAATCTAAAAATAAATGGGTTTGGGGGAAAAGTCAGTCCCCCCGAACTATAACCAAGGCGTGAATCCAGTGCCCCCATCTATTGGAATAACATTTCTAGGCATGGGGGCACACTTGATTATAATCCAAGGAGGAATTGAGTAGGTTTTCCTAAAATCTTCTAAAATTTTCCCATGGAAGATCCTCACCATTTTCGTCAAAAATAGAAGAATATAAGAGAAGGTAGAAGAAGAAAGTTGTGAAGAATAAGATACAGAAAGAGAAAAAAAGAACTTACAGGGCAAATGAACAAGAGGAAGCTTTGGAGTCTTTTTTAGCAAGGAAGAAGGAGCAAAACGACAGTATCAGAGTGTGAAAACAAGAAGCGTGTGAAATATGTGCATAACGATCATATGGAATGAAGCTTGAAGTGGGCTTTTAGCGCTTCATTTTTCTCCTTATGACCAGGGTACCTGTACTAGTTTTCAGCTTTTTATGAAAATGCCCGACCAATAAATTTTTACAAGATTTGGATCACTTTGATGGGCTTCCAACAAATTTAAAATTTTCTGGACCAATTCTGGCCTAATTTTGGCCAGGAATTTTAGGGGCAATTATGGGGTCCAAATTATAATTAAGCCTAATTTCGACGAGTTGAACAAGCCCAATAAGCCATCAGGCTGACTCAGCCTAGTCTACTAATGAAAATATCAGCACGAGCATTTGTCACATGGATAAATACAAGACAATTATATTTTAATTATTAATAAGCTCAGATCGATTACCTACAATCTCATACGAGAAAATCAGGAGTCACCATTTGAGCCAATGACAAGCCAGGATAGTTCCTTAAATAATTAAACTACTTTAAATTTACAAGGCTATAAATATAGCCCCCACCGAGGGCCAATGGGGTGTAATTTTTGAACTTTAAGAGATATTAATATAAACTTAGTGACCTCTCCATGGACGTAGGCAATTTTTCGAATCATATATATATATATGTGTTGTGGGACATTTTCGTATTTTTTCATTACTTGCTTTCTAGAATTCATTTACTATGATTAATTTCACTCATAGTATCCCATCTTAGTAATGATTGTGCGAAAGCTACCACAAGCAAAAACACTTTTGAACAAAGCGATGTCTCAAAGATACATATCCATCTAAAAAAATTGAGTGACATCAAGGATGTGAAACAAAAGGTTTTAGCCGAATCGGTCATTGAGAAAGAAAAAAATTATTAGTTAAAATATCTCAAAAGGTACTAGAAATTTTCATTACGATTGAAGCTTTGAGACCTTTGTTCTTGAATTGTTATTCTTAATTCTATTAAAGGTTGGTTTTAATATCTTAATGGTGTTCTTTGTTTTTTCTTTTCACGTGAGATATGATCTTATGTTCTTAGTTGATAAACCTCGTCTTATTATTAGCCTTTGAGATAATATTTCCTTTGTTATGGACACTTGTCATATATCTCACAACATTTGGTGAGTAGGAACCTTTAATCTTTTTTTTCCTTATCCAAATAAAGGTTTTAGGAGTTTTTTTTTCACTATGTATTTCATATATGAAATTATGAATAACAACATCTTCTTATAGAGTATGCAATCTTTAATTCTATCTAACAACATCATGCGCTCCTTATGGTTCACTTAAATATCTTTGTCTACTTGAGTACTTTTCCTTGTCTACTTCCTTGACAAAATAGGGGAGAAGTTTTGGAGAGACATACTTTATAGAAAGGGGGAGTTTTCATTTTTAGGGAGAGATCTGAATCTTATTGCATATTCCAATTAGTATATAATTCATATCTATGTCTCTTATGACTAACTTTTATATATTATGGATTTCTTCACACATTGGTATCTTGATGATGTTTGCTAATGTGTTTTAGGAAATGTTGCTCCAAGTGCTTTGAAGAAGTAGCTTGTAGTTTTTGGGTGGAAAGCATTTGTAATTTCTATCTCATTGTGCCTTTTGCCGAGCCTTATGTCATAGTTGATAGGGTTTTATTTCATTGCTTGTCATATTTGTTTATTGAGTTTTTTTTTACGAAATAAACAAAGGGGGAGATTATAAGAGTATTAATTACTCGTTTGTGACCTCATAGGTAGTTGTCTAATTCTATCTTTCCAAAATACTTTGGGTCCCTGATTTACCTATCTGGAAAGCTTCATCAATATTCAAGATCTTATAGCCGATTCTTGCTCATCCCCATTATCATGATCATCATATAACTGAATGAAAGTAAAATTGGAGAATTCCCTCACACACGTCACATTGGTTAACAAATCTATTTCAAAACGTCTTCGTAAAATAGTTTGTGTGTAGATCTTAAGGCTTTGATTCCTTGATCTTGATTATATGACAAATTTTGACAATGAAATTGAGTGAAACTCACCATTTTGTTGCAAAGAAAATTTTTCATTGTTGAAGAAAAATTGGAACTAGTTTCTTTGGCAAAATCTCTGAAACTTAGTGCGAGCAATTTCTCGGTGAAGCATCACTGTAGCGACACCTTTGCTGAAGTGATACTTCACTCACTGTCCGCCAAGTTGTCTTGAACGTCTCCTAAAATATACCTAAATAAATATGCTCATATTTTAGATATTTGTGCAAAAAGCACCATTTAGGTTGCTAATTAGAGTTATCACTCACCAACCACTCTATCATGTATTCTTTGTGTACGATATGTGTACTTCGACTTGTCTTAGAAAATAGGAAAACCATTTGTGTGGTTTTCCTTATTTAAACCTTAATTGCTCTTGTTATCGAAACAACGGCCATATCTTTCAAGAGTAAATATACTATAAGAGTCTTTTAGTGAGTATTTCATTTTTTCTTCCTTTTTAAGAAGACAAGAACACATTTGTGAAAAAGAGTGAGCCCATTTTCAAAACCTAGTTCATCTTCTTCACTTTATCTTCTTTGCATTTAATCACTTCTCTTTTTAAAGATTGATTAATATCAACGAATACAAAAGCTTTTTTAATTTAAAAACTCATTTTCATAAAACGAACTTTCTATAAACTTTGGGTCTTTATACCAACAAGAAGTATTATGACATCTGATGTTCACTTTTGGGGTTCATATCACGTATGATCTCCAAAGCTTGAGGATAAAGGATTGTGCAACATTGTTGGAGTGAGTTATGACAATGAGATGTTGATATTGTCCATCAACAAATATGAGTCTCCTACTTGCTACAACTTGATGGGAAAAGTGAGAAGGTATTATCTAGCATGGATAGGTATTTACGAAGTTTAGTGAGATTATTGCATTGGCCCAAGGTCTTTCCCCATAGAGTTTTTTTATCCTCGTACATTTGTTGTTGTGATCTTATTACCTCTTTTGTATCTTTTATCATCCATATGCTTTAGCGAGATAAAACTTGAACTTAATTGACAAAAGATTAGGATTTTTGAACATTATATTCTTGGTGTGCAAAATAATTTTGTATTGAGTCTCAATTTTGGTAAGCAATACATAGTGTCAGGAAGGAATAATGATATTCCCTTAGGCTCTGTTTGTTTCACGATAAAGTTCGATGGAATTTGATTCTATTAACAGATTCCCAGGATAGTGTAAGATTATATTGTTTAGTTGGAGTTTAAGTTAGATAGGAATGTGGGTTCCAATGGAATTAGATTACCAAATTACTGAAAAAGTGGGTGGAATCAAAATCTACCAATATAGGTGGAAATTCAACTTTCCAATGGGAATCCTTAAAAATATTATTTTAAGGCAAATAAACCCTCTTAAATAGCATACGAAATTTCATTGGTTATCCATAAACCCTATATAGTTTCCCAGTACTCCTAAACTTCCCATTCATTCTATCTCTTAGCCACAATTTCGTCCATGCTGCGCACCAAAACACAGGCTCTACTATGAAACCATATATCTTGAATATTGATGTTGACTTGATTATATGCATTGAATATATCTTGAAAAGCAAAATGCCTACTAACAAACTTTTTGCATATCCTGTTTTCTTAATTTTTATCGGCTTATTATTTGTTATTTTCTAATTTTTTATATGTTGTTTCCATTTGCTATTTTTGTCAGCTTGATCATTAAGGCCTTAAACTAATCGAACTAACCAGTGTATAAAATATATGTTCTTTTTAAACATAAGTATAATTATAATATGTTTTTTATTGTTTTTATATGTTGTTTTTGTCGACTTGACATTAAGGCCTTAAACTAATTGAACTAACCGGTGTATAAAATATATATTGTATAAAATATATTCTTTTTTCAACATAAGTATAATTATAATATGTTTCCTTTTGCTATTTTTAAATGTTGTTTTCACCGGCTTGATCATTAAGGCCTTAAACTAATTGAACTAATCGGTGTAGAAAATATATGTTGTTTTTTTTATAGAGGTATAATTGTTAAAAAATTGTGTGTAAAACATTTTGATTCATATGTAACATGAAATATTTTCTTTTAATAATGATTATATGTAAGTTGAATGCAACACAATAAAGACAATACTTAACCCTAATTGATAAAAAAATGTATACAGCAACCTTAATGTATATGCATTATACGTTAGGGTTTACACAAACTTAATGCATGTATATTATAAAAAATCATGTATACATTTATTAAATACCACGTACGAATTGCAATTTTTTTCAAATAAAAAAATTGATGCATACTTTACAAAGACGCTTATTTATTAGGTGTTATTTTTGATATTTTTTAGATATGGAAAGATTGTCATTTACCTCACGGAGGAGGAAGTTCATAGTTATGCTTCGGTTTCTTAGGTTATACCTTGATCTAATCATATCACTATGTTGGTTCCTCAATATTTTCTTGGAATCACATTATAAAAAAATACACGCTGAAGTCAAAAATACAGTGGGATATGTCATTGCATGTTTGTAATTTATTCAAGATGGTGTATGGGGATGATTTGGCATGTAAAGAACAACTACACATGGATAGATATACCTTTCATAAGTTGTGTCATATGTTAACAATGATTAGTAATGTGAGAGATACTAAGAACACAAGTGTAGAAGAGATGGTTGCCATGTTTTTGTTCATACTTGATGACCACGCTATGAATAAAGGGATTAAGAATAAGTTCATGCGTTCGGGTGAGACAATTAGTCGCTAATTTAATACTATATTAATGGTGTCATATAGTTGCATTAAAATTTGCTAAAGAAACCCGAGGCAATTGATGAAGACTCAATAAACGAAAAATGGAAATGTTGTAAGGTATATCTAAATTCTCAATTTATGTTGTATATTTGATATATAAAATAAACACATTTTATTGATAATTAATTTTTTTGTTTTAAAGAATTGTTTGGGGGCATTGGATGGGACATATATTAGGGTTCATATGCCAGACATTAACAAACCTAGATACCGTACAAGAAAAAGTGAAATTGCTACAAATGTTTTAGAGGTCTCCTCTCATGACATGCAATTTATATATATACAACCTGGTTGGGAAGGCTCAATAGTGGATTCTAGAGTTCTTAGAGATGCGATTTCTAGTCACATGGATTAAAGGCTCCACATGGTATGTCATAATTTATTACAAATATATATTTGCTATGATTTTAATGACTAGTTGCATAACCAAAAGAATCAATATTATATATATATATATATATATATTTTGTTATAGGGTTTTATTATCTCGTTGATGTTGGTTATCCAAATAACGAGGGATTTCTTGCACCATATAGAAGAAAATGATATCATTTAAATGAATCGGAAGATCACACTCCCGTTACTAAAAAAGAGTACCTCAATATGAAGCATTCAAAAGCTCAAAATGTAATTAGAGTCCTTCCTGGTATCCAGTTAGGATTCAAAATAGAATCATTATGTCATGTGCACTTCACAACTTCATTGGACAAAAGATGGCTACCGATCCTTTTGAAGATCAATTGGACGATCATGAGGATGAATGGCTTGAGCCGTATGGACATTCAATCGATTTCGCTAATATATCAGCAGCAACTCTATATTTTTGAGTAAATTTAACGACCCATATGTAGGAAGAGTGGCGTGGAACTCATCATTAGTGTACTACAAAACATATAATTTTTTGAATAAAATTAATGAAGAGTTAGAATTTTATTTATGAACATTTAAACTTGAGTCCAAAATAACACCTTATTTAGACTATGTATAGGTATATACATTTATTTGGAATATGATAAAACTTATGATATTGTTATATTTAATTTATTTATATCATGGGTTTCATTTATAGTTTCATTTAATGTTGAATAGTTTAGTTTGGTATTTTTTTGGCAAGAAGAATGAAAGGGAAACAAACATCTAATGATCATAATAAAAGGAATAATCATCAATGGAATGTTACACAAGATGCTATATATTTGAGTCATTAACAAAACTATCATTATCTGGACAATGGAAGTATGACACAGGGTTTAGATTGGGATACCTCCAATAGCTAGAAACGATGCTAGAATCAAGAATGTTGGGTTGCAATATCAAATCAGTACTACATATCCAATCCCGCAAGAAATTACTAAAGAAGCAAACCATGGCTATCCATTAGATTTTGACCAAAGGCAGTGGCTTCATTTGGGATGAAATGAACAAGTTTATCAATTGGGAGAAGATAGTCTATGACCAATGTGCCCAGGTTTGTTTAATAAATTTATTAATTTTTTTTTATCATGTTACATATATGATTACACTAATTTTATCATTCTATTGTAAATAACATTTTACTAATTTTCCCGTGTATAGTGTCAATGTAGTCTCATGTTGGTGCAAAGGGACTTTATAAGAAACCGTTCCTACACTATGATGCATTGGTTGAAATATTTGCGGAGGACAAGGAAATTGGAGACTAATCATTTTCAATGGAGAATGTTGAGGAACAAGTGATGGACGAAGCACCAGCAGCGGAAACAACAACGTAGATTGACTTAGCGTTTGATTCACAAGGAGAAGATTTTTTTCTAGAGGACATGACTTATAACTTTAATATGCCGAACACGCAACCTCTAGATGAAAATACACAAAACCCTTTGCCCACACATTCCACCACACCCACTTCGAAAAAAGCTCTGAGGTTACATAATAAAAGAAATAGAAGATCAATAGAAGATTTGGGAACGTGTATTAAGGACATAACATCATCAATCTAGTCCATGGTAGAATGCTTCAGAAAAGTCATGAAGGCGATGTCATCTTGTCTAGAGTCTGAGGGTAGTAATTCAATTTCAAGGGTGGATGATACTTTACTTATGATGGATGGGCTAAATCATCAACAAAATATAGAGGCATCATGGGTAATAAGCAAAGAACCATCTTTCATGGAAATGTTTTTTAAGGTGTGAAGATGAAGAAAAGATTGAAATGGTGAGGAGTTGCTTGAGTAACCGGCTAATGGAAATTAAATACTTTTAATTTATTAGGGTTTGTTATTTTAGATTTTAATGAACTTGAGACGCATGTTTTTTTATTAGGAGCTAGTGCTTTGTTATGATACTTCTATCGAATAAGTGATTAATTTAGTCTAAATTTCATGCTTAGTTTTTTTTATTATCAAGTAATATGTTTGTTGAAAATATTTGATTTTTTTTATTTAAAGTAAATTTTTTATTCATATATCTAGAAACGAGTTATACGGTTATGATTTAGTATAATTAATATGCATAATTTTATACTAACATTATACAAACAAGATTTATAAAGGGGTATTCATTGCATTTAATTCATTTTCCCATGTCATTTTTCGTACATGAACTAAACATTAGATTTTGATTCTAGGTAGGATTCCATTGGTCAAAAAAGATTCCAATTCCAGTAAAATATTTCCTAGTAATCATTTTCCCAATAATCACAATCCACCCAAAATATTATTGTGAACCAAACAGGGCCTTAATATGAAGACTAGTCATAAATCAACAGTTGACCTAGATGCAATAAAGCCCAACACCCTTAAAGAGAACCTGAGCTTTGGGGGGAAATTATGGGGTCCATAATCACTTAGGCACGTGCTTGTCATAACTTCGAGGTTACGTGCACCCAAAGTTAGTGAAGAGTTTAATTCATAGAATACTCCCACGTATTCAACACTTGGAATGGCTGAAGTTAATATAAGATAGGTTCGAACTCTTGGGGGAAGATATTGACGGAGCTTATGACTCTACTAACTCCCCTATACATGTAAACTTTCTCCCTCTTGAGGGGGCATGCGATATTGTAACGTCGAGTAATACTACAACTCTGTCGATGAGTTCATTAAAATAATAAAGAGCAAACTTTAAATCTTTTGGACGTAGGCACGTTGAGGAACCATGTACATCTTGTGTCGTGTGTGTGATTTAATTTCCTTCTATCCTATTTTACTCTGATTTGACTCTTGTGCATTGGATATCATCATCTACATGAAATTATCACTTACAATAAGTAAAGTACACATTTTCTCCATAAACTATTACAAAAAGAGTAAATTACACTTATGCCCTTAAACTCTTGGATACTTTTGTGCGAATTTCTTCATGCGTATGCTATTTTTATAATATTTGTTTTGATTTTGATAGGCATTAAGACTGTATGCAATCACTAATAATTATGGAGAGTCTTTTTGTAAAAAGTGAATTTCACTCAAAACAAATAATAATTGCATTAAGCCCCCAATGTTTAATGCTTAGAATTGATGTACACAAGCGTGTTCTCGTCTTCAATAGATCTCAACTTGGCGAAGGCCGACCTTGGCACTCATAACACTCATAAGGGGAAACAAATATGAGACGACTCAGTAGAAGCCCAACCTCAAATGGCCTCGTCCCTGGCTACTACTCAGCCATATAACACCTCAGCGATCCTAGTTCTCTTCCATACCTCCTCGACCTCGTACATGAGTAAGGGGGATGAGTGTAACACCCCGTAAAATTGGACCATTTAATTTAAATCGTCGTAAATAAAAAGTTTGAGAATATATATTTTTCCTTATTATTCAAAGTATTTTTTACGTATTTAAAATGTTGGTTTAAATTTTAGAAAATGCGAATTTCGATCGGAATTAAAATTGGATTTAATTTGGAGACTTTAACTTTTTCTAAAACTCTGGAAAAACTGGGTCGCTCAGGACATCCGAACTGGTTTGGGTGGACTGGCAAATCGGTTTGCCCAGGTCGGCAACATATAATTGTTTTTTTTTTAATTTTTTGTATGGGATTAGACCTCTTTCTTTTCCAAATAAAAGGGGAGGCCTTTGGGGGTTTTTAAACACTTTTTAGTTTTCTCAAAAGTCAGTAGCCTCCCACAAAATTCATCATCTCTCTTTCCCAAAACCTAAATCCATTTCAAACAACCTTTAACTCAATATTTGGAGGTTTAAGCCGAGTTTTCTCAAGATCATCCAAGAACATATTTTTGTCATCTTCTCGAGAGGAACGTGACCACCAATTCAGAATTTTCACATGATTTTTCTAAGGCA
Organism: Sambucus nigra; assembly: GCA_949130495.1. Classification (NCBI taxonomy): domain Eukaryota; kingdom Viridiplantae; phylum Streptophyta; class Magnoliopsida; order Dipsacales; family Adoxaceae; genus Sambucus; species Sambucus nigra. The sequence goes on along the minus strand of OX422210.1, from coordinate 449,879,633 downwards.
TAAATACTTCTATTATTTCCCTTTAGTATTACGCGTTTTAAATATCACTTAAACATTAATTTTCATGGTTTTATTAAAAGATATTAGAGCGAAATATATGTTGGGACTGTTTTTATGAAAAATCTTAATATAAATTAAGACTTATAACCCTTGTGTGCTTAATCTAGAGGATGAATTTTCGTTAATAGGGATGTATATTTGCATGTTAGAAAATCATAGTAGCCTTGTTAATTGAAATTAACTTGTGCAATCATATAAAATTATGTAGATGTGATAAAAGAGAAATTATTGTTGTGTGCACCATAAACTTGCATGATGATGAAATTATATTAGTTGCTTAAAATAATATGTTTAATCATGAAGATTGATTGAATGGATGAAACTTGATTAATTTGTGATCTTATGATAAATTTGTAGAATTGTTGATAAAAGGTCTTATGCGGTTTATTAATTTAATTATATTTGATACCGCGGGAATGACAAGATTTTTGGATAGTTATGCTCTCACCTTAATTTTAGGAGTGATTTCTAGTTATGGGACTAGTAAGTATGTCTTGGTAGTGGCTAACACTTCCTAGGTATGGCACTAGTTAGTGTAGATTTCCCATGGAGGGGATATTTCTTTGTGTGGCTGATTTTTGTGTCGCTCCGTTGATTCGATAGTCTAGACGCGAGACTATAATGTACTTTGTTTTAAAGATCTAAACTCGATAAAAGGGTGGGGCTAATACAAATAATGAGAAATTGAGAATTAATGCCTAAGATAATAAACGAGTATTAAAATAGATTTGCGTCGTCAATAAGTGCAGGACTGGAACGATACGGGTTGGTTGGATATTGTGACGTGGGTGTGCGTTGGCATCATCAATAAGTTAAGGGATGATAGGATATGGGTTGGATAGCTATTATGACGTGTCGTGCATGGGACCTCATTAATAAGTGTGGGGATAACGAAATTGGGTCGACTAACTATAGTGAGGGGCATGTGAGTAGTGAAGAGATTTAGGCGGGCCCGAATAAGTGCAGGACTAATAGGAAGGTCAGATGGCTATGATGGTGTCGCTATATTCATAATTTGATTAATTGAATTAACTGAGATTAATCGCTTAATATAATTAAGTGATAAAAAAATAATTTGGACTTATAAAGTGGTGATTGACTCATGTGGGCAATTAGTGGTAATTTATTTTACTCGTATCGCTAATATTTATCTCATTTATTTAAAATATTATATTGTGATGTTTATCATGTATAATGCTACTATTTGGGTTCACGGACCATAATTGGGGAGAGTAGCTAGTATTCATGCGGTGGGCCATTGACTAACATTTTAGATATAGCGCTGGAGTAACTGCATATTGAAAATACCTTACTAGTTTGTTTAACAAAAGCTAAAGATATTAAGAAGGGTCTGATTTGTCTTTTTGGAGAAACTCTTTTTAGAAAACAAACAATATAACACAAGATGTGTTTACAAAAGTTATGAAGGAGTTATATAGAATATTAGTGAACAAGTTTTAAAAACCAGAACTAATTTAGTTAAAGTAACACTATAGCAGTATGAATGAGAGAATTATCAAACATGCACAGTACACAATATTTTTAACGTGGTAAAACCCTAAAATAAGGGAAACATCCACGGTGACCTCTATGCGCCAAAAGAAAAAATCCACTAAAATATTTTTGAGGGTACAAACAGATAACGAATTTTACACACAAACAAGACCTATTCTAAGTTAAGAAATATACCAGCACACTCTATCATAGCTGACTTCTTCAGGATCTTGATGTTATCCTTATCGTTCTATTGTTTAGCTCCTCTTTCTCCTTTTAGTCTTTACGACGTCTGAACCGTTTAAATCTCTTAACCAACACACGTTTTTTAATGAAGAAGTGTGAAGGTGTTGGTGGGTGTTGTACCTATACACATGCATGAACAGACACACTCTTATATAGACAGTTCCCTACAAATTACAAGTTTTCTAAGAATGATATATAGGTTTCCACAATACTGAAATTGTGTTTGATCTTGAACTAACGAAATTTCAGATCTGAGTAGAATCTCTTTAAAATCAGATTCTTCGAATCTTATTTATGTACAAGTTTTTCAAAATGAAAATCTCATATCTGAAAATATGAAAACACAGTTTTTCAGTTTTGTAAAAGAGATTTGTTGAATTCACAAAAAATATATAAAACCCTCTTTATTTTTTTTTTTAAAACAGATCCAACAAAGAGAGATGTAGATTTCTTAATAAAGAAATCAACCTAATTACAACGTGATTGTTTCACTTGTAAATCAGATCTACAAGTTTTTATTTGTTAAAAATAAGTTCTGATTTTGTGCAGGTGTTAGGAGAGAGTTAAAAACTTAAGAGGTTTGAATACTATCAAACCATAAAGTCTCAAAACTCACAAGGTTATATTCTTGAGTAAGATGGATGGAGTTGGTTTAGGGTTTGAAAATTTTCTCTCAAATTTTCTTTTCTCTCTCTCTCTCTCTCTCTTTCTTCTCTCAAAACTTAACTCTCCCAAAGATTGTAAATAAGAGGACGATGAGGTCTATTTATACTGCTCGAGGAAGGATATGGAAACGCAGGCTAAATTAACGATCATGATTAAATTGACCGTTCATGTGATCAATCGAATGGCTCACAATGCACCGCTATTAAACATGCTCTGATTGGTTCACTCAGACGTGAAATGTATCATCTCAAATACATGCAGTCCTTAGATTAAAATGGATTGAACAATCAAGATTGATTCTCAAGGCTGTGAGAGTAAAGAAACACAAATCCAGTCGATAAATATGCAACACGTACAAGGTTGTGATGGTCTCTCAGACGCGTGTTTTTGTGTTTTCAAAAATCTCATTTTCATCCCCAACATTATCTAATGCTTTCGGATTCTACCCAACAAGGTTTTTAGGAAGTTTGAATATTTCAAATTAAGCCCAAAACAATTTAAAAAATTAATTTTAATTTCTTAAAAAAAGATTTTAAATGTTTAAAAAATTCCCAAAAATCATTAAAAATTGTAGAAAGATATTTTAAACCAAATTAAATACACATACCTCATAAATGAAATATGCAATGAAAATGTAATCCTTAAGTGATTGTGTGTTGGTTTTCTGCCTGTTCAAGCTTCTATTGAAGGAATTGTCTGTGAAGATCATGAAGAGGCAATGAGGTTTGGGTAAAAATAAGGATGACACAAATGTTGATTCTATTTCCAAACTAGATAAGCTCCTATATTTTAGACTTAAGTAGTCATATATAGTGTGCTTCGCATATGAGTGATTTGAGATATTTTTCGAGATGCAGCTGGAGATTCATTTTAGATGATTTAGTGGTTTAGGATTACTTTCCATTCCGTTTCTTTTAGTATGAGACTTTTATTAATGGATTTAGTGGGCCAATCGGTTCCACGGTTGTTTATGCTTTTAGTCGTTTATTCATAGTTGGAATGTTGTTTCATTTTGGTTTATTTATATATTTGGAGTTTGAGTTTTGGAGATACCATGGTGATGGATTTTAATATTTCATGAGTGTTTATATGCATGGGATTAAATTTGAATATTATTTTTTTATATACCTCATATATAGAGCTGGCAATTTTTTACCCGATAACCCGTTTATGGTAATAACCCGAAATGACCCGAACTTGACCCGATTAGCTTGTATAGATTTAAGAGTACCCAAAACTTATACTAAAATAAAAATCAACGCGACCCAAAAATGACACGACTAACCCGAATTGCCACCCCTACTCATATATCTTTCACATGCTACGAATGATAACTTATTTAGTGACGCCCGACGTAGTTTGGAGGTGGAAGTTGGCCATCTCGCTTGCTAAAATGTGTGGGGTGTCACACTGACGCTCATATGTAGACTCAGACCCAACTAAGCATTTTGATGGCCATCTTTTCAGAAGACTGACTTGGTGACTCAGCTTGGCATGATCCATGACAATCAACCCTTAATACCTAGAAGAACACACGTGGATTCAATGAGTCAATATCCCACGTGGATAAAGCATTATAACAAGATATTCATGAGCAAATGAGGGAATATTTCATCATTATGACATAGATGTGCCATGGACAGGTGGCTGATTCTAATTAGTTGCTTCATCCTGTGCATGCTTATTGCATGCTTGAAGGGTACAATGTGCACCCCCAAGGGCTCTAAATACCTATCATTGTCTTCCTAGAGGGGGATCAAAATTCTAAACCCTAGCCCAAGATTGGTCAAACACACTTTAAAGAGATAAAGTGCTAGAGAATTGTACTTTGAGCCATTAGAGCTACATTGTTTAGTATAAAAACACACAAACACCTGCACAATGGAGTAGGCTAATGGATGAACCACTCATATGATCGTGTCCATCCTCTTCTCCTCATCTCCTTCTGTATTTTCTTTACTTCTCTTGTCTCCATTACTGTACATTAATAGCTTGAGTTCAATAAAATTTAAGTGGTGATATCTTTGGTATCATCATTTTAGTGTCGTCTGTGGGAAGCGGGGTTTCATATTCTCACTCTCATTTCTAGCTTAGATCCTATTTGAATCTTTGGTAATGATCTAGCTCCACCATTTCTGGACCTAAGTCACCTTTGAAAGAGTTATTGTTAGAACCTTTAAGCATTTTTCAGCTCATCTAGTTCATCTACACTTTCACTCGAGAGATGGGTTCAGATTTGCCTCCAGGTATTGGCCCTAGTTCCAGCCAGGCACCGCCTCAGTCAAAAATGGCTGACATGGCGGCGGTATTGCATTTTCTAGTGGCTAGCCAATAGAAGATGCAAGACCAATTTATATCTTTGAGAGAAACTATGAAGCGAAGTGGCGGATATCAACACTCCGATCGCCAGGGTAGTTATGGATGCGGTGATAGGGGCCACCCCCAGCCCCACAAAAGGAGGCATAATGCCCCCATAGGTAGAGAGACGTGGCCAACCCTAGATGACTTCACCTAGGAAAACAAGTGAAAGAGGGTATTGATGATAAGGATTGTGATGAGGATGACTATTGGGAACCATATGAGTTCGCCCAGCACCTGCTAGCTAGTGAGGGAAATAACGCAAGGCCGACATGAGAAGGCCGACCCAAAACTTCGACCATTGATAGACTTAGTAGAAGGTCATCCTTTGACCATCTTAACCCAATGGGAGACTTACGAGACCGACTCTCATATTCATGCAGTAATAACTCCTCTAAAGGTAATGGTGGATTTGGCACTCGTCATCCTCATCAAGGCCAAGAGGGAGACAAATGGAAGTGAACAGTCATCAGAGGGATGCTGGATGAGAGCAAGTGCCTTATACTACTGATAGGGAAGGTAGTGGAGATAATGTAGTGGCAATAGATAAGCCCTAAAATGGTTCAATTCAAAGGTTGGAGGATGAGATTGACGATATGTTGGAAAGCTGAGACGTAATCCATAGGGGCTACGTGGAAAGGTCTCCCTTTGTAGCTAAGATAATAAACTTCTCCACTCTAATTAAGTTCAAGCCTCCTATTGTAACTCCAATTTATGATGGCAGTACAGATCCGCTACACCACATTGAGATGTATCAGTCGATAATTGATATTTACTCAGTCTCAGACGATATGAGGTCTGAGCCTTCTCTGACTCCTTCACAGGCACAACTCACATCTGGTATACGTCTTTTCCTAAGAAATCAATCGAGAACAGTTAGCCGAGAGATTCTTCCATAACTTTTGTGTCAACATGAAGCCCCCAAATAAAGTCACTCATCTCTTGTATGTGAAATAAGGGAAAAATGAGACACTGAGAGACTACATTGCTCGGTTTAATAAAGAGAAGCTTCAATGGAGGACTACGGGAAAAATATTGTTATGAAAACCCTCATGAGTGGTCTATAGAAAGATAATCTAATCTAGAAGTTGGCCAAGGATCCTCCCAAGTCCATGGTAGAACTTTTAGCTATGGTCAGGAGAATTATGAACGCTAAGGAGGCCATGGGGGACAAAGGGGAAGACGAGAAAGAAGCAAGTGGGGGTAAATCTCAGAAGGTGAAAAGAAAAGATGGAAAGAAAAGGTCGTTCGACGATAAGTTTTTCAGTTACACCCCATTAATAGTAAGTCATGACCTAATCTTGAATGAAATTAAAGATGACAGAGCACTTAAATGGACTGAAAATCTTAAGTCCCCTCCTCACAAGAAAGACAAAAGAAAGTGGTGCAAGTTCCACTAAGACCACGGTCATACGGCAGACAAATGTTTCGCTCTTAAAGATGAGACCGAGAATATTGAAGAAAAGGAAACTTTGGAAGTATGTTGATCGGAGTGGTGCCAAAGATGATTCTCGAAAGAAGCGTGGTGGGTTAAAAGATGATAGGTTGAGCCGATAGGCCCAAACGTATAAGAAAGATGAAGAATCAGACAGCGATGGGAATAACCCTGATCTCCCACCTAAGATATCTATGCCTAAGGAATGCATGCACATTCTCTCATTCATTCTTAAAATGATCAGTGGAAGGAATGGCGGTGGAGGAACTGAGTTGACCGACCATAAGGCACATGTTGTAGAAGAAAAGTCAACAACTAAATAGATGGACGTGAACTCGGCTACTTCAGAGATGAAGACGGGGAAGCTAAAGAAAGTAGATATAGATACCTTGGTGGTAGGATTCTTACGAATAGATTTCAAGGGCATCTTCTCCCCCCATGATGACCCTTTGTTCATCAGCACCAGGGTTCATGGGTATGATGTGTCTCGGATACTAGTGGATGTCATGTTTTGTGACTGTTTCAAAGGATTAAAGCTCAGTAAGAAGAGGTTAGTTCCACATCATCAATCATTGATAGGTTTCAGTGGTGAGAAGGTACACCCACTAGGGGTGTTTGAGATGGATGTATGTATGGGTACCTGACCGAGGTGTCTAATGAAGAAGGTAAGCTTTTCGTGATGGACGAAAACATATTATCGATCTACAATATCATCCTCGACAGAGTAGCACTCAAAGAATTCAAGGCGGTGCCCTCCACCGTTCACCAAATGGTGAAATCCCTTACTCCTTATGGAGTAAAGGAAGTCCAAGGTGACCAGGTAGAAGCAAGAGAGTGTTACTTCAACTCAGTAGAACAAAAAAAGCCTCATAAGAAGCTCACAACCTCATATAATATTGACACTCTTGACCCAATGGACGAGAGGAAACTAAAGATGTACGAGGCCACAGAGGAGGTAGAATCCATCATCCTAAATGAGTATGAGCCAAAAAAACCATCAAAATTGGCTCATCATTGAATAAAGAGGTGAAAGAAAGGTTAACAGAGCTGCTGAGGAAGAGATAAAGCATCTTCACATGGAGCCACGGGGTTATACTGGGGATGGACCCCGAAGCTATATGCCATTGGCTAAACATTGATAAGGATGCCAAGCCAGTAAAGAAAAGGATGAGGACCTACGATAGAGACAGGTACGAGGTCATCCAGGACGAGGGTAAAAATCTCCAATCAGCTCAGTTTATTCGCGAAGTGCTCTACCCAGATTGGTTGTCTAATGTTGTGATTGTGCCAAAAGCTAATGGAAAATGGATAATACGTGTAGACTTCACGGACTTAAACATGGTCTGCCTAAAAGATTGCTTCCTTTTACCCAAGATAAACCAAATGGTATATGCCATGGTTGAGCACGAACTAATGAGCTTTATGGATGCTTATTCGGGGTACAAGAAAATCTTCATGCACAAGGATGACTTTGAGAAGACTTACTTTATCACTGATTAAGGAACCTATTGCTATAAGGTCATTCCATTCGTCCTTAAAAATGCACGAGAAACCTATCAAAGGTTGGTCAATAAAATGTTAGAAGATTAAATTAGGAAACTGCTGACGAAGAGCCTTAAGGACGAAGATCACGTGGATTACCTTGGGAGGATGTTCAACACCATGGATCTCTACAAGATGAAGTTGGATCCGATAAAGTGCGTGTTTGGCATCGCCATTAGAAATTTCCTCGACTTCATAGTTAATCAAAGGGTGATTGAGGTGAACCTAGAGAAAATTAAGTTATTAATAGATATGGACACCAAAGACTATAAAGGACATGTAGAGGTTGACAAGAAGAGTTGTTGCACTCAATCGCTTCATCTCTAGGGTCACAGATAAATGTCTATCATTTTTTAAGATCTTGAGAAAAGTATTTGTTTGGGATGAGGAATGTGAGAAGGATTTTCAAGATTTAAAAACTTATTTGGGATCCTCGATGTTTCTGTCTTGACCAATTCAAGGGAAAATATGTTTTTATATTTGGCAATAATGGAGTCAGCCATCAGTGCTATAATTGTAAGAGATAATGAGAGGGTTCAACAGCCTGTATATTTCAACAGTAAGGCTCTTTAATGGTCTGAGCTCAAGTATACCAAGATAGAGAAACTAGCATATGCTCTGATCCATGCCTCCAGAAAAATGAAGCCCTATTTTTAAGCTTATACTATAGTGGTACTCATTGACTCCTTTGAGGAAGATCATCTATAAACTTGAGAAATCGAGTAGGCTGATGACTTCGTCAATTGAGTTAGGAGATTTTGACATCGTGTACCAACCGAGGACTATAATCAAAGGGCAGGCTTTGGCCGATTTTGTGGCCAAATTCACCTGGGACAAAGTCGATATCAAAATGGAAGATTATATGGTAATGTCAAAAAAAGTTATGGCAAGTCATTCATCAGCCAAGATAGAGCAAGCCGATTTGACAAAAAAAGATTTTTTTATTCCAAAAAGGTGTATTGATAGAGGGGCCTTTCTCAAAAGAAGGCCAAGTATGGAGTCTTTTCATGGGTGGTTCATCTTATAAAAATGGAAATGGGGTTGGGATGATACTTTCGGCCCTGAATGGAATATATATTGAATATGCCCTGAGATTCAGTTTTAAAGCATCAACCAATGAGTCATAGTACGAGGCCCTTTTAGTAGATCTTTCTCTTGCCAAAGTAATGAATGTTGGACATATTATTATGCATAGTGACTCCTAACTAGTCATGAACCAAGTGTTGGGGATCTGCGATGATAAGGAAGAAAATATGGATAAGTATTTAAAGAGAGTTAGAAAGGTGATGGTCAATCTTGGAGAGGTCAAAGTGAAAAGGATCCCTCGGGTGGAAAATAATCGGGCCGATGCTCTAGCAAGGTTAGCCTCGACTATCAGAACAAAGATCAGAAGGACCACCCCTGTTAAAATCCATTAAAAGCCCAGTATTGACGAGGACGACAGTAGGCTTGAGTTGTGCCTAAATTTGAATCTCGAAGAGTCATGGAGGGACCCTCTCATAAAATATATCAGGGACGCAGAGCTCCCAGTTACAAAGGTTGAGAGGAAAAAGTTACGATATAAAATGAAAAAATTCACCGTCATAAGGAACATCCTATACAAAATGGTTTCTTACTTCCTTTGCTTCGATGTGTTCACCCCACTGAAGTGGAATACATCTTTCGAGATGTGCACGTGGGGTCATGCTCAAGTCATATAGGGGGACGATCTCAGGAAAAAAGGATTGTAATGCAGGGCTACTGGTGGTCAACCATGTAAAGAAATGTGATAAGTGCCAAAGATATGCTTGCATACCCCATTAGCCTCATTAACATTTGTCGTCCATCACATCCCCTTAGCCGTTTGCATCATGGGGAATCGACTCGGTGGTACCTCTACCTAAAGTTGCATGAAATTATAAGTATTTGATTATGGCAATCGATTACTTCTAAAAGTGGGTAGAGGCCGAGGCGATGATTTCCATAAGTGAGATGAAGAACTTCAAGTTCATATGGAGGAAAATCATTTGCAGGTGTGATCTACCCTAAACCTTGATTTATGACAATGGAAAGTAGTTCAAAAATAAGTTCTTAGGGTGATATTGCGAAAGGGTCTTCATCAAATAGTTTTACTCAGCGTCGGTCCGACCCCAAGCCAATGGCCAAACCAAGGTTACCAATAGGATAATATTAGACATAATCAAGAAGAAGTTTGAAGATGCCAAGGGTCTATAGACGGATGAGTTACATGGAAACCTATGGGCCTAAAGGACAACGGATAGGACACCTATAGGGGAGACACCATTCATGCTAGCTTTTGGATTAGAGTTAGTAATCCCCATTGAACTCACCTTCGTAGTCACAAAGAGACCAATAGTGAAGAAAGGAGGCTTGACCTAGACCTAATAGAGGAAAGATGAGAGAATGCTAAGATCAGACTGCAACATATCAATAGAGAGCAACCAAATTCTACGATAAGAGGGTCAAAGCAAGGCCAATTGTGGTGGGGGAGGTGTCAAACTGTTTTTGGCAGGAGTTGAACAAATTACATTCGAACTGGAACAATCCATATAGTCTCACTAAAGAAGTCATCCTTGGAACTTACAGACTAGATAACCTAAAGAGAGAGCCTTTATCTAATCCGTGGAATGCAGATGATTTGAATAGATATTATTAATAGGTCTGAATGTCATTTGTGTGTCATCCTCTTTGTGTGCAGAGATTTCTTATGTTTGTAATATTTCGAAGTAATGAATGAAAAATTGCAAGTCTTTCCTTATAGCTTTATGTTCAATTATCAAATGTGTGTTTTGAACTGCTCTAAGATACAAAAACATCATTCTTATGGTGAATTAGTTTTGACTCACTCTAAGTGATATGATAAACCATGGGAGACTCGGCTCGTCTCTGAACTCTTAAATAACATCGAGATGGGGGGGATAGTGTGACAACATCACTTAGGTGGTGAAAAACACAAAAAAATGATAAAACCATTTAATTATGGTTATTTGAACATCACAAGGTACTGATCTCAAAGTTAAAACTCCCTTGGCGAAGACGAAAGTGTATGAAGAGATGAGACTTGTCCGCACACTCCCAAAAATGATGAGAAGGGACTTATATTAACCTAATTAATTTGGTTATTTGAAGTTAAAAGTAATTTAATAGTGGTTATGTTGAACATCATGAGGTGGTGATCTCATATTTAAAACTCCCTTGGCAAAGATGAGAGTGAATGAAGAGATGAGACTTGTGTAAACAGTCCCAAAAACGACGAGAGGGGATTTATATTAACATCATTAATTCGGGGATTTCAAGTTAAAAGCCATTTAATTATGGTTATTATGAACATCACAATATGGTAAATTAAATGTCATTCTCACAATCTCATAAGCTAAGAGAGAGAACTTATGGTTAAAATCATTCATATAGTAAAGATATCATCAACAATACGACACAAAACTTGGAAAAAATAGTAATCTTCATTAACGAAAATGATGATTACATATATACCGTAAAGAAAATGTTAAAGTTACAAATGAAAGATACAAAATGTTCATAAAACAAATTGATGTCGGTCGCATCAATTGATGTCGGGCACCCTCAGCACTCGGCTCATTGATGTCGGTCGCATCCCCAGCTCTTGCCCCAGCAGCCTCGTCTCCCTCTCCTACCCCAGTAGCCTCATCAACAATTTGAATTGGGCTCTTGGATGTGGTCGTTGCTTTAACATCGACCAATATTGTTTGAAGTATAGGGTCTGGCAAGTCAAGGGACTCCAGATCTAGTCGAATTAAGGAGACAGCCTCGGAGAATTTCAAAATAACCCATCGACTGGCCATTTTTTCACCCCTTTCAATGTATTGACAACCGAAGTTGCCAAACTCCACTGAGTTCTTGTAGGCCTTCACAGCCTCATCCTTGGCCTTTTTGATGGCCTTTGTTGTTGTGGCTACTTGGTTGGTCGTCATAGAAGCCAGAGCATTGTCTGCCTCCTTCCTTAAAGCCACAAGAGCATCTTCATTCTCTCTTTTCAGGTTAGCAGGGGATTTTTTGAGGTTAGAACTCATGGAATTCACCTTGTAATTCAAGTCCATCTCGGCCTCTTGTACCTGGGGGAGTTTTCAGTCTTCCACTCCGTGGCATGGGTAAAGGCACACATGGACTATAAAAACACAAATGAAAAAAGTTAGTATGAGACGATGTAACACTTGACAAAATTTTTTTTTTTTTTTAAAAAGTAAAGTCGACTACTTGGGCCATGTGATGAAGAATAAAGACAACAACTTAAGGCACGACTATTGAATCCAAGAGGAGATAGTCGAACTCAGTTAGGAAGGTAAGGACGATTGCCTTTGATCTCACACTACTGGTGATGAGAGAATCTGAGCTTGCCTTAAGTTGAGTGAGACGAGATGTAATGGAAGCATCAATGGAGATTTGGGAGGTAGGAGTCGGCCTTATATAAGAGGTATGTTTCCTCGGCCTCGTCTTTCGTTATTGGAGAGGTCCCCCTGTCGATTAACTCTTTTCTCTTTTGCCCGGTGTCGGCATGGCTCGGGCCATCGATTGTTATTTTCTTATCGGCAGCATTGACGGGTTGTTTACTTCCCTTTCGACTTAATGTGCCTGAATGATAGGAGCCATCATATTCCAAATATGACATGGGATATTAGGAGGAAGATCTGAAAGAAAGAGAATACGATGATTAGTAAAAATCTTCAGAGATGAGAAAATAATTATATAAAAATAAAGTATGGAGAACTTACATAACTCGTCCAGGGGTCAACCCCAAGATCTGACGACTCAAAGAAGGAAGGGGCCATCAATTCTTCAAACTCGGCTAAACCCCCATCCTTCCTCTGGAGCCTTAAGAAGTCAACCCTCATCCTATTATCAACACTGAGGCCGGGGTCTAACTTCACAAATATGGAGGGATTTTCCCAAACACAGGGAACCCTCGTCTCAGTGTCATCAAGGGAAACGTCGGCTGTGAACTCCCAATCCCAAAAAATGAATAAGTACATCGTCTGCAAGTGATGATTTTAGGTTTGGTTGATGTGAAGAATTTTCTTATTAGGCTTCCTTTCCCCCAAATGGTAATAACCCAACTGGGCCCTGGTTGATGATACATTATAGTAGGCTTTGAAGATGCTAACTAAAGGGCCGTCTTCGTACTTCAACTTCCAAAGAGATATTAAGCCAAGTATAATCCTCCAAGAGTTTGGTGCCAACTGGGCAAGAGCAATCCCCATGCTGGAAAGGATGGTTCGTATGGAAAGGTGGAAGGGAAGGATAAAGTCAACCCTAAACATCTGTTCATAGATGGAAATTTCACCATGTCGGTTGTCAAAGTCTCTCTCGTCCTCATTTGGGACTCTCCTAGTAATGGTTGACCTAATATCTTACATGTGCCTCCAGATAAAATGGTCAGACACCCTAACGCTGGAAGGAAAAGTTTAGGCATAAGAAACATAAAGTGGTTCCCTTGCCTCAAAATTAAAATCATCAGCGGGCACCTCAGTGGTCGGGGCCCCACTTGGGAACGTCTCATGGAATTCTCCCTTGATCATGGATGACAAGGGAACAACTATAGGGGGTGTTACCATGATTACCCTTGGATCATTAGAGAACTAGGAGGCAGAAGATTGGTGGCTTTATGAAGACTTGGTTGCATCAGACTCAACCGTATGAGATGAGTGAACATGAAGAGCCTCTTCAAAAGAGGCAACTAGTGAAGAAAATCGAGAAGATTAGGGGTTGTAGCCCTTAAAAGATGAGGATGAGAGATCAAACATCTCGGCCCCACCTCAACTATTGGAGCAGGGATGATAGCTAAAGGGATTGGGAAGATTGGTAGTGTAAGGTCGGCTCCGACTTTTCTCTTAGCCTTAGCCTCTGCCACACCTTTCTTATCTCCCTAAGGATCTTATCACTTAAATGGGGGTATTGGCCTAAAAGTTCGTAGAGATCCCTAAACATCCAAGGGTTTGACTACAGTTGACTAAAAGATTAAAAGGGATAACTCAAACATTTTTACCTAAGAATACCAAGAACTTAAAGAATAAACATCATCGAGAAGATGACCAGAGTTATGCCAATAAAAATCACAGTGGGCAAACAGGACGACAAACCACCTAGAAACATCATTAAACTGCCCTTAGACAACATCAAATCACTATGCCACCACTAAATCTCCTAAAGCTAGACTTTAAACCACCTAGAAAAACCATCGAAAAAACATAAATCTTAGCGAAAAACTCAAAAAAGCAATGAGGGCAGTCAATGGCAAAAAACTCAAACAAAGGGCACTAGAATGTTACTTGAGTGAAGAAGAAGACATGAAAAGCTAGAGAATCCTTAGAAGCTCACTGAAATGCCTATAAATGGAGAGAGAGAAAAGAACAAAGGTAGGTAAGAACTCTTGGGCAAGAAGGTGAGAGGTTTGGATAAGAAAGAGAGAACGTTTAGTTTTTCGTATTTAAAATAAGTAATGATTGGGCACGATTATCCAAGAGCCAAATCATTACTTGGAACAATTTACTAAGATTGTCGCCACCCTATCTTGGAAAGCACGCCAATGCACACACCTATTGACAGATGCCAAGTTTAGAGAACTCTACCCGGGGACATTGAAATGACGTCTATACACTCAGCCAAACTGGTTTACGACCTGAACAACCTCAGATGACGAGGGGATATCCTTATAGGTGGACACCCGACTATACCCCTCATCCTTCCACTCACATTGAAGACTAAGGGATAAAGGGTGGTTGATGTACATAAGTGTGGTCCTGTTTTCAACAGATCTCAACTCGGCCCTGGCCACTCATTGGGGGAAACAAATATGGGACGACTAAGCAGAAGCCTAACCTCAAATGGCCTCGTCCTCGGTGACTAGTCAGACATATAACACCTCAGTAATATCAGTTCTCTTCCATGACGCTTCGACCTCGTACATGAGCAAAGGGGCCGAGGCTCATATGTTGACTCAGACCTAACTCAGCATTATAATGGTCATCTCTTTAGAAGACTGACCTAGCAACTCGGTTCAGCCTAGTCCATGACAATCGTCCATTGACACCTAGCAGAACACACATGGATTCAATGAGTAACTATCCCACGTGGACAAACTATTATAAAAAGATCTTCATGATCACTTGAGGGAATATTTCACCATCAATACATAGACGTGTGTTTGTCAATTTATAAAATACCCCAAGTGCACGGGCTATTATAGAATAACAAGTGTAAGAACGAGTTGAACCCACAGAGATTTGTTAATTTTTCCTTCAAAGTAATTGTGACTGTCCAACTAGACTAAATGATTTTAGAGATGAGATGTAATATTAAACTAAGCTAACATGAATAAAAAGTGCGACTATGAGAGATATAATCAAGTGAGCATGAAAACTAGGACGTTGGATCCATTTATCACATTCAACTAATATTATGCAATAATTTAAACTCGTCATTTTTGATTTTATAACTCAAATTAAACCGACTCTCGTCATATACAATTCGGAAGATAACACAGTTAAGTTCATAATAAAATTTAACATCTCTAAATTTAGACGGCTAAAAGCCCTATTCTCTTAAAAGTTCACTTTTAAATTTCAAAATATTGTATATAGGCATGGACTATAAATTAATTTAATAAAAATATAACCTATCAAAAAGTACTCATATATAAAATAAAATAAACATGAATTTTTTCAAACAATGCCGAAGGTTTAAAACACACTCTTATGTCATTTTAAATGAATACCGAATTTTTAAAACTTTTAGAACATATCGGGAATAAAGACGAATTTAAACTACACCCAATATTAATCAAACATAATAAACTTCACCTAGTCCTAGCAAAAAAATTAAGCTAGCTTCATTGAAGAATAAATAAAAATGTAAGAATGAATATTACTTCTCATTAATAAATCAACTTACAAAAATAATCGAGCGTTACAATTGATGTTGACAAAACTTCTCCCACAAAATAATTCTTGGCCCTCAATAAAATATACTTTCAAAATAAAGGAACTAAACAATATCTCTCAAATCTCTCAATGAGCCAAATGGTCTTATTTATAGACTTATGAATAAAGTGTTTAGGTTGGAGTGAAACTCTCTTTGATTGGTTGTATTTGAGTTGATAATTATCTCTTGGAGTCTTGAGAAGAGTCAGAGGTAATTGAGAAGTCGTTTTTTTAATAAATAATTATCCCCAATTTTGGCACTATTCACGTCACATTCACGTCATTATTCATAACACGCAGTTAATCGCATTTTTGACCCCAAAAACTTCAAAGTTATGAGTCTTGTTAAGACCTTTCTGAAAAGCTATGGCACAGCCTCAACGGACACTCGAACGATTTTATAAAAAATATTAAGAACA
Organism: Sambucus nigra; assembly: GCA_949130495.1. NCBI lineage: Eukaryota > Viridiplantae > Streptophyta > Magnoliopsida > Dipsacales > Adoxaceae > Sambucus > Sambucus nigra. Next base: position 449,863,461 of record OX422210.1, on the reverse strand, counting down.
TCTGTATCAACCGTGTCGTGTCTTGTCGTGACGTATCGTAACAATTTTTGCACATCGATTCCTTTGTTTTCCAAATTTTTGGGAGTACGTGTGAAGATTCAAAATAAAAATATTTAATTCAAATTTAGGAACATAAATATTTTAAAAATTATAGAATTACCCCTCTTTGCATTTTAGCCCCTGAAATTCATAAATTGCTCGTTTTAATCCGGAATTCAAATAAATTTTAGAGAGAACTTTATTTTGACTAGATAAATATTTAAAATTATTTTCAGGCCCATAAAGTTTGGAAAATAATAATTTCACCCCTTCAAGTTACTAAAATTGTATTTTTAACTCAAATTCTATTCAAACTTACATTTTTCTTTTATTTTAAGAAAACGACTCTAAAAGCTCGTTATTTATAATACAAAGGATTTAACAAGGTCTATATTTGGGTATAATTAATGCAAAATAATGTACTAATCAAATATCCCCAAACCTAAACTTTGCTAGTCCTCGAACAAAAATATTTTTTTTTAAATCTAACTCACTTTCGTAGGAATCACTATTGCACTTAGTATGTGCAACAAGCCGTTAAACCCTAGGTTACCCTAGTGGACGAGTTTTATCTCGTGAGATTTTGAAATGAATATACCCACAAAATTAAAAAACTTGACTCAATACAAAAGACTCAAAAGATTTGAATGTTACATTTCTTATCCGAAAGTTCGTTTTGATTTAAAATGTCACGTGATGCACTCTCAATCGAACACTCGGAAATGGATTATTTTCTCTAGGTATATGTGAATAAAAGAGTAAATTTAAATGAGAAAATTTCACATATACATGATCAAAAATGACTTTTTGTTATGGATGAATATGGTCTCATGAATGAGAAATCGATTACTTATTGAAAACGTTGAATCGCATAATAGATCCTATTTATCTTCTCTTCACACTATAACTAACTTCACTTGAGATCGATTAGAACTTTCTCTAGTTGTATTATAGGCTCGGGTTTGGCTAGAAAGAATAGTATGGAGTTCAAAATTTCTGAGAATATAAAGGTTTTTTCCCGGTATTTCGACTTTTAGGCACTTTTTATTCCAAACTGCACTTTCCTTTTTTTTCTTTTTCTTTTCGACTCACATTTTTTTTCATCTTTTTTTTTTCTTTTTTTTCTTTTTTTCCACACATCATTTTTTTGCAATTTTTTTTTGCCTTTTTGTCAACCGTAATTTTATCCTAGTATTCTTAAAAAAATGGGAAGGGCTTCTTTTTATGGGCTTTAAAACTCCCAGTTGGAGTTGGGTAGGATAATGGGTTTTCAACAAATGGATTATTTTCTTTTTGGCTCAAATGGGCTTGCAACGGAATTATATAAAAAAGTTGGAGTTTAGGCTTAATTTTGGACTCAAACGATGGCCTAATCTCATTTCTCGAGTTTCGTTCAGTTCATTTGTGTTTCAAGACGACTCACTAAGACTTCTAGTGCTTAAGATTCACATTTTGACCTTTTGTTTTCAATAATTGAACAAAACAAAGAATCTGAGATAATCAACGAATTTATAACTGAAGGAAAATTTGAGTTATTTTAACGCGGATTGATTTAAAACTCTTGAAAATGATGAATGACATAAAAATCTCACCAGGCTAAAAATCTCCACATTTATTCATTAAGCATATTAACTTTCGCCTCAATATCCATTTTCGATCATATTGTATGGCTAATGTGTAAAAAATTTCATAAGTCAAGAGATCCATGAATTAATACTATATTAAGAAATTCGTTTCAAAACTCAATTATATTGAAAATCATTTTGGATTTTTGAAATTTTTCTTATTTTTTTTTTCAAAAATACCATCCTTACCCCCACACCTAAATTTTACATTGTCCCCATTGTGTGCTCAAATAAAAAAAATGGACAAAGAAAATAAAGTAAAGAAGTGAAATGACGATATTACCTTTGAACTTCACTTTGCTACCAACATCCAAAGCAACAAATGTATGTTAACGAAAACAAATAAAAAATAACAAAAAAAAGGAAAAAAAACTACACTAATAATATATAAACTATTGACAATTACCATCATCATCATAAATTAATAATCGAAATAGTTGTGGGTCATTCTAATTAATAAACATTATAGCACTTGGTGCCAAAACATCATAAATTTGAGAGTATAACCGCACAATATAAATTTCAACCATAAATCCATGGTTATAATGGTGTTCACCAACATCATCAATAATAAACAAATTTCAATCGCACGAATCATATGTCGATACATCACATGGGGTAGAAAATTACAATAAGGATCCAAATATTTGCTATCTATTTTTCGAAAATAGTCAAGTAAAATTGGGGATGCATACTTCACTCCTAAATGTGAGATTTTATGAAAAGCACGAGAAAAAAAGGTATCACGAGGCAATCCACTTTCTTCATCAAAGATGGGAGGGCCGTCATAACGACTTGAAGTATCACTAAAATCGGATGACGAATCCTCAAATAAATTTTTTCACATATAAGAAGAATCAACATTTTTCTCAATTAAATTAGGAGAAAAATCTCGACAAAAATTCACATAAAAATCATCACAATTATTACATGTGTCAAGGTTGTAAAAATTTTGCTCACAAAATTGATTATTCCCATTTAATTCATGATTATTTTTAGAAATAGCATCATTATACCATTTGTTTACCTCTTTGCAATTGATACACTTTGATGGTAAAATAGTAATTAAAGGGGTTGGATTCTCATCCATACCTCCTTTAATTTTTAAAATGATTAATGACCCATCTGATCCAAATTGAAATACGTAATCATCCATTTTTTTCGTATTTTGTAAAAATACGTCCACATGATTAATAAAGGTATATGAGAAGGATGATGGGATAACAATATGAGGACTACCCATTGTAATTTACAACACATTAATCTTTTTTTCTCCTTTATGAAATTTATAAAAAACTAAAATGCGAAAAGTAAAAAAAAACTAGTCCGAAAGTCACAACTTCTTTTTAAAAAAAATTTGAACAAATCCCCGGCTACGATGCCAAAAACTTGTTTGTCAATTTATAAAATACCGCAAGTGCACGGGATATTATAGAATAGCGAGTGTAAGTACGGGTCGAACCCACAGAGATTTGTCAATTTTTCGTTCAAAGTAATTGTGATTGTCCAACTAGATTAAATGATTTTAGAGAAGAGATGTAATATTAAACTAATCTAACACAAATAAAAAGTGTGACTACGAGAGATATAATCAAGTGAGCGTGAAAACTAGGACGTTGGATCCATTTATTGCATTCAACTAATATTATGTAATAATTAAACTCGTCATTCCCGATTTTATAACTCAAATTAAACCGACTCTCGTCGTATTTAATTCGGAAGATAACACAGTTAAGTTCACAATAAAATTTAAGGTCTCTAAATTTAGATGGCTAAAATTCCTATTCCCTTAAAAGTTCACTTTTAAATTTCAAAATATAGTCTTTAAGCATGGACTAGCAATTAATTTAATAAAAGTATAACCCATCAAAAGTACTCATATATAAAATAAAAAATTATTTTTTTTCAAACAATGCTGAAGGTTTAAAACACACTCGCGTGTCATTTTAAATGAATACCAAATTTTTAAAACTTTTAGAACATGTCGAGAAATAAAGAAGAATTTAAACTACACCCAATATTAATCAAACATAATAAAGTTCACCTAGTCCTAGTAAAGAAATTATGCTAGCATCATTAAAGAATAAATAAAAATGTAAGAATGAGTATTAATTCTCATCAATAAATCAAATTACAAAATAATCGAGCGTTACAATTGATGTTGACAAAACTTCTCCTACAAAATAATTCTTGGCCCTCAATAAAAATATACTCTCAAAATAAAAGAACTAAAAACTATCTCTCAAAGCTCTCTCTAAAATTCTCTATCAAAATAATTAGCCAAATGGTCTTATTTATAGGCTTATGAATGAAGTGATAGTGTTGGAGTAAAACTCTCTTTGACTGGTTGCATTTGAGGTGATAATTATCTCTTGGAGTCTTGGAAAGAGTTGAAGATAATTGATAAGTCTTTTTTTTTAAATAATTATCCCCAATTTTGGCACTATTCATGATACTATTCACAACATCAGCTTTAATCCCATTTTTGACCCCCAAAAATCAAAATCTCAGTTCCGTCCGACTTCAAAGCTATGAGTTTTGTCAATACCTTTTCGAAAAGCTATGGCACGGCCTCAACGGACACTCGAACGATTTTATAAAAATTATTTAACACATCTGTATCAACCGTGTCGTGTCGTAACAATTTTTGCACATCGACTCCTTTGTTTTTCAAAATTTTGGGGTACTTGTAAAAATGCAAAATAAAATTAATTAATTCAAATTTAGGAACATAAATATTTTTAAAATTATAGAATTACCCCTCTTTGCATTTTAGCCCCCGAAATTCATAAATTGCTCGTTTTAATCCGGAATTCAACCAAATTTCAGAGAGAACTTTATTTTACCTAGAGAAATATTTAAAAAATAATTTCAGGCCCATAAAGTTTTGAAAATAATGATTTCACCCCTTTGAATTACTAAAATTGTATTTTTAAATCAAGTTTTATTCAAACTGACATTTTTCTTTTATTTTACGAAAACGACTCTAAAAGCTCATTATTTATAATACAAAGGGTCTATCAAGGTCTAGATTTGGACATAATTTATGCAAAATAATGCACTCATCAATGTGCTAGGGACAGGTGGCTGATTCTAATTGGTTGCTTCATCCTGAGAATGCTTATTACATGCTTGGGGGTACAATGTGCACCCCCTAGGGCTATAAATACCTATCATCTTCGTCCTGGAGGGAGATAAAAATTCTAAACCCTAGTCCAAGTTCTGTCAAACACACTTTAGAGAGAGAAACTGCTAGAGAATTATACTTTGAGCCATTAAATCTCCATTGTTTAGTATAAAAATACACAAACACCTACACAGTGGAGTAGGCTAACGTGTCCATCCTCTTCTCCTAATCTCCTTCTATATTTACTTTACTACTCTTATCTCCATTACTGTATATTACTAACTTGAGTTCAATACAAATTTAAGTGGTGATATATCTAGTATCATCAAGATTTTTTTTTTTTTAACTACTTTACTTAACACATCTCTTCCCTCGATCCACTAACCTCTTAAATGTATACTGCTTAGAAAATTTTCCACCTTTACTTACTTTACCATCATGTCTCTTCCTCGGTCTACTATCCTCTTACACGTAAGCATAATTCTACCTTTTCATTAACAAATTATCTCAAGCATATAGGTACATGCCCTCAAAAGTTAAAATAATTCTCACTGTAGTTGTAAATATGCTTAGTCCATCCAAAAACCCCAAAGCAACTCAATCCTATTTCTAAACAAACACCAAAAAATACCTAATTTATTTTATTTGTCCACTACAAGACCACCTCTCCTCTCCTACCCTATTAACCCCTCAACCACTCCTCTACAATCTCGAGGCTCCTCTCTATTTATATAGACACAATATACATTGATCCAATTGTGTATTTCCACATATATTGTGTTGTCATTTCACCCGTGATTTTAATTTGGTTTCACGGGGTTCGATTTAGTTTAATATACAAGTGATTTTGATATAATTTTGATCTTATTATTTTTTATTTATGTGATTTCATACGATTTTGTATAAGTTATTTGGTTTTCAACTAAGTATGATTTTGATTTTGACCCTTTTTGAATATATCCATTATTTTTATATTTTAATTTTCAAGTTGAACGTTTTCTTTTAGTTTTGAATATGAGTAAGGATTTTTTTTATGAATTTCAACTTATATAGATATGGAATGGTTTTGTGTTTATATTTTGATGTCTATATAAAAATTTATTTGGTATGTTGCGATGCAAAATGAATTTTGTTTGGTATATGTTGCAATCCGTGGTTTGAATCACAAGTATTGAGATTTTTTGAGTTTTTTTTTTACATAATTCCCACTTTTAATGCACAATTTGGCTTACCGCTTTCTTTATATCTAATATCTAAATATAATTTTGGTGTCTCTTCTCGTAGTATTGACATGAGTCAACCATTTTTAAGGTTAAACATCTAATATTTATTATCTAAAGTCCCTCAAAATTACTCTCCCACACTGTTAATCTGAAACGATTCTCTATAAGCACAACTCTCCCCTTCCATTTTAATTGATGTATCCAGACCATATCTCCCTTAATTCCCCATCGCTCATTTTAATCGATGACTCACTCTCTCTCCTCACCCTTCCCTCTCCCTCTATGACGACTCAGAGGCCTCCTTTTAGGGTTTCCCATCCGGAAGACTCCGTTTTGGGTTTGCCAAGCTGGTTGTTTAATCGATTGTAGGTCACACACACACACACACACACACACACACACACACACACATATATATATATATAGTGTGTGTGTGTGTGTGTGAGTTTATATGAACATAATATAGCAAAACACCCACCCAAAAAAACCCAGTTTTTTGTTTCTTGAACTAGGCTAAGAAAGATCTTTGCAGATCCAATTGGTTTCACAAGTAAGTTTGTACTTTCTTTCTCTTTATTGGGTTTTTTTATTTAATTTCTTGATTTGGGGTTAATTGTCTAATTATCAAAAGGGTCGTTGACTATTGTACACTTCATCTTTTTTTTAGAATTTGTATGTGCAAAATTGTGTGAAAGAGAGATTTTTGTAAGCCAATTGTGTGGTAATAATTATTGGGATTAATTTCAGTTTATTTTTATCTTTGGGGTTGTATTAAGTGATTTTTTCAATTGGGTTTTAATTTGTAATTATTGGGTTGTTGAATGTAAATGGTTTAATGAGATTAAGTTTCTGTTTTTGGGTTATTGAATTATTGTACAAGAAAGTTCATATTTCCTTTTCTTTGATTGGGTTTTTCGTTATTTTTAGAATTTGTATGTGCAAAATTGTGTGAAAGAGAGATTTTTTGTATGCCAATTGTGTGGTAATAATTATTGGGATTAATTTTATTTTATTTTTATCTTTGGGGTTGTATTAAGTGATTTTTTCAATTGGGTTTTAATTTGTAATTATTGGGTTATTTAATGTAAATGGTTTAATGAGATTTTTTGGGTTATGGAATTATTTTACAAGAAATTCCATATTTTCTTTTCTTTGATTGGGTTTTTCGTTATTTTCTTTCTTGATTTGGAGTTTAATAGTTTAATTATCGAAAGGGATGTTGACTGTTTTACACTTTTTATTTATATTTATTTAGGGGTAGATGAGGTCGATTATTGCTAAGATGAGGCAAGAGGGGTTTCAGCTCAATTCGTTTGTGTACAGTAAGGTGATTGGTCTTTATAGAGATAATAGTATGTGGAAGAAAGAAATTGGCATTGTCGGAGATAAGGGAGATGGGGGTGTCGCTAGATAAATGGATTTATAGTAGTATCGTCGATACGTTTGGGAGATATGGTGAACTAGGAGATTCCTTAGAAGTTTTTTGAGAAAATGCAACAAGAAGGGATAAAATCGGATATAACGACATGAAATACTTTGATCTAGTGTCATTGCGAGTATGGGGATCTTAAAAATGCCCTTGATTTGTTCACTAGGATGCAAGAACAAGGAGGTTTGTATCCTGATCCAAAAATATTTATTATTAACTGTATTCAAGTGATACTTTCCTCTTACCAACTATGTTATGTGTATAGTATATATAAAATGGGTAATTCTTTGATTATGTTCTTGACAGTAGATGGATATCTCTATTTACATGTGTTTTGTTGTTTACATTCTTATGTTTGTTAGTAGCATTAAGCAACCATTTTTATTTCAAGATTTTCTTACTTTCAACTATAATATAATTTGTGTATCATCTTTGACTTTGAAATTTAGAGTTGAATATGAAAGTGCATGTTAGTCTTTCATTTCATATTTATCATTCATTTTGCACTATCAATTTGTAAGATGAAACCCGAAACTAGGTGTAAATATATGAGAGGATATGTAGTCATGTTTTCGCATATATAATTTTACTTTTGCAATATATTTTGTTTACAATATTTTTCAAATGAGTACGGCCAAAAAATGTTCCCTCTAATAAACACTCTTAAACCAAACTTTGTTCACGTATATACCATATATTTACATATATATTACATTACTTTTTTAACCTTATAAAATTGAAAATACGTTACAAGTTCTACAAATCTCTTGCGCATCACGCGGGATCAAAATCTAGTATTATATATAACTTGGGATCTTCACATGTAGGTCCCATTTGAACCTTTTTACCATATTTAACTCCCGCCGTTTTTTCTTTCACCATTTAGGTCCACAAGTCGATACTTTTAAAAAGATGTATTGTATGTTTACATAAATGCCCCTTTCCCCATAATTCTCTCAACTAAGAACTAAGGGTGTTTGCGGTCCGGTCCGATCCGGTTTTGGAGTGTTTTTAGGACCGGAGCACATTAATCGGTCCTAAAAAATTATGGAGTGAGACCGGACTGAAAAAATCGGTTTCGGTCCTATTCGGTTTTCAAGCGATTCGTATTCGGTCTCGGTCCTATTAGGTCCATACCCATATGAAACAACACATTTTTTATTTATTAAAAACAACACATTTTTTTAAATAAAAAAAGCACATTTTTTTTAAAACAACATTTCTCTTTTAAAAAAAAAACATCACTTGAAAATAAAAGGGCACGCTTTTGAAAAACAACATTTTTTTTTATTAATAATAGCACACTTATTTTTAAAAAACAGCACACATTCGTTAAAAAACAGCACTGTTTTTTTTTTAAAATAGCCTTGTTTTTAAAAAAAAAAAACAGCCCTGCTTTTTTTAAAAAACAAAAACAACCCTCAATTTAACCTTACCCATTGTAAACAACCCACAAAATTAACACAAGTCATAGAAGTTCATCCACACAAATCATAAAAATTAACACATTGCTATGAAATGGAGAGCATCATATAAAAATTAACACAAATCATAGAAGTTCATCCACACTGCTATGGAGAGTATCCACACAAAATTAACACAAATCATAGAAGTTCATCCACACTGCTATGGAGCATCCACACAAATCATAAGAATTAACACACTGTTGTGAAATGGATAGCATCACATAAAAATTAACACAAAGCATCCAGAGCATCACACAAAATACACAAAACATCACACATAATAGAAGTTCATACAAAACATAAAACAAATGTGACAACCCGCTCACCAAAATAAGGGGTGGCCAGCCTGATACTCTAATATAACAGGAGTCCCGGATGGAATCATTCTCAGCATCCCAATAAATTATAGAGTATCCAGGATAACCACCCAATATTTCAGAAAACGGGTTGTCAAAAATTTTATTTTAAAGTTAAAGAAAGAATTTAAACAACCCAAATCCTGAACAGATAGAGGAAACCCCATGAATGTATATATATACTATAATAACAAAGAGTATAAGGAGAAAGGACTGAATATGTTGTCGATCCACAGACTCTACAATGGTGATGAACAATGTAATTAATTATAGAATACATTACATTAACCAATTACAAAAGTTTGGGCCTCTCGCCCGAGTAAAAGACCTGATCTTAACTAGAGTGCCAAAAATGAAAACGGCTACACAATATAACCCGTAATACCCGCAAAGCATCACGGCTCACCGAAATCACCGGAATAGGAAAGTCAGAACAGGCGTCCTTGCGGCGGAGCTACCTGAACGGATGCAAAATGCATGCCCAACAAGAAATATGAACGGGTCAGGGCCCGATTTTATATGATCACTAGATGAATAAAATGTATGGCAATCATGAACAAATGGGATGACTAAAAGTAATAAACATCTACCTACACAAGTTAAAGCATAAGCTACGACATTAGAATTTACCATGAATCTAATTTAACTATGCAAGAAAGAAAAATAAAAATAAATAACTTTAATTAAAACTTTCACCATGTACACTTAATCTTTTCATAATTTCATTCCTTATTAGGAAAAATTACAATTATAAATTCCTTGGGGTTTTCCATTCCTTAACAGGAATATAATCATCATCCAATGCTCTTTGTGGCATTTCATTGTGATTTTTATGGCACTTATAAACCATCAATTCCCACTTGATTAAGAATAGTTATATTCATATGCATATAACGATTCTAAGACTACCCCTCCGAGTTTCCCCACTGGGAGCGTCCCTAAATGACCATCATCTTCCAGGGGCCTATCAAACAAGGCAACCTGGTCACCTATAACGCAAGATGTCGGGAAGCAGCCATATGCCTGCGGGAGAGTCAAGAACACACCCGGAATCTCCTCACCAGCGCAGAAAACATAACACAAATGCGCATATGGCCTAGGACTATATCCACCCTGCATTCACTAGCCAGGGGCATTACCATGCACGCGAACTTCCCTTATGATGTCATTTAGAGAGGTGTGTTTAAGCAAATTAGCATTTACCATATACATGATTAAGTAAATTATCATTTACCATCATTATAACCATTTCCATTTCATTTTCTTTCCATATATATGTTTCCTTTTATCCGAAACCATAATAATTTACATTATTGTAAATACCTCATTTTATACCCGGAGCCATACTTAATACGTTCTATCATTGCAACCTCGATGAATAAATAAACTTTCAATTTATTCTCCCAAGATACGTTGTAAAGTTATTATAAACCATCAAGACTAACATAGCTCAATAGAGCCTCTAAAGTCTCCCGAACATAACACTACGACTCCTAGTTTAATAAAAATCAACTAGAAGAAAGAATGCCCTATCATCATTTGGCATATCCCCGGAAAAGTCCCCACATAACATATTTCTAATGTAGGGAAATCCCTCAACTCATCTAGGACTCTAAAACTCTAAGTTTACTTCATTCAAGAAGGTCCTTAAATCCTAAGCCTAACGAAAAAGAATGGAAATTGAGTTAGAAAAATAACTCAAAATTGCAGCACTACCGAATCAATTCGCCCTGGCCGAATCGATTCGGACTGGAAAGCGAATCGATTCGGACCAGCCGAATCGATTCGGGTGGGAAACCTGACTTTATCCAACTTACCGAATCGATTCGGTCCATCCGAATCGATTCGAACCCTTCAGACCTGGACACTGCCCCTCTAGCGAATCGATTCGGTCCTGCGAATTTTTTCAAGTTTTGTCTTAAGGGTTATGAACCCTAAATTTCCCAAACCTCAATTCTCTTCCATTTTAAACACAGCCAACAACATTTATCTATCCAAAAGTTATCCTACATGATTTATAACCATTATCATCCACAATTTTATCATCAAAACTAAGATTTGACTTTAAATCCCGTAAATTTCATTTTTGGTCTATAAATATAAATACACAACTATCACACAAATTATTCATCTTAAATCACATACTAGCAAGTAGAAAACTTGCATTAGGGTTGAAATCTCAGATTTCTTTGTGTAGTAGCAACAATCCATCTTCAATCTTCATTTTTCTCTCTTCTTTCTCCACTTTTCTCTTCTTTTCTCTTTCTCTCCTTTTCTCTCTATGTTAAGACATAATATGAGGGAATTAGGGGACTTGGAAGACGAAAATCGGGGCTTAAGTCTAAAGTCTCCAACTTAAGTGGTTAATACCACATTAAAATGACTCGCAAATACGCATATCAGCTAAAACCAGGTAAAAGTGCCCGAAATACAAAAATACAATATGGCACTTATTTTGACTGTCTCGCACCTTCCGCGACTAACTACGCCCTCTAAAATGGCATCCGGAAATTTTATAAATTATTTCAAGTTCCAGTTTCATATAAACCACAGTGTCATTTAAAACACATGACACTATAAAACATACAACAGAATGATATTTACTTAAACATACAGTAAATACGCAACGATCCAGTAAATATTAACTTTCAACTCATTAAATTAATATTTACTCCGGTTCCAACATTTTATATAATTACCTTATGCGGTAAAATAATATAAAATCAGCTTCCTAAAAACGAGGGTTGTTACATACTCTCCCCCTTATGAGGGAATTTTTCCCTCAAAATTCAGGCGTACCCCAATCACCTAAAAAGCATACTACTCCAAACCATCATTCTATCACCATTAGAAATTCCTCATTACAGTGACGTTCCAAATGGACTCAGACTAAAGTCGTCACTAACGATCTCAGTCACATTCTCGGTGCTCTGGCATAGCACCAAATCTCCCACCATGAACTATCAATCCTACCGTCTTATAACGGAAGGAGATACCCACACAACTCTGCATAAACCGCACTGCTCCCTAAGTCGCTTTATATCCCTTTTTGGAAATACTTACACTAACGCTAAATGGCTCAACCCCAACACTAATCAACTTCTCTTCGCATAGGCGTGTCCCTTCAAAGCGTAGGGCTCAAGAATCCCAAACCTTAAAGAAATGCCCCGAGACCACTCCAAGTACAAGGAACATATTACCCGTTGGTTCCATCCAACGAGTATGCGAATTACTCAACCGGCAACGCTAGGGCACCCACGGTGCCATGCCTTAGGAAATGATCCATAAGGCCACTGAAAAAGTCCAATTATTGTACGGAAATGTCCATCCATACAAACTACTGCTCCGTTCGTTAGGTATCCTAAGGCGCACATTCAAAATATGCCTTTCGACATAAGGTTAATTTCCTCCATTCATCCATCCACTTTAGGATGGTAAGATACACTCCATCTCCACACGGTTCCCATACCTTCATGGAAACTTTACCAGACCTTCGACATGAGTATCTAGTCTCAATCCACCACCAGTGATGGACACTTCATACGGTTCTACAATTCCTCCATATAGAACGGGGTGTACTCTTCTCAATATAGTCCACCCATAATGACCGAAAAGCAACAATTTGGTCGAACGATCAACAATTTTCTCAAATAGTATCACGACCAGCTCGATGCCTAAAATTTAAAGAAAACATCTAGGAATATACCCTTCTTCATCCCACCACTACTCTTCTTCATACGAGTAGGTGAAGTGGTCAGTCCCAAACGTTAACGCTCATTCTACTTGGCATTCCATGCCTTCTCTAATAACTCCGACGGGTGATCCTACTCGACGCAACTACTACCCCAGTCGCTCTCCCTTAGTGAAAGGAAGTCTACCATCTGTAGTCCTTTATGAACTTTGTACACCATCTCGATTCCTCCGACAGCATATTATAACAACTTGTTGCTCACGAGAAAGACCAAATTCCCTGCCCAGGAAATAGTGCCTCATTTCTTTAAGGCGATCTCCACCGCAATGAAGTTCAATTCAAGCGTGGAGTAATACCTCCCACAAAGTTTAAACTTGTGAGACGCATAGACAATGGGTCCATGCTCCAGTGTTATTACTCTCCATTTCTGGCAGAGACTTATTCATTAAATCTACCCTCGAGCTTAACAACATGGGCCCAGGAGCAAAAGTCAACTTATCCCTTCAACTCCCCATGAATTAAGTTACCAACATAACACTCCATTTAAGAAAGGCCTCATCTCCTTCGACCTAAACTTCCAAACCTCTCGAGATTCCACACTACTCGCTCCTGGGGACCTAAACCCTCTTAAAGTTAACCCACGACCCATTCATGGTCAACTCCCTACAACCTTCCTAACCAATGTCACATGCCCTAAAGGCCTTAGATACTACTAATCCTAAAATTTAATCTATCTAACTATATATATATATATATATATATATATATATATATCCTATCTAAGAAATAGACGTACAATACTAAGTATATCCCTAGTGCCCCAGACCTATCTCAACTCCCAACATTCGCTCGGTTTCACGTGTGGGACGTCTCATCGAAGCGAAATCCAAACAAGGAACTCTCCCGTTACACTACTATCTCGCATCATCGATCATCAAGATATGAAGGTCCAAGACACATGATCGGGACCGATAAAATTCTAATTTACAACCCTACTAACAAGATTTTACTTCTATGTTTTACCATTCAAATAATCAAAGATTTCAATTAATCGGACATTTACTTTATGTAAAGTCTTACAAATATCTATCCCATTATATAAACATGGACTTCTTATCAAGGCAAAATCCAGAAGTCTCAATTCGACTTCATAACTCGGTCTCCCTCACATCGATCAGAGGAGAGAACTATGTATAGTTCTTCTATCTCACACTTTAGTAGCCCTTAATCACTCAACTACGTGATTCTCGGCTAAAATTTCATCCAACCTCTAACAACAAGGTAAAATAAATTAAAAGAAAGAGAAAATAATAGCGTCTCTCCACTCCCAATGTCGTTAAGTGTTCATGCGACGGAGTGTCTCACAAAGTGAAATCCGAACAAGGAACCCCTCCGACACATGCCTACTTAACTTGTAGTCATGGAGATAAAGCGTAACAAGCACAAACAGGGGCAAACAAATAATTAAACACTCACGTAAGATAACACAACAAATAATAAAAGTCTCCTACTTATCTCGAACGACCTCTATAAAGCCTCAACCTGTATCCAGGAGAGAAATTATAGAATAACTAGTTCCATTCCGAAACTAGAAGTGAGATAACCTTGCAATTTATTCGCATGCTATCACCCCAAGCCAACCAAAATATCTTAACACAAAATAAGAGAAAGAAAAAGTAGCATCTCTCCACTCCCAACATTGTTAAGGTTCACGCGTGGAGCATCCCGCAAAAGCGGAATTCAAACAAGGAACCCCTCCTATGCATTACTACTTAACCTTGTTGGTCGTGGAGATAAGTCATAACAACCACATACAATGCAAATAAACAATAAAACACCCAACCCAAGTAACACATAATGCAAGTAACACATATGACACATATACATTTAAAATATCATCACTCACTTCATAACGAGTGAAGACAAGATAGAACTTCCATACCACAGAAGTCATATAATTACTCTTTCTATAATAGTGTCGATACTAGCACAAGATAAATATACACACCCGAATATAGAGTAAACACAATACTACTCTATCTTATCGTGGGGGATGCACCACCCACTACTAAGGTGGAATTCCCACCAACATTCTTGCTAATCACTCCGGGCCATACTAATGGTTCTCAGACACCGTACTTGAGTCTTATCCGAACCAATACTACTTCCATCAACTTCCCAACAAGGCACTTTGTCTTTACCCTTGATCTCCAAATCAACAAAAATCAAAATGAGCGGTTCTACATTCCACGTCATAGCCACTATTCCGCCCTTTTCTGTCAAACAATTCGCTCACATTCCCTTTTTCCTTATTTCAATGAATCCTCCCCGGGTGGATAACGGATATCCACCAAAAGGGGTTTCATGAATGCTGTTACTTCAGAAGTGTTAACGACACTTATTCTGGAACCTAACATATTATCGTGCACGGTTTCCCTAACCGTACAACACTTTATTCACTACCGGCCTTTGACCAAACCTTGTGTGAACATTTGAGAATCCACCTTCTCATCAGTCCAATTTTCCCAGAGAAACTCATTGTTACAAGTTTCCACCGGGCTTCTCCATGGGCCAAACTTCCTTCACCCACAAATGTGGTGACTACGTTCTCACCGTCTAAACACTACTCCTACGGGTGAAAGATTTTCCCCCATCATTTCATCCGGTCACTTCTATACCCCTTCATTAGGGCCAAAGCTCCTGGACCCTATGCATCCACCAAATGGGGACGCATCTCCTCCAACTTACTTCAACATGTGGCCCTCGTCAGGGGCTCTTATCCACTTCAATTTATCATCGCTTGGAATCCCAAGCTTAGTACCACTCTCTACTTCTAGCGGTACTTAGAAAACTCCATTCACTGTAATTGGTAGTCACAATAGCAAGATAAAGAAATTCCACAAAAGGAAGCGACCTATAAGGCAGTCCTCATCTCTGACCACAACTTACAGTTCCTAGTAGTCCCATCCCATGACGCCTTCACAACGACCTTCTCTGGCGCCCTTCCTCAATCGACCTAATAATCTCACACGAACGCGCAAAAGATTCTATGGGTCCTACCTCATGGAAGAAAAATGAAATCTCACAAGAGAAATCAACGATCTTAATCCTAAGGCTCTATGTCAAATCAAAAGCAAAGCTAAAAACCTAAAGCGTCCACACAGATTCCTAAGGACTCTAAAACCTGATGCTCTGATACCATCTGTGATAACCCACTCACCAAAATAAGGGGTGGCCAGCCCGATACTCTAATATAACAAGAGTCCCGGATGGAATCATTCTCAGCATCACAATAAAATATAGAGTATCCAGGATAACCACCCAATATTTCAGAAAACGGGTTGTCAAAAATTTTATTTTAAAGTTAAAGAAAGAATTTAAACAACCCAAATCCTGAACAAATAGAGGAAACCCCATCAATGTATATATATACTATAATAACAAAGAGTATAAGGAGAAAGGACCGAATATGTTGTCGATCCACATACTCTACAATGGTGATGAACAATGTAATTAATTATAGAATACATTACATTAACCAATTACAAAAGTTTGGGCCTCTCGCCGTAGTAAAAGACCTGATCTTAACTAGAGTGCCAAAAATGAAAATGGCTACACAATATAACCCGTAATACCCGCAAAGCATCACGGCTCGCCGAAATCATCGGAATAGGAAAGTCAGAACAGGCGTCCTTGCGGCGGATCTACCTGAACGGATGCAAGATGTATGCACAACAAGAAATATGAACGGGTCAGGGACCGGTTTTATATGATCACCAGATGAATAAAATGTATGGCAGTCATGAACATATGGGATGACTAAAAGTAATAAACATCTACCTACACAAGTTAAAGCATAAGCTACGACATTAGAATTTACCATGAATCTAATTTAACTATGCAAGAAAGAAAAATAAAAATAAATAACATTAATTAAAACTTTCACCATGTACACTTAATCTTTTCATAATTTCATTCCTTATCAGGAAAAATTACAATTATAAATTCCTTGGGGTTTTCCATTCCTTAACAGGAATATAATCATCATCCAATGCTCTTTGTGGCATTTCATTGTGCTCTTTATGGAACTTATAAACCATCAAGTCCCACTTGATTAAGAATAGTTATATTCATATGCATATAACGATTCTAAGACCGCCCCTCCGAGCTTCTGACCGAGCGGAAAAAGTGTGTTTGTGGGAGGACACAATCGTTGTGTGTTTCGCCCCAGCGATACAAAAAACCTAAGCTACTACTACACTTGACAAGCAAGCACAGCGGTAAGTCGGGTATCGTAAGAAATCCACAGGGAGTGATTGAATTTTAGATTTTAATTGTTTATTTACTTCTGGAATAAAAGTGTAAAATAAATAAATGAAAAGGTGATGGTTGGGAATGGTGACAAAAGAAAAAGAATAAGTTACGCTACGCAAAAGTAAAGCGAGGATCGGGATCACATACACACATTCACGGGCTAAACAACTACTAATTAGAATTTCGATTCGAAAACATTTAATCGATCATTTTCAATTAAGCATAAACATCACGCAATAAGGAATTTAAGCCAAAGTTGCGAGATTAAACATTTAATAAAAAATGGTCACACGCGGATTAAATTCGGATTATCGCTATAAACACTAAAGTTGCATGACAAATAAAGTTAAACGCATAACAATCCAACTTTAATACACGCGGTTTCAATTAAATGCAATTTTACACGAAACCCTAACTTTCGAGGTCCAAACCCGTAAATGGCGTAACGAAATCCCGACCCTATTTATCTAAGGGCACGACATGGAAATAAACTAAATTAAACTAGGAAAGCAAGAAATAAAGAAAGTAAACTAATTAATAAAGCATGTAAACTAATTATCAAAGCAAGAAATTAAGAAATACAACTATATTAATAAGCTTACATACATCAAAGTGGGCAAAACACCCAAAGTGGTGGAGTAGGGCAAAGCTCCATACAAACCCTAAACTAATGTGAAATGTAAGATGATCTCCTCAAAAGGAAGAGAAAGAGTATTTATACAAAAACAAATCCCATGGCAAAATTGTAAATAAAAGGGAAAATTGCCAAATATCAGCAGGGCCGAATCGATTCGGCATTAGACCGAATCGATTCGGTTAGAGAATATCTCGAGACTGCCAGAGGGGCGAATCGATTCGGCTGGAATCCGAATCGATTTGGAAACAGAGGAACTGGCATACAGTCTCCAACCGAATCGATTCGCAAAAGGGGCGAATCGATTCGGACCTACAGGTCTTGAATTTTTCCTTGATTTTGGTTGGTTTGAAATTCTCTTCCGCTCAAAAGCCCGTAACTTCTTCGTTCGGACTCGGAATCGCGCACCGTTTGCTGCCACTCGAAGCTTGTTCAGAGGGCTTCAACTTTCGTGAAGACATTGGGCCAGTTGCCCAAATTGTAAATGACTAAATTGCCCTTGCGCGTGCGATTGTGTACGGAACTTCGCCGGAATGCATCCAAACTTCATACTAAGCATCCAAATACCTACAAAAGCTCAATTAACCCCTGCAAAACATGTTAACATAGAAATCTGAGGTTATCTGGTTAACGAGCATAAATATAGGGATTAAGATACCCTAGGGGGCTAATAACGCGTAGGTTAACGGGTGAAATACGCAATATTTACGCTGTATCAGTTTCCCCACTGGGCGCTCCCCTAAATGACCAGCATCTTCCAGGGGTCTATCAAATAAGGCAGCCTGGTCACCTATAACGCAAGACGTCGGGAAGCGGCCATATGCCTGCGGGAGAGTCAAGACCACACCCGGAATCTCCTCACCAGCGCAGAAAACGTAACACAAACGCGCATATGGCCTAGGACTATATCCACCCCGCATTCACTAGCAAGGGGGCATCACCATGCGCGCGAACTTCCCTTATGATGTCATTTAGAGAGGTGTGTTTATGTAAATTAGCATTTACCATATACATGATTAAGTAAATTATCATTTACCATCATTATTACTATTTCCATTTCATTTTCTTTCCATATATATGTTTCCTTTTATCCGAAACCATAATCATTTACATTATTGTAAATACCTCATTTTATACCCGGAGCCATACTTAATACGTCCTATCATTGCAACCTCGATGAATAAATAAACTTTCAATTTATTCTCCCAAAATACGTTGTAAAGTTATTATAAACCATCAAGACTAACATACCTCAATAGAGCCTCTAAAGTCTCCCGAACATAACATTACGACTCCTAGTTTAATAAAAATCAACTAGAAGAAAGAATGCCCTATCATCATTTGGCATATCCCCGGAAAAGTCCCCACATAACCTATTTCTAATGTAGGGAAATCCCTCAACTGACCTAAGACTCTAAAACTCTAAGTTTACTTCGTACAAGAAGGTCCTTAAATACTAAGCCTAACGAAAAAGAATTGAAATTGAGTTAGAAAAATAACTCAAAATTGCAGCACTGCCGAATCGATTCGCCCTGGCTAAATCGATTCAGACTGGAAAGCGAATCGATTCGGACCAGCCGAATCGATTCGGGTGGGAAACCTGACTTTCTGCAACTTACCGAATGATTCGAACCCTTCAGACCTGGACACTGCCTCTCTAGCGAATCGATTCGGTCCTGCAAATTTTCCAAGTTTTGTCTTAAGGGTTATGAACCCTAAATTTCCCAAACCTCAATTCTCTTCCATTTTAAACACAACCAACAACATTTAGCTACCCAAAATTTATCCTACATGATTCATAACCATTATCATCCACAATTTTATCATCAAAACTAAGATTTGACTTTAAATCCCATAAATTTCATTTTTGGTCTATAATATAAATACACAACTATCACACAAATTATTCATCTTAAATCACATACTAGCAAGTAGAAAACTTACATTAGGGTTGAAATCTCAGATTTCTTTGTGTAGTAGCAACATTCCATCTTCAATCTTCATTTTTCTCTCTTCTTTCTCCACTTTTCTCTTCTTCTCTCTTTCTCTCCTTTTCTCTCTATGTTAAGACATAATATGAGGGAATTAGGGGATTTGGAAGACGAAAATCGGGGTTAAAGTCTAAAGTCTCCAACTTAAGTGGTTAATACCACATTAAAATGACTCGCAAATACACATATTAGCTAAAACCAGGTAAAAGTGACCGAAATACAAAAATACAATATGACACTTATTTTGACTGTCTCGCACCTTCCGGGACTAACTACGCCCTCTAAAATGGCATCCGGAAATTTTATAAATTATTTCAAGTTCCAGTTTCATATAAACCACAGTGTCATTTAAAACACATGACACTATAAAACATACAACATAATGATATTTACTTAAACATATAGTAAATACGCAGCGATCCAGTAAATATTAACTTTCAACTCATTAAATTAATATTTACTCCGGTTCCAACATTTTATATAATTACCTTATGCGGTAAAATAATATAAAATCAGCTTCCTAAAAGCGAGGGTTGTTACAAACAGGTATAAAAAACATCACACATCAAAACTCTATACCTTCAAAATAGAAAACAGATGAGGGGAGCACGAGCATTTTGCTGCTGGAGCCGGAGGAGAGAGGGAAGGGAGTGGGCAGATGGGGTCGGCGTAGAGAGGGAAGGGATTACCTGCGGAAGAGGGTTTCATTGATATATATATATATATATATATATATATATATATATATAGAGAGAGAGAGAGAGAGAGAGAGAGAGAGAGAGAAGAAAATAAGGGTTTCCTTTCAAAGGCAGCGTGTAGATTTGGCCCAAATCATTTGGGTGTATATATGCGACAGCATGTGTGGGAAAATTAAAAAAAAATTATATATATATATATATACAGTCCTACTCTTGTGCGGACCAGTTCGCATTTTAAGAGTGAGGACCGGACATGTGTCACCTGGCTGTGAGCCCAAAAAAGAGAGAGAGTATACCTATAATTTAGCCAATAATTTCTATGCTCACGGCCAGGTGACACATGTTCGATTCGCACTCTTAAAATGCGGACTGGTCTGCACAAGAGCATCATTATATATATATATATATATATATATATATATATAGAGAGAGAGAGAGAGAGAGAGAGAGAGAGGGAGAGGATCTCCAAAGGACCTTAAAGAGAGGACCAAAAGAGCGGACCTATTTTTTTTAAATAGTACAAAAATTATTTTGAATTGATATTCTTTGTATGGTATTTAAACATTTCCGGGAAGTCACATAAAACAAATCAGCTCAAAATGAGGTGTGTTGCTATTTTAAAAAAAATCGGTCAAATATATGTCAGTTTTTAGCAGCTTAAAAACTAACATATATTGACCATTTTTTTTAAAATAGCAAACAAACTCCTTTTGAGTTGATTTGTTTTATGTGTCTTCCCTGAAATGTTAAAATACCACACAAAAAAAATTAACTCAAAATAATTTTTTTTACTATTTTATAAAAAATAGTCCACTCTTTTGGTCCTTCTTTTTGGTCCTTTGGAGATCCTCTCCCTATATATATATAAGCGGTCCGGTCCGGTCCAAAGACATTTTTTATAATTTAAGACCGAGAACGACCCGACTTATGCGGTCCTATATATTTTTGGACTGAATTAAAATCGAATTAAAAAAATCGCAAAAGAATGTTCGGTTCGGTTTGATTTTTTCGGTCTATTCGGGTTCATGCACACCCCTACTAAGAACTGTCAAAATCGGCACATGAAATCTCTCCTTCCTTTTACGAAATGAACTCCAGATACTTTTCGTATATTCTTCGTCTTTTGTGATCTTAGTTTGCTGAGGTATTTATTTTGCGTTTAATCTTCATTCTTTCGAATTCCAACATTAATGTCAAAATCTAACATTTAAACATTCCTTGTTAGGTATAACTATTGAATAAATATATTTTCATTTTAATGTTTTAGTTTCGAATCCTGTTGAGAATAGAAGCCCTAGTTTGAGCAGGGAAAATTTGTTCGTCTGGCCTTGCTTGGAGAGTTGAATTTGCTAGTATGGTAATCGTTATTTGTTTATGAATTAGTTGATATATGTATTTTGTGATCGAAGATAATGATTTACACTATATGAATAACCAGCCATTTGATGGGTGATAATATTCATTTTAATTTGTATTTTCTTATTTAGGGTTTTCCCATTGCATTTTTTTTGTACTGGTGTAAAATCATGATCCGTATTGCATGTTTTACTGCGGGTGAAGAAATATTATTGTAGTTACTGAATTGTTTTGAAAAAAAATTCGTTGTACCATAAACTTTATGTGACGCCCTGCCTAATAAAATACCGAGCGATCACTCTTGTACCAAATTAAAACAGGAGTCGCACATGGTTCATTTTTAGTATCACTGTCGAAAATCAAATTAATTACTAATAACCTATTAGGCTGGCGTCAAAATTTTATTTAACTAGTCTTTTTAATCAAACCAACAAAGTAAAGCCATCACACAGTTTATATAAATGAAACTGAAAAGAAATAAAATAACCGAACTTTCGGTTTAAAGTAATATAATCAAATTAAAGGCCGCACAAAAAGGTGGTAAAATAATAAATAAATACAATTGGGCTTTCAACCCAAAAGTCTCTAGTACCTCCTATCTAGATCTCAAGGATGGAAGCGTCTACAAGAAATCTGCATGCATCCACAGCTGCTGCAGCAAGCGTCTAACTCGAAGGTATCATCATCTAGGTGTCCCTGTGTCTGGACACCTATATATATATATAATATATATCAATAGAGGGGAAAAAGAGATAAACGGGTCAGAGCCCTATTTGTGAAAATATTTTGCAAGCGCATAAATGTTATATTTTTAAACTATGTTTTACCTCATATTTAAATTTGGTATCGCACTCCCATGAGATACCCCTCACCCCTCTTCTAATAGTGCACACCTATCGCATACCTAACAAACAACCTATTTAAGCTACCCTGCCAAACTAATCCGTTGCACCCAATCTCTAAAAATCCTAGTTAACCCGAGTACTAAGGGATAAACTTCTCCCCATTCCCAACACTGCTCTATGTTCGTGCGTGGGGTGTCTCGCGAAGTGAAATCCAAAAAAGGAACCCCCCGATACACTACTACCTTGCAATGTTGATCGTCGAGATCCATTAGGCCCTCAACACCTGACACGTATATAAGACTCATATATACATATACATATAGTTCTTGCTACAACTTCTGATTCATATTCATATAAATTCGGATATAAATCTACCGGAAAGGGGAAAATTCACCTTATTAGGATTTTCACTTTATATACATAAGTTTACTATATGATGTCTTATTTTCATATACAAGAAATATACTATACGCAACCACTATATGATTATACCTTTTAAAAACATAAGTATAATAACCATCCCACCGAGCTATAACTCGACGATGCAGTCTCATAGTGCCGATCTCAAATTCGGGTTTACTCACTATACCATGGTACCAAGCCAGACTTACTCAACGGTCATGGTAAAATATACACAACGATGGAGGCGGTCATATTCCCCCTACGAGTGGAGTACACACATTGCACTCGAACGCGGGATGAGATAACCTAGGGATATACTCACCCTGCTCCTCAAGACGGGGGATTCACCCACATCGCGCAACCTCCCTGGATCGCACTAGGGAAAAAATATATATATCTAGTTGTTCCAACCCTACGCCAAAGGAAAGCCAGTGGAATCAGCCTCTAAATACACATATACCAAACACACATAGATATATATGTATTCGTATCATACAATATATAGTATATTCACATCATATATATATATATATATATATATATATATACATTTATCACTCCTCAACTGGATACATGGCTATAATTGCCAATCGTAAAATGATATTTAAGTATTCCCTTACATAAATATACCTCGCACCTTGACCGCTGTTAGGGATTTATATACTCTCCAAAAATCCCAATTCATAACCATTATATAAGTATACCCTCAACTTATGACGACTATAATCGTAAAATGATATTTAAGTATCCCCTTACATAAATATACCTCGCACCTTGACCGCTGTTAGGGATTTATATACTCTCCAAAAATCCCAATTCATAACCATTATATAAGTATACCCTCAACTTATCTTTAACCTATAACCCAAATCCCATCCTAGTCGTCTCATAGGATTTACTCAATTATAGTCGTCATAAGATTTCATTATCTACGCGCACAATTATTTCCATATAATTGCCCGCCGAAATATTCCTTCGAGTGTTACTCATCTTAAACACCCTCGATTAAATAAGTCTTGGATCCCATTTTCCAAGAACCTAAAGTTTACATACTGTTCCGAAATTTATTTTAAGGTCCCCACTCTATTTTAGGAGCCCTAAACATTTAATTCTTCAATCTATTTATTTTCCTCGAAATTGTACTTTTAGTGCCACACATCTTAGCACCCTCCTAGCCCCTATAAATTTCCTCAAATGGCTAGATATTAATTCCCTCAATGAATCTTGATTTCCTTAATTAAATAAACTTGAATCAATTAAAATTGGAATTTATTCCATATAATTAAACCTAGGCAAAATTGCCAAAAATTCTTAAGGATCGATCGATCGACCCTGGGCCATCGATCGATCGATCGCTCTAGACAGCTTCTTCTCTAAGAAGTTGTTTCGTCCATTAAAGCTTCTCCCAAGTTTTTGTCTCCTCACCTAATTTCCTACAACCTTAATCAAGTACACATAACCAAATGAAAAGGGTTCTAAACATACTAGAACCCATAACCAACAATAAATTTTAATTAAGTCCTAGGTTTCTCAAATTGGTTATTATTCGGGGTTTACTCATTTAACTTCTGAAAACCCGTTTTGATTCACGAAAACCCAACCCAAAAATCATCTAATTTGTTATTACCAAATTATAATATGAGATTTGTGCTCAAAAGGAAATAAAGCAAGTAAACACTTGCCTTGTGGATAAAATCCGACGACCTTGAGTCGAATCCCGCGGAGTTTGGCCGGAACCTCCCTTTTCTTCCTCTTTTCCCTCTTCTTTGCTCTCCTCTTTCTTTTCTCTCTTTTTACTTTCT
Source organism: Sambucus nigra (assembly GCA_949130495.1). NCBI lineage: Eukaryota > Viridiplantae > Streptophyta > Magnoliopsida > Dipsacales > Adoxaceae > Sambucus > Sambucus nigra. Next base: position 449,838,463 of record OX422210.1, on the reverse strand, counting down.
TTCTTTCCCTCTCCCGTGCTTTATAGGGAGAAATAAGGGTTTATCCCTTTAAACCCAAAAATGACTCGTTTACTCAATTGCGAGTTCCTTTTAATCCAAAAATTTCCGAAACTTAATTACGACCTCCGAATACTCTATTTTGACTATCTTGACAATTTCGAGGCCAACCGTGCACTCGAAATCTCCATCCGATGTACTTGACCACAATCCACTAATTAAATCCGATACATCTCAATGCGGATTTTCCCATTAAAATATTATCCTTTGTCGCTTTATCCAACTGTGACATGTAATTAAATTAATCCAACTCATTTACTTAGTCTTAAAAGTAAATGAAACACACACTGGTAATAATCAAATGTTCATAAACCCCGAAATTTCGATTCACATGATTTCCCTTAATCTCGAAATTACATCCACTAATGTAATTTAATAATCCCTAAAAGTGCAAGGTGTTACACTTTATATGCCCAAACTAGTTGGTCAAACATTCTTTTAGAAATAAGGTATTTTAAAAGAAGAGTAGTCAGAAAATGTTACCATTCAGATAGTAAATGTTACTTTGTGGTGAGTCTTCTTGGTATTACTTATTTTAGTCGTTACAAAATATTCAATTAATAAATGTTATTGTATTCCTTATTGGTTAACGGATAAAAAGCCTATAAGTCCTTGTCTAGTAATATTTTTATATGTGCTGTTTAAGTATTCTATGATTATTGTTTATATGTTGTAAATTGTAAATATAAATTTTGTTTGGAAATTAGTAATTCATTGTAATTTGTGATGGAAGCCAATTTTTGTTGATAATCTCCAATTTTTTGAATAATCATCAACTTTTTGCGTGATGTTTATCTTTCTAATATGAATATTTAGTGTTTGGGTGTCTCTATTTTATTGGATAGATTAGTGATATAAAGTCATGAATTGTTTTTCATTTTGTCAATTTGTAAATATAGTATCGTAAACATAATAAATGTTTTGAATTATTTTTTTATTGTATGTGAAAATTTCTCTATCCCAATTTGTAGTAATTTTTTTTAATAGAAATAAGGTGTTTTAATAGAAAAATAGCCATTGAGTATGTTAACTTTAATCAATGAAGGAATAGTCTAACAATTAATTTCACTTTCTGCCTTATCTTCTGACATAAAAAGTCACGAATGTGATGGTGTACAGACTATTAATGACATATGTTGGTTATGTTTTTTGTTATTGTTTAGTTTGGCGTTGTACAAAAATTTTGGTACGTAATATGTCATTACTGCACATTGAACCCAAACTTATGTACGACACGAATTGGAGATTGTTTTTCAACACATTAGATTTATATGTATGTGTACCATTGGTTGTTTACATATGAATTTAATGACTACAACGTCTACACAAGATTCCTTAAGTTTCTATGAGTTGTAAGTAGATGACATGTGATGAACAAAGTTTACCTATTTTTTTGGTATTATTAGAGAGTAAATGTTGTTGTTAGGTGATATTTGTTATTTAGCTTTGGAAGATCTCAAGATAAAAATAGTAAATGTCAATGTATTCATTGTGTACTAGCAAAGTAAGGTACATAGATCGTCAACTTCGGTTCATTTATATCTAGTGATTATGTATTCAAATGATGATATTTGGAAATTTATAGTTGTACTACCTAATTGATTTGCATTATTTTAACGTTATACAAGACTGTTGTATGTAGTAAAATTTACGATGTATAGTGAACTTTAGTAATCAATTAGGTTTTTAAGAATTCAACCATAATGTTATTGATTGAACATAGCATATGTTTTTGGTATTTCACGTGATTCACTAGTCATTCAGTAATTTTTTCAATGAGTGGGTTTCGTTAATAACGTAAGATTTGTCCATTATATTGATGTGATTTCTCGTATTAGTGTATATTCCTCTATTTACGTGTGGTCATAGTTGTTGTTGGCGTGTACTTTAATTGATGAAAAAATAGCCAAACATAAAACTTCACTCTATGCCTTATCGTGTAACAAAACAAGTCGCGTAGGTCATGACATACAAACCATTTACCATCTGTTGATTATGTTTTTCATTTATGACTGTTTATATGTTATAGTTGTTGTACGGGAATTGTGACCATTTCTTTCATTTTTGTTTGACATTGTACAAGAATTTTGGTACTTGATATGTAATTACCGTATAGTGTATAAAACTCATGTATGGGCACAAAGTAGAGATTGTTTTTTAACTCAGTAAATTTTGATGTATGTTTACCGTTTGTTGCTTAGAGAGGAATGTAATGACTACGACGTGTACATGAGATTCCATAATTTTCTATGAGTTGTAATTAAATAATATGTGCTGAACATAGTTTTTCTCTTTTTTGTTATTGTTGGATAGTACATGTTGCTCTTTGGTGATATTTGTTATTGAGTATTGGAAGACATAAAATACAAACAGTAAACTTCAATTTATTCCTTATGTACTTAAAAACTAAGGCACGCAGATCATCGACGGCCATTCATTTATACGTAGTAAGGATGTATTTATATGTTAGTGCTTGGAACTTTATAGTTATAGTACCCAATTTGTTTGCATTACTTTTATTTTAGTGTGAATGACTTGTAGTAAAGTTTGACGTTATACAAGATTTCTGTACGTAATAAAATTTATGGTATGTAGTGAATTCAGTAATCAATTATATTTGCAAAGATTCAACATTAATATCGTTGATTGAACATACCATACGTTTGTTCTCTTTCACGTGCTCCACTATTCATTAAGGATTTATTCAACGAGTGGGTTTTGTTGAAGAATGTAAGATTTGTCTATTATATTGATGTGATTTCTCGTATTAGTGTATAGTCCCCTGTTTACTAGTGGTAATAGTTGTTGTTAATATATATAATAGATGAAAAAATAGCCAAATAGTAAAATTCACTATATGCCTTATCTAGTACCCAATTTGCTTGCATTAGTTTTACTTTGGCGTGAATGACTTGTAGTAAAGTTTGACATTATACATGACTTGTGTACGTAGTAAAATTTATGGTATGTAGTTAAATTTAGTAATCAATTACATTTGCAAAGATTTAATGTTAATCTCATTGATTGGACATAATATATGTTTGTTCTCGTTAACGAGCTCCTTAAGTCATTAAGGATTTATTCAATGAATGGGTTTTGTTAAAGAATGTAATATTTCTCCATTATATTGACGTGATTTCTCGTATTAGTGTATAGTCCTCTGTTTACTTGTGGTCATAGTCATTGTTAGTGTGTATTTCAATAGATGAAAAAATAGCCAAACAGTAAATTTCACTGTTTGCTTTATATAGTAACAAGGAAATCCGCATAGGTCATGATGTACGAACCGCCTTTTTATGTAGGTTGTGTTTTATATCTTGTTGTTATTGTACTGGGGTTGTGTGCATTACTTTTAGTTTAGTTTGACATTGTACAAGATGTTTGGTTCATCTTACGTCATTACCGTGCAACGTACCAAACTCATGTAAAGCATGAATTAGAGATTGTGGTTGAACTCAATAAATTTTGATATGTATTTCCCATTTTTTTATGGAGGAATGTAAATAATGCGACGTTTATCGAAGATTCCTTTGTGTGTTATGAGTTTTAAGTAGATGATATATGAGGAATAAATTATTCTCTATTTTTTAGTAAGAAAACAGATAGTAAATCTTAATATCCGATGATATTTGTTATTGAGTATGTGAAGAGTTAAAAATACGAACCGTATATTTCAATGAATTCCTTTTTTACTATCAAAATAAAACATATAGATCATCAATTACTATTCATTTAGATGTAGTGAGTATGTATTTGGATGTTGATAGCTATTTATTAAATTTTACGGATGACGAATATAAGATTTTTAACTTATAGTAAACTGATTTATATTGTTGGTCGATGGTAAATGTTACTTTGTGATGATAGTTGTTGTTAGTAAATATTATAAGTGGTAAAGAAATAGTAAGACAATAAAGTAAACTATATGCCTTTATCCAGTATCAATAAAAGCTACGTAAGTCATTGGGTACTTTCCATTTTTTTGAACCACTGTCTGTTAGAATGATGATTGTCAATAATTCATGCAAACATAATTACGTAAACTAAATAAAATATATCAACAATCATCATTTCTAATAGACAGTGGTTCATGAAAAACAAAAAGTACTCAATGACTTACGTGGCTTTTATCAATACTGGAAAAAGTTATACAATTTACTTTATTATATTACTATTTCTTTACCACCTACAATATTCACCGACAACAAGTATCACCACAAAGTAACATTTACCATAAACTAACAATATAAATCAGTTTATGATAAGTTAAATATCATATATTCTTTAACTTCTTGACAAACATAAACCATTTAAGTCATCCATAAAATTTAATAAACAACTATCAACATCCAAATACATACTCACTGCGTCTAATTGAGTAGTAATTGATGATCTATGTGCCTAATTTTGTTAGTGCAAAAGGTGTACATTGAAATATACAGTTTGTATTTTTAGATTTTCACATACTTAATAAAAAATATCACCGGATAACAAGATTTGATATTTATTTTCTTACTAAAAATATGGAATAATTTGTTCCTCATATATCATCTACTTACAACTCATAGAAAACTATGGAATCTTTTGTAAACGTCACATTGTTTACATTCCTTCGTAAACAACAAATGGTAAACATATAACAAGTTAATTGAGTTCAACAACAATCTCTAATTCATGCCCGTACATGAGTTTGGTACACTGTATGGTAATGGCGTAAGATATACGAAACATCTTGTACAATGTCAAACAAAACTAAAATCAATGCTCATAACCACAGTACAATAACAACAACATATAAAACTTAACATACATAAAAAGGTGGTTCGTACATCATGACCTACGTGGCTCTCCTTATTACTATATAAGGCATATAGTGAAATTTACTATTTGGCTATTTTTTCATCTATTGAAACACACACTAACAACGACTATGACCACAAGTAAACAAAGGACTTTATACTAATATGAGAAATCACATCAATATAATGGACAAATATTACACTCTTTAACAAAATCCACACGTTGAATAAACCTTAATGACTTGCGTAGCATGTTAAAGAGAACAAACATACGCTATGCTCAATCAACGAGATTAACGCTAAATCTTTGCAAATGTAATTGATTACTAAACTTCACTACGTACCATAAATTTTACTATGTTCACAAGTCTTGTATAATGTCAAACTTTACTACAAGTCATTCACACCAAAGTAAAAGTAATGCAAACAAATTGGTAACTAGATATGGCATACATTGAATTTTACTATTTTGCTATTTTTTTCATCTATTAAAATATACATTAAAAACAACTATGATGACTATAGAATAGAGGAGTATACCCTAATACGAGAAATCACATCAATATAATGGGAAAATCTAACATTCTTCAACAAAACCCACTTGCTGAATAAATCCTTAGTGACTAGTGAAGCACATGAAAGAGAACAAACATATGATATGTTCAATCAACAAGATTAACGTTGAATCTTCTTAAATATAATTGATTACTAAATTTCACTACATATCTTAAATTTTACTAAGTACAAAAGTCTTGTATAATGTCAAACTTTACTACAAGTCATTCATTCCAAAGTAAAATTAATGCAAACAAATTGGTTACAACAACTATAAAGTTCCAAGGACCAACATCCAAATACATCCTCACTACATATAAACGAATGGTCGTTGATGATCTACATACCTTAGTTTGTTAGTACGTAAGGAAGAAATTGAAGTTTGCGGTCTGTATTTTTAGGTCTTTCAATACTCTATAACAAATATCACCAAAGACCAACATTTACTATCCAACAATAACAAAAAGAGAAAAAATTTGTTCACATATCATTTAATTACAACTCATAGCAGATTATGGATTCTCATGTACACGTCATAGTCATTACATTCCCTTTTAAGCAACAAATGGTAAACATACATAAAAATTTACTGAGTTAAAAACAATCTCTACTTCGTGCCCGTATAGGAGTTTCGTACACTATATGCTAATTGCATATCAGGTACCAAAATTCTTATACAACGTCAAAAAAAAATGAAAGAAATGATCACACTTCCTGTACAACAATTACAACATATAAACAGTCACTGATGAAAAGCACAATCAACAGATTGTAAATGGTTTGTACGTCATAATCTATGCGGCTTTCTTTGATACAAGATAAGGCATAGAGTGAAATTTTCTGTTTGACTATTTTTTCATCAATTAAAGTACGCAACAACAACAACTATGACGAGAAATCACATTAATATAATGGACAAATTTTACATTATTCAACGAAACCCACTCATTGAAAAACTATTGAATGACTAGTGGAGCACGTAAAATACAACAAACATATGTTACGTTCAATCAACAAGATTAAGGTTGAATCTTCGAAAAGCCGAATTAATTTCTAAATTTCATTGCACACAATAAATTTTACTACGTACGACAGTCTTGTATAACATTAAAATAATGCAAACCAATTGGGTAGTACAACTATATTGTTCCAAATATCAACATCCAAACACATAACACTAGGTATAAATGAATGGTAGTTGACGATATATGTGCCTTTGTTAGTACACAATGAATACGTTGACATTTACTGTTTGTATTTTTAGTATTCCAAAGCTAAATAACAAATATCACCCGACAAAAAAATTTACCATCCAATAATACTAAAAAATCGGGAAAAATTTGTTCATCACATATTTGCTACTTAGAAATCATGTTTTCAAAATATTTTAGAAAGTCTGCAAATAGTAAATGTTACTGCCACACTTGTTATGCATTCGAAATCCACCAACCAATCATCTAACCATTTGGAGACTAATGTATAATGTCTCCACTTAACATTGTAAATTTTCATACAAGATTTATTTATTAAAAAAAAAGTAATGTTCAACTGTTTAATGTTTGTTTGGTCTTTTTAGGTGATGTATTCCCGATACATCTTCACCAAAGTAAAGATTTTTTGGCTGACCTGTTTATAGTCATCTATACATAGCATAATTGAGAGTATTTATATAGTAAAGTTTACTGTTATATCTGTTATGCATTATAGACCAACATAAATTTAAAACCCAATTATCCTACATACATTAAACTTCATTGTGTACAACTCAGTAACACTGAAATTGTAGTAGTGAACAAGACCTACAATATAGTATTAGTATTCAAAGCAATGTATTGATTAACATAATTCGAGCACTATAATTTTGGGGGGGTATGCCTAGTTACATATATTTCTTACAAATATGTATGATGATAGTTATGAAGTTGTGTACAAGTGTACAAAAAGGCAATGCGTTGATGTTTTATTCATGAAGTGACATAACTTTCTTATAAACACAATTTATCATATGTTGATAATGCGAGTTGCCAGAAGTTATTGTTTCAATTTTAACTTTTTAAATTCCCTTTTATTTATATTTCAATGACTTTGTAGAATTCGATGTATAATGAGTACTAATTCAAACTCGTTTACTTGCAAATAATCTTTATTCCTACACTAACTGCATTTCTTATTGTTGTTATTGGACATATCAATAATGTGCATTTGAAATCACCTAAATTGTTGTCTGGACAGTTCTATTTTATTGTATAGTTTTTTATTTTAGTTTTGTTCCCATTACTCAATTGCTAGTTAGACAGATACGTTGATGCCTATTCCGTAATATAGTAAATTCAACTGATACGAACTAGTTGATGCCTATTCCACAATATAACTAATTCGTTGAAACAATTAGTTTTATTGAATGGATTATACATACAAAATTAACTATAAAATCATATTACATTTAACTTGAATAATTTAACGTCTGTGGGAAAGGAATATGTGGAAATGACACTCATAAACATCAAGAATAAACATAATGCAAAATCCATTTTAAGGAACCTCTCTTCTTTGAGGATAGCTCCCTTCTTCTATTCCGGAGGGTATTCTTATCTTTATTATATTCATTAATCCTTATTATACCTCTAATATGATAGTATTAGAGGTTAATAGCATATATTAAATACACCACTACTACATTCATTTTTCTCGATTTAGTTTTTGAATATATAAAAAGTAAAAATAAAACTCTTCAGCTATTCACGTGACTATCTAGGCACAACTGCTCGCGTGCCCCTCTATAATTATATCTACATATTATGTATATCAATTGACGAGATATGCAGGTTCAGATACATGAATCGTCGTATTGTTTCGATAAAATGAAAACTCAAGGAGCATTTTTTAATTCTCATTTGTCCACACTTTGATTGGAAGTCATTCCTTTTATAATTGGATGTTAACCCGTCTTCTTGATCAAACACGGGTATTCATTATTAACACTCTTGTTTGTTTCTCTTTTATTTCCTATAATGTGATATCTCACCAATTTTTTCATGCCTTTGTAATTCAGATCATATGATCATTCTATTAAAATAGCAGCAACTTAACAAAAAAATGTATATCAATTGACTAAATCAAAGGCAATGATATATCGTCAGCAGGTTCACGAAATGCAACTCCTTTTAATTATTTCACCAACCTCTTCCATTTTTTCTCACTCCAATTCCCACCCCTCCACACACACACACACACACACATAAAACTTAGGTATAAAATGTTACAACATCTCAATCCATTCAATTCACAAAATCAGAACATATGGGATGATGACCCATTAAACAAAAGCCAATCTTTGACTTTAATGGGTTCGGATTCATTCTCTGTCCTATCCCCGACCAAACCACCCCCATCTGAAAGGAAATGAAGAACAGAGGAATGCCACTCAGTAAAATGAGGGGAAAATGTTCTCTGATTGTTATGTTAGAAAAGCTGTACACCCTAGCTTATATATCATTACAAGGGAATCTTCTAACAGACTATAAAAAGGAAAATACATATTTGTCCCTCTATACACCTCAGCAAAAGTAAGAAAACAAGAAACAGAATGAACAACTCAGCAAACTAACTAACCATAAAAATAACAGAAAGATGAAAATCATCCTTCTTCAATAATGGATATGTTTCCTTGATTTAAATGTGGTGTACTATGCTCCAATACCCCCCCGCAAGATGGAGAGTGGAGGTTAAGAACTCCCATCTTGGATAAATGAGAGTGAAGAACAACAGATGGCAATGGTTTAGTTAAAAGATCAGCCAATTGGTTGGAGGTTGGAACATAAAAAGTTTGGATGCTACCTTCTTGAATTTTATCACGGATTAAGTGACAATCAAGCTCGATGTGTTTCGTCCTCTCATGAAAGACGGGGTTGTCAGCAATATGGATAGAAACCTGGTTATCACAATGCAATGCAGCGGCTTGTGGATGAGAAACCTGGAAATCTGAGAGTATAAAACGCAGCCAGGTGAGCTCACAACAAGTAGCGGCCATCGATCGATACTCAGCCTCGGCCGAGGATCGAGAAACCACGGATTGCTTCTTCGATTTCCATGAAATTAATGATGAACCAAGGAAGATGCAATACCCAGTAACGGAACGTCTGGTGTCGGGACAGGAGGCCCAATCCGAGTCGCAAAAAGCAATGAGCTGAAGTGAGGATGAGCTGGGTAGAAGTAACCCCTGACCCGGTGCAGCTTTAAGATATTTGAGAATTTTCTGAGCAGCACAGAGATGAATATTAGTGGGGGCAGACATAAATTGACTCAAGGTTTGCACACTGTAACAAATATCAGGTCGAGTAATTGTAAGGTAGAGAAGACGACCAATCAATCTTCGAAATATACTCGGGTCTGACAAGGGTTGTCCAGAGGATTGAGTGAGCTTGAGGTTTTGTTCCATAGGAACCTTAGTGGGTTTACTGCCCAGATTTCCAGAGTCGGCTAAAATATCCAAAGTATACTTTCGTTGACATAAATAGATACCTTTAGAAGAGCGGGCAATTTCAATGCCAAGGAAATACCTCAAGGAGCCGAGATCCTTTATCTTAAATTTGCTGTCAAGAAAACCTTTCAACTGGCTAATGGAATCAATGTCAGTGCTGGCCACAATTATGTCATCAACATACACTAGTAAAGCTGTGAAAGAACCATTAGTGTCCTTTGTGAAGAGGCTATAGTCAGCCTTTGATTGAGAAAAGCCAGATTCAATTAGTGACTGGGAAAATTTAGAGTACCATTGCCTCGATGCTTGCTTGAGGCCATATAAACTCTTTAATAGTTTACATACTTGAGTGGGTGCCCCTTTGGTATAACCAGGAGGTTTCTTCATGTAAATATACTCATGTAAATCCCCATGTAAAAAAGCATTATTTACATCAAATTGATGTAAATGCCAGCCCTTAACTGAAGCAATTGCTAAGAGACATCTCACAGTCACTAACTTGGCAACAGGAGAGAATGTCTCATGATAATCCACCCCTTCAAGTTGTGTGTAGCCCTTGGCTACTAAGCGGGCCTTTAACCTCTCAATAGACCCATTTGAATGGTACTTTATTTTATAAACATATTTACAATCGATGGGCACTTTTCCGGGAGGCAAATTTGTTAATTGCCAAGTGTTGTTGGCTTCTAAGGCAGCCAGTTCAGCATCCATGGATTGACGCCAGCCTGGATGTTTAAGGGCTTGGCTATATGATTTTGGTTCAAAATGGGTGGAAAGTGTAGTGGAGAAAGTTTTGTAAGAAGGAGAAAAAACATGATAAGATAAGCAATGAGTAAGTGAGAAAGGAGTACCTTGTAGAGGACTTGGCTGCTTAGGCAACAACTGGTTGGAAGAAGTGAGAGCCTTCTGTTGACAATGAAAATCCTGCAGAAATTTGGGTGCACACCTAAGTCTGGTGGAACTGCGAGGAAGAGGGGGGGGGGGGGTGGAGGGGAAGGGATAGAAGAGTGGTGAGATGGTGAAGAAGAGGGAGAAGAAGAGGAAGAAGTAGGATGAGTTATCCCAGGAGAAAAATCAGGTGGGGAAGGGGATGGGAAAGTAGTGGAATGCTGATAAGCAGGAGAAATATTAAAAGGTATTGGTGTAATGAGAGGAATAAAAGAAATAGGGGAGGGAGGAGGAAGCGAGATGCTGGTATTGAATGGAAAAACTTTTTCATGGAACACAACATCCCGAGAAATAAAAATTTGTTCAGTTTGTAAATATAACAATTTGTAGCCTTTGACTCCAAAAGGGTAACCCAGAAAAACACTCTTCCTGCCTCTCGGATCAAACTTCTTTCGTCCATGGGATAAGGTTGAAGCAAAAGCGAGGCATCCAAAAACTCTCATATGATGGTAAATGGGTGGCTTATGAAAAAGGCTTTCAAAAGGAGTTTTATTATGAAGTAATGGTGTGGGTGTCCTATTGATAATATAAACAGCAGTTAGGATGCAATCACTCCAATATTTAAGGGGAATATTGGACTGAAATCTTAAAGCCCGAGCCACATTCAAGATATGTTGGTTTTTTCGCTCAACTGTCCCATTTTGTTGGGGTGTTTCAACACAACTAGTTTGGTGGATAATACCCTTAGATTTAAAAAAATCTGACATACGAAATTCTTGGCCATTATCACTTCTGATCATTTTAATTCTGGTCTGAAATTGAGTTTCAATTAAGTGGTAAAAACTTTCAATACAAGATCTCACATCAGATTTGTGCTTCAACATATACACCCATGTGGTCCTTGAGAAATCATCAACAAGAGTAAGGAAAAAACGAGAACCATCAACGGCAATTGTGGAGTTTGGTCCCCAAATATCACAGTGAACAAGATAAAAAACATGAAGAGATTTAGTTGTGGAACTTGGAAAAGAAAGTCGTTGCTGTTTGGCCAAAGGGCAAACACAGCAGGGAGATGTATTAGAAGTACTCAGATGCTGTTTTACAATAGGATCATCAATTAAAAAAAGCCTAGAAAAAGACATGTGTCCAAGTCTACAATGCCATAAATCTGAAGAGGAGTCCTTGTGTGTAACAGAGGCACTAAGAAGTCGGTCTTTATGGAGAAAAGCTGGTAAAACATCAACCAAAGCAGAGGGAGACACACCAAAGCGCACTAGTTGGTACAGACCATCCCTCACTTCACCCATCCCAATCGTTGTCCAAGATGCTAAGTCCTGTACAAAACATGAATGGGAAAAAAAAATAAGACAGCAAGAAGAATGAAGAGCAAGCTTTTTAGCAGAAAGTAGATTGAAGTTGAAGGATGGGACACAAAGTACATTTTGAAGAACTAAAGTCTCGGATAAGTGGACAACACCAATGTGAGTAACAGGGACAGCTGAACCATTGGGTAAGTTAACTAAAGAGGATACAGTGGCCGTGATGGATGAATAGAGAGAGGGGCAACAAATCATGTGATCTGTTGCTCCAGTGTCTATTATCCAAGGAGTGGTGTGTGTTTGAGGTGATAGACAAGTAAGCATACCAGAGACTTTAAAATTGGGAACATGCTGAGAGGATGGGGAAGGTTGAGTGACAGACATGGTGGCCATGGCTGAATTGGTGTCCTTAGAGTGCAATAGAGCCAGGAGTTGATTATATTGACCCTTGGTGAGAGCCATAGTCGCAGAAGACTCATCATTAGTATCATCAGTAGAACATGCTCGAGGAGGAGTAACAGCAGCAGAAATAAAGTTCTTATTCTTGCCATGAAGCTTATGGACAGGTGGGTACCCGTGTAATTTGTAACATTTCTCAACAGAATGACCAGTCATATTGCAATGGGTACACAAAGGTGGAGTTGCATTTCCGACTTTGAAGCAATTCTCAAGGGTGTGACCTTGGATTTTTCAATGAGTGCAATAGGGACGATTTGATTTCTGAGTGACAGGGTTATGAAATTTATGGGCAGGTTTGGTAGAAGGGGTGTTGGTTTTAGCCATCATGACCATGAGATCAGGATTAGAGGGTTGGGTAAGCATAAGATGCTGTCGTTCTTGCTGTTGAATCATGGAAAAAACTCGATTAAGAGGGGGTAGGGGTTCAAGGAGCATAATCTGATCTCTTGAAGAAGAATAAGAATCAGATAAGCCCATTAGAAACTGTATGACACAGTCACGATCGTATCGATCATTTAAGACCTTCAGCTTGCCACAATCAGAAACAGGTATGGGGTCATAGATAGCCAATTCATCCCATAAAACTTTTAAACGGCCAAAATAAGTGCTAATGGAATCCTGTCCTTGAGAAAGACTAGCAAGATCCCGTTTGAGTTGGAATATGCGAGAACCATTTTGTTGAGTAAAACGGTCCTGAAGTTCAAGCCAGAGAGTGCGAGAATCATCAACCAAGGCAAGACTGGTTTTAATAGAAGAACTTACAGAGTTTTGAAGCCAGGAGACAACTAAATCGTTGCAGCGTTCCCAAGCTTCAAAAATAGGGTCATCGGCATCACATGGTCTGGAGAGAGTTCCATTGATGAAGCCAAACTTGTTCTTAGCTCGAAGGGCACGGCTTACAGCTCGAGACCAACTGACATAATTGTCAGCAGTCAAGAGATCTGAAACCAGGGAAGCAGCGGGATTGTCACCATTGTCGATGCGAAATGGGTTGAAAGGGTCTGAAAAATTAAGAAACCTTTCATTAGGGTTTTTGGGAGGTGTTTTAGGATCGGTATTTTCAGAGCTAGACATGGTGAGGGTTTTGGATCGAGGGGATCTCAGATACCATGAAAGGAAATGAAGAACAGAGGAATGCCACTCAGTAAAATGAGGGGAAAATGTTCTCTGATTGTTATGTTAGAAAAGCTGTACACCCTAGCTTATATATCATTACAAGGGAATCTTCTAACAGACTATAAAAAGGAAAATACATATTTGTCCCTCTATACACCTCAGCAAAAGTAAGAAAACAAGAAACAGAATGAACAACTCAGCAAACTAACTAACCATAAAAATAACAAAAAGATGAAAATCATCCTTCTTCAATAATGGATATGTTTCCTTGATTTAAATGTGGTGTACTATGCTCCAATACCATCCTTACCCAAGAAGAATACCCATTGAACCCCAAAAACCTCCCCCCCCCCCCCCCCCCCAATCCACCACCACCACCACCACTCTTCTCTTTAAGCATCTATTCAGATCCACATTCTTGATGCGTTATTGAGGATATGGGGAGAGGGAGGAATTTGTTGAAGGTTTGGAAGTGGGAGGAGTTGAAAGGGTCATAGTCTCTCTCGGGTGATCTTTGGTTTTAGCAAGAAGTGGGTAATGGATCAGTGGCTGTAATAGTGGCGGTAGGTTCTAGAAAGGAGGGGGGACAATAATGGTTATCTGGTTATATTAAACTGTACTATGTTATTTGTTGGTAATATATCGTCTATCAAATATTTAACAAAATGTGTATGATAAGATATTCATCTTATAAAGGGTTTGTGTATTGTAAATTTGAGCTTATTTTTGTTGAGATTCCATGCATTCTCTCATTAAAAGTTTACTTTGTTTTTTATACTTCTGCATATTTCATTATGCGACTATATTTATTGGTATATCTTTTTAATTCAGGTAAATAACTTTCTAAGTTTCGAATATGAAGGTATGATTGCAAAAAAAAGGGTTATGAATATTGCAGCACTTAGGACGAAGGTTAAGTAACTAGAGAATTAGTCATTGTGAGAGTTTATATATATATTTGTTATTTACTATTTTATGGAAATTACTACATATCTTAATGTTGATACCTCTTGTGTATAATTGTTAAGGGAATTTGGATGATTCTTAGTTGTTCTTTGGTTGTTGATCACACATATATGAATGATGAGATATATATTGTGTTTTACTATGATGTTTTTTTTTCAATTGTTAATTTAATAAGATCCATCAATTGATTTGGTTTATCTTTGGTCCGAGATACATGAAGAGTTAGAAAACGGTTTTTTAGATACCATGGTGAAGGTCTACTATAGAAGAATAATTTTATTGTAGCTCTTGTTAGCTCGGTATATTTTCCTTACATTAGTCCGAAAACGTTTTCAGTTTCACTATTGTAGTTGTTGTTAGTTGAGTATATTTTCCTTACATTAGTTGTTGTTTGGTATTAGCTGGGTTTGAATTGTTACTCTGAGATTTAGATATCAATTTTGGCAATTGAAACTTTCATATATGTTAATGAATTTATGTATGAATTTTTTTCCCATGAAAAGGTGGCTATCAATTTAAAATATATATATAATGTAATGCCATTGTGAAAAAGTATCCTTATCCACACCTTTTAACTTCTAACTTTAAACTGGTCCAATGATTCAAAAAATACACAAAATGTTTTATATTTGCATTGTGATCCTTAAAGAATATATTTATTTGTATTTTTAGGAAAATGTTATGAAATGTCATAAGGAACAAATTTTTGTATTTGTGTGCTGCATTTTTTTATTCTTAAATTTAGTATTGTCATTTTAGTAATTATTTTTGTTTATCCGTTCATCAAATATTTTTATAAACATTTGTACGTAGAAACCAATGAAAAAAAGTAGGTAATTGAGACCTCTTTTAAAGCACCACCTTTACCATCCGTGAGACCAAGAATGCAATTTTTTCAAGTGTTATAATTCTAAAACTATTAATTCACCAAGAACTTCATACTTTTCATACTTTTACATGGATTTTCAATCTCTTCTTCTTCTTTTCACACATGGATCTCTATACAAATTGATTTTGTGTTAAGCTTTCAATGACCAATAGATCTTTCTTCACCTATGAACATTTAGAAGAGTATCTCACCTCCTAAACTCTTTAATATCCTATATTATATTTTCTGCTTCTTTAGTCTATATAATAATATTATTTATTTATTATTTTTGGGGTATCATGAATTACATTGTTTTTTATTAGTTGTTTGAGTTATAAATTGTTCAAGATTTCAATGCTTGCATTTCCTAGATAAATTTGGTAGTTACACATTTGTTCTAATTTTAATTTTGGGTTTGTTTTAAATATGTATTTTGTTATCAATTTTTTTTATAACCATTTCCTTTTAGCCTTATTCCTTCTCCGTTTGGCCACAATTATTAGACTATTTATTTTTTGTGTATAATAGAGCTTGGTGATGGAAGTTATGTGTTGAAGATGATGTCAAATATGTTTGTTATGAAAATCGAAGAACCTAAATGTATACAACTGAAAAAAAGAGATGAAACTCATAAGAAAAAAACTTCATGTAACAAATATTAAAATTATTAAACAACTACCCGCACATCGCGCGGGTTACAGGTTAGTAAGAAATAGAGTCTCATTTAAGATTTTGACCGGATACAAAATCAATGGTGCTCGATCTAGTGGTATTTTTATGGGTATTTTATCTATTACTATAGGATCCTTATTAGCGAATGAGGTCTATTCCATGTAGTCAAGTCTGTTCAAAGCCCAAGCCCCTCTCTAGATAAAAAGCAACTCTTGCCAAAGCTCTTTAACCAGTTCCTCAAGGATAGGAAATATAGATTAGATTGTAGTCCTATGAAGAAATGATATCGATGGTAAAATGAAATGACATCCAAATTCATCAACTCAAGATTTTATGCATCAAGTGCATCAAGTTTTTGATTGTCCTAAACAATATCCAAGAATGAAATACTTCACTAATATCTTCATCATCACTATAATGTATATTTTTTCAAAAATGCACGTATTGATTATTCAATTTATTTTTCAGGTTGATTATGGAGCTGCTATTTGCTATTACATGTCAAATATCTCAAAAGGAGAGACCATTCCACCAGAAACGAACGAAGCAACTATGTGAGAGTATAGGGTGCATTTGGTTGAAAGAATTATGAACATTATCCCATTGAAAGAGGATTCGTAGAAACCACGACTCAATCTCATTTGGATTCAAATTTTCTTATATTCGAGAATACGTTGCTTAGATGTTTAGTTTATAAACATAGGATGATTTTTTGTTTTAATTCAATTGTGTGATGATGTGATTATGACACAACATTATCCATTTTATTTCTCTCGAAACCAAGAAGTCGTATTTATATTTGACTTTGAAGTGCATATATGAAATGATACCTATATAATCACTAACTTTTTGTCAGTTTGTACTCCAAATTTTATTGGGGCAGATAGAAGCGTAACAAATGTCATTTCCTAGTTGAATAGTTATTGTGTTCATAAGGTAAATCTAGAATGTGATAAATAGTATCACAGTAGATATCAGAGTAAATCTGGAATTTGATAAAATAAACGTATTATGGGAGACTAATGACGTCAAGTAGTTGTGTTCTTAGTGTTGAACAATTGTTTAAAAAAATATTCGTTCTTGATTTCATATAGAAAGTAATATTTTATGCCAAAATTACTGTCTATAACTTTTTTGCTAAAATTTTATACTAATGTATGAGTTTAACGTACAGTAATATTTACTATGTAATCTTAATTTCGATAAAAATAAAATTCATTATTCAATTTCAGTTTATACAATAAATGTCATTGAATGGTTGTGTCTTCCTTTGAATCATTACCCATTATACAGAGCGCATTCTGTAATAATTACTTTATGGAGTTAATTTGCGTAGCATGTGATTTGCAAAGAAAAATTACAAATTGCAATGTTTATATATTTTGAATAATAAATACAAAAAAAGTAATGAAAATGAGTCTTAGGGATGTTTTACTCGTAATAGTTGCAAATACTTGTCGACATGTATTATGTTCTCATTTTATCATCAACATACTAATTAAATGGTGGTAAATTTATTTGTGATGAATGCCAAAATTTGAAACTTTGTCGAAGAAAATTAATTTTCCCACTAATTCTATATACGAGAAATAGTCAGTGTTCACATAGTATTTCCAACACTTTGAACAAAACATGATATCATGGAAGATTAACGATGGCGAAAAATTATCCTCATAACTGAAAAAGTAGTTCGACATATATATTTAATGTCAATTCAAACATACGATAACATGTCGTACAAAATCTACATATATTTAACCTTTCTTCCACTTACTTCTTACTTGCATTATGAGTTATACATACAGTAATATATACGTAATACTTCTTACTAACTTGCTAAATTTTTTTACATTTATGTAGTATTGAATATACACACAAGAATATATACTATGCAACTGTAATTTCAGTATAACTAAAATTTATTACTCAATTATCCTATATATAGTAAACTTCTCCATGTAAAATTCGATAAAAGTAACATTGTGGTATTGAACTTTAATATTTCAATTATTCTTTTCCATTCAGCACAATTTTATACATTAACATTTACTATATAGTTGTATTAGTCACAGTCCAATCATGGAAGACTATAGAGAATATATTACTATATGTAAAATTCAATCAAATTTAGTAAAATTTACTGTCCGAGACATATAGACACACTAATTTGTACTATATAGATATATTTTCACTATAAATAAAATTTAATAATTGTGTTGTACATACAATAGTTTTTAATATATAGAATTATTATGTACAAACTTAATTGTGTTCATATGTGATGCAACACGTACGATTACAGATTTTATCCTATAGATTTACATAACTATTGTATTGTTTTCATGTCAAAAATTTACTCACAAAAAATAAATAATTAAAACTCAGACGTACGGATGGTTTGCTAATAATATGGGCATCTACTTATTCATACATTTATCCGTTGTTTCACATTAATGTAACACCACGTATTTTTTGGAAATATTTTAAAGTACGCGTGTGCTCGTAATTTAATTAATTTGAGAAGCAAAGTGAATTGAATAAATTTTAATTAGAGAATATTGGATTAATATTTATGTGTTATTATATTTACTTGTGGGATAAGTAAATGAAATCATGTCAATTTAGAATACGTCGTAAGTGAGAAAAATCGAGGGGTTAACATTATCTCATTCGAGACGTGCGTGTGGGGTCGCGTTTGGAATGAGATGGAAAAATTATGTTAGGTGAATCAGATGGTGATTTCAAGTGCACAAATGGTCCGTAATGGGTTGAGATAGTCAAAATTAGGCACCCGAGGATGCTAATCGGGTTCCGAGGGATTTGTTAGACTAATTAGGACTCGTATAGGGGCGTTTAAGTCATTTTACAGTTAGCCTATGACCTAATTTCGGGTTTTGCGATATATCTAGGGACGGTGGATGGAGTGGGAAGACATTCCACCATTCTAAAATACCTAGACTTGAGAGAGGAGACATAGAGCGGAGAACTCAAGAAAAATTCAAGAAATAATTCGGGAGGGAATTGGACCAATATCCGAGCAAGAATCAACACGTAAAGAGGATCCTAAGAGGAAGATCATAATTCTTTATGATTAAAGACAAGTGTTTAAATATTCTTTGATAACTTATGCTATGTCTTGAATTCATATTAGAGTTGGTGAAAAATAATGATTTTGGGGTGAAATTCACATGATAAAAATGGGATTTTGGGAATGATATTATAGTAGATTATTTAATTGTAATCCCATATATATAATCTAAAATTGAATTATATATGAAAGATGTAATCTTGAATAAAATCTGAAAGTGATTCATAGGGGAGAGGTAATCTTGAAGGGTTCTCGGGAGAAATTAAAGAACCTTGGAATATAATTGAGAACATGATTGATTTCTTGTTGTTATGTCGAATCCCATGGAATATTATGTTACCGAATGGTTTGGGGCATAAAAATATGTTTATTTATGTTTAAAACTAATGGGATAATGTTAGGTTGGGTTTGGATGAAGTTTGGTGACCCTATAGTGTATTGGAGATTGGGAAAATTCATCAGACCCCTAAGAGACCCATCTAGGCCAGAACAAGGGGACGGACCGGTTCGACTAGGGGGTGAATCAGTTCGGTTCACCTGTTCAACCCAGGTTGGGTATTTTAACATTTTCATGAATCGACCGGGATACGAGTTAATTCAGGAGGTCCGTAGATGGGATTAGGACTTTTGAAGAATATTTAGGACATTATTTTACCATGGGTTAGTCAAGAATAAATTACGGGGTATGGTTATACGGGTGTTTAGGATGAACGACACTCGAAAATTAATTAATAAAATTGGTTGAGGATTTCGGATAGAATCGGGATACGAGATGGAGTAGAATAGATTAGTGTCCATAATAATAATGATATTTATGAATTAATTATAAGTAAGAGACTACTTATGTATTCGGGAGTCGGGGTTAGACTCGGGAATTATGGGCTAGTGCTACAAGTGACTTATGCACGTTTAAATATATACATACATACATACATACATACATACATACATACATACATACATACATACATACATACATACATACATGTGTGTGTGTGTGTGTGTGATTGACATATATGAAACATACTTATTCTACGGATGCTATCGTTGGAGGTTGCGCGTAGTGGGTGGTCCACCCTAGCATTGACTAGCAGGTGTTAAATTGGTTCCTTAGGTCATAGGTCTGTCTCATAACCACTATATGTGTTTAGAATCTAGAGGGGTAATGTGGCATGGTTATGACCCGTGGATATAATACTATGATGTCTTCTAATTATGCATTTACGATTTGGATTCGTTGGTGAGATTTTGACCCGTTGGTCCATGAGTGGTACGTGATGTGCCTAGAGCATCATATCATGCTAGAGAATGCATCCGCGAGGTTAAGCTCCGAGGATGCGATTATACTTATATATGTATATGTATATGTATATGTATATGTATGTGTATGTGTATGTGTATGTGTATGTGTATGTGTATGAGACGTGATATGTTTAAACGTATATATGTGTGTTAAATATATACGAGTGAATTAAATGAATGCGTAAATAGTAAATTATATGCATTTGAGAGGACAACTCAAGGATGCTATGTTTATATACTTATATAAGAGTGATATATGTTTATGTGCGAATTAAACTAAGGTGTGAATATGGAAATCGTAACTAGCATCAATTAATGTGAAATGGTTAATGAAAAGATTATAATTGAGAATTATAATGATAAAGCTTATGTGTTAGCTAAATGAGAAATGAAACGGATTAATATATGTGTAGCACAGATGGGCTAAAATATTAGTGTGTGGGACTAAGTTACGCATTGGTACTAGTTAGGCGGAGAAACATTACTAGGGTGTTTAAAATACACGCATCAGGTGCGCACTATAGATGAGGGGAGAGGATTATCTCATGGGAGTACAACACCAGTTTAAATATGAACGATTACATTGCATATTTATTATTGTATTTTAAGTAATTGCAAAATATTTTCAAATGGCTTTGGGCCCTAACTCGTATCAAATATTTTCAAAGACTTTTAGGTGCTCAGCCACAGGGATGCCAGGCTTGATTATTCCTTATGGTCAGACAATGCTGCCATTGTTGTGGATGCTTACAAGGATTGAGTAAACGCATCTATCTTTGCTTTCTAGATAGGATTTCAGTCAGTTGTTGTTTCGAGCATGCCGACCAGTTAGTTAATGTTTATTTTATTAAGAATTTATTACATTTCAGTTCAGATGGATTATGCTATCGAAACTTTTACCGAGTATTATTCGATTACTTTAATTATTTCATTTATTCAGTATTCAGTTTATTATTGTGGCAAA
Organism: Sambucus nigra; assembly: GCA_949130495.1. Classification (NCBI taxonomy): domain Eukaryota; kingdom Viridiplantae; phylum Streptophyta; class Magnoliopsida; order Dipsacales; family Adoxaceae; genus Sambucus; species Sambucus nigra. The sequence goes on along the minus strand of OX422210.1, from coordinate 449,816,930 downwards.
TGAATATTTATAATACTGGCATGGCTTTTTATAAGTATGGAATTTTCAAAAACAATTTGATAAGTTTTTGAAAATTGACATAGGGCTTAATAGGTTATTAATAATTAATTTGATTTTCAACAGTGATGCTAAGAATGACCCAGTCGAAGATTCCTATTTTATTTTTATAGAGGGCTGACCATCCGTTATTTTAATAGGCGGGGTGTCACAATCAATTCATACAGTGAGACGTAGAACTTCAAAATAATCATCCACATAAAACCATCAAATTATTTGGAAGTTATGAAAAATCCAATTATAAACACAATAACCTACAAAATGCAGTACATCATCACTTGTTCAACGGTTCTAGGTGCGTCTTCCTATTATGATTCCCATATTTTTTCCACATGCTACATGTAACTGTCTTAGGCTCCTCCCCTTGAATGTATATTCTTGTTTATCAGTCTACCGGGTGGACATTTAACATTTGGTGGCTTGATTACCACATCCTCGGTAGATAATTTGACTCTATAAAATATAGGAATTAGTAATATTCCAAACGCATACATTTTCAAGAAGCAATCGACTGAGTAATGGTCATCAATATAATCCTTCAATACCCATATCTCTGAATTACCATAGCATCATGATCACAGGGAAAGCCATTGAGATGCCATTTACAACATAAGCACATCATGTTTTGTATATTAACGATGAATGCTTCATCTAATCGAATCTAGAATATGTAATCACTTGCCTTGTTCACAACCTAAATATGACCTTTATCCAATGACTCTCTGAAATGACAATCCATATGTGGACAAAGATATCCAATCCATGCTTTTGCTTCATCTCGCCTTGTAGCACTCAACTTCATAATCTTACATCTAATTATATCTACTAAATTTATGATTGGGAGGTGATGAGCATCACGTATCCAATAATTAAATGATTCAGCTACATTTGGATACTTTTCATCATAACGGTGACCACGAAAATGTGCATTGCTCCAATGTTCATTTGATATTGGGGAACAAAAATTCTCAAACTCTCTCTCCTCTTTCAACCAATAACCAACCCATACGTTTATTGAATGTTTCTTCATTAGGTTCATATGTGCAAAGCACAAATATGCCAATATTTTTTCATGACTTTGCTATGAACCCCCCTCAAATTACATTTCAAATGTTGCAAAGAATGTCCACGATGAGATTCGGGGAAAACTTTTGGAACCAACTTCAACAAACCATTATTACGATCCGAAATAAACGTGTATACCACTGAGTTATTAATGATATTTGAAAACTGCATCATGAACCATTCCCAGTTATCATCATTCTCCGAGTCGACAATCGAGAATGCAATAGGAAATATGCCTATAATTTTAAAAAAACACGTAAGAAAATATGTAATCAATGTTAGATGTAAGACTAACCACGCCTGTAGTCGAATAATCATTATTTTCACAATATGCATCAATTTTTTTTTGAAGAGATGACACGATTAACAATCACTCCCATAACTTTTACATATTATGTATAAGGGAGTTGAATATCCCACACAATAATATTATTGTGTAACCTGTTATGTATCGTGTATAAATAACATAGTTAAAAATTTCATACAGTAAATGTTACCGTTTAAACTGTCATTTATTCCACATCACCGAGACAGAAACTACTTAGACAACACTCATAGCTATTTTACTTACCACTCATAGATTAATGTATTACGTCTCCAATTACCATTGTTTATAAACAAGCCAAACATGCTCATCGATTGCTTTTAAGTAAGATTTCATGCGAGCTTTTCAATAGGCATAATTAGCCCTGCCAAAAACTGGCAACTGATTATATAATCTTTCATTCAGAAACATTGCGAAAATTTTCAAAATAAGAATTAAAAAAAAATCAATATCACACAAATTTTGTAGAAAAAAGGATCACTCGATAAATTAGAGAAACCCGCTCTAATACCAATTTGAAAAAGGTAAGATCCCTTGAAAAGATCTGATACCAATTTGAGAATGCGATGTGATATCGACTGCTTGTGGAGTCGCAAATTTCAAATTTAAGACTTATTTAATTAGATGTCGATTTTAGATCCAAATTAATTAAACCCTAACACATACATCTATGTGGATAAATTAATCATGCCATCACAAATATAAATTGCTGATACGCAGATTTCAGGAAAAAAAAAACCTTTCGGGTAAAACATTTTATTTCACTATGAAGAGTAAATCACAACTTACATACATAATGAAATCTGCAATGAATATTTCGCAGAACACTCACATAGTCCTCGAGATAATACCAATAATGAATCTATCGCAGAAAATCCACAAGAATCGCAACTCTGTCTTCTACAAGAAACACCCTCAAGCATTCTGTAACAACCCATCTTTTGGAAACAATTAAATTCCATATTTAAGTATAAATTGGTAATTTGGAAAATTTCTTGAAATAGTGATTTTTGAGATTCTCGAGGATTTAATGATTTTCGATGGGTATTGTGATTATTTTTGGGACTAAATAGGTCGAAGTATTTTAATTATATATCGTCGTGGAGTAAAGCAACAAAAGAGGTAAGATTTTTTTTAGAAACCCGCATTAAGTTATATTGGGTTAGAATAGTGATTTGCGGTCAAGTACCTCGGATGGGAATTTTGACTACGTCGTGAGTCTCGAAATGTCAGAGATAGTCGGAAAAGAGTGTCCGATTGTCGAAATTGAGTTTCGAGGAATTTTGGAGTTAAATGGGCTCGTAATTGAGAAAACGAGTCGTTTTTGGGTTTTTGAAAGGGTATAACTCTTTTCTCACTATATATAGAGGTGGAGAGGGAGAAAAGAGAAAGGAAAGAAAGAAAAGAGAGAGGAGGAGAAAAAAGAGGAGAAAAGGGGAGGTTCCGGCCAAAATCCGCGGGATTCGACTCGAGGTCGTCGGATTATATCCATGAGGCAAGTGTTTACTTGCTTTATTTACTTTTGAGCATAAATCTCATATCTTAGTTTGGTATAAACAAACCCTAAAGATTTTGGGTTGGGTTTTCGTGGATAAAACGAGTTTTGGGGAGTTAAAACAAATAAACCCCAATAATAATTCAATTTGAGGAACTTAGGTTTTAACCTAAATTATTTGGTGATTTCGGGTTCTAGGATGTTTAGAACCCGTATTATAAGTGTATTTGTTGTTGGTTCGAGTTTTAGACCATTGGGTGAGGAGATGGAAGCTTCCATGGCTGAAATATCTTCTCGGAGAAGAAGTTGCCTGCCATGATCGATCAAAGCCATCGATCGATCGACGGCCATGGGTCGATCGATCGACCCTTGCTGAAAGATGGAAATTTTTCTAGGATGATTTGGATGGGATAGATTCCAATTCATAATGCTTCGAGGTTAATTATGTGATAACATAAGGGACCTTTTAGGACTATATGGTCCTCAAATTAAGGGAATTTAGGAGGGTAAAGTGAGGGTTTTAAATGTATAACCCTTAAACTATATTTTCGAGAAAAATAGAATAATTATAGAATTTGATGGTTTAGGGTTCCTAAATGATGGTGGGGACCTTTAAATGATTATTTGGACTAGATGTAGTGCTTGGGTTCATGGAAATGAAATCCATGACCCACTAAATTTAAGGTTGTTCGGGAAAGATAAATCCCTAAGTTATTATTTTGGGCTTTTTGGCCCATATGATTTTTGTGTATAGGATGGTATAATTATATTGGTTATGGTTGGGTGAATCCTATGAGTGGATTAGAATAAATTTGGGGAGTATACTTATATATTCGCTAAATGAGAAATGGTATAATTGGAGATATCCAATAAATCCTTAGATGGGATTTAGGTATGTATTGATTATCAAAGTAAGGAAATACTTTGGGTTTAGTATCATGCGAATATGAATGCATGATTATGATTCTTTGAGAGAATCTTTGGGATTATTGGTCATCGTTATATGAATTGGCAAATATGTCCATTTATATATATTCGAGGAGGAATATATGGTGTATATATATACTATATGATTAAAGTATATATGATATGATGTAAATGATTTTAAAAATAAAATATGAATGTTTTCAAAATGGAAAAGAAATGATTTTTATAATTAATAATTTATGGTTACACACCCTCTCTAAATGACATCAGAAGGGAAGTTTGCGCATGAGGTGAAGCCCCCTTGCTAGTGAATGCAGGGTGGATATAGTCCGAGGCCATATGAGCGTCTATGTTATGTTCTCTTCAATGGTTAGGTAGTTCTGGGTGTGGTTATGACTAGCCCGCAGGCATATGGCCGCTTCCCGACGTCTTGCGTTGTAGGTGCCCAGGTGTCGTAATTGATAGGCCCTGGAAGATGATGGTCATTTGGGGGCGCGCCCAGTGGGGAAACCCAGACGGGCGGTCTTAGAACGCGTTATATGATATATATATATATATATATATATATATATATATATATATATATATATATATATATATATAACTGTTTTCAATAATGTGGGACATTATTGGTATTAAAGCAATTTATGATAATAAATTGGCTTTAATTACATTTCTTGGATGGAAGAAGGGAAATGGGATAAATTGTTTGGCTTCAATTGCATTTCCTGGATGGAAGAAGGGAAATGGAAGCATATGAGATAAAAAGCATTTTTATGATAATAAAATTGGTTTTTAAAAAGGGTATATATTTTGGTAAAGTAATTCATGATAATGAATTGGCTTTTATATACATTTCCTGGATGTAAGAAGGGAAATGGAAAGTTTTGAGATAAATGGAAAGAAAGTAAATAAATTCTCAGTCCGGGAGATAGATCCGGATGTATATTGTAATATGGTTAGATATATATATATATATATATGGATAAATCGAGTACCGAGGGTCTAATGGATCTCGACGATCGACCTTGCCGCGTAGTAGTGTATCGGGGGGTTCCTTATTTGGATTTCGCTTTGCGAGACACCCCACGCACGAACATGGCATTGTGTTGAGACTGGGGAGAGGTTTAATCCTTAGTGCTCTAATATTAGTAATTCTTGTGGTGTATATGTATATGTATATATATTCTGTACTGAGGGACTGGCGGATCTCGACGATCGACCTTTCCGTGTAGTAGTGTATCGGGGGGGGGGGGTTTCTTGTTTGGATTTCTCTTTGCGAGACACCCCACGCACGAACATGGCTTAGTGTTGAGACTGGGGAGAAGTTTAGCCCTTAGTACATTACTTGGACTATCTAGGGTTGATAGTAGTTGGGTGTTAGACTAGTTTTGCAGGGTAGCTTGACTAGGATGTTTAGAGGGACGCACTAGGAGTGCACTGTTAGTAGAGAGGTGATGGGTATCTCATGGGAGTGCGATACCAAATTTAAATATGAGACAAAGACTTTTTCTCAAAATAAGGCATTTATGCACTTGCTAAATATTTTCAAAACTCGGGCTCTGACCCGTTTATCTACTTTTCCATTTCTTGCTATATATATATATATATATTATATAGGTGTCCAGCACTGGGACGCCTGGATGACACATCTTTCTAGTTAGACGTCAGCTGCAACAGCTGTGGATGCGTGTATGATTCTCAATAGACGCTTCTATCCTTGTAATCTAGATAGGAGGTACTGTATACACATTCAGGCTAATGGTCCAATTGTATTTATTTATTCTTTGAGTACAACATTCGATATGGCTGTATATTTTGACCAAGTGTTCAGTTATTTTATTTCATTTCAGTTTTATTTACGCAAAATTTGTGTGGATGTTTTAATTTAGTAGTTGTTAAAAAGAGTAGTTAAGTAAAATTTTGACACCGGCCTAATAGGTTATTAGTAGTTAAATGGAGGTTCGACAGTGATGCTAAGAATGATCCATATGAGACTCCTATTTTAATTTGATATAGGAGTGATCGCCTGGTATTGTATTAGGCGGGGTGTCACACATTCCCAATTGACCGTAGTCGTCATCCAACAATTACCTCGAGAACCACCAAGTCAACAGTATATAAATCTTCCCTACAAGATAAACTTCAACAAGATCGTGTCTTGGGTTCCAAAAACAATTCACTAAAGTATTTGGGATGATTTATGAATTGAAAAAAAAATTAAACCCTAAAAGTGAAGACTGAAAATTCTGCAGATTGCAGTTTCATTTTTGCCCAAGTCTTAAAGAAGGAGTCCTCACAAAACGAGTATTTATAACAAAATTGAGTCAACATGGTCACTCGAATGAGAATTGGATGTTTCTTGTACGACATTTCATGTCGCTTGATCCCTGGATCACGTGACCTATCTAGCGACCAAATATAGGCAAAACAGTACAGGGTCATTAGATATACAAATCAAGCAAGCTTCTCACGACTGCTTCATGTGAGATGCAATGTCGTTTGAAGTCTCATTCGAACAACTCAAGCTGTCTTTTGAACGGAAACCAAATTTCGCTTGAACGACCTCAACGGCAAATATTTATTTTCAAAACTCCGTCCATAGGTCTTTAAAAAATAATTTTGACTCAGTAAAATGCCTCATGTTGATAAAAATAGTTTAGAAAAATATCCCTACACTTTAAACGAAACATTAAGGAACTTAAACATCAACCTTACCAAAATCAATCTTGTGGAGGCTTGTTATTAAAGAATGTTAATATTCGGATCCGTCTAGTTGAGCATATGAACTTGAACTTCCTTTGACAGTTGTAGTGGTATATAACATACTTTAATGCAAAACGGACAATGTAAAATATGTGCTTACATGTGTTCATCATTAGCATTGGATTTGAAATCGGAGATACATCTCTTCTGTCAGCTCAGTTCTCACTTTTTTCTTTGTCGCTAAGCTTTTCAGAGTTTTTCTTTAGCATTCTCTTTCTCTTCAGAGCTTCATTTATTCTTGTAAGTCGAACTCATTTTTTCTTAGTTTTCCTCTTCTTTGAATTGTTCTTCAGCCGTAATTAGGATTTTTCTTCTGTTGGAGTATCCATGGAAACGTTATATAATAAATCAGTAGTTGAATTTAGGAAAACTTATAACATTCCAAACAGGGTAGAAACCGATTGTGCCCCCTTCCCTAGAGATGTTCGTGACATAGAAGGAGGGCACTGGATGCACACCCTCTTGATAAGAAATGGGGTTTTTAGATTCCCCCCAAACCCTTTCTCCCTTAGATTCTTCAAATACATCGATATTATTCGTGCCCAATGTGCCCCCAATGTCTGGAAAATTGTTAATGGGGTGCATAGGATAAATGCACTATATGGGATAAAATTGGGTCTTGCTGAGCTCTGTTAATGTTATGTATGGTCGTGAACCAATGATGGTGTTATGTAAATACCAGGAAAAGATGATAGGGTACTGGTGGTAAACCTCCCCGGTTCTTACAAGGATTATTGAGTTTATGGGTTTATTTCCAGAAATTGGAAACATCTTCCTTTTCGTGAGGGCGAGAGACACCGGGGCCCTTTGATTTCAGATTTTGGGGAGGATCACGTAGGTCGCTTCTTATTTTCTTCAATTTACTTGCTATTTGTTTATGATATTTGTCCTCCTTACTGATATTTTTCTTCCTCTTTTTTGTAGCTCATGCCAAAAATTAAGAGCCTGGCCTGAGTGAAGTTGATGCTCCTGAACTTCTGAAGGCCTCAAATATTAAGGAGAGGCTTTCTATGGACGATCATCCAAGGTTGGTAGCCTATTTACTTGAGTATAAAAATATGTCAAGCAGTTTCATTGCTTGATCAGTCGATAAAGTTCCTAACCTAAAGGCTCGAGAAGTTGGTCCCTTTGATCTAATTGTGCTATAGGAAGAAGAAGAGGAAGGAGAAGAAGGAGGAGAAGGAGAGGAAGAGACAGGGGAAGAAGAATAATCAAAAGAGGAAGAATAAGAGGAGGATATGGCTCTCCTAATCAAGAGAAGGGTTTTAAGGCTTAATGATGATGAAGATAAGGCAGTTTTGTCGAATTGAATCAATTCTTTGAAGAAGTCAGATATGGATTCCCATAAAGTGAGTGGTTCTAGCCCAGGAGCCAAGGGGAAAGAGAAAGAGAATATGAGAGAAGAAAAAGAGAGAGAGATGGGAAGAAAAGAAGAGAGGAAGAGAGAGGAGACCAAGAGGTAATTGGTCTTTAAGGCCTCTGCAGTACCCTTTCTCACTGTTGAAATTGAGGGGGCTAGCATGGGAAATACCCCTTCCCTTGCCCCCGATCTATTAAAGGGGGATGTGCTCATCGCTTATCTTGAGAGCTCTTTGAAGTTGGGGTCATCCTATCTCGCCCTCAAATCTACTCAGGGGATTTCCCTGGTAACATTCTTCAGTATTTCCTTTAATAATTTTCCTTTTGGATTTTTCCTTCTTTATATCAACCTGTTATTCTTTCTTCTTTGTAGTTTTTATCTAACTTCATAACCCTAATGGATAACCATATTGATTAGTCCAAAGGTAAACAAGACCTGAAAAATGCTTTGGAATAGTCTAAGAAGGCTTTTTCTAATGCTCACTTGGTGTGGGATTAAGACAGGGAAAGCTCAGCTAAGGCCTATGCTGACCTTGAGGCGTCCCAGAAGGTGGGGGTCATCGACAAGGAAGAGATGGAAAAGGAGATATAGATTTTGTCTAGTAAATTTTTGAAGCTGGATAAGAAATTACCTCAAGAGAAGGATAATAGCTAGCTCGAGGTCTGGAATAAAACATATGATGATCCCAAGCTCCATCTTGATTATGGAAAGAATGTGGCATTTAAGAACGGTTGGGACCAAGCCTTGGGAGTTGGGGAGCTCATGTTGACTCTGAGATCTTTAACATTCATTCTCCTGGGCACAAACCCTTTATGGAGGAAAAACCGAATGCTAGCCAACCTGTCGGCTATACTGAGGGCATGCATGCTAAGGTTGAAGTGGATGTTGTCTAGGAGCAGAGAGTTGCTGATAAGGGGAAGGCAGTTATTGAAGTTAAGCAGGTGAATGAATAGGGCTTCTAGATTAGGAGTTTCTTTTTGTATAACTTTCTCAAGCCTTGTATCTTTTCTTCAGTACTTTGATTGTACTGGACTTTGGCCCCCTTTTATTAATGAATGAAAGAGAAATTTATATACTCATGTCAATTTATTCTCTCCATGTATACTGATATTTGTTTATGGTTTCACTTATTGTCTTATTTATATCCCGATGAGGAATAAATTCCCCTTAGTTTAAAGTTGGGGATGATCCTCGGGCCCAATATTAGTGTGAAAGCCCACAAGGCATTTTTAAAAATTCACAAATCTCTAAGGGCGAGAATCGTACAATATAAAGATCAATATGAACTGGTCATAAAGCTGAAGGATGATATTTAAGCTATAGAGGAGATTGATGCTTCAGTCTAGGATGAGGTAAGTGCTCTGAGGACCAAATTATAAAGGCTAATGAAATGGACCAAGTAGGTGAAGTCCTCTTAGGCAAAAATGGCTCTCTAAGGAAGGAGATCGTTAAGCTAAAAGGCGATGACCAAAAATCATACGTGATTATTGTTGGTCTCCAGAGAAATGTCACAAGGCTGAGGTACTTGTTCAAGATGGGCCCTCAAGAAGCCTAGGCCTAAGTGAGATGATGGTGAGAATGTAACTGGTTAATGGGACATCTGCCTGAGTAGGGGTTTTTTAGACCAACAAAGTTGGCGACCAACTTGAGTTTGCTTTGTTACCTAAAGATTCCTTGTACAGATTTTATTTTTACTGGGGCAACTCAAGAGGTATGTTGTGTTTGTAACAAATACCTAAGGGTTGTAGTAATTAAAACACTTTTATTAACTTGTTATAATTACTACAAAACCTGTGCGGCCCGTGAGATTCCTTGATTGAAACAAGTTGAACAACTTGTTATAATCCCCAAGAGTTCTGTTATGCATGAGGGAGTTATCATTTGGAAAGGTTGAGTAATACTTGAGATGCGATCAAGAAGTTTTAAGCACCCAATATATAATATCAAAGTGCGAGAGCCAACTGGCCTTTATTCATTGAATGATAACTTGCAAGCGACATAAGTTAGAAATAAAAATTTGCATAAACTAAATGTGATAATCAAAAGATGAAGAAGACTAAAAGTAGAACTTCTTGAGATTGATTGCATTCCATACTCTTGGAATCTCCCCTCCCTCTAGAGTTTCCAAGTGATATTCTCCTTGAAGGTCATTTCTTATCACCCTAAAAGGTCCTTCCCAGTTTAGTCCCATCTTACCATCTGATGGTTTTATGGCACTGCCGAGGACTATCCTTAAGACAAAGTCCCCTAATAAAAACTTCCTCAGATTGACCTATTTGTTGTACTTCTTGTCCAATTGTTGTTGATAGGAAGCCAACTTGATTGTATCCAGTTCTCTTTATTCGTCTTATAAGTCAAGTTCAGTGCGTAGTGCATCATCATTAAGTCCTTGGTCAACTAAGGTGGTTCTCATAGTAAAGGGACCTTCTTCCTGTAGAATTATATCTTTCATTCCATAAGCGAGCATGAAGGGTGTTTCCATAGTTAATCTCCTGGAGTGGTACAGTAATCCCATTAAACATGAGGAAGCTCAATCACTAGGCACCCTTGGCTCTTTTCAACCTCTTCTTTAGTTGATCAAGCATGGTTTTGTTGGAAGCCTCTGCCTAACCGTTACTTTGGGGATACGCAACAGAATTGATGTGGTGCTTAATACCATGATCATCAAAAAAACCTTAAAAAACTCTTCTTTCAAACTGTGTGTTGTTATTAGTGATGATAGTCTTTGGTATCCCAAAGCATGTTATAATGATTTTTTAGATGAACATGGTCATATCAGCATCGTGAATGTTTGCCAATGATTCTGCCTTTACCCATTTAGTGAAGTAATCTTTGCCGACCAACAGATACTTACGATTTTTCGATGCAATAAGGGGTGTTCTCACGATATCTAGTCCCTATTGTGTCAATAGCCATGGACTTATAAGAGATTTCAGGTCGCTGACTGGCTGGTGGACCATAGGAGAGTGCTTTTGGCATTTTTCACATCTACGAACATAAGTGTTTGTGTCCTTTTGCATGTGAGGCCACCAGTAACGTTCTTTAATTGCTCAAAAGGCCAATGACCTTCCTCCTGCATGACTCCCATAAATACCATCGTGAAGTTTGTTAAGCACCTACTCGGTGCCATGTGGGCGAACGAACTAAAGGTAAGGGCATGTGAATGATTTCTTGTAAAGATTTCCTCCTAAGGTGAGGTAAAAATGGGTAACTTTCACCCTTACTTGATGAGCTAATCTATTGTCGACGGGCATTATGTTTCTTCGTAGATAGGCGATGATGAGATCTATCCAACTGGGTGCCTTCTCCGTGAGGAGGACTTGCTCAGCTATGACTTTTTGGTCAATACTTAGCTTGGCAAGGAACTTTATCTAGATGGTTCTTCTCAGAGCAAAGTCCACTACTAAGCTCAGGGCTGCTAAGGCATCTTCATGGTTATTCTGCCCCCGGGGAACTGTTGAATGTCAACATTCTCAAATCCTGCCATAAGACCTCTTACCATAACGAGGTAGGCTTCCATCCTATCATCCTTTGCATTAAAATCTCCATTCACTTTCTTGGAGATCAGTTTGAAATTTCCGAACACATTGAGGCACTTTACCTCTAGCAACTGGGCCTTGCACAATCCAGCGATTAGTGCTTTGTATTCAACCTTGTTATTGGAGGACTCAAATCCCAATTTGATTCCATATTCGATGATAGTACCTTCAGGTGTGATGTCGATGAACCCTACTCCTTCCCCCTTAGAATTGGAGGCTCTATCAATGTATACGGTCCAGTCCTTAGGTTGTGTTTCCATATTTGTTGACTGCTCCACTCTTTATTGGTCAACATGTTGGTCCCATGTGAATTCAGCGATAAAGTCTGCCAAGAATTGTCCCTTAATTGTTATTCTTGGTTGAAAGTGGATATCGAATCTGTCGAGCTCCACTAAAAACTTTGCGAGTCATCCAGAGAGGTCGTTGTAACACACCATAATTTTATTGATTTTTATATGTGGAAATAATTGGGATTAATTAAATTATATTTGGAAAAATTAATCTAGTAAAATAAATATTAATTAGTAAAATACGGGATAATATTTATTTATATTGAATATTAATTGTTGAATGAGTAATAATAATGATAAGGAGATATTATAATTATCATGAGTGAGAAATACGACAGTTACGATAAATTTAGTCGGGATGCGCGTATCAATCGTGTCAGGACTTAATTTGAGAAATAAAATATAATTTCACTTTTGATATTCCATATGGTCATTTCGAGTGCGCCGACGTGTCCAAAAGGGTCGAGATAGTCAAAAAGTCTACATGTGGGTTTAGTTTGGGTCCCGAGGCACTTTTAGGCGAAATCGACATCCCGAGGGTATTTCGGTCTTTTGAAGTTTTGGAGATAATTGTTACACCCCGCCCAATCAAATACCGGGTGATCAGTCCTATGCCAAATTAAAACACGAATCCCAGTTGGATCATCCTTAGCATCACTGTCGAAAACTTTTTAAAACTTACTAACCACCTAGTATTCCAAAAGCTGGTGCCAATTTTAACTTTTTAATTAAACAAAACAGTACATGCGGAATTAAAATATAAACCATTAACACAACTGAATGAAAATAAACACAACTTTTCGAATAAATCACCGGCCACCAAAGAAATAATCCAATACAAATATTCAATACCTGAATAAATTAAACTTGAAAATTGTACCGAGAAGTCTGGCCGACAAGCCCTAAATAAAATTGAAACTGATACAAGATTCCTACTCTAGGAATGAATGAATGATGCGTCTAATCCAAACTCCTGCTAGCATCCACATATGCCGCAGGCCCGTGTCCTTGGAATAGAATATCAATCTTGGCGTCCCTGTGGTTGGACACCTAAAAGGTTTCGAAAATAGTTTTATAGCAAGGGTTAGAACCCAAAACATTTTGAAATATTTAGCAAGTGAATTAACTGCAGTAATTTAAAATGCTTGAATGCGCTTCATATTTAAGTTAGTGTCGCACTCCCTTGTGGACATTCTCACCCCTCCACTATTGTGCACACCTACCAGTTACCTTAACCCCACCTAGTTGTACTACCCCGTCCAACTAGTCCTGGTATAACCTTCCCTTGCCTTACTACTCTAACCCGAGTATAATGATTCTTGAATTATAAGTTATTTCACAACTAACATAATAAATTCCTCTTAAATAGTAGCATATAACCGTGTCACAAGTTATATAAAGTAAATACATCACACATTGTATTATTACCCGTATATAATATTTACTACCATTATATACGTACCCTTGCCACAAAATCCACACATATAATATACGTATATCCATCCCTTCGAGTATACCCTCGCCGGATGATTCCCTCTAAAATGCTATCTCACTAGGTGTGCTCACAAGACCTAGTTTCCCCAAGTTGGAATCTCTCACCAACCTGGCCCAAAATATAAACGTAGTGGAGGCAGTCATATTCCTTCCCTGAAAGTGAGATAAATCCCTCACCCATATATACCGGACGCTATGACCTGGGGATATACTCGCCTTACTCCTCAAGCTAGGGGATTCACCCACATCGCGCAACCTCCCTTGATAGCATTAGAGTATATAAATTGAATAAATATCTAGTCACTGATATTTAATATCACACACAATATAAACACGTATATATATATACTATCACTATACCGTATATATATAATATAAATCCTAACTTTATCGTGTAATAAAAAATTCGTTACATTGCCTGTAATTTAATATCATACACAATATATACATGTGTATATATATATATATATATATACTATCACTACACCATATATACATATATATATTATAAACCCCGGCTTTACCGTGTACTAAAAATCCCGTACACTGCTTGAAATTTTCTGAGTCTGTGGCCCGACTCAACGTAATTAATTTTCTCACTTAATAATTTATCGCCTTCCCAAGTCTATGGTCCGACTCTAATATATTTAACTCATACCTCAGTTTATATAATACTTTCCCCCAGTCTATGGTCAGACTCCAATTAAATTAATTAACACACTTTTTAATTTAATACCTTCTCGAGCCTATCACCCGACTCTAATTAAATTAACAAAAACACATTCTAATTTAATATCTCCCTTAGTCTATCGCCCAACTCTAATTAAATTAATTAACACACATATTAATTTAATACCTCCCCGAGTCTATCGTCTGACTCTTATTTAATTAATTTACACATTAATTAATCAATACAATTCCGAGTCTGTGGTCCGACTAAAATGTAATTAATTCTCACATTAATTAATTAACACAAATCCGAGTCTGTGGTCCGACTCTAATATAATTAATTACCGCTCTTATTAATTTAATCCTACCCGAGTCTACAACCCGATTCTAATTAAATTATTTATCACTCTTATTAATTTAATACTACCCGAGTCTACAATCCGACTCTAATTAAATTAATTATCACACTTATTAATTTAATACTACCCGAGTCTACAATCCGACTCTAATTAAAATAATTATCACACTTATTAATTTAATCCTACCTGAGTCTACAATCCGACTCTAATTAAATTAATTGTCACTCTTATTAATTTAATCCTACCCGAGACTACAATCCGACTCTAATTAAATTAATTATCACTCTTATTAATTTAATACTACCCGAGTCTACAATCCGACTCTAATTAAATTAATTACCACACTTATTAATTTAATACTACCCGAGTCTACAATCCGACTCTAATTAAATTAATTATCACGCTTATTAATTTAATAACTTGGTGTCACCCGACCATTATCCCCGGACTCTCTCACTTGGCCTGTACCTCAACATTTCCCGAGTCTATGTTCCGACTCCAAACTAATTACTTTTTTCTAAATAATTAATTTAACACTTTGATGTCACTTAACCAACATACCCGGACTCACTCACTTGGTCCAATTTACATCTCATAATATCATACCCACATTTTTGCCTATAATGTGTCACACCTTTATTTCTATAAATTTCCCAATTATATTTGCCTATAATTATTAACATACCCGGACTCGATTCACTTGGCCCAAAATTAATTATTTCCCGAGTCTATATCCCAACTCAAAATTAAATAGTTTATCTCTAACTTGATTCAATATCTTGGGGTCGCTTGACCAATATACCCGAATTTACTCATTTGATCTGTATTTCACCATTTTGGAATAAAACCTCTCAATTTCATCCATTAAGTGCCCCACATAAATTTATCCTAGTCCCAATTACTTTCTCCCATAATTTCTAGGAATATTTGTTTCATAATTATTTATCACTTATTAATGTATGAAACTTAACTTTTAATAAATTTCCCTTTATATAACAAACTGGCCGAACTGCCCAGATTTCGCCATCATCGATCGATCGAGCCCCCTAGGTCGATCGATCGATCGTTCCAGTAATCGTCCTCTCCAGCCACTGTCAGCCATGGACGAAAGTTAAAGCCTAAATTCTCAACCTAAGCCCTTACCCAAATACAAATAACACATCCTCTATGTAACGAAAGGGTCTAAACATCTCACAGACCTAAATTCATCATCAATACCCATAAATTCCAAGGTTTTCCCGATTTGGGTATTATCCGGGTTTCAAATCCCCAATACGAATTTCATTCATTTTATCAGTGATTAACCATTTGTTCTCACTGGTTTTTAACATACGATTCATTCCTCTACATTATAGAATCATAAACACAATAAATCTTACCCTTAATCCCATTAAGATATATTAAATTCCAAAAACCCCATTTAAAATTTTGGTTAAACACCCAAAACGAATTTTCATATACACATCACTATGATATGAATTGATTATCATAAATTTAGAAATCACAACAGTTAACCACTTGCCTGGAATTGTTCGTAGTGTCTTATCCGTTGGTGTAGTCCCTTAATTTGGCTCCAAAATCCCCAAATTGGCCCTTGATTTTCTTTCCCCCAATTTCCTTCTGAACACCTAGTCTTAGAATTGTATTGGCTACTGATTTCCTAATCCCTCACTTAGGTTAAAACTCTCAATCCCGTTTTTCACCTAATGGGCTTAATTAAAGTGGCCCAACTCACCCCGTGAGGGCCCAGCTATGCCCAAAAATACCTCGAGACCCAATTGCTACCCCCGAGTACTCTTTTCTGACTATCTCGACCCATTCGGACTCAACTGTGCACTCAGAATTATCATCCGAAATACTTTGTAAAAATTCTTATCTCACACCCAATTTAGTCTATACCGACTCCCGACTGAGATAAGCATGTACCCCGTCATTAATACCCGAAAAGACGTAATTAAATTATTACTATTCACCTAGTAAATAAATTTCCTTAAACATTAACCATTCACTCCCCGATTAAAATATATATATATATATATTGCCATAATTAATTCAATTAAAATTACAACACACAAGTAATTTAAAATTCCCGAATTAATTAAATTTTAAATGCACAAAAATACGGGGTGTTACATACTCCCCCCCTTACAAATGAATTTCGTCCTCAAAATTAAGATGAGTGTAATGTTCCAAGCTTCGTATATTACTCTCTAGTCATGTGCCTCCAAACCCGCTATATCTATCCCATCCGCTTCTAACCATACGTTTCACAAGTATGAATATAGATTACCTAGGGCGCCTATACACCTTATACCCGTGCTTAACCGCACAAAATTTGCCTTAATTAACCCGGGTGCCCATACACCCTATCCCCGCGCTCTACCGCGTGAAATTTACCCGACTATGTTAGTCGTAATCCGTAGTATAACTTCGAACCCGTAGTCATATCATATATTTATACATATACACATATCTACTGCCCGGGTACCCGACCCATGTGCTAACGTCCAAACATCTCCCCATAAATACTTGTCTCTCAACACAAAAGTATGTACACTTACTCTCATGTTACCAAAGACAACATAAAATAATGCACCCTTACTATCACTAGTCCTTGCGCAAAATAAACCCCGAGCTATCTCTCTTTGCTCGAAAATAAATCTAACCACCCTGATTCACTTCAGTAAATATCCCCACTTATCGGGATAAAATATGAGAACACAAAACCTCACTATGTGCTATCGCACCACGTAATACAACATATATATCAACATATATATATATATCCACCTATATACAGGCTATACGCCCTCTCCGGTGATACCTAGTACTAACCCTACCCTGGTGTCGCGAACACCAAAATTTTACACCCCTATCCACAATAGTTAAATTTCATAGCTATCCAGCCGATATTTAGGAAATATTATCAACCCTACTCCCATAATTCTCGAAATTAGTAACTCTTCGCATAATTCAAACAATCACTCAGTGTACACCTCCACTCTCCCGTGAAGAACACCAAGGAACTCCGCTACCCTACGAAAATTTTATCCACATACTATGGCTGCTACCGCCAACGCACCCACTAAGTTCGACTCACCTGCGAACTCTAGTGAAAAATAAGTCTTATACTGTGACATCCTCTTTGTCACTCAAAAATATACCCCATGCCCATAGGGTAAAAATAATTACCTCTATACTCTAGCTGCAACGGCTGGTTCTCGGGTTCCGGTGCAGCTTCTCCCTACCCGAATGCACCCATAACTTGCTTTAGTAGTTGTACATCCAGGACCTCGTCCTGTAGTTTCCCTTGCCTTGCTTAAGACAATCTATCTTCAAGTGTCTCGCTTTCCCCACAGACGAAACACCTTCTAATACATTTACCCTGCCGCTGGTCCCTTCCATGCCGACTTTGTTGGAGTTCCTAGCCATCCTGCCGATAGCCTCCAGTTCTAAATCATTTGGCATGATTTCCCTATCGGAAATTCTGCCCCTGATCTCCCTTAGTCTGCTGCTGGGATACCCTACTAGTATTGTTCCCTCCTGCCTTATCCGAATGGTTAGTTCCCACTCCCCTCCCTCTTCCTTTTGCGTGGAAGCGATATTCCCGACAGTGCCGGAGTGCTGTGTTAACGACATCAGTATAAGCTACTAATGCGTATTTACCAATTAAATGTTGTCTAATTCTCCAGACTAACCCATCCATAAACTTTTCTTTCTTTCTCTTTTCCTTGCTTACCTCATCCGGTACAAAATTTTGCCAACGAGTGAATCCTTTCTCGTAATCGTCCACTTAACGGTCCCCTTTGAGTCACCTCACAAAATTTTCTCCTCGTTTCGGTCTCAACCGCTGGAGGAAAATAGTTATGGTCGAACGCACCCAAAACTCTACAATGCCTAGTGTGTCCCTTTCCTCATTGTGGTGATCGACTCCCACCACTGTAGCGCTGCTCCCACTAAACTAAAAGTGGTTAGCGTTTGCTTTCGCACCTCATTGCAATCTCCCCTGCGTATGTGACGCTGGATATCTCTCTTCCTTGACATGCTATCACTACATCTAAACCCCATCGCAACTCTGGTGGGTTCCCACTAAAAATATCCTTTCTTTCTTGCTTCCACCCCGACGACCCCGTGTGAGTCTAAACATCCGGCGCCACTAACACTTATGGCGGATCCCGTGGAAACTACCCTGCCGTTGCGTCCACTATCGCTTCAACCGCCTGCATCACTAGTTCCGTTACTTGTGCTGCCAAAATCATCTCTGGCAGTTGCTGCGGTAACTCTTGCTCCTGAAGAGCCTCTCTCATCTCCCTTTGCTGCCCTAGCTGCTCTCTCTCTCCTGGGCGTCATCCAGGATGAGAATCAAATTTGTATGAGGTCACTCTCAAATATAAATTTCGAAGAAGAACGTATATGCGCATATGTATGAGAATACAAAAATCCTATGATAGGGCTCTGTATCAAAGATTGTTAAGAAAAAAAGTGAAAAGCCGCACAGATCCAAAGGACACTAGAACCTGATGCTCTGATAACATCTGTTACACCCTGCCTAATCAAATACCGGGTGATCAGTCATATACCAAATTAAAACAGGAATCCCAGTTGGATCATCCTTAGCATCACTGTCGAAAACTTTTTAAAACTTACTAACCACCTAGTATTCCAAAAGCTGGTGCCAATTTTAACTTTTTAATTAAATAAAACAGTACATGCGGAATTAAAATATAAACCATTCACACAACTGAATGAAAATAAGCTGAATCATAATTACACAACTTGTCGAATAAATCACCGGCCACCAAAGATATAATCCAATACAAATATTCAACACCTGAATAAATTACACTTGAAAATTGTACCGAGAAGTCTGGGCGACAAGCCCTATATAAAACTAAAACTGATACAAGATTCCTACTCTAGGAATGAATGAATGATGCATCTAATCCAAACTCCTGCTAGCATCCACATATGCCGCAGCTCCGTGTCCCTGGAATAGAATATCAATCTTGGCGTCCCTGTGGCTGGACACCTAAAAGGTTTTGAAAATAGTTTTATAGCAAGGGTTAGAACCCAAAACATTTTGAAAATATTTAGTAAGTGAATTAACTCCAGTAATTTAAAATGCATGAATGCGCTTCATATTAAAGTTAGTGTCCCACTCCCTTGTGAACATTCTCACCCCTCCACTATTGTGCACACCTACCAGTTACCTTAACCCCACCTAGTTGTACTACCCCGTCCAACTAGTCCTGGTATAACCTTCCCTTGGCTTACTACTCTAACCCGAGTGTAATGATTCTTGAATTATAAGTTATTTCACAATTAACTTAATAAATTCCTCTTAAATAGTAGCATATAACCGTGTCACAAGTTATATAAAGTAAATACATCACACACTGTATTATTACCCATATATAATATTTACTACCATTATATACGTACCTTTGCCACAAAATCCACACATATAACATACATATATCCATCCCTTCGAGTATACCCTCGTCAGATGATTCCCTCTAAAATGCTATCTTACTAGGTGTGCTCACAAGACCTAGTTTCCCCAAGTTGGAATCGCTCACCAACCTGGCCCAAAATATAAACGTAGTGGAGGCGGTCATATTCCTTCCCTGAAAGTGAGATAAATCCCTCACCCATATATACCGGACGCTATGACCTGGGGATATACTCTCCCTAATCCTCAAGCTAGGGGATTCACCCACATCGCGCAACCTCCCTTGATAGCATTAGAGTATATAAATTGAATAAATATCTAGTCAATGATATTTAATATCACAAACAATATAAACACGTATATATATATATATATACTATCACTACACCGCATATATATATTATAAACCCCGACTTTACCGTGTACTAAAAATCCCATACACTGGCTGAAATTTCCTGAGTCTGTGGCCCGACTCAACGTAATTAATTTTCTCACTTAATAATTTATCGTCTTCCTAAGTCTATGGTCTGACTCTAATATATTTAACTAATACCTCAATTTATATAATACTTTCCCCGAGTCTATGGTCCGACTCCAATTAAATTAATTAACATACTTTTTAATTTAATATCTTCCCGAGCCTATCACCCGACTCTAATTCAATTAACTAACACACATTTTAATTTAATATCTCCTCGAGTCTATCACCCGACTCTAATTAAATTAATTAACACACATATTAATTTAATACCTCCCCGAGTCTATCGCCCGACTCTTTTTAATTAATTTACACATTAATTAATCAACACAATTCCGAGTCCGTGGTCCGACTCGAATATAATTAATTCGCACATTAATTAATTAACACAAATCCGAGTCAGTGGTCCGACACTAATATAATTAATTACCACTCTTATTAATTTAATCCTACTCGAGTCTACAACCCGATTCTAATTAAATTATTTATCACTCTTATTAATTTAATACTACCCTATTCTACAATCCGACTCTAATTAAATTAACTATTACACTTATTAATTTAATACTACCCGAGTCTACAACTATAATTAAATTAATTATCACACTTATTAATTTAATCCTACCCAATTCTACAATCCGACTCTAATTAAATTAATTATCACTCTTATTAATTTAATCCTACCCGAGTCTACAATCCGACTCTAATTAAATTAATTATCACTCTTATTAATTTAATACTACCCGAGTCTACAATCCGACTCTAATTAAATTAATTATCACACTTATTAATTTAATACTACCCGAGTCTACAATCCGACTCTAATTAAATTAATTATCATGCTTATTAATTTAATAACTTGGTGTCACCCGACCATTATCCCCGGACTCTCTCACTTGGCATGTACCTCAACATTTTCCGACTCTATGTTCCGAATCCAAACTAATTAATTTATTCTCAATAATTAATTTAACACTTTGATGTCACTTAACCAACTTACCCGGACTCGCTCACTTGGTCCAATTTACATCTCATAATATCATACCCACATTTTCGCCTACAATGTGTCACACCTTTATTTTTCTATAAATTTCCCAATTATATTTGCCTATAATTATTAACATACCTGTACTCGATTCATTTGGCCCAAAATTAATTATTTCCCGAGTCTATATCCCGACTCTAAATTAAATAGTTTATCTCCAACTTAATTCAATATCTTGGGGTCGCTTGACCAATATACCCGGATTTGCTCATTTGATCTGTATTTCACCATTTTGGAATAAAACCTCTCAATTTCATCCATTAAGTGCCCCACATAAATTTATCTTAGTCCCAATTACTTTATCCCATAATTGCTAGGAATATTTGTTTCATAATTATTTATCACTTATTAATGTATGAAACTTAACTTTTAATAAATTTTCCTTTATATAACAAACTGGCCAAACTGCCCAGATTTTGCCATCATCGATCGATCGAGCCCCCTGGGTCGATCGATCGATCGTTCCAGTAATCATCCTCTCCAGCCACTGTCAGCCATGGACGAAATTTAAAGACTAAATTCTCAACCTAAGCCCTTACCCAAATACAAATAACACATCCTCCTTGTAAGGAAAGGGTCTAAACATCTCACAGACCTAAATTCATCATCAATATCCATAAATTCCAAGGTTTTCCCGATTTGGGTATTATCCGGGTTTCAAATCCCCAATACGAATTTAATTCATTTTATCAGTGATTAACCATTTGTTCTCACTGGTTTTAACATACAATTCATTCCTCTACATTCTAGAATCATAAACACAATAAATCTTACCCTTAATCCCATTAAGGTATATTAAATTCCAAAAACCCAATTTAAATTTTTGGTCACACACCCAAAATGAATTTTCATATACACATCACTATGATATGAATTGATTATCATAAATTTAGAAATCACAACAGTTAACCACTTTCCTGGAATTGTTCGTAGTGTCTGATCCGTTGGTGTAGTCCCTTAATTTGGCTCCAAAATCCCCAAATTGACTCTTGATTTTCTTTCCCCCAATTTCCCTCTCAAGCCCTAGGTTTAGAATTGTGTTGGCTGCTGATTTCCTAATCCCTCACTTAGGTTAAAACTCTCAATCCTGTTTTTCACCCAATGGGCTTAATTAAAGTGGCCTAACTCACCCCGTGTGGGCCTGGCTATGCCCAAAAATACCCCGAGACCCAATTACTTCCCCGGCTACTCTTTTCTAACTATCTCGACCCATCCGAACTGAACCGCGCACTCAGAATTATCATCCGAAATACTTTATAAAAATTCTTATCTCACACCCAATTTAGTCTATACCGACTCCCGGCTGAGGTAAGCGCGTACCCCTTCATTAATACCCGAAATGACGTACTTAAATTATTACTATTCACCTAGTAAATAAATTTCCCTAAACATTAACCATTCACTCCCCGATTAATATATATATATATATATATATTGCCATAATTAATTCAATTAAAATTACAACACACAAGTAATTTAAAATTCTCGAATTAATTAAATTTTAAATACACAAAAATACGGGGTGTTACAATAATAAACCCACGAAAATTGGACGACTATATCTGATAACATGGAAAGGGAATTAGGGTTATCAGTTACCAAACGAAAAGGAGAGTCACGGGATGAAGAAGGAGAGTTATTCCTAGGTTTCCAAGGCAAAAAACCACCTTCTTGCACCACCCCCACCACCGGATTTTAGATCGGGGGGAGGAGAACACATATTCCACCACCAATTATACAAAAGTCATACTTCCAAATTAAGGTAATTGTTTATCTTGCTAACTTTTTATTTGATATACCATCCATGTTAGAATAGGATGATTACCTTAAGAAATTTATGGACTTTGACCTTAAAATTTGAGATATAATTCATATTCTTGGGTGGGAATGAAAATATATTTTATCCCTGACACGTGTAGGATGAATTCAATGAGAAATATCACAAAATTTGGAAAGAAATCTAGAATTATGTTGAGGCTCTTGAACATGAATAATCTAGGTTTTTTAGAAATTAATCTTAATTAAATCTGATTTGAAGTTGTTAGTAAAGATTTAATGATTCTTATATGTTAAAAATCGTTGTTATGATAATGTTAGAGTCCTTTGGTTGGGTGGTTGGGTGGTTGGGATAGTGTTGTAACAACACCCCGTATTTTTTTTAATTATTTTTAAATGTTAGATTAATTGATGTCATCATTTGTGTAACCTTCATCATAGACGTCATTAAGAAACAATCTATCTTCAAAGTTGGAATCAATGCCCTCTACCAACTCTTCCACATTCAATTTTGTTTTGTGCAACCTTCCACTAGTCAACAATGCATATAAAAAAAAATGAATTATATCACGGGTATTATACGTAACAAATATCATATGCCGATTTATTTAACAAACATTCTTACATATGAAAAATATCCCTGATTTTGCATAACATATTTGAAGTGATAAGTATGTTAAAAATTTAGATAATGAAAGAGATGAAAGAAAAAAATGAACACTTCTAATGAGTGAACAATACAATATGTTTGTCCATAAGATTTTAAAACAAAGTCAATTTAAATTTGATCTAATATATGAGTTAAGGTTTCAATAGTAATAGGTAGACAGTGGCTACTAAATTACACATATGTATTAAGACTTTAGGCTATACATTAAATATATAATGTATCTACAATTACATACTTTATGAACAAAAAATAGTGGTCATTAAGTAAATT
This sequence comes from Sambucus nigra, assembly GCA_949130495.1. NCBI lineage: Eukaryota > Viridiplantae > Streptophyta > Magnoliopsida > Dipsacales > Adoxaceae > Sambucus > Sambucus nigra. The sequence continues at coordinate 449,792,893 of OX422210.1, read as the reverse complement.
TGTGATGTAATTGAACCCATAGCAGTATCAATTTAAAGTTTATTAATTACTTGGAAAAATGTTTGGTATGAAATCAAGTAAATGGATCTTTTGATAGTAGATAATATGTGAAGTGAACCTTACTGTGTGAATATCTATTACATATAGCATTCCGTAACCAAAACTTCAACCAAACAGTAACAATTTTTATGTCAAAATAGTAAAAAATTATAACTATTGGTTTTTAAATATCATTTATTGTCATCTAATAACCAATTCATATCATGCCAAGGAGATATTAACCAAAATTCTTCAAACATCTCGTATAAACTCAAACCAATTTACAAGATTTAGAAACCAATTCTAACCATGTATAATAATATATCAATAATCAACAGTCATGTGATTATGTACGTGGGGAAAATGAGTGGTACATAAATACCAACATGGCGATGTTGTTAGTATGTAATACATACAGTAAACTTTACTGTGTGTATTTTACATTACATACACTATTCAATAAACTAGATTACAACCTCGCAATAACATTTACTATCTGACAATAGTAAAAAAATTATATTTAGGTCATCATACACCATCTACTTTCAAATAGACATAATTTACTTTTGTATCAAAGTCATAGTCATGACAATTCCCCCCCCCCCCCCCAACACACACATACTAAAATCCGTAAGTAATAGTACAAATTTAGGCAAACAATAACAAGATATACAAGTCATGGAAAATAAATCTTTGCATCTGCTCTATTATAAACTCAATCTAATTAACAATTCTTAGAAACCAATTATTTCTATATACAATAATATATCAACAACCAACAGGCATGTGTTTACGTACATAGGAAAAATGATTGGTACATTTATACCTACATGGCTATGATGGTGGAAGGTAATGAATACAACAAACTTTATTGTTTATATATTTATTGCATAAACTATTCAATAAACAAAGCTACACAACAGAATAACATTGAATATCTAACAATAGTAGGAAAACGGTATATTTAGGTCATCATATATCATCTACTTTCAAATAGATATAAATTACTTTTATATCCAAGTCATAGCCATGACAATCACCTCCCACCCATACAATAAAAAATTCAGTTTTAATTATAGTACAAATTTAGGCAAACAATAACAAGATATATACAAGTCATGGAAACCAATTCTTTGCATCTACTCTAATATATCAACGATTAAAATGCATGTAGGCACGTATTGTGGAAATGACCAATTCATATTGTGCCAAGGCGATATTAAACAAAATTCATCAAACATCTTGTATAAACTCAAACTAATTTACAAGTCTTAGAAACAAATTCTAACCATGTAGAATAATATCAACAATCAACAAGCATGTGATTATGTACGTGGGGAAAATGGGTGGTACAAAAATACCCACATGGCTATGTTGTTAGTAGGTAATGCATGAAGTAAACTTTATTGTGTAGTTAACATTACATAAACTATTCAATAAACAAAATTACAACTTCACGGTAACATTTACTATCTGACAATAGTAAAAAAAACTATATATAGGTCATCAGACATCATCTACTTTAAAAAATACATAAATTACTTTTATATCAAAGTCATAGTCATGATAATACCCTCCCTCCTCCCCCCCCCCCCCCCCCCCCCCCCCCTCCAACTATAAAAAATTCGTAAATAATAGTACAAGTTCACGCAAACAATAACAAGATATACAAGTCATGGAAACCAAATCTTTGTATCTACTCTAATATTAGATAAAACTATTTTACAAGTCTTAGAAACCAATACTTTTTGTATACAATAATATATCAACAATCAACAAGCGTGTGGTGATGTACGTGGGGAAAATGGTTGTACATTTATACCTTTATGGCTATGATGTTAGTAGGTAATGAATATTTATTGCATAAACTATTCAGTAAACACAACTACAAAACAAAGTAACATTTAACATCTAACAATATATATTTAGGTCATCATACATCATCTACTTTCAAATGGACATAAATTACTTTTGTGTCAAAGTTGTAAGGAGGCAAGTCTTCGATTGAGTCTAAATGTAGTGTTGGCTCAATTTCGGACAAAAACATTTGAGTCATAGGATAGTGTTCAAGTGTATCCATCCAAGCCTATGACGTGTTAGTTGAAGACGTAGTGACCAAGATTACAAAGCTTCATCATATATTGGGTTTAGTGTGCCTCATTTCTTCGTCAACAACATTGGTTCCAATGCTCCTAAGGTATGAATGCATTATATATACATATATATATATATATATATATATATACATATATATATATATATATATACATATATACATATATATATATATATATATATACATATATATATATACATATATACATATATATATATATATATATATATATATATATATATATATATATATATATAGGATCTTGGAAATTTATTGGGTGTAATTTATAATTCTTTATAAATAATTTTAACGACTTTGTTTTACTCAGAAAATATTTTTGAAGATCTTTTCATAAAAGTTTTGGGCTTAAATAGAATATTCAATTTTTCTGGTAAGTCGTTCGAACGAGACTTATAAAGACATTCCTTTTTCATCTCTCGAACATCGCTAGTAAAGTCATTCAAACGAGAATGTCATTCGAACGACTTTGGCGAGAACAGTTTTTCGGCAATTTTTTTTACCATGTTCCTACTACTTTTTCCCCACTACTTTTTGACAAAATTATCAAGTGCGGAAACTAACTTTTTCTAAGTAACCTTTTCACATTCAAATAGATTTTTCGAGAGCAAATTCTTTTAAGAAAAAGTTCCATGTTTTGTGTTTGACTTTTATGGATTAAATTCATCAAAAACATATACACACCCATTTGTTTTGTTTATTCCAAGTTCCTTAATATATATCCTTGCTTGGAGTGTTTGGAACCGGGTTTTTATCTACACCTCAAAGAAGAGAAGTTTGGGTTTACTTCTACATCCCACAAAGAAGAAGTTTGTTTGTTGTGACATACTCACTTGGAGAAAGGCTCCGTGTTCGAGTGTCGGTGACTAGATAAAGTCCGATCGGTGGATTTTGAGACCGCGGTGGACCTCCGTGGTTATTCTCTAGGCAGAGGTGTGTACAAGAAGAAGCATAGGGGCTTGGATGGAATCAAGTTGGGTGTTGTAAGTCTTTTTTTCTTGTACTTTTAAAACCGTACTTAGTGGATTAGAGGCTAGGGTCATCCGAGGTTTTTTCCCCTTGTGGGTTTTTCCTCGTACATTGCGGCGTAGTGGTTATTTATTTATTTAATCTTTTGCAAATTCACATTAGATGCATGTTTAGGTAAAAGATAAAATTGGAATATTTAATTTGGTGCTAATTTTGTTTGGGTAAAAATTCATTTAATTCAAGTCATTAATTTTATTGGATAAAATTTGGTTTGGCCTAATTTTCAAAAATGGATAAATTATTTATGGTAGGCAAATTTCTAGGACTTGGGTTGATTTAATTTGGTTTAAGTGAAGAATGTATTTCTTGTTTAATTTAATTTCACTTTGAGTTTAGTTTAATTTTAATTTGATACAAATTCAAATTTTGTTGTAAGTTGTGTGTGTTGTGTTGAGCCATCTTCATTCCGCACTTAAAGGAAATTATATTTGTAAAAGTTAAAATTGGGAGTCCTTGCACTCCAACAAGTGGTATCAGAATGGGATCGCTAAATTATTGTGTTTAAGATCCTTTTAAATATTTTTGACTAAAATGGAATTTTCCCCATTTTCAAAATTTCCTATTTTCTATGGTTCTAATTACGCATATTGGAAAGCACGTATGCGTTCGACACTTAGGTCTCTAGATGAGAGGGTTTGGTTGTCAGTCATTAACGGGTGGTCCCTACCTACATATTTAGTTAAAAATGAACGTGTTCCCAAACCCACCGATAGATGGAGTGAGAATCAATTTAAACTTACAAATTTTAATTCCCGTGGTTTAAATGCCTTGTTTAGAGCAGTCACACCAGATGAATTCCTACGCATTATGACGTGTGAAACAGCTAACAAAGCTTGGGATATTTTACAACTCACTCATGAAGGAACTAGTGTCGTAAAAGCTTCTAAACTCCCAAACCTCACCACTTAATTTAAAACCATCAAAATGAATGAAAAAGAAACATTTGATGAATTTTATGCTAGACTTTCCGATATAGTTAATTCATCCTTTAATTTGGGAGAGAAAATACCCGACACCCGAGTAGTAAAGAAAATTTTAAGGTCCCTACCCGATAGATTTATTCCTAAGGTGACCATGTTAAATTCTTTACCCGCTTTAGCCTCTAAAAAATTAGAAGAGCTCGTAGGTGATTTACAAACCTATGAACTCGACATGTTTCCCTCTAAAATTGAAAAGAAAATAGATAAGGGTGTTGCTTTGAAAGCCCGAAATGAGGAAAAACAAGTAGTAGAGAGTGAAAGTGAGAGTGACTCGGAAGATATGTCTATGTTTGCTAGGAAGTTTCGAAAATTTCTTAAATTTAACAAAGATAAATTTAAAAATAATTTTAAGAAATTAGAAAATTCTAAGCATGACAAAGCCGAAAAGATCCCTAAAACTTTTAATGAAAATTTAAATAGAGACGAGTCAAATAGGTGTTATGGTTGTGAGGGTTATGTCCATAGGTCCTTTGAATGCCCCACTGAACTAAGGAAATAGGGTAAACAACCTATTTTATATAATGCTACCCTTAGTGATAGTGATAAGGAAGAGGGACTCGCTTCCCCCATTGAGCGCAACTTTACCGCGTTCATGGCTACTCATGTTAGTGAGTGTGAGATATTATCTGACGATGACACCTTAAAACATGACACTTCTAAGGCCTTTGTTTGTGAATCTCAAAAAGATGATGGTAGTGAGAGTGGAGAAGAAAGAGAGACTGAAAGTGAAAATGAGGTTGATGTGAGTGAACTTCAAATTAGGTTTCAAGAATTATATGAAGAATCTATTAAATTATAAAGAACAAATTTAAAGTTAAAAGCTAGTTTAAAAGAGCGTGTCGAGGTCATTAATGAGAGTCTTTTAGTGGAAGACCTTAGGACACGTGAGAGAGCTCTTCGTGAGAAGCTTGAATATGTAGAAGGTGGGAGAGATAGCCTTAAACGTTTAATGGAATCCTTGAAAAAGGAGCTTCTTGCGTTTGAAGAGCGGAATGCTTTATTAGACTCTAACATTTAAGAATTAGAAAATAAATTAAAACACTCTAGTAAAGTCAAATTTGATTTGGAGTGTCGTTCGAAGAAATTAGATAAAATATTAGGAACGGTCCAAATTAAAAATGACACTTGTGGTTTAGGCTTCGATACTTGTAATGATTCAACTCTTAAAGCCAAAACCAATGTTTTAGGAGAATCCTCTAGGAAAAATGTTATGGATCATTCCTTAGGTAAGTCTTTTCGCCGAGTCTTTAAGTGCTCACATTGTGGTCGAAAAGGTCATCTTAGGAAGTTTTTCTTTGATGTTAAACGCGGTCCTAGAAAATCCCGATGTAAGGCAACCGAGGTAGCCAAGATTCCTACACCCCGTGATCGTCATTCTTCATTAGTATGGGTTAGGAGATACGACTTGGTATCTTTACAAAATAGGATTTTTTATTCTCATTTACTTTCACATGCTTCCTCCCTCGCTAATCTAAAGGTTGAATGTGTTAGTTTTGTTTTCATACTCTAGCTTTCTGTGCTTCATATTATATATCATTACTACGTGTATGCATGTTTAGTCATTTTCTAGTCATTGCTTTATTTCATATCTCATTCTAGAAATCATGACTTGTTTATCTTTTATATTATATTTGGTTAGTTTGCATTAAATGAAAAATACAAAAAGATTTTTATTTATCATTTGTGGTTTTATCTTAAGAGTAATTTAGACTTAATGAAAATTACAAATGATCTGTGTTTATCTTTTGAGTAAATATTTTTCTTTGTTTGGTTAAAAATGTTAAAAACTCAAAAAGATTTTTGTTTTGTGTGTATTTAAGTTTGGCACACTCTAAGTGGCATATATTTGTGTTTGAATCCCTTATTTTTCGCTCCCATGTGGATAGAACTTTTGGATAAGATCGTCAATCCTTAAAATGTTCTTTACCATGCTTACATGGAGTAGTTGGATTTTGTGTTGATATAATGGATTCTATTTTTATATGCCTCAATTCACATATACAGGAGCTCACTTGAAATTATAACTTCATATGTATATTGGAGCTTTGTGAGGTGTTCTCCTACCAATCTTGTCATCTACATTTTATGTAACCTAAGAGGACTAGTGCATGTTAAAATCCGTTGCACGCGAGAATTGAGCGACAAAAGACTATATATATAAATGTGCATGGGGAAGGGCTCCCAAAGGAAAATTCATCCTTTGCGAGTAACCCACCGTTTTCTTGAACCTATAAGAAATACGTGGTCCAAAGGCCTAAGACAATAATGGAATTAAAAGAAAATATTTTCCAATGCCTATTTGTTTAGTTGATGTATTCATTCAAAAGATTAAAATAATATGCATAAATTGAGGGAGTTTGGATGGTATATCAACGGTTTGCACAATGTCCGTTTATCTCATGACTCTATTGGTTTGTAGAATCATCAAAATTTTAGGCTATTGTGCATTGTGAATGTTTGCTCATTGAGTTCAATCTACATTGTCACATGAGGTTATATTCAAATGTGATAAGGTTTGCAATCAGATGAGAACTCCGTGAACATGTTTTAAGTGATTGGGTCAAAATTTAATTGTTACTAGTTCACACCCCTACACTTCTATTTCCATACGACACATTTTTGCTATACGAGTGTGAAAAGCTTATTGTGTTTTGTGTCATGTGTGGTGTCTATACCTATATATATATATATATATATATATATATATATATATATATATATATATATATATATATATATATATATATATATATATATGTGCGTGTGCGTTATTGATATTCATTATGTCTACATATATATGGTATTTTTTCCTTTGCCTTGATTTCTAGTCCATCTATGCTTCTAATTCACAATTGGTATCTATCTTGTTGCATATTGTTGTTGATATCCCATGCTTAATATCTTATGTATCACATTGGCATCATTTTTATGCATCTTCGTTAGTATCCGTTATTATTCGTAAGATTAGTTATAATTTTGTTGCCCATATGCTTTCATGCTCTTATCACTCTGAGCTTCATCGTATTTAAATTAGTTTTTATCCTTTGTCTATTCCCGAACAAAAAGGGAGAGAATGATAGGGAGAAATATGGTATCTAATCCTATTATAATCGTATCTTAGTTTAGGAGATTTAACTTCGGGGGAGTCGCGACCTTCTTAGGTTGATCATAGTTGATAAATGGGAGAATTAATTTAGGGGGAGTATTTATTTTACATGCATTTAATATTCTTGATATTCCCTATATGTTTAATAGTTTGTTGAAGTGTGTAGGAATTCTTCTAAATGGTTACTTTCATCGGCAAAGATATTGATCCTTGGGTTTTTGAGTCAAGTTATGTAATTTTTATTTTTGGTGGGATATTTTTTTAAGTCTAGTAGAGCTTGACGGCCCTTTAGGATTTTTGTTTTGGTTTTTGTCCCGGAATAGACAAAGGGGGAGATTTGTAAGGACGCAAGTCTCCGATTGAGTCCTAATGTAGTGTTGTCTCAATTTTGGACAAAAACATTTGAGTCATAGGATAGTGTTCGAGTGTATCCATCCAAGCCTATGACGTGTTAGTTAAAGACGTAGTGGGCAAGATTATAGAGCTTCATCATATGCAGGGTTTAGTGTGCCTTGTTTCTACGTCAACAACATTGGTTCCAATGCTACTAAGTTATGAATGCATTTTATATATATATAGGAGCTTGGAAATTTATTAGGTGTAATTTATAATTGTTTATAAATAATTTTAATGACTTTGTTTTACTCAGAAAATATTTTAAAGATCTTTTCATAAAAGTTTTGGGCTTAAATAGAATATTTAATTTTTCTGGTAAGTCGTTCGAACGAATTGGAATCTCGTTTGAACGATATTCCTAGGTCATTCGAAAGAGACTTCTAACGAGATTCCTTTTCCATCTCTGGAACATCGTTAGTAAATTCGTTCGAATGACTTTGACAGGAATAGTTTTTTGGCAGTTTTTTGACAGTTTTCTCCATGTTCCCACTACTTTTTGATAGAATTATTAAGTGCAAAAACTAACTTTTTCTAAGTAACTTTTTCACATTAAAAGATATTTTTAGAGAGCAAATTCTTTCAAGAAAAAATTCCATGTTTTGTGTTTGATTTTTATGGATTAAATTCATCAAAAACACATACACACCCATTTGTTTTATTTATTCCAAGTTCCTTAATATATGTATACTTGCTTGGAGTGTTTGGAATCGGGTTTTTCTCTACACTTCAAAGAAGAGAAGTTTGGGTTTACTTCTACATCCCACAAAGAAGTAGTTTGTTTGCTGTGACATACTCACTTGGAGCAAGGCTCCGTGTTCGGGTTGCGGTGACCAGATAAAGTCCGATCGGTGGATTCTGAGACCGTGGTGGACCTCCATGGTTATTTGCTAGGCATAGGTGTGTACAAGAAGAAGCGTCGGGGCTTGGACGGAGTCAAGTTGGGTGTTGTAAGTCTTTTTGTCTTGTACTTGTCAAACTGTACTTAGTGGATTAGAGGCTAGGGTCGTCCGAGGTTTTTTCCCGTTGTGGATTTTTCCTCATACATCGCGGCGTAGTGGTTGTTAATTAATTTTATCTTTTGCAAATTCACATTAGATGCATGCTTAGGTAAAATATAAAATTGGAATATTTAATTTGGTGCTAATTTTATTTGGGTAAAAATTCATTTAATTCAAGTCATTAATTTTATTCGATAAAATTTGGTTTGGCCTAATTTGCAAAAATGGATTAATTATTTGTGGTAGGCAAATTTTTAGGACTTGGGTTGATTTAATTTGGTTTAAGTGAAGAATGTATTTCTTTTTTAATTTAATTTCACTTTGAGTTTAGTTTAATTTGAATTTGATAAAAATTAAAATTTTGTTGTAAGTTGTGTGTGTTGTGTTGAGCCATCTTCATTCAGCATTTAAAGGAAATTATATTTGTAAAATTTAAAATTGGGGGTCCTTGCACTCCAACAAAAGTCATAGACATGACAATCCCCTCCCCACCCACCAAAAAAATCAAATTAAATTATAATACAAATTTAGGCAAATAATAATAAGATATACAAGTCATGGAAACCAATTCTTTGCATCTACTCTTATATATCAACGATTAAAAGGCATGTAGCCACGGATTGGGGAAAATGGTTGGTACATAATGACCTACATTTTGTTAGTTGGAGATTCATACAGTGATCTTTATATTGTGGATATATATTTCATAAATTATTCAATAAACACAACTACAATCACACAATAACATTTACTATCCCCAAAAAGGAGAAAAAAATGGTATAATTTGTAAATCAAACTTTCATGTCCGTATATGATGTCGGTACATTGAATGTTACTGATATATGATGTACCTAACATCTTCTAAAAAATCAAAGTAATATATTGTTGTGAAGTCAAAGTTGCCACAATTCTCCCCAGAAAAATAGATGTAAGATAGAGTACAAAATTTATATAGTTCATAAATGGTATAATTTGTAAATCACAGGTACAATTTCAACCTACTCAAACACTAAATTTCATCGAATGTTATTTATTCATACCTAAACTCTTAAAATCTCTAACCACCTAGTTCAACTAAATAAATGGTTTTACTACAATGAAATATATTTCAAACAATAGTTATTATTTTTTGTAAAACAGATACATGAATCAGTTAAAAACCTAATGTACAAATTCTATACTAGTATTAAAAAAAAATCCCGATGTAGTAAGATAAACATATATGATATATATACAATCAACATACGTGAAGTTCAACATGTCCACAGAAAAAATGTCATCTTCAAGTATAGCGCTCAACTTCATTACATTCCACTTCATGAATATGGGGTACAAAGTCTCGTTCACTGGCTCTATGATACTCGTTCTCTTGCAGATTCAATACTGAATTCAAGTACACAATTTGGGCAAACCACAACCAACTATTTTTGAGATTTTCAATTTTTTCAAACAAAAACAGTTTCACAAATACAACACTATACACTATATAATGTATGCATAATATATCAACGAAAATCCGGCACACATATATAAACGACCACAAAACATGACACAAAACACGTAAGCTTTACACACTAGCATAGTATCGATGTGTTCAAAATGTGTGGAATGGAATGGATGGGCATGAACTAGAAACAAAAAATTATAACCCAAACACTCGAATATATTCAAGAAGTTCTAATTGACCGCAAAACTTTATCAAACTAAGCTTTTGTCTTTAGTGGCAAATAAAGTTGAACTTAATGAACAGAATAAGAACAATGCACACAAGCCTAGAATATTGATAATTATACAATCAATAGCGTCATAACAAAATACACTTAACTAGGATACATAGTCATTATGCAAACCCATTGATATTTCCATCCAAACTCCCTCAAAATAATATTCTTTTCTTTTCTTTTGAATGAACATATCTAACTAAACATATTTGGCCCCTATTTAGCATATTATTATTTTTATTGCCTTAATTTTTCTCGGGCTCTTTTCAAACGGTGGCTTTCACGATGAGTTCATTATACTCTCTTATCCCTTTCCTGTGTATACTCATAATTTTTTCAATATTAATCAAATCCTCACAGGCAACAGTTCTTACATGCACAAATCCTACGTAGTCAAATAACCATGTAGATGACAAGATTGATAGGATATCATCTCACCAAACTCAAATATACATCATGAAGTCAAGATCCAATGGTCTCGTGCATGTGTGTGTGGAGGCATAAAGAAAGTCGAATCCATAAAGAAAGTCAAGTTCGAAACAACTCCATAAACTTGGTTAAGAACAATCTAAGCATCTAAAGTTATAACCAAATATCCTAGCCACGTGGAAATTGCGTAGTGAATTAGATTCAAACACTCCAAAATGCCACACCAAATGTGTCACACAAAGAACTAAAAATCTTTTAAAATTTTTAAAAAAAATTTTCGAAAACAAAATCTTTTTTTATTTTAAAAAAATGTATAAAACCAAAAATATTTTTGTATTTTTCAGATATGACCCAATAAAGAAAAATATAATTTAAAAAGTACACATCTCATAACCCCTATATATATATATATATATATATATATATATATATATATATATGCAGTACTTCTCTTGTGCCTATCAGTCCGCATTTTAAGAGTGCGGACCGGATATGTCACCTGGCTGTGAGCCCAGAAAAGAGAGAGAGTGTTCCTATAATTTAGTCAATAATTTCTAGGTTCACCGGCAGGTGACACATGATCGATCTGCACTCTTAAAATGTGGACTGGTCCACACAAGAGCAGTATTGTGTATATATATATATATATATATATATATATTTATACCTGAATGTTTTAGTTTACTTATGTGTGATAGTAGTGATATTAGATAGAGTATTTCTAAATAAGGTTTAATCTACTTATGCATAATAGTAGTGAGATTAGATAGTGTATATCTAGATAAGTTTTAATCCACTAATGTGTAAATAGTAGGAAAGATAGATAGCGTATATCTTACATGAAATCTAAGTAGGGAAACTTAATAAAAAAGTGAATGATAACATATGTGGAATATTAATTTGGATTTAATAATAACATAAGAGAGATGTTAATTATTAAGTTGATTGATAGCGTACTGTATGGACGATACGAGTTAGTTAAAAGAGAAACTTAATTAAAGACTGAATGATAAGTAAGGGTATTCTGTAGCGTACTGTATGGGCGGTTCAGGGGAGCTAGATTGGTTAGTAGTTAGTTAGATACTTGATACCTAGTTCCTTTGGATAGCATGACTATGGGCTTAGAAGCAAACGTTGAGTGCGCACTATAGATGAGAGGTGAGGAACTCAAGGGAGTGTTTGCAACCTAACACGTGAATCTAATAACTGTTTATTTAAATTGCAATCTAAATGCTTGCTAAATATTTTCAAAACGACTTTGGGCTCTGACCCGTACTTGAAAAGCTTTTTCAAAACCTTTTAGGTGTCCACCCAGAGGGACGCCAAGCAGGATTATCTGTTCTAAGGATGCGTAACGGCAGCACTTGTGGATGCTTACAGGATATGGACTTAGTCGCTTCGGTTAATTCATTCATAGTGTAGGATGCAGTTCAGTATTTCATTTAGGCGTGTTGCCCTCGGTTATTTCATTTATGTCAGTCAGACTTTGTATTCAGACTTTTATTCATGTTGGACTTTTTATTAGATTTGGGAACCAATGGTTTATTCGGTATTATTTTATTTCAGCTATTTATCTAGTTATTGTTCGAATTTTTTATTACTGCATGGAATGTTGTTTATTGTCATTATTTCCACACATTGTCGTTGTTTAAATAAAAAGATAAAATTTGGCACTGGATTTTTGAATACTAGGTGGTTAGTTAATGCTTTAAAATGTTTTCGACAGTGATCCTAAGAATGGACCAAATGAAAATACTATTTTAGTTTAATAAAGGCCTGGTCACCCGGTATTTAATTAAGCGGGGTGTCATAGATGGTATCAGAGCATCAGGGTCTGAAGTTGCAAGGTTATATGATCTTAGTCTAATTCGTAGAATACACACACGCAATCCAATTTTAATAATACCTATAAAGTGATATTTTCAATTTCAATTTAAAAGCTGATTCACAAGTTTGCAAGAACAAATTTCAATTAATGCAATGGGATTGATGACTTGACTAATTAAGATAAAATTATTCCAATTTTATTCATTTTATCCTAAGCATACATCTAGGTGATTTAATAAAGTGAAATGCAAAAATCCCAACCACAACACGCCGATGTACGAGGAAAACCTAAATGGGAAAAACCTCGAATGGATGGGCCTAGACAAAATCCACTACAAAAATAGGTTTTACAAGAGACTCAAAAGACTTACAGACATTGACTCACTCAAGACTTGCTTATGCCATCCTCGACCTCTGAATTTGTAGTACGCGAAGCTCCAACGCATTGCTCGACACTCCTCATGTCGCGGTATCCACCGAAGCCCAAAACCACTGTCTCCTCAAAGCTTGAATGCAGAGATCCACCGCAAACTTGCTTGTTGAATGTGAATTTGATTGAAGGGGTTTTGTTTCAGAAGATGATAAAAGTGTTTGAGATCATTTTTACCAAAAAGAGGGAAGTTATGTAAATAGCTCTCAAGATAATAATGAACTTTCTTAGCCTTTGAAACTGATTTTCGTCCATATAAAATAACTGAAAAAGTAGTGGATAAAAACAGTTATGGGAAAAAATTGCTTAAAAAATAAGTTTAAAAAATCAGACCTGGCAGAACTCGTTCGAACGACCTCGTTCGAACGAGTTATCTGAGGAAGTTCCAGTTTTGAATTAGAAAGGTCGTTCGAACTAGGTCGTTCGAACGACCTTTCTAACGAAGTTCCAGTATAGGCTGGGGAATGTCGTTAGATCCAGGTTGTTCGAACGACCTGGATAAACTTTGAACGAGATTTTAATTTTTGCACAAATTTATTTCAAAAAATTTTCTTTATGAAAATTACTTATTTACGAACATTTTCCTATATGAAATTTTCTTGATTAGACAAAATACTCCAACATATAAAATTTATTTGGTCATATACCTTTTTAGGATAGCTAGCATGACATGCATATTGATGACGCGTGAACTTTGGATGCGATGCTTGAATCTTTAGGTTGAATGATGTTTGATGCAGAATGACTCAAAATTGTTTTGTCCAACGGAATATAGCCAATATAACAAATGACTCGATTGGAAATTTGTCCTTACAAATCTCCCCCTTTGTCTATTCCGGGACAAAACAGAATAATAAAAAATAAATAAAAGATAGAATTTGCTAAGCCATTCGTCAAGCCGTTTCTAAGGCCCGTCCCAAAACCCCCAAAAAAAGACAGACACAAGGACAAGACTGACGAGCTGCAAAGGAGTAGGAGATGTATCCTACACACACGAAACAACAAATTCATAAACACATGGGGAAATAGAGAATAAATTATATATAAAACTATGTGTTAGCATATGTTGTGAATGGAAAATGAAAGTCTCAATATTCAATATTAAGAATTTAACTCCCCCTAAATTATGCATATGATCAATATTAAAATCAATATTAAATCCAATTAATTTATTCAACTCCCCCTAAATATATGATCAATATTAAAAGCAATATTAAACATCAATTAATTTATTCAACTCCCCCTAAATATGAATTTTCATTAATTAATGTTTCTCCCCCTTTTTGCCCGGAAAAGACAAAGGGATAAGAGGCCTGCATGATAAAGGATAATAGGCAACAAAGCAGGAAATATGAAGAAATAAGAATGACAAAGAAAATAATGAGGATGCATTAAGTAAGGGGAAAGGGGAAATAGTTAAGGTTCATACAAGAAAGTATCTAAACCAAATGAATCCAATACAAGAAATAAATAAACCACTTAGCCTCACAAAAATAAGTAAACAGGAAATGAACAAAGCACATCAAGAGCCAGGAGCATCGGGTGGAGTATCATCGGGAAGAGAGCTGGTGCCGGAAGAACCTGCCCCGTGACGCATCTCCATACGTCGAATGGAATCAAGATGTGCTAAAAGGAGAGAGTCCCGAAGAGCCTGGGCTTCATCTCTATGCACTTGGGCTTCCTCCCGGGATGCATCTCGATGGGCTTGGGCCTCGCGGTCCTGCTGCATAGAAAGTAAAAGCTCCTGCATAAGCGCCTGGTCCTGACGGCGATCCTCCTGAATCTGTTCAACCTGAGAACGAACAAACAAAAAATTCTTCAACTCGACGGGTGCGGGAATATGGGAAGGGGCGGGGTGATGGATAGAGCGGGAGGGGGCGGGACGACTGGGGGCAGGGTGAGAGGAAGCGACGGAGTGGGAAGAGGTGGAGGGGGTGAGGGGAGGAGTATCCGGTGACAAATGACCACAAGAGCGGCTGACTGAGGACATGTCAACGGTTTGATATTTAGTGATGGGGATATCGGAGGAGACGCGGGGGCAACCGACGACAAGACAAAAATGGGTAATAATGGCTGCAAAAGGTAGGGCTTGTCGAGTGGGGCTGGAGGGGAGGATCCTAACAGTCCGAATGACACTAAAAAGGTAGGCGGGGAGGTCGATGTGAACCCGAGTTCTAATAGCAAACATAAGGTCCACGTGCTGTTTGGTGATTTGGGTGGTGTTGGCACATGGGAGAAGACATGCACATACGATCCAATTAAGGACCATAAAGTGAGGATGTAAATGTATATGGAAGATAGTGAGAGTTCCAGGAGGGAGGAACCTAAAAACAGTGTTTAGGACAAGAGTGGGATCGGGATGTGTATCGGATGTCCAAGGGAATGAGGGATTAGTGACCCTAGGGAGGGGAAGGAGTTGAGCTATCGAGTCAGGAGAGACAATAATCTCCCGACCGCGCACCCTAGAATAAAGGAGATTATTCTTTTCATGCATCCCAAAATAAAATTCCCGAACAAGGTCGGGAAAAACGGCATCCGTGAGAGAGAAGAGAGGGTCCCATCCTAAATCTGAAATCCACGAATGCACAGTGGTGCCGTGGAGAGAGTGGAGATTAATAATTTTCTCCCTAACGATAGAACAGGTAGCGAAACCTTGTGTGTGATAAAGAGTGTGTTTGGAAAGGGTCCACCAACGCAGCTTAAGGTCGGGTATAGCTACAATGGAACGGGTCTCCTCATCAGAGGATGAGGAGCATTCCTCGGGGGAATCGCTTATACGGCGTTGGCGACGGTTACGGGCCATGGTAAAAAAATGACTGAAACTAGAACCTACCCGAATAAATTCCAACCAATCCATTAATCACACCAATAAACCAACAAGCAATCAGAATAATCCCATCCTCCGTTAGGAATAAAAGAAAATTAATAAAATGTGATTAAGATAAATTCCATGAAAGTAATTGAAATTGAATTTGGGAAAAATAAGATTATCATGGAATATATTTTAATCAAGGGCAGCACAAACTAAATCAAATGAAAAGATAGCCCTCCAATTTTTTTTTAGAGATATACACATTCATATATATAAATGTTGGGAAAAAGATGAAATAGATTAGATGTTTATTAGAAGACCCAACAGCATATATATATATATATATATATATATATATATATATATATATATATATACATATATATATATATATATAGATAGATAAATATATATAAATGTAGATAGATAGTTAGAGATATATACATTTATATATATTTATCTATACCTATATTTGTATATATCTCTAACTATCTATCTACATTTATATATATTTGCATATATATATATCGAGAGAGAGCAATGAAAAATAATACCTTGAAGAGAAGATGGAAGCAATAACCACAGATCAAATGGGTGAATGAAAGAAGGTTTTATGGAGGTGGAAATCGTGGGAATATGAAGAGAGTGGAGGATAGGGAAAATGAGAGATATAGGAAAGAGGGGAAAATGAAAAATCGTGGGAGAGAGAAAATCTGGAAAGAAATTGGAAAATGGAAGAGGTGGGAGAGAGAAAATCTGGGAAAGGGTGGTTTTCGGGAAACGTGGAGAGTGAATAGAGAGAGGTGGTAGTTTTTGGGAAGAGGAACTGCACGATTTAAACGCAGGTCGTTCGAACAAGTGATGTCGTTTGAACGAGGTATTTCGAACGAAGTCACAACAGCGCTTCGTTAGATAACTCGTTAGAAGTTCGTTCGAACGAACTTTGTCGTTCGAACGACATTTCGAACGAAGTGACAAAATGAGGGTTATAGATGTCGTTAGAAATCTCGTTCGAACGAGAATTTCTGACGAAAATCAATAATTTTTAAATAAAATTAACATAAAATAGAGTTAAAAATACCATAATATTAGGAATTGGTAAGGCCAGAACAATGCCAAAATGTAGATTTTAATAATCCTAGCTTGTGGCAACATATCCAAATAGTGGGAGCGAGAATGTAGGAGTGTGAACAATACGAGTGAGAGTTTTTAGCCACAACAATGTACAAGTGCGTAATTCCAAACAATATATACGCGCAATATTCACTCATATTAGCCTTGTGTCAAAAACGGAATATTATTGAACACTTAAACACGAATGTTACAAGCATACAAAATAGATGATTCTCTCGCCAATAATGTCACAATGAGAAAGCAATAAATCGATGAAATGTGCATGCCCATTGATCTTTAACTTATATCTCCCATGAGCAACAATAGATTGAGACTAATCTTTTTGAAGAGTCAATCAAGCCTATTATTTTGGCCTTGGACTTATATATCATTTTCAATGCTTCTATTTTAGCCACACAACTGAGAATGCAAATGGTGGCTTTTCACGCAAAAACTTTTATGTTTTTCGCAGGCCGAGTCCATTGCTTGAAATGAAAACCAACCGGAAGAATATAATCATTTTGTTTCAATTTGGGCAACAGATGATCATGCACAATTTCGATTGCTTATAAGGGATGTGACATGATTGAGAAGACAACACCAAATCTCACTTTGCAAGAACAATGTGAACAAGATATTCGTAATATTTCGTGTACGGAGTGTGCAAAAGGCAAAGATGTAAGGAAATCACAAAATTATATATCATAAAAGAGCATTATTGTGCACAAGATAAACAAGGTATGGATTAACTACTCATCGAAAGCCACGTGAACATGGAAAAAGATAATGATCCGAATAGATCGACCACAAATCCATATGGACAAAAAAAATTTGAAAGCTATTCTAGCCATTCCCGTTTTCCTTGAAAATAAGAAAAAAATATGTTTGAGATTTTGAATAAAATATATACAAAGGAAATCTAGTTCATAGGTATAAAAATATAAAAGAGAAGCAACCTAAACTAGATAAACGGCTTCAATATCAATCAATGGAGCAAACCCCAATTGATTTCCTAAGGTTTTCAAACCTAAGGGCATCTAGAGGTTTAGTAAAGATATCGGCCAATTGTTGATCGGTAGGAACGAAGTTTAGAGAAACAATTTTTCTTCAACCAAGTCACGAATGAAATGTTCACGGATCTTAATATGCTTGGTTCTAGAATGTTGAGCGAGATTACGAGAAATATGAATTGCACTAGTATTATCACAATATATAGTCATAGTGCCTTGGGAAATACCGTAATCTTCCAACATTTGTTTCATCCAAATGATTTGAGTGCAATAACTCCCGGCGGCAATGTATTCGGCCTCCACCGTGGACAAAGAAAAAGAATTTTGCTTCTTGCTCATCCATGAGACAAGTGCACTTCCAAAATAGAAACAATCGCCAGATGTGATTTTACATCCATCAACATCTCCTGCCCAATCGGCGTCTGAATATGACAATAGACAATCATTGGTGTCAAAAGAGTACCAAATGCCAAAAGACAGGGTCCCAATAACATATTTGATGATACGTTTAATAGCAAGTAAATGAGACTCTTTTGGTGAGACTTGATAACGAGCACAAACTCCTACAGTAAAGGAAATATCTGGACGGCTAGTCGTTAGGTAAAGTAAACTACCTATCACACTTCTAAAAAGTGTATGCTCTACATCCTTTTCGTCGGTATCTTTACTAAGTTTAATAGATGAGCTCATAGGAGTACGAGCATGTTTAGCGGATTCGAGTTTAAATTTCTTAATGAGGTCTTTAGCATACTTAGTTTGGGACAAAAATATCCCACTTTTGAGTTGACGAACTTGAAGACCTAGAAAGAAAGTAAGTTCACCTACCATACTCATCTCAAATTCATTGTGCATTTCTTTTGAAAAAAATTGAGTATGTTTATCACACGTAGACCCAAACACTATGTCGTCGACATAAACTTGAGCAATTAGGATACCTTTTTCATCACGCCGAACGAAAAGTGTCATATCTACTCCCCCTCTCAAAAAGCCACGAGAAAAGGAGATAAGAGGTGTGTCTTTCATACCAAGCACGGGGAGCTTGTTTCAAGCCATATAGAGCTTTCTTTAGGAATAAGACATGAGTAGGATGTTTTGGGTCCTAAAACCCTTTTGGTTGTTCAACATATACTTCTTCTTGAATAATACCATTTAAAAAGGCACTTTTTACATCCATTCGATATAATTTAAATTGAAGGTGACATGCTATGGCAAGTAAAAGGCGAACCGATTCTAACCTAGCAACAGGAGCAAAAGTTTCTTCAAAGTCAACACCTTCTATTTGGGTGTATCCTTGAGCAACTAATCTAGCTTTATTTCGAACAATGACACCATTTTCATCCATTTTATTTTTGAAAATCCATTTAGTGCCAATGACATTAGTATTAGAAGGCCTAGGGACTAATTCCCAAACATCATTTTTCTTAAATTGTAACAGTTCTTCTTGCATAGAATTAATCCAATGTTCATCTTTTAATGCTTCTTTAAAGTTTTCAGGTTCAGTTTTAGAAGTATAGCATAGATAGGTAACTTCATTTTCTAATTGCGCCCTAGTCTTGACACCTACCTCGGGATCTCCTATAATTTTTGAAGTGTCATGACTTTTACGCACCCAAGGAGTAGCTTGCTTTTTCTCGGTAGTTGGAACAACCAAATCATTTTGAGATTCAATACTTTCAACATTTGACACAACATCACACTCACATGACAAATCGTCCTTATTATCAATTGATGTGGCCGGAGCATCATCTTTTATGACAACATTAATGGATTCCATTACTTTAGAGTTACTTAAGTTGAAAACTCTGAAGGCTCTACTATTTTGAGAATATCCTAGGAAAATACCTTCATCACTCCTTGAGTCAAATTTGCTAAGAAGTTCTCTATCTCGAAGAATATAGCATGGACTTCCAAACACTCTAAAATAGGACAAATTAGGTTTCTTACCCATCCACAATTCATAAGGAGTTTTGTTAGTGTTAGGACGCAAATAAACTCTATTTACTGTGTGACATTCAGTGTTAACCGCTTCGGCCCAAAACCTACAGGGCACATTTCTTCCTAGGAGCATAAATCTTGCCATTTCTTGGATCGTTCGATTTTTTCATTCAACTATACCATTTTGTTGAGGTGTTCGAACGGCCGAGAATTCATGTTTTATTCCTATTTCCTCACAGAAGGCATTCACACAGGATTCCTTGAATTCGGTTCCATTATCACTCCTAAAGCGGTTTATGGTAACACCGTGTAAAGTTTGAAGAGCTCTACATTTAACAGTAAGAAAATCAATTGTTTCAGATTTTTCTCTTAGAAAGCCTACAATAGAGTATCTCGAGAAATCATCCACCATAACTAAGATGTATCTTTTTCCTCCTATGCTCTCAGTACGAGTAGGACCCATAAGGTCCATGTGTATCAATTGTAAGACACGAGATGTTGTTATAGAGTTTAACTTCTTATGAGGACTTTTAATTTGTTTTTCAAATTGACACGGTCCGCAAATGGTGGACGTTGGCTTTCCTAGTGGCGGTAAGCCTCGAACTAGCTCTTTTCTCACTAGTCTGTCAAGATCTCTAAAGTTTACATGACCTAATCTTTTATGCCAAAGATCGGTAGATGAGGCTTTTGCATTATTTCAAACTAAATATGATTTAGGAATGATTCCATAGCAATTGTCACTAGTTCTAACACCTTGTAAAATAGATTCACCTGACTGATCATAAATGGTGCATTCCGATTGACTAAATTTCACATCAAGATTTTCATCACATAGTTGGCTAATACGTATCAAATTAGCCTTGAGACCATCAACATAAAGAACATTTGCAAGTTTAGGAAATTCGGAGATTTCAATAGATCCTCTACCCTTGATTTGAGACTTGCTACCATCCCCAAAAGTTACTTTACCATCTTTATAGTTTTTGAGAGTGGAAAATAGAGATTTATCACCAGTCATATGTCTTGAACAACCACTATCAAAGTACCATTGAGAGGTATTTTGAGCCTTTAGTGCAACATGAGCAACAAAAGCTTTCTTGGTTTGATTTTTCTTAACCCAAGCTCGAGTTATTTTCTTTCCTTGATTGGCTTTAGTCTTATAATTAGAATTATTTCCTTGGACTTTAGAAAACCTAAGAAACTCTTCCATTAGACTTTTAGAAGTATTGACTAGATACTCGACTTGACTCTTAAGATTAGCTAAGGAGCTATAGGGTTGTCTTGAATTTGTGAATGGAGGGTTCTTTCCAAGTTTGTAGCAAAAATCTTTAAGATGACCCCGTTTGTGACAATATGAGAATACATAGGGTTGCTTTGGGCCGGATTTTAAAGGTTGCTTAGAAGGATTTAATTTAGGATCTTTATATTTTGTAACAAACTTAGCAATAGGTTCGGTTTTGACTTTTGAATAATTTCCTTTTTCATATCCTATACCCTTTCTCTCTTGATAACCTTTCTCCTTACATCCTAAAACATGACCTAGAAACAATTTTCCCATTCTTCCTGAATTATCCTCGAGTGTGACTTTAACTTCACGAGAGGACTCGAGATCTTTTTCAAGTTGGGCTATTTTAGCTTTTAGAGATGTTCTAATTTCTAAAGACTCATTAAGATCTTTGTTAGCACCTTCCAAGGAGATAATTAAGTCACATTTTTCTTTACCAATCACAATAAGCTTTTCAGAAAGAGATATCTTAATTGCCTCGAGTTGACTAACTAAAGCCTCCTTCTCCTTCAGGCCTTTCAACTCTTTTTCTAAAGTTAAGACTTTAAAGGTTAATCTTTTGTTAACTTTTTGAATGCGAAGAGATTCATTGTAGAGTTCGGAATAAGCAGATTGTAGTTCACTCTCATCTATATCACTATCACTCTCTTTTTTATCACTACTAGTACAATGAGTAGAAACAACCTCAAGATTTTGTTCTGAATTGTCAACATTAAGGTATGACACACTCGAATTACTAGCATGTCTCGTCATAAAGGCAGTAAAGTTATTTCTAGACGGGTTAGATCCATCAGAGTCTTCAGACTCATTATCACTATCAGTTAGAGTAGTATTGTAAACAGCTTTTTCTTTGCCTTGTCTTTTAAGTTTTGTAGGGCACTCGAAAGCTCTATGACCACGTCCCTCACATTCAAAGCATCTCTCCGAATCATCCTTTTTAAAGTTGTCTTTATTGAACTTCTTTGGATCCTGATTAGTGAATTTTTTATTTCCTCCTTTGTTTTTATTCTCAAATTCAGGTTTTTCAAATTTGGAGTTTTGTTTTTTAAACTTGAGAAATTTTTTAAATTTTTTAGCAAATAAGGCTATATCATCAGGATCAAAGTCAGACTCATCAGAATCAGACACATCGACTTTCTTAACTTTTAAAGCAACTCCTTTATCTTTGCCTTTGTTATCTTTAGGAAACATATCTAGTTCATAAGTTTGCAGATCACCAACAAGTTCTTCAAGTTTTAAAGTATTTAGGTTTCCTAAAGAATTAAGAACAGTGACTTTAAGAATGAATCGCTTAGGAAGACATCTAAGTATTTTCTTAATAACACGATTTTCAGGTATTTTTTTCACCGAAGTTAAAGAAAGAGTTAACTATGTCTGATAAACGAGCATAAAACTCATCAAATGTTTCAGTTTCTTTCATGGTGATCGTTTCAAATTGTGTAGTTAAATTATGAAGTTTTGATGCTTTAACAACACTAGTTCCCTCATGAGTAACTTGGAGAATGTTCCAAGCTTCCTTTGACATTTCGCACGTCATTATACAAAGAAATTCATCAGGAGACACGACACCAAATAAGGCATTTAATCCTTTAGAGTTAAAGTTACACCATTTTAGCTCTTCCTCACACCACTGTTCAACAGGAGTCAAAATACGTTCATCATTAACAACCATAGTAGGAGGGGACCATCCTCTTTCAACAGTAACCCAAACACGTTCATCAATTGATTTAAGAGCGGATTTCATACGAGCTTTTCAATAGGTATAATTAGTTCCATCAAACAAAGGTAGCCTATTCGACGAAAAACTATCCATATAACCTCCAGGATTCATCTAAATAACTTTTAGAAATAAGATCTGATACCAATTTGAAGTTGCAAGGTTATATGATCTTAGTCTAATTCGTAGAATACACACACGCAATCCAATTTTAATAATAGCTATAAAGTGATATTTTCAATTTCAATTTAAAAGCTGATTCACAAGTTCGCAAGAACAAATTTTAATTAATGCAATGGGATTGATGACTTGACTAATTAAGATAAAATTATTCCAATTTTATTCATTTTATCCTAAGCATACATCTAGGTGATTTAATAAAGTGAAATGCGAAAATCCCAACCACAACATGCCGATGTACGAGGAAAACCCAAATGGGAAAAACCTCGGACGGCTTGGCCTAGACAAAATCCACTACAAAAATAGGTTTTATAAGAGACTCAAAAGACTTACAGACATTGACTCACTCAAGACTTGCTTATGCCATCCTCGACCTCTGAATTTGTAGTACGCGAAGCTCCAACGCGTTGCTCGACACTCCTCGTGTCGCGGTATCCACCGAAGCCCAAAACCACCGTCTCCTCAAAGATTGAATGTAGAGATCCACCGCGAACTTGCTTGTTGAATGTGAATTTGATTGAAGGGGTTTTGTTTCAAAAGATGATACAAGTGTTGGAGATCATTTGTAACAAAAAGAGGGAAGTTATGTAAATAGCTCTCAAGAGAATAATGAACTTCCTTAGCCTTTGAAACTGATTTTCGTCCATATAAAATAACTGAAAAAGTAGTGGACAAAAACAGTTATGGGAAAAAATTGCTTAAAAATAAGTTTAAAAAATTAGACCTAGCAGAACTCGTTCGAACGACTTCTCGTTCGAACGAGTTATCTGACGAAGTTCCAGTTTTGAATTAGAACGGTCGTTAGAAACCTCATTCGAGCTAGGTCGTTTGAACAACCTTTCTAATGAACTTCTAACGAAGTTCCAGTATTGGCTGGGGAAAGTCGTTAGATCCAGGTCGTTCGAACGACCTGGATAAACTTCGAACGAGATTTTAATTTTTGCACAAATTTGTTCAAATTTATTTCAAAGATTTTTCTTTATGAAAATTACTTATTTACGAACATTTTCCTATATGAAATTTTCTTGATTAGACAAAAAACTCCAACATATAAAATTTATTTTGGCCATATACCTTTTTAGGATAGCTAGCATGGCATGAATATTGATGACGTGTGAACTTTGGATGCGATGCTTGAATCTTTAGGTTGAATGATGTTTGATGCAGAATGACACAAAATTGTTTTGTCCAACGGAATATAGCCAATATAACAAATGACTCGATTGGAAATCTGTCCTTACAGGGTCTAGTGTCCTTAGGATTTATACAACATTTTAACATAGTGTTCTTTGATGTAGAGCCTTATGGTAGGAGTGTTGAATTCCTTTATGTATGTGTGATTACGTTTTTTTGTTGATTACTTTGTATTTTATGGTGAAACTCATACATATTTCTATCTGTTTTCATATGTCGCCCAGAAATAAGAGGAGAGAGGCTCATCAGGAGCCATAAATACCGTTGCCACAGTCACCGTCGGAGATGATATCGATAGAACAGGTAGCCGAGATAGTGGCCCAGGACATCAACATGACTATGTCAGCCAAGGCAGCTCCCTTCCTTCATCCCTAGCCACAGTCGATAGTGGCACCTGATGTTCAGGCCCACCCGGAGCCGTCCAATTGGTAGAGAGAGGGAGAGACTTTTCAGAAGGGTCAACTACCAGAGCTTCAGGGTAACTCGAATGCAGTAGTGGACAATCAATGGAAGAAGGACATGCAGCACCACATGTGCATAATTAAGTGCAGTGACACTTGGAAGTAGTTCTTAGCGATGTTCAAGTTATTGGGCACATCCTTACAGCGGTGAGAGTTTTTTATCACAACAGAGGAGAGAGATGCGATGAGTATTGGAGCGTTATGGGTGCGGTTTGACTGTAAATACTTTTCGTCCTCTATAAAGACTGAGATGAGGCAACAGTTTCTCAATGTGTCTTAGGGAGATAGGATCGTGGCAAAATACGAAGAATAATTCACTCGGTTAGAAAATTTTGTGATAGATGAGGTAAACATTGAAGAGAAGAGGATGCGTAAGTTTATTAATGGACTTTCCTAGAAGATCTGATAGCATTTTTTGGGTAATTCGGCGTTGGAGACGTACGCTGAGATGGTTAATGCATCGCTAATTCATTGCGAAGATCAGCGCTGACACACTAAGAATAACAAAAGATCGAATGAATCTAGTGATATTGGAAGGTATGATAGGAGCAGTGCCAATGGGGCACAACAGTAGCATGAGCGAGATTTTCGTCAGGGGAATTTAACTAAGAGATTTAGATACAAAGGGTATCAAATCGAGGGTGATGGGTTCAAACAGGGTTAGCAAGGTCCTCAATAGTAGCACCAGTATTTTATTTCTCAAGGCCATCAGGGCCAAGGGAATGGCAGGGGAGAAAAGTAAGGACATGATCAGTGGTAGGGAGGATTTTCTGGGAAATGATTTTTTTGTGGAGAGACAGGCCACAAGAAGAGAGATTGTTAAGAGAGAGGCAGAGAACAACCACAGGATGAGGTTCTGGATGTACGGCCACTACAGCAGTTCATGGGTCAGCTCTAACGCGAGGACTTTGATTAGAAACCCAATGACCGGCCGAAGCAGTTGGAATACGGAGCTAAAATGTCTTTATTATTCTATTGAGTATGGGGTAAATCATATAGAAGTGAGAGTGTCACAAGGTAAGATTTTGTTCACTAGAATTCACGAGTGAGCCAAATTTAGTGGGGGCGTTGGCCATAATAGTCTTATTATATATATAGGTAATTACATAGGATGGGGTTGCGAGGCTTTTGGTGTCGCCTAAGAGAGAGCGGGTGTGTACACTAAAAGGATGATTGCATTACGTGTTAGTTTACTGCTTCCGAGAGTTATGAGAATCGAGTAGACTACTTGTTGAGTTTAGACTGGTTAGTGATAGTGTGAACTATAGTAGACTGTTATAGTAGGACTTCATAATCGATGTTCCAGGGTATGATTTATTTTGCTGGGTATCACATGAAAAAGGGTCTAGCCTATATATAAGTGTATATATGTTATAGTGCGTGCACAATAAACTTATAAGAATATGATTATACAATTATTTTATCCCAATGAGTAGGGACATTTACTGATGTGATTCAAGGTAGACTGGCTTATTATCGAGCGAAGAGACATAGCTCGTAATTGTTTTACCGCTGAGAAACTAGTGACAGTAAGAACGTCGTGATATATGTTGTCTTTTGTAGCATAAGAGTGGACGAGTATACTTTTATGTCAAGAGACTGGGATTTTGGGGGTACATACTATGGACTGAGGACTTAACGGATCTCAACGATCGACAATGTTAGGTAGTAGTGTATCGGGAGAATTTTTTACTTGGATTTCGCTTTGCAGTGCATGAAACCTAGCGCAATGTTGGAAGTAGGGAGATGTTTGGTCATTAGAACATTGGTTTAGTACCTTAGTGATGGTTCAGTTATATAGTTATATATGAGAAATAATAACTATGTTAAAATTTGAGGCTAGTGGAGTCATGTAACAATTGTGCAGTTATGCACGGGTATAGGATGTATGGGCGCTCTGGGTGGTTAAATTATTTTAATATTATCCTCGATTAGGAGAGATAGAAAATACAGAGTGATTTTAGAATCGATGATTAAGGTAGCGCAAGAATTTTAGAGTATGAATATTATCTGAATTTAGAGGAAGAAATTCCATTGAAAGGGGGGAAGTATGTAACACCCCGTATTTTTGGAGAATATGAAAATCAATTAAATCGGTGATTTAGAAATTTATTTAATTGGGAGAAATTATATAATTCGATGATTTAGATTTAATTAATTCAGTTTAAGTTTAATTTCACGTGTGTTGTATTTTAATGTGGAAATAAGATGATTTTATAAAGTGACTCGTTTTGAGGTCGCAGTTAGTTCCGAAAGGGTCAAAATAGTGTACCCGGGTATATAGTTAGGGTCTCAGGGCGAGTTTAGATCAAACCGAAACTGTTTAAGGGCATTTCGGTCATTCAAGAGTTTGTGGTTTAGATAACTCCAAAAATTACAAGTTTATATCCGCCATTAGTGGGAGGAGGCTAGGGTTAACACAAAGCTAAAGGAAGAGAGGCCGTAGGAGAGGAAGAGGGGGAGAGAACAGAGCTTCCTACACCATTTTTCACCCCGAACGCGAAGGAATCGATATCAGAGCGAGGGGAGAACAACTATATCTTCACACAAACAAAATTCAAATCTTCTATAGAGAGGCAAGTGTTTAAATTGCATTTATTTTAAGTATGTTATAATACCCATGTAAACTAGCATTTTATTTACATATTTTTGGGCGATTTAATATGAATTTTGGTAGGTATTATCCATGAACTGAAGTAGGGATGCATGTAGAGATATTACTTTTATGTTGGTAATACAAAATCACAGGGTTTGGGATGATTTGTATTAATAAAATCTGGGTTCTTTGTTATAGAGATGAAGAACATGAGAAAACTAGGGTTTTGTATTATTTGAAGAATATTCGATTCTTGGATTGAATCATTAATGTTTTGTGTAAAGTTTTCATTGGAAATCATCCTTATGTACTAGAATAAGGTGTAGTAATGTTGGTTTAAATTTTAGTAAAGAATGATGAGGTTTTGATTGGTAAAAACATAGAAAAATGCAACTGTGTAGGAGAACTGGAATTCTGCACGCTTTTGAATGGATTAGGCTCTTTGGCCGAATTGATTCAGCTAGCAAATCGATTCGGAGCGAGGCCGAATCGATTCGGTTTGGACAGATTTGTGAAATCTCCCCTTTAAGCCCTAAAAATGTGATTTATTAATTTGGAACCTTGTGAGACATCCAGAGAATATAATGAGGGATATATTGGATGACAGTAGGCCTAAGTTGGTTTGAGACTTAGTCACATGTGTGTGAGTTTAAGGCTAAGGTTAAATGGGCTTAATGGTTAACGTAATAATTCGATAAATTGAGAATGGATCATGGAGAGGATAAGGGAAATTATGAGGTAGACCAGTAGGAAATTTGTGGATTAGCTTTTGAATTAAATTAAGGGGTAACCAGGGGCCCTTTGGGTAGAGAATAATACTCAAAAATTTACAATAGGGAGTTATATTGTGAATAAATGACACGTTGAGTATTTGAGAGATAAATACTACATACGGGTGATTTTTTATAGGATGAGTGTATGCCTATACGGATTTATATTATAGGTCGTGCGTGCGCCTATATTGAATATACATATGGATAGGTAGTGTGTATGCCTAGTATGTGCTTTTGTGTATGTGAACATACCTATGCTACTTGATATCACGGAGGTCCCACGCAGTGGGTGATCCCACCTTGACGATTCCAGTGAGGTATGAATTTGTGCCTCCAGAACAATGTACTGATAGTGGATAACTATGCGAGGGAAATAGTGATGTCGACGGGTCGTTTAGATACGTTAGGTATGTGCGCAACCCCAAAGACTTAGTGATATGTTCGCCTCCAATATGTGCTATTTTTATTCATGGTTTGAGGAGGCATTCCGAACCGATAATCCTTGATTTAGTACGTGAGGCACATGGACTTGATAGTAGAGTACGCGAGTGTGCATCACGGTGGCCAGTCCGGTAGATGCAATAAGATATATATATATACACCTGAATGTTTTAATCTGCTTATGTGTGATAGTAGTGAGATTTGATAGTGTAAATATAAATAAGGTTTAATCTACTTATGCATAATAGTTGTGAGATTAGATTGTGTATATCTAAATAAGGTTTAATCTACTAATGTGTAAATATTAGGAAAGATGGATACCGTATATCTTACATGAAATCTAAGTGGGGAAACATAATAAAAAGGTGAATGATAACATATGTGAAATATTAATTTGGATTTAATAATAACATAAGGGAGATGTTAATTATTAAGTAGATTTATAGCGTACTGTACGCACGGTATGGGTTAGTTAAAAGAGAAACTTAACTAAGGACTTGAAGATAATTAAGGGTGTTCTGTAGCGTACTATATGGACGGTATGGGGGATCTAGATTGGTTAGTAGTTAGTTAGATACTTGCGACCTAGTTAGTTTGGGTTGGATGACTAGGTGGGCTTAGAGCAAACGTTAGGTGCGCACTATAGATGAGAGGTGAGGAACTCAAGGGAGTGTTCGCAATGTAACATGTGTATCCAATAACTGTTCATTTAAATTATGATTTAAATGATTGCTAAATATTTTCAAAAGAAGTTTGGGCTATTGCAAAACTTTTTCAAAACCTTTTAGGTGTCCAGCCACAGGGATGCTAAGCAGGATAATCTGTTCCAGGGATGCGTAACTGCGGTACTTGTGGATGTTTACAGGATCTGGACTTAGTCGCTTCAGTTACTTCATTCCTAGTGTAAGGTGTCGTTCAGTATTTCATTCGGGCGTGTTACCCTCAGTTATTTCATTTATGTCAGTCAGACTTTGTATTCAGACTTTTATTCATGTTGGACTTTTTATTATATTTGGAAACCGATGGTTTATTCGATATTATTTTACTTTAGCTATTTATCTAATGATTGTTCGAATTATTTAGTACAACATGGAATGTTGTTTATAGTAATTATTTCCGCACGTTGTTGTTGTTTAAATAAATAAAATAAAATTTGGCACCGACTTTTTGAATATTAGGTTGTTAGTTAATGTTTTAAAATATTTTCGACAGTGATGCTAAGAATGGACCAAATGGGAATCCTATTTTAATTTAATAAAGGCCTGATCACCCGATATTTAATTAGTCGGGGTGTCACAGGTATCACTCGTTATCAATGGAGTGCCTCTCCACCAAGGTGTATGTAATGGATACAAAACTTTTTAAGGTTTAAACAATTCTCAATAACAAAATTCAAGGATGTTTTGTTGTGAATTAAAAAGTGTTTTGGAACACTAAAACATGAAGAACTTTCACATCAGATATACAGAAACGTTTTTGCAAAAGTCTTAAACAATCTGATCACGAAACAAGTATTTATAAAAACCTTAAGTCGGTCGATCATTTATACGACTTCTTAATGTCGTTTGAATGACGGGGGCATGTCGTTAGAAGCGACATTGCATGTCATTTGAACGACAAAGGCATGTCATTTGAACAAAAATTTGATGTCGTTTGAACGACATAAACGAAACTTTCCCATTTAAAAAACTCCACCTACAAGTATCTTTGAAAACATATTTTCAAAAAAAAACATTTGTGTTCGTCTTTTGATAAAAATTAAACATCCCAAACATTATTTCATGAATTAATTTAAACTCTAAATTATTTTTTACCTTTTGGTATATCGAGAAGTCTTCAAACTTGGAGATCCTTGAATTAGGTTCATCTTGATGGTATGTGACAATTTGTAATGGGATACGCCAAACTAGCCGAAAGCTATGCTATGAACAATACTAAAAAAAATGTTCTCACACAACACAACCATGTTGCATCAATACTGTTTTCCACTATCTGCTACCTTATGTGTCATGGTCTAATCAAAGTCGTTCAAAATAAAGTGATAGCCTTTTTAGATTTACGACCTGCAAAATCAGTCATAGGTAAGAAAAAATAGTTACAATTGTAACAAGAATAAGTATAGTAAATATGTGATGTGCGAATGTATTCAGTTAACCACGTAAAATGAATTTGTGTAGAAGGCATGAAATATTTAATTTCAAATGTTGTTGATTCGTAATGACATACATTGATTTATTGTCATTAGATAATGTATATAGTAAGATATATTGTGTGGACTGATATTACAAGAAAAATGGTATAATTTTAGCTTCTATACACTTTTTGTACAGTAAATAACAAGTTGATTTTATGTTAAAGTCATAGACATTATATATGAAATGTATTATCTATAATCATTCACTATATATAGGTTTTGCAACACTTCTTACATATTAATCAATTTAACTACAAACATTGAACTTCACTATTTTGTAACATCTTTAAATCAATACTCACGAGTCAAAATTCATTGCAAACAGTAGAGTATAACACATTTTATGAGACCACAAATGTGGTTCGTACATTGATTAGTATGGATATATGATGTACCAAACATCTTGTAAAACATCAAACTAGACTAGAAGTCATAAAGCGTAAAGTGAATTTTAGTTTTAATTTTGCAAGTAAATAAATCTTAAAGTGTAATTTACTGTGTGAATATTTTTTTATTTTTTAAAATACTATTATATCAAACACAATGACACGGTATTATTTAGTATCTACTATTATTAAAAAATGTGGTATAGCTTTGTTATCATAGATCATATTTTTAGCAGCAATAACACATAATGTTTGCATCGAAGTCAGTCATATCAAATATACATACAAATAAGATTTTAAATATTTTTCCTCAACATTACTGAGTTCAAATCAAGATCTACATTGTAAATGATTTTTGGTACATTTCCCTGTACAGTTATATGATTTACCAAACATCTTATGTAGTAACAAACTCATGTATTTGCTTATATGGAACTAAAAGTCATGAAAATCAAATTACGTAAACTAAATACAATATATCAACAATCTTCGTTCTAACAGACAGTGGTTCAAGAAAAGTGAAAAGTACCCAATGACTTGCGCGTCTTTTATTGATACTGGAAAAGGCATACAGTTTTCTTTATTGCCTTACTATTTCTTTACCGCTTACAATATTCACTAACAACAACTATCACCATAAAGTAACATTTATCATTGACTAAGAATATAAATCAGTTTATGATAAGTTAAAAATGTTATATTCTTTAACTTCTTATCACACTTAAACCATTTAAATCATTCGTAAAATTTAATAAATTACTATAAACATCCAAATTCATACTCACTTCATCTAAATGAATAGTAATTGATGATTTATGTGTCTTATTTTGTTAGTAAAAAAAGGAATACATTGAAATATATGGTATGTATTTTTATATCTTGACATATTCAATAAAAAATATCACCAGACAACAAGATCTACTATTTATTTTCTTACTAAAAATAGGGAATAATTTGTTCCTCATATATCATCTACTTACAACTCATCGAAAGCTATGGAATCTTTTGTAAACGTCGAATTGTCTACATTCCTCCGTAAACAACAAATGGTAAACATATACCAAAATTTATTGAGCTGAA
This sequence comes from Sambucus nigra, assembly GCA_949130495.1. Classification (NCBI taxonomy): domain Eukaryota; kingdom Viridiplantae; phylum Streptophyta; class Magnoliopsida; order Dipsacales; family Adoxaceae; genus Sambucus; species Sambucus nigra. The sequence continues at coordinate 449,760,627 of OX422210.1, read as the reverse complement.
CAACAATCTCTAATTCGTGTTCGTATATGAGTTTGGTACTGTGTCCAACCCCGATCCCCACCACGGAGGGAAAAGGATCCTTCGGGTCCCGCGCGTCCCCTCTCGGAAGAGCGCTTCGGCCAACATCGATTTGTGAGGTGTGAAAATGTAGAGAGATTCAGAGTCGCCAGTCTATTTTACTCAAAACAGACAAAAGAAAAAGGGGAAGCCACCCCGAAGGATGGCATCCAAATACATACTAGTGCGTGCCAAACAAAAATGATTCGAGAAGGGCTCAGAGGCTTAGTTACGAAATGGGAAGGTGTTAGGCATCCATTCCGCCCTTTTGGTCTCTCATGAATATTTGTTATTTTCCTTTATATTCCCCCCCCCCCCCCCCGCCCGTGATATGTGTGCATGTGTATATATATAATGGAGGTAGGAATCCTCGACTTGTATCATGGAAAAGATAGAGCGAGTCATCCGTAGGAATGTGAGATTAATGTAGAAAATAGGATTTACGCGATTACCCCTACGTTGATCGTTATAAGGGAACGATAATGTATATGGAGTAATACGTTATTAAGAACAAGTATATATAGAATATAATAGAAAATGAGATAAAGAGAAGATAGAAAATAAGAGAAAAAGTGAGACAAGGACTCGAGTCTCGGGTTTTACCCCGAGACGCCTACCTAGCCTATAAAGGCATCAAAGTCCACGTAGTTCGCATACAAAAGGAGGGGTGGGGTTTAACCCATAAATCCAAATGGATAATCTCTTATTTGTAAGGGGGTGTGTTTGTGTAGAAAAAGTGTTTTAGTTGTGAGAAAGGTGTGGAAAAAGTGTGAGAATCCCTATTTGGAATTTATGAGAAAACCCTCTTTTTATTGTTTTTTGGGTTTTATTTATATGAAAATAGGAGATGTTCAATAATGCTAGATAAAAAGTATGTTAGGATACGTGAAATAAGATAATAAAAGTGCTTAAGTAATAAAACAAGTTATTGGGAATTTAAGAGAATTTAAGAGAGAGTTTGAGAAAGTTGGACCTTCTTGAAGATCTTGAGCTTGATCTTGAATGTTGGAGAGTAGCCCTTGCACTGGGATGATGATGGAGAGTGGTTAATTCACCAAGTTTGATGAAAAGGATGATGAAAAGTGGAAGTAAAAAAGGGATTTGGAAGTTGAAATCCCGCTGCCTTCGAGAGAGGTTTCTGGGATTCGTTCAGACAGATTTTTATCAGATCTGGGCTCCTCTTGAAAATGAGGCCAAGGCCTCATTTTATAGGCCCAGGGGTCTACCGATCGTAATTTCCATGGCACTACCTATCGGCAGGTGCCGATAGGTAGGTCTGGGACCTGCCATTTGGCAGTGCGCTTCAGGCTTTTTCATAAAATTAGCCGCCGAGGGAAAATCGTTGGTCAGAATTGCGCACGGGGGATACCGTTAGAAAGGTATTTGAGAGACCTTCTAAAATACTTTGGACCTCTCCCATGTTAAAGAGTTGAATTTGGGTCAAATGTGGCTCGAAAATGTTTGTCAGTCCGTTGGATGGGGAATCGTTCGGACGCAAATGGATCGTTCATCCGTGTAGTAAGTTTGAATCGCACATGGGGCAGACCATTAGAAAGGTTAGGATATTTAATTCAAAATTCCAAAGAGTTTGACTAGGTTCAGGGAGTTGACTTTTGTCAATCGGGCCCGAGAAGCATTCGGTGACCTCTCGGAGTCAAACAGATCGTTCGTCCACTTGGAAAGTCAGAATCGTGCACGGGATGGACCTTTGGAAAGGGTTTTTAGTGCCCTTCGAATATTCATTCAGCCTCGGTCGAGCTGAAGAGTTGACTTAGGTCAAACAGAGCCGGGGAGCTCCCGGTGGCCTCTAGGTCGAGTTTCGAACGCAAACGGATCATTCGTCCGCATGGTAAGTCAGAATCGTGCACGGGATGGACCGTTGGAAAGGGTATTTAGTGACCTTCGAAGATTCATTGAGTCTCGGTCAAGATGAAGAGTTTGACTTTTGGTCAAACCGAGCCGGGGAGTGCTCGGTGGCCTCCAGGTCAGTGCTCGGGACATGACCTGGGTTTGTAATGATGAGTGGAGGTACTAGGGAGCTAAGGAGAGTTAGGGGTAACAGAATGAGGTGTCTATAGAGCCCCTCAATGGGTGAATTTAGAATAAATGATAGCCATTGATTAGACATTGGCTGATGCTTCCGAGAGAGTATGACCAATTTAGAGGATCGAGGCCGATTCTGAGGACCTAAGGAAGCGAGGATGACCGATTCAGAGGGTCAAGGTCAATTCTGAGGACCTAAGGAGCATGTTGGGGATGACCAAATCAGAGGGTCGAGGTTGATTCTGAGGACCTAAGGAGCGAGGGTGACCAATTTAGAGGGTCGAGGTCAGTTCTGAGGACCTAAGGAGAGAGGGTAACTAATTCAGAGGGTCGAGGTCAGTTGAATTGGGTCGAGGTCAGTTCTGAGGACCTAAGAAAATGAGGATGACCAATTCAGAGGGTCAAGGTTCTGAGGACCTAAGAGTGGTGACGACCGAGGATCGAGGTTAATTCTGACCTAACTCAGGTGACGATCCAAGACCGGGGTCAATTCTGACCCAAGTGTGGTGACGACCGAGGACCGAGGCCAATTCTGACCTAACTCAGGTAACGATCCAAGATCGGGGTCAATTCTGACCCAAGAGTGGTGACGACCGAGGATCGAGGTCAATTCTAACCTAACTCAGGTGATGATCCAAGATCGGGGTCAATTCTGACCCAAAAGTGGTGACAACCGAGGATCGAGGTCAATTTTGACCTAACTCAGGTAACGATCCAATATCGAGGTCAATTCTGACCCAAGAGTGGTGACGATCGAGGACCGAGGTCAATTCTTACCTAACTCAGGTGACGATCCAAGACCGGGGTCAATTCTGACCCAAGAGTGGTGACGATCGAGGAACGAGGTCAATTCTGACCTAACTCAGGTGACGATCAAAGATCGGGGTCAATTTTGACCTAAGAGTGGTGACGACCGAGGACCGAGGCCAATTCTGACCTAACTCAGGTGACGATCCAAGATCGGGGTCAATTCTGACCCAAGAGTGATGATGACTGAGGACCGAGGTCAATCTGACCTAACTCAGGTGACGATCCAAGATTGAGGTTAATTCTGACCCAAGAGTGGTGACAATTGAGGATCGAGGTCAATTTTGACCTAACTCAGGCGACGATCCAAGATCGGGATCAATTCTGACCCAAGAGTGGTGACGATCGAGGACCGAGGTTAATTCTGACCTAACTCAGGTGACGATCCAAGATCGGGGTCAATTTTGACCCAAGAGTGGTGAGGACCGAGGACCAAGGTCAATTCCGACCTAACTCAGGTGACGATCCAAGACCGGGGACAATTCTGACCCAAGAGTGGTGACGATCGTGGATCGAGATCAATTCTGACCTAACTCAGGTGACAATCTAGGACCGAGGTCAATTCTGACCTAAAAGTGATTGGATTTCCTTGGGAAAAGAAAAGAGATCCACTGGGGATAAGAATTGGATTTGAGGTTCAGCTGGGGATAAGAATTGGATTTGAGGTTCCGCTGGGGAACGATGAATGAGCTGGGGAAGATTTGGATCATCCTTTAGTGGGGCGAGTGATTCTTCTGAATTCCGCTGGGAAAAATATCATGCGATATTATTTCGCACTGGGTAGCCGATGGCTGGGGAGGCTTTGTGTCCTTGATTTGAGCGAAGGAGCTAATTGTTAGGGGGATAACCGGTTTGAGATTGTAAACTCTGCTGAGGAGGTGATTAGGTGGTCCGGGCGCATTGTTCGAGAGGTCGTTTTGAGGGTTCCATTGGGTAAAAAGAGGTTTCGCCTGAAGGAGTGCGAAATTTTCTTGATGAAAATGTTCTAAATCCTTCTTGGGATTTTTAGGAATTTTTTTGAGGATTTTTTAGGGTTTTCTGGCATTTTCCAGGAATTTATGTACGAAATTTTAAGGGGGGTGCCGACCGGCATAGATTGAGGGGTGCCATTCGGCAGTGGCACAGACTTTTGGACTGCCTCAGGAAGGTGAGGAGTCAGCACCAATCGAAATGGAAGGGGGAGGTGCCGATCGGAATGGCGCTTGGCATCCTATATAAAGGGGGCGAATCCCCTTCATTTTTCACAGCTTCTTGCCTTCTCTCTTTCTGCAATTTCTCTCTGCGAATTGTTCTAATGTTCCGATCTTTAAGAAATGGTTGTCTTTGTGAGCACCGCTGTCCACTGGGAGTGGTTGACCATTGATGACTGGGCGAATATGGATTGGAGGGATAAGGTGCCCCTTGCTTTGGGGAATGAGAATTCTTTCGATGCCTTCGAGCCGGTTGCAGATGAGCGAACCTTGCTGCGGGAGCCATCACGTCATCGCTCTTCGAGAGTGATTCCCGGTGGTTATATAAGTAACATGACCTTTGGCATTCCTTTCTTCTTGGGCTATTTTTCTTTCTTTCTTGACTTTTGATGAGATTTTTTCTTTTGCCAGTCTGATATTTCCTTGAGGAACATGCGTGCTCGTGGGACGACGGGGCTTAAGGATGTTTGGGAGAATCTTCCACCCGTGGTGTGTTGGATGGTATCATCAGCGGGTTTTGGGAGATTGGCGGTTGTGCTGGATGAGACGCCTCATTCGACAGCGGTCCTGTACGCTTTGGGAGAGAGGTGGTGGGACACTACCCACACTTTCCATTTTGGCTTCGGGGAGATGACGGTGACTCCCATAGATGTGCAGTAACTGTTGGGGCTGGATTGTGATGGGGAGCAGATAGAGGCGGATCGCTCCTTGCGGGTGAGGCTGGAGGCGGTGAATGCGGCACTTTGTGATGTGAGGAGGATAGTTTCTGGAGACTCTATCCGGCTATCCCTGCAGAAGGATGTTTTGCTGACCAGGGTGATTGATGTGGAGGATGGGTTGAAAGTGAGGCAGATGGCCCAGTTATTCATCTTGTTGGTGCTGGGAGGTTTCATGGTGGCGTCGAGCGGCGACATCGTCCATTTGTGGTTTCTGCCGTACTTGAGGATGTTTTCGAACATCCTTTTCTATGATTGGGGGGTCTGACCTTGGCGACCCTTTACTCTTCTTTGGATGCATTCAGCCGGTGCTACCGGCAGACTTTTACTGGAGCCACGTATCTCCTTGAGGTATTCTTGACTTTGCGCATTTTTATTTCATGCATTCGCATTTTCCTTATGCGTCTCTTTTTGCTTGTGAATTCAGACGCGGTTCTATGAGGTGATTGGGTGAAACACCCCACTGATTGCTTTGAAGGACGACACTATTGGGGACTTCTGCCGACTGTATCGATGGCATAAGGCCAACCGGCAGTCGAAGGTATCTCTCTCCCTGGAGGCGGTGCGTCAGGTCTTGAATGACCTGACTAGTGGTCGGGTAAGGTCCTTTCCTTTTCAATCTTGGTTTTTGCACCTTCTGATCTTGTATTGACTCATGCCTGCTTGGGTATTTTCAGGTGACCTTTTATCTTTGGGGGACAGCCATTAAGGATACAGGGTTGACTGGGGTGAATGCGCAGATGAGGCATTTATTGGCGCATGAGTTCGGCCATTCCTGGTATCTCGAGGAGAGGGTGGTTTGCCAAATTACTGAGGAGGAGGTGGTGGTTCCACCCGCGCAGACTCCTACGTCTATGAGGCGGGAGCGATAGCTGTTGGAGGATGAGAGGATCGCGGCGATGATCGGCGAGTCCTATACGTTGTACACTGATACGGCTGCGCCGTATGACTATATGGACTTTGTGACGAGCTAGTTGATGGCGCCCAACATACATGACGCATTTCCTTTCCCTCCTGCGGGTTCGAGTTGGGCGATGGGGTCTTCCCACAGTGGTGGTGGTCCGTCGGCACCTGCGGCGGCGGTGACTTCAGAAGTTCCTTTCATGCGGTTGCACACTCCTTCGTACAATATCTGGCAGGCTGATGGAGGGATAGTGCTGATGATGCATCGTCCTCTTACGATGGATCCGGAGGAGTTGGGTTTGACAGAGGAGGTACTTCGTCCTGCGGTAAAACTTTTGGTCCTTTTCCTCTTTTTGATTTCTCTTGCTTGATACTGATTCTACCTTTTCCTTACAGTAAGTGCGGGCGTCGACTACTTGGCTGAGAGACATCAGAGACTGGATATCATCGACGACTGCCCACATTCGGGATGATGTCCCTGTTCCTTATTACTTGGTGTCGTCAGCCTCGTCCGGGGAAGACTCTGGCTCGGGTAATGGGGGCGCTTCGTCTCGTCGTAGGGGAAAGAGAGCGCGCGCAAGGGTGGAAGCTCTTGAGAGAGAGAATGTGGGTTCGGGCTGAGTCCCGTTGTTTTTTGGCTTTTCCATCTTTTCCTGCAAAATGAGGTAACACAGAAAATAGATATATGCGATGCAATGTATTTTTTTACTATCTTTTATTTTAAAGATGAATAAATGCATGCACATGCACTTTTTACTTGGCTGCTGAGACCGTAAAAGGGAATATTTTTGGAATTTTTGAAGGAAAGTTTTTAATTAAAGGGGGAAATTATATAAGGAGAAAAGGGATTTTGAAATTCTGTTGAGAATATCAATTTATTTTTATTGAGTTTTCTGATTTGACAAAAGAGGAAAGGAGGAAATTTCCAAAAATGGGGGGTTGCCGATCGGTAAGCACCCAGACCTGCCTATCGGCAGTTCAGTCCAGTCCTATCAATTGAAAGCTTTGATTTGTACCCTCTTCAGCCTTTAGTACCTTGTGGGGTAGGATTCCCTCTGATTTCTACAGGGATTATGTCCCTTGTGAGGGTTCTTAAGTATAAAAAGGGGGTAAGGGTGGAGTATTTTCATCACACCTTTGCATCCTCATCTGCCTACCCATTATCTTTTAGTCTTGCAAGATGGCTCTCCCTGGTAGCATTGAGTTTGCCAATTACCTTGAAGCCTTGGAAGCAATGTGCTCTTATAATGTTGACTACGATGCTTTTAACATGCGTCGAGTCTCCTTGTGGCGTAATTGACCTATTGAGTGGAATATGCTGATAGCGGCGGTACAATTCTGGTACCCCGAAGACCATGTATTCCGCTTTGGGTTGGAAGAAGTTTGTCCTACCTATGAGGAATTTTTTTGACATACTGGGTGTGAATCCGAGTGTTGCTGCGGCTTTACCCGAATTTTCCCCCTCTCATAGGGATTTGTTGGCTGGGCTTCTTCATATCTCGCCTTCGACGGCTAGGTCATTGGTTGCTGGAGGCATAATCTCCCTCCCGGCGGTGCTGCAGTCAGTGCATTTGGGGGAAGTAGGTGATGCCGGCTATGCTGGAGCCATTATTTTGGACCTGGTTTAAAAATTGTTGTTGGTGACCGGGGGGTGCAAATGGACCCACAACTTGCAGCCATTACTTCATGGATGTCATATCATCGCAATCCTGCGGTGGTGATATTAGCGGAGACTCTGAATGGACTGGATGCCTTGAGAGAAGGTCGTTCTGACTTTTTAAGGGGTAGCCCTGTGATCCTGTTCATGTGGTTGTCTGAAAGATTCCGTTTGGCGACTCCTCCAGAGTATCCCTTGTCGGCTGTACCCAACTTCTTTTCACGCTACTTCATCCGCGCTGGCCTGTATGTTGAGAATTAGGAGAATTGGCTTATGGAGCATGGGGCTCGTGGGCTGTATTGGTCAGTGCCTTGGTGGGGACAATTGCAGCTAATTCTGGAGCTAGGAGAGTATTCATATGTGCGGCTGGTTGTTCTCGGACAAACCTCTTTTTATTTCCCTTAGCGGCTTCTGCACTAATTTGGCTGGGCGCAAGTCGTGCCCCCTCGGACCTAAAATTGCTTTCCAGTAGAAGATTTGACTAAGTTCCTGCGTCTGTTTCTTGGATCTCTGTGAGAAAATCAGCGTCCTTCAGCCCGTCCCTCTCAGTCTGTCGGGAAGGTTTAGCATGTCCCCAAAGATTATATGATGTGGTTGTGGAGGAAAGTAGTCAGCAAGATGTTGCAGTAGAGATTGGTCAAAGGTGGTTTATTTTATCTGACTCCATGGAAGGGGGTGTTGTCGTCTTTTCGAAGATGGTTAAGGCTCATCGATCCATGGAATGTTTGCGACACTCTATGCAGGCAGGGGAAACTTGGGGTCCTCAGGATGTAGATGATGAGAGTGCAGGCTCTTCTGGTAGCTGTGGGTAGGACTCCTGGGGAGTGTATTTGTGTAACAGATGTGGGGGATTTTATCTGGCTTTTTATGGTAATAGGGGGAAGGGAGTTATCCATTCTTTTTTCTTATGTAATCCGTACTTTAATTTTCCATTAATGAAATAAACAAGTTTCTGATCATCCATTTGTGCCTTTCGATGAATTTTGTATTTTGAATTATCTATACCGATCGCTAAGGCATACATATTCCTTTTGTTCAAGTAGATGTTTAGAAGGAACTGTCATTCTCGGAGATAAGAAAAGAATATATTTTTGTGAAAAAGAAGGGGTCGTGCTCATGTAAGATGTATGAGCTGCCTACGTACCTCTAGGGTTTTTGAAATTTTTTTGTTTAAAAGTGGTTTTTTGTAGAGGATCAGGCCAGCGTAGTTCTGGGTAGAGGGAAATGAAGAGTCTTTTTTTTTAGAATAGAAGGGGGATGAGGAGAGTCGTAGCGCGCCGAGATTTCGGACTAGGGGTAAAATTTCTTGAGACAGTCCAGATTGACTGGACGAGCCATCTCTTCCCCATCCAGGTCAGTGAGCATGGCAGCACCGCCAGATAAGATTTTCTTCATAATGTAAGGGCCGCTTCAATTGGGCTTGAATTTTCCTCTGGGGTCCCAGATGGGTTCGATCATCTCCTTGAGGGCTAAATCCCCCTCCCGAACACTGCGGTCCTTGACTCTCTTATTGAATGATCGTGCTATTCGGCGATGGTATCCCTGTATGTGATAAAGATCTTTTAATCTTCTTTCATCTATGAGGTCTAGCTCATCAAGATGGTTTTGGCACCAGTCTTCTTTATTAACCTTGCTTTCGAGCATGACGCGTAGCGAGGGTATTTTTAGCTCCACAGGTAGGACTGCTTCCATGCCGTAGACGAGGGAGTAAGGGGTAGCCCCAGTAGAGGTTTGAATTGAGGTTCTATATCCCCAAAGGGGGTACAGGATCCGGTCGGCCCAATCCCTATAACTTTCGTTCATCTTGCTAATAATGGCTTTAACATTTTTGTTGGCAGCTTCAACTTCACCATTGGCCTGAGGTCGGTAGGGAGAAGATTTTTGTCTCTAAATCCCATACTCGTTGACTACTTTTGTGACTTCTTCCTCGAAGTGCAAACTTTTATCTGACACTAGCTCGTACGGGATCCCATATAGGCAGATGATATTTTTCTTAATGAATTTGGCCACCTTCTTCGCATTTAATACTGCGTATGACTCAGCTTTGACTCATTTGGTGAAGTAATCAATTGCGACCAGGATGAACTCATGTCCGTTTGAAGACTTTGGCGTAACCTTCCCTATGATGTCGATACCCCAGATGGAGAACGGCCAGAAGAGGTCATGTTGTATAATTCTCGCGGGGGTAAGTGTTGAAGATTGGAAAATTGTTGGCATTTAGGGAATCTCCGAACATAGGCGGTGCAATCTTGGGCCATGGTGGTCCAGTAGTAGCCTTGTCGGATGATCTTCTTGGAAAGCATGTGACCGTTCATGTGGGGCCCACATTCCCCACTGTGGATTTTCTCCATCATCTTTTCAATGTCATCCCCTGCGATACAGTGCAAATGAGTTCCATCGAAATTCCTTTTGAGTAGTGCTTTATGATAGATGATGTACTGGGAGGCCAGCCTTCAGAGGGTAGCTCGATCGTTCTTGTTGGAAACCTCGGATACCTATCGTACCTGAGGAGGCACCAAATATCATAGTACCAGTAGTTGACTAGCTCAAGATCTTCTGTGGTGATGAGCTCAATGTGGTAGCAATGGGTTGGTTTGTCTTGCTTTTGAACTAGGAAGGGGGTCATTGTTATTCCCTCGGGCATGTCGACCATGGAGGCCAAGGTAGCGAGAGCACCAGCTAGGTTATTATTTGCTCGGGGTAGGTAATGGAAGGTGATTTCTCAAAATTAGAAGGCTAACTCTTCTAATTAGGCATGAAAGGGTTGGAGCTTTTTGTCCTTGACTTTCCACTTTCTGAGAACTTGACCGATGATGAGGGCAGAATCCCCATATACATCAAGGTGTTGAATACTTTTCTTGAGAGCGACCTTGAGGCCCACTGTGCAGGCTTCGTATTCTGTCATGTTATTGGTGCAGGGGAAATTCAACTTGATGGCGATGGGAGTATGAGAGTCATCTGGGGCAACCAGGAGTATCCCAATGCCATATCCCTTTTTGTTGGCAGCGCCATCAAAGAACATTTGCCATCGGAGGTTGTCTTGGGCAGTGCAAAGGATATTCTCATCTGGGAATTCGTAGATCCAGACATTAGCTTCTTCTACGGGGTAATCCGCGAGGTAGTCAGAAATGGATCTTCCTTAATGGCTTTTTGTGTGACGTACATGATATCGAACTCGGTTAGGAGCATCAACCATAAGTCCATTCGGCTGGATAAGGCGGGTTTCTCAAGCAGGTATTTGATGGGATCCATTCGGGATACAAGTTTGATGGGGAAGGCGAGCATGTAGTGTCATAACTTTTGGGTGACCCAAACAAGCGCGACACATGCTTTTTCTAGAGCAGTGTAGTTAACCTCGTACCCAGCTAATTTGCGACTGGCATAATAGATAACTCCTTCTTTGCGGGAATCCTCAAGGTATTGGGCTAGCAAAGCCCCAGCTGCAGTGTTGGTTATGGTTAGGTATAGGAGCAAAGGGAGACCAAGCTGTGGTGGCATGAGAACTGGAGGTTGGGTTAGATATTGTTTGATTCAGTCAAAAGCTTCTTGGCAGGCCTCGTTCCAAACCTTGGTTGAATCCTTTCGTAGGAGCTTGAAGATAGGTTCACAGGTGGAGGTTAGCTGGCTGATGAACCGTCTCATGATTGTAATTTCCCAAGGAAACCTCATACTTCTTTCTCTGTTCGGGGAGGTGGCATCTCAAGTATGACTTTTAGCTTGGCGGGATCTGCTTCTATCCCCTTCTCACTGACCATGAATCCTAAGAGTTTTCCTTTTGTAACGCCGAAGATGCATTTCTGTGGATTGAGTCCCATCTAATACCGTCGCAGTCGTTCGAAGAACTTTCGGAGAGAAGGAGCATGACCTTCTCTAGTTTTAGATTTGATAATCATATCATCCACGTAAACCTCGACCTCCTTATGAATCAGGTCATGCAGGATGGTTGTGGCATCCCTTTGGTAGGTAGCCCCAACATTCTTGAGACCAAATGGCATAACGGTGTAGCAAAAGGTTCCCCATGGGGCGATGAATGCGGTTTTCTCTTGGTGGTCGGGGTGCATCTTGATTTGGTTGTATCCGGCAAACCCGTCGAAGAATTACTTGAGAGCATGACTGGTTGTGTTGTCCACGATCATGTCGATATAAGGTAATGAATAATCATCCTTTGGAGAAGCTTTGTTTAAATCTCGATAATCCACACACATTCGAACCTTTCCTCCTGTTTTCGGTATAGGTACAATGTTGGCTAGCCACATGGGATATTCGATTACTCGAATAAAACCTATGTTCAACTGTTTGACCACCTCTTCTTTGACCTTGAGCGACCATTCGATGCGGAGCTTTCTCAACTTTTGTTTAACCGACTTGTAATCTAGGAGAGTGGGGATCTCATGCTGAGCTATTTCAGGATCAATACCAGGCATATCATCATATGACCATGCAAAGACATCCACGAACTCCTTTAGCAATTCTTCGAGTTGTGCACGCTAATGCTCGTCAAGGGTGGCCCTTATCCTAATCTCGCGCAGTTGGCTACTAGAATCGAGATTAATAACAACAGTCTCTTCTTCATTAACTTGAACGCGGTTATGTTGTTTATTATTAACCTTATTTAAATCAGTTAAGAATTGTTCATTTGCAAAATCATCATCATCAAAAGTTTGATTAGAATCTAAACAATTAATGTAAGGCATAGCAAGATACTCAAAATCTTCATTTATTTCATTGATAGGAAAAATAACATTGAGAACCTCATCAAAAGAGGTCTCGATTACATTTGAGCAAGGATAGACAACAGTAGAAGAAACAGGGTAAACATTGGGGTTAGGGGAGATTTCAAGAGGTAGAACTGGCGCATCATGCCAGTTGAGGAGAGGTATATCAGCATCCTTGATCAGATGAGAGGGGTCCATTGATGTAGTGCCTGAATGAACCATGCAGAGTGCTAGACCCAGTGTCTGTAAGTTGCAGGAATCTTCGGAGTCACTTTCCTTCGTTTTTTCGGTATCTTTGATGAGTGGTGGCACCTGGTGTTGGTAACTCTCAGCCCATGAGTAGTTGTCTTGGAAGAAGATTTCCATTCCAGGCTTCATCTTCTTATATGTATGGTCATACCACGGTTCTGGAAAGCCGCAAAAGGGGAAGTCTTCACCCTCTTTGATAAATCGTCCATTCAAGAAGTCTCCTGGGATAGTCTGGAAACAGTCTAGTCTCCTCTTTGGTCGAGATTGGCGAATCATATTGAGCTCTTGTTCTGATGGTTGATACCCCAAGCCGCAAGGAGGGAAATATTTCTTCAGTTCGATAGGCTCAAGTATCCCTTGCTGCCTTTGCCCTAGCCCCAGTCCGAGCATAAAGTGCATGTTTCTGAACATCTGAATCACATTGACATTTCCATGAGGGTCATATTCTGGACAAACCCTTTCTTTGAAACCGTCCCCAGTCGGGAGTAAGAGTGGCTCAACTCGAAATCCTGATGTGAGCATATCATTTGACCCATGCTGTATCTCAAGAATTGGACTGCTGGTGCTTTCACCCTCGTCATTGTCGTCGTCACCCAAAATGGTGATGACTCGCCCATCGGCGAAGAACTTCAATTTCTGATGGAGTGAGGAAGACACACCCTTTATACTATGGAGCTAGGGTCATCCGAGCAACAGGTTGAAACAGGCCGGGATATCGATGACTTAGAATTCGACGACAGGGTTTATAGGGCCATCCCCTATTACAAGTTTTATGGATCCCATCACCTCCCGAAGGGTATTATCGTAGGCATGCACAGGGGCGGAGGTTGGAGCGAGGTCGCTTTCTTTCAGACCTAAACATTTGAAGGTTCTCAATGTTCATACATTCAAAGCGGATTAGTTATCAATGAGAGAAAGCGGTACAACCTTCCTCATAACTTCAATGGAGATGTTGAGTGCATGATTGTGATTTGGCCCAATTTTGGGGATTTCTTCTTCAGAAAAGGACAGTATTCGGGTGGAGGTCAAGGATCCGACCAAATTTACTGCCTCTTCTGGTGTGGTAGAAGGAGGAACTGTGGGTCCTGTGAGCAACTTGATTAAAGCATTTATGTGCAGCTGGGAAGACATGAAAATCCCCCATAGAGTGATGTTAGCTTGAGTTTTCTTCAGTTGATCGAGGATCTTGTTCTCCTCAATGGTCATTTCTGGCATAGGAAGGTTTTCAACGCCCTTCCCCTTGTCATTTGCTGGTAGTGAGCTTGGAGCTTGATAATGTCTCCATGATCTAGTCATGTGATTTACTGAAGAAGAGAAAAACATGAATCCCATTTCTTCATCGATCTCAGGTTTCTCTGCCACCCTATTTATTTCTCCAATGAGTTCTTCAAATGATATCATCCCACATAAGTCGGCTATTGGGCCAGTTCTTCTTGAATCTTGTTATTCATTTGAATTTTTGAATTCTTCCCCCCATGCGGTGGCAACAATTCTATTTCCCCTGTGAAGTCAATGCATTTCACAACTTCAACGGCTTCCTCATATAGGTCTTCCCATTCTGTGAGGATGTGTAAGGGTGAAGGGACCAGGTGCCCTTGTAGCTTCAAAGCACCAAAAAACTCGGTGATACTGCAAATGTTGTTGGTTTGCCTGAATGCTTTTGTCATGATCTGGACAACATCATCTAAGCCGACTTCGTTGTTTAATACCACCCAACCATCTGATTCTCGGGCCCACTTCTTCACTTCCAAAAATAGCTCACTGAACCTCTGGCAATCGATAATCATCTGTGAGGGCAATTTCAGCCCGAACTCTAGGAGTTGATTTAATACTTCTGACAATTCCATACTTCTACTTTCAGAACGGGTCCGGACAGTGATGTACGCTCTGGTAAGGAGTGACAGTGCCCGATCAGCGGGGCTAGTAGGGTGTAGGAGGAAATATGGGCAAATTTGAAGACGTTTAGGAGGGTATAGGGGTGTGATTTGGGTTGATGGATCGAAATTCGGGTTTTCTTCCAAGAAGATGGCATTGGTGTGATTTGGGAGTGGATTGTGAGTAGTATTTGGCTTAGGATTGGTTGGTGGGGCGATGGTACCCCGATCAATGAGATCTTGGATTATGTTCTGAAGGTGAAAGCATTGGTCGGTGGTATAGCTAGTTGTTTGGTGAAAGGCGCAATGAGCATCAGTCTTGAAGTTCTTGGGAGTGGATTGGGTAATGGATGGGGATCCAAGGGTTTTATAAGGTTTCGGCTTAACAGGGCTTGATAGACTTTGGAGAGGGGAGCATGAAGCTCAGTGTATTCCCTTCGGATGGGGGCAGGGAAACTTTCTGGTGCCCATGATGTGGTTGGTTGAGAGATGTTGTTGATAGTTGAGACTGCAGTATTAGCAGTCTTGTCATACTTTCTAGGGGTGAACTGTCCGGACACCTTCTTCAGTTCAACTTCTATTTTGGCAAGACCTTCCTCGATTTCTACTCCTGTTTCTCCGAGAGCTCGAAAGTGGGGGTAGTACTATCCTCCCATGGTTGCTCGGACATGGGGCAAGAAATTCTTCTTCACTATGTTGACTTGTTCTTCCTCAGATGGCCGATAGGTCATGGTAGATGCTTTTTCCCTCCATCGGGCTATAAAGTTACTGACTGATTCTCCAGAGTTTTGTTTGAGCAGCTCTACATCACAACGGGTGACCTCGAGCTCTTTGTTGTATTTGTACTGCGAAATGAATTCTCGGGCTACATCCTCCCAGCTACGGATTCTGGATTCCTCAAGAGATAAAAATCATCGGAGGGAGTTATCCTTAAAAGTTTGTTGAAACAGTTGGGCCATTACTTCTTCGAAAGGCCCTAGGAGAGTCATGGAATGGTGATAACTGCGAAGATGGATAATCGAGGGTCCGCTCCCCCCAAACTTATCGATATTTGGCATCTTTAACTTCTCGGGTAACCTAGCTTTAGGATAAGGAGACATGTGTGTGTAGTCCATGTAATTCCTAGAGATCCTAACCTGGTCAAACTTCTTGGTGAGCATCTTGAGATCCTCTTTGACTTTATTCAAATCCTCCTCCTTTGGATCAGCGACCACGGGCAAGTTAGCCATAGGTTGGGCAATGTTTGGCATTGGAAGCTGGGCAGGCGGTGGCCTATTGGTATGAGGGGCACATGGAGCGTGCTGATATTCTTCAGGGACCCAAATAGGCTCGGGTGGACCCATAGCACGAGGGAACAGGGCCTCGGGCTCTTGAGGAATAGGAACTTGGTTTCGTTGCATTTCTCGGACCTCGTCTTGGAGGTTGTCAATCTTGGCCACGAGCTGAGCTAGGACTGTCGGCAAATCCGATTGTATGACTGGTGATTGATCTATATTATTCGTGGAAGATGGATGGATTCCGAACTCGGAAGAAGTGGTAGAGGAGCGGATGAAACTCCGGGGTGATTTGACTGAAGACCAAAGCCAATAAGGATCCAGGCCAAGGGCGTGCGATCGACCTGAGAAGGCGTAGGATGAGATTTATTTTTGAGAAAGGAAGAACTATTTTTGGATTTTTGATAAAGAAGGGAGAAATATTTTTGGATTTTTAATAAAGAAGGGAGAAATGTTTTTGGATTTTTAATAAATAAGGGAGAAATGTTTTTTGGAGACGGAACTCAGCATGATTATTATGATTCTTATGTTCTCACTTGTATTTAATTCTCCTAAATGCAATGCCGGACGGAACCCAAGCCTGGAAAAGTGGGGGTCTTAATATATGCAAAGCTACATTTGGACTTGTAACCAGGCTCGCGGACAGGGTCCCGTTTTAAAAAATGCACAAAATGACCCGGAATTTTGGCAGAGTTTCGGGTTAAAACCGACAATCTAAAGTACGTGTCCTAGGTTTGACACCTATATGCGGGTATGCAGTTGGTTAGGTGAATCGGCATGGGTTCCCCCCTTTGGCGTGACTTCCATGATATACGTCTTGCTCTTGCGGACAATCGGTACGTGTGGACAAGCCATTTGATATACCTGAGTGTATGTGAATTGCCTCACCATATACCTCGTGGGGATGATACGTGTGAGAGAGAATTCGATATAGTCGGCGTACGTGAACGAATTCCCAGCGATATACCTCTCGTCATGACTTCGGTCAAGCGGTACGATGCAGGGGAACCATTCGATATACGTCGAAGGTACTTGGCCAATGGAAGGTGAGAGTTATATCGCTTAGGCTAACTACGACCTGTCGGACCAGCACCCATCACGAAGTGACCCTCCAGTTACTGGGTAAATTTTGGTAAATAGCAATGCTCTTTGGTGATATCGTGTGAATCATGCATGATTCTCTTATTAATATCTTATGGTGAGAATGCCTTTCTTTGATTATGCCAAACAGGGAACAAAGTATAAGTACCTCAAAAGGTACCCCAAGTATGGATGGGTGATGCGTGCAACATGGGGATATACATGTGATCCTAGATGCACGTGGTGTGAAGTGTACATGGAGAATTTTCTACAAGTGTGTGAATATAAGCGTAAGCATGGGATACACATGTGAGAAAGGGGGATAGGCAGATATGGGGGAAACATAAACAAATATAGCATCCATGTAAATAGAGTCAAGCCCTCAAAATAAATACACAAATCCCCAGCATAGTCGCCACGGTGGCCATCCCCGATCCTCGCTGCGGAGGGAAAAGGATCCTTAGGGTCCCGCGTGTCCCTTCTCGAGAGATCGCTTCGGTCGGCGTCGATTTGTGAGGTGTGAAAATGTAGAGAGATTCAGAGTCGGCAGTCTATTTTACTCAAAATAGACAAAAGAAAAAGGGGAAGCCACCCCGAAGGATGGCATCCAAAGACATACTGGTGCGTGCGAAACCAAAATGATTCGAGAAGGGTTCGGAGGCTTAGTTACGAAATGGGAAGGTGTTAGGCACCCATTCCGCCCTTTTGGTCTCTCATGAATATTTGTTATTTTCCTTTATATTCCCCCCCCCCCCCCGGTGATATGTGTGCATGTGTATATATAGAATGGAGGTAGGAATCCTCCATTTGTATCATGGAAAAGATAAAGCGAGTCATCCGTAGGAATGTGAGATTAATGTAGAAAATAGGATTTACGCGATTACCCCTACGTTGA
This sequence comes from Sambucus nigra, assembly GCA_949130495.1. Lineage (NCBI taxonomy): Eukaryota > Viridiplantae > Streptophyta > Magnoliopsida > Dipsacales > Adoxaceae > Sambucus > Sambucus nigra. Next base: position 449,743,167 of record OX422210.1, on the reverse strand, counting down.
TCGTTATAAGGGAACGATAACGTATATGGAGTAATACGTTATTAAGAACAAGTATATATAGAATATAATAGTAAATGAGATAAAGAGAAGATAGAAAATATGAGAAAAAGTGAGACAAGGACTCGAGTCTCGGGTTTTACCCCGAGACGCCTACGTAGCCTATAAAGGCATCAAAGTACATGTAGTTCGCATACAAAATGAGGGGTGGGGTTTAACCCATAAATCCAAATGGAGAATCTCTTATTTTTAAAGGTGTGTGTGTGTAGAAAAAGTATTTTAGTTGTGAGAAAGGTGTGGAAAAAGTGTGAGAATCCCTTTTTAGAATTTATGAGCAAACCCTCCTTTTCTTATTTTTTGGGTTTTATTTATATGAAAATAGGAGATGTGCAATAATACTAGATAAAAAGTATGTTAGGATACGTGAAATAAGATAATAAAAGTGCTTAAGTAATAAAACAAGTTATTGGGAATTTAAGAGAATTTAAGAGAGAGTTTGAGAAAGTTGGACCTTGTTGAAGATCTTGAGCTTGATCTTGAATGTTGGAGAGAAGACCTTGCACAGGGATGATGATGGAGAGTGGTTAATTCACCAAGTTTGATGAAAAGGATGATGAAAAGTGGAAGTAAAAAAGGGATTTGGAAGTTGAAATCTCGCTGCCTTCGAAAGAGGTTTCTGGGATTCGTTCAGAGAGATTTTTATCAGATCTGGGCTCTCCTTGAAAATGAGGCCAAGGCCTCCTTTTATAGGCCCAGGGGTCTGCCGATCGGCATTTCCATGGCACTACCTATCGGCAAGTGCCGATAGGCAGGGTCTGGGACCTGCCATTTGGCAGTGTGCTTCAGGCTTTTTTGAAAAATTAGCCGCCGAAGGAAAACCGTTGGTCAGAATCGCGCACGGGGTATACCATTGGAAAGGTATTTCAGATATCTTCGAAAGTCCTTTGGACCGCTCTCGAGTTCGGGAGTTGACTTTGGGTCAAATTTTGCTCGAAAGCGTTTGTCAGTCCGCTGGACGGGGAATCGTTCGGACGCAAATGGATCGTTCGTCGGCATGGTAAGTCCGAATCGCACATGGGGTGGACCGTTAGAAAGGTTAGGAGATGTAATTGGACATTCCAAAGAGTTTGACTTGGTTCATGGAGTTGACTTTGGTCAACCGAGCTCGAGAAGCATTCGGTGACCTCTCGGAGTCAAACGGATCGTTCATCCGCATGGAAAGTCGGAATCGCGCACGGGATGGACCGTTGCAAAGGGTTTTCGATTCCCTTCTAAGATTCATTCAGCCTCGGTCAAGCTGAAGAGTTGACTTAGGTCAAACAGAGCCCGGGAGCGCCCGGTGGCCTCTAGGTCGGGTTTCGAATGCAAATGGATCATTCGTCTGCATGGTAAGTCAGCATCGCGCATGGGACGGACCGTTGGAAAGGGTATTTAGTGCCCTTCAAAGATTCATTGAGTCTCGGTCGAGACGAAGAGTTTGACTTTTGGTCAAACCGAGTCGGCGAGTGCCCGGTGGCCTCCAGGTCAGTGCTCGGGACATGACCTGGGTTTGCGATGATGAGTGGAGGTACTAGGGACCTAAGGAGAGTTAGGGGTAATAGAATGAAGTGTCTACAGGTACACTGTACGATAATGACATAAGATGTACCAAACATCTTGTACAATGTCAAACTAAACTAAAAGCAATGCGCACAACCCCCATACAATAACAACAACATATAAAATATAACCTATATAAAAAAGTGGTTTTAAAATCACGACCTACGCTGCTTTCCTTGTTACTATATAAGGCATACAATGAAATTTATTATTTGTCTATTTTTTCATCTATTAAATTACACACTAACGATGACTATGATCACAAGTAAATAGAGGACTATACACTAATATGAGAAATCACGTCAATATAATGGACAAATATTACACTCTTCAACAAAACCAATTCATTGAATAAATACTTAATAACTAGTGGAGCACGTTAAAGAGAATGAACATATGGTATGTTCAATTAACGAGATTAACGTTGAATCTTCACAAATGCAATTGATTACTAAATTTCACTACATAATGTAAATTTAGGTACGTACAAAAGTCTTGTATGATGCCAAACTTTACTACAAGTCATTCATACTAAATTAAAAGTCATGCAAACAAATTGGGTACTAGATAAGGCATACAGTGAATTTTACTATTTGGATACTTTTTCATGTATTAAAATACACACTAACAATGACTATGACCACCAGTAAACAGAGGAGTATACACTAATACGAAATATCACATCAATATATTGGACAAATCTTACATTCTTCAACAAAACTCACTCACTGGATAAATTTTAATAGCTAGTGGGGCACAAGAAAGAAAACAAATAAATGGTATGTTCAGTCAACGAGATTAACGTTGAATCTTCGTAAATGTAATTGATTACTAAATTTCATTACATACCTTAAATTTTACTATGTACAAAACTTTTGTATCACGTCAAACTTTACTACAAGTCATATGCACCAAAGTAAAAGTAATGAAAACAAATTGGGTACTACGACTATAAAGTTCCAAGAACTAACATCCAAATACATCCTTTGTTACGTATAAATGAATGGTCGTCGATGATCTATGTGCCTTAGTTTGTTAGTACATAAGGAATAAATTGAAGTTTACAGTTTATATTTTTAGGTCTTCCAATACTCAATAACAAATATCACCAGAAAGCAACATTTACTATCCAATAATAATAAAAAAGTAGACAAAATTTGTTCATCACATATCATTTATTTACAACTGATAGAAAATTATGGAATCTCATGTACACATAATAGTCATTACATTCCTCCATAAACAACAAATGGTAATCACACATCAAAATTTATTGAGTTAAAAAACAATCGCTACTTTGTGCCTATACATGAGTTTTGTATAATGTACGATAATTACATATCAGGACCCAAAATTCTTATACAACGGCAAAAAAAATGAAAGCAATGGTCACAACTCCTATACAACAACACAATATATAAACATTCATAAATTAAAAACATAATCAACATGTGGTAAATGGTATGTACGGCATGGCCTACGCAGCTTTCTTTGTTACAAGATAAGGCATATAGTGAAATTTTTTGTTTGGATATTTTTTCATCAATTAAAATATACACCAAAAACAACTACGGCCACAAGTAAACAGAGGAATATACACCAATACGAGAAATCACATCAATATAATGGACAAATCTAACATTATTTAACGAAGTCCACTCATTGAAAAAATACTGAATGACTAGTGGAGCACATGAAATACAACAAACATATGCTACATTTAATAACCGATATTAAGGTTGAATCTTCGAAAACCTTCACTGCATATCGTAAATATTACTACGTACAATAGTCTTGTATTGTATAACATTAAATAAATGCAGACCAATTGGGTAATACAACTATAAAGATCCAAATAATAACATTCGAATACATAATCACTACGTATAAATGAATAGTAGATTTATGTGGCTTACTTTATTAGTACACAATGAATAGGTTGACATCTCTTGAAAGATAAATAACAAATATCACCTGACAGCAACATTTACCATCCAATAATACTAAAAAACAAGGAAAAACTTATTCATCACATTTTTGCTACTTACAACTCATAGCAACTTATGGAATTTTGTGTAGACGTCGTAGTCATTACATTCATTATTAAACAACCAACGATACACAGACATCTAAATTTACTAATTTGAAAAATAATCTACAATTCGTGTCGTACATTAGTTTGGTTTAATGTACGGTATCGACATATTACATACCAAAAATTTTGTACAATGTCAAACTAAACTATAACAAAAAACATAACCAACAGGTGTCATTAATAGTCTGTAAACCATCACATACGCGACTTTCTATGTAAGAAGACATGGAGTACAATGAAATTAACTATTTGGTTATTCTTTCATTAATTAAAGTTCCAATACTCACTAACTTTTTTTTATATTAAAATACCTAATTTCTATAAACAAAAAAATTAAAACAAGTTGGGATAAAGAAATTTTCACGTACACCAAAAATATAATTCAAAACATTTGTTGTGTATACGATATTATATTTACCAAATGACAAAATGTAAAACAATACATGACTTTATGTCACTAATTTATCCAATAAAATAGAGACAACCAAACACTAAATATATTCAGATTATAAAGATGAACATCACACAAAAAAATGATGGTTATTCAAAAAACTGGAGATTATCTGCAAAACATTGTCTTCCATCACAAATTACAACGAACTACTAATTTGTAAACAAAATTTATAATTACAACATATAAACAATAATCATAGAAATACTTAAACAACACACGCAAAAAGGTTACTAGATAAGGACTTACGGGGTTTCTACTGATTCAATATTTTTACAATGACTAAACTAAGTGTTACCAACAACACTCACCACAAAGTAACATTTACTATTGTTCGAATAGTAACATTTTCTGACTACTCTTATTTTAAAATACCTTATTTCTAAAAGAATGTTTGACCAACTAGTTTGAACATATAAAGTTTATGGTACAATGAAAAAATTTTCGAAACAATTCAGTAAGTACAATAACATTTCTTCACCCATAGTAAAACATGCAATACGGATCATGATTTTACACCAGTACAAAAAAAAAAAGCAATGGAAAACCTTAAACAAGAAGTCACAAATTAAAACGAATACTGTCACCCATCAATTCAATTGGTTGGTTATTCATAGAGTGGTAATCATTTTGAAATCATTACCTTCTATCACAAAATACATAGATCAACTAATTTATAACAAAATAATGATTACCTTACTAACAGGTCCAATTCTCCAAGGAAAGTCGCACGAACAATTTTTCCCTACTCAAACTAGGGTTTCTATTCTCAACAGGATTAGAAACTAAAACACTGAAACACAAATATATTTCTTCAACTGTTATACCCAAACAAGGAATGTTGAAATGTTAGATTTCGACATTAAGGTTGAAATTCGAAAGAACGAGGATGAAATGCTAAAAATATACCTCTACAAATGAAGATCACAAAAGGCGGAGAAGACACGAAAAGTATCTGGAGTTGGTTTCGTTAAGGCTTCGTTTGTTTGTCAGGAAACTTAAGCGAAAAAATGATTCCCAGGAAAAGTTAGGTGAAATGAAGTAAAGAAAAAGGAAAATCATTTTCCCGTGTGTGTTTGGTTGATAACATTTTCTTGCAGGAAAATTAAAGATTTGTCTGTTTGATTGTCAGGAAAGTCATAGGAAAGTGATATATTTTTAATTCAATAAATAATGTTCAATACACCACAAATAATTAGCGAAATAATAAATTCCGAAACTACATTAAACATTAAAATTGAGGATCAAATCTAATAGAAAAATTATTCAAATAATTTTTTCCACTTGTTAATAAAGCAACAACACTAGCCACAACGACACACGCTACTTCCATTTCATCATCAGAATCTTCCGGTGATGCCAACTACCAATTTTTTTTATTAAAGGGATTAATAATATTACAATATTTTATTTTAATAAAAAAAATTAAACACACCAAAATCGAATGAGTAAAGATACACAAACTTATATTTTTTTAAATTAGAATCGAATCGATCATGTCTACAACCAAATTAATTCGAAATATTAGGAGCATGCGCGTAATTTTTTATTGAGTGATTCGAGGGAGACCCTCAAATTGTACACAAAATAAAATTCGATGATGTGCCAAACATGTATTAGTTAATGCCGCTGGCGCAGACCCAAAAAATACGAAAACACCAACCAATACCCGTGTGACACATCATCGAATTTGAGTTTTGTGGTCCATTTTGAGGGTCTCCATATAATTATTCTTTTTTAAAAACTTTTAATTAAAATAAATGTACAGTTTATTTTGTGTTATCACTGCTAAAAGATTAGTATGTATATTAGTATACTATTGTGCAATTTTATCTACAGGAACAAAACATTCATTAAACATACAACTTTATTGCCACTGTATGCAAAGCTTGTCTAGTTTTTTGGTATCATATAAAGCTTGTCTATTAGACTTCTTTTGGTTCTATAGTTTGAGTGGACGACAACTAATAAAAAATGAATTGGACTATCTTTAGGTGTAACTAATATGCAACTAATAAGCAAATGAATTGGAAGTATCTTTAGGTGTAAAAAATGAATTGGATACACAACTAATAAAAAAATATTAATAGTCAAGCTTTGTCAACTGAGTGAAATGAATTGGATGTCATCAGATCTGATGGCAGCTCTTATTTTACACCTAAAGATACGCGACTAATAGCTCATATTTCGAGCTGGAGATAAAAATATATGATACCCTTGTCTGCTTGGGTTTCTCTGGTTGGGAAATTGAGTTTGATCAATTGGGTTTCTTCATGTCACTGTAACATTTGCAGTAGAAGACGAAAAGAATTTGCAGATATACATGTGTGTGTGTGTTATGTGTGTAGATATATAACATCAAAATGATTTTTTTTGGAGATGCAGAACGCACCGTCTGGAGTATTTCAACAGATAAGTTGAGCAGGTTGTGTGAAATTAAAAGTAAGTTCGTTATGTATAAGATGGAAATTGAACCACTTTAATACTTTTTTACGATCCTTCTAGATTTATCTGGATTTACATATTAAACTCTTGACAATTTCTAATTTTTTTTAGTTCTTCGTTGAATTCAAAGGGAGTTGTTGTAATTTTAAGAGAGATTTGTGGAGTTGTTTTGGCGAGGGTTTAAGGCGTTAAAATTTTCCCGTGATACAAAATCTGAGCACTTTGATCGGAAGAGGTTTGTGGGAAAACAAATCAAGCAGGAAAGTTATTTTTGATTGGGTCCCACATTTTCTTACAAACGAAACGACCAAAAAGACACGGGAAATACATTTTCTTTTCCTTTCCCTCACTTTTCCTATCTTCCAAACGCAACCTAAAGGAAGGAGATATTTCATGGTCCGTTTTGGTGGTTCTTAGTTGAGGGAATTGTCGGGCAAGGGTCATTTACGTAAACATCCAAATACACCTTTTTGAAACTACCAATTCGTGGGACTAGGGCCTGTTTGGTTTGTAACTATAATTCTGTTTTCTGTGTTTAAATACAATTCTGATAAAATTCTGAGTTTTACAACCTGTTTTTAAACACAGAATTATAATATTTATGTGTTATAATCAAGTTTTTTAGAAAACAGGTTTATGGTATTTTATAACTTCAGTTTTTTATTTTTCAACTCAAAATTACTTATTTTTAGTGTTTTAGTGCACTTATACCTTAATATATAATATACATGCATAATACATTAATATGTGTGTAATTCTTATAAATAAAAAAATATATGTGTACATGTACATAAAATTACATACAGAATAATATAAAGTTAAATAATATTATCAATAGATATATGATACTTATATATAGTTTTATACATGTATTATTAATGTATGGAATAATATAAAATATACATATAGTACATATGTATTAAAAAATATTATCAATTCATGTATGTATATAATTTTATAGTGAATTATACATGTGATATCATTATATATATATATATATATATATATATATATATAACTTTCATACATACATGATACATGAATGCATACATACATACATAAATCATATATATATGATGTATGTATGTATATATATGATGACACATCAGATATATACACATGTATATATCTGATGTCATATATATACATACATCTACATACATACATACATACATATATGATGTATGTATATATCTGATGTTATATATACATACATACATCACATCATATATACATATATACATACATACATACATACATACATACATACATACATATATATGATATATATATATATATCTGATGTCATATATATACATACATACATCATTTGTATATACATACATACATACATCATTTGTATATACATACATACAGAGTTTTATACACACACACACACACACACACACACACACACACACACACATATATATATATATATATATATATATATATATATATATATATACATGATTGCCAATTTTGTCAAATTTTCAAAAAACTATATTTAAAAATAAGTTTACCAAACGCACACCAATAATTATAAACACAAAAAACTGAATTTTAAAACTGTATTTAAAAACATCGTTTAAATCGAGTTTTATGAGTAGCTAACCAAACAGGCCCTAAATGGTGAAAGAAAACACGGTGGGACTTAAATGGGGTAAACATTTTTAAATGCAACCTTACAAACCCAAATTTTAAATAGGTTTTTGGCGTTAATTCCATATGTATTTAAGCTTTATTCTTATGTATTTTTAAAATTATAAAAAGTCCTATAATCACTCAAATATGTCTATAACTTCCCTGTAACTACTCATCATTCTTTTTGTACCATATAGGACCAACAACTAAAAAAATAACAACATGGGAGTGGTGACAAATAAATCATTATAAATAGGACTAAATACTTAAGACCCCAATTTTAAATGGAATTTACTATTTTATTTATCATTCTCTCATTCTGAATGAAAACATAGGTCGAAGCGTGTTGCAGTAACAGTATGCCTTTTTAATACTAACCACGCATTGATTTATAAAAGCATAGTTTTCATGTTATGCATCAAATAATTGTTGAATACATTATGCAATTAACATACATTGCATTATCTTTTAGGAATCATGTTTCCATAAGATTTTAGAAAGTCTACATATAGTAAATGTTACTATCACACATGTTATGCATTCGAAATCAACCAACGATTACACTAACCACTCAGAGACTAATGTATAATGTCTTAGCTTAACATTGTAAGTTTTCATACAAGATTTATTTACCGAAAAAAAATACAAAAAAAAAAGTAATATTCAATCGGTTAATGTTTGCTTGGTCCTTCTAGGTGAAGTAATCCCGATACATCTACACCAAAGTATATTTTTTCTACCAGACCTATTTATAATCATCTATACATAGCATAGTTGAGAGTATATATGCATTGAAGTTTATTGTTATACCTGTTATGCATTATACACCATCTAAAAAAATATTATTATATAGACTTAAGTTCAGTATAACTTCAATTTGAAACCCAATTAACCTGCATACATTAAACTTCACTGTGTAAAACTCAATAACATTGAAATTGTAGTAGTGAACAAGAATGTATTATTAGTATTAGAAGCAATGTTTTGATTATCATGAACCGAGCACTAAAGTTTTTTGGGGTTAATAATGTCGGTATGCCTAGTTACATATGGGTGTAATTTGTATGGACCTTAATTTTGTATTTCTTGCATTCCCCTATTGTATAAAAAGACATAAATTGAAGCCTTTCTACTCTAACATTTATATATGACATTGACAAGTATGTAACCAATGTCAGGAACCCTAAACGCATCATTGAAAAGTGTAAATACAAAAAAAATGTAAGTGTGTAGCTTGTTTATATAGTATATTCCCAATGCAATAATTGACTGCTAAGAAAATCCAATAGAATTTCTTGTAAGGATGGACTAATGTTAAGTAAATAGTGCATTTTTCATTATGAATGAATGTTGATAATAGAAAATTAAATATGTATATAAATATATTTCTTACAAATATGTATGATTATAGTTATAAAGTTGTGTACGAGTGTACCAAAAAGCAACGCATTTATGTATTATTCATGAAGTAACATAACTTTCTTATAAACATAATTTACCATATGTTGACACTGCGGGTTGTCAGAAGTTAATGTTTCCATTTCAACTTTTTAAATTCCCTTTCTATTTATTTTTCAATGCCTTCATAGAATTTCATTTATAAATTAACTCGTTTATTTACAAATGATCTTTATTCCAACACTAACTTCATTTCCTATTGTTGTTAGTGCACATATCAATAGTGTGCATTATAAATGGCCTAAATTATTGTCTGAACAATTCTATTTTACTGTATGTACTTTTTTATTTTAGTTTTATGTCCATTACTAAATTATTAATTAGTCATATTAGTTTATGCATATTCTGTAATAGGATAAATTCAATTGATGTGAACTAGATGATGGTTATTCTACAAAAACAACTAATTCGTCGAAACAGTTAGTTTAATTGAATGGATTATACGTACTAAATTATATGTCAAATCATATTTAAGAGCTTGAATCTTATGACATTTAACTTGAATAATTTTACATCGGTGCAGAAAGAATATGTGGAAATGACACTCATAAATATCAAGAATAAACATAACATTAAAACAGATATCGATGGTCAAATGAAATCACATCTGAATCCAACAACTAAAGATTTTATGCATCCGGTTAATCAAGTTCTTGTTTTTTCGTAACAAAACCTAGGAACTTAATACTTGTCATTTGATATTTGCTACATATCAAATATCTCGAAAAGAGAGGTCGTTCTGCCGAAAATGAACAAAGAGACTACGCGAGAGTATATGGTGCATTTGGTTGAAAGCATTATGAACATTATCGCATCGAAAGCGGACATATAGAAACCACGACTCAATCTCTTTTGGATTCAAATTTTCTTATATTCGAGAATACGTTGCTTAGATGTTTGGTTTCTAAAAATATCACCTTATGATGATTTTTAGTTTTAATTAAGTTATATGATGATGTGGTTATGACATGCCATTATCCATTTTATTTGTCTCGAAACCAATTAGCTTAATTGATGTCACCCCCAATCCACTTTCCCGGCCAACATGCACCTATTGACGTCGTTCATATAATAGACACAACAAACTTTCAATTAACATATGTCATAATACCCTTTCATTATAAACTCACATATATATAACAAATAATACTACAATTGATTAAATTGATTAGACTAACATTTTTACATCCTAAATTTAATTAAATCCAAAATTATTTTTCCAAAATATTTAATTTATAAAAGATTTTTACGGCTTAAAATCACGGGATGTTACATTATCCCCCACTAGTATAGGAATTTCGTCCTCGAAATTCGGCGAAGAGTAAACGTCAAACATAAAATTGCACAAATAAAATAAGGCTTGCATATACCAACCCATAGAATGCTATGATTGGGCGCTCATACACCCAATCCTACACGCACCTAGCCCATAAACAAAAATATAATATATACATCATCTATATATATAAACATATTTAAGAAAATAATACATACCATATTATCCCACTAGCCACGCTTTGTCTCCAGCTGAGCCTGCCCCTCCTGAGGCTCCCGAGTCAAAAGTAAATAACAACGAGGCATAATCGGTCCCTACATACCCACTGCTGGTGCTGCGGGCGCTCCCTGTGCACCTGGTGTTGTTGGTGCTAGAGGCCCTTGGCCTTGTGCTTTCGGACACCTAAAAGCTCAATGCTCTAACTCTCCACAAATGAAACACACTCCACTTAAGGTATCGTATGCCTTCCTAGAGCTCGCTCACCCTGTTATCCCTGTCCTTGTCCATGAGGGCCCCGTGGCACGCCATTGCCTTGCTGAAAAGATTGTTGCTCTTGATCTGCTCGCTGCCTCTTCCATAGTTGTTCATTGTGACCCTTGTTCTCCCCACCTACCTTGGAACCATCTTTACCACTCGACTCGTATCTCTTAGCCAACTTATTCTAATAATTCACCTCTTTTGTCATAATAACATTGCGACGTGCACCACCTAAGTGTAAGTAGTGCATGCCAGATTCCCTAAAACTATATGCTTAATCGACCATGTCACACCCTTAATAAAACACTCCATCTTCTTTGCCTCAGTATTCAACTCCTCTAGTACAAACATTGACAAATTTGTGAGTTCTCGTTCATATTCAACAACTGACTTGGAACCTTATTCTAAATCCATTAACTCTTTCTTCTTTGCACTCCTAATCGAATAAGGAAAATATTTGTTATTAAATTTTACGAAAAAATCTCCATAATTCAGACGATCCCTATCCTCGGATAATGTGACACTATCCCACCACTGCAATGCATCCCCACTCAACTTAAACATAGCCAACATTTTCTTCTGCATATCTGTATAATCTACCATCTGTGACACCCCACCTAATTAAATACTGGATGATCAGTCCTTTATTAAATTAAATCAGAATATCCATTTAGTTCAGAATGTGCATCACTGTCGCAAACTTTATTATTAACACTAACCACCTAATATTTAAAAGGGTTGATGTCAAATTTTATCTTTTAATTAATATAAACCAAATTAACAAATAAATAAACATTCACTATTCAAAACAATGTCATAAGAATTAAATTAAATGGAATAATAAATATGAATGGAGTGAACACATCCCGCCTAAATACTAAATACAATAATCCAACGAAATAATCCAACAACTGAAAGGAGTAAAATGACTAAATCCATAATCTCTTAATGTCTAAATAGAAAAGGGGAAACATACCCTAACTGAAGTAAATAACAGAAGATGAAGAAATGATAATCATTGAGGCATTTACTACCGAGGCCTTGTAACTTCCACAGCAGCTACAGCACATCAAATGAATGGAACTCCTATGCTTGGTGTCCCTGTGGCTAGGCACCTAAATAATTTGACAAACGGAAAAAGATTTTCCGTAAACGGGTCAGAGCCCGAGTATAAAGTATTTAAAAAAATTAGCAAGTATTTAAAAATTGCAGTAAAGCAAAAGATTATGTGCATGCTAGCTTTTCGAGCACTCGCTTTAGATTCTCACCTCTCAACTAATGTGCACACCTAACGCACCTCTAAACCCATTCTAACTAGATTGTAGACATAATCCTTCCAATTACTACCCGCAATACCAACTCGTATTTCCCACGTAATACCATGTTAAACGTTTCTACAACTATTATCTCAATTTGGGAAGTATTCATAAATCAATTTAAGTATTCATCTACTAAAGTTATTCCGAAATTTTCATTATATTTCTTATCCACATACTATTACGCAGTAAGTAACGTTATAGGCACACACACACACACACACACACACACACACACACACACACACACACACACACACACATATATATATACTAAAAAGGCACCTCTAGGCTCAGCTATTATGCCCTCATACTCTGCTATCAACTCCCGGTACATCTCACACTGAATAAGGACAATGGGTTCGGAATCTCCCACGAACTATAAATTACAAAGCACATATATTAGAGACGAACATAGTTCCAAGCCTATAGGCTACACACATACCTACGCACCCATATGACCGTCATTACTATCATTCTCACAGATAGCCCGTACCTAGGTTCCATGCTTTGAGGCACAAGTCAAATATACCCCTGAAGGCTCCTCAAGATAGGACTGTCCCCTTTTTAAAACCTCTCGTGATAACAAGTATGGTAGGTATGTCATACACATAATAAATATCACTATAAGCATTCACGTAACCTACTAAGATCATTAGATATACACACAACCCAAATAATTAATTTATACGTAGTATTACTCTCGTTACTACTTACATTATACTTATTAAATTATGAATAGTCGTAATTTCTAGGGATAGCTCGTCGCTCCAATTATCATAAAGTATTATACCCATTTTATTTCCCAATAATTCTGCACTAATTTGAAATCCAGTTCATACTACTAATCATCACTCTAGATAAATATGCTACCCAGATTGAAACAGAAGAAAATTTCCAAGAATCGAGAATGTCGTTCGAACCAGAACCTATCTCATTTGAACGAGATATCATGTCGTTAGAATGATGTCATCGGGTGGCAGGCCATCTCTTTAGAACGAGATCCAGTCTCGTTCGAATGAGATTACGTTGTATCATCCCCAACCTCTACCTGAGGCATTTTCCATCCATCAACACCCTAAAAACCTCTACAGTTCAGTCCCAAACTCCCCCCAGTCGATTCCAATCTATATTTCCACATTAGGGGATGATTTCTACTATCCTAAAAGCATTAAATCTTGAATAATTAGCCCTTAATTCCAAAATCCCCAAATTCAGACTCATAGAACCCTAATTCACAAATTTTCAAATTAAACCTTCTAATCCCAGATTTAATCATCAATTATCATCATAATTTTGAGGTAATTCTACTCACTACATGAAGAATTATTCTTTATATCAAATCATCCCTAATATATCCTTTAATCATAAATTTTTCATCAATTTACATGTAATTCAAGGGGGGTCTCTATCTACACTAACATGAACATATTTAATGCTAAAAGAAAGCAAGATTTAAACACTTGCCTTACGAAAAACGGTCTGATACTTTGGTATTGTTGGCATGATATACTCCGTTAAATCTTGTAGGCATAATAACTAGGACAACCTGAAAACGCGCAAAGTTGGATCCCCGGTGATTAATTATCTCAATTAAAATAATATAATTTCCTTTTCAATAAATGCGGAAGCGTATAAAAAGAGATGGTTCAACAAAATAACAAGGCCGGGTTTTAATATCTTACAAAACAAATTAAAACATAATTCAAGTCCTAGAAATTTGCCTAAGTCATGATTAACAATTATATCCAAAATTAGGCGAAACAAAATTAATGCAAGAGACTTGAATAAACCAATTTTACCCAATATTTAATTTAAGTCCCAAATTAAATGAGTGTGATAATTAAACCCAATTTTATCTTGAATTAAACCTAAAGCATGCGTTCTAAATGATGAGCAAGATAAAATAAACAAAGTCACACAACACCGCGATGTACGAGGAAAAACCCACTAACGGGAAAAAACCTCGGGACGGCCCTAGCCTCAAATCCACTAAAAATGGTATTACAAAATACAAGACAAAAGACTTACTTCCTAAACTCGAACCCTCTCAAGCCGTGATGCTCCTTCTTGTATCAACCTCCAATTAGCGGATAACCAACGGAGCTCCACCGTGGTCTCGAAATTCATCGATCGGGCAATTAGGCACACCGTCACCCTAACATGGAGCCTTTCTCCAAATGGGTAGAAATGAAACAAACTTCTCTTCAATTCGGTGTAGAGAAAAACCGGTGCCAAAACAATCTCCAAGCAATTGATATTTATATAGAAGCTTGGATAAACAATTGGGTGTAAACTAGAGTGTGTATGAAATTTTTCTTGAAAGAATTATACTCAAAACATGAACATTTTCCTAAAAATATTTTTGCTCTCAAACTCTCTCTAGGAGATAAACTAAGTTGGAAAAGTTATCTTGGAAAATGTGTTTCCCGCACATAATTAAGCATGAAAAAATTGGTTGAAAACCAAGTGGAGAAGTGGGGAAAAAACTGTCAAAAACTGCTAAATAACTGTTCCCGCTGGAAGTTCGTTCGAACGAACTTGATTCTCGTTCGAACGAGACTTCTAACGATTAAAATAATATAATTTCCTTTTCAATAAATGCGGAAGCGTATAAAAAGAGATGGTTCAACAAAATAACAAGACCGGGTTTTAATATCTTACAAAACAAATTAAAACATAATTCAAGTCCTAGAAATTTGCCTAAGTCATGATTAACAATTATATCCAAAATTAGGCGAAACCAAATTAATGCAAGAGACTTGAATAAACCAATTTTACCCAATATTTAATTTAAGTCCCAAATTAAATGAGTGATAATTAAACCCAATTTTATCTTGAATTAAACCTAAAGCATGCGTTCTAAATGATGAGCAAGATAAAATAAACAAAGTCACACAACACCGCGATGTACGAGGAAAAACCCACTAACGGGAAAAAACCTCGGGACGGCCCTAGCCTCAAATCCACTAAAAATGGTATTACAAAATACAAGACAAAAGACTTACTTCCTAAACTCGAACCCTCTCAAGCCGTGATGCTCCTTCTTGTATCAACCTCCAATTAGCGGATAACCAACGGAGCTCCACCGTGGTCTCGAAATTCATCGATCGGGCAAATAGGCACACCGTCACCCTAACATGGAGCCTTTCTCCAATTGGGTAGAAATAAAAAAAACTTCTCTTCAATTCGGTGTAGAGAAAAACCGGTGCCAAAACAATCTCCAAGCAATTGATATTTATATAGAAGCTTGGATAAACAATTGGGTGTAAACTAGAGTGTGTATGAAATTTTTCTTGAAAGAATTATACTCAAAACATGAACATTTTCCTAATAATATTTTTGCTCTCAAACTCTCTCTAGGAGATAAACTAAGTTGGAAAAGTTATCTTGGAAAATGTGTTTCCCGCACATAATTAAGCATGAAAAAATTGGTTGAAAACCAAGTGGAGAAGTGGGGAAAAAACTGTCAAAAACTGCTAAATAACTGTTCCCGCTGGAAGTTCGTTCGAACGAACTTGATTCTCGTTCGAACGAGACTTCTAACGATTAAAATAATATAATTTCCTTTTCAATAAATGCGGAAGCGTATAAAAAGAGATGGTTCAACAAAATAACAAGGCCGGGTTTTAATATCTTACAAAACAAATTAAAACATAATTCAAGTCCTAGAAATTTGCCTAAGTCATGATTAACAATTATATCCAAAATTAGGCGAAACCAAATTAATGCAAGAGACTTGAATAAACCAATTTTACCCAATATTTAATTTAAGTCCCAAATTAAATGAGTGTGATAATTAAACCCAATTTTATCTTGAATTAAACCTAAAGAATGCATTCTAAATGATGAGCAAGATAAAATAAACAAAGTCACACAACACCGCGATGTACGAGGAAAAACCCACTAACGGGAAAAAACCTCGGGACGGCCCTAGCCTCAAATCCACTAAAAATGGTATTACAAAATACAAGACAAAAGACTTACTTCCTAAACTCGAACCCTCTCAAGCCGTGATGCTCCTTCTTGTATCAACCTCCAATTAGCGGATAACCAACGGAGCTCCACCGTGGTCTCGAAATTCATCGATCGGGCAATTAGGCACACCGTCACCCTAACATGGAGCCTTTCTCCAAATGGGTAGAAATGAAACAAACTTCTCTTCAATTCGGTGTAGAAAAAAACCGGTGCCAAAACAATATCCAAGCAATTGATATTTATATAGAAGCTTGGATAAACAATTGGGTGTAAACTAGAGTGTGTATGAAATTTTTCTTGAAAGAATTATACTCAAAACATGAACATTTTCCTAAAAATATTTTTGCTCTCAAACTCTCTCTAGGAGATAAACTAAGTTGGAAAAGTTATCTTGGAAAATGTGTTTCCCGCACATAATTAAGCATGAAAAAATTGGTTGAAAACCAAGTGGAGAAGTGGGGAAAAAACTGTCAAAAACTGCTAAATAACTGTTCCCGCTGGAAGTTCGTTCGAACGAACTTGATTCTCGTTCGAACGAGACTTCTAACGATTAAAATAATATAATTTCCTTTTCAATAAATGCGGAAGCGTATAAAAAGATATGGTTCAACAAAATAACAAGGCCGGGTTTTAATATCTTACAAAACAAATTAAAACATAATTCAAGTCCTAGAAATTTGCCTAAGTCATGATTAGCAATTATATCCAAAATTAGGCGAAACCAAATTAATGCAAGAGACTTGAATAAACCAATTTTACCCAATATTTAATTTAAGTCCCAAATTAAATGAGTGTGATAATTAAACCCAATTTTATCTTGAATTAAACCTAAAGCATGCGTTCTAAATGATGAACAAGATAAAATAAACAAAGTCACACAACACCGCGATGTACGAGGAAAAACCCACTAACGGGAAAAAACCTCGGGACGGCCCTAGCCTCAAATTCACTAAAAATGGTATTACAAAATACAAGACAAAAGACTTACTTCCTAAACTCGAACCCTCTCAAGCCGTGATGCTCCTTCTTGTATCAACCTCCAATTAGCGGATAACCAACGGAGCTCCACCGTGGTCTCGAAATTCATCGATCGGGCAATTAGGCACACCGTCACCCTAACATGGAGCCTTTCTCCAAATGGGTAGAAATGAAACAAACTTCTCTTCAATTCGGTGTAGAGAAAAACCGGTGCCAA
This sequence comes from Sambucus nigra, assembly GCA_949130495.1. Classification (NCBI taxonomy): domain Eukaryota; kingdom Viridiplantae; phylum Streptophyta; class Magnoliopsida; order Dipsacales; family Adoxaceae; genus Sambucus; species Sambucus nigra. The sequence goes on along the minus strand of OX422210.1, from coordinate 449,725,236 downwards.
AACAATCTCCAAGCAATTGATATTTATATAGAAGCTTGGATAAACAATTGGGTGTAAACTAGAGTGTGTATGAAATTTTTCTTGAAAGAATTATACTCAAAACATGAGCATTTTCCTAAAAATATTTTTGCTCTCAAACTCTATCTAGGAGATAAACTAAGTTGGAAAAGTTATCTTGGAAAATGTGTTTCCCGCACATAATTAAGCATGAAAAAATTGGTTGAAAACCAAGTGGAGAAGTGGGGAAAAAACTGTCAAAAACTGCTAAATAACTGTTCCCGTTGGAAGTTCGTTCGAACGAACTTGATTCTCGTTCGAACGAGACTTCTAACGATTAAAATAATATAATTTCCTTTTCAATAAATGCGGAAGCGTATAAAAAGAGATGGTTCAACAAAATAACAAGGCCGGGTTTTAATATCTTACAAAACAAATTAAAACATAATTCAAGTCCTAGAAATTTGCCTAAGTCATGATTAACAATTATATCCAAAATTAGGCGAAACCAAATTAATGCAAGAGACTTGAATAAACCAATTTTACCCAATATTTAATTTAAGTCCCAAATTAAATGAGTGTGATAATTAAACCCAATTTTATCTTGAATTAAACCTAAAGCATGCGTTCTAAATGATGAGCAAGATAAAATAAACAAAGTCACACAACACCGCGATGTACGAGGAAAAACCCACTAACGGGAAAAAACCTCGGGACGGCCCTAGCCTCAAATCCTCTAAAAATGGTATTACAAAATACAAGACAAAAGACTTACTTCCTAAACTCGAACCCTCTCAAGCCGTGATGCTCCTTCTTGTATCAACCTCCAATTAGCGGATAACCAACGGAGCTCCACCGTGGTCTCGAAATTCATCGATCGGGCAATTAGGCACACCGTCACCCTAACATGGAGCCTTTCTCCAAATGGGTAGAAATGAAACAAACTTCTCTTCAATTCGGTGTAGAGAAAAACCGGTGCCAAAACAATCTCCAAGCAATTGATATTTATATAGAAGCTTGGATAAACAATTGGGTGTAAACTACAGTGTGTATGAAATTTTTCTTGAAAGAATTATACTCAAAACATGAGCATTTTCCTAAAAATATTTTTGCTCTCAAACTCTCTCTAGGAGATAAACTAAGTTGGAAAAGTTATCTTGGAAAATGTGTTTCCCGCACATAATTAAGCATGAAAAAATTGGTTGAAAACCAAGTGGAGAAGTGGGGAAAAAACTGTCAAAAACTGCTAAATAACTGTTCCCGCTGGAAGTTCGTTCGAACGAACTTGATTCTCGTTCGAACGAGACTTCTAACGATTAAAATAATATAATTTCCTTTTCAATAAATGCGGAAGCGTATAAAAAGAGATGGTTCAACAAAATAACAAGGCCGGGTTTTAATATCTTACAAAACAAATTAAAACATAATTCAAGTCCTAGAAATTTGCCTAAGTCATGATTAACAATTATATCCAAAATTAGGCGAAACCAAATTAATGCAAGAGACTTGAATAAACCAATTTTACCCAATATTTAATTTAAGTCCCAAATTAAATGAGTGTGATAATTAAACCCAATTTTATCTTGAATTAAACCTAAAGAATGCATTCTAAATGATGAGCAAGATAAAATAAACAAAGTCACACAACACCGCGATGTACGAGGAAAAACCCACTAACGGGAAAAAACCTCGGGACGGCCCTACCCTCAAATCCACTAAAAATGGTATTACAAAATACAAGACAAAAGACTTACTTCCTAAACTCGAACCCTCTCAAGCCGTGATGCTCCTTCTTGTATCAACCTCCAATTAGCGGATAACCAACGGAGCTCCACCGTGGTCTCGAAATTCATCGATCGGGCAATTAGGCACACCGTCACCCTAACATGGAGCCTTTCTCCAAATGGGTAGAAATGAAACAAACTTCTCTTCATTTCGGTGTAGAGAAAAACCGGTGCCAAAACAATATCCAAGCAATTGATATTTATATAGAAGCTTGGATAAACAATTGGGTGTAAACTAGAGTGTGTATGAAATTTTTCTTGAAAGAATTATACTCAAAACATGAACATTTTCCTAAAAATATTTTTGCTCTCAAACTCTCTCTAGGAGATAAACTAAGTTGGAAAAGTTATCTTGGAAAATGTGTTTCCCGCACATAATTAAGCATGAAAAAATTGGTTGAAAACCAAGTGGAGAAGTGGGGAAAAAACTGTCAAAAACTGCTAAATAACTGTTCCCGCTGGAAGTTCGTTCGAACGAACTTGATTCTCGTTCGAACGAGACTTCTAACGATTAAAATAATATAATTTCATTTTCAATAAATGCGGAAGCGTATAAAAAGAGATGGTTCAACAAAATAACAAGGCCGGGTTTTAATATCTTACAAAACAAATTAAAACATAATTCAAGTCCTAGAAATTTGCCTAAGTCATGATTAACAATTATATCCAAAATTAGGCGAAACCAAATTAATGCAAGAGACTTGAATAAACCAATTTTACCCAATATTTAATTTAAGTCCCAAATTAAATGAGTGTGATAATTAAACCCAATTTTATCTTGAATTAAACCTAAAGCATGCGTTCTAAATGATGAGCAAGATAAAATAAACAAAGTCACACAACACCGCGATGTACGAGGAAAAACCCACTAACGGGAAAAAACCTCGGGACGGCCCTAGCCTCAAATCCACTAAAAATGGTATTACAAAATACAAGACAAAAGACTTACTTCCTAAACTCGAACCCTCTCAAGCCGTGATGCTCCTTCTTGTATCAACCTCCAATTAGCGGATAACCAACGGAGCTCCACCGTGGTCTCGAAATTCATCGATCGGGCAATTAGGCACACCGTCACCCTAACATGGAGCCTTTCTCCAAATGGGTAGAAATGAAACAAACTTCTCTTCAATTCGGTGTAGAGAAAAACCGGTGCCAAAACAATCTCCAAGCAATTGATATTTATATAGAAGCTTGGATAAACAATTGGGTGTAAACTAGAGTGTGTATGAAATTTTTCTTGAAAGAATTATACTCAAAACATGAACATTTTCCTAAAAATATTTTTGCTCTCAAACTCTCTCTAGGAGATAAACTAAGTTGGAAAAGTTATCTTGGAAAATGTGTTTCCCGCACATAATTAAGCATGAAAAAATTGGTTGAAAACCAAGTGGAGAAGTGGGGAAAAAACTGTCAAAAACTGCTAAATAACTGTTCCCGCTGGAAGTTCGTTCGAACGAACTTGATTCTCGTTCGAATGAGACTTCTAACGAGTGACCAGCCAGGGCTCGTTAGAGGTTCGTTAGATACCTCGTTAGAACGAGCATTCGTTCGAACGACATATCGAACGACTGTCCAGTTAGGGTCGTTGGCAAAACTCGTTCGAACGAACCTGTTTCAAATGACAAAACTCGTTCGAACGAAATCTGGTTCGAACGAAAAAACTCGTTCGAACGACATTTCAAACGAACAAACAGAAAGATTGAAAAATGCGATTTTGGCCCAGAAACTTTTATAAACTTTTATATAATTATTTTTAAGTTTCTAATTGATTCTTTCTGAAAAATAAAATGCAGTTTTTATTAACATAACACCCAATACATATTGTTCCAAGCTCCTATATACATATAATTACATTCATACCTTGGGAGCATGGAACCTTAGTTGATGACGTAGAAACGAGGCACACAAACCGGCATTTTGATGAAGCTTTAAGTTCTTTGCCGCTACGTCTTCAACATACACTTCATAGGCTTGAGAATATTACAATAAATACCATCCTATGAATAAATGTTTTTGTCCGGAATTGAGCCAAAACTATATAAGGACTCAATTGGAAATTTGTGTCCTTACACAACCCAATCGAATTAAATACATAAACTCCAACACCAAAGAAAAGTAACACATTAAAACTAAGGTGAGTTCCATTAATCACACCCTAATCTAAATTAGCTAGAAAGCATATTAAAAAGCATCTATTTAGGTGAAAGCAATAAATAAAGAAAGTAAACTAAATTATAAAGCAAGTAAATTAATTGCAAAGCAAGAAAATAAGGAAATACAACTTAAATTAACTGGAAGGCATAATGAATAGTAACCTTACAACACCCAAATGGGGAACACCCAAAGAGAGGAGAAGATGAGCTCTCAAAATCCAAACCCTAACCTAAACTATCAAAAATGAAAATATCTCCCAAATAAAACCCTACAACATTCTGTTAATACCCCAAAACAAACCCCCAACAAAACCAAGTCAAAAACACCCAAAATAAGTCATTTTTCGTCCAGATGTGATGGGACCGGTCGATTGCATGTTGGAATTTTGCCTTGGGTTGTTGACAACCCACTTTTCTCTCTGATCCAATTTTTGACGTGTCGCACGGAAATGACTATAACTCTCTTATACGGAATTGAAATGATGCGTGGTCGGAACTGACGCAAAGCTAATTCAATTATTTACATGATTATGTTTTGAAACCCTCCAAAGTATGCAGTATGAAATTACCAAAATTCCCATGAAGTAGAAGAAAATATCAAAAGCTTTTAGAAATGACCATAACATCCACATACGGAGTCAGAATGACGCACGATCAATGGCCACGGAAAGATAATTTGATGAAATACATGTTGGTAACTTCATTCCATAAAAAATAGTGAGTTTGAAAATACCAAATTCCCCTTGAAAGTTCCTTTTGTGACGAAACAATCCCGAAACGCATCCAACTTCACACTTTGCATCCATAATACCTACAAAAGCTCAAATATACCTCATATAACATATAAACATATTGAACAAAGGTTATTCAATATATGAGCTTAAATATAGGAATTAATGGACACGGGAATGCTAGAATGTGCAAGATTAAAGGGTACTAAATGCAATATTCACAACTTATCACACCCCTTAACTTACATATAGCTAGTCCCTAGCAATAAAGATGAATGAAAAAGAGAAAAAAAGATAGACCAACCAGAACATAAATATATATAAATCATAAAGATCCACTTTCGTAGGGAACACGTTTGCATTTAGCATATGCAATAAGCCGTTAAATCCCTAGGTTACCCCAGTGGACGAGTGTCGTCACGTGAGGGTTTTCAGGGATGAAACCCACAAACATCAAGTAGTTTCCTCAAAATATGCCCAATCACATGCGACACACCCAACAATAGCGAAAAAGATTTCATACACATTATTAGAAAAGTGAATGAATTCACACAGAAGTCCGTATTATTAACATTATATAATGCACCTCATAGAATTGAAACCTTAAAATATGGGAGGAGAGAGAGGACATGCGAATTTTGATTTGGCAAAAACTTAAATAAATTGTACGTAACAACCCTCGCTTTTGAGAACTTCTTTTATATTAATTTACTGCATGACGTAATGGAATATGAAGTAAATATTAATTGAATGAATTGAAAGTTAATATTTACTAAATTGTCACATATTTACTGTATGTGTATGTAAATATCCCCATGTTGAGTTTTATAGTGTCATAAGATTTAAATGACAATTATGGTTAAAGTGAAATCGGAACTTGAAATGAGTTATGAAAGTTCCAAATGATAATTTGGAGGACGTAGTTAGTTCCGGAATGTGCGAGATAGTCAAAATGAGTGCCATATTGTATTTTTATGTTTTGGGCACTTTTGACTAGTTCTAACATAAATGTGTAGTTGCGAGTCATTTTAATGTGGTATTAACCACTTAAATTAGGAATTTAAACTAAAGGCATGATTTATGTCTTGTTAAGTCATTTTATATCTCTTAAGTGTATATCCTAACCTAGAGAGAAAGAGAGAAGAAGAGAACTTTGGAGAGAAAGAGAGAATTGGAGATTGAAGTTGGATTGATTGCTACTACAATAGAAATCTGAATTTGGAAGCTTAAGGCAAGTTTTCTAGTTGATAATATATGGTTTAAGATGAATAAATGGTATTGATAGTTGTGTATTAGTTATGGTTTATCATGTTAGGGTTTTTATAGATTTATGAGTTTTGGACCCTTGAAAGTTGATTTAGATGTTTATTGGGGTTATTTATTGTTGCTGGATGAATTTATGAGTAGTGGATTGTGTTTAATGATATTGGTTTGGATGGATTTGAGTTGGGGGAATTTAGGAGTCCAAGACTCCATAACCAAACTTGGCAAATTCGCAGGGGCGAATCGATTCGGCTCCTGGACGAATCGATTCGCATAGGGTCAGTTTCTAGGTCTGCTTGGACCGAATCGATTCGGCCAAGCCAAATCGATTCGGCAGTTTACAGAATCCCAGGTTTCCTTGTCCAAACCGATTCTGTTTTTAGGTGAATCGATTTGCTAGGGCGAATCGATTTGGCCCTAGGGCGAATCAATTCGGTTTCCTTCTATTTTCAAGTTAGTTTTATAACTCAATTCTAATTCACTTTCTTTAGGTTTAGGGCTTAGGAACCTTCTTATATGAAGTAAAATTAGAGTCCTAGAGTTCTAGCTGAGTTAGTTGACTACCTTACCTTAGAAATGGTTTATGTTGGGGTTATTCCGGGGGCATACAAATTGATGTTAAGGCATTTCTTTTCCTTAGTTAATTATTAGGGGTCTAGAAGTTGCAAGGTCATATTAGGAGACTTTAGAGGCTCATTTGAGGTATGATACGCATAGCGGGTTATAATGACACCCTAACATGTTGGGAGAATGAATTGAGAGCTATTCACTCTTTGAGGTCGTAATGATATACTGATTTACGAATGGCTCTGGAACATTATACGATAATATTAAAGAATAATGATTAGGATAAAAATGAATCATGCACATGGCTAATGAGAATAAAGATGAAATGGAAATGGTAATGATGATGGTAAATGATAATTTACTTAATCATGGTTATGGTAAATGTTAATTTACTTAAACACACCTCTCCAAATGCTATCATAAGGGAAGTTCGCGCATGAGGTGATATCCCCTGACTAATGAATGCAGGGAGACTATAGTCCTAGGCCATATGAGGGTTTATTATATGTTTATTGCGTTGGTGAGGTGATTCTGGGTGTGGTCATGACTCTCCCGCATGCATATGGCCACTTCACGACGTTGCGTTAGGTGCCCAGGTTGTCTTGTTTGATAGGCCCTGGAAGATGATAGTCATTTAGGGGCGCTCCGAGTGGGGAAACCCGAAGGGGAGGTCTTAGAATCGTTATATGCATAAGAATATAACCATTCTAAATCAAGTGGGACTTGATGGATAACAAATGCCACAAAGAGAATATGATAGAAATTGTATTCCTGATAAGGAATGGAAAGATGAAATGAAAAGGTGAAAAATGATACAGGATATTGATTAATGATGTTTATTCATATCCTCTTGTATAACTGAATTAAATTTATAATCATTTAATTGTCTTAGTTTATTATATGAGGTTACCATGTTAAAATATCATCTTTATCATTCATGATAAACTGTTCATAACTGTCATACTTTTTATTCATTTGGTGATCATATAAAACCGGGCCCTGGCCCGTTCATATTTTCTGTTGTGCATGAATCTTGTATCCGCTCAGGTGATCCACCGCAAGGACGCCCGTATTGATTTTCCAATTCCGGTAGACTTTTTGGGAGCCGTGATATTGTGCGGACATTGCGGGATACTTTGTGTAGAGGCTTTCATTTTGTTGTACTCTAGTTATGATCGAGTATTTTATTCGGGCATGTGGCCCAACCTTTTGTAACTGTCTAATGGATGTAGTATATAACTTAATGAACATGCATTATTTGTTATGTATCTGTTGACCGACAGCATATTCGGTCCCCTTATTGTATACTCGTTGTTGTAGTAATTTATGTTTTCTTGGATTTCCTCTTTCTTTTCAAATTGGGTTGTTTAAAATGCTTTCTTTAAATTATAAAACAAAAGTTTTGGCAACCTATTTTCTGAAATATTGGGTGGTTATCCCGTATACTTATTGTATTATTGTGATGATGAGAATGATTTCATCCATGATTCCTGTTATATTGGAGTATCGGGCTGGCCACCTCTTATTTTGGTGAGCGGGTTGTCACAGATGGTATCAGAGCATCAAGTTCTAGAGTCTTTAGGATCTATGCGGACTTATCACGTTCTATCGTAGCGTTCTTTGATATAGAGCTTAACAATAGGACTGATTTGTTGCCTATGTTTGTGATCTTCTGCAAGATAGATTATTTTATGTAGTATTCTAACTCTATTTGTTTCTTTATCTCAGATGCCTCCTAAGAGAGGTCGCCCAGCGAGACGTAATAGAGTTTTTGAAGAGGAGGTTGGTCCTCCGCTGTCGACACAAGGAAATATTAATGCTGCTGATGTAGCAAATATAGTGGCCCAAGCGGTCAATGCAGCAATGACTGTCATGGTGAAATAAATGCCACAAGTTCAACAATGAGCGCAGGATGCACAAGATCCTACGGGACCTTCTCCATGGGAGAGGGTTAGGGAGTCCCTTTTAAATGGATATCCCCCGGAATTTGATGGAGGCTCTGATTTTATTAGAGCTAATTAGTGGAAGAAGGATATGCAATGCCATCTTCGAATGGTGGAATGTAGTGAGGAGAAGAAGAAAGTCCTTGCTACCTTCAAGCTTGTCAGATCTGCGTTACATTGGTGGGAGTCAATGACTACACCAGAGTAGAGGGATACCATGACAATCACTGATTTTTGGGCTTTATTTGACCGGAAGTACTTCCCTCTCACAGTTCTGAGGGAAATGAGAAGGACGCTTCAGGATGTGGTGCAAGGTGAGAGGTCAGTTGCAGAATATGAAGAGGAGTTCACCCGATTAGCAAGTTTTGTACCGGATGAGGTAACTCCGAAAGAGAGGAAGGTTTTAAAGTTCATGGGAGGTTTGAACTGGAGGATTCGACAACACTTGTTGGGTAATCCAGTTTTGCAGACTTTTAGGGAAGTGATGAATGCGGCATTGCTTCATTGCTAAGAACATCAATTGTATGTATAGAGTAGAAAGAAAGCTACAATGGTGGGGCAGGTGGGAAAACCTGGAGGTAATGGGATTGGAGGAGGATCATCTTCTTCATCCCAATATTCAGGAAATAAGCAGAAGGAAAGGGACCCCCAACAAGGGGATTTGTCTAAATAGTAATGTTTTGGTGGGTTTATTGCCGGTGGAAATAATAATAGGCAGGGTCAAGGTGGACCGCAACAACAATAAGCAGGTTGGGGTGGACACGGATGTAGGGGCCATCAGAGCTAAGGCGTTAACCAGTTTAGCAATAATCGGGGCTGAAATTCTGAGAATATGACGGGACGGTGCTTCCAATGTGGGGAGGCGGGTCGTTACAAGAAGGAGTGTCCTCAGTTGATTGGGGGACATCTTCCTAGGGCTCCACAACATCCACATGTTCAGTTTCTGCCATAGGTACCTAATCCGATTGTTCCTCCACAGCAGGGACAACTACAGTATGGACAGGTTTATCACATTTAGGAGGTTATGCCTCCTCTGGACCCTCCAGCACTGCCAGCGATTGAGGGTAAGTTTCTCATTCAAGGGCACATGGGTCGGGTACTGTTTGATGTGGGTGCAACACATTCATTCATTTATAGAAGTTTTGCTCAGACTACAGAGTTGATAAAATCCGCAGAGAGTACCTTCACTAGTGTCGAGTACTCTATGGGTGATGGCTCACTCATTTTCTTTGTTTGTAAACAAATAGGAATTAATCTTGATAATATATGCTTTGAGGACGATTTGCTCATCCTTGACATGGTCGTGTATGGTGTGATTTTGGGTATGGATTGGCTAGTGAAGTATTATCCAATAATTAATTGCTATGGGAAGAGTATAGTGTTTGTTATTCCAGGGAGAGAGATGTTTTTAGTGGTTATGCCTCGCTTAAAAGGAGGTACTAACACTTACTTATATTGCATTGCGAAGGAGACTTCTAGGGATGTAGTTGTTTCCCTGGATTCTATTCCTGTTGTTAGAGACTTTGAAGATGTTTTCTAGGAGATGCTGGGTTTGCATCCTAGTATGGAGATTGAGTTTATGATTGACTTAACGTCGAGAACTCGACCGATTGCAAGAGATCCTTATCGTATGGCTCCTATTGAAATGAGGGAGTTGGGAGACCAAATTCAGCAGTTGTTGGAACAGGGATTTATTCGGCGTAGCACATCGCCGTGGGACACTCTAGTGTTGTTTATGAAGAAAAGGGACGGTTCTCTCCGGTTGTGTGTTGATTACAAAGAGTTGAATAAAGTCACCATCTGGAATAGATACCCTTTGTCTCGTATCGATGATTTGTTTGATCAACTTAGGGGAGCGTCGTACTTCTCTAAGATCGATTTGAGGATGGGGTACCACCAGTTGCGGATACGGGAGCAAGATGTGTCCAAAACTGCTTTTCTAACGAGGTATGGGTCCTATGAATTTTTGGTTATTCCTTTCGGACTAACCAACGCCCCCGCCGTGTTTATGGACCTCGTGAATAGGGTATTTCGAGACTTCCTGGACCAGTTTGTTATTGTATTCATCGATGACATCCTAGTTTATTCTCAGACAGAATCTGACCATGCTACTCATTTGAGGTTAGTCCTGCAAAGGTTGAGGGATCACCAATTGTATGCTAAGTTTGAGAAGTGTGGCTTTTGGTTCCAGGAAGTTCAGTTTTGGGGCCATATTATGTCATCCCAGGGTATTTCCGTGGACCCAAGCAAAGTTGTTGCGGTGAAGGAGTGGGGTCAGCCCACGACACCTACCAAGATTCGTAGTTTTCTGAGTTTGGCGGGTTATTACCACCGTTACATCAAAGGTTTCTCCAAAATGCTAGTCCTTTGATAAACTTAACTCAAAAAGGGGTGAGGTTTATATGGGATAATTCTTGTCAGTGTGCTTTTGATAAGCTGAAGGAGAGCTTGACTTCTGCTCCAGTCCTTGCGTTACTAAAGTCGGGAATGGAATATTTAGTTTTTACCGATGCATCTCTACAAGGTTTGGGAGGTGTACTTCAACAAGAGCGATGGGCCATTACTTATGCTTCTCTCAAGATAAAGCCTCACGAGAGGAATTTTTCGGTACACGATTTGGAATTTTTTGTGATTGTCTTTGCCTTGAAGATTTGGAGGCATTGTCTCCTAGGGGAAAAATTCAGTCTTTTCACGGACCATAAATCGTTACAATATTTATTCTCACAGAAAGATTTAAATATGAGACAACGCCGATGGTTAGAGTTTGTGAAGGACTACCAATTTGACATCCACTACCACCCGTGTAAGGCAAACGTGGTGGCAGATGCTTTGATTAGAAAGACTGAAGGAGAGTTAGCAAAGGTATGGAAGGCCAAGTGGAAGGAGCTTAGTCAGGAGGACGCGGTTGCTAGGGCGTTCATGTCAGTGATGACCGTTACACCAACCATTGTGGCAAAGGTTGTAGAATCACAAGGAAGGGATAAGGGGGGTTATCAGGACCATATACACAAATTACTGTCCGAGGGAGCGGAATCCCACTAGATAAGTTCGGAGGGTGGATTACATTTTCACCGGAAACTCATCGTCTCGGATGAAGGGGATTTGAGACAGGCCGTGATGGCGGAATCTCATGGGTCAAAATTTTCAGTGCATCCTATTGGGGACAAGATGTATCAAGACATGTACCGTCAGTATTGGTGGCCAGTCATGAAACGGGATATTTCAGAGTTTGTATCCCAACGCACTACTTGTCAATTGGTCAAGATAGATCATTAGCGACCGACAGGTTTGTTGCAACCGTTAGAGATTTCGGAATGGAAGTTGGAGAGTATATCGATTGACTTTATTCGGGCTTATCGAGGTCGCAGAGTGTCCATGATTCTATCTGGGTGATTGTCGACCGCTTAACTAAGTCGGCAAACTTCTTACCCGTGCGCACAGATTATGATATCGCTCACTATGCCCAGCTGTTCATCAAGGAGGTTGTTAGACTCCATGGGGTACCTTTAAATATAGTTTTCGACCGAGATAAGATTTTTGTTTCCTAATTTTGGCAAAGTTTCCAAGAGGCTATGGGAACCGAATTGAAGTTAAGCACTTCTTATCATCCTCAAACAGATGGCCAGACAGAAAGAGTAAACCAAATGTTGGAGGATATGCTCCGTATGTGTATGCTTGATTTCAAGGGTAGTTGGGAACAATATCTCCCTTTGGTCAAATTTGCTTATAACAATTCGTACCAATTTACTATTGGAATGGCGCCCTATGAAGCACTTTATGTCCGGCCTTGTAGATCACCCACGTGTTGGTTGAAGGTGGGAGATAATAAATTTCTTGGACCTAAAATGATCCAGGATACTTCTTCGAAGATTGAACTCATCCAGAATCGCATTCGAATAGCTCAAGATTGAGAAAAGATCTATGCCGATGCAGGTAGAAGGCATGTTGAGATGGAGGTTGGAGATAAATTCTTGGTGCGAGTGTCACCAATGAAAGGTATAAAGCGATTCGAGAAGAAAGGAAAGCTTGCGTCGCGTTACGTTGGACCTTTTCCCGTTATTGCTAAGGTGGGTCCAGTGGCGTATCAACTTGCCTTACCGTAACCTTTACAGAAAATCCATGATGTGTTTCATGTTTCCTCTTTAAAGAAGTATAAGAGGTGTGAAGGTTCCCTTTGGCATATTCCTTTCGAGGATATCAATTTGCAACCTGATAGTTCATATGAAGAACAACATGTTGCTATCTTAGAATATGGGGAGCATAGGTTGAGGTCTCGAGTGGTTCCCTTGGTGCGAGTCCAATGGAGTCATCACAATGCCAAAGAATCGACATGGGAATGCGAGGATGATATGCGGAAAAGTATCCGCATCTCTTCTTGCAAGGTACGCTTGAATTTTGGGGACAAAATTCCCTCTTAAGGAGGGGAGTATGTAGCAACCCTCGCTTTTGAGAACGGCTTTTATATTTATTTACTGCATGACGTAATTGTATAAAATGCCGGAATATGAAGTAAATATTAATTGAATAAATTAAAAGTTTATATTTACTAAATTGTCGCATATTTACTGTATGTGTATGTAAATATCCCCATGTTGAGTTTTATAGTGTCATAAGATTTAAATGACAATTATGGTTGAAGTGAAATCAGAACTTGAAATGAGTTATGAAAGTTCCAAATGATAATTTGGCGGACGTAGTTAGTTCTGGAACGTGCGAGATAGTCAAAATGAGTGCCATATTGTATTTTTATGTTTTGGGCACTTTTGACTGGTTCTAACATAAATGTGTAGTTGCGAGTCATTTTAATGAGGTATTAACCACTTAAATTGGGAATTTAGACTAAAGGCACGATTTATGTCTTATTAAGTCATTTTATTTCTCTTAAGTGTATATCCTAACCTAGAGAGAAAGAGAGAAGAATAGAACTTTGGAGAGAAAGAGAGAATTGGAGATTGAAGTTGGATTGATTGCTACTATAATAGAAATCTGAATTTGCAAGCTTAAGGCAAGTTTTCTACTTGCTAATATATGGTTTAAGATGAATAAATGGTATTGATAGTTTTGTATTGGTTATGGTTTATAATGTTAGGGTTTTTTATTGATTTATGAGTTTTGGGCCCTTAAAAGTTGATTTAGATGTTTATTGGGGTTATTTATTGTTGCTAGATGAATTTATGAGTAGTGGATTGTGTTTAATGATCTTCGTTTGGATGGATTTGAGTTGGGGGAATTTAGTAGTCCAAGACTCCATAAACAAACTTGGCAAATTCGCAGGGGGTGAATCGATTCAGCCCCTGGGCGAATCGATTCGCATAGGGTCAGTTTCCAAGTCTTCTTGGACCGAATCATTTCGGCCAAGCCAAATCGATTCGGAAGTTTACAGAATCCCAGGTTTCCTTGTCTGAACCGATTCGTTTTTTGGGCAAATCGATTCGGTTTCTTGCTGTTTTTGAGTTAGTTTTATAACTCAATTGTAATTCACTTTTTTTAGGTTTAGTGCTTAGGAACCTTCTTATATGAAGTAAACTTAGATTCCTAGAGTTCTAGATGAGTTAGTTGACTACCCTACCTTAGAAATGGTTTATGTTGGGGTTATTCCGAGGGTATACAAATTGATGTTAAGGTATTTCTTTTCCTTAGTTAATTATTAGGGGTCTAGAAGTTGCAAGTTCATATTGGGATACTTTAGAGGCTTATATGAGGTATGATACGCATAGCGGGTTATAATGACACCCTAACATGTTGGGAGAATGAATTGAGAGTTATTCACTCTTTGAGATCGTAATGATATACTGATTTACGAATGGCTCTGGAACATTATACGATAATATTAAAGAATAATGATTCAGATAAAAATGAATCATGCACATGGATAATGAGAATAAAAATGAAATGGAAATGGTAATGATGATGATGATGGTAAATGATAATTTACTTAATCATGGTTATGGTAAATGTTAATGTACTTAAACACACCTCTCTAAATGCTATCATAAGGGAAGTTTGCGCATGAGGTGATGTCCCCTGACTAATGAACACAGGGAGACTATAGTCCTCATCCATATGAGGGTTTATTATATGTTTATTGCGTTGGTGAGGTGATTCTGGGTGTGATCATGACTCTCCCCGCAGGTATACGGCCACTTCACGACGTTGCGTTAGGTGCCCAGGTTGTCTTGTTTGATAGGCCCTGGAAGATTATAGTCATTTAGGGGAGTGCCCAGTGGGGAAACCCGAAGGGGAGGTCTTAGAATCGTTATATGCATAAGAATATAACCATTCTAAATCAAGTGGGACTTGATGGATTACAAATTCCACAAAGATTATATGATAGAAATTGTATTCCTGATAAGGAATGGAAAGATGAAATGAAAAGGTGAAAAATGATAAAGGCTATTGATTAATGATGTTTATTCATATCCTCTTCTATAACTGAATTAAATTTATAATCATTTAATTGTCTTAGTTTATTATATGAGGTTACCATGTTAAACGATCATCTTTATCATTCATGATAAACTGTTCATAACTGTCATACTTTTTATTCATCTGGTGATCATATAAAACCGGGCCCTGACCCGTTCATATTTTCTGTTGTGCATGAATCTTATATCTGCTCAGGTGCTCCACCGCAAGGACGCCCGTACTGATTTTCCAATTCCAATAGACTTTTTAGGAGCCGTGATATTTTGCGGACATTGCGGGATACTTTGTGTAGACGCTTTCATTTTGTTGTACTCTAGTTATGATCGAGTCTTTTATTCGGGCGTGTGGCCCAACCTTTTGTAACTGTCTAATGGATGTAGTATGTAACTTAATGAACATGCATTATTTGTTATGTATTTGTTGACCGACATCATAGTCGGTCCCCTTATTGTATACTCGTTGTTGTAGTAATATATGTTTTCTTGGATTTCCACTTTCTTTTCAAATTGGGTTGTTTAAAATGCTTTCTTTAAATTATAAAACAAAAGTTTTGGCAACCCATTTTCTGAAATATTGGGTGGTTACCCCGTATACTTATTGTATTGTTGTGATGCTGAGAATGATTTCATCCATGATTCCTGTTATATTGGAGTATCGGGCTGGCCACCCCTTATTTGGGTGAGCGGGTTGTCACATTTATACTAAATATTAAAGCATGCATATAAGTCAATACTCACGGGCATTACACTCATCAAGTGAATTCACTCAAAAAAGGGAGGTAACACACGGAACATGCGAGCATAAAGAGTAAATTTAAATGGAAACTAGGCCGCACACATGTCACAAATGAAGAATGAAATATAGGAAATAAAAAACTATAATCTCAATGAAAGATACTGCAGATTAAAAGAGGTGAAATGCATTTTAAGAGATTATCAAAACTATTTAAACTTTTAAATTAAATTCACCCTAAGATCACATAGGACTTGTATAGTGTTGTAATATAGGTTAGGCTAGGGTAAGAAACGAAGGATATATGTACGGATTCAAAGTGTTCGGAGATGAAAACTCGGGATAATGGAAAAATGCGGGTAATATCAAACTTGGAAGATACAATCCATAAAAGGCATTGAATATAACAATGGGGGAGTAAACAAAGATTATTAGACACTATACACAACATATATAAACTTTCTCTTTCTTTTTCTTTTCTTCTTTTTCTCACTTTTTCTTTTATTTTCCTTTGTTTTCTACTTTCTCTTTTTCATCTCTTTTTCACTTCTTTCTTTTCTTTACTTTTCACACTCTCACATGCCTAAATTGCAACTGCAACACAACATCATTCAATCCTAAGTATCATTCCAAACAAAGGTACGAAAGGTAATATGTATGGCTTATAACTTCCATGTGGAGTTGGTTATGGGATTTTGGGTTATGAAACGAAAGGCTATATTTAGGTTCAAAGGGGTTGACTAGGGAAAACATATAAGGTGAGGTCAAGGCTAATATGGGTGATATAAAAAAGATTGCCTATGATCATTTCCTAAAGTTTAATGATCATTTCCTAAAGTTTACGCAATTCTCAAGTCAAAACAACTTTGAAAATCTTGCTCAAGTAACACATTTCAAGATATAAACTCAATTAATGAACGATCAATGAAAGAATACTGAGATTACCAACGAATTCAACGGTTTTCAATGAGGAGAGAATAGTGTATACACTCATAAACAATGAAAAGTACAAATCTTAATCGGTGTAAGTATATAAAATGAAACAAAACATTACCGAGGTATAAAAATCTTAAACCAAATCAATAAAACAAGAAATGAATGTTCTCATGGGATTAAAGTTTAATTCATGAAGTTATTCATAATATCAATAATTAGAACTAAAGTCTAATAACTTCTAAAATTGAGAACATGCATCGTTGAGTTGTCTATTGGACCGGGCAATTATTGAACTTTATCATCAAAAACAAAGGCAAAATGCCCAATAAAGGATAAAAAAGAAAGAAAATCTTTTTGAAAATTTTTAAATAGAAAGCATACTTAGTAACTAACATGTAGTCAAATCAAAGAAACTACCAATGAATGGGTAGAATATCCCACACACCCTAACTTAAAACCTGACATTGTCCTTAATGTAAATTAAGAACCAAGTTAAAGAGAGGAAAATAGCGATATTACCCACAATGGAGCGATCTGCGGAAAGTACGAGTCGAAAGATTCTATAAAACATGTCAGTACCAAAGCATAACAAAAAGAAGAAATAAAACTTTAATTGATTACACTAAAAGTAAGAAAAAAAATAAAACTAACTATGTACAACCTACAATTTTAACTTCTAACTAACTATACACTAGAAGTTGGAATTTTTTAGGGTCCACCCAAAACACGATTTGACTTTGAAAGATCCATGGTGGACCTTCCCTTTAATGCATGCCTCTCAGAAAATAGGAATTCCATTTGAACAACGGAAGGTATGTGTAAGGTGGAAGAAGTGAACCATAGCCAATTAAAAGTTTTTGGGGGACGATGGGAGATTTGGATAAGAAGGATGACAAAAACACATGGATTCCAAAAAAAACTGAATTTTCTCCCAAGTATTTTGAAATTGGAATGGGAGGGGGAGCACATGAAGGCAAAGATGCTATCATGGAAGGCGACTCGAGAAAGTACTCCTCATCGGTAAAAAGGTTTAACACTTTAAAGTTTAAAATCGAATCATTGGGCACTTGTGATGGTGTGATAACGGAGAATGAAAATGGGGAGGAAAGAAATTCAAACTCAAGAGATGAGTCATCATCGCTTGAAGATTGAGTTTCAAAGAAAATAAGATCATTTTCAATGAAATGTTCTTCTTTGGGGGACAAAGAAGAAATCATTTCATTGAAAATGGATATTACATCCATTTCATACACACTTTCATGCTCTATTATGCAATGGGCAAAGTCAACAATGGTTTGTTCCAAAGTAGGCATAAAAACCTCATTTGGCTCAAAACATTCCTCGACTTCAAAAGTCTCGGAAGAAAAATCGTCATCGGATTCAAATAATAAATCCAACTCATGCTCCCAAGAATAATTTTCTTCCCGATAACGATTTTCAATTTTCTCATTTTCAAGCATGCGTAAACCCTCACTGAATGTCATAGGCCGAGGTGTGGATTCTTGCAAATGAGAACTTTGAAAATTATTATCAGAACTATACTCAAACTCATTATTATAAGAATTTTGAAAACTATTGCAATTTGTTTCAAAATTCCTATTATAAGGAATTAGCGGCCCAAAATCGTTATCATCATCCTCAAAATACACGCACTCCAAAGCTTGACTTTTGTAATACTAGTCCAAAGTCATATTTGAATTTACAATTTTTTGGGACTCTAAGTATTAACCAAAAGTCATAGGTTTACGGAGATTTTGAGAATTATCATAATGATTGCCGAAAGGATTGGAATAAGACATGCTTACCCAAAAAATGGCTCGAAATGGAGAATTCCAAAAAGTGATGTGCGCGTGAAAAATTCAAGCATTTTTTAGCGCTCAAATGTAAAAGTCCTACAAAAAGGTTAGCAAAAAATACAAATAGAAAAAATACTATGAACTACTAAATCAAATAAATTCTAAAACATCAAGTCCCCGAAAATGGCGCCATTTGATAAACAGGGTTTTGCCGCAGTGTCGCATCACCGATGTCGGTCGTTTGTTATATTCGGCTCACCATCTCTATACAAAAACCTAAGCTATGACTACACTCTTTTAAGGGAGTATAGCGGCCAGTCCGAATATCGAAAATCCACAGAGACGAGTTGCTAGAATTTATTAGGTTTAATACTTCTGAATAAAATTGTAAAAGGTATTTTTCTAACTAAAAGGAAAGAACAGATAAACTAGGCATGTGTGTATTTAAACAAGATTAATAAAAGGAACAAAAACTATAGGATGAGATTAATATCTCTCACCTCGGTTTAATACGAATAAATGGTTACATGGGACTACGAATTTAGTAAGACTGAATCTCATTTCAACAGTTAATTAAATCTAGAGTTTTCACCCCCTAAATTCGCATAAAAGCCTAATATGATTTTGGTGTCAACAAATACCCCGAAAAATACACATGGAAGGTCGTAAATATGGAGCATACATGATATACCCCGTTAAATCTCCTAAGCGTAATAATTAGGACAACCCAATCGAATTAAATACATAAATTCCATAACCAAAGCAAAGTAACACATTGAAACTAAGGTGAGTTCCATTAATCACACCCTAATCTAAATTATCTAGAAAGCATATTAAAAAGCATGTATTTAGGTGAAAGCAATAAATAAAGCAAGTAAACTAAATTATAAAGCAAGTAAATTAATTACAAAGTAAGAAAATATGGAAATACAACTTAAATTAATTGGAAGGGATAATGAATAGTAACCTTACAACCCCCAAATGGGGAACACCCAAAGAGAGGAGAAGATGAGCTCTCAAAATCCAAACCCTAACCTAAACGATCTAAAATGAAAATATCTCCCAAATAAACTATAACATTCTATTAATACCCCAAAACAAACCCCCAACAAAACCAAGTGATTAAGTGCGAAAAGTAGCGCGTGTAAAGACGCTAATCGTTGTTTTTGTTTCGCCAACTCAATACAAAAACCTAAGTTACAACTACAGTTGCGGGGCAAGTAGAGCGGTAAGTCGGGTATCGAGAATCCACAGAGACGAGTTGTTAGAATTTATAAGGTTTAATATTCCGAAATAAAAGTGGAAAGGTGAATTACAAACTAAAAGAAAAGATGCATGAAAGGGAAAGATTAATCTAGGCGAGGGAAATTAAACTAAATTAATAAAGAGAATAAAAACTATAGGTTGCGTCAAATATCCCTCACCCGAGTTAATTATTATAAAATGGTTACATGGGTCGACGAGTTATTAAGGTTGCGTCTCGTTTCGACAGTTAAGTAAATCAAGGGTTGTCACACCCCTAAATTTGAATAAAAGCCACATACGATTTTGGTGTCAACAAATACCCCAGAAATTACGCGCGAAAGGTCGTAAGCACGGGACATACATGATATGCCCCGTCAAATCTCCTAGGCGTAATAACTAGGACAACGCACCCGAAATAGACCCGTAAACACCATCACCAAAGCAAAGCAACATGTCAACCCGGAATGAGTTCAATCCGACACAACCTAGACTAAATTAGCCACTACACATAATTAATGACATTAATTAAACTAACTAATTAATTAAAGCAACTAATTATCTAATGAAAACAATAAATAACAATAATTAAACAAACTACAAAGTATGGAAACTAGCTAACAAAGAAAGAAAACAACAAAGAAGAGAATGAATAGTAGAGTTCTTACATAAAATGGGTGAAAACCCAAGTGAAAATGGAGGAGAGGGTGAGCTCCCAACAAAACCCCCAAAATGTCTTCTAACCCTATCTAACTAAAACAAGATATCTCAAAGAAAAGCCCCAAACATTCATTTAATACCCCAAAATAAACCCCCAACAAAACCAATCCAAAAAACCCAAAATAAGTCAATTTTCGTCCATATCTGATGGGACCGGTCGACCTCATGTTTGGGACCGGTCGACCGCACTTTTGGAATTTGCCTTGGGCTGGAGGCAGCCCACTTTTCCACTTTGAACCAATTTTGAGGCGTTGCACGGAAACGGCTATAACTCCCTCATACGGAATCGAAATGAGGCGTGGTCGGAACCGACGCGAAGCTAATTCAATTCTCTACATGATTCTGTTTTGAAACCCTCCAAATTATGCAGTATGAAATTACCAAAATGCCCTTGAAGTAGAAGAAAATACCGAAACATTTCGGAAATGGGCATAACTTCCACATACGGAGTCAGAATGACGCACAGTCAGTGGCCACAGAAAGATAATTTGATGATCTACATGTTGGTAAATTCATTCCATAAAAAATAGTGAGTTTGAAAAGACCAAATTGTCCTTAAAGTAGCATTCGATGACGAAACTTCTCCGAAATACAACCGAACCTCACTTTTAGCGTTCCAATACCTACAAAAGCACAAATAACCCCTGCAAAGTATGTATATATCCAAATCCAAGGTTGTCTGGTTAATGAGCATAATTATAGGCATTTAGGACCGTAAAAGTGCTAGAATGCATAAAGATAATGGGCGGAAATATACAATATTCGATACGAATCACCAAGTAAAAAAATCAAAATAAGTCATTTTTCGTCCAAATTTGATGGCACCGGTTGACCGCGTGTTGGAATTTTGCCTTGGGCTGTTGACAGCCCACTTTTCTCTCCGATCTAATTTTGACGCGTCGCACGAAAACGGCTATAACTCCCTCATACGGAATCGAAATGATGCGTGGTCAGAACTGACGAGAAGCTAGTTCAATTATCTATATGATTATGTTTTTAAACCCTACAAATTATGAAGTATAAAATTACCAAAATGCCCATGAAGTAGAAGAAAACATCGAAATCTTCCAAAAATGGCCATAACATCCACATACGGAGTCATAATGAAGCACGATCAATGGCCACAGAAAGATAATATGATGAAATACATGTTGATACTTCATTCCATAAAAAATAGTGAGTTTGAAAAGACCAAATTGCCCTTGAAAATTCCTTTTGCGATGAAACAGTCCCGATAAGCATCCAATTTCACACTATGCATCCATAATACCTACAAAAGCTCAAATATACCTCATAAAACATATAAACATATAGAAAAAAGGTTATTCAATATATGAGCTTAAATATAGGAATTAATGGACGCGAGAATGCATAATCTACAAGAATAAAGGGTACTAAAAGCAATATTCATGACTTATCAACTAGCATATTGACCGGTAAGATCAATCTCCCAATCTCTATGCCCAGTCCCTGAAATATAAAGAATATAAATGACCCATATCCCAACGGTGAATCTGCACTATTAACTGTGCTTTTCGTCTTGTCTAATATCCCTGTGGCGCGTGTAAAACTAGTGGCAATGAAACTATGTGAAGCCCCCATGTCAAATAATATCCGACCCAAAGTCCCCTGGATAGAAAATATTCCCTCAACCGCGGGTGGAGCGTGAGGAACTGCAGCCTAGTGGACGTTGTAGACACACCCATACTGTAGTTATCCCTACTGGATCGAAACTACTGGAACGGCTGGCAAAGCTGGTATCTGCGGTGGTGTTGGGAGGGGGATGGAAATATCGGTCGCTAGGGCTCTGACGAGCGCCCTGCTGCTGCTGCTGCTATTGCGGGGCTCTACCCCTCTTAGGACAATACTGACATTTGTGACCAGTGTTGCCACAAATAAAGTATCTCCTTGGAAAGTGCCATCCCCTCTGCCCCTGCTGCCCTCGGCCCTGATGGTCGTTACCACCCCTCATTTGGCCCTGTTGGCCCTGCTGAAAGCGCTGCTGACCCTGGCCAGGTTGGCACTATCTAAAACCTCCATGTCCCTGCCTGTAGTCACCTGATCTAAACCTTATAACAAGGTCCCCGTGATGGGAATTCTGCTCACCCTGTCTCTATTGGCCCTGAGCTGGTCGTGCCCCACTAGCACCATTATCTCATGTCCTGCCCTACTGGCTGGACTCCCCCATACATTTGCTTCCCTTCAGATGAAAGAAAGGATCCTGGCAGTGTAGTAGGGCATCTTTAAGTACATCAGTATATGTACCCAACGAAATATTACCTAAAAGCTGTTGACGAATCCTCCAAGTCAAGTCGTCCATAAACATTTGAATTTTCTTCCCCTCAGTAGGTACCTCATATGCACCAGATTAATCAGTCTCATAAATTCTTCCTCGTACTCCGAAATAGTCTTCCCCTCCTGGGTGAGATCCAGTAATTTCCGCATCATCTCAGTCTGAACAGCGGAAGGGAAATATTGTGGTCAAACCGCACCCAGAAGTCTTGAATATTTTTATTGTCTCTCTCCTCTGCAGTGGTAATAAACTCCCACCACTGCAGTTTCGTTCCCACTAGCTTAAAAGTAACTAGTATCTGCCTCTGAAACTCAGTGCACTCGTACATCCTCAAGTGTCGCTGAATGTCCTTCTTTCACTGGCTTGCTACTACAACATCTGAACTCCCTGCGAACTCTGGAGGATGTACCTTGTGGAAGGAATATCTAACTCGCTCCCAAGCAGAAGGGAATGCATGATCTAGTGCTGGGGCCACCGTCGATGCCTGGGGTGGGGCATGTTGTACAATGACCCAAACTGCATTTATCGCCTGTCCTACGATAGCGTCAACCTCTGCAGCATTCATTGTGCCCTGGGTCGGAGATGGCTGGGGCTCGTTCTGCATGTCTAGGAAGCATCTAAAATGAGAGAAAATTCTTATAAGTCCATAGTAAATATCTCAAACAGCTGAAAATGCAAAATGCATAATTAATTAATACATCAGTCCTAAATATAGGGCTCTACATCAAAGAAAGCTACGCTGGAAGCATAATAAGTCGTACAGATCCTAAAGGACTATAGAACCTGATGCTCTGATACCACCTGTGACACCCCGCCTAATTAAATATCGGGTGATTAGTCCTTTATTAAATTAAATAAGAATATCCAGTTGGTTCAGAATGTGCATCACTGTCGTAAACTTTATTATTAACACTAACCACCTAATATTTAGAAGGGTAGATGTCAAAATTTTATCTTAAAATTGATATAAACCAAATTAACAAATAACTAAACATTCACCATTCAAAACAATCTCATAATAATTAAAGTAAATGGAATAATAAATGTGACTGGAGTGAACACATCCAGCCTAAATACTAAATACAATAATCCAACAAAATAATCCAACAACTGAAAGGAGTAAAATGACTAGATCCATAATCTCTGAATGTCTAAATATAAAAGGAGCAACATGCCCTAACAAAAGTAAATAACTTAAGTAAAAGAAATGATAATCATGGAGGCGTCTACTACCGAGGCCAGGTAACTTTCACAGCAGCTACAACACGTCAAATGAATGGAACTCCTATGCTTGGTGTCCCTCTGGCTGGGCACCTAAATAATTTGACAAAAGGAAAAAGATTTGCAATAAACGGGTCAGATCCCGAGTGTTAAGTATTTAAAAAAAATTAGCTAGTATTAAAAAATTGCAGTAAAGAAAAAGACTATGTGCATGTTATCGTTTCGAGAACTCGCTTGACATTCTCACCTCTCAGCTAATGTGCACGCCTAACGCACCTCTAAACACATTCTAATTATTCTATTACGCCTAACTAGACTGTAAACATAATCCTTCCAATTACTACCCGTAATACCAACCCGTATTTCCCACGCAATACCATGTTAAATGTTTCTACAACTATTATCTCAATTTGGAAAGTATTCATAAATGAAGTTAAGTATTCATCTACTAAAGTTATTCAGGAATTTTCATTATATTTCTTATCCACATACTATCACGCAGTAAGTAACATTATGGGCACATATATATATATATATATATATATATATATATATATATATATATATATATACACCTCTAGGCTCAGCTACTGTGCCCTCATACTCTGCTATCAACTCCCGGTACATCTCGCACTGAATAAGGACAATGGGTTCGGAATCTCCCACAAACCATAAATTACAAAACACACATATTGGAGGCGAAGATAGTTCCAAGCCTATGGGCTACATACATACCTATGCATCCATGTGATCTTCATCACTATCATTCTCACAGATAGCCCGTACCTAGGGTCCATGCTCTGAGGCACAAGTCAAATATTCCCCTCGAAGGCTCCTCAAGATAGGACTGTCCCCTTTTTAAAACCTCTTGTGATCGAAAGTATGGTAGGTATGCCATACACAAAATAAATATCACTTTAGGCATTCACACAACCTACCAAGTTCATTAGGTATACACACAATCCAATATTTAATTTATATGTAGTATTACTCTCGTTACTACTTGCATTATACTTACTAAATTACGAATACTCTCTCGCTCGTAATTTCCAGTGATAGCTCGTCGCTCGAAATATCATAAAGTATTAAACCCATTTTATTTCCTAATAATCCTGCACTAATTTGAAATTCAGTTCATACTGCTAATCATCACTCTAGATAAACATGCTACCCCGATTTGAAATAGAAGCAAATTTCCAGGAACTGAGAATGTCGTTCGAACCAGAAGCTATCTCGTTTGAATGAGATATCACGTTGTTAGAATGACTTCATCGTGCGATAGGCCATCTCGTTAGAACGAGATCTAAACTCGTTCGAACGAGATCTAAACTCGTTCGAACGAGATTACGCTGTATCGTCCCCAACCTCTACCTGCTGCGTTTTCCATCCATTAACAACCTAAAAACCTCTACAATTCAGTCTCAAACTCCCCCAGTCTATTCCAATCTATATTTCCACATGAGGGGATGATTTCTACTATCCTAAAAGCATTAAATCTTGAATAATTAATCCTTAATTCCAAAATCCCCAAATTCAGACTCATAGAACCCTAATTCATAAATTTTCAAATTAAACCTTATAATCCCATATTTAATCATCAATTATCATCATAATTTCGAGGTTATTCTACTCACTGCATGAACAATTAATCTTTGTGTCAAATCAGCCCTAATATATCCTTTAATAATAATTTTTTTATCAATTTACATGTAATTCAAGGGGGTTCAATACCTACACTAACATGAACATATTTAATGCTAAAAGAAAGAAAGATTTAAACACTTGCCTTAAAAAAAACGGTCTGATACTTTGGTATTGTTGGTATGATTACGACCCTCGTTCTCCGATCTACAGGATGGTGGTCTCGGTGGTGAAAAAGGTGCACTCGTGGTGGCTCTTCCCTATAACTTCTCTTCCCCTTCTCCCCTTTTTAGTCTCTCTTTGTGTCTCACTGTTTCTCACGCCTGATAACAATTCTAACCCACATAGTAGACCTTTCATTTCTCTAATTTATGTCCTTTATTTTACTCCAAAAATACGAATTACCAAAACGCCCTCCCGGAATGCCGATTTGGCCTAAAATTGCCCCGAACCCCAAACTAAACCTCCGGGTAGACTTTTTTTATTATCTCGACCCTTTCGGATACAATGGCACACTCGAAACGACCATATGAGAACTTATAAATAATTTTCTTTTTTCCATTAATTAAATCCCGATATGACTAATACGCGCGCCACAACTTAATTTCCATAACTGCCGTATTTTTCACTCACGAAGACTTTAATATTTTCATAATCATATATTACTTTACTCACTAAGTAATAGTCAATATAATTCTCACTAATAAATACTAACTCTCATCATGCTAGTAATTATTTAATTAAATCCGGATTAATTGTAAATAAATTTTCCATTTAAATTAATTAATCCCATAATTAAAATAAAATCTTTCAAAAATACGGGGTATTACACTATTCTCAAATGCCTCTCTCTATATCACGCCTCCGTTAGTGAGCAACCGTTGGGTCAGATCCCCTGGTGAAAGTGCGAGGATTACCCTTGTGGAGACTGGCCCTCACCTTGTCCCAAACTAAAGTTGGTGTACCATATTATTGTGCCTCTAGGTTCCCCACCTTTGTCTCCCTATCTCAATACCAGTCGTTGTGGCCTCAAGAAGGATAACCGCAAACTCTTCGGCACCCAAAACAAGCTAGCCTTGACTCTCCTGAAATGCAGGACCAGAAACTGAACACTCTCTCCTATCTCCAGATCTCCTAGTGTTCGTCATATGAAAAGATAGGAACAAACAACAATCGGACACATGATAACTAGAGAGTATAAATCATCAAAAGTAATCAAAGATAAGTAATGAGGAAGATAAAATGAAATCACAACCTACAAGATCTAAGACCATGCTCTGATACCATCTGTAACAGCCCACACATTCTGGTGAGCGAGGTGGCCTGCCGCAGCCGCCAAACTACACCAAGCCCCACTAAATAAAATATCATTCTTAGCATGTGACAGAAATATGAGACATTAAAAACTTTTCGCATAAGATAAAATTTGAATAAATCAAACGAATATAAACTCCACGTAAATAAAATCCATCACCATGCTAACTCCAAAAATAAATCCAACTCCAAAAGATAGAATAAGATCCAATAAATCATCCATCTACACAACTCAAACTGAAAATCGTAAACAACTATGGAACAAATGACCCACTAAATCCATAAGATCTGTCTCATAATATAACAACAGAATAAATTAATCTAATCTACTAAAGAAGTAAAAGTAAATCACCAAATTCCCTCCACAAATCTCCAATCCATCCTGTGCAGCTACTCCAGCAACTATACCTGAAATAGTAGTCAACATAATGGGTCGGAGCCCAACGAATGAACACTAGCTAGTCCTCCCAATTAGAATCGATGAACCCAAACATAAGCATCATACATGTTAAATATTATGATAGAATATTTTAAATTAAACGATATAATTACATGCGAGTAAAGTACCATAACACTAACTACCCACATAACTAAGCTACCCCACTATTCAGGTTTATTACATAAGGTTACCACATTTTATTATAACAAAGTTATTAATTTAACTTAATGTGTTTAATCAAATTATTTTGAAGCGTCACCACTATAGCAGGCCCACTCTTCAATGGATCATGCACATATTTGGGCTCGCCTAAAGTTATCAATACATTAAACCCAATCTTGTCACTATAGCTAGAAGACCAAATTTCGTTAGCCCTGCAAATATTGGTGATGTTCCACACATGACACATCACTATAATCAAATAACCCAATTATCGATAGACCTGCATATATTGATGACGCCAACACACACCCACATCATTAAAGCCAGCCAACCCAATTTTGTTAGATCTGCACATATTGGCAACGCAAATCCATTTTAAAGCCCGTTCTTTGTCTTAGGCATTAATTTTTATTTTATTATCAAGTTCTTGTTATTTTCTAATAGCGCCACCCTTTATTAGAGTAAACCAGCCTAAATCATCCCTAGTCCCATACCTAAAGATCACCAAAAACAAAAATAATTCCTAGCCTGTCACTTAGGAAGAATACCTACTACAAATCACCACCTAGTCTCGCACCTAGGCTAATGAAAATCACGTGATGACATACTACCTAGACCTACCCAAGAGATACCCAATTATGAGAACCTACATTCACCAGTCCCATACCTAGAAAGTATTCAATAATGAGGTCTATCTACTAGTCCCATACCTAGCAAACAACTTAAAAATAAGGATAAAGGCATGACTACCCAAAAATCCCAGCGTCCCTGCGGTGTCGAAATATTACCACAGGCAACATTCATGTAAACCATATTTTCAATTTAAAGCTACGATTCTTCCAATTAATTCTCCAATTACAATATTATCCAAGTTACGTTTGTTTTATTTTATAATTCAACAAGTCATGCCTATCGTCACACAAGTTGTCAAATTACATCATTTCCATTCAAGTGATATTTTACCAGTTAACACATGAATTTCACTTTTAACACGCATAATCATAATATTACACACTAATAAATTTGTTCTACAATCTACATATAAAAGTCGTGATTTTTCGAGTAAACATTATTACAAATTCATATTTTTAATCTTAATATACAAAATGTCCCACAATTCTATCATAATCCAAATATCTAATCTAAGCAAGCGATTGATGCAAGTCTTAAATATATTTTTAGATTTGAACAAAAATAGTCCCGAAATTATTTTCACTTTCCCTAAATAATCTTTCTAATTTATTTTTGAAAACACCATTTATTAAAGTTTAGGCAATATCTAAAATGTATAACACTTAAGGGGAACGATAGAAGTATTCATGCATGTAAGGAAGTTGTCTTTTAAATCGGATTACATGGTTTTATTCCTCTCATGAAAACATCTAAGACACGCTCTTGGTTGTTCTTTAGAAAACTTGATTTGGATATTTAAAACTTGGGTCAAAACTTATGTTTAATGGGGTTTAGGTTTTGTATAAGAGAGGGGATAAAATTATGGGAGGCTACTGGTTTTTGAGAAAGGTTACAAGTGTTTTCAAAACCCTAAATCTGAGTTTAATTAATAAGGAAAAATATGAGAGTTTAACTTAAACATAAACTCTTAAAAAATAAGTCACCAGCGCACCTACTACCAGCGCGAACCGGTTTGATCGGCCTAACGAGCTAAAAAGCCCACGATTTTATATATAATTCTAGAAAAATCCAATTTTACTCCTGAATTATATTCCACTTAAAACTTTATTTTATATACATTAAAACTAACATTTTTACATCCTAAAATTGATTAAATTCCAAAAATTATTTTTCTACAATATTTAATTTATCAAAGAGTTTTACGGTTTAAAATCACGAGGTGTTAGAACTATATATAAAAAAAGGTTCTAATAATAATTGTATCATGATGATTTTGCTTTCAAGGCATATTGAAATATTCAACATCTCCCCACATAGGTATATTTGATTTTATTTTCGTTCAAAAATATAATTTTTAAATACCAAACCAACATGTTTAATGTTAAATTATATATTAAAAAATGGTTCATAACATGTTTAGTGGACATCTCTTAAAATAATGTGCGTATAACCAAGTAAATTATCTCCATCACTCCATATATATATATATATATATATATATATATATATATATATATATATATATATATATATATATATATATATATATATATATATATATATATATATATATATATATATATATATATATGTTCCGATATCAAATATTGCAAAAAAAATCAATTTGTATCTAAATATAGTATGTTATATAATAAACCTAAGAAGTCTTATTTTCATTCTTGTCTCTACTTTAATATATGAGGTTAGAACTTAAATAATATTATTTATAGAAAATACATACTTTTAAACATTGACCCTTTTTCCCTTGCTATTTGTTATACATAAATCAATTTGTAATGTTAGTATCATAAATTGTAATGAAAATAGGTAATAGAACAAAATAAAGAGTCTAAAAGCACACATGATTAGACTGTACAATGACATTGGCTAAATATGAGGGCGAGTTGATTCCAAATTAACACGAAATGTCGTATTCGTGTAAGAAATGTCCAACATAAAGTGGTATTGTGTTTTTTCAAAATTGAGACTCGTATTAATCATATTAGCGTATTGTATTAGATGAGTTCATATTACGTAAAAACATGAATTATTGTTGTATCTTTTCGTGTCATATCACACCAAAAATGACCTTAAAATTAAAACAAAGAACAAAAATTTGAAATCAAATCCAAAAAAATTAGTCCCAATTCTCATTAAAAATGTAAATAACATCCAAATGTTAGATATAAATGAAATGAAATGAAATGTATATATTTTCATCTTATATATCAGTAGTCACAATTGCAAACTCACAAAGATGCATAAAAAGAGAGGAAAATGAACTAAAATTGTAGTTTGGTTAAACCAATATGATTACGAAATACAAAGGGAAAAATAAGTATGAAATTAAACAAAAATAACACTTGCATTTAAGGGTGTTAATTATTTTCGAACTTCTAATTTTTTCGATTTTCAATCCGTAATTTTTCGATTTTGGCATCATTTTTAAATTTTCGATTTCCGAATTTTCCGATTTTCGAATCTTCCGAAATAAATTGGAATGGAATTGGAAACCATATTTAATTTTTTGAATTTCCAAATTTCCGATCTGAAAATTCCGATAACACGCCGATCCGAATGATCTAAAATATATTCTGAAATCATAATATTAATATTTATTTTAATAATTTTTTATTTATCATTTTTACATTAAATTTTTTTTTTTAGTAGTGTAATGAGGACTCTTCATTTAAAAAAATCTCAACCCTCCATTTATATACCACATATACACTACACCCTAACCCTAACAAACACAACAAACAACTAACCCAAAAAGAAACTCCCAGCTGCTCCTCTCCTCTCTAACTCCAACTCTCAACTGCTCCTATCTAAACCCTAAACTCTCAGCCATCGCTCGCTTGTACGGTAACAATCGCCTGAAACTCTCAACCGCTCCTATTTAACTCAGGCCGTATCTTACTCATCTTCTCTTCATGGTCCTCTCGGTCCCAACATGTAAGGATTTACCTCCTTTTTTTAATTTATTTTCAAAAAATATTGTTTGGGTTGCTATATTTATTCTATGTTATCTTTTAAAAATGGATTCACCCAAATAGTTTAAGGGGAATCTTTATCAATTTGAACTTGGTCCAAACATGAGTGTTTATAGGTAAATTCGATAAAAACTAACTATATAACACACCCCTAATAAAAACTAAGTATGAGGAATGAATAAATTATTAATGGAAGCATT
Source organism: Sambucus nigra (assembly GCA_949130495.1). Taxonomy (NCBI): domain Eukaryota; kingdom Viridiplantae; phylum Streptophyta; class Magnoliopsida; order Dipsacales; family Adoxaceae; genus Sambucus; species Sambucus nigra. Next base: position 449,694,050 of record OX422210.1, on the reverse strand, counting down.
TAACCTGCTCAAAGGATGAACTTATGTATAAGGAATCAAACCAGTCATGAAACTGGAGGTCCTACGTGAATGAACAATCAAACCAGTCATGCTAGTCGTAATTTTCTGTGTAACCAATTAATTTGTTGTGTACCCATTTTTTTGGGTCTTTCGTTGGATTATATAATGATATGAATGGTATCACTATTAACTCGAAAAATGTTGCAAAGACCCGAATCATAAACACCTTATGTTTATTTAACAGTGTGTATAAACCTAGTTACACATATATGTTTCAAAAATGATAGTTCCGATATTTTCCAAAATAGATAAAACTGATAATTCCAACTTTTTTGAGATTTTTCCAAATTTCGAAAATTCTGAAAATTCCGAATATTCCGAATCAGCCAACTTGGAAAAAAATATTTTTCAAAATTTATTTTTTCGATTTTGGAAAGGATTTTAAAGTTCCGAAAATTTCAAAAAATTTCCCGAACACTCATATTCCGATCCGATCCGATCCGATCCGGCCGAAACACACCCCTACTTGCATTATATATGTTCAAAAGCAAAACAATTAAACAAAAGAAATTAACAACATACGCTCATTAGTTAGAATTATATTCAAAACTTCAATATGTTTAAAACCTAACAAAACTTATTGTAATACCTTCAAAAAACATTGTTTTCAACATATTCCAAAGCTCAAGTTTATCTGATATGTTTATTTAAGTTTGCATTCAATCCCACCAACATATCCAACATTTCACATGTGTTATATGTTAAATATGTTCAAAAATAAGCTGTTACACCTTATAAAAAATAAACTATTACTATTGTTAATTTTATAAATTAAATAGTACATAATAAAATCAAAATTACAGAATTAATAACAATTGCAATTACATATATAAGAAAAATTCACTTGTTAATGAGGAATATTAAATCAGTATATATACACAAAAAATCTGAGCCCTGTGAAATCACAGTTTCCTTAAGATGAATCAATTCCCTCCATAGTGTTTAAGGTTATGAATTTTTGTCTCCCAAAATAGAATGGATTATGAATCCAAATAAGCAGCACTGCAATATTTAGATTCCAACGAACTCAATTCTGTATTTTTTACTCAAACCATGAATAGGAATATGTATGAACTCATAAGGGACAAAAGGGAATTTTGATTGGAAAAAATTTGTATATAGAATTGAACAAAGATGTTCAATTTATAGGACTTTAGTTGACTGTTCAGACACTCAATAGGTTTAAAGATAGATCAAAACTCGACCCATAAGTTTAATTTAATTGGACCAAATGAAAGGAATTTTTATAATCCCAAGCCCAACACATGCATAGTGTAGGCCATCTCCTCTTCAAAGAGTTGGGATACCCTAAAGGCATCCAAGCCTTAGTGCACATTTGTGGATTTATTAACTCTTCATATTCCCACTATTATACCAATGTGGGATAATAGTAATACACATCCAAATTCATTAAACTCACTTTAAGCTCAAAATTTTCATTCGTTACTGAATAATTTTGGGCAAACAAATAATTATGTTATACTCCTTATGGAGGAGAATGTATTTGTGCGTGGTCCCGACCAAATCGGAATGTGGGTTTCATAATAAAATGAGCTTAAAATTTCTCATTTGAGCTTTTTCAAAACCCATTTCCAACCATCCCTCACATGAATTAAAACTTGGTTATATACAACATGTTAATGATAATGAAGACACTAGTTTAAGTAAAATTGAAAATTTATTGCATCGGGAGAAGCACTCTAGTGGCATTGAACTTTCCTTACTGATATACTATCAAATTTACTTGGTTAATTAGTAGACTATATATTCTTGAATCGTAAACCGATTTTGTAAAACTAAACAACAGTATTCACTCAATAATTCTTCAACACAATTGGTTCTCACGTTTGTGTTTGTTTTGGCTATGAACACCACTTGGTTCGGTGAGTATTTTAGAGAATTTTCTTTTCGTTATTCTTATAGAAGTGGCCCCCTTCTTACTCATGCTGGTGATTTCCATAAGGAGTATCCTGCAATACCCCACTTAGACGTATGAAGATATAGATGTCATTAAAAGAGTAACTTAACCTAACTTTGTGGCAAATGTGCACTGTCTCATCTTTGGAATGGATAGGATTGAATATCCCTCAGTGCGTACTGAATGCAATGTAGTTCGGTTTGACCATTAAACCTACATCTTAAGATCTCCAGTTAAATAATTTGGGTTGCCACTATATTGATTCTTGTTTATTTTTTAGGTTTTAGACCCATTCCTCTTGATGATCTTTCAACTTTCTCTCGATTTAAACCTTTGGTAAGTGGCTCCGCCATATTATCTTTTGAATTTATGTAGTTGATTGAGATAATTCCATTTGAGAGAAGTTGCTTAGCATTATTATGTCTACGACGAATATGTTGTGATATTCCATTATATAGGTGATTTTATGCCCGTCCAATTGTTGATTGATTATCAAAAATTATACGTATTACGAGCACATGTTTTAGCCAATTTGGAACATCCTCTAAGAAGTTCGAATCCATTCATCTTCTTCTCCAGCTTTATCTAGGGCAATGAATTCATATTTTATGTTGATCAAGCAATACATGTTTGTTTTGAGGATTTCCAAGAGACAGCTGCACCTCCAAGGGTAAATACATACCCACTTGTTGACTTAGAGTCTGTTGTATCAGATATCAAGTTTAAATCGCAATGACCATCAAGTACGGTTGGATATCTCGAATAATGCAGTCCATAATATTGAGCATATTTTAGATAACCTAAAACTCTCAAAATTGCCTTCCAGCGGTCTCTCCCTGGATTACTTGTATATTGACTTAGCATACTTATCGAGTATGCTATATTCGGTCGAGTACAATTCATGATGTAAATTAAACTATTGATAATATGAAAGTACTCTAGTTGAGATATGATATTACCATTATTTCTTACTAGATGTAAATTTACATTAATTGGTGTCTTAGTTAGACTGATATTGTATTTCTTGAATTTTTCAAATATTTTCTCTATGTTATGAGACTGTGATAATATAAGCCCATCAGATTTTCTAGAATTTTTAATTTCTCATATAACATTGGTGAACCTAGGTGTTCCATGTAAAAACTATTATTCAACATATGTTTGGTAGTTTTGACAATGTTAATTTTATTACACATGGTTAGCATATCATCCACATAGAGGCATATAATGACATATTCATTTTGAGTACTTTTACAATAAACACAATTATCACACTCATTAATTTTGAAACCATTTGATAACATAGCATTACCAAATTTTCCATGCCATTGTTTTAGTGCTTGTTTCAATCCATAAAGTGATTTTACAATATTACATACGTTACTTTCTTGTTCGGATCTATGAACCCTTCAAGTTACTCCATACATATTTCTTCATCTAATTCACCATTATCAATTTGATGTATTTCAAGTCTGTTATTGCTATCAACATTCGAATGGACGTGATTCTCGTCACTGGTGAGTATGTATCGAAGTAATCCGACCCTTATTTTTATTTGTATCCTTTAGCAACAAGTCTTGCTTTATACTTATCAATTGATCCATCTTCTTTCATCTTCTTTTTTTTAATATCGATTTGTAATCTGGAGGTTTTGAAAGTAGTTGTAAATCCATGAGTTCCCATGTATGATTTTGTATTATGGATTCAATTTTCCTATTAATTGCTTCTTTCCAATTTGGAGCATCGGGTGAAGATATAGCTTATTTGTACATTTGAGGATCGTTTGCTGACAAGTATGTTAGAAAATCAGGATCAAAGGTAGTTGATGTTTTAATCCTTTTGCTATGCCTTAGTTCATCCATTAAAGATTCTTGATCTTTGGATTTATTATTACCAGTAGATATAACATCACGTGTCCTTTTAGTAGAACTAGATTATCGGTTCATGTTATAAGGAAATTTATTTTCAAAAAATGAAGCATCCCTTGACTCAATAATTGTATTAACATGAATATTCAAAATATCGAATTTACAAAATAAAAATTGATATGCACCGTTGTTAATTGCATAACCAATAAAAACACAATCAACGGTTTTTGGTCCTATTTTGACCTTTTTAGGTTTAGGAACCATCATTTTGGCAAAGGACCCCCACACTCGTAAATATTTTTAGCAAGGTCTTTGACCTTTCCATAATTCGTAAGGTGTTTTGTGATATTTCTTGTGAGGTACTTCATTCATAAAATAATTAACGGAAAGTAAGGCTTCCCCCCACAAGTTCTGTGGACTCCAGAACTTATTATAATAGAGTTAATCATTTCTTTCAATATATGGTGTTTGCGTTTCGTAATGTTGTTAGATTGAGGTGAGTAAGGTGTAGTAGTTTGGTGAATGATTCCATGTTCTGAATATAACTCTTCAAGAGTAGACTCATATTTACCACCTCTATCTCTCCTTATAGCCTTTATCATTTTTTTAAGTTGATTCTTAACTTCATTTTTGTATTGTTTAAATACATCTATAGCCTCATTTTTGCTTCATAGCAGAAGAACATAGCAATATTTCGTGAGTAATAAATACTTTTTGCCTCCTCTAATTTGTAAAAACTTTAGATCACATATATAAATATGAATAAGGTCTAAAGGTTCAGTAGTTCTTTGAACATAATAAAAAGGAAATTTTGCCAATTTTGATTCTACACATACTTGACATTTATTATTTTTACCAATTTTAAATTTTGGCAAAAATTCTAAGTGATCATGTCCCAATTTAGCATGCCACATATTTGAAGACTCGAGCAAATAATAGTAATAATCATATTATTATTTATTTCCTTAGGTACATTAGTCATTACATTCATCTTAAAGAGACATTCAGTCATGTAGCCCTTTCCCACACACATATCATTCTTAAACAGAACAAGTTTATCAGATACAAACACCAACTTGAAGCCATTCTTGCTAAGTAAAGAACCAGAAATTAGATTCTGGAGAATATTTAGAACATGAAGCACATCATTGAGGGTGAGTTCTTTTTCGAATGTTATTTTCAGCATAATATTTACATGTACTTCAACTTTGGAACTTGATGAATTACCCATAAATAGGTTCTCCTTAGTTTCTATTGGCTTGTAGGTAGAGAACATCCATTTGTTTGAACAAATGTGGCACGTAGCACCGATGTCCACCCACCATTATTTAGTATTTCCTACCAAATTATAGTTGGATACCACCGCAGAAAGATTGATAACATCCATGCCTTCAGAAATCTTCTCAGATTCTATTACATTAGCTTGTGTGTTTTTCTTCTTGAAATTCTTCACCTTTCGACATTCATTTCAATAATGTCCAGGTTTTCCATAGTTATGGCATTTTCCTTTGAACTTATTTTTCTGTTTTAAAGAACCTTCTCCTTCACGTTTCCTTTTGTTGGGTTTCGAACTTTGTTCCACCACATCAGCCTTGGTTTCCATAGGATTCTTCTAGCTTTCTTTTTCGACCCACGATTGTCTTCTTCAATCTGCAACCTCATATGCTTGAGATAGTTCTTGAAGTCTTTCCACAATGGCGATAATTTCTCAATTATTAATGCCACTTGAAAAGAATCACTAACAGACATTCCTTCAACATATATGTCATGAAGAATAACTTAAAGTTGTTGGACTTGCGCTATCACTGGCTTGGAATCTACAATTTTAATGTAAAAGAAACTGCCAACTATGAATTTCTTCATGCCAGTATCTTTGATCTTGTACTTATTATCTAAGGATTCTCAAAGTTCCTTTGCAGTCTTCATGGTACAATACATGTTATAGACTAGATTATCAAAATAAGTGAGGACATAGTTTCGGCATAAATATTCAGAATGTTTTCATGCTTCGACTGCCTGGACTTTCTCTTTTTTATCTCCCTCCATAAGTAGGGGACATTCCTCATGTAGGAACCTTATCAAATGAAAAGTAGCTAGGTAGAAATAAATTTGTTGTTGCCAGCGCTTGAAATTCGTTCCTTTGAATTTTTTCACTTCTCTGTAACAACCCTCACTTTTGAGAACCTATTTTATATTTATTTGCTAGGCATAGTAATTAGATATAAAATGTTGGAATATGGAGTAAGTATTAATTTATTGAAGAAAAGTTAATATTTACTATGATGTTGCATATTTACCTTAAGTGTATGTGAATATCACTATGTTGTGTTTTATTATGTCATAAAATTTAAAATGACACCTTGGCTTAATAATGAACCCGGAACTTAAAATGAGTTATAAAATTTCCAAATGATAATTTGGAGGGCGTAGTTAGTTCCGGAAGGTGCGAGAAAGTCAAATTATGTGCCATGTTGTATTTTTATGTTTTGGGCACTTTTAACTGGTTTTATCTTAAATGTGTAGTTGCGTGTTATTTTATCGCGGTATTAATCACTTAAGCTGGAATTTCATACCAAATCCACGACTTAGTCTCCCTAAGTCTTCTATTTTCCCTAATTATATTCCCAAACCTAGAGAGAAGAAGAGAACTTGGAGAAAAGAGAGATTGAAGATTTGGAGATTGTTCTTGCATTCATCTTCATCAAATCTGAACTTGTAAGCTTGAGGCAAGTTTTCTAGTTGCTATTATATGATTTAAGTTGAATAATTAGTGTTGATAGTTATGGGTTAATTATGGTTTAAGAAAGTTAGGGCTTTTATTGGATTTATGGGCTTTGAATCTTTAGAGGTTGATTTGATTGGATATGGGTGTATATTATGGTTGTTTGATGCATTTATAATCAGTTGGTAGCAATAAATGATAAGGGTTGGGGTTGGTTGGGGTTGGAAGAAATTAGGAGTCCAAGACTCCATAGCCAAAATTGGTAAAATTCGTTGGGGTGAATCGATTCGCATGGAGACAGTTTCTAGGTCTGGGTGGACCGAATCGATTCGGCTACTTCCGAATCGATTCGGCTGTTATGCAGAATGTTGGTTTTCCTGATTGAATCGATTCGTCTAGTCCGAATCGATTCGCTTTTCGGGCCGTATCAATTCGTCTAGTCCGAATCGATTCGGAAATCCTGCACTTTTCTTTCGTTTTTCTTTTCAAATCTTAACCCTTTCCCTTAGGATTAGGACCTAGGAACCTTCTTGTATGAAGTAAACTTAGAGTCCTAGAGTTATAGTTGAGTTTGGTCGTTACCCTAGAGTTGAATGGGTTCACTTGGGGTTCATTCCATGGGTATTAAGAGTGATGTTTAGGCATTACTCTTCATTTCACAAATTAGTAGGAATTAAGAGTTCTAAGCCCATACTTGGAGACTTTAGGGACCCTATTGAGGTATATAACACCTTGGGACTCGTACGATTTTGGTGATCATTGGAGACTAATTCGGGACTTAAAAATATGATGAATATGAATGAAAATATTCAAGGATTATGGTTTCAAATAAAATGAAACATACTTGTGATTAATGAAAAGGATAATGAGATCTAATTGGTAAATGTTAATTTACTTAAACACACCTCTCTAAATGCTATCATAAGGGAAGCTCGCACATGAGGTGATGTCCCCTGACTAGTGAATGCAGGGAGACTATAATCCTTGGCCATATGCGGGATTTATATATGTTTTCTGTGCTAGTGAGGTAATTATAGGTGTGGTTATGACTCACTCACAAGTATATGTCCACTTCTCTACGTGCGTTAGGTGCCCAGGTTGTCTTGTATAGATAGGCCCTGGAAGATGATAGTCATTTAGGGGCGCGCCCAATGGGGAAACTCGGAGGGGCGGTCTTAGAATCGTTATATGTATAAGAATATAACCTTTCTAAATCAAGTGGGACTTGATATATGTGCCTTTCCATAAGAAAATATGATGGTAATTATATTCCTGTTAAGGAATGGAAAAGGAGAAGATATGAGGAATAATGATGTTTAACTTTATTCTCTTGTTTATATAATCACTGTTAGAATCATTAAAATTGCCTTATTATACTTGGTGATTAGGTTGTTAGATTATTATTTACTTCATTCAGGATTAACTGTCCATATCTATCATGCTTCTTATTCATCTAGGAATCATATATAAGTCGGGCCCTGACCCGTTCAATTTCCATGTTGTGCATGTTATTGTATCCGCTCAGGTGATCCTCCGTAACGGTGCCCGTTATGACATTCCTATTCCAATGCGTTTGAGGAGCTATAAGATTTTGCGAATTATTACAGGATTCTTTGTTAGACGCCTTTAATTTTTAATTCTAGATATGATCGGGTCTTTCTTTCAGGCGGGTAGCCCAGACTTTTGTAATTCCTTAATGGATGTATTATGTAAATTATTGACTGTTGTTATACCTTGGATGTAACTGTTGACCGACAGATTATTCGGTCCTTTTATTGTATGTTATTTCAGTATTAATATATGTTCCTTTAGAATTCCACGTTCTTATCAGATTGGGTGTTTAAATTTATTTTCTTAACTTGTAATCAAACTAAAATTTTTGGCAACCCATTCTCTGATTTATTGGGTGGTTTTCCCGTATACCTATTTTATTTGTTATGATGCTGTGAATGATTTCCATCCATGGTTCTGTTATGTTGAGGTATTGGGATGGCCACCCCTTATTTCGGATTGCGTGTTATCACAGATGGTACCAGAGCATCAGGTTCTAGAGTCTTTAGCATCTATGTGGACTTATCACGTTATTCCGTAGAGTTCTTTGATATAAAGCCTAATGTTAGGACTGCTTTGTTGCTTGTGTTAACGATCTTCTACAAAATAGATTGTTTTATATAATATTCTAACTCTATTGTTCTCCATCTCATATGCCGCATAAGAGAGGTCACCCAGCGAGACGTAATAGGGTTGTAGAAGAGGAGGTTGGTCCTCCACCGCTTCCACAAGGAACAATTAATGCTGCGGATGTAGCAAACATAGTGGCCCAAGCGGTTAATGCGGCTATGACAGCAGTGTCTCAACAAATTCCACAGGTTCAACAGCGAGCGCACTATGCCCAAGCTCCTACGGGACCTTCTCTGTGGGAGAGAGTTATGGAATCTTTTCTAAAGGGCCAGCCCCCTGAATTTGATGGAGGCTCGGATCTTATAAGGGAAAATCAGTGAAAGAAAGATATACAGCGCCATCTACATATGGTGGAATGTAGTGAGGAAAAGAAACAAATCCATGCTACTTTTAAACTTGTTGGGGCCGCATTGCATTGGTGGGAGTCTATGACTACACCATAACAAAGAGATACTATGACGATTACAGAATTCTGGGTCTTGTTTGACCAAAAGTATTTTCCTCCCGCAGTTCAAAGGGAGATGAGAAGGAGACTTTAGGACCTTGTGCAAGGTGAGAGGTCTGTGGAGGATTATGAAGAGGAGTTCACCAGGTTGGCAAGTTTTGTACCGGATGAGGTGACTCGCGAAGAAAGGAAGGTTTCAAAGTTTATGGGAGGTTTGAACTGGAGGATCCGACAACACTTGCTAGGGAATCCGGCTTTGCAAACCTTTGGTGAGGTAATGAATACGACATTACTACATTGGCAAGAACATAGATTATTTGTGCAAAGTGGCAAGAAAGCCATCGTAGTGGGGCAAGTGGGAAGGCCTGGAGGTAGTGGGAATGGAGGAGGAGTCTTTCCCTCTTCCCAATCTTCTGGTAGTAAGCAGAAAGAAAGGGATCCTCAGCAGGGGGACTTGTCTAAGAGCCAACGTTCTAGTGGGTTTAATTCAGGGAGCCATAGTAATAGGCACGGTCAGGGTGCCCCGCAATAACAAGAAGGTCTTGGTGGTCAAGGAGGTAGAGGCCAATAGGGCCAAAGTGTTAATCAGTTTAGAAATAATCGGGGTCAATATGCGGAGAATATGTTAGGTCGGTGCTTCGAATGCGGTGAGGCGGGTCATTATAAGAAGGAGTGTCCTTAGTTGACTGGGGGACAGTTTCCTAGAGCTCCACAGTAGCCATATGTTCAGTTTCCTCCACAGGTACCTAGCTCGGTTGTTCCTCCACAGCAGGGTCAGTTACAGTATGGGAGAGTCTATCATATTCAGGACGATATGCTTCCTCCGGCTCCACCGGCACCGCCAGCCATTGAGGGTAAGTTCCTTATTCAGGGACATATGGGTCGCGTTTTATTTGATATGAGTGCAACACATTCATTCATATCTCAGAGCTTTGCTCAGACCACAGAGTTGATTAAATTCGCTGAGAGTACTTTTACTAGTGTGGAGTCCTCAATGGGTGATGGTTCACTCATTTTCCTTGTTTGTAAACATATGGGAATTACTCTTGGTAATTTATGCTTTGAGGCCGATTTACTCATCCTGGACATGGTCGGGTATGATGTGATTTTGGGCATGGATTGGCTTATGAAATATCATGCGATAGTTAATTGTTACGGGAAGAGTATAATCTCCGACGTTCCGGGATAAGAAATATTCTTGGTAGTTTTACCTCATTTAGAGGGGAGTACTAGTACTTATCTGTGGATTATATTACCGAGGAGACTTCTAGGGATGTAGTTGTTCCCTTGGATTCTATTCCGGTTGTGAGTGGTTTTGAGGATGTCTTCCAGGAAATACCGGGTTTACCTCCTAGCCGAGAGATAGAGTTTGTGATCGATTTAGCGCCAAGAACGAGGCCTATTGCGAGGGCTCCATATAGAATGGCTCCTATGGAAATGAAGGAATTAAGAGATCAAATCCAGCAGTTGTTGGAGTAGGGATTTATTCGTCATAGCACGTCGCCGTGGGGTGCTCCGGTGTTGTTTGTAAAGAAAAGAGACGGTTCTCTCCGATTATGTGTTGACTATAGGGAGTTGAACAAGGTCACCATCCAGAATAAATACCCTTTGCCTCGTATCGATGACTTGTTTGATCAACTTCGAGGAGCGTCGTACTTCTAAAAAATTGATTTGAGGATGGGGTATCACCAATTGAGGATACGGGAGGAGGATGTATCCAAAACCGCTTTTCGGACAAGATACGGATCCTATGAATTTTTGGTTATGCCCTTTGGGCTAACCAATGCCCCTGCTGTATTTATGGATCTCATGAATAGGATATTTAGGGATTTCCTTGACCAATTTGTTATTGTATTCATCGATGACATCTTAGTCTATTCTCGAACGGAATCTGATCATGCTATTCATTTGAGGTTGGTCCTACAAAGATTGAGGGATCACCAATTGTGCGTTAAGTTCGAGAAGTGTGGCTTTTGGTTACAGGAGGTACAGTTTCTGGGCCATGTGGTGACGTCCCAGGGTATATCGGTGGATCCGAACAAGGTGGTTGTGGTGAGGGAGTGGGGTGTGCCCACGACACCTACCGAGGTTCATAGTTTTCTGGGTTTGGCGGGTTATTACCGTCGATTTATCAAGGGTTTTTCTAAAATCGCTAGCCCTTTGACAAATTTGACCCGAAAGGGGGTGGGATTTATTTGTGATAATTCTTATCAGGCTGCATTTGATGAGATCAAATATAGATTGACCTCGGCTCCAATCCTTGCATTGCCAAAACCAGGATTGGAATATCTAGTCTTCACCGATGCATCTCTTCAAGGATTAGGAGGTGTACTTCAACAAGAGAGACAGGCTATTGCATATGCTTCTCGTAAGCTAAAGCCCCATGAAAGAAATTATCCAGTGCATGACTTAGAACTTGCCGCGGTTGTCTTTGCCTTGAAGATATGGAGGCATTATCTCTTAGGAGAGAAGTTCAGTCTTTTCACGGACCATAAATCGCTATAATATTTATTTTCACAGAAAGATTTGAATATGCGACAGCGTCGGTGGTTGGAGTTCGTGAAAGATTATCAATTTGATATTCATTATCATCCGAGTAAGGCGAACGTTGTAGCGGATGCCTTGAGTAAGAAGCCCGAGGGAGAGTTAGCTGATGTTTGGAAAGCCAAATGGAAAGAACTCCGTCAGAAGGATGCGGTGGTGAGAGCATTCATGTCGGTAATGACCGTTACCCCTACCATCGTAGCAAGAATTGTAAGAGCCCAAGGAAGGTATAAGGGTTGCCAAGACCACATACACCGATTACTATCCGAGGGAGCAGAATCCTACTCAATTAGTTCTGAGGGTGGATTACTCTTCCATGGAAGACTCATTGTTCCGGAGGAGGGGGATTTGAGACGGGCGGTGATGGCCGAATCTCACGGGTCTAAATTTATGGTACATCCTGGTGGGGATAAGATGTATCAAGATATGCGCCGTCAGTATTGGTGGTCGGGTATGAAGCGGGATATCTCTGAGTTTACGTCTCAATGCACTACTTGTCAGCTAGTCAAGATAGATCATCAGCGACCGACAGGTTTGTTGCAACCATTAGAGATTCCGGTGTAGAAATGGGAAAGCATATAGATGGATTTTATTACGGGCTTTCTAAGGTCACATAGTGGGTGTGATTCTATTTGGGTGATTATCGACCGTTTGACTAAGTCGGCACACTTTTTACCCGTGCGGACTAACTATGACACTGCTCGCTATGCCCGAATATTCATCTAGGAGGTTGTTAGACTCCATGGGGTGCCCTTAAATATAGTTTCTGACCGGTACAAGATCTTTGTTTCCCACTTTTGGTGAAGCTTCCAAGAGGCTATGGGGACTGAATTGAGGTTAAGCACTTCTTATCATCCTCAAACAGATGGCCAAACTGAAAGAATAAACCAAATGTTGGAGGATATGCTTCGTATGTGCATGCTTGACTTCAAAGGTGGTTGGGAACAATATCTCCCATTGGTCGAGTTTGCTTATAACAACTCGTACCAATTTACAATTGGGATGGCACCCTATGAAGCTTTGTATGGAAGGTCCTGTAGATCACCCGCTTGTTGGTTGGAAGTGGGCAATAATAAATTTCTTGGACCTGAAATGATCCAAGATACTTCTTCTAAAATTGAACTCATTTGGAATAGCATTCGGATAGCCCAAGACCGTCAAAAAAGCTATGCCGATGCGGGTAGAAGGCACATGGAATTGGAGATTGAGGACCAAGTTTTGGTTCGATTGTCACCGATGAAAGGCATTAAGCGTTTCGAGAAAAAGGGGAAGCTTGTGCCACGTTTTGTTGGACCTTTTCCAGTTATTGCGAAGGTGGGTCCAGTGGCGTATCAACTTGCCTTATCGAAACCTTTGCAACAAATTCATGATGTATTCCATGTTTCCTCTCTGAAGAAGTATAGGAGGTGCGAAGGTGCGCTTTGGCATATCCCTTTTGAGGATATTGACTTGCAACCCGACATTACATATGAAGAACAGTCGGTTGCTATTTTAGAGCATGGGGAGCGTAGATTGAGGTCGCGAGTGTTTCCCTTGGTGTGAGTTCAATGGAGTCACCATAACGCTAAGGAATCAACATGGGAACGCGAAGATGATATGCGGGAAAAGTATTCACATCTCTTTATACAAGGTACGCATGAATTTTGGGGACAAAATTCATCATAAGGGGGGGAGTATGTAACAACCCTCACTTTTGAGAACCTGTTTTATATTTATTTCCTAGGCATAGTAATTAGATATAAAATGTTGGAATATGGAGTAAGTATTAATTTATTGAAGAAAAGTTAATATTTACTATGATGTTGCATATTTATCTTAAGTGTAGGTGAATATCACCATGTTGTGTTTTATTATGTCATAAAATTTAAAATGACACCTTGGCTTAATAATGAACCCGAAACTTAAAATGAGTTATAAAACTTCCAAATGATAATTTGGAGGGCGTAGTTAGTTCCAGAAGGTGCAAGATAGTCAAATTATGTGCCATATTGTATTTTTATGTTTTGGGCACTTTTGACTGGTTTTACCTTAAATGTGTAGTTGCGTGTTATCTTATCGAGGTATTAATCACTTAAGCTGGAATTTTAGACCAAATCCACGACTTAGTCTCCCTAAGTCTTCTATTTTCCCTAATTATATTCCTAAACCTAGAGAGAAGAAGAGAACTTGGAGAAAAGAGAGATTGAAGATTTGGAGATTGTTCTTGCATTCATCTTCATCAAATCTGAAGTTGCAAGCTTGAGGCAAGTTTTATACTTGCTATTACATGATTTAAGTTGAATAATTAGTGTTGATAGTTGTGGGTTAATTATGGTTTAAGAAAGTTAGGGTTTTATTGGATTTATGGTCTTTGAATCTTTGGAGGTTGATTTGATTGGATATTGGTGTATATTATGGTTGTTTGATGCATTTATAATCAGTTGGTAGCAATAAATGATAAGGGTTTGGGTTGGTTGGGGTTGGAAGAAATTAGGAGTCCAAGACTCCATAGCCAAAATTGGTAAAATTCGCAAGGGCGAATCGATTCGGCCAGGCCGAATCAATTCGCATGGAGACAGTTTCTAGGTCAGGGTGGACCGAATCGATTCGGCTAATTCTGAATCGATTCGGATGTTATGCAGAATATTGGTTTTCCTGACCGAATCGATTCGTCTAGTCCGAATCGATTCGCTTTTCGGGACGAATCGATTCGGCTAGTCCGAATCGATTCGGAAATCCTGCACTTTTCTTTTGTTTTTCTTTTCAAATTTTAATCCTTTCCCTTAGGATTAGGACCTAGGAACCTTCTTGTATGAAGTAAACTTAGAGTCCTAGAGTTATAGTTGAGTTTGGTCGTTACCCTAGAGTTGAATGGGTTCACTTAGGGTTCATTCCATGGGTATTAAGAGTGACGTTTAGGCATTACTCTTCATTTCACAAATTAGTAGGAATTAAGAGTCTTAAGCCCATACTTGGAGACTTTAGGGATCCTATTGAGGCATATAACACCTTGGGACTCGTACGATTTTGGTGATCATTGGAGACTAATTCGGGACTTAAAAATATGATGAATATGAATGAAAATATTCAAGGATTATGGTTTCAAACAAAATGAAACATACTTGTGATGAATGAAAAGGATAATGAGATCTAATTGGTTAATGTTAATTAAATTAAACACACCTCTCTAAATGCTATCATAAGGGAAGCTCACGCATGAGGTGATGTCCCCTGACTAGTGAATGCAGGGAGACTATAGTCCTCGGCCATATGCGGGATTTATATATGTTTTCTGTGCTAGTGAGGTAATTACAGGTGTGGTTATGACTCACTCACAGGTATATGGCCACTTCCCAACGTGCGTTAGGTGCCCAGGTTGTCTTGTATAGATAGGCCCTGGAAGATGATAGTCATTTAGGGGCGCGCCCAGTGGGGAAACTCGGAGGGGCGGTCTTAGAATCGTTATATGTATAAGAATATAACCTTTCTAAATCAAGTGGGACTTGATATATGTGAATTGCCATAAGAAAATATGATGGTAATTATATTCCTATTAAGGAATGGGAGAGGAAAAGATATGAGGAATAATGATGTTTAACTTTATTCTCTTGTTTATATAATCACTGTTAGAATCATTTAAATTTCCTTATTATACTTGGTGATTAGGTTGTTAGATTATTATTTACTTCATTCATGAGTAACTATCCATATCTATCATGCTTCTTATTCATCTAGGAATCATATATAAACGGGGCCTTGACTCGTTCATTTTCCATGTTGTGCATGCTATTGTATCCGCTCAGGTGCTCCTCCGCAAGGGCCCCCGTTATGACATTCCTATTCCAATTCTTTTCAGGAGCTGTAAGATTTTGAGGATTATTACAGGATGCTTTGTTAGACGCCTTCATTATTGAATTCTAGATATGATCGGGTCTTTCTTTCGGGTGGGTAGCCCAAACTTTTGTAATTTCTTAATGGATGTATTATGTAAATTATTGACTGTTGTTATGCCTTGGATGTAACTGTTGACCGACAGATTATTCGGGCCCTTTATTGTATGTTGTTTCAGTATTAATATATGTTCATTTGGAATTCCACGTTCTTATCAGATTGGGTTGTTTAAATTTATTTTCTTAACTTGTAATCAAACTAAAAATTTTGGCAACCCGTTCTCTGATTTATTGGGTGGTTTTCCCGTATACCTATTTTATTTGTTATGATGTTGAGATTGATATCCATCCATGGTTCCGTTATGTTGAGGTATCGGGCTGGCCACCCCTTATTTCGGATTGCGGGTTGTCACATTCTCTCCATGAAGGACAGTCATGGGTGTGACAACAGTCGTTCCATGAGACACACTCAAGGTTGGTGAAATAGTAGTTGCACTTGTATCATCCATTTCTGTTACAAAAGCATAATTGTATCAATAATATTATCAATATGCAATTTAATTATTAAAATAGAATACAAAATATTGTTTCACAATTTAAACAATTTTTTTTATATACTTAAGTATATATACGAATCAGAATTTTGTAATTCTAAACAAAATTTCTGAATTATATATAAGAATAGTATAATTAATCTAATAACTGAAAACTGTTTTATTAAATTTTCTGTATAAAAACAGATTTTTATTACAATTAAAAATCCATGCAAAATTTAAAATTTTTGTAATAGCACAATAAAAATAACAATTTTTATACTTGTTATAAAACAATAGCATATAAAAAAAGTTAATTCGTCATAAGATTTCTACTATTGATAATTTTATAAATTAAATATAGCAGAATAAAATCAAAATTACAGAATTAATAACAATTGTAATTACATATATAAGAAAAACTTACTTGTTAATGAGGACGACTAAATCAACATATATATACAGAAGATCCGAGCCCTGTGAAATCACAGTTTTCTTAAGATGAATTAATTTCCTCCATAGTGCTTAAGGTTATGAATTTTCGTCTCCCAAGATAGAACGGATTACGAATCCAAATAAGCAACACTATGATATTTAGAGCCAGTGAACTCAATTTTGTGTTTATTACTCAAACCATGAACAGGAATTTGCAGGAACTCATATGGTACATAAGGTAATTTTGGTTGAAAAAATATCATGTTTGATATTGAATAGGGGTGTTTCAATCTATAGAACTTTAGTTGACGATTGAGACAATGAACAATTACAAATTTTTGTAATCATTGGGTCCAACCAACAACCCAAACGGGTTTAAAAATGGATTATAATCCAACCCAGAGCCGAGCCGGACGGATGGTGCGCTCATGTGAGCTTTTGGCTCAAGCCTAACACAAGCATAGTGTAGGTCATCTCCCCTTAAAAGAGTTGGGATACGCCAAAGGCATCCAAGCCTTAGTGCACATTTGTGATTTTATTTACTCTTCATATTCCTGTTATTCTACCAATGTGGGACAAGAGTAATACACACCCAAATTCATTAAACTACATTACTTAGTGGATCACTTTGAGCTCCAATTTTTCATTCATTACTTAACTATTTTGGACAAACAAATATAGTATGTTATACTCCTCACGGAGGAGAAAGTATTAGTGCTTGGTCCCGACCAAATCGAAATGTGGGTCCCATAATAAAATGAGCTTAAAAATGCTCATTTGGGCTTTTCCAAAATCCATTTCCAACATAAACCACAACAATGTATACTCATTTATCTGAGTTTTTGTGTGCATATGCTTATCATGGTTAGATATGTTTAAAAATGCACAAACATAGAAAATGTATACCCATCCATATTTACACAACCGTTTTATATATAACACTAACCCAGACTTCAAAACATTACTATCTTAAACACTCATGTTCAAATTTCCACTTAACATTAAACATTCTTTTTTTTTTTTTTGGGGGGGGGGGGGTGGGGGGGGGGGGGGGGGGTAAATATTATTCTCTCTCACTCTTTTTAGATGCAGTCTATTAAAATAATGAATTTTTATATATAAGTCCTAATGACTTTTTAACCATCAAATAAGTCATATTCCTAATTTTTTGAGATTTTTTTTCATAATTTTATCCTTTTGAAACCAACCATCTGTAACTTCTTGGGGAAAGTTACATAAGTTGTGTAACTTTTTTCTTCCTATTTTTAATCTTCAAATGATCATGACTTTTCATTTACAAATTTATTTTTCACAAAATTACAATTTTTAAAATCTCTTCATAGAGATCTATCAAACAAGATCTATGAAGCCCATAATATTTCAGAGAGAAAAAAGTATATAGACAGTAAAATTGACTATGTACACCAAAAAATTGCATAGTTTTATATCTGGGACATTTTCACAGACAGTAACAAATACTTTTATATCTAGCATATTTTCACAGACATTAAATATTTATTGTTAGTAATATTTACTATTTGCCTAAAAAATGAAGAAAATTATTGTCAGTAATATTTACTATTTGCCTAAAAATGAAGAAAATACGCCATCTGTTTTTTATTTAATATTTGTCATCGAATATGGGTCTTGTTTTATAAGGCTCGATTAGTAGCTTTCAAAAATATAAATTTCATAAATTTTGAAATTTTATCTCGAAAGTTATAGTTATTTAATGTTTGAAAAAGAAAAAAATAACTATTATTTTTAATTTTGGAGGGAATATAGGGAGAGGGGTATATTATTAAAGAAAAAACTCATAAATTTAAAAATAGGACTTAATTAATGGTTGACTAGTCAATATGACTTAATTCAGAAAAATCTCAAAATAGGACTTACATATAATAATACATATTAGTTGGTTTGTCCTATTAGTTGTTAGGATTACACAATAATATAAACAAATTGTTTAAATAAATGGATGAATTAATGTATAGTCCCCAGCATAAATACATATTATGTAAAAAAAAGCACATATTTTTAGTTTTATCCATTTAGTTCCTCAAACACCCATTTACCCAATATTCTCTTATTTTTAAAAGTCCACGCTAGCGGCACTCCACTCCACCCCACCTAATTTTATTTTAACCCAATGGACCTCCGATAGCGAGGTGGGTAGGGTGGAATGGGGTGCCGCTAGCATGGACCTTTAAAAATAAGAAAATATTTGGTAAATCAATATTTGAGTGACTACGGGTTAAACAAAAAATAGGTGTCTTTTTTACAAAATATGTATTTATGTTGGGGAGTATACATTAATTAACCCAGTTATTTAAGTAATTTGTTTGTATTGTCGTTTAATCCTAACAACTAATGCGACAACTCGTTAATAGATATTATTATATGTAAGACTTTTCTTAATTAAGTCATATTGACTAGTCAACCATTAATTAAGTCATATTGACTAGTCAACTATTAATTAAGTCCTATTTTTAAATTTATGATTTTTTCTTTGCTAATATACCCCTCTCCTTATAAGTAGATTTGGTAAATAAGTAGAAAATTTACTTCAATGGTGTTTTTTGCATGAAAAATACTTAAGAATGCTAAATAAATGCGTTTTAGGAAAAAAAAAAGTGTAAGATGGCATTTTGGTAAATTAAAGTTTAAAAATGGTGATTTAGTATATTTTAGTGTTCGGCATTGACACTAAATTGCCTACCCGGCTCGTAGAAAGTAAAGGCTAAAAACGGGCTTTATGCTAAGACCGTATATGTAAATGTGAACATTGAGAATAATGTTGAACACATGAAAGATAATGATATTTGGATGATGTCGGGTTAAATAATAAGCAGGGCTGTGATGCCCCTAGTGGTGAAAGTCTCCAAACCAACTACAGGTAGCATATGGCGCTCGGTGTCGGGCGGTGAAATTCTGTGAAACCATGGGTGTGCGTGCGTTGTGATGGGTGAGTGTGTCAGCGAAATCCCAAAAATAATGCTAAATAATGAATCTAATATTCATGAAAGATGCATAAATGAATGGTACATATTCATTGGATTATTAGGTGGTAACATAATGGAATATGATTAAGTTTCTAGCACGGAACATTAAAGTGCTAAGTGTGAGTGGGCACGTAGCTCGAGGTATTTCATGTAAGTGCATTATGGCTAAGTTAAATAATCTTGTTAGTATAGATAAAGGATAACTTAGTTGAATAAAAAAATGACTTCTTAAATATTGTTACAATCGTTAAATGTTAACTAAGATAATCATCAATGATAATTAATGAATGTGGGACAATGATGGTTTTCGGAATTACTAAAATGCCTTGTATATGTATAGTATTTTTCTATCAAAATTATTGTTTAGTATTTCCCACCCTGCTGGGCATTTCGCTCATATCTTTTTTTCCAAAATCCCTGGTACAATAGGTGGTACGTCGGGTAAGGACGTTGGAAAGGCCACGGAAAGTGTTAGTCGTCATTAGAGGCTCTATAACTGATTTTAATCCATGGACTTGTGTTGAAGTGCAATCCCTTATGTTTTGTTAAGACAATTTGGTTTGAACTTGAACTATTTGAAGTTATAATAATACAGGGATTTATGTTTTATTTTGTGGATTAAAGTATGACAAATGTTTTATGGATAAGTTGTTAATTGAACGTAACTTCCATAATGAGTGGTCACCTTTTTCATAATAAAAGTTCGTAAGTTTTTGTTAATTAAAATTAGGCAAATGTTTTCCAAATAAATATTATAGGATCTATTCCCCCTCCCCCTTAACACCTTGGTTCGGATACGGGTTATTCCAACGGTAACTCTAATCTGGATCGGGGCGTTACAAGATAGGCCAGTCAATTCAAATGAAGATGACATAAATGAGATAAAAAAAATAGGTAATTTGTTCATGTGTTTTTAAACGTGGTACTTGAAAGCGTCGATTGGATGGAATATAAATGATGTATGAGTTGATGTATCTAATTTAAAGTGAAGCGACGTAATTAATAGAACATTAAATATGAAAATCGATAAAAGTCTTTTATTAAATTTTGAATTAAAAGTTATGTGTTTATTTTTATTGATTAATAAATTGATAATTGATAGGATTTATCTTTTAAAGAGATGTTAGTGTCACTAATTTATGAGTAGATAATTATTTGTTATTATATGCATAGTATTTAAACCCTATACAGTTATTTATACTCACGATATTATATGAAACATTGATAGACCCGGTTGTTATTAAAATAGTTGATTACGTTATATTATCTAGTAAACATTAATAAAGATTCTAAGTTTAAATCTTATAATTATACAAAGGGCTCAAATGTGGTATTTATTTCATTTAATATTTTTAGTTGGGTTATGTTACACTATTTAAGAAATGCGGCTAGTATTCTTGCAATGGGCCTCGACTCGTTGCGGTGACTACCATCGTAGGTTAGGTTTGAGCTTCTAGAAATGTTTAGATGTTGGAGAGCAGGTGGAGAATTTTTGGATTTACTTTTATATATAGTGTAGTTTTCTTTCAGTCGTGTATTTCATAGTAGACTTCTTTTGGATTGATTAGTCACTTGTGACTCCACAATTGTACTTGGACATTATTTTGAGACTTTTGTATATTATTGGATTACAAAGGATGTTAAAGTTGGACATTATATTTGGTGATTGGTCACATTGTTATTCATTGAATCTTATATTATTGAAAAAGTTTTAAATGTCTCATATTTCTGTGACATGATACAAATGATATTTTAAATTATAGATATTTGTATATTATAATATTTGATCAACCTTGATATTAGAATATGTGGGTTGTTATAGTTTGTAGCCAATAAAGATTATTTCTTAGTTAATGAGAGTGTTTTACTTGAGTTCCTACCAACCTTTCTTCATACATAAGTACTATACATACTTCTTCAAGCTATCTTCTTCCTTGTTGATTTAAGAGAGAACTTTTAAGAGGATTGAAAATATTCAACATATTTGTACTTAAGCAATTTTGACCAATCATTTTCTAAATATTCTTTGTTCTTCAGTATGGCCTTCTTTCAAGCTTGAAATATAAACATACAAGTTTATAAAGAGAAATTGAACCTCTTACTATATATTTTCAACGATAAGATATCCTCACACATTCTAGTTTTAATCGGTGGTTACTCAATTATTTCGTTGAATTGAAAAAAATTATTTCACTTTAAAAGACGATTTTAGTGGCATGACACTTAAACACATTGGACAAGTTAAAAACCAATTGTGGTTGTGTGATGTACTCTAACTGTTGACATTATCCCTATATAATATGGTTGGAAAGAGTTGATAGTCAATTAGTGTATTGTTGGATTGTAAGTCATTGTCTTTTATTTGTAATACTCTACCATAAGACATTTGGCGTTCATTTCGGCTTGGAGTTTTTTTTTCATTAATGGGTTTTCCTCGTACATATGGTGTTGTGTGATTTGATTTATATTTTTACATATTAGGATCATAATCTTAAATTTAAGATAAAATTTGATTAATATTCTAATATTGATAAACCTATTTTATCATATAGACTTTTTAAGGTGTTTCTAACCTTTTAATGATTTTATCACTCAACCAATAATTTAATTTTAATTGGGTTGCTACCATCGATAGATCGCATTATCATCTTCTATCAGAGTAGGTCTTATTGTTTTAGGGTAGATACGCTTATTGTGAGATTAAGGGTGGTTTGTCTCTGTGGCATCCTCCTTTTAATGGTAGCAATTATTCATATTGGAAAATCCGCATGATGGTACATATGATGTCAATGTAAGATCGAATTTGGAATTATGTTTCAATGGGTTAGAATCCATCGGTTACCATAGATAATGGCATTCAAGTACCCAATATACGATCTAGTTGGGATGAGAATGACATCTAAGAGGATGGGTGGAACACGAAAGGTATAACTTTAATCTTTAGTTTGTGTAACCATTATCGAATTTAGGCACATTTTGGCGTGATCTATGTCGAAGGATGCATGGGAAGTTTTACAAATGACCTATGAAGTCACTTCCACTATGAATCATGAAAATCGTCAACGTCTCTCCACCCGTTTCGAACTCCATACCATAAAATACAACAAAATGTTTAACAAATTTTATGCTCAACTAAGCGAGATAGTTAATTAGATTTTTACTTTAGGTAAGGTTATTAAAGAAAAATTGTAAATGATAAAATCCTTTGATTCTTACCCGATAAGTTCCATGGAAAAGTTGATGCCATTGGAGAAGTTCGAACCCTACTCCAAACTCCTATGAAAGTAGACGAATTGGTGAGCTAACTTCAAACATGTGAGACAAATTTGACTTATCGTCTCGAAGAACCTACAAAAGAGAAGAGTTTATTGTTTAAAACAAAAACTCACAAGGTTCCTCCACCGAATACCCTTAACCTTAGTGAAAAGGATACGACCTTGTTCACTAGGAAATTATCTAAGGTGTGACAAAAATAATTTCAAACCAAAGGCAATCACAAATCTTATTTGCATAGGTTTGTGTCCGGTAAAAAAAGTGGAAAGAAGAAGTAAAATTCCCTAAGTATCATCACATGTTACACATGTGGTGGAAAATGACATTAATCCAAATAATGTCTTACCAAATCGGGTCAAGGTAGTGGAAAAAAATGTATATCTTTCCACTTTTAGTGATGATTACTTGAAGTCCAATCAAGAAACTCCAAACACCAACTATGTAGCTTTTATGCCCGGGGGGAATTTTGAGGATTCAAATGATTTGGAGGATTGGTGCTACCACTACTACCTCTTTGGATGAAGGTAACGGTGTATGACATCATTAACGAGTGTGTTCACGTTTTTGAGGACTCCATATATTTCGAGAAGAGGAACGTATAACTCTCCACCATGTTAGCTAATATTAAAGAACAAATGGATTTAGTGTGTGAGATTGATTTAGTATCTCATAATGTGTTGTTTGGTATACCACTAACCATAGAGGGTGGTTGTTATATCTTCCTTCGAATTGAGATTGAGTACTTGAGAAAATTATTAAAAGCGAGTTAAAACTCCTAGATTGCCTTAATGAATAAATTTTTTGTGCTTAATATGGAGTTAATACCCGCTTCCACTTTGAAGGTGGATTTGGAGGATAGATCTCATAAATTAGGTAAGGCACTTTTAGGGGAAAGATCATTGAAAGATAATTAAAAAATTGGATTTTTAAGTGAGATTCCTTCATCTCCTTATAGTCAAGTCTCATGTCATCTCCCCGCATCACAACCATGTTTTCACCATCCTTACAGAATTTGTATTCAAGCAATACATCAATAAAGAATGAAATTTGTAAGGACGCAAGTCTTCGATTGAGTCTCAATGTAGTGTTGGCTCAATTCCGTACAAAAACATTTGAGTCATTGGATAGAGTTCAAGTTTATCCATTAAAGCCTATGACGTGTTAGTTGAAGATGTAGCAGCCAAGATTAAAGCTTCATCAAATGTTGAGTTTGTTGTGCCTCGTTTCTACGTCTACAATACGTGTTCCGTTTACTCCTAAGGTATGAATGCATTACATATTTATATAGGAGCTTGGAACAATTTTAATTGGGTGACTTTTTATTTTAAACTGAGGTTTATTTTTAGAAGGTTTCTTTAAAACTTTAAAATAAAGTTTCTGGGCAAAAAATTAAATTTTAAGCTTTGTGGAAGTTCGTTCGAAATTGTTGTTTGAACAATTTTTTTGTTCGAACGAGAATATCGTTCGAATGAGTTCGCCAGCGAGTTTTCCCAACAGGCCACTGGAACTTCGTTAGAAGGGTCGTTAGAACGAGACTTCTTCGAACGAGATTTCCGGCGGGAAAATTAATTGGCAGTTTTTCACCTCTATCCCACTACTTTTTCCCCACTAACTTTTGACAGACTTAATAATTGAGGGAACCAACTCTTTTGAACTAACTTTTTCACATTCTTCCATCTCCTAGAGAGAGTTTTAGAGAGTTTAACTTCAAAAGAAAATTTTCATGTTTTGAGTGTTTATTTTTTCAAGAAAAAATCCTTAAACACTTTTACACCCATAGTTTGTTTATTCCAAGTTTCCATATAAATATCTTGCTTGGAGTGTTTGGCATCGGGTTTACTCTACCGAGTTCAAGAGTCCGTTTGGGTTTGCTTCTACATCCCTCAAAGAAGAAGTCTCGTTGTTTTCCTGCGGCATTCTCACATGGTGAAAGGCTCCATGTGTGGTTGACAGTGTTCCTAAAGTCTCATTGGTAACTCCAAGGTTCCAGTGGAGTTCCGGGATTTTCGACTAGGCGAAGGTGTTTATAAGAAGATGCGTCAAGAATTTAAAGGAGTCGAGTCGAGGAAGTAAGTCATTTGTCTTGTAATTGTAAAACCATACTTAGCGGACTTAAGGCTAGGGTCGTTTGAGGTTTTTTCCCATTATGGGTTTTTCCTCGTACATCGCGGGGTAGTGATTCATTTTTTATTTTATCTTTTGCAAAATTCACCTTAGATGCATGCTTAGGTAAAAAGATAAAATTTGGTTTAAATCACTACTTACTTAAATTGGCGCAAATTCAAATTTGGGTATATGTTAATTTAATTCAATTCATCGTTTAATTTGTTAAAATTGGTTTGACCTATTTTGGTAATATTGAAAATAAGACTTAGGCAAATTTCTAGGGCTTGGGTTAAATTGGTTTAAGTGAAAAATATATTTGTTGTCTAATTTAATTTCACTTTGAACTTGTTTAATTTTAATTTGAAAGAAATTAAAATTTGGTGTTTGTTTGTTTTTAATTGAACCATCTCGCTTCCGTATATCTATAAAAGGAAATTGAATTTTACTTTTTGGTGTTGAGATTTAAAATTGGGGCCTATCACGTTTTCAAATTGGCATCAGAGCGGGATCGCTAAATTATTGATTTTAAGATCCTTTTAAATATTTTTGGCTAAAATGGAATTTTCCCCATTTTCAAAATTTCTTATTTTCGATGGTTCTAACTACGCGTATTGGAAGGCGCGGATGAAATCGATAATAAAATCTATTGACGGGGGAGTTTGGTTATCTTTTGTTAACGGGTGGTCCCAACCTACACATTTAGTAGATAATGTGCGTGTTTCCAAACCCGTCGATAGATGGAGTGAGAATGAATTTAAACTATCTAATTTTAATTCCCAAGGTTTAAATGCCTTGTTTAGTGCGGTCACACCGGATGAATTCCGTCGCATTATGACGTGTGAAACCGCTAAAGAAGCTTGGCATATTTTACAACTCACTCATGAAGGAACTAGTGTCGTAAAAGCTTCGAAACTCTAAAACCTCACCACTCAATTTGAAACCATCAAAATGAATGAAAAAGAAACTTTTGATAAATTTTACGCTAGACTTTCCGATATCGTTAATTCATCTTTTAATTTGGGAGAGAAAATACCTGACAACCGTGTAGTAAAGAAAATTTTAAGGTCCCTACCCAATAAAATTATTCCAAAAGTGACCGTGTTGAATTCTTTACCCACTTTAGCCTCTACGAAATTAGAAGAGCCCGTAGGTGATTTACTAACCTATGAACTAGATATGTTTCCCTTCAAAACCTAAAAGAAAATTGAGAAGGGCGTTGCTTTGAAAGCCCAAAATGAGGAAAAATAAGTAGTAGAGAGTGAAAGTGACAGTGACTCGGAAAATATGGCTATGTTTGCTAAAAAGTTTCAAAAATTTCTTAAATTTAACAAAGATAAATTTAAAAATGATTTTAAGAAATTTGAAAAATCTAGGCATGACAAAGCCGAGAAGATCCCTAAAACTTCTAATGAAAATGTAAATAGGGACGAGTCAGATAAGTGTTTTGGTTGTGAAGGGTATGGCCATAGGGCTTTTGAGCGCCCCACTAAACTAAGGAGAGAGGGTAAGAAACCAATTTCCTACAATGCAACCCTTAGTGATAGTGATAAGGAAGAGGGGCCCGATTCCACCATTGAGCGCAACTTTACCGTGTTCATTACTAGCTATGTTAGTGATAGTGAGGAATCATCCAATGATGACATATTAATTCATAACACTTCCGAGTCCCTTGTTTGTGAAGCTATAAAAGATGATGGCAGTGAGAGTGGAGAAGAACGAGAGAGTGAAAATGAAGAAGAGGTTGATGTGAGTGAACTTCAAAATGCTTTTCAAGAATTATATGAAGAATCTATGAAATTAAAAGAGATAATTTGAAGTTAGAAGCGAGTTTAAGACAGCGTGTCAAGGTCGTTGATGATAGTGTGTTGGTTGAAGACCTTAGGACACGTGAGATGACTCTTCGAGGGAAGCTTGAATATATAGAAGGTGATAGAGATAGCTGTAGAGGTTTAATGGAATCAATGAAAAAGGAGCTTCTCGAGTTTGAAGAGAGAAATATTTTGTTAGAGTCTATAATTTTAGAATTAGAAAATAAATTAAAAGACTCTAGAAAATTCAAATTTGATTTAGAGTGTCGTTCCGAAAAACTAGATAAAATCTTAGGCACGATCCAAATCGAAAATGACACTTGTGGTTTAGACTTCGATACTTGTAATTTTTTTTTTAATAATTTGGAATTTTATTAGATAAGAAGAGAATAGCCCTCTCCAGGTGGCATGTACAAGATCAAACATAAGTAACGTTAAAGTCTGAAATAAAAGAAAGAAAAAATTTAGCCTTGGATCCATGATATGGCTTTACATGAAATGCTAAGAAAATATCATCTTTGATTTTTGGGATTATCTTCGAAGAGATAATAGGAGAATCTTCAAAATGATTTGAATTTCTTACTTTCCAGATGTGCCAACAAATGAAGGATGTGATGATTTTGCTATGTAAGCTCCGAATTGAATTTCCTCGAGCAAGTAACCACCAAAGCATTAGATTGCCTTTAAAAGTCGATGCTCAGAAAGAGAGGCACATCATAGATTGAAAGTGATTCCAAATATTTTGAGCTAAGTCGCCAACAAAGAATAGATGTTCCTGAGTTTCTTCTTGTGGAAAGATGCAGCATCTACACCTAGATGGGAGACTAAAATGTATTTTTTTTAGATACTCATCTATTGGGATACCTTTTAGAAGCAACTTCCACATGAATGTTGACACTTTTGGTTGAATTCTAGAATTCCAAATGCAAGAGAATGATAGAGTTGAACAAGCTGAATGATAGATAATTTCCCAAGCTGATTTAATGGTGAATCTGGAAGGATCAGGCTTCCAATCTTTTAGGATTAACTCATAAAGCCAAAACCAATCTTTTAGGAGAATCGCCTAGGAAAGCCTTTAGATATCATTCCTTAGGTAAGTATTTTCGTCGAGTCTTTAGGCGCTCACATTGTGGTCGAAAAGGTCATCTTAGGAAAAAAAATTGATCTTAAACGAGGTCCTAGTAAATCCCTACGTAAGGCAACCGATAAAGCTAAGATTCCTACACCTCGAGATCGTCATTCTTCATTAGTTTGGGTTAGGAGATCCGAGTTGGTAGCTTTACAAGATAAGATTTTTTATTCTCATTTACTTTCACATGCTTCCTCTCTTACTAAATCCCAAGGTTCAGTGTGTTAGTTGTTTGCATACTTTAGCTTCTGTGCTTCATGCTATATCACCATGCTAATTGTATGCTTGTTTTAATCATTTTCTAGTCTATGTTCCATGCTTAATCACATGCTAGAATTATGATTCTTATTTTTTTTTGTATTTTACTTCTTTCATTTTAGTTTGCATTAAATAAAAAATACAAAAAGATTTTTTTTTATCATTTGTGTTTCACCTTTTAGTAATTTAGGCTTAATGAAAAATACAAATGATTTTTGTCTGTCTTTTGGAGTAAATATTTTTGTTTGTTTGGATTAAAAATTTCAAAAACTCAAAAAGATTTTTATTTTTTTGTGTATTTTAGTTTGACACACTCTATGTGGCATATATTTGTGTTTGAATCCCTTATTTTTCGCTTCCATGCAACTAGAACTTTTGGTTAAGATTGTCAATCCTTAAAATGTTATTTACCATACTTACATGGAGTAGTTGGATTTTGTGTTGTTTTAATGGATTCTATTTTTATATGCCTCAATTCACACATGCACGAGTTCACTTGAAATTTTAACTCCATATGCATATTTAAGCTTTGTGAGGTGTTCTCATACCAATCTTGCCATCTACATGTTATGTGACCTAGGAGGACTAGTGCATGTTAAAATCCATTGCACGTGAGATATTTGTGAGATATAAAAAAAAATATATATATATATATATATATATGTGTGTGTGTGTGTGTGTGTGTGTGTGTGTGTATGTGTGTGTGTATGTGTGTGTGTGTGTGCATGCGTGCGTGTGTGTGTGTGCACGAGGAAGGGCTCCGAAAGGAATAATCATCCTTTGGGGGTAAGCCACCATTTGTTTGGACCTAAAAGAAATACGTGGTCCAAAGGCCTAAAAATAAAATATGGCATTAAAAAGAAAAATAATTGTCAAGGCCTATGTTTATTTTTACATTGTCATTCCAAAATTAATATGCTTAAATTCAGGGAGATTGGATGGTATATCAACGGTTTGCACAATGTCCGTTTATCCTAGTTTTACTTTTAATGTCATGACTCTATTGGTTCGTATAATCATCAAAAGTCTAGGCTTGTATGCATTGTGTATGTTTGTTCATTGAGTTCAATTTATAATGTCACATCAGGTTATATTCAAATGTGATGAAGTTTGCAATCAATTGAGAACTCTGTAAACATGTTTGAAGTGATTGGGTCTAAATTTAATTGTTGTTAGTTCACACCCCAACACTTCCGTTTCTATGTGACACATTTTTGCCATACGAGTGTAGAAGACTCATATTATATTTTATGTGTGTCATTTTGGTGTTTATATCTATATGTGTGTACTTTGGTCTATTTGGTATATATTATGTATACATATATTTGATATTGTTTATGTTTAAGACTTTGCCTTGCTAGCTAGTCCATTTATACTTTAATTCATAATTGGTACCTATTATGTTGCGTAGTTTGTTTGATATCACATGCTTAATACTTTATGTATCATATTGGTATCATTTTCTTGCATTTTAGTTGGTATCCTTTATTCTTCATATGGATTAGTTATTCTTTTGTTGCCTATATGCTTTCATGTTCTTATCACCTTATGCATTATTTTTTAAAATTCTTTTATCCTTTGTCTATTCCTGAATAAAAAGGGGGAGAATGATAGGGGGACAAATTATATCTAATCCTATTGTAATCTTATCTATTTTAGGAGATTTAACTTAGGGGGAGAGCGCTATCTTCTTAGGTTGATCATAGTTAATAAAGGGTAGAATTAATTTACGGGAGTAATTATTTTAATTGCATTTAATATTTTGATATTCCCTATGTGTTTGATAGTTTTCTTAAGTGTGCAGGAATTCTTCTAAATATGGCAACTTTCATCGTCAGAAAAGATATTGATCTTTGGGTCTTTGAGTCAAGCTATGTATTTTTATTTTGGGTGGGATATTTTTTAAGTCTAGTAGAGCTTGACGGACCTTTAGGATTTTTGTTGGGTTTTGTCCCGGAATAGCCAAAGGGGGAGATTTGTAAGGACTCAAGTCTCTGACTGAGTCTCAATGTAGTGTTGGCTCAATTCTGAACAAACACATTTGAGTCATAGGATAGAGTTCAAGTTTATCCATTCAAGCCTATGATGTGTTAGTTGAAGACGTAGCGGACAAGATTAAAGCTTCATCAAATGCCGAGTTTGTTGTGCCTCGTTTCTACGTCTACAACATGTGTTCCGTTTACTCCTAACGTATGAATGCATTACATATTTATATAGGAGCTTGGAACAATTTTAATTGGATGAATTTTTGTTTTAAACTTAGGTTTATTTTCAGAAGGTTTCTTTAAAACTTTAAAATAAATTTTCTGGGCTAAAAATTAAATTTTAAGCTTTCTGGAAGTTCGTTCGAAATTATCGTTGGAACGAGTTTTTCGTTCGAAATTGTCGTTCGAACGAGTTTTTCGTTCGAACGAGAATGTCGTTCGAACGAGTTTGCCAACGAGTTTTCCCAACAGGCCACTGGAACTTCGTTAGAAGGGTCGTTCGAACGAGACTTCGTTCAAACGAGATTTCCAGCGGGAAAATTAATTGGCAATTTTGACAGTTTTTCACCTCTATCCCACTACTTTTTCCCCACTAACTTTTAACAGACTTAATAAGTGAGGGAAACAACTCTTTTGAACTAAATTTTTCACATTCTTCCATCTCCTAAAGAGAGTTTTAGAGAGTTCAACTTCAAAATAAAAAGTTCATGTTTTGAGTGTTTATTTTTTCAAGAAAAATTCCTTAAACACTTTTACACCCATAGTTTGTTTATTCCAAGTTTCCATATAAATATCTTGCTAGAAGTGTTTGGCACCGGGTTTACTCTACCGAGTTGAAGAGTTCGTTTGGGTTTGCTTCTACATCCCTCAAAGAAGAAGTCTCGTTGTTTTGCTGCGGCATTCTCACATGGTGAAAGGCACCATGTGTGATAGACGGTGTTCCTAAAGTCTCATTGGTGAATTCCAAGGTTCCGGTGGAGTTCCAGGGTTGTCGACTAGGCGAAGGTGTTTACAAGAAGACTCGTCGAGGCTTGAAAGGAGTCGATTCGAGGAAGTAAGTCATTTGTCTTGTAATTTTAAAATCATACTTAGTGGATTTAAGGCTAGGGTCGTCCGAAGTTTTTTTCCGTTGTGGATTTTTCCTCGTACATCGCGGTGTAGTGATTCATTTGTTTATTTTATCTTTCGAAAAATTCACCTTAGATGCCTGCTTAGGTTAAAAGATAAAATTTGGTTTAAATCACTACTTACTTAAATTGGTGCAAATTCAAATTTGGGTATATGTTAATTTAATTCAAGTCATTGTTTAATTTGTTAAAATTGGTTTGACCTATTTTGGTAATATTGAAAATATGACTTAGGCAAATTTCTAGGACTTGGGTTAAATTGGTTTAACTGAAAAATGTATTTGTTGTCTAATTTAATTTCACTTTGAACTTGTTTTATTTTAATTTGAAAGAAATTAAAATTTGGTGTTTGTGTGTGTTTAATTGAACCATCTCGCTTCCGCATATCTGTAAAAGGAAATTGAATTTTACTTTTTGGTGTTAAGATTTAAAATTGGGGGCCTATCACGTTTTCAAAATGAATGTGAAGTTCACTTGTTCCTATTGTTAAAAGAGTTTTAAAGTTGTTTATAAATTAATATATTTTGACCGATTTTTTTGAAAATAGTAAAAAATATCATTTTGAGTTGATCTTTTTAGTTCCTTGAAATATTTAATCACAACACAAAAAATCAGTTGATTTTTTTTTTAGTATTTTAAAAAGTTGGTTCGCATACTAGGTCCGCACAAGAATCTCTCTTTCTCTCTCTCTCTCTCTCTCTCTCTCTCTCTATATATATATATATATATATATATATATATATATATATGTGTGTGTGTGTGTGTGTGTGTGTGTGTGTGTGTGTGTGTGTTAATGGGAGGTCTTGATGGATAGAGAGAGAAAGTCAACATTCTCTCTAACTTTTTGACTTTAAATATGAGGAGTGATACACTTATCTATAACTTGTAAAAAAATTACTAGAAGTGTTACATGTGATGTACTATGATTAGATCCAAATCATGATAAAACACGAACACTTTTGATAATTTTTTAATATTAGTCATATGTACTTATAACATTTTATTTTAAGTATTCCTTACCACTTTGGATTATGAACGTGTCATCATTGTCAAGGGTTTTTAGTTAAAGGTTTGAAGGTTATTGCCCCGTCTAAGGAGTCAGTTACATTAAATAATAGGCATAAGTCTTTTGCCTCTCTGGTAAAGGATCAAATCTCATCATATAATACAATTTCGTTGTTGAAACTAACTATCCCAAAAACAAAAGGAGATTGTATTTCAGTTTATACATTAGTGATGGGTATAAGAGGAGAGAAGTTTAAGGATAACTTTATTGGTAGGAATCATACCCACTTTAAATAAATAACTATGGAAAACGAAGGATTTAATTACAAAGTTGCGAGCCACTCGGAAGATAACTGGTATTTTTGTGTCACTCCAATCAGTTCGGGCTTTCATGTTTTGTATCTTTTTGTAAATGAAGATTGGTAAAATGTTTAAGCCACTAGATCATGGTTTGTCAACCCAAGATTGATGAGAAATTTATAATGGAGATTGAATTTTGATATGATGAAACAAAAACATACAAATGTTTGGATTCAGATTTCTAAGCTTCCATGAGAAATTTGGGGGACCATAGACCTTATTTGAAATTAGTAGAGGATGTGAATTCCTATTTTAAATATTTTACTAGACTACTTGTTGATATATATTCATCAAAAACTTTTCCAATAGGTTGCTAGTTTAAAGGAGTGAATATTATTTATTTATTGTTAGGAGTGAGGATAAGAAAATACCTCTATGGTGCTCGAGATTCTCATTCATTGGACACCATGCCGATCAATGTAAAACTATAGTGAATGATGGAATTAAGTCATGGAAGAATATCAAGCCTATGAATGCGATGAGAAAACCACTTAAGAATATAGAAAATATGATTTAATATATGCAAGAAGATGGAGGTAATGGTGGGGATTCTCTAATGAGGGTCACCACATCCGTGGCTTCTCAAATGTTAAATCAATATGGATACATGTAATGTTGTTGAAAAGTTGAACTTGGAGGTTTATTTTGAGATTAACTACAGTTATATTACTTACACCAAGGGTGAATAGCCTATGGTGGAGGTTGCAACTAAGAATAAATTCGATGCTCTGATGCATTTTAGCGAGGGTGCTTCTAGTGCTATAAGTCAATATGATATAAGTAGTGACTAACTAATTATTTTAACACCCAATCCTCCCAAATCATGGGTATAGGGAACTAAATATAAATTAGGCCCACTTCAAGACCGGTCGACCAAGCTTAACAGTGCTTGAGGCACGGTCGGCCCATCTTATTAATAATAAGAATTATTGCCATCATTCATCACGTGAATAATTACAAATGTGTCAACAGTTACAACCAGCTCACATTGGTTACCCAAAATCTTGGATGAGATATTCAAGGAATCACCACATGAACTTATCTCAAACCAAGGGAGTTCCTTGACGGATTCAACCACTATGGTCTTACACAGCTATAAATACAACCCACACCTTAGGGCCAAGGGGGATGTAATTTCAAAAATCTTGAGAGAAATTAATAGAAATACAATGAGCTTTTCGTTGACGTAGGCAATTTGTTTAACCACGTATATTTGTGTGTTGTGTAATTGTCATATTTACATTCATTTTTTAATTTCTTTTAGGGATCTTTTAGTGGTGATTAATTTGCACTCATAAATGGCGTCGTCTGTGGGAATTAATTTTCTTTCCCTGAAAGTAATCTTTTCAAAGAGTAGTTACAATATTGCACCAACCAAACAGTGCACCCCAACCTAGAGATGTGTGAGCTGATTTGGCTACACTGAGAGTCAGGTTTGAGGTTCATCAAGATGGGGAACCTAATGTTTTGACTAGAACAATCCTTCGAAGGAAAGACACGGGCAACCTAAATTTACCCAGAACTTATGACTAGTCAATGCTTACGAAGCAATACTTTAGCAGTAAGAAAAGGCATCTTGCCTCCATATTGAAGAGAATTCTCGACTCCAAAAATGACTAGAAGAAATGGAGAGAAAAAATAGTTATAACCGTAAATGCATGCACGGACTCCTAACCCTCAGCCGAGCAAGACTCGCGGTCGAGGAAGGAGCACAGGCACGACCAAGAATGTTCAGGCCATGGAAGTTGTCAAGTTAGACACCAAAGAGATAGCGAGTGTCACAAAGATGACATAAGGAGTTTGGTTCAAAGGGAAATGGATCAACACCCCGTTAGCCGAGGGGCTAGGTCAATAAAATAGCTAACAATGAGAGCTCTTATCACCCAGATGAAGTCTCCTTACTCGAAAACCATCGAGGAGGAAGAACCCCTGAAGAAGTTTATAACCCCCAGGTTAAAGTTCTACGATGGCAAGACCGATCCCATCGACCATATTTGGTAGGTAAGGTAGGCCATGACTTTGTGGAGTCGTAACAACGCCCTGATAGTATTTTTCATTCTGGTATGGGTGACGTTGCCCAAAAGTGGTTTGAAAGACTGCCTCACAAATCCATCAAGAGCTTTAAAGTTCTCGTCGAATCCTTCATTGCTCGCTTCATCACCAGCATCTCGTATCCTGAGAGAATGGATACGCTGCTCATGATTAAAAAAAATCCACATGAGTCTTTACCCGAATATGTCAAAAGTAATTAGGAAGTGTTCAATGAGTAAGAAGATTGCTCGAAGCGAGTTTCCATGGAATCCTTTAAGATAGGTCTAAACCCCACATCAGTGTTGTACCAATCCCTTACTAAGAAGGAAGTCCATACTATTGATGATCTCATATCACGTATTGAGAAATATGACAAGGTGGAGGACATAACCCACACCAGTCAGGCTGAGATTGGTCGCGCCAAATGCAAACAAAGGGGAAGATAAGGAGAATAACCCCAAGAAAGGGAATAAGAAGCAGAATGGTGCCGGGAGTTAGGTTAGAAAGATTCCTCTAAAGCTTTTCAAGCCGACAACACAATTTTTAAGGAACCAATCGATAAGATTGTAATACCCCGTATTTTTATGGCTTTTAAATTTGGGGGTTTATTAAATTTAAATTGAGATATTAATTTAATATTAATCCAGAAATCATTTAAATATTTACTAGCGTGATGAGAGTTAGTAATTATTGGAATTTTGTTGTAATTTACTTTATGGGTAAAGTAAGATGTGTAATTAAATTTAGTAAAATTATCATGAGAATATAATTTGATAATTTTGGAAATTTTATCGGGACGTGCCTGTGTCGTGTCGGAATTAAATTCGCATTATTAAAAGTGAATAAATTAGAAGTCACCCTTATGGTCGTTTTGAGTGCGTCAATGTGTCCGGAAGGATCGAGATAGTCAAAATAAGGTACCCGGGGGTGTAGTTTGGGTCTCGGGATGTTTTTAGGCCTAATGAGCATCCCGAGAGGGCATTTTAGATATTTTGTATTTTTGGGCATGGAAACCCACGAATTTTTTAAGGTTATATCAGATGTTAGGGGTTGTATTCTAGGGTTAGAATAACCAAAAACCAAGAACAGCCATTGGAGAGGAAGAGGAGAAGCTTTCCAAGGATGTTTAGGCCAAGAACTCCACCGTTTGCACCGCCATCACCGCCAAATTGTAGATCGCGTGACGAGGAACACAATCACACCAATTTCTTCCACAAATGAGAAACAAAGAGTTACAGGCAAGTATCTATCTTGCTTTATTTTAGTTAATGCTTCAATTATATTAGCCTAGGGTTGATTAGAACTAGTTATCATGAAAGAAAGCATATATTGGAGATTCGAATTTGCATGTTGTAGAGGTAGAAATCATATTCTGGAAATCAAATTCATATGTAGAGGATAAACCACGAATTTTCTTTGAGTTAGGAGTAGAAATATGGAAAAAGAATTACAAGAATTAAGATAAAGAAGAAAATTAGGGTTCTTGAGGTTTATATAGTTTTTGCCCTTTTAATTTGATATACTCAATGAAAACTCAAATGTTTTACGTTGAAAATTATTTATTTGGGTATATAACACTTGTAGTAGCATTTTTTGGGAGTTTGGGAGTGGAACATGATGATTTGGATGAGCTTGGAATAGGATTCCCGTAACTGGATTTTTTGCAGTTTCGCCATAACAGCTTGATCGATCGATCGACCAAAGAGCATCGATCGATCGACCCCCTTCCATTGATCGATCGACCCCTCCTAGAAAATTCATATTCCTCCTTTAAATAGTTAGTTCGATTAAAATGAGTAGTAACCCTTGGACCTTATTAATAGAACATTTTGGGACATAAAGAGGATCAGTAGGACTTATTAAAAGGGGGTATTTAAAGTATGGCGAATTTAAAGTTAATGGGTAGTAATTGATTCATAGGAAATTATGGAAATGTGTAATTAAAGGAGTAAGACCCGTAAGAAAGCTACGTTAGAAAATAAGAGAGTGCCTACTGAATTTATACATTGGGTGATAGAATATTATGAGTGAAATGAGGAATTTATGGAATAACCTATAATTAAGAATAAAAGATACGAGTCGTTGTACGGGATAATCTAATAAAATGTACTAAGAACGAATATCATAGTATGGGTTGTGGGCGTACCTAATTT
This sequence comes from Sambucus nigra, assembly GCA_949130495.1. NCBI lineage: Eukaryota > Viridiplantae > Streptophyta > Magnoliopsida > Dipsacales > Adoxaceae > Sambucus > Sambucus nigra. Next base: position 449,657,238 of record OX422210.1, on the reverse strand, counting down.
AGAAATGGGAATGGTAGTATACATATATATGAATGTGTTTGTGTATATACTATATACATGTAAAAATCATACTCGCGCTACTTATTATTAGTGAGGTTACCGCGCCGGGAAAGTCTTATCTCGATGGGACCTTTATGGGGGATATTGACTTGTACCCTAGAACATAAGAATCCTTGGTATAGGCTATCTGATCGATAGTCAGACGGTCCTAAGAGACGTGAGGGTATGTGCTGACCTCTTAGTGACTTGGAACTATGCTTCGCCTCAATTTATATGTGTTTTGTGTTAATACGGTTCGAGAGTGATTCCGATCTAGTATTTCCCTTAGTACGAGTGACGGGGACTTGATAGCAGAGTATGCCAGCACCATAAATTTTATGTGGGGTGCCGTTAGTGTATATATATATATTATATGAGTAATTAATATATATATATATATATATATATACTTGAAATTGGGAACTTTCTATTGCGACTAAAAGTAGTTAAGTAATGAATAAATATTCCGAATTTATAAGTGTTTGCAATGTTTGAGGCAATACTGAAAGACTTTATAATAAAATGAGATTTATGTGAAAACTTTGCTTTAAGAAATTAATTATCTTAGCCCTAGTAATTGTCGGCATGAAACTTTATGAGAAATTTAAGATAAGCTAAACTTGTGGGGATTAACAGTGCGGTAGGTGTGCACATTAGAAGAGAGGTGAGAAATTTCTCAAGAGAGTGACGCATACTAATATGATTGTTGCATTAGCCGGTAAGCATTTTTAAATACTTGTTAAACCAAAATTTTAAACTGTTTTACAATCGGGCTCTGACCCGTTTCCTGTTATCTCTTCTCTCTTGTACATATATATATATATATATATATATATATATATATATATATATATATATATATATATATATATATATATATATATATACTACAGGTGCCCGGCCACGGGGGCGTCATGCTTAGGATTCTTTGGAAGGAACGTGCTGCAGCTTAGGTGGGAGTTGCAGGCCTTTTGCTTAAACGACCTCATTATTAACTCCACTCTTAGTTCTATTTTATCCAGTTGGGCATGTGTCGCCCTTTTTCCTTAATCAGTGGGTTTTGTCAGAGATTGTGATTCATTTACTTTTAGTATTTTTACTTTGGGATTTTTTACTGTCAGTATGTTTTGCCTTCATCGTTTTAAAGTTGGAATTAGTTAATTGAATGCTTAAATTGCTTGGATGATCTTTTCCAGTTTAGTTGTTTGGGGTGACTCTTAAACTTTGAATTATGAAGGATTTTTATTATTGGACTTAAATTAAAAATATAAATAATGTTTTAAATGGTTTTGACACTTAGCTTAATTATTTAGTGTGTTTAAATTGAGAAGTTTAATTTGCGACTGTGATGCTAATAATGAACCAACCGTTCACCTTGGTTATAATTTAATAAAGGACTGATCACCCGGTATTTAATTAGGCGGGGTATCACAGGTGGTATCAGAGCATCAGGTTCTAATGTCCTTTAGGATATGTACGACTTATCTCGTTCCCAGATTAGCGTCTTTGATTTAGATCCCTAACATTATAAATGTTGTATTCATCTTTATGCATTGAAAATTCGTGCTTCTGCGATTTTTCGATGTGAATGTTGAATTTATCCATATTATTTTAAACTATTAGATGGCCCGTCAAGACGAACAAGCTAATGCCATTAGGGAAGTTAATGAGCAAGAATAACTCACACCTCAGGTGTCTCTGAAGAGGGTATCAATCGTCGAATTAACAGGCATTATGGCACAGGCAGTTACCACTGTAATCTTACAGTACCACGATCACAGTATGTAGCTCAGAGGAGGAAAAAGACCCAGAGAGATTCGTCAATTTGATATAACTAGAGTTGAAAATTGTGCGAAGACACCAAAATCGCAGCAACCAGCTCCCTAAGACCAAAAGGGCCACAGAGGTAACAAAATCTACGTGGAGAGGCAAAAATGTCAGGGCCAACCAAGTTGGGGTCAGAATGAAGTCACAAAAAGGCGTTTCAAATGTGGAATGGACGTCCATGAATGTCAATTTTGTCCGAATTAGACTGGAGATAAACTCCAACCTGACCAGCGAGAAATTTCAGGACTCTGCTATAAATGTGTGCAACTGGGTCATAAGTGGAAGGATTGTCCTCAACCTGACATCGTTTTCCCTTAAGTTGCTGAGCATGGCCAACAAGGCCAAGGAAAAGACGAAACTATATAACCGTGTAGTAAAATGAGACAGTTTCGAGGCAGGTGCTTTAAATATGGAAAGAATGGCCATAGATGTCAGGATTGCCCAGAAGGTAATAGGGCCCCACGGTAGAAGGGTGCCCGTAATAAACCGCAGAGGCCAACTCTACCAGCTATCCCAGCAGCCTCAGATCAGGAGGGGCAATGTCAGTATGGACGTATCTATAACGTCCACCAAGAAACAGCACCTCAGGCACCACCCGCGATAGAGGGTACGTTTCCTATACATGGTACTATGGATCGAGTTTTATTTAGTACTGGGGCGTCACACTATTTTATAGATACTTATTTGGCACGATCCTTAGGGTTATTAGATACGACAAAGAGTACAGTGTCGTGCGTAGACTCACCATTGGGGAATGAGTCTTTGATTTTCTATATTTGACGGGGTGTAGATATAGAAATTGGTAGCTTCACTTTACCTACGGATATGCTGGTGTTAAATATGCATGATCACAATGTCATTATTGGCATTCTAGATTTTTTTATAGGAGTATTGTCTTTGCCATTTCGGGACAGGAGATATGTTTGGTGGCGATGCCTCACCTAGAGGGAGGACTAGCTAAGGTGTTTGGCAAAGTAGAAGTATAACTTTTATCCTCAGAGGATGAGGAGTGTTTTAGGTGACACAAGCAAGTCACTATATTTTGTATATTGCTAGATTAGCATGTGAAACGAGTTTAATGTGTACAACTATAAACATTACTATTATGTGAATATTTTTCCCTAGTGTAGCAGGATTATCTTTAGTGCTAACCGCGGAGGAGGAATGGGTGTATTACTAGTGTTATATACTTTATTCAGAGTACTCATTTTAGTGATGTGATACACGAGTATGATGTTGTCTTAGTTACAACTTTATAGTAACCGTTAGTACAATAGTAGGTAGTTATTGCAAGGCTATCGAAATGGTTGCATTAGTGCAGCATGTTTTGTTCTGGCGAGACCTCACCTACGAGAGGGTCAGGCTCGCACTTATATTATCTATTCTAAAGACTTTGGAGGGGCTAGTGGGTTCAAGATATTCGATCCCGGTGTGTGTGGGGACTTTGTTATTATGATTCAATACGTATTGGGTACTATTGAACGAATAGATTTAACGCATTATTATGTTTAGCGCTCAAGATTTGGTGATAGGGAGAACACATTAATATATCTATCCTTTAGAGATGTGCGAATTAAGAGTTATACCCATATGTTTGGGGACAAGATTTCGAGAATCCCGATTGTATGTATCCAAGGTTTATAGAATGCGATTACCACCAAAATTGAATGATAGTGCAATTGGCGAAATGTTCTTTGTTAAGTGTAATTACGGGAGGAGATGTAACTTTTCTGTTAAGAGACGGAATAAGGGGATACATCCTATGGACGGAGGACCTAACGGATCTCGATAACTGATAATGCTAGGTAGTAGTGTATCGGGGGGTTCCTTATTTGGATTTCACTTTGCGAGACATCCCACGCATGAAACTTAGCGTAAAGTAGGAAATAGGGAGATGTTTGGTCGTTAGTCCATGAGTTCGATACCTCGGTCGTAATAGGAGTAGGTAATTATATATATAAGTTGGGAGTTAAATTATGATTTAAGGCCAGTGGAGCCAGTGGTGTAGTAAGAAACCATTGAAAGTTTTATTTTATCACTACGAGTTGAAGGATGGAACGATGATAAGGGGAATTTAAAATTGCGATTTCTAGGGGTGATTGAGAATACCCAAGTGTTGTAACCGCGTTCTAAGAACAAGGGAAATAAAGATATGGAATGCTTTTTAGCGTGGATTATCTGGGAAGAATTCTTAATACAAGAGAGATTACTTGTATTTATTTTGATGTATAGAGCATTGGTAATTTATTTTAGTTGTATTTATTCGGGAGGATTGTTGTGATTATTTGAAGAAATTTGAGATTAGTGTTTTCTCTTTTGTTATTGGGGGATGTAAATGCTCTATACCTAGTATTTTGATGAATTTGGCTAGTTTTATCGATGAGTAGCACACCGTTTGCTCTTCCCGGGTGGGCGGGGTGCTACAGAATGTGGGCATCCTGGTTAGCTGATGATAGAATTGTTCGAGTTGTAGGGATGTGGGAATATATGTTTGGAATATATGTTTATGGAACTAATATAATGAGGTGGAAGTGGTAGAGTGGATTAAGTGTCACGTGAAGAAGGATGATCCATATATACGTGTGCGATTAGAGTAGCACGCTCGAATTTTATTAGAAGGCTATAGGAGGCCATTTAAAAGGGGTATTCCTTGAGAAGGGGAGAATATAATTATAATGGACAACACTCGGAGCGGATTTGTAATTAGTCAAATGTTGAGATCGACTGATGCGTACAAAGAGTGAAGATGTTAGTATGGTATAAAAGGTCCAGAAGTGCACATCGTGGAGAAAAGTGCGCGGATCGAAACTTTCAGTATACGTAAAGGAAAGAAGGAGAGTATTAAGTGTCACTTAATGTCAGACATTTCAAATAGAAGTCGATGTTGAGCGGGGCATAGTGAGTAATCTCTTCATACACCACTCATAGATAGAAATCGGTTGAAACAAGGGGATCAACCAGAGTATTTTATGTCTATCGACAATTCCTATAGTGGAAGAGGCCGTTAAAGTCCGTAAAGTTTCTTGGATGAGTTGCCAACCTTAAGGTAAAATCAAGAGTTCCTTCGAACATGTGGAACAAGATGCTTATTGAGGTTTTGGTGTGGAAAAACCTTAACTTTTAACACTATGAGTGTTAAGAGATGGGCGGGTAATCAGAATTTTGAATTGGTTGAGTTAGAATCTGATGTTTATGGTGGAATTACCACGGCTGTTTTAGGCAAGCAAGTTGTGGTCAAATGTTCGTGTGGTTTCTCTTAGAATGGGAGATTTGTGTTTAGATAAATACGAGTAATTGTCATGTAGTGAGGTGCGGCCTCCCAATAATGTTGAAATAATGGAAGTCAATGACGTATAGACTCGTCTTATGCGAATGTTGTCGGATAGGAGCATATTGTGAAGTCTCATTAATGAGAGTGTTAAACAAGCTTGATGTGAAACGGGGGCTATAGTGATTGGGTGCCTTACTTTGAAGTTAGTTTGCATACTAACAAGGTATCCAAAATTGTTTTACCGGATATGCCTTATTTTTTGAATTTCGGGATGAAATTTCGTTATTGGGGGGAAAGTATGTAATACCCCGTATTTTTATGACTTTTAAATTTGGGAATTTATTAAATTTAAATTGAGATATTAATTTAATGTTAATCCGGAAATTATTTAAATATTTGCTAGCGTGATGAGAGTTAGTAATTATTGGAATTTTGTTGTAAATTACTTTATGGGTAAAGTAAGATGTGTAATTAAATTTAGTAAAATTATCATGAGAATATAATTTGATAATTTTGGAAATTTTAACGGGACGCGCCTGTGTCGTGTCGAGATTAAATTTGCATTATTAAAAGTGAATAAATTATAAGTCACCCGTATGGTCATTTTGAGTGCGTCAATGTGTCCGGAATGGTCGAGATAGTCAAAATAATGTACCCTAGGGTGTAGTTTGGGTCTCGGGGCGTTTTTAGGCCTAATGAGCATCCCGAGAAGGCGTTTTAGACATTTTGTATTTTTGGGCATGGAAACCCACGAATTTTCTAAGGTTATATCAGATGTTAGGGGATGTCTTCTATGGTTAGCATAACCAAAAACCAAGAACGGCCACTGGAGAGGAAGAGGAGAAGCTTTCCAAGAATTTCTAGGCCAAGAACTCCATCGTTTGCACCGCCGTCACCGCCAAATTGTAGATCTTGTGATGAGGAACACAAGCACACCAATTTCTTCCACAAATCAGAAACAAAGAGTTACAGGCAAGTATCTATCTTGCTTTATTTTAGTCAATGCTTCAATTATATTAGCCTAGGGTTGATTAGAACTAGTTATCATGAAAGAAAGCATATATTGAAGAATAGAATTAGCATGTTGTAGAGGTAGAAATCATATTCTAGAAATCAAATTCACATGTAGAGGATAAACCACGAATTTTCTTTGAGTTAGGAGTAGAAATATGGAAAAAGAATTGGAAAGATTAAGATAAAGAAGAAAATTAGGGTTCTTGAGGTTTATATAGTTTTTACCCTTTTAATTTGATATACTCGATGAAAACTCACATGTTTTACGTATATATTATTTATTTGGGTATATAACACTTATAGTAGCATTTGTTAGGAGTTTGGGAGTGGAACATGATGATTTGGATGAGTTTGGAATAAGATTACCGTAACTGGATTTTCTGCAGTTTCGTCATAACTGCTTGATTAATCGATCGACCAAAGAGCATCGATCGATCGATGATCGATCGATCGACCGCCTTCCATCGATCGATCGATCGACCCCCTTCCATCGATCGATCGACTCCTCCTGGAAAACTAACATTCCTCCTTTAAATTGTTTTTTCGATTAAAATGAGTAGTAACCCTTGGACCTTATTAATAGAACATTTTGGGACATAAAGAGGATCAGTAGGACTTAGTAAAAAGGGGGAATTTAAAGTATGGCGAATTTAAAGTTAACGGGGAGTAATTGATTCATAGGAAATTATGGAAACGTGTAATTAAAGGAGTAAGACCCGTAAGAAAGCTACGTTAGAGAATAAGAGTGTACCTACTGAATTTATACATTGGGGAATAGAATATTACGAGTGAAATGAGGAATGTATGGAATAACCTATAATTAAGAATAAAAGAGACGAGCCGTTATACGGGATAATCGAGTAACATGTACTAAGAACGAATATCATAGTATGGGTCATGGGCATACCTAATTTAGAAATGGAAATTGTAGTATATATATGTATGACTGTGTTTGTGTATATACTATATACGTGTAAAAATCATGCCCGCGCTACTTTATATCAGTGAGGTTACCGCGTCGGGACAGTCTTATCTCGATGGGACCTTTATGGGGGATATTGACTTGTACCCTAGAACATAGGAATCCTTGGTACAGGCTATTTGACCGATAGTCAGACGGTCCTAAGAGACGTGAGGGTATGTGCTGACCTCTTAGTGACTTGGAACTATGCTTCGCCTCAATTTATATGTGTTTTGCGTTAATACAGTTCGAGAGTGATTTCGAACTAATATTTCCCTTAGTACGAGTGACGGGGACTTGATAGCAGAGTATGCCAGCACCATAAATTTTATGTGGGTTGCCGTTAGTATATATATATATATATATATATATATTATATGAGTAATTAATATATATATATATATAGACTTGAAATTGGTAACTTTCTATTGCGACTAAAAGTAGTTAAGTAATGAATAAATATTCCAAATTTATAAGTGTTTGCAATTTTTGAGGCAATACTGAAAGACTTTATAATAAAATGAGATTTATGTGAAAACTTTGCTTTCAGAAATTTATTATCTTAGCCCTAGTAATTGTCGGCATGAAACTTTATGAGAAATTTAAGATAAGCTAAACTTGTGGGGATTAATAGTGCGGTAGGTGTTCACATCAGAAGAGAGGTGAGAAATTTCTCAAGAGAGTGTCGCATACTAATATGTTTGTTGCATTAGCCGGTAAGCATTTTTAAATACTTGTTAAACTAAATTTTTAAACTGTTTTACAATCGGGCTCTGACCCGTTTCCTGTTATCTCTTCTCTCTTGTACATATATATATATACTACAGGTGCCCAGCCATAGGGGCGTCATGCTTAGGATTCTTTGGTAGGAACGTGTTGCAGCTTAGGTGGGAGTTGCAGGACTTTTGCTTAAACGACCTCATTATTAACTCCACTCTTAGTTCTATTTTATCCAGTTGGGCATGTGTCGCCCTTTTTCCTTATTCAGTGGGTTTTGTCAGAGATTGTGATTCTTTTACTTTTAGTATTTTTACTTTGGAATTTGTTACTGTCAATATTTTTTTCCTTTGTGGTTTTAAAGTTGGAATTAGTTAATTGAATGCTTAAATTGCTTGAATGATCTTTTCCAATTTAGTTGTGGGTTACTCTTAAACTGTGAATTATTAAGGATTTTTATTATTGGAGTTAAATTAAAAATAGAAATAATGTTTTAAATGGGTTTGACACTTAGCTTAATTATTTAGGGTGTTTAAATTGAGATGTTTAATTTGCGATTGTGATGCTAAGAATGAACCAACCGTTCACCTTGGTTATAATTTAATAAAGGACTGATCACCCGGTATTTAATTAGGCGGGGTGTCACAAAGATTGTTGTTAAGATCAAAGATCAACAGTTCCTCAAGTGGTTAAAAAAGATGGTAGAGGATCCAACAAGGAGGAAAAACACGCATCGATGCGCATTCCATAAAGAAAATGGCCATAAGACTTAAAACTGTAAGGCACTCAAAGCTCATCTAGAAGAAGTGGCCCAAGCCAGGCATTTGAATGAACACATTGAAAAGAAGTTTGACCAGGTCATCACTACCAAAAACATGATAAACATCCTGGATAATGAGATGGGACACGATTTCGTAGTCATACATCGAACATTCGACCTCAAGAAAATTCAAGGGAACGCTATTTGGATAAAGCTCAAGAAGGTCACAGTCGTGAGAGATGATTTACAAATAGATCTAGACAAAAATCAGGCTGGCAAGCATCGGTGACCAGAGGACATCAATTACAATAAGCATACCATATTCACAAAGGAGGATTTGGTTGGGGTAAGAACTCTACACACCAAGGGAGATCTTCAGAGGTGATGTACCTGGATATCTTCTATAAGCTTAAGCTCAAGATGTCAAATCTTAATGAGGCGATTATCCATCTGGTTAGATTTGCGAGAAAGATGACCATTCCCTTAGGAAAAGTGATCATGCCATGAGAGCAATGAAGATCAAGTGTATCACATATCGGGCTATAATGGAGATCGGAGGCGATCAAGTTGTTGCTCGAAAATACTACATAGCCATCATTCAACCTAAGAAGGAAAAGAAGAAAGGGAGAGTGATTATGTCAAAAATGGCTCGGTATGGGGATACTTAATTAAAATAGAAATTACGGCACAACCGACTAGGTGTGGAGGAAAACAAGGTTCACCCGATTGACAGGGTCATTGAAAACCTTGAGGAGGTTATCTTTGATGAAATATTACCAGAGAGGAAGTTTTTTATTGGAACAAAACTGATCGACCTTGAGAGGGAGGAATTGATTACCTTCCTGATATAAAGCTTGGATATATTTGCGTGGGAACTATACGATATGTTGAGAATTGATCCTATAGTCAACTGATACCGTCTCCATGTGGATCCAATATTCAAGACGATTATATAAAAGTCCCACCAAATTGCCCCAGAAAAGGCAAAGATATTGAAAAAATAAGAAGGGAAACTTTTAGAGGCAATGTCTATCAGAGAAGTTCAATTCCCGAAGTGGCACGAGAAATAAAAGTTGAAGAGTATGTATAGACTTCATCGACCTCAATAGGGCCTTCCCCAAGGATAGTTTCCCCTTACCAAAGATTGATTAGATGGTAAATGCCACAACAACCCATGAACGGATGAGTTTCTTAGACACTTACTCAAGGTACCACCAAATTCCTTTGTCCGGTCCTGACTAAGATAAGACTTCATTAATAATGCCATTGAGTATGTATTGTTATAAGGTTATGCCATTTGGCATAAAGAGTACAGGAGATACATACCAAAGGTTGATTAAGGAAATATCCCAACACCATATGGGAGAGACCATGGAGGTGTATATTGACAATATGCTTGTCAAAAGTAGAAATAAGAGCGGCCATATCCAAGTCCTACACAACACCTTTGAAATTTTTAGGCGCTACTGAATGAAACTCAATGCCAGAAAATGTTCATTCAGGGCTCAGTCAGGAAAGTTTTGGGGTTACCTGGTCAGTTAGAGGGGAATTGAGGTTAATCTAGATCAAATAGAGGCTATCAAGAGGGTTCATCTGCCAAAAATGTTGCGCAAGGTCCAAAATCTCACTGGGATGCTCGCAACGCTCAACTGCTTTATTTTAAAGTCAACTGAATGCTATTGGCCATTATTCCAGTTACTCAAGCAGGAGAAAAGCCTCACCCAGAATGATAAGTGTGAAAAACTGTTACTAAAGCCGTTTAATACAAGATTAAACTATTTAAGTAACTCCGAACTGCTTTTTGAAAAACTCTTTTCTTTAAATCAAATTAATTTTAATCACAAGATGTGTTTAATAAAACATTCACAAGATCAGTTCAAGATTTGTAACATTTTGAAAAGGAAAACTTAAAAGATCAAATTAGCACACCAGCAAGAATGAGATGAGGAGATGTAGAAAGATTAATGACAAGAGATTTTTAACGTGGTAAAACCTCACCCAACTGAGGAAACATCCACGGTGACTTCTAAGTCACAAACCACAAATCCACTAAAACAAAATATATCAGTTACAAACTATATAACACACATGCACACAAATCAGTCCTATACAAGTTTAGGAATGTACCCACTGGTGCCCTTCTAACTTTTCTGCAGTTCTGATTACTGATGTGGTTCTCCCAGTTTGATAACTTCCACTTTGTTTCAGTCTTTACGTCGACTCTTGTTTCAAGATCTTATGACCAACACTTTCAGTGTTGTAGTGTATAAGTGTTTGTGATGATGCTCTAACACATGCATGCACACACTCACGCTTATTTTTACAAACAGTCCTAACAAATTACAAATTAGATATATATGCTGTGATTTCCAGTTTCTCTCTTCTTAGGAAACTTAAACCTTATTTAACCTTTAAAATAAACCTAGAATCCACGGATATCTTGATCAAAAGACGTTTCAAGACCTTAATCAATTTCAGGATTTTGAAAATGTTTTTGAAATTAAAAACCGCCAAGTGTGATTCCAATTAGGTCAAAGGTCTTGTTTCAAAAGAACTACAAACAGAAAATGATTTTATTGATTTTGAAGATGAAAACATTTACAAAAAAATAATCAGCAAAAGATTTCTCAAGACGAGAAAATAAGAATGCAGATTTAGGTGTAATATAACATAAAATGACCAGATCTATGATTTGTATGAAACAGAAATACAGATCTAACCTAATGTTTAATTTGGACACAAGATCTTAAAACGAAGAGGTTACAGCATGAAACAACTTTTAAACCAACACTCAAAAACTCTCAAACACTCAGGGTTGGTGTTTGCTATAAACTGGTTTTTGGGAAAATGGTTAGTGTTTGAATAGGTGTTTTGACGAATAGGGTTTCTTTTCTCTCTCTTTTTTCTCTCTTCTCTCTTCCCACTCGAAATAACGAAGTGGCAAAAAGTTTTCTAAAGGCTGAGGGTTAGCCTCTTTAAATACAGGGTTGAGAAGGATCGAGAAGGAGGTTCAAAATCAATGGCTGAGATTAAGTCTTTCCGTATTGACTTCTATCCAACAGCTTAAGATAAGCGGTGATTTAAGTTGCTTATGATTGGAGGATAGAAGTTCACAGGGATTGGGACAAGGACGCATGCAGAGCGTTGATAAATTCAATCCAAGGGCTATTAATGAACACTGTTTTGTCTCTTAAAAGAAACACACAACAAACCAATAGGAGTGAGATAGGTGTAAGGCAAATAACGGACCACAAACGCGCGTCCTAAAAATAATTACAAACACACCCTAATGTCTACAGCACTTTCGGATCCTACCCAAGTGAACTTTATAGGAATAAAACCAACAATCAAAAATTAGAGAATGACCCCAAAACTTTTTAATTCCAATTTTATTTAAGAAAAAATGGTTTTAAAATCATTCAAAATTCCCAAAAAATTATTAAAAAACGTTTTAAGGGAAATTAACACACACAACACACAGACAAACAATTTAAGCAATATATGAACAATGTATGCAGTCCTAATGTGTGTGAGTGTTTGTAAGTATACCTTTGATCAATCAAATAAGAGGAGTGAATTGAATTGAAGGTCGGAGGCTCTTTGGTATCCTAGGGAAGGGACTTAATTTTGTCTCTATTTCCAAACTAGATGAGCACTTATACAATGTAGACTCAAGTGAGTCAAGAGTATAAAGTGATCCAAGGCCCTCTAGGAAATCAGGTCCTACTTAAGCAATTCTCCATTGTTGGGGATCCCCGATCAGGGGGATCCCCTCTACCTTTACCTCGCATTATCAAGTCATAGAGTCAGTCCAGACTTAGTCTACTAGAGGCAAGCGGAGCAGTTTTATGTTTTCTATTATAGTAAAATGCTATTGGAAGTTGAGCAATGATACTTTCCTTTAAAGAAATTAGTTTACGTATTGGTGATCGCTTCACGGAATCTGAAGCATTAATTTGAAGCCCACTCCATTACTGTAATTACTTATTTTTCCTTTAAAAATGTCCTTCTTAAAGTTGACCTTTCTGGACGGATGTCCAAATGGTCGGGTGAGCTTGGGAGGTTTGACATTAACTTTCAGCAAGGACAACAATCAAAGGGCAGGTCCTAATCGATTTTATTATAGAATTCACTGGATATGGACCCACCATCCAGTAGTTGGTCGATGAACTAGAGATACATGCACATGTCCAGGATAAAAGTTGCACGTTGTATGCTGACGGTGCCTCTAATTCTAAAGGGATGGGCGTAAGAATTGTCCTTGTAACTCCAGAGGGACGCGATGATCAAACAAGGGTTTATATTGGGATTGGTAGCCTCCAATAATAAGGCCCAATACGAGGCTCTTATAACTCATATGTGCAAGGTCCACTTATTGGGGGCAAGACGAGTCAACATTTATTGTGACTCCAAACTAGTGTCCAATCACATCAATGGGATTTCAACGCCAAGGATAACAGGATGGTAGTCTACCTTGCATTCGTGCGTGAGCTAGTTAGGAAATTTGAGGAAGCCCATGTTCAACAGTTCCCCTGGGGGAACAATAGTCATGCCGACACCTTAACAGCCCTAAGCTCAGCAGTCAACTCAGATATCAGGAGAAAAATTGAAGTGGAATTCCTCATCAGGCCCAGTATCGAAAAAATAGTGAGCACTGAGCATGTCTTCTCTATCGATAAGGATTCAAGATGGATGGACCAGATCATAGCATGCTTGCAGAACAAAACATTGTCGATCGATAAGAAATTGGCCCATCAAGTCAGAGTGAAAGCCGCTCATTTATACTTGGAAACTAGTGGCAAACTTTATAGGATATCCTTCACAGGCCCCCACCTCCAATGCGTGCACCCAAAGGACGTCAAATAAGTTTTTTATAAACCTCACGACGGAATATGCGGAAGTCACACAAGAGGAAGCTCCTTAGCATTCCGAGCAATCAAAGAGGTCTACTAGTGGCCGTATATTCAGAAAGATGCAAGTGTTTATGTTTGAAAGTGCAAAAGGTGCTAAAAATTATCTCCCCTAGTCCATCAACTGGCCAACGACTTGAGACCATTGAACAGACCATGGCCATTTGCATAGTGGGGGTTCGAAATCATGGGGCCATTACCTACCGCACCAGGGATTTATAAGTACTTGTTGGTTAGCACAAACTATTTCACTAGGTGGGTTGAGGCAAAACCACTGTCCAGCATTAGAGATATGAATATGATAAGGTTAATCTAGAAAAACATCACAACACGCATTGATGTACCAAGGTCGATCATAACTGATAATGGCACACAATTTGAAACTAGTTCTTTCCAAAATTTATGCACCGATCATAGAATCATGAACTATTTCAGTTTAGTAGCATACCACCAAAGAAATGTCCAAGCAGAAGTCTCCAATAAAACAATGCTCGATGGCCTTAAAAAGAGGATGAAAAAGTCAAAAGGCTAGTAGGTGGACAAGTTTCCTCATGTTTTCTGGGTGTATCATACCACACCCAGGAGACCAACCTGGGAAACGTCCTTATCTCACATATATGGAATAAAAGTTGTCATACCACTTGAAGCTGGCCTCCTGACCATGACACAAAGATAGACGACCAAGGATTGAATGATGACGCCCTTCATGCTGAACTTGACCAGGCCAACGAACGAAGAGGGCAAGCTATGATCAAGATGGCCTCATACCAGCAGCAGTTAGTGAAGCAATATAATAAGGGGGTCAATTTGAGGAAATTCCAAGTAAGGGATTACGTCCTTATGAAAGTTCTCGGCAGAACCACAAGGCCATCAGACGGCAAGATGGGGCCCAACTGGGAGGGTCCATTCAAAGAAATCATAGATGATTTATAAAGATCCTATCACTTAGAAATAATGGAGGGAAGAGAGATACCAAGAGCATGGAATGAGATTAACCTTAATAATTTTTACTTTTAGTCTTACTTGTCAGCATTTAGTTTTTATAAATTTTCATTTCAAAACTTATGTTTCTCGCATTTGATTATTTCGGTTATGAATAAACGCCCCTCTTTCATTACTTAGCTCAATATATTAGTTATCAAGTTGACTTACATTGTTTACAAAGCAACAGGCTCATAATTTACATTAATCTTTGAAAGTTTCGATCAGGCTTTAACTTAACTATTATAGCATTTTGGCTTATTACAATTGAAATTCAAGTCCTTATATCCTTGTTAAAGTCAACACAGGCGACCTCACAACTTACCAGGTGTATTTTTTTCATTGTCTCTTCTAGGCCTAAGGGAGAGTTACGACACGGCCTAAAAGGTAAAAAAGACAAACATAACACATGCAAGGCATAATGGAATGGAAAAATGTAGGAAGGTTGGTATTAACTTGATTTTTCAGGAATGTCTGATTATAAAAAGTACCAATCATAAAATAACTACAAAGATTACGAAAATGCAATGGTTTAAGGTCGGCATGATAAAAACTGTTTGATCTATTTCCTCCAACCGTCATTAGGATCAGGCATGTATTCGTCATCACTGCCATAACCTTCCAAGTAGCCCTCAATAAACTAAAGAGAAATGGCATCCAAGGGGACCCACGCCTCATCTCTCCCAAAAGGAGGTCGTCAATACATTGGACACTCAACGTAGTACATATACCATAGATGGGAATCCTTAGGTTCTTTAACAACCTCAAGCACATTCATCTATCCATTCTTATAGGCCACTCCTTAAGCTTCATGTAGTCTCATATGGGCATTTATCCATCCCTCGTCATAACTAGCCACCCAGACTGATCGAGGATCCATCCTGAACAAGTACTGAAGCTTCTTTACATCACAATTTAGCCCTATTACCATGGCATTGCTCCTTTGAACCTTTTACTTGCCTCAGTAAGTTTTCTCTTCTAATCATCATTCTCTGACTGGACTAGAGCGTCGTATTCCCCCACATCCTTGGTTTCATTCAGATAGGCCTTCAAGTTATTTATTTATTTCTGCATTGAGGAGCCCACGTCCTCCAAATCTTGGAGGTCGTCCTTCAGCTTAGCGATCGAGGTGGATCGGTCCTTATAGGCCTCAGTCCTTTTCTATAAAGCCTTATAAGTAGTCAAAAATAATCAATGAGCTTGCACGTTGGCATCCCGCCCGAGCACATTATCTAGGTGCTGAAGAGGGAATTTCCTAAATAATAGACTATAATATCAAAGCAGAGTGGGAAATAATTTATTAGAAATGCTAAAATTGACATACTCAAAGTGAAGAAAATATTATTTTCATTAATAAATATATAGTTAAATCCATTTACAGTCCAACCCCAAAGGGAAATAAAAAGAGTACAAAGTACAAGTAAAAAAGAAAAATCCTAGAGACTACGGTCTTCACTTCTTCACCCACTCTTCGAAATCAACTCCTTCTCCTTGGTCGCCACCTCCTTGGCCTGGTCGGCAGGGTTACTGGTGGAAGTCCCTTCGTCAATATTGAGGGGGGACCTGAATGGTGTTCACTAAACATCTCGGACTCGATAAGGACCCTGACTTTTGCTAAGGCCGGATCCTGACCCTTTTTTAAACTAGCCTTGCGAGCGTATGCTATCTGGATCTTGCCGTCAGCATAAGCCTCGTCCTAACCTTACTCAAAATTGGTGTCCTTAGCAAGAGGAATCTGGGCCACTTCAGCAATCAATCAAGAATTTTTTATTTTCAGGCGAGTATTCTCCACCTTCAACAGACTATTATCAGCCTTTAGCGAGGACTTAGCCTCGATGGTGGACATTTTCTCTTTCTCATGGGACTTTAAGGACTTGGACATGACCTCCTAGGACTTGTGAAGGGCCTCATTCAAGTCATCGTTTAACTTGTACTGGTTGGTGGAATCATCCAAGAGACTAGTGAACTCTGCTACAAACTACAAGATGGGGCAAAAGACAAGTGTTAGAAAAACTGACAAGTCACAACTCAGCAGGAAAAAAGAAAAAAGAAAAAAAGTAAGAAGATTCTCACCAATGATAGAGTTTGAGAAGAACGGAACCTAGCATCTCCAGTCGCTCACAATCACCAGTGACCATTGCCCCCACAGTAGGTCTGGGGCTAAGGATGGATTATGGGCCACAGATTGGGCCTGAGGGATATTGGAGAAGGAAGGAGATTTAATTTTTCTTTGAGGAAGGGTTCGTGAGGTCCTTCTTATTCTCCTCCTCCATTTTCTTCTTTTTCTTCTCCTTTTCCCCCTCATTTTTCTTCTCCTTGGCGACCAAATTTTGGTCGCCATCCTTGGAGGACTCGCCCTCAGCCTTCTTTTGGGACTTAGCTCTGGTGGAAAGGAGGAGATCATCGTCATCATCTTCAATTAATAGGACCCTCTCCTTAGTAGGATCCATTGAATCCTCTTCCTTTGGCTAGATAGAACTAGCCTCGAGTGACTCAAAGGATGAGGATAAAAAAAGTGGAAGATTGGGCATATCATCTATCGAGCGAGCAATAAAGTTGTCGGTAGTATTAGTGTACTCCAAGATAAGGGAGGTTGATCTTGGGTTATCTCCATTAGGAAGATGTTCTTTTACCCACCAGGCCTTCAACAGGTCAGCACGGTTAATGTATTTCAAGGAAGGATCCTTGTTCTTCCTTCGAGCTCTTAAAGGCACAAATAAAAGGCATTGTTAGCAAAAATATAGCAGAATGATAAACAAACATAAGTGAATAAAGGTTGAAGATTTAACCTATATTCACCCACACCCTAGTCTAGGCACAGAAACCCTATATATTCTTCACCCATTAGGAGTGGTGGATGTTGCCAATTTCTGGCTATAACCCCCTGATCCCAATATCCTTTGATGGAATCAGGGAGGTTTACGACCAACACTCTGTTGGCCTTCCTCACCTTCAAGTAAAGAAGTCAATTTGTTATATGAGATCAGGTGTAACAATACTTGATCTCTAGGATGCCTGGGTTAGTCCCATAAACTCATTTATTCAATTTATCCCATTGACTATACACCAAGTATTAGGGGCACATTGAGCTGGAACCACCCCAAAGAATTTTAAAAAATTCTAAAAATAAAGGATTTGGGGGAAATGTTAATCCCCCATGGACCACACCGAGGGTCTGAATCCAGTGTCCCCTATCGATAGATATAACATCTTTGGTCATGGGGGCACAGTCAATTATGACCCAAGAAGGAATGGAATAAGTTTTTCTAAACTCGTCTACACTTCTGCCATGAATATATTGACATTTTTAGAAGAACTGGTTAGTATTACTGAAGACAATAGAAGAGAAAAGAGGAAAGATACAAAAAGAATAGATGAGAATGGAGATGATAAAGACTTACAACGAAAGGTGAAGAATGCAAATGAACAAGCTCTGAAGTTTTTTAATAGCAGAAGACTAGGGACATATATGACAGTTTAGTGTCAAGTGTGGAAAAAAAACCCAGTTTGAAAGATCGTACACAATCATAAGGTTCAGTAACTAAGGGGATTTTTGGTGCTTTACTCTTTTCTCGGATGAGTGTACCCTTGAAACTTCAACTTATTTACAAGTGTGACCCACCGGTTCAAATTTGTGAGAATGGATCAATGGGACCATGACAGTAGTAAAATCCTCTAGCCAAGAATTTTAAGGGTAATTATGGGGACCTAAATACAAATTAGTCCCATTTCAAGACCGGTCGATAAATCCCAACAGGGCTTGGGGCATGCCCGACCCATTTTATTAATAATAAGAATTATTTCCATCATTCATCATCTGGATAATTACAAACGTGTCAGCAGTTACAACCAGCTCACACTGGTTACCCAAAATCCCAGATGAGATATTCAGGGAATCACCACACGAGCGTATCTCAAGCCAAGGGAGTTCCTTGACTGACTCAACCACTACAGTCTTACACAACTATAAATATAGCCCACTCATCAGGGCCAAGGGGATGTAATTTCAAAAACCTTGAGAGAAATTAATAGAAATACAATGACCTCTCCTTGGACATAGGTAATTTATCGAACTACGTATATTTGTGTGTTGTGTGATTGGCATATTTACATTCATTATCTTATTGCTTTCTGGAATCTTTTAATTGTGATTAATTTGCACTCATAATGGGGATAAATCATTGAGGATAAAAGGCATTTGACACTAGTTGACCTTTAAAATTAGGAGATGTTTATGATTACTAAAACCTCAGAGAATGACAATGAGGTTGAGTTTAAATAAGTTCTCTCAAAATATCAAAAGTATTTTAGAAAAAGAAAATTGTTGAAGGAAGGCTAGATTTTTATCCCATTTGAAGCAGTGGGTTACAAGTTGTCCATAAAGATTATCTCTTAGAACATAATAGGGATTGATAATTTTGACTCAAAGAATTAGCTTCATTATATCTATGACCAATATTACCCTAATTTAGTGTATATAATTGAGACTATAGTCATTTTGATGTTATTTCTTCTACTACCTCCTTCCTAAATTAATAGAGGTTATTTGATAATAATGATTTTTTAAGAACATGCTAAATCAATAACGAATTTAATCAATGTCATGGAATTTGGTTCATTGATTGTGTCCAATAAAGGAAAGAGTAATATAAATTCGGGACATCATAGAAATGAAAACAATACTATTAATTTTTTACGGATGGAGTATTTATTTTTTTTAATAGTCACCATCTTAATTTGTTACTTATAAAAATAAAGGGGTCTTGAACCTAACCTTTAAGATTTAGCTCTTCTTTCATATAATGCCCTATAGTGGTCTACAATACTTCTTAACATATCACATTAGAGTATATGGTTAATAACTAATTTTTAAATCTCTCTTGTGTGTATGATATTAGTTATCAAGGGATTAGAAGAGGGTTATGTTTTACTAGCATGGTATGTTATACCAGGACTGATCAAGTGCATGGATTATTGGTGGTATTTTAATTTAGTTGTTGTCTCTCATGAAAAGTATGGAGGGAGGCCTCATTCTAGGATTTCTTGAATAGAATTTCAACAATTGATTGATGTTTGTGGTATTATTCATATTTAAATAATATCATTACCCATTTCAGTTTGTTTAATGGATGGGATGCTTAGGAACATGTGGAACATATAATTAATTGAGTTTTGTGTACTTCGTATTGGATTAATATCTGGAATGACACTTACTGCACTTTTTTTACTAGTGTATGCTCATGCGACCCCTTTAGTAATTAAAGAGGAGAATATTAAAAGTCTCAGTATTTTCAAGTTTAACTTCATGTCCATCCAACGACCAAATTTTATGAAAAATGTTATTAGCAATTGCGAGGATAACACATAAATTATATAATTTTGGAAATGTTTTGGAGTCTATAAAAACTTCCCAGTATCTCCAAATTCAAAGGAAATTTGCCAATTATGGGTTCAATATGGAGATTTTAGAACAGGAAGTTGAAGCTAGAGTAAAAATTAAGAGTGGTCTCAAAGTCTAGAGTGATCGTTGTGAGAAAAAGATAATATAGTGATTTAGAGATGGTGACATGTGTATCCCACTTTTACTTAATATTACTATGCACTCACGTGTGTTTCACGTGCAATGCACATTAGATGGATGCACATGCAATTAGGTACACAAAATATATTAGAATTAATTGACATTAAGAAATTATGTATGAATATTGATTTGTTATCATAGTCAGAATATGTTTATATTATTAGTTAAATATAATTACACCTTCAATGGTCAGGATGTGAAATTGGGTGCAACTACCAAGGAATTCCTTTAAGTCTTTGAGCTTCGAGCTTGGCTTTTTATTCAGGCTATTTCTCAAGAAAGTTGCATATTCGGATATCTCTTGTTTGCGCCTTCTAGAAAAACTCTTTTATCCCTATGAGATGGACTGTCAACATTAATTACTTCTATTTTCACAAACATTGAGTTGGAGTAAAGATATGAGTTCATTACGTGACATAATGATCATATATACATTATCATTACATTTGAATACATAAGCCAATGGCTAGAACTATTAAAATGGTAACATCGAGAGATTTTTGGAATACATGGTCTAAGAGAAACACAAAATTCATATCTAATCATCAATGTGATTGGATCCAAGTGTTAAAAAAGAATCGTACAACATAATCCAACAACCAAGATTTAAGAAAATGCTACTTCATTTCGCTTGATAACTGAATTGTTCGAACTTATAAACAAAGTCACTTACACAAATTCAGAAATAATAATATTATTATTAGCAATTAATGTGGATGGGTATTAATATTATTTATACATTTAATAATTAGTTCGATTCATTTTTTCCTAATAGATAAATTTTGAGAAAAGATTAAAAAAACAATGATACCTTCCAATCCTTATTCTCTAGTATTTCAATAAAGAATTTCAACTATAATTGGAAGTTATCACACATAGGTGGGACTGAATTTTTTATCGGCTACTAATACGGTTATTCAGTAGTTAGCAACATATGGATATTTACTAGCTTAACACTAATGTTTTTGGATAAAAGTGTAAATAATAATATATGTAGGGGTGCAGTAACCAAATGAGTATCCAACTCGAACAATCGTGAATTTGGTAATTTATGCCCACTTCACCCTATTATATTGTTAAGCACCCATGTCACATTTCTTTTCCATGTTTACCAATTATGAGAATACTATTTTAGTTCTTCATCATGAACCATATCATTAGTCTCCTAAGTATGTGATAAGTATATATTTTTCCATTTTGAAACCTACAAAATACAATTATAATTAATTTTGTATATCATATTAAAATTCTTCATTAGGCACTAAAAATATGCAAATTGATAAGGATAAGTAAATAAACTAATATAAATAAGTTAAATTTTAACAATATATTAGAACAACCCTAAAATATAAAAAACATGAAACTACCAAATAAGAAAAAGAGTGAAATAAAGAAAAAAAACAAGGGAATCAACATATTCTTCATGTAGGACGTCTACACTGTGCAGAGTAATATGACTAACACAGATGAAGATTTGAATAGAATTGAAAAATTAAAAGTAGACCCTTTGATATTTTATATAAGTAGTTTGAAATGAAAAAAACAACTAATGAGGGTAATATTTTAGAACATCTCCTGAAAGGGGATTTTTAAAGAAGACTTAAAAACGCATTAATGCTTGCTTAAACCTTACAAGTATATAATAATAAAATTCACTAAATGAGTATAACTCAAATTCAACCCATACTAAAAAAATCAACTCAATTTTTTTGCTATTTTTAAAATATTGTATATATGCGCGCACACACACATACACACACACACACACACACACACAGACGTCTCTATGTGTGTGTGTGTGTGTGTGTGTGTGTGTGCCCTTTTGGTTTGAATGTTCTTTCTTTGGGATTAAAATACAAGCACCTCACATGCATATAATAACATATTTAGAACTGCAAGCTCATGATACCTAACAATGTACAATAATTGACAAACCAAACAACATCAAAACCCTAAACATGATTATATATATCATCACAAATGTAGATCTAAAGAGGTTTGTATAATTAGTCAATAATTCACAAATGCTTTTAAATCGACACTTTACCCAGATAAACAACAAGAAAAATCATAATATAAATGTGTACGAGTATGATCACACGTCACCTGATATGAGAATAGCCAACTTTAATAATTTAAAATCAGTATTTTTCTTGGAGATATAAAGGGCTACTGATCAACATTTGTTCTAACTCAAAGATCAAATAGGCAGTAGTAAAAAAGTTGATTGTACAAAGTTATTAAAACATTATTGATGGAGAGGTAATATGACATGAACAGACGATGGAAATGAAGGGTAGAATAGAAGGTGGGGGGATTTTGGTGAGAAAGAAAAACCCAGATGGGTTATTTGTTATTCATTAGTTAATAAGAGGAGTAATAAGTAGGACTTAATGGTAGGTTGGTGGTTCTTTTATCCTTTGGGGGTACAAGGGTCCAAATGTGTTTTACATCCTTTTTAAGTTAGTATAAAATAATAATGGGAGAACCAATCCATTTTAACGCGACGCGTCCTTCAATAACGAGTTCCCTTTCCAGAAAGAAATTGGGTTCTCCTCCCTAATACAACCTCTTCATTGACACTATTTATCCTCGCCAATCTATTCATATTCACCCGACTCTTTATCTCCTTCTCTTTCCTCTCCTTTTCATTTATCACACCTCTATAAGATCATTATATAACCCCTCATACAACCTCTTCAATTCAACACTTCCCTTCACCAAAATATTCATATTTACCTGACTCTCCATCTCCTTCTATATCCTCTCTTTTCTATTTATCACACCGGTTTAATATCCTTATTTTATATAGTGATTTCTCTACATGTTTAAGAATGATACAATTTCACATATTGCATGACAGTGATATCATACCTGTTGAGATGCTTGCTATTTGTTGTTCTTTAACCAAATTTACAAATGCACCACATGAAGTTAAGTAATTAATCCAATGTATATGTGTTTTATATAATATACTTCTATTACAAATTCCTAATTTGCAGGGAGGACCTAACGGAAAAGTGGTGAAGATGTAATGCCCCGACCCGGATTAATGGGTTACCCGTGGTCAACCCAGCCCGCCCTGAGTGTTAGGTGTGAAGTGCAATGAAACAACCTACATAATGTTGCTAGTACAGTTTTATTTAATTAACATTTCACTTGTTTAGCATGCAATTTCCATTTCAAATCAATATACGCGAGGGACTCGTGGGAAGCGTCCTCGAAATCTAAGCATACAGAGTTACTAACGCAAATTAAAAAGGATACTTACAAGTACAACGCCTTCAAAATGCAAAACCGTACCCAACCAGCCATAACAAAGACGAGGAAATGAGTCGAATGCCCAGCGAGGAATTATAACAATGCAATATAGAAGCGAACGACATAAATGAACCTCTAACACGTTATATCTATGTGTACATGCAACTACTATATATATATATATATATATATATATATATATATACTAGTGTATTGCACGTGCCTGAAGACACGAAGAAAATTTTCCAACGTATGTAACTGCAAAACGAAAAAAAAATTATTTCTCAACAAAACAAAGTGTAATTTTTAAAAAATGGTCTTCAAAAATTGGGGCACAAGAATTTTGTTCCCCAACCACTATGATAAACATAACCTATTTAGTTCCAAAAACTAATAAAAAACTTCATCAACTAATACTTGTAATCATAAAATTATTATAAAACACACATATGTGTACGCAGTCTAGAAAAATTGGGCAGAATTTCCTCTATTTATAGGACTATCCACATGTTTAAGAAACTAAATCATGGATTTAAGTCGCCTGTTTTTACGACACGTGTAAACAATTTAGAAAAATTAGGGAAAATTTCTTTTATTTATAGAACTATTCACACTGTTTTAGAAATAAAAAAAATAGTCCAACAATACTAATAGTTCATGTTGAACATCGCATAAACAACATCATAGGCATAAGTTTAGTTAAAATTTCATTAAATAAGAATCTAAATTATCTATCCATCTGATCACAACAAGTGTTATTTTCATACATAAAGAAGTGATATAAAAAAATATAAGTAAAGAACCTTTACAAAGAAAGTAATAGAAGTCCTTTAAAAAAACTTTCAAAGAAGTTAAAGTAATCAAAGTAATATATATGCAATAGTTTAAGTTCTTTCTCACAAAATTTTCATTTACATATAGAATTGCATTTTTATTATATTTCCCTAGATTACGCTTAAAAAAAACATACATTCACATGAAAAAATATGGTAAAATAGTGACAGTTAAAAAAAATAAAAAACACTTATAAACATAATGCAATAATGAGGTAATAAAAAACTCACATGAATGTGATTTCAATTGGGAGACCCATTTCGTTTGTCACATTTTGAATGTGATTGACAAAAAATACACATGAATGTAATCCAATAATGAGGTTTCATCAACTTAAGATCACAAATGATGGACACTTACCTATTAAAACAGATTTATACAAAGAGAACTCAAGGGTCCATAACTCAAGAAGTAGGCCATAATGAAAACCACAAAATGCACCATTTCTGAAAGTCATCAGCTTCAAATTAAGATACGTGAGGGACCCGTGGGAAGTGTCCTAGGAATCTAAGCATACAGAGCTACTAACACAAATTAAAAAGGATACTTACCAGTACAATGCCCTCAAAATACGGAACCACACCCAACCAACCATAACAAATACGGGGGAATGAGCCGAATGCCCAGTGAGAAATTATAACACTGCAATATAGAATCGAACGGCAGAAAGGAACCTCTAACACTTTATATCTACGTGCACATGAAACTATTATATATATATATATATATATATATATATATATATATATATATATATACTTTAACGCATGAAACATGTTTTTATTCTAAAATGTTACCTATCTCGATTAACTTACCTTAATCTTGTAAAAGAACTCCCTTTTACTTAACTTGATATTAATTCCTTGATTAACACACCCGATTAAACACTTTAAACAAATACAATTTATCTAAGGGAAACCCATTTCGTTTACCGGAATTACTCATTTATTCATACCAATTCTGTTAGTATTTTTATTAAAAATCACCCTTTCAACACACTCAAGCGCCATGTTAGAAAATACTTATTTTTCCTTTAAAAACCTTTTATGAACACACCCTCGTGTTAATTATGGAATAAACCTCTTTATGTTGCTTAATTACCCATTTACCCGCTTCATATTACCATTTATTTACTTTATGGATATTAATTAATTTTTGCATTTACTTGTCCACTTTATCCTTTACCAAAACATTTATGAATTCATTTAAGTTAAGTTGTCTTTTCACATATTCACCACACAACTCATTTTTTGACATGTTCCATTTTTATTATCTTTTTTTTACGGAATCTTTCAGTAACTGCATACTTTAACGGGCTCCACACTGTCGACTATGCTACCATATGCTCTGGCCAACAATTTTAGATCTTTCACCCCAGGGCTTTGGGCCCTCCTTAATTTTTCGGTATCATCCGAGTCCTTCTCAATGTGTTTTAAAATTTTATAAATTTTCACATTATTCCACTTTTCTTTTTCCTCGGTTGAAGCCGAAACTCGAGGTTTCACCCTAACTTGTGTTACACTTAAAATTCATCATTTCTTGTCATTTTACTCTAACATCTATTTTATCCCAAAATCATGTTTATTTAGGACCATTTTGTTTAACACCTTTTCCAATTTTTTTATTTCATAAAAATCTTCCACTTTACATAAAATTATTATTTTACGTATTTATTTCCAAACTTGTCTTTTCATCCACTTTCACAGGTTTTTTTTGTTCCAAAACACCATTAAGTTACCTACACTAACTCTTAAGTGTCTTTGACACCTTAACATATTTTAACACTTTGGAGTAGCATTCTCAAGTTGTAAACATCTTTATTTCATCACTTTTTTCCACAAAATCATTGAGCATTTAAGACTACTTTATAAAAAAATATCATTTTCTTTATTAATGCATGTAGTCTTGAAACCTTGCACTTTTCACATTTTCAACACCCTTTTTACACACCTTAAGAGTTAACATTTATATTTTCTTTATTTCATGTTTAAACACAATAAAACACTCATTTAAACTTGTTTATATGTTCAACCTCAAAATACTACAAGTTTATATGCATGAGAAGATGAATTTTCAGTCCAAAAATCCTATCAAATGGGTGTAACATATGATTTGAAAAAATACATTTTTCAAGACTAAAGGACATTTTTATTCTTCAAAATTTCAACAAATGTCCAATTTTATAAAATATTAATTTTTGCAAGAAACATCAAAATATAGTTCACTCAAAATATCTTTAGCAAGATGATATCATTTTCAAATATTTTATTCCATAAAATGTTTAATACCAATCTTCTTAAAATACATATTTATTCAACATTCTTGAATCTTAGTATTTTTCTCTAAACCTTTGAAATCATTTATAAACCATTTACATAAAACCTCAAAAAGTCATCTTCTTACTCATGTATGCATTTTACTCTAACATTTCTAGCTACAAGACTACTAATGTGCAAAATAGAGTCATAAACTAAGAATAGAGTTTTTCCACCTCAAATGGAGCTCCGAAAATGGTGAATGAAGAAGAAGATGATGGAAACCCCCACCTCGTAAGGTGGCCTCAATTAGGTTTCCTAGATTTATCAAGCTTATCTCCATGAAAGCTCCAAGAAAACCCCCTAAATTTCTATTTTTTCTTCTTCTCCAAAACCCCCATCAACACCTCCAAAACTCATAGCTTTGTTCAACCATGGTAGAAATGAGTGTATTGGGCTTAAATATGGTGGAATACTAGTATGATATGGTGGCATAAGGTGCATATACAGTGGCGTATGGTGGTTTGTGGTGGTGGAAGATGAAGAAATGCTAAGAATGGTGAGGAGACTCACCCACACTCTCTCTCTTCTTCACACTAAAAATAACCCAAACAAACCCTTATAAAATACCCTCAAACCTCAAAATCCCGATTTTATCCAATTTGGGTTCACCATAACTCAGCATGTCATCAATCCAACGACCCAAACCGTGACAGCACATAAGGGCCACCAATTTTAAAATTTATGGGCAACCTCATTCGAATGAAAAAGGAGCCTCTTTCGAACGAGAAAGGGCTCTCATTCGAACGACCATCGAACGACCTTCTAATGAACCTTGTTGGTGCCCAGCTTTGAAAAACCTTCGTTCTCGTTCGAAAGAAGTAGGAATCTCATTAAAACCACCTCAAAGTTGTTTGATTTTTCCAGCTTCCTTAATACTCCAATTTCTACCCATAATCTTCCAACAATTACCACTAAGGACCAGAAATAACCTAATATAGCAATTTAAGTCCTAATTAATGATCCAAATCCCATGGGTTTCACATTATTACGATTTACATGGGAGAAATATTAAAATATTGGGCACAAATATTACATTCTTCCCTCCTTAGAAAATTTTATCCCCGAAATTATCGACTCGTCAATTCCTAAATTTCATGGGATTTACCAACTTTTATTGTAAGTTATAGAAAGCTTCCAAGATAAAATCATTGGAGTTCTCAATAGATAAAGTCACATCACATGCCCTTGCAAAAGTGTTGTCACCAAAAGTCTAACATGCAACATGCTCTAATGCTCACCGTCACTCTAACCAACAACATCGCATAATCGTCCTCGAGTCTCCACTCACTTGATCCCCAATAAAGTTCTAGGACTACCTTTGCTAATACCCAAAGCATTTTGGTGACTCTACCGAGCAACCTTATATAATGATTGATAATCATCCAAGAGTGAACCATAATATAAAAAATCATCAAATTCATCACCGATAACCATTTTCAATCTTAGGACTACATATCCTGCGTCGCCACAAATTTTTAGGTCATTCCGACTACACAATTTTGCCCGGGCTTGACACTAACCTTACATAGCTAATTACTCACTTTGAGGAGTAATAAACCGACCAAATCATCGTCGCACACTAAACTGAGACCTTTCGCTACGTCACTCTAATGACCTAGCATTACTCTAGGCTTCTCACTTTGGAGAACTCACTTGAGCATTGCACCAATCCACTCATTGTGGAAAAATGACATTGCATGCTAAGTTTGTTTGAGTTCTAACACTATACAATGTCCTCAAGTCATTATCCCACTCTTTATAACCAGATCCACTGACGATTATGACGGCCAGTCGTAGGGTCGCTAATCCTAAAGAAAGCAATTACTAAGAGCAAACCGTGCGGCTAAAAGTGCAGATACCCATACACTGAACTTTGTGTAATAGCAAGGACACCTTAGATAAGGGCACACTCAATTATCGAGTTGTATTGACCAATCCAGGTACCACCGCACTCTACTGGGCCAAAGTGCATCGTACCATAACATGGAAAAAATCCGAACTACCACAGTCGTAAAAATACCAATCCTTGATCATCGGAACCGAAAGAGACACACACGATGGTCAAAGGAACAACCAATCATTTCGAGAAAATCCCATTAGTACGTGTGAGACTATGGTTTACAAAAAGTGAACCTAATATGCCTGCTTTGAAGTTTACGACTCCTCCCAGACGTTTTCACTGGTACCGACCTAGCCATACACCCTAGTTCAAGTCACCAACTGTGATGAATCAAATCATAACCATTCATTTCTATCAAATAAAATAAACATACGGACATGTTGTTCTCTAGAAAGTCAAACACCAGACTTCCTTCCTTAGGAGTAAGGCCATTTACCTTACATCCTTGACACACATGAACCACTACGATTGGGGAATGCCTAACGCCCTTGTTTACACTGAACTTATCCATCTTACCGGTGATGACATCACCAACCCATTACACCTAGGTTACTATTTTCCTTATCATATCAGGATCGTAACCCCAAAGTTTCCTTAGGCAGTACCCCCGTTCAAGCGAGACATTCACCTTATTATAACCTCTAACTACGCGAGATCGTTATTAAGCTTACTTCCAAGTTTTACCCAAACTGAACTTATGCGACGGCCACACCGATCGTCATTGGCATTCCGGGAGTGGCAAGTACGACACAGGGCTACATCTTCTAATCTGTACTGCCTAGGAAAAACGTGTTAAGAACTAGTCCCTACATTACTAGGGCTATCCTAACTTATGCTGCCAACACATGTTGACACCCTAATCATGCTTCGATATCCCCCTTGGGTGCCATTTTCAAGTCTCTAATATGACATCATCAATCTAAGTCCCAATTTCATTTCCTAGTATTCCTCAAAATCAAGTGTTACACCGCCTACACTAGTCATTCTATGACACTCGAGCATCACTCCCACTCATGAAACAAGCTTCGAATTTCTCTTAGAAGGCTACATCACCAATATGTGCCAATTCAGATGACAACACTAGGCACGTACACTATTCGACTCGTTTAAGCCTCGACCAACAACTTGAGATCATGACCAGACCTTCAATACGATTATCACTAGGTTACTAGCACTTATTTATACCAGACTTAACTGGTTTCCTAAATATACCAAACATACCCCGCGTAAAAGTTCATAAAACTAGACAAGATTTAATAATTTATGACTTTTTTATTGTAGGTACGCTCTACAAACCTCTCAGCACCCGTATAGCGATTACTAGGTTCTCGCAAAGACACTAGTCTATGAGCCTCTACATATAGTGCACCTTAATCACTGACACCTTAAGACGTCATGACAGGTTGATTTATATTCCTAATGGTGCCATACATAATTAGTCCTATAGACACTCCAAGATTCCTTTAAGTCACACTCACACTAGGATTACCTCAAATCTAGCCATTACTTAGGCAGTTGAAACGGGCCTTAGCACTTAGACGATAATATTATCTCTCTTCCAAATGGCTATGACCATAAGTCACGTATGAAATCACAACTAACGCTACTAAATATTCTAGTAGGATGCATGACATTGCATACAATCTATAAACCTTTAGGTTTACATCATCGACATCACTAAAGATATTATCCCTCAAAATCGCATTATATCTCCTAAAAAATTGACATGGAAGACTATCTAGAATTCACTTGTAAGTCTCCTCACCATAATTGTTGCATACATAACATAGTTACTAAACTTTGATAGTAACTTTTACCATACCTTAAAAGTTACAACCTTCAATCAACAATCACCAAGACACTTACTTACAATAATAATATCTTACCGACTCAGATCGAGTACACCTCCCCAAGTGTTGACCAACACGGTTCATCATGTCCACCAAACCATCAATTGTCGACGACATGACACTACCCCAAGGATCGATTTCACCTAATCACATCATTGTTACCATCTATCTAAAAGTATCGCACATGGAACTTAACATATGCTCATCGCAATTCAATACTGCTTAGGCCTGACGTACTAGTAACCTAATCTTCGTGATTGACTTTACATAATTCATGTCTCTAATTCAGCAGACGTCATTAAGCTCTATCAATGTCTCCATAAACCTCTCATATCATCAAGGGTTGACACACAATCACCTCACACTAAAAACCCTGGTGTCTCCATTATTTGCTAACACGGACACATGCAATGTACTAACGTGTCTAATCTGAAGTGCATAAGTAATTAATGATGACTAACTTGGTCACATGTGACTTGGAAATGAATTACCCATCGTGAACACCTCCTTGACTTTATCGTCGAGAATACGAACTGAAACAGTCACCAATCTAGCACGATCGACCCAAAACCAACACCGACATCGAAAGATCCACTACTGACCTCACCAGGTCCCTCCCGAAAGGAACCTTGAACCTAGAGCTCTTATACCATTTGTAATGCCCGACCCGGATTTATGGGTTACATGTGGTCAACTCGGTCTGACTCGAGTGTTAGGTGTGAAGTGCACTTAAACTACCTACATAATGTTACTAGTCCAATTTTATTTAATTAACATTTCACTTGTTTAACATGTGATTTCCATTTCAAATCAAGCTACATAAAGGACCATTGGGATGCGTCCCCAGAATTCAGGCATACAGATCTACTAACTAAATTAAAAAGGATAATTACCTATACAATTCCCTCAAAATACGTAACTGCACCCAACCTGTAATAACAAAGACGAGTGAATGAGCTGAATGCCCAGTGAGAAATTAGAACAATGTAATATAGAATTGAATGGCAGAAAGAAACCTCTAACACGTTATATCTATATGCACATGCAACTAATATATATATATATACACACAAACACACACACACACACACGCGCGCGTGCGTGCACACACTTTGATGCAAGAAACCATTTTTATTCCAAAACGTTAGTTACCGCGATTAATTCACCTTAAATTTGCAAAAGAATTCCCTTTTACTTAACTTGACATTTTAAATAAATACACCTTGTCTAAGGAAAACCTATTTCTTTTATTGGAATTTCCTCTTTATTCATACCAATTCCATTAGCATTTTCATTGCAAATCTCCCTTTCAACACACGCAAGTGTTCTAAAAATCCCGCCTAGGCTTGAGGCTTGGGAGAAATGCCTCGCCTTAAGCTTTTTATGCCTTATTTTTGGTAAAATCCTTAAGGCGCACTTTTTTCTAAAAATAACAAGGCTTTAGTGAAATGATATCGCCTTTTAAAGATTTTTTTTTAAAATCGGACCATTATCTCTTCCAAAATAATCAAAAAGTATTTTAATTTGCAAATATTCAGACATATTTTTATGATAAGTACAATTTTAGTATTTTAATAGCCTTGTTATGGTTAAAAAATATTAAAATATATTAAAAAGCCCTAGACGCCTTTTCACGTATTTTTACGCCTAAGGCCCGCCTAGGCTTCTAAGGCTTAAGGCTTGGCCTTCACGCCTCGATCACGCCCCGCATTTTTTAGAACCTTCAAAAATACTTATTTTTACTTTGAAAACCTTTCATAAACAAGGCCTCGTGTTAATTATGGGTTAAACCTCTTAAGGTTGCTTAACTACTCATTTAGCCACTTCACATTACCATTCCTTTACTTTACGGACATTAATCAATTTTCTTATTTACTTGTCCGCTTTATCCTTTACCAAAAAATTTATTAATTCATTCAAGTTAAGGTTGTCTTTTCATATATTCACCATACAACTCATTTCTTGACATATTTCATTTTCATTGTCTTTTTTTGGAATCTTTCAATAACCGCATACTTTAACGGGCTCCACATCGCCAACTATGCTACCATATGCTTTGGCCAGTGAAATTGTTTCTTTCACCCCAGGGCTCCTGACCCTCCTTAATGTTCCTGGTATCATCCAAGTCCTTATTAATGTGTTTTAATATTTTATAAATGTCAACATTATTCCACTTTTTCTTTTTCCCGACCGAAGTTGACGCCCGAGTTTTCACCCCAAGTTGTGTTACACTTAAAATTCATCATTTCATGTTCTTTTTACTCTAACATCGATTTTATTCCAAAATCATGTTCATTTAGGACCATTTTTTGTAACACCTTTTTGTACATTTTTATTCATAAAATTTTCCATTTTATGTAAAATTACCATTTTACCCAGTTGTTTCCAAACTTGTCTTTTCCTTCACTTTCACAAGTGTTATTTTTTCAAAACAATTAAGTTACCCACACTAACTCTTAAGTGTCTTTAACACCTTAACATATTTTAACATTTTGGAGTAGTATTTTTCTCAAGTTGGAAACATCTTTATTTCATTACTTTTTTTCCAAGAAATCAGTGAACATTTAATACTACTTTATAAGAAAATTACCATTTTCTTTATTAATACATGTAGTCTTGAAACCTTGCACTTTTCACATTTTCAACACCTTTTTTACACACTTTAAGAGTTGACATTTCTATTTTCTTTATTTCATGTTTAAACCCAATAAAACCCTCACTAAACTTGTTTATATGTTCAACCTCAAAATACTACAAGTTTATATGCATGGGAAGATGGATTTTAAGTCCAAAAATCCTATCAAATGGGTTTAACATGTGATTTACTCCAGAAATTTCATAATACTGGCAAAAATACATTTTTCAATGCTAAAGGACATTTTTATTCTTCAAAACTTCAACAAATGTCCAATTTTATAAAATCTTCATTTTTGCAAGAAACTTCAAAACATAGTTCACTCAAAATATCTTTAGCAAGATAATATCATTTTCAAACATTTTATTCCATTAAATGCTTAGTAACAAGATTCTTAATATATAAATTTATTCAACATTCTTAAATCTTATTATTTTTCTCAAAACCTTTGAAATCATTTATAAAACATTTACACGAAACATCAAGAAGACATTTTATTACTCATATATGCATTTTACTCTAACAATTCTAGCTACAAGACTACTAATGTGTAAAATAGAGTCTTAAACTAAGAATAGAGTTTTCTCACCTCAAATAGAGCTCTAAAAATAATGGATGAGAAGATGATGGAAACCCCCACCTCCTAAGGTGGCCTCAAGGAGGTTGCCTAGCTCCACAAAGTTTGTATCTATGAAAGCACCAAGAAACTCGCCTAAATTTCTTCGTCGTCGTCTTCCCCCCCCCCCCCCCCCCCAATAACACCGCCAAAACTTGTAGCTTTGTTTAACCATGGTAGAAATGGGTGTAATGGGCTTAAATATGGCGGAATACTAGTAGACTATGGTCGTATAAGGTGGATACATGGTGGCGTATGGTGGTTTGTGATGGTGGAAGAGGAAGAAATGCTAAAAATAGTGGGGATATCCACCCCCACTCTCTCTTCTTCACACTCAAAATAACCCAAACAAACCCTTATAAAATACCTCCAAACCTCAAAATTTTGATTTTGTCCAATCTGGGTTCACCAGATTTTGACATGTCATCAATCCAACAGCTCAAAACGCGTCAGCACATTAGAACACCCGATTTGAAAAAAATTGGGCAACCTCGTTCAAACGAAAAAGGAGCCTCGTTCGAACGAGAAAGGGGTCTCATTCTAACGACCATCAAACGACCTTGTGACGAATTTAATATAGTGGCCCCTTGTTCGAACATCGTTGGAACCCAACTTTGAATGACCTTCATTCTCGTTTGAACAACCTAATTCTCATTCGAACAAAGTAGGAATGTCGTTCGAACCACGTCGAAGTCGTTTGATCTTTCTAGATTCCTTAATTCTCCAATGTTCACCCAAAATCTTTCAATAATTACCATAAAGGCCGATAAATAACCCAATATAGCAATAGAAGTCCATACTAGTTATCCAAATCCCAAGGGTTTCACATTATTACAATTTATGCGGGAGAAATAATAAAATATTGGGCACGAGTATTACAAAAGAAGAAAATAATTGCGAGTTCCTTCTCTGAACTGAATGGACTCGAAATGATGTTTCACCATCAAACCTACTCCCTCTCTCAAAGGTATCCATTTACTCTCTAAAAAATAGGTTCAAACGTAATTTATCCACCTCTATCCATATATTCTATAAAATCCCAACTATCTTCGGAAGAGCTTCCCATCTGACTTGAGGCAAAACCTCGTCGATATGATCTTCAACTTGTGCGCTGCCTTATAATCTGGGAGTAACTCACCGGTTTTTAAATAGGAGATGATGGGATCCATCCACGACGGGGCCAACTGTATTTAAAGAATGACTAGATCCTTCTCTGTATCTTCAATGTTTGGTTGGTCTATATACTCCACCTCGGTTATTCTTTTCAGATCGGTATCAATGGCAGAGGCCATAGTGTCTAGGGCATCTATATGTCTACTGTCATTACTTAGAAGCTGCTTAATTGAGGTAGACTTGAATTGTTAAAGGAGTCTCTTAGCCTAGTCTATATAGATTATCATTCTGGGATCCCTTTCCTCATACTCCCCATTCAGTTGGTTTGCGATCAGTCTAGATTCACTTAATACAATAATGTGACGAGAACCTAAGATAATTATCCTACGTAGACCATAAACCATGGCTTCATATTCTTCCTCGTTATTTAAGCCTTTGAAACCCAATCTTCTATATTTCTCAATGAGTCCATCTTGTGGTGTTAAAAATACTATCCCAGCGCCTGTAACTTTCTTATTTGATGAGATATCAACAAAGTGTTTCCAACGCAACTCATTTTCACCGATTACTAGTGACTCCAGAATGGGATGTGGTTGCTCCTCTATTGGTGAGGTTGAAAATTCTGCCACAAAATCTGCTAAGACTTGACCATTGATCACCATTTTGGGTTCATACTTGATGTCAAACTAGGTCAGTTCAAGGGACTACTTGGTCTTGCTGTTATAGAGATCGACCCTTTTGAGAGCATCCTTCAATGGGTAGGTTGTAGGTTATTAAGATGACAATGGTATGAGCATAAAAATAGTTCCTTAACTTTCTCGCGACAGTCATTAGTGCCAGAACTATCTTTTCTATGTGCATGTATCTAATTTATGCTTCAAGAAGGGTGTGGCTCATATAGTAGATTGATCTTTGCTCTGCATCATGTAGGCAGACCAACATCGCACTGGTCGCGTGACTTCAGACAACTAAATAGAGGTATAGGTCCTCTCCTACTTTGGGAGATAATAACAAAGGAGGAGATCCTAAGTACTGTTGAATCCATTCTAGAGCTCGATCACATTCTTTCATACAGACTGTGGGGCTTACTTTCTTTAGGGCTCGGAAAAAGTGACAAAATTTATCAGAAGATTTTGAAATAAAGCGATTGAGGCCTGCAAGCATCCTAGTAATGACTTGCATGTATCTGATGGTGGTCAGCCTTCTAAAGTCCTGTAGAACTTAGATCTGATCTGAATTTTCTTCAATGCCCCTCTGAGTAACCAAGTATCCTAAAAATTTGCCATAGCTCCAACCGAATATACACTTGCAAGCGTTGAGGTTCATCCTGTAGTCCCTAAGAATGTTGAAAGTCTTTGCTAGGTTTCTTATATGGTCGATCGAACACTTGTTCTTAATGAGCATATCATTAATATACACCTCCATGGTGGAGCCAATCAACTTTCTGAACATCTTGGTAACCAGCCTCCGATAAGTTACCCTTGCATTCTTTAAGTTGAAGGACATTACCTTATAACAGTAAATCCCCAAGGTTGTCATAAATGGGGTAGTTTCCTGGTCTGGGCTGAACATGAGTATTTGATGGTAGTTAGAGTACGCATTCACGAAACTCATTTGTTGATACCCCGTTATAGAATCCATGAGGTAATCTATCTGGTGCAGTTGGAAAATGTCCTTGGTGCACTGTTTGTTGAGATTGGAAAAGTCCACGCAAACCCTCTATTTTTTACTATTTTTATTAACGAAAACAGTTAGAGATCCAATCTAGGAATTGAACCTTTTTGATGGAGCTGGCCTGGAGTAAGTTATTAATTTCATCTTCCAAAACTTTTAGTTTCTCAAGGGTTGACTTCCTGGGTTTCTGCTTGATCGAATTATCGCTTGGTTCCACATGCAACTAGTGGAAGGCAATCTTTGGGTCTATTCTCGAGAGATCGTAGGGCTGGTAAGAGAAAAAATTGTTTTAGCTCTGACAAAGTGAGGGAGTTATTTTGATTCGTCCCTAGGAAACTCTAATCCAGTGGGTAAAGTCTTTTCCAATTATGATAGATTCAGAGGAATAGAGATTAATTACTCTAACACGCGTTCGGCAGGAACCAGTCAAGTTTCTTCGACCTCTGGATGAACCCCCTTTGATTGCTACCTGGGATGAATATCCTCTGAGTTATCCTCGTCTTAACTATCTTAGACTGGTCTTGCTTTTCCTTGATGGCTGAAACAAAATAGCTTTGTGTCACTGCTTGATCTCCTCTGATCTTTATTGCTCCCTAGTTGGTCACAAATTTAAGCATCTGAGGAAGCGAAGATGGGACAACTGTCATATCGTGTAGCCAACCTCTGCCCAATATGGCATTTTATGGCGAGTATAATTGGATCATGTGGAATTCTACTTCCTTATTAGTTGGGTCGATCTTAACTGGCAACTTGATTTTCCCTAGGGGCCTCTGCATCTCTGTTGAATCCGATCAATGGATCAATGGTCCGACATTCGTATCCAGGACCTTGATACAATATCTAAGTTTGTAAAGCACTGTTAGGTACATGATTTTTAAGGAACTTCCTTGATTTATCAACACTCTTCTTACGTCAAAGTTTGCAGATTATAAGGTGAGAACAAAGACATCTTTATAGGGTAGATTCTCACTAATTAGATCGCCGTCGATA
The DNA here is from genome assembly GCA_949130495.1 of Sambucus nigra. NCBI lineage: Eukaryota > Viridiplantae > Streptophyta > Magnoliopsida > Dipsacales > Adoxaceae > Sambucus > Sambucus nigra. The sequence continues at coordinate 449,619,986 of OX422210.1, read as the reverse complement.
AACACAATGGTGTGATTAGAATTCCGTTTTCTACTCTTACTCTTGTCTAGGACCGGCTTGGTTAGGTATACTATGAATTCTTGATGGATGCTTACTACTATCCTCACCTTATCTTTTAGCTTCTTATCTAAATGTTGAGTCGATTCAGTATAGCCATGGATAATGGCAATTAATCCTACTGGTGAAAGATAATCCTCTATTTTTTAGACCACGTTGATCATTAACATCATCTTTGTCTTTAATGTGCTAATGTACTCCTTGATATGCATCGCTTTGATGAGTTCCTCTAGGTGCTTCTTGAACATTTTATAATTATTTATGAAATGGCGGTGCTCTTAATGACAGCTACATCTGAGGTTGACATCCCTATCTCCTGGTTCGCTAACCATCTTTGGGGCCTTTTGAAATAAGTCTTGTCTTTGAAATAATGGATGAGCCAATAGATGGGCACCTTGAAGACTGATCCTAGTTCCTTATAACTACTCTCACTAGCCTGATATCTGGGGCAACCTTTTGAGCCTTCATTCTTGAACCCCTTCCTGGTGGAAAGAAGGTTGATTCCCCCCTTTAGGAGCCTTCTTAGTCTAATTCTTCTTCTGATCTTCTTGAAAAACTGCACTAAAGAGCTCATCCCCCACCTTAGCGTATTTTTCAATTCAGGACATTAAGTCATCCATTAATGAGGTTGACTTTTTACTTAGTGATCGGTAAAGGTCATCTAACTGCTCTAGACTGAACTTGAAGGAAGAGATTGACAGTTGATCGTTATAATCATTAATTTTGTTTTATAACTCCTAGTATCTCTGAGCGTACTTTTTGAGACACTTTCCTTTCTTCTTTTTTAGAGCGATCAGTGAATCAACCTCCTTTATTACCTTGCTGTGGATGATGAATTGAGCCATAAACTTCTCGACCAGTTACCTAAAGGAGGAAATTGATCTGGGGAGTAGATTCTCAAACCACTTCAGGTCAATATCCCCTACAGTTGGTGGGAATACTCGACACATTAAAGCATCGTGATGTCTCCAAAAAAACATGGTCTGCTAGTAGTGTCTGATATAATGGGTAGGATCCATCTTCTCGTCATACATTATGACTTTTGGCATGGGAAACTTCTTTGGGGGCCCAAAAGACTCTATCAGTTCGATAAAAGGTGAAGGCAACTGTACCCAAATCTTTTCTAGATAGATCTTTAGCGGGTTGGTTAAGGTTTGGATTCATACTCCCTCTCAACTCCCTCTAAATGAGTCCATTTAGTTGGCCTCTCATCACCTAGTTCAATTGCACCTCTGGACGAACTGACTTGCTCCTTTGGCCTGACTCCACGGGACGGGGTTGGTGGTGCCTCCGATTGATGGAATTCCTCCCAAGAGAGTGATATTATTGTCGGGGGTGATGCATCGTATGAGGGCTTCTTTAACGGGAAGCCATACCAGATTGATTCCTTGGGGAGTGGGGTCCTCTGCTATGATGGGACCAAGTATGAGAATCTGACGTATAATCCTCCGATTGCTGGGTCAACTTCCTCCTCAGATGGGCGATCTCCTAATTGTGGTTGTTCATCCTTTTTCATAGATAATGGCTAGACGGGAGATAACCCTTCCTTCTAGTCGATTAATCGTGTAACAACCCGCCCTTTTGGAGACGATTAAATCCCATAATTAAGTATAAATTGGAATTTGGGGAATTTTTCTAAATAGTAATTTTTGGGATTTTCGAGGATTAAATGATTTTCGAAGGATGTTGTGATTATTTCTGGGACTATATAGGTCGAAATATTTTAAATTATATGTCGTTGTTGAGTAAAGCGACACGAGGTAAGATTTTTAATTGAAAAAACCGCATTTATTTATTTTGGGTTGGAATAGTGATTTGCGGTCAAATACCTTGGATGGGAATTTCGACTGCGCCATGATTATCGGAATGGCCGAGATAGTCGGAAAAGAGCATCCGATTGTCGAAATTGAGTTTCGGGTAATTTTAGAGGTAAAAGTAACTCGTAATTGGGTAAACGAGTCGTTTTTGGGTTTTAAGGGTTTAAACATTTTTTCTTTCTTTATAAAGAGGGAGAGAGGGAGAAAAGAGAAAGAAAAGAGATAAGAGAGAGAGGAAGGAGAAAAGAAGGGAGAAAAGGAAGATTCGGGCCAAACTCCGCCGGATTCGACTCGAGGTCGTCGGATTTCATCCTCCAGGCAAGTGTGTACTTGCTTTATTTCATTTTGTGCATTTATTTCATATCATAGTTGGTAAACAACATGATTTTGGGTTACAACCCTTAAAATAAATTTGGGAAAAGTTGATTATGAGTTTACATATTGATGTAATGTAAACTCTTAATGATTTTTAGTGATAAAACCATGTTAATGGAGTATATAAATGGATTGAAATGGGTTTAAATGTTAAGTTGGGGTTTTTATGGTATTAGGGTTTAAAACTAAGAGAAATGGTTTAATACCCCAAATTAATCGATGTGTTAGTTTTAAAACAAAGATTAGATGCTTATTGAGTTGTTGGATGAGGTTAGAAACAACAAAAATGGAGAAAAATGGAGTTTGGGATTTTGGGGAGATAATGAATAGTAACCCGTAAGCTTGTGGGGTTATTTTTGACTAGGAAGAGAATTGATTAAGCTTTCGGTCAAAAAACAAAAGTTGTAGATCTTTTCGATACGGTCGCGTGGACGCTGACCGCGTATTTTTCTGATTTTTCTACGATTTGATATGATTTTTACAAGATGATAGCTCTGGGTTGAAATCATCAACTCGGAAATCAAATCGGGAATTGAAAAAATTACGGCTAGAATTACTTGCGTAGATGTTTGGGATAATTTTTGGGGTAGTTTAGAAACCCCGATAATGAAATCGGGTTGTTGGATGGAGGATTTGAGGAGATTATTATTATTTCTCCTCTTTGAGATTAAAGTTTATGGACCTTCTAAATTAAAGTATATTAGAGGGTTATGTCCTAAGGGACTTGTGGATTTGGGAACATATATATATATGTATATTCACTTAAAGTGAATTAGTATAGTTGGAGATATCCAATAAATCCTTAAGAGATGATTAAGGTAATTATTATTTGTCGAAGTAAGGAAATCCTTTGGATTTAGAATCATGCGAATATGAATGCATGATTATGATTCCTGGAGGGAATCTTTGGGATTATTGGTCATCGCTAGATGCTATAGGCCACTATGGCCGTTTATATATATTCTAGGAAGAATATATAGGATATGTATATACTGTGTGATTTAGGTATATATATATATATATATATATATATATATATATATATATATATGTTATGATGGAAATGATTTTGAAAATATAAAAATGAATATTTTCAAAATGGTAAATAAATGATTTTCATAATTGATAAAATATGGATTACACACCTCTCTAAATCGCTATCATAAGGGAAGTTGCGTACGTATGGTGAAGCCCCCTGGCTAATGAATGCAAGGTGGATATAGTCCTATAGGCCATGTGAGCGTTTGTTGATATATATTTTTCTGCGTTGGTTAGGAGATTCTGGGTGTGGTCTTGACTATCCCGCAGGCACATGGCCGCTTCCCGACGTCTTGCGATGTAGGATCCCAGGTTGTCTTGATGATAGGCCCTAGAAGATGATAGCCATTTAGGGGCGCGCACAGTGGGGAAACCCGGACGGGCGGTCTTAGAACGCGTTATATTAAAGCAATTTATGATAATGGATTGGCTTTAATTACATTTCCTGGATATAGGAAGGGAAATGGGTTATATGTTTAGCTTCGGTAATACTCCCGGATGGAAGAAGGGATGTGGAAGCATATGATATGGTAAAAGCATTTTTATGATAATAAAAATATCTTTTAATTACATTTCCTGAGTATAAAAAGGGAAATGGGATAATTGAAAAAGGAAAAGCATTTTTATATTAATAAAATTGGCTTTTAAAAAGATATATGTTTTGGTATAGCAATTCATGCTAATGAATTGTCTTTTAAATACATTTCCTGGATATGAGAAGGGAAATGGAAAGTTTTGAGATAAAAATGATAAATACTTTGTGTATCGAATACACCTCAGTCCGGGAGGTAGATCCGGATGTGTATTATAAAGATATAATTGAATTGGTAAACCTCAGTCCGGGAGATATTATCCGGACGTATATTGTAAATGTACACATATATATATATTTATACAGTTGTGTGTGCTACGGGCCTAATGGATCTCTACCATTAACCCTGCCAAGTAGTAATGTATCGGGGGGGGTTCCTTGTTTGGATTTCGCTTTCCGAGACACCCCACGCACGAACTTAGTGCAGTGTTGAGAATGGAGGGAAGTTTAGCCCTTAGCACTTGGACTATCTAGGGTAGATAGTGGATAGGTTATTAGACTAGTTAGGCGGGGTAGCTTGACTAGGAAGTGTTGTTAGGATGCGTTAGGTGTGCACTACTAGAGGAGAGGTGAGGGGTATCTCATGGGAGTGCGATACCAATTTAAATATGAGATAAAACTATTTTTCTAAAAATAAAGCATTTATGCACTTGCAAAATATTTTCAAAATTCGGGCTCTGACCCGTTTATCTACTTTTCCCCTTTTGTTGTATATTATATGTTTATATATATATATAGGTGTCCAGACACAAGGACGCCTGGATGGAAATTCTTTCGAGTCAGACATCTGCTGCAACAGCTGTGGATGCTTGCGGGTTCTCGGTAGACGCGTCTTTCCTTGTACTCTAGATAGGAGGTATTGTACAAACATTCGGGCCAATGGTCCAACTGATTTTATTTATTCTTTGCACGATATTCGATATGGTTGTATAATATGAACCGAGTGTTCGGTTATTTTAATTTATTTCATTTTCATTTCAGTTTTATTTACGCACTAAATTGTGGATGTTTTATTTTAATTGATTAAAAGAGTAGTTAAGTTAAAATTTTAACGCTCGCCTAATAGGATATTAGTAATTAAATGGATTTTCGACAGTGATGCTAAGAATGATCCATATGTAACTCCTGTTATAATTTGATATAGGAGTGATCGCCCGGTATCCCATTAGGCGGGTTGTTACAAATCGGTGGTGTGTGATAGCATCAAATTAGTTCGGATCTCCCAGGCGAGCGTCCTCTGGACCTTGAATGTTATTGGAAGGATGACAATCGTACATGAGTGTGTTCCCTCCTTGTAATGTGTATTTTAGACTGAACGCGACTCGTTGTGTGAGTGGGGTGGGGCTAATTTACACTCATTATGATCTTCGAGATTTTTGTGACTATACAGTGGTGAGAATTTTGAAGCTTCCCACAGACGGCACCAAATTATAGGCGATCCTCCCACAATGAATGTTAAATTTGAATTTTTTTCCTAAGAATACTATAAATGCAAAAGAAAGATCAAAAGACTATATACGTGGTTCGACCATCAGGTCAGCTTATGTCCATGGGAAAAGAGGGGGAAGAGTTTTTATTATAATAGGGATGGCAATAACTAAAGTGATAGGGTTACTAGTTGAGAGTCCAAGTTATTACATTCTATTTACAATTACCCTCTACTATGAGCCAAGTCTTTTTTATATATAAAACCGATTGTCTTACGTTTCTGGGCTTCCTTATACTTATCTTGACTATGCTTAAGAGTCTTGTTCACAAAAAGGTTATTCAGTTAGCCTTCTTTAGCTGAGACGATCTTTAAGATTTGATCTTATCTTTTAGAATTTGTTTTTATCCAGGTCGATTGCCTTTGCACTCCGCATATGTGATGTGCCACATGTTCGGCTACATGGCACGACTAATCATATTTCCTTCAATGTTTAATTTATATCTTATAATATCATTTAATTTGAATAACAAAAGGATAGTCCTTTATTAACTACTTTTGAAATAAAATAATTAACATATTATATGTAAATTTTAATTCTTGCTTTTCATGTATTGAGATATTTTTGTCAAATCGAGTTAGCTTAAATGTGGCAAAAAATGACCATCTTAAGCTTCCATATAAAAGTGATACTTAAACTCAAATGATATTTTTAGAAAACAACTAACATCTAGGCTCTGATGTCAGTGGTTGATATGTAAATACCTAAGATGGGGATTAGGCTTTTAAAATATTAGTGACAAATTAAATGTTTAAATCCAAATGTAAATATGCACTATTAATAATCTTCAAGTCTACGTGGAGAACTTTTCAATCTTTGTTGCTTTGTGCTTCTGTCTTTGACTTGTTTGTGCTTTTTTGACAAATTTATTTATACCTTGGTGACTAACTTGGTCTTGAGGCTTCAAGCCTTTGTTTATCTTGGTATTGAGGCTTCGTGCCTTTGTTTAGAAAGTCTTTATTACTTTGTGGTTGATGTATTTGAGTTCGTTCTCCTCTCGAGTCTTGATAACATCTTTGATGTAGTTGACTATATTACGTGGACTTTGTCACTCTCTTGAATCTTATCATATTAGTTGTTATACCTATATAATCTCAGCATATGATAAATTATAAATAATCTAAAGGAATCAATAGAAGTGCTCGGCCCCATCATCTAAGGTGGTCATCTCAGTAATTTGATTGGTCGGCCTGTCTATTTATTAAGACTGTATACACGTGTACCCCTGTGAGAATCGGCACACAAGATATATCTTATTAACAACGTGGGATTACATCCACCAAACTGGTTACCTCGTGATTATCTGGACGTTTCATTGTCAAAAGAGTTTCGCACATCAAGGCGTGCATATATACATTATAATAAACATGTAACAATATGTAACTGCCCGATTTATAAGGGCACTCCATCTGTTTGTAATTGTCTGATATCCACATATAATTAGGATGGAGATACGTAGTTGGAGACAATTTTTTATACCTTCTCAAGCCCGGAGTTGAATCAGAAAAATCCTAAACTGTAACTACACAAAGAAGCGCAATAACACCACCGTGGACGTAGGTTTCCTATTCAAGGACTGAACCACGTAAAAATCCTTATGTTCTCACTGTCTCCCATCCTCATTCTTCACAATTCTTATTTGTTATCAATTATTTTTCTTATTATTTGTTGCCTCCATTTTTGGACGTCAATTAATTGGCACCGTCCGTGGGAACATTGTAGCAAGCCATTGAAGTTCCTATTTAAAACCACTCACTCAAATTTTCAAGAGAGACGGTTTGAATGGAGAATATCCCTAAAAGAAGTTGCATGGCGAAGGTTCAAATGCCACCCACCCCCACTGGGGTTGACGACTTACATAGCATACTAGTGAGCATCACTAAGGGGAAAGAGGTGACGCAGGAGAGTGCCAGGCAGTTGACACATACTCTTCAAACCATCCACTTGTGTCGCTCAACCCGGATTATGCAACCGCCAGACTGGAGGCATCCAGGAGTGGTGATAGGAAACTCCCCCAAGCGCCTCATAAGGAGAGGTAGTACGAATACCGTAGACGAGCACTGGAGAATCCCCAGGAGGTTGAACTTGGTATCTTGTGCTAATATCGATTCCTCCAAACGAATAGGTTCACAATGGGACCAGACGTACGACCCGGGGCTACCTCCTCCATCCAGTCGCCCAGTTACTTTAATAATCAGTCATACTCAGAGTAATGCCCTAACGCGTTCGAGCGATTAAGCAGAGGATCAACGTTCGATCGATTAGGCCCGCATTGTAATCGCCGGTAAATACTGGCGGCATCACATGATCACTCCCAAATGAGCGTACCAAGAAGGTCCACTACCAAGATTTCTCGTCATTCCGATCGGGCGTCGGCAGAAACCGAGTAGACCTCCCAGGAGGAGAGTTCGGCCAAAAGAGGAGGAAGAGCAAAAAAATCCTGCTGAAGGCGATAGCCAGCCATAGAAGGGCACCATCTAGTGCTTGGAAGATTGCCTCCTCGGCGAAATGGCCAAATTAAGGAACCCCCTCCAGCTCGATTTCACAAATGTATATACATTTGTGCCCTTTGTCGTGGCATACCCAACTCCGACAAAGTTTAAGCCACCAGTCATTACTCCGAAATATGATAGGAAGACTGATCCCATCCTACATATTGAAGAGTACTAGGCCGCTGCAAACATTTACTTAATCCCAGACAAAATAAGGTGTCGGGCATTCTCAAGCACCATAACCGTCTCACCGCAGATATGGTATAACAGTCTACCTAGGGGGCAGATCAATAATTTCCAGCAACTGGCTAACCTGTTCGTTAGCAATTTTTATTTCGGTGTTAAGCCAGGGAAGCAAGTTGCCCACCTTCTAGGCATCCATCAAAGGGAAGATGAAAGCACCCACGATTACATCACCCGGTTCAACACTGAAAAATTGGAGGTAATTGACTACAACGAGCCCACTTCCATTACAACCTTGATGAGTGGGTTGCGATCAGGCAAGCTGTTCTGGGCAATAGCTAAGGATTCGTCCAAGACCATAACTGAGCTTCTAGAAAAAGTGGGAAAGATCATGAACACCGAAGAGGCGATGGTAGTTAAAAAGTTCGACGGTTCGAAGCCTTCAGGTGACAAGAATAACAAGAAGCAGGAACAAAAGGACAAGAAAGGTGACAAGTCGATAAATTACGATGAGTACATGCCCCTTATGATCGGAGTCCACCACATCCTAGAGTAAATCCGGGAAAGCAATGATCTCAAGTGGCCAGGGAAGTTGAAGTTTCCGATAAATAAAAGAAACAAAAGCAAGTATTATGAATTTCACAAGGGCCACGACCATAATACAGACCATTGTATAACTCTAAAGAAAAAAAAATTAAAGGACTGATAAGGTGTAAAATTGTCTAAGTATGTTAATAACGGTGGTCGATCAAACCCAGATGAAGGCAAAGGAAGGAGACGTTCAGAATCGCCCTGCCGGAGGGAGACAGTTAAGAAAAGGGTGAGGGATGACGACTCGGATGATAATCCTGATCTCCTAAAAAAGCCCAAGAAACCCATAAGTGACATCTGCATGATAGCTTTTGACTGTCACTTCATCGTTGAAGGTGGAGCCAGCGGTGGAGAAGACCCCGGGGAAAGGAAGGCCTACCTCAACGAGGCCCAATCTTGCGAACAAGCACAGGTCAACTTGACATCGAGCTCAGGTAATAAGCCATGAAAGGTGTACAAGGATAAGCTAATCATCGTCTTCTCAAAGGACGACTTGTCTGGGGTGTTGTACCCCCGTGACGATCCTCTGGTCATCACTATGGTCATCCAAGAAGGACGAGTAGCAAGGATCCTAGTGGACAATGGGAGCTCGACAGACGTGATGTTCTACAGCTGTTACAAGAAGATGAAACTGGAAGATGTGGAACTCACACCCTATTATCAGCCTCTGATAGAATTTTCAGGCAAAAGTGTGTACTAGTTGGGAATGGTGGAACTGGAAGTTATGGTCGGCACCTGGCCGATCAGCCGAACAGAGAAAATAAGGTTCTTTATCCCTTATAAGAACGTGCTCTCGATATATAATGTAATCTTTGGGCGGATCGGCTTGAAAAAATTTAAAGTTATCCCATTTATTATGCACCAATGTTTGAAGTTCCCAACCCATTTTAGGGTGGGCATTGTCAAGGGCAATTAAAAGTTGGCGCGCGAATATTATTTCATTTCAACAGATCAGGTGGAAAGGAAGAAGCTAACGACCACCTACCACATCGAGATCATCGATCCCTGAGATGAGGCAAAACTGGTTAAGGGACAGCCTGCCGAAGACATCGAGACAATCCCACTTGACGATAACCGTCCGGATGGTGCAAATCGGGTCGTCATTAGACCCTCTTCTAAGGAAAGAGCTTATCATCTTTCTGCGACAGCGTAAAATGGTGTTCATTTGTATCCACGAGGACATGCCGGGGATAGACCCCGACTTCTTATGCCACAAGTTGAATGTGACACCAGGTGCCAAACTAGTCAAGCAGAAACAAAGGGTTTTTGACGTAGACAAAAATCTCGTTGTTCACGAAGAAGTCCTCAAGCTGCAGAAAGCTAACTTTATTAAGGAAGCCATGTACCAGGAATGGCTAGCCAACGTGGTCATGGTCCGAAAGAAAAATGACAAGTGGAGGATGTGTGTCGATTTCACTCCCTTGAACAAAGCAAGGCCAAAAGAACATTTCCCACTATCAAGGATCGACCAGCTTGTCGACGCCACAGCATGCCATCAACTCCTCAGTTTCATGGATGTGTATTTCAGTTATAATCAGATCCGAATGAAGCCCTTGGAGAGAGAAAAAACCTCTTTTATAACACATCGAGGAACTTACTGTTATAATGTCATGTCATTCTGTCACGACCCCGTCCCAAAATAGTAGTGGGGGACGAGTGTCTTGACATGCCACCAAGGTAATAAATATTCTGACTTAAATTATTTCCTTAATTAAATGCAACGGAAATACAATTACATGGTTATGAATCGTAAAATACTAAAATTAAAGGAATTACGTCATCAGAGCTTTCTAAAAGGAAACTTCATTTATATTACAAGTAACAACGAGTTACAACTTAAGACGAATTTAAAACTTATTATAAGAGAGCCAAACATGTTCTATATGATATAACAAACTTTTTACTTAAAATAAAAAAAAGAGCTCTAACAGATTAATCTTCCATATAGTCCTTTTTTGTCACCTCCAAGCCTACTTATTTCCTGAAAAATGGTTAGTTATACAACATCAGCTAAAAGCTGAGTGAAGTTAAATCTCTAGACATTCCAAGGTTTTGTTTAGAAAATTGATACCTATTCAAATCCAAAGAGTAGACATATACATATATGGACAGGAATTTGCTGTATAAAATTTGAGATGACAGTATATAGAAATGAATAGCACAGAATAAAATGTATACGACAAATCAATTGCAACATCTTTTTCTTTCAATCATATCATTTTAATGGCCAAGTACACTTTAATACCGTATTCTTCTACCGTGTTATTCCCCGGTAGTTGAGGGTCAATCGAACTTGTTCGTCACAATGCCTTATTTAGGGTACACCAGCGATAACCCAGCTGGGAAGGTCAGTCAGTAAGAGAGGTCGCTTAGGCCGAATCTTATTTCCAATATTCAATATCATTTTCAAAACACTTTTTCATCAGTATGTATATATGGACAAATATAAGCATATCACAATGAATCAATCATCGGTATCAGATGAATTTTGAGAATAAAAGCAGTTCACAAAATATATATGGTTTGCATAATATCATATAATTAAAACGCACCAGGAATGTCAGAGTACTCACCCAAAATGGAGGTCAAATTTACTGGTATTGAGTCTTCGATCACACGTTAATCTGATAAAGATTTAAGTACATGTTCTAAGGTCCAGTTTATACTATATTTTAATAATAACTTCTTCTTTTAAAGGATTACTGAATCCCCATTTGTTAAATTTTAAAACTCATTGATCGTAATTGAAGAATTCATTTCATAGTCCTTCCTCATCAGTCGGTTCCCAGTAGAGATGGAGGGTCACAGGGCACCACTTAAATTCCATCTCATCTAGACAAAATATTTCTGGATTCATTCCCAGTAGAGATGGAGGGTCACAGGGGAACCACTTAAATACCATCTCATCTAGATAGAACTTCACCGGGCCTGACTTTGGAATTACTTAAATGGGATTCCATAATAACGAGCAATTTCTTTAAAAAGAATCATTTTGTTTAAAGCGTATAATTTCAAACAAGTTTATAAAATCAACTTGGATTTGTTCTAAATTTTAAGTTTTGATTAGTGAATCCTTTAGTGTATTTTACCAACATAACTACTAAGTAAATCTATAAAATAATAAATTAAAATTATAAAGATGCATTATAACATTAAGATTACCTTAAGATGAATATCCCTAAGAACTTCTTCTTAAATGTTTCCACGCTTTCTCTCACTACTTCTCTCTATAATTTTCAAGGAATTTGGTGTGAGTTTGAAATGATCCCAAAGGCCCTATTTATAGTTTTCCAAAGATATCACGGCGTTGACACGTGTCCATGCTGACCAAGCTTTTACAATGGCGAGTCTGCGTTGACGTGTCGCGTAACAGAGGCATCTTGTAGTCTTATTTCACTAGACTGCGACACATGTTTTAGCTTCTTCTCTAACGATGACACGTGTTTTGGCTTTTTCCCTAATGACGACACGTGTACGGTGGAGGTGTCAAAACCAAGCATGAGGTGTCGAGCACGAGGTGGAAAGGTATTAAGGGTATAAGGGTCATTTTGCACCTTAAGGGCATTTTGGTAATTTCACACCATATATTTTCAATATATCTTATATATCCTTGAAAATACTTTATTTACGAAAAGGCCCCTTTTTATTTTTCATTTTGGTCCCTGAAACTTTTTTTATTAAAAGCAAGTCCCTAAAGTTTCATAAAATTACATTTTCTACCCTAAAACTTATCACTTAGCTTAGGATGTTCCATAACACTTCAATTTGACCCATTTTACAGTCAATTCTTCAAAAATAAAAAAAAGCTTTGTCAAATTAAGAATCCAGAATATCCTATTTGTAATAATACAACATTTATCAGATGATAAATGAGACGCAATTTAAAAAACAAACCATATATGAGTATATAAAAATGGGGTCATTACACGTTCGACCTCAAAAATAAAAGTGCTGCTTGCCAGAGATTAGTAAATAAAGTCTTTGAAGACCAGATAGGGGTTAACATGGAAGCTTATATGGATGAAATGCTCACCAAGAGCAAGGTGGCCGCCGACCATATTAGGGACCTCAACCAAACCTTCGTCAAATTGGTGAAGTATGAGATGAAGCTAAATCACGGCAAGTGCGTCTCTGAAGTGAAGGAAGGGATGTTCTTGGAATTTATTATGAACCAGCGAGGGATCAAATCCAATCCTAGAAAAATCCAGGCTCTTCTTAATATGACATCTCCAACGATAAAAAAGTAGGTACAAAGACTAACCAGGCGTGTGGCCGCACTAAACACATTCATCTCTAGAGCTATTGACAAGTGCTTACCTTTTTTCAAGGTGCTGCAAAAGTCATTCGAATGGAACAAGGAATGCAAAAACACATTCATAGAACTAAAATGCTATATGGTCTCCCCACCCCTTTTGTCACGACCAGTTCTAGGGGAAACGCTATACTTGTATCTCGTTGTATTCGAGTCGGTAGTTAGCTCGATGTTAGTAAGGCAAGAAGAAAGGATTCGAAAGCCTGTCTATTACACCAGCTGGGCCTACCAGCGGGGCGAGGTTCGATATCTACAGATGGAAAAGCTAGCGGTAGCACAAAAGTAAGCCTCGCGAAGGATGAAGCTATATTTTTTGGCTCATACCATAGTGTTCTACACTAATTTACTGCTTCGGTAGATCTTGCACAAATCTGAAGAATCTGGTCGGCTCATGGCATGAGCAGTGGAACTAAGCACGTATGATATTCGGTACGAGCCAAGGACCATAATAAAGGGGAAGGTATTAGTAGACTTCATTGTAGAATTTACCTACAACCAAAAATTGCCCAAACATACTCCTCCGGGAGAGAGCTCTACCCCTAGTAGCAAACCACTATACCCGGAGGAAACCACGAGCACAGGAACCACAGAGTAGACTCCACAAGGAGAGAGCTCTACCAAAGGAGAAAAGGGTCAGAACGATGAGTCCCACCGACTCCTTAAGTTTGAAAAAATAGAAGAGGGTGACTTCACACAAGACTGCCCAATATGGAAGTTATATGTCGATGAGTCATCCTATTCTGTGGGAAGTGGTGCAGGCATCATTCTCGCCACACCAGATGATTTAGATGTGGAGTACACCCTGTGCTTCTAATTTTAAGAATCTAATAATGAGGCAGAGTATGAGGCCCTTATCGTCGGGCTCGATCTAGCGGCATCCATGGGTGTCGAGCACATTGCGGCGCACAGTGACCCCCAGCTAGTCGTCAACTAGATATGGAGAATTTACGAAGCCAGGGAAGTATCCATAGTAAGGTACCTGGCCATAGTTTGACAAAATTTAGGCAGATTTACGGAGGTGAAAGTCTTGAGAATCCCCAAATCGAAAAACGCATGAGCAGACGCCCTAGCCAAGCTAGCTTCGGTAACTAAGACATCATTAAGAAGAACCATACCCAATGAAGTGTTGGTGCAAAGGAGCATTGAGCCATTGCTTCAAGTAATGGAAATAAGCCTGGGACCTTCCTGGATAGACCCCATACGAGCATACATTGAAGAAGGAAATCTTCTAACAAACTCACACGAAGCCAAAAAATGCACTATAAGGATGCCCAATATGTCTTGGAAGTAGGAGTATTGTAAAGGAGACGGTACACCGTGTCACTTCTGAAGTGTGTTCATCCTCAATAAGTCAACAAGCTCATTAAGGAGGTACACGAGGGGTGTTGTGGAGCATATTCAACAGGAATATCATTAGTTAAGAGCATAGCAACCCAAGGGTATTACTGGCTGACCATAAAGGCAGATTGTATAGATTATGCAAGGAAATGTGACAAATGTCAACGGTTTGCAAAGATCCACCATTCCTTAGGGGTTCCATTAACTTCGATTGTGTCACCCTAGCCATACGCCATGTGGGGGATAGACCTGGTCGTACCGTTATTGAGAACAAAAGGATGGTATAAGTACCTTGTAGTGGCGGTAGATTACTTTACTAAGTGGCTAGAAGCTGAGCCCTTGGTAGAAATTCCATACTAAAGGGTATTTTAGTTTATCTGGAAAATGATCATATGCCGTTATGGCATGCCCTTTGCATTTATCATTGATCACAGCATGAAGTTCGACAACTAAGACTTCGAAGACTACTGCACCAGATCCAAGATCCAAAAGTTACACTTTTCACCCGGGAATCCTCAATGCAACTGCCAAACTGAAGTCACCAATAGGACGATCTTAGACAAAATTAAAAAGAGACTCGATGATGCGAATGGAAACTGAATCAATAAACTCCATAGTGTGCTCTAGGCATATCGAACCACTCCACAGACGCCCACCAGAGAAACAACATAAATGTTTGCCTTTGGCACAGAAGTAGTCGTCCCCACTAAGATAGGTATCCCTCGCTATATAGTCCTAAATTTTGATTCCCCTATAAACGATTTGGCAAGAAGTCTAGACCTCGACCTGATAGAGGAACGCAACATTACGCGTGGTTGCCTATCAACAAATGGTGGCACGGTACTACAATCGCTGAGTAAAGACTAGTATCTTGAAGGGGGGACTACGTTCTCAAGAAAGTGATACAAAATGACAACAAGCTGGAACCAAACTGGCATGGGCCATATAGAGTGACCAGTGTCGTCAGGCTGGGGACTTATCGAATCGAGACTTTGGAGGGTGAGCAGTTAAAAAACCCTTGGAATTCGGAGTATCCTAGGAAGTATTATCAATAGTCTGTTAGTCATTCTATTTATGTAGAAAGCACCATTTCAATTAATAAAACTCCGTTTATTCTCTTGTTTCATTGATTTTTCTATGCATATGATAAGTGTAAAAAAGTGGCGTTGCCCAATAAATAACAATGTTAAAACAAAAATATCAGCATGACCCTATGGAACAAACCTGTTCCCACAAGTCCACGAAACCCTTATATGGCCCCCCCACGGGTCAAGAACAAGATGGTCAGGTACGTGTACGATCTCAATGATCGCGAACAATGTGGGTTGCATGGAAAGCTATACGACTTCACTGGTCGCGAACAGTTGAATAACTCAATCCATCGAGTTATACCAAACCCTTATATGACTTCATTAGTCACGAATGAGGTAGTTAACTACATCCGATGTGTGACCTCATAGGTCATAACACGATGTGGTCGGCTAATACATGTACTACCTTATGAGTCGTGAATAGTTATACTTGTGTCAATTCATAGGTACACTACCGAAGATCTCTGTACGACCTTATAGGTCGCAAACAGAAGTGTCAAGCAATATTTTCAACAAAGTAATAAGATGTAAATAAATAAAGCCGCATTAAAGAAGCGGGAACGCAGTAAAGATTATATAAAAAGAAGATGTTCAAAGTTACAGACCCAATGTCAAGCAAAAATATGATTCACAAAAACAACAAGAAATCTGTCAAGTCAGGCATCAGCAGGTGGGGCGTCGCCCCTCTTCTCCAACAAGGTTAGTCGCCTCCTCTTCATCTCCTTTCTAGCCATTCACGATTTCAGCAATTTCAGGGAAGTGGGTAGCCACCTTATTTTTCACCTCTTTGTACCCGTCCAAGAAATAGCCCAAGCATTCAGTACTAAAGTCAGTCGATAACTTAAAGGCTTCAATAGCAGCGGTACCAACACTGTCCAGAGCGTTTCGAGCAACCTGCAGCTCTTTTTCATACTTCTCACTTTCTACTACAAGAGCACCATTTAAGCTATGGATCTTGGCATCGTAAGTGTTGGACTTCTCCTTGAGAGCCACATTTTCTTACTCCATTGTGCTCAGCTCCTCGGTTCTGGACACCAACTGCCCATCATTTTCCTTCAACTTCTTATAAATCTTCTCACAACTAGCTTTGAGTGTCTCGTTCTCCTCAACAAGCTCGTTATAGGCTAGGTGTTAATTAGGAATTTCTCTCGCAAGACGGTGCAGGCCATGGATGCCTAGGCTATAAATAATAAGGCATGGTCGGAATACGATGGTGGGACACTTATGAATCACTGACTAAGAATAAATAATTAATACGTACCACAGGTATCCGATGATTGGCCAGAGTCCATAGGGAATCAAGATCAGAGCAGCGCAAGAACTCAAATTCCTTTATATGACCCTAATAGCCAAGAAGGTCCAAGGCATTTTTATCATTTTAAAAGATAGAGTCAGGTTCGAACTTTAAATCTTTATAAGTAATTTTGTGCTCAGGGTCGAAGTCAAACTCTGAAACCTTCCCATAGCGAGATATGTAGCCAGTACCTGACTCAACTCTAATCTCAGACGTACGACCAATTACCCTTAAAAGCTTACGAAGGTGTTGTCTGTCTTCCTCGTCTGCTCTTGACCTCTTGTCTCTCACTGAAGGCTCCATGGGGGCTTTCCATTTACCTTTAGCAGCTATAGTAGCCTCCTGATGTTGAGTGGTCTGATCGGCTGCCCCAGAAATGGCAGCCTACTCGACCTCTACCTGCCTCTGGCCGACCCCAACTCTCTTCTGGCAAGCCTCAGCTAATGCTTTGTGATTAATAAAGTGAGGAGACATGCCTAGAGTTTCTTCAAAGGGATGTTCTTCCCCACCTGACAAAAAGGGATCTCGTATATAGTACGAATAGCCAACTAAGGAAAAAGTAAAATAATTTGATGTTATAATCTACATGTTCCTAAGCTACCTGCCCTATTAACAACTTGATCACTGGTCTCGAAGTGAGTTTATCTTGCCACCCAACCGTCTTGAGGCACTTTAAATTTCAAAAGGATCCTGTCGCCTGGAGGAGTATGATACCCAACAATAATAAACTTCTCCACAGTAAACAGTTCCTCGAAAGTGGGAGGTTTCTTCTCACAATAAGAGATAACCAGATCAATCAACAACTTGGGTGGCTTGGGAGCACGCTTCACTGAAATACTCAAAAGCATAATAACCTTAGCACAATAAAGTAAGCCAACATAAGGAAAAAAGAGGACGAAAGTAGAAAAAATATTACCTATGTTATTGGGCCCATTCCATTCTCTGGGGATCCTATATGACCTGTCCCTTTCATAGGCCCTAAACTCCCAATCTCCCTTAATAAACACATACGAACCCTTCCAACTGTGATTACTAGATTGGACCACTGTGACCATCCTATATTAGGGTTTTTGTGTAGAAAAGTAATAATAACCGGGGGCTTTGGCATTATCTTTCAAGCTGTATACATACCTAAAAAGGTCCCCAGTCAAGTCAAACCATGTTATAAGTTTCCAGAACATCATTGCCCCCAATATATTCCTATACACTTTTGGAGGCAATTGAGTTAAGGTCATGCCGTAACCTCCCAGGATGGAGCGGATGGTAGGATGAAGAGGAAGCCTTAGTCCTACCTGGAGGGCCTATAAGGGAAGGCAAATTTCCTCTGAGTCTCGAACATAATAACACCTCTCAGAAACGTCACGCATTCTGGTATGAATAGCTATGGGGAGGGCACATCTCTCTCTTATGGCATCGAGTTACTCCTCACTCATCATGAATTGATACCAACGAGCATCTGTCTTAGGAGGGTTATAATTACTGGATGAACTAACATGATCTTCTTCTTTTTCCTCATCTTCCTTAGAAGTCTCAACATGAGACCCCGCCACAGAAAGGTGAGGACCCACACTTTCTGGCCTATTATCTTCATCCTTGTCCATTGCAAGGTCCTCAAAAAGGGAATCGAGAATCAGGGGATCCATAGAGATTGTGTTTAGAAACTCATCCTCATTAGCAGAAGGGATAGAGCAAGGTTTTTTTAAAATGGTGGAAGAAATATAAGGCACACATGGGTCAATAGAGGAACCACAACTAGAAGGAGAGTTAGGGGTAAAATGAGAATGACCTGGCTCCTCCTTTGGTCTAATCACCTGAAGAGGACGGGTAAACCTCCTCTCTGTAATACCAGGACGCTCAGGCTCTAAGATTTTAATAAACTCGTAAACTCTCTAAACATGAGGGGGGAAATTTATGCATTTTCTCAAGCGCTAAATCAGTTAAACTTAGGCCAACCAACTCAATGCCCATCTAAACGAAGTAATCACCAAGGTGAACAGTAAGAATCAACCAGCAAAATACCAGAACGATCAAGGTGTACCTGGTAAAGTTAGACGATGACGGAATCAGCTACAAAGAATGAAGGAGGAAGCACTGAAGAGTTTTTTAACCGAAAATGATTAAGCTTTCACAAACGATGGAAACGATGCTCAAGGAATTTCTCTCTCTTCAACTCTGTGAAAATATTTTAAGTGAAGAAAATGAAAGAAGTGGCATGTATTTATACCCTTTGATAAAAAGATTTAACAGATGCAGACAAAA
This sequence comes from Sambucus nigra, assembly GCA_949130495.1. Lineage (NCBI taxonomy): Eukaryota > Viridiplantae > Streptophyta > Magnoliopsida > Dipsacales > Adoxaceae > Sambucus > Sambucus nigra. The sequence goes on along the minus strand of OX422210.1, from coordinate 449,601,060 downwards.
CGTTAGTAAACCTATAAAAAAATTAAAATGGCGGTACAAAGTATCAACGCACGTGATCGGTTGCCATTATTGCACAACCAACCCTTCAGTTGCCTGACACATATCCATGGGATATTATGGAAAACATCAAGGAAATCTGCTCAGACTCAAGCCGACCCGGACAAGCCGACCATAAATAGGCCAGCACGAGTATCACATAACACCTCTTCCATTCACTTAGCCTCAATTCGAGAAGCTCTTGCAAGAGGTCTTTGGGGCTTTCTATTATACCTATATAATCTCAGCATAGGATAAATTATAAATAATCTAAAGGGATCAGCAGAAGCTCTCGACCCCATCATCTAAGGACGTCGTCTCAGTAATTTGACTGGTCGACCTGCTTATTTATTAATACTAGATACATGTGTACCCCTGTGAGAACATCCACACAAGATATATATTATTAACCACGTGGAATTATAGCAGCCAAACTGGTTACGTGATTATTCGGACGTTTCGTTGTCAAAGCAGTTACGCACGTCAAGGCGTGCGTATATATATTATAATAAACGTGTATCAAGAAGTAAACTGCCCGATTTATAAAGGCACTCCATCTCTTTATAACTATTTGAAATCCACGTATAAATAGGATGAAGATACGTAGCTGGAGGCAGTTTTTTATACCTTCTCAAGACTGAAGTTGTATCAGAAAAACCCTAGACTATTGTAATACCCCGTACTTTTAAAGTTATTAAAATTACAAAGGTGGGCGTAATTTGGTAATTTGAGGAATTACTGTTAATAGTAATTTTGAAATTTATTAGTGAAATTGAATAAATTCATAATATAAAGTGAATAGTAAATATTAGTTTGCAAGTGTCAGATTAATATTTACATAGATTATATTTTCTTACGAGACAAAGAATGTGAGTGGGATTATTTCAATTACATGTCGCAGATGGGTAAAGCGATAAAGGAAAATATTTTAATTGGAAAACACATGTATTGAAATGTGTTGGGTTTAATTAATGAATTTTAGATAAGTGACTCGGATGGAGATTTTGAGTGCGCGATTGGGTTCAGAATGGTCGAAATAGTCAAAATTAAGTGCCCTAGGGTAATTTTTGTGTTACGGGGGCTTTTTGGACTAGTAGGGACACACAATTGAGTACACGAGTCATTTTACAATTGGGTATTCACCCAATTTTGGGTTTAATAAGGGGAGAGCCCTTATTTCCCCCACATATCAGCCCTAAGAAAGAGAAAAATAAGAGAGAAAGAAGAGAAATAAGAATAAGAAAGAGAAGAGAAGAAAAGAAGGAAATTTTCGGCCAAACTTCGCGGGATTCGACTCGGGGTCGTCGGATTTTATCCATGAGGCAAGTGTTTACTTGCTTTATTAATTTAGTTTGTTTATTTATCATATTATAGTTGGTGTGTAAAACTATAAAGATTTTTGGGATGAGTTTTCGTGAATCAAAATCAGTTTTTTCGAAAGATTAACGAGTAAAACCCGAATTATATCAAATTTGAGAAATTTAGGAATTAATTGAAATTAATTATTGGATATGGCTTCTAGGATGATTAGAACCCTTTTTATGTGTGAATTTATGGTTTATTGAGGTTGGATGATGATGTGTGAGAAAATAAAAACCACGGAGGTGTATTAATGGAGGTTTGGGATTTTAGAGAATACGATGAATAATAACACAGTAGCTTGCGGGGTTGATTCGGTCAAGAAGTGGATCGATTAAGCTCTTGGTCAAAACATGAAAGTTTTATATCTTTTTAATATGGTCACGTGCGTGCCAACTACGTATTTTTCTTATTTTTTTTTAATTAGTTATGATTTTTCTAAAGAAGTAATTCCGAGGTTGAAATCATTAGCTCGGAAATCAAATCGGAAATTTGAAAAATAAAGGCTAGAATTGTTTGGAGATAAATATTTGGGGTTCCTAAAAGTAGTGTGGGGACTTCTAAATAATTTTTTGAGTAAGGCGTGTACCTTGGGCTAGTTGAAAGTAAAATCCAAGACTTACCAAAATAGGGGTGTTTGGGAGGAGTAACACTGGGGGTGATATTTCGGTGGGCAAAATTTTATATAAGTAATTGTGCGCGTAAATAATACACCTATATGATGATTTTGGTTGAGTAAAATCGTACGAGGTGACTAGGATGAAATTTAGGATACGGGCTAAAGAGAATTGAGCAGTTATCCGATACGTCTATTTATGACAATTATATATAGGTGAGAGGAATACCTGTCATTATTATATGGATTGTGCGTATGCCCTAATGTTATTATTATATATGGGTTAAATGAATACCTATGGGGATTATATATAGGTGAGATGAATACCCTTTATTAATGTATGTATAAGTGAGAGGAATACCTATCGTTATTATATGGGTTGTGCGTATGCCCTGATGTTATTATTATATATGGGATAAATGAATACCTATGGGGATTATATATATGTGAGATGAATACCCGTTGTTAATGTATGTATAGGTGAGAGGAATACCTATCGTTACCATATGGTTGTGTGAATACCACATTGATGTTATATTTATATAGGTGGAATGAATACCTATATTATTATTTCTTATGTGTATGATATACCTACCTTACTTGCAATCACGGGAGGTTGTAGAAAGAGGACAATCTTATCTTGTGTGCCTTCGAGGGGATTTAGATTTGGTACCTCAAAAACATAGGACTGTGAAGGGCTTATTTGTGAGTCGATAAGTCTGCTGACTATGGGAGCATAGGTATGTGCATGACCCATGGGTATGTGTACTATGTTCGCCTTCAATATGTGTGATTTGTATTAATACGGTTCCTGAGTGATTCAGAACGCGTGATCCTTATGTGCGTGATGTACAGGGATTTGATAGCAGAGTATGAGTGCACTGCAGCTGAGCCTAGGGGTGACATATATGCATATATGTACTTAGGGTGATATGCATATGTATACTTGTGATGTATGAGTGCACCGCAGCTGAGTCTAGGGGTACTATATATGTACATATGTATTGAGAATAATATATATGTATACTTATGATGTTCCACTGTTGCTTAGTAGATGAGAATGACTAAGCTACTTATATTATAGCTCGGTGGACTGATTATTATACTTGTTGTGTATAGTATATTGTTTATATATGAGATGAGATATCATATAACGTAACCTCGTATAAAGTGAAAAGAATGAATAAAGTGATATACTCCTTTCGGTAGATTTACATACGGATTTATATGAGTATGGATCATAGGTTCTAATGAGAACTATTTATAAATACGGGATGGTATAAAATGTGGTATGTACTGAAGGCCTAAAGGATCCCGACGATCAACATTGTCACGTAGTAGTGTATCGGGGGGATTCCTTGTTTGGATTTCGATTCGCAAGATACCCCACGCACGAATGTAACGTAATGTTGGGAATGGGGAGAAGTTTAGTCCTTAGTACTTGGATTTATGAGGATTTTGGAAGATGGGTGAAATACCTTGGTTAGGCAGGGTAGCTTAACTAGGTTGTTTAAAAAGGTATGCGATAGTTGTGCACTATTAGAAGAGGGGTGAGGGGTATCTCATGAGAGTGCGATACCAGTTTAAATATGAGAAATATCATCCTGTAAAATATGGATTTTAAGCACTTGCTAAAATGTTTTCAAAACTCGGGCTCTGACCCATCTCTCAATTTTCCCCTCTCTTGCTATATCTATATATATATATAGGTGTCCAGAAATTGGGACGCCTGGATGATGATTCCTTCGAGTCAGACGTTTGCTACAGTAGCTGTGGATGCAAGCAGGTTTATTGTAGACGCTTCTATCACTGAGGTCTAGATAGGAGGTATTGTAGAGACATTCGGGGTGAAGGCCCAATTGTACTCATTTACTCTTTTACCGCCTTTTAGTGCGGCAATCGATTTGGTTATATTATTATACCGAGTGTTCGGTTATTTTATTTTAATTCATTTCAGTTATTGCATATAAAATGTTGTAATTGTTTTATTTGAATGGTTTGGTTAAAAAGATTAGTTAATTTAAAATTTTTGATGCCAGCCTAATAGGTTATTAGTAATTAAATTTGTTTTTGACAGTGATGCTGAGAATGAACCATATGAGACTCCTGTATTAATTTGATATAGGAGTGATCGCCTGGGTATTTTATTAGGCGGGGTGTCACAGGTGGTATCAGGGCATCAGGTTCTAGTGTCCTTAGGAATCTGTGCAGACGTTCTATGTTTTCAACGTTGCTTTTGATTTGATATAGAGCCTTATGATTAGGATTGTTGATATCTTCTTGTGAGATTTCGTTCTCCTGCCATTATGTAAGATTATCGTAAATCTTTTGTGAGCTCGTTTGGGATTCGTGTGCTGATCGATGAAGGGCGACCATGGAAAGCCATTGTGAGGGCAGCAGGAGGCGGGGCTTAGTTAGAGCTGTAAGTTGATGTTTGGAATGAGGACCGCGATATAGGTCACTCCCCTTGTGGAATTATCATGGATTGCTGCAATGAGTACTATAGAATAGAAGTTATAATTATCTATGCACCGCTATAGTAGAGAATGGTGCTAAACTTGAATTACCCAGTGAAGTTAGATAGGGAAAAAGTTTGAAAGGATCCTTGATAAGGACCGTACGCTGAAGTTAAGTAATCCAGAAGAAGTGTGGTGTTATCCAAAGGAAGTAGAAGACTCAGAGGGTATGGAATGCCCAGATGTGAAAATTTGGGGAAAAAATTTCTCACTCGTTGGAGCAATGGTTAAATGGTGGGAACAGTGGTCACCATATTTGAGGGACCAGGGTGTTTTGCTCATAAACGAATCTTACGGATATCTGCCATAAAATTAAAGTTGTGAGACTTTGTGGTTTTTAAGAGTCTAATGAGATAAAGACTCTTGGGATTCGAATGGTAATTGCGGATGTATTGGGATACGGGCTAGTGGTGATAAGCTTAATATTCTGAATTTAAAAGAGATAATATATTCATATTATAAGTAAGTGAATACTTATGGAATTGGAAAAAGTGAGTGAATACTTATGAAAGTAAATCGAATATGTAAATTCGAGATTACAGGCTAATGCTATGAGAGATAGGCATGGATAGTCGGATTTAATGATATATATATATATATATATATATATATATATATATACGAGTATAGAGATAGTATATTGGTGATAATATTATAAGTATATCTGTGTGTGAATGGTATATTTATATGAAGCATACCCCTCTAGTGCTATCTTGGGAAGTTGCACGATGTGGGTGAGGCCCCTGGCTTAAGGAGCACGGAGCGTATAGTCCCCAGGTCATAGTGTCCATTCTATATTGTGGATTTTTATCAGGAGTGAGACATGGTGGGTATGTTTCATTCTCATTTTCGATGAAGAACTATGATCGCTTCCCATATATTGTGATTTGGTTTTTACCAAGTCGGTATGATAGTCCGACCACTGGTACCCAAGATGATGTGTGAGTAATTCCCTGGAAGATGATAGCATTGAGAGACTGCATCCATTGAGTTATAGCTCTGAAGGATCGTTATTATTCTTATATAGTGTATGATATATAAGTATGGATATACTAGATGTGTATAGTATATTATATATATATATTTATATGAGATGTGAAACATATATATACGGACATAATAAAGAATGGAATGCGAGATAAATTCTGGATGAGATCGTCTTTATTATATGTTTAGATGGAACTTCGATGAGGAGATGTTTCATTACCATGATTTGAGTGCATGGGGACATTATAGATATAATTTAAGGCATGGAGGATTTATAGTTAAGCTGGGAGTTTAAGCTTGTTGTTGTTCGCGCGAAGGACTTAGTGTTAGTGCAAGCGCTTGTGGTATGGCTCCTTGACAGAATTAAGAGTCCTGACGATATTTTATTGGTAGATGGGATGGGATTATCCCGGTTTCATTTTTTAAGCTAACAAGACACTCCACATATAAAACTCAACGACGTTGGGAGTGGAGAGATGTTACTGTATGCTAGGATGTTGGTTTGATGAAATTAGCCAAGAGTCATGTGATGATTAGGGGCTAATGAAAAGTAGATGTGCTGTGTAAAAGCACTGGAAATATTTCTCTCACCGCAAGTATGTGAGTGAGGCAAGGTGAAGGAAATTGATTTGAGGCTTATATCTAGGCCTTGAAGAGAAGGAAAATTCAAAGGAAATATGTTGTGGGTATAATGTTCGTAGCACTTTTACAGAGAGTAGGCGACAGATTAGTTAGATTTTCCATTTCGTTTAGATGGAAGGATGTAGTGGTAGAAGTGCATTGGTAGGTTAATGAGGTAAGATTTAGAACATCCCGTTGGTGTCCCTTGGGCCGTTATATCCCGATGACCTACGATGCGAGGGAGTAGTGTAACGGGATGGTCCTTATTTGGATTTCGCTTTGCGAGACGTCCCACGCATGAAACTAAGCAAATGCCGAAAGTTGGAGGTCTTAGGCACTAGGGATATAGTTGGGATAATACTCATTTTACGTGTGTTGGAAACACCTTGATCTTAAGACTACCACAAAGTAAGTCCAGTTGGATTAGTGGCGCTGATATAGGAAAAATTATTGTGAGTTAACCACAAGAAGATTTTGTGGGTTAACCTTAAGAAGGATTGGATTTCCAGGTATCGGAAGAATTAAATTTCGAATTATTCGGGTTAGGAAAAACCCATGTGTTAGTACTAGGCCAAAGAAATGGGGTCCATTGTTTAGAGAAGAGTGTTACATCTCGGACGTTTACAATGGTTGTGCATATATGCACGAATGATAAGGGGTATGGGTACCCTGGTTAGCTAGTTCCAAAGATGTCTGAGATAGAAGGATGTGTAAATAAATGTGTAGAATATATGCCTGAGGGGCAGCTATAAACAAGGTTAAATGGTATGACGTATTGAATGCCGTGTGAGAATGACGATAATTCAAGCATTTATGTGTAATGAGAGCTAGCACACCCGAGATGGGTTGAAAGGCCGTGGAAATCCATTTAAAAGGTACATCTTGATAAAAAAGATACCAAATTATTGTGAGAAAGTAGAGTGGAGTCTTACTCGAATGAGTGTTGACGAGTGGCTTGCGCATGACTGTATTGTTAGCATACTCCAAGGAAAGAAAGAGTGTATGTAGTACTAAATTCCGGAAAAGTATATGAGAATTAATACTTTAATTATTCGGTATAGGAAATGTACCTTGGAGATTACGAGAGAGATAGTAATCTGAATATTTATACAATATGTAATAATGGGAATAAAATACGTATGGTAGGTATGCAAATAGGTTGGGAGAATACCTATAAAATTTAATTGGATGTGTGTATGCCTATTATTTACTATTTTTGTTAAGTGCACTAATGGGTGATAACCCGGGGGTGCAAGGTTATGTTGTTTTATACACTAAATGGTGATAACCCAGGGGTGTAAAATTTTATTAAGTGCACTTATGGGTCTTAGCGCGGGGGTGCAGGATTAGTATATATATATATATATATATATATAGGAATGATGAGACTATATATATATATATATGAGCATACTTGGAGAACTTTTTACTTTGTGATTTTTAAATTAATCCTAAGTCTTAGTACCAGTATTGTCCTAATTTCGGGGACGAAATTCCTTTGTAAGGGGAGGAGTACGTAATACCCCGTACTTTTAAAGTTATTTAAATTACAAAGGTGGACGTGATTTGGTAATTTGAGGAATTAGTGTGAATAGTAATTTTGGAATTTATGAGTGAAATTGAATAAATTCAGAATATAAAGTGAATAGTAAATATTAGTTTGTAAGTGTCAGATTAATATTTACATGGATTATATTTTCTTACGAGACTAAGAATGTGAGTGGGATTATTTTAATTACATGTCGGAGATGGGTAAAGCGACAAAGAAAAATATTTTAATTGGAAAATACATGTATTGAAATGTGTTGGGTTTAATTAATGAATTTTAGATAAGTGACTCAGATGGAGATTTTGAGTGCGCGATTGGGTTCAGAATGGTCGAAATAGTCAAAATTAAGTGTCCTGGGGTAATTTTTGGGTTACGGGGGCTTTTTGAATTAGTAGGGATTCGCAATTAAGTACACGAGTCATTTTACAATTGGGTATTCACCCAATTTCGGGTTTAATAAGGGGAGAGCCCTTATTTCCCCCACATATCAGCCCTAAGAAAGAGAAAGAGAAGAGAGAAAGAAGAGAAAAAAGAAGAAGAAAGAGAAGAGAAGAAAAGAAGGAAATTTCTGGCCAAACTTCATGGGATTCGACTCGGGATCGTCGGATTTTATCCACGAGGTAAGTGTTTACTTGCTTTATTAATTTAGTGTGTTTATTTCTCATATTATAGTTGGTGTGTAAAACTATAAAGATTTTTGGGACGAGTTTTCGTGAATCAAAATGGATTTTTCAGAAGATTAACGAGTAAACCCAAATAATATCAAATTTGAGAAATTTATGAATTAATTGAAATTAATTGTTGGATTTGGGTTCTAGGATGATTAGAACCCTTTGCATGTGTGCATTTATGGTTGATTGGGGTTGAATGATGATGGGTGAGAAAATAAAAACCTCGAATGTATATTAATTGAGATTTGAAATTTTAGAGAATACGATGAATAATAATGCAGTAGCTGACGTGCATACTTGCATTGATTTGTATTTTAAATGATACTCAACACATTAATATAGACAAGATACATGATTAAATCGGAATCATGAATTAGGCTAAAATTTGTGTATTTTCTAAGCATGGAATGCATAAAGAATAGATGAAGAAGACACCATCCTCACATGGACTCTTAACTAGAATAGATGCACTCATGGACTGTTAACTAAAATAGATGATGAAGGCACCATCCTCACATGGTGTCCTTGTGAAATGCCCTCTTTCTCCTCCCGAACTCCACATTTTCGAACAAACCGCAACACCATCCGCCCTTGTGTTGTCCAAACCCTCTTCAACCCTTGCTCTCACGGCCGCCTCACACAAGCTGTTAAATCTTTAAACCTCTTAGCACGCAGAGGCTTACGTTTAGACTCTCAAACTCTAGCTTTTCTCATTAAACAGTGCGCAAATTCCAAATCCCTTAAACAAGGCAAATGGGTTCATCTTCACTTAAAGCTTACGGGTCTCAAGCACCCCAATACGTTCTTGTTAAACCACTTGATCAATATGTATAGTAAATGTGGTCATCACGTTCATGCACGCCAACTGTTTGATAATATGTCTTCCAGAAATTTGTATTCTTGGAACAATATGCTTTCTGGGTATGCTAAGTTAGGAATGGTAAAGCCAGCTAGGAGGCTGTTTGACCAAATGCCTGAAAAGGATGTTGTGTCGTGGAACACTATGGTAATTGCATATGCACAGAGTGGGTTTTGTGATGAGGCTTTTAAATTTTTTAAGGAGTTGCGAAAATCATCCATCATGCTTAATGATTATAGCTTTGCTGGGGCTTTGACTATTTGTGTGAAATTGAAGGAATTGAGGCTTACTAGGCAGGTTCATTGTCAGGTGTTGGTTGCTGGATTTTTGTGTAATGTGGTTCTTTCGAGTTCCATTGTTGACGCGTATGCAAAATGTAGGGAGATGGGTGATGCTAGGAGATTGTTTGATGAGATGCCCAGAAAAGATGTCCTTGTTTGGACCACCTTGGTTTCAGGATATGCCAAGTGGGGTGATATGAAATTGGCTAGCGAATTGTTTGATGCAATGCCTGAGAAGAACCCTGTCTCCTGGACCGCTATGATCTCAGGGTATGCCCGAAATGACATGGGACACGAGGCCCTCAAGCTATTAACAAAGATGATGATGTATCGTGTCAGACCGGATCAATTTACTTTTAGTAGTTGCCTGTGTGTTTGTGCTAATATAGCTTCACTTAAGCATGGTAAACAAATTCATGCGTGTTTGTTACGAACTGGTTTCAAGCCTAATACAATTGTCGTTAGCGCTCTTATAGACATGTATTCAAAGTCTGGATGTTTGGGTGTTGGGCAACGGGTTTTTGATATTATGGGTAATAAGCAGGATGTGGTGTTGTGGAACACAATGATATCTGCCTTGGCACATCATGGGTATGGTGAAGATGCAATCAAAATATTTACTGATATGGTGAGATCAGGCGTGAAAGCAGACCGGATAACATTTGTTGTCATTCTCAATGCATGTAGTCATTCAGGGCATGTGCATGAGGGGATTCGCCTTTTTGAGTCAATGACTAGTGATCACAACATCTTTCCTGATCAAGAACATTACGCATGCTTAATTGATCTTTTGGGTCGAGCGGGTTGTTTTGAGGAGGTAATCGATCAGCTTAAAAAGATGTCTTGCAAACCTGATAATCGTGTTTGGAATGCCTTACTTGGGGTTTGTAGAATTCATGGAAACATAGACCTGGGAAGAAAAGCAGCTGAACAGCTTATTGATTTGGAGCCTCAATCCTCTCCGGCCTATGTCTTACTTTCAAGTATATATGCATCGCTTGGCAGGTGGGAATCTGTAGAGAAAGTGAGACAGCTTATGAATGAGAGACATGTGAAAAAAGAGCAAGCCATTAGCTGGTTAGAAGTTGAAAATAAGCAGCATGCATTTACTGTATCTGATGTGATGCACCCTTCAAAACAAGATATATACTCAGTTTTGGAACTGTTAGCCGGTCAGTTGGATGAAGATGACTAGTTAGTTGATGCTGGACAGTAGACATTTCCCCCCTCCTCTTTGCAAGGTGGGTATCAAAGAAAAGATGAAATAATCATACCTCCATTGAAGCTTTAACTTGTAACATTTTCTTTAGCTGTCACAGGTTGGCAGTTCTTCTCACACTAAAGATCATTAAATGTTGATTCTACAGAATTCACTTTTCAGAATGATATACCAGTGATATTTTTTCCATTTGGGTGGGGGAAGTGGTGGAGAGGAATATTAGATAGGTGGTGGAGAGGAATATGCTTTGCTTCCATGTGAATTTGTTGTCTCATTCTTTCTTCAATAAAATTTGGAAAAAGAGATTTTTGACTGAAATATCTTGTCAAATAGCGCTTGTTATTATATATTTTTTTTGATATCCATTTGTTTTTAGATGATAATAATAGTAACAACAGCAGCAGCAACAACAATAATGAAATCTCAGATGCAGGAACGATGGATGGCACCGCTGCAGTAAACAATTGCTCAATGTCTTGTGTTACATAATGTGATTATTGATGTAGGAACATGTGATGGCATCGCTGCAGTAAACAGTTGCTCAATGTCTTGTGTTTGTTATATAATGTGATTCTTGATGTTTGGAGAATTCAAGTGTGTTTTTGTCCCTGTTTGACAGTTACTTCAATTCAACTGAGTTTATCTGATTCTTTTGGGTGTTTAAATATCTATAATTTACGAGAGTAAATTTACTCTAATTGAGGCTTTCCGTAGTTTAGTGCTATCTACAGTCGTTTAGTGGGATATATTGTACAGTTTTTCTATTTCTTGGATGTTATGAAGTGGCAAGTTCACTATTGGCAGCCATTGACAGGTTATATGATTGTCCTTAACGGATACTTCTGGTGTTTGTGGGGCTTCTACTGGAAATAGCTGGATTCCGATGCAAGTTTTTATTGTCTTCAGGTTTGCGACTCCTTTACTTTCATAAGATTGACCCTTTTACTGATCCGTCTGTTTGAAATGATTTTGTGGAAAATCTGCTGTACTAATCTGAGTGTTGATTAATGGAGAAGGTTTAACTCACTAATTGGTATGGTTTTAATGTTTGAATTTTTATAGTTAGATAGGTTATTTAAATGTCTGTATGGTCTATTCAATTTCAATATTTATTTAGTTGTCTATTGACGTCTATGATTATATGTCGACCTTGATAAGAATCTCTCCATCTTTTGCTGAATTCCTTTAATTAAATGGCCCTGATTAATAGGATATGCTTCAGTTTTGTACATATTGAGCTTTGATTCTGAGGAATTCGAACCACAATTGAAAGGGACATAATTGCTGTTATTTTTCTTTTGTAGTCCTCGACTCATGACCGCATGTTTTTGATAAAAAAAACATCTGAACATTATGCATGCTTTATTGATCTTTTAGGTTGAGTAGGGTGTCTTGAGGACATGATGAATGAGCTTAAAAAGATGCCATGTAAACCTGATAATTGTGTTGGAATGCCTGTCACTGCTTTTGTAGGATTCATGGAGAGACAGTTTGGGAAGAAAGGCAGCTGAACACCTTATTGAGTTGGGACCTCAATACACGGCAGCTTAAGTCTTATATTCGAGCATATATGCGTCGCTTGAAAGGTGAGAATCTGTGGAGAAAGTCAGACAGCTTATGAACGAGTGACATATGAAAAAAGAGCAAGCCATTAGCTGGTTAGAAGTTGAAAACAAACAGCATGCATTTACTGTATCTGATATGATGCACCCTTCAAAGTAAGATATATACTTAGTTCTGGAACTGTTAGCCGGTCAGTTGGATGAAGATGACTAGTTAGTTGATGCTGGAAAGTAGGCCTTTTTTCCCCTCCTCTTTGCAAGGTCGGTATGAAAGAAAACATGAAATAGTATACCTCCATTGAAGCTTAAACTTATAACATTTTTCAAGGTTCTAAAAAACGGGGGGCGTGGAGGCTGTTAAGCCTTAGAAGCCTAGGCGGGCCTAGGTGTAAAAAGGCGTTTAGGCCTTCTTAATATATTTTAATATTTTTTAACCATAACAAGGCTATTAAAATACAAAAATTGCATAGATTATAAAATATGTCTGAATATATGTAAATTAAAATACTATTTGATTATTTTGGATGAGATAATGGTCCGGTTCGTAAACAAATTCTTTAAAAGGCGACATCGTTTCACTAAATCATTGTTGTTTTTAGAAAAAAGTGCGCCTTGAGGGTTTTACAAAGAATAAAGCGTGAAAAGCGTAAGGCGAGGCGTTTCTTCCAAGCCTTAAGCATAGGCAGAGTCTAGTCGAGTTTTTTTAGAACAATGACATTTTCTTTAGCTGTCACAGGTTGGCAGTTCTTCTCACACTAAAGATCATTAAATGTTGATTCCACAGAATTCACTTTTCAGAATTATATACCAGTGGTATTTTTTCCATTTGGGTGGGGGAACTGGTGGAGAGGAATATTAGATAGGTGGTGGTGTTGAATATGCTTTGCTTCCATGTGAATTTGTTGTCTCATTCTTTCTTCAATAAAATATGGAAAAAGAGATTTTTGACTGAAATATCTTGTCAAATAGCGCTTGTTATTATATATTTTTTTTGATATCCATTTGTTTTTAGATGATAATAATAGTAACAACAGCAGCAGCAACAACAATAATGAAATCTCAGATGCAGGAACGATGGATGGCACCGCTGCAGTAAACAATTGCTCAATGTCTTGTCTTGTGTTACATAATGTGATTATTGATGTAGGAACATGTGATGGCATCGCTGCAGTAAACAGTTGCTCAATGTCTTGTGTTTGTTATATAATGTGATTCTTGATGTTTGGAGAATTCAAGTGTGTTTTTGTCCCTGTTTGAAAGTTACTTCAATTCAACTGAGTTTATCTGATTCTTTTGGGTGTTTAAATATCTATAATTTACGAGAGTAAATTTACTCTAATTGAGGCTTTCCGTAGTTTAGTGCTATCTACAGTCGTTTAGTGGGATATATTGTACAGTTTTTCTATTTCTTGGATGTTATGAAGTGGCAAGTTCACTATTGGCAGCCATTGACAGGTTATATGATTGTCCTTAACGGATACTTCTGGTGTTTGTGGGGCTTCTACTGGAAATAGCTGGATTCCGATGCAATTTTTATTGTCTTCAGGTTTGCGGCTCCTTTACTTTCATAAGATTGACCCTTTTACTGATCCGTCTGTTTGAAATGATTTTGTGGAAAATCTGCTGTACTAATCTGAGTGTTGATTAATGGAGAAGGTTTAACTCACTAATTGGTATGGTTTTAATGTTTGAATTTTTATAGTTAGATAGGTTATTTAAATGTCTGTATGGTCTATTCAATTTCAATATTTATTTAGTTGTCAATTGATGTCTATGATGACATGTCGACCTTGATAAGAATCACTCCATCATCTTTTGCTGAATTCCTTTAATTAAATGCCCCTGATTAATAGGATATGCTTCTGACGTAAACTACATGTCAAAGGTCCAAAACAAAACAAATACAAATTCTAGAGAGAGAATCAAATAATGTTTCATATTCAAAATGGAGGAAATCGTCCTCAAATGAGGTATTTATATGGGAAAATTACTTGCTAGCCAAGTAATTACCTAAGAAACTGAAAAGGACAACCATTAACAAATGTATACGTAATTAGTTGCAAATATGTTTGGAGACCAATTAAAAGACATAAAAGGAAATAAAAGAACGAAAATAAAAGGAAAACTATTAAGAAACATTGAAATAACAAATAAGCCCATCATTCTCTCCGGCTTCAAAAAAGTTCGTCCTCGAACATAAAATGACAAGTTGCAGTAGTCCAGGTAGCACCAACAGTGCTTGCCAAAATTGAGTCCAACCATACCACACGAACAAATATTTTGAAAATATTTCTCTTTTTCATTGAGGATTCATGCGATACTTCGGGGGTCTTGGACTTTCTTGATTTAGGGTTTTCAGGAAATTCGGGTAGTGCAGGTTTTCTAGGTGGGTCGGAGGTTCAGGCAGATCTGTTGGAATTTTTGGTTCGGCTGATGTTGATGTAAGAAAATAGACTCGATCCAAATTTACAATCACAGATAAAAATATAGAATTGCAATAAGATAATTAAATGAAAGATACAGAGTTTTAAAGTGGTTCGGCTATTTAAGAAAGCCTACGTCTACTATTATAGTATTGATTTCAGAGGTTACAAAAAGATAGGAACTTTTGTCAATAAGAATATCCTAGAATCCGTTCTATCTTGCCTTTGATGAAAGGAATACAATGTATTTATAGTGACCCGGAGATCAAGGGTTGGAATGCCTTTATACATTTAAGCATTTACATCATACATTATGAATGTGATGGTTGGTTGTATGAACCACGTGCGATAAGACCCTTGGTTGTACTTCCCATGTGGTGGCTTTTTATCTATGTTGATGGTCTGCATTCTTCATCTTGGTCCGTATGCCTGCCGAGCAACTATCTGCTGATTGTGACTTCTGCCACGTAGGAAGACAATTGTCCACGTTTGATTGGTCCACGTAGGTGGATAATTTTTTGTATCAACAGAAACCCTCAATACTTCATTTTTGATGCTTTTGTTGAAAGGATGGAGTACATTTTCTTCAGAGTTGATCGGCGCTTGCCGACGTGTGGGACTTGTGAAAATTTTTCATATTTTGATTTTGTAATGACATTCTTGTAAATAATTTAAAAATTAGCGAACCGCTAAAGGGTAAATGGGTATTTTTGTGCTATCAGAACTGCAAAGCTGTCAGAACGTTAATCGTCGAAGTAAATAATCATTTCACGCACGATTTATCAGGTAAGCTATAATAGGCGAGATTTTTTCGAATTTTCATACCAAACCTTTTTTAAGCTTTCAAACTCTTCTTCTTCTCCAAGTTCTCTGTTTCTGAGCTTTCCTTTGCACTCTTCATTCGTTTCAGTCGTCATTTTCTTTGTAAGCTTTCTTCTACCCTTACATTTCGCTTTCTTTCATTCTTTACTATAGCCATGGTTTATATCATACATGGGGATTCCTTAGATGAGTTTGGGCAGGAAAGGAATATTCCTGATTGGGTAGACTTAGAAATGCCCATACCCCCTGTTGAGGTGTTATCATTGCTTAAGGGTCACTAGATTCCCTCTTTGTTCATTGCTGAATGTGGCTTCACATTTCCCCCCAATCGCTTTTGTTTAGAATTTTGTCAATACTTTGATGTTGTCCCAACTACGGTAGCCCCCAACACTTGGAGAGTTGTAAATGGGATTCATAGGCTGAATCAAATATATGGAACACACATTGGCATTCCTGAGCTAATGTTCTGTTATAAGTGGAGTACTAGTAATAGTACGTATTACCTGAAGACTAGATTTGCTAGCAGCTTGGCTGATACCTGCTTGATCGATCAATCGATCAAAAGGGTTGATCGATCGATCCTTCATTTTTCAGCCATCGTGGGGAGACAGTGGGCTATGATTTTCAGCATCGATCGATCGGCGATTTGGGTTGATCGACCGATCCCCTGATTTTTGAGATATTTTGGGCTTTTATTTTCTTTTCCATTTTGTTTTCTAATTTAATTCCACTTACTATAAATACCAATATTGTTGTAATAATCAGATATTAAAGTGATAGAATAGATTTTAGGTTAGTTTAGCTTAAGGTTTGGGTTTTTGGAGAGTTCTTCTTCAATTGTTCTTGGTTTGACACCCAATTGGGTTGTAAGTTGACTATTCATTCACCCTCTCCATTTAATATAGTTGTATTTCATTATTTCTTGCTTTGTAGTGTAATTTACATGCTTTCTAATTAGGTTTATATGCTTTCTTCCTGTGCTTTCTAGTGTAGATATATCGCGTTTTTAATATGCTTTCTACCTAATTTAAATTAGGTTGTATTTGAATGGAGCTCACTCGGGTTGACGCGTTGCGTTGCTTTGCTTTGGTGAAGGTGTTTACGGGTCTATTTCGGGTGCGTTGTCCTAGTTATTGCGTCTAGGAGATTTGACGGGGCATATCATGTATGTCCCGTGCTTATGACCTTTCGTGCGCAATCTTCGGGGTATTTGTTGACGCCAAAATCTTATTAGGCTTTTATGCGGATTTAGGGACGTGACAACCCTTGATTTAATTAATTGTCGAAACGAGACGCATTCGTAATAACTCGTCGACCAATGTATCCATTTTATACAAATTAACTCGGGTGAGGGATATTCGACGTAACCTATAGTTTTACCGCTTTGTTAATCTAGCTTTATTTTCCCACGCCTAGTTAATCATTTTCCTTTTATGCATCTTTTCCTTTTTAGTTTGTAATTATCTTTTACACTTTTATTTCAGAGTATTAGATCCTATAAATTCTAGCATCTCGTCCCTGTGGATTTTCGATACCCGACTTACCACTGTGCTTGCCTCGCAAGTGTAGCCGTAATTTAGGCTTGTTTGTATTATCGCGGTGAAACGAAAACAACGTCTGTGTCCTTACACGAACACACATTTCATGTGTAATCAAAATGGCGCCGTTGCCGATGACGAATTTGTTTTAGACTTTATTTGATTTAGTATTTCGTAGTATTTTCTTTCTATTTGTATTATTTACTAATCTTTTTGCAGCACTTTCACATTTGAGCACTTACAAACGCTTGAATTTTTCCTGCGTGCATATCTTTGTGGAATCCGCCACTTCGAGGTATTTTTGGGGTAAGCATGTCTTATTCCAATTCTTTCGGTAATTATTGTTATAATTCTCAAAATCCTCGTAATCCTAATCCTATGACTTTCAGTGAATACTTAGAATCCCAAAGTATTGCAAATTCAAATATGACTTTGGGCGAGTATAATGAAAGTCAAAACTTGGGTTATTGGAATTTTGATGATGATGATGATGATAATGATTTTGGGCCTTTACCTCATTTTAATAGGAATTTTGAAACGAATTGAAATAGTTTTCAAAATTCCTATAATAATGAGTTTTTGTTTAAGTCCGATGGTAATTTCAAAGTTTCCATTTCAATGCATCCGCACCTCGACCTATGACATTCGGTGAGGGTTTGCGTATGTATGCGAATGAGAAAATTGAAACTCGTTATCGGGAAGAAAATCGTTTATGGGAACATGACTTAGATCTATTATTTGAGTCCGACGACGATTTAGCTTCCGAGACTTTTGAAGTCGAGGAATGTTTTGAACCAAATGAGATTTTTGTGCCTACTTTGGAACGAACCATTCTAGACTTTGCCCATTGCATAATAGATATTGAAAGTAAGGATGAAAATGACGTAATATCCATTTGCAATGAAATGATTTCTTCTTTGGCCCCCAAAGAAGAACATTTCATTGAAAATGATATTATTTCATTCGAAACTCAATCTTCATGCGATGATGATTCATCTCATGAGTTTGAATTTCTTTCATCCCCATTTTCATTCTCTATTATCACACCGTCATAAGTACCCGATGATTCGATTTCAAACTTTAATGTTTTAAACCTTTTCGCTGATGAGGAGTACCTGCTCGAGTCGCCTTCCATGATTGCATCCGTGCCTTTGTGTGCGCCGCCTCCCATTCCAATTTCAAAATCATTGGGAGGATATTCGGCTTTTCTCGATCCCCACATATTTTTGTCACCTGTTGAATCCAAACTACCCATCATCCCTCCAAATTTTTTAATTAGCGATGGTTCCTTTCTTCCGCCTTACACATGCCTTCCGTTGTTCAAACAGAATTCATGTTTTTCGGAAGGCATGGTTCTATGTGAGGGTACACCGGTTATCCTCCAAAGTCAAATCGTTTTCACGGTGGACCCTCAGCTATTTAGACTTCTAGTGTATAATTAGTGTGAAGCCTAAATAGTAGGTTGTATATAGTTAGCTTTTTATTTTAGTCTCTTGTAATTAGTTAACTTTTTGTTATTTGTTTTTGCTATGCTCAATACTAACTTGTTTTGTAGATTCTTTGGACTCGTTCTTATAGGGATTGCTCCGATTTTTGGTAATATCGTTATTTTCCTCTCTTTAACTTGGTTCTTAATTAATATTGAGGACAATGTCAAGTTTTAAGTCAGGGGGTGTGGGATATTCTATCCATTTCTTTATTTAGTCCATGTGTTTTGCTCACATGTTAGTTACTTAGTATGCTTTTCTTAGAAAAATTGAAAATTTTAAAAAGATTTTTTTTCTTTTTTCTCCTTTTTTGGGTATTTTGACTTTGTTTCCGATGACAAATTTCAATAATTACCCGATCCAATAGATAACCCAATGATGCATGTTCTCGATTTTAGAAGTTATTAGACTTTAGTCTTAATTATTGATATTATGAATAATTTTATGAATTAAGCTTTAATCCCATGAGCACATGCACTTTCTTGCCTTATTGATTTGGTTTAAGATTTTTATAACTCGGTAATCTTTTGTTGCATTGTATATACTTACACCGAGTAAGCTTTGTACCTTTTGTCGTTTGTGAGTGTATCCACTATTCTTTTCTCATTGAAAACGTTGAATTCGTTGGTAATCTCACTATTCTTTCATTTGATCGTTCATTAATTGAGTTCATACTTGAAATGTGTTACTTGAGCATGATTTTCATAAAAATTTTTTACTCGAGAATTGCGTAAACTTTGTGAAATGATCATAGGTCATCTTTGTTATATCATCCATATTGATCTTGACCTCACCCTTATATGTTTACCCTCGTTAACCCCTTCGTGACAATGGAACCAATGTTGCAAAACGGGGGGAGTAACTCTAGCTGTCACGGTAAGTCAAGGAGTAGGCGCGCCAACCTCAACAACCCCGACGACGACAATGCTTTTGTCAGCGAGCCCCTCTCCAGCTAGCTTAGAAGACATGAAGAAAGAGTTATTAAAGTTCATAGCTTTTTCTAAGGGGGAGAACTCCTCCATATACGATGACTTTCATACTCCCTACCCAGAGGAGTATACTAACGAACCCTACCCAGTGGGTTATATTCACCCAATCTTTGAAAAGTACACGGGGAAAGGTGCGAATCCCAAGGAATATGTGAAGACGTTCATCGAGAATCTGGGGGCCCATTGTAATGACAAAAAGTTAAGGCTAAGGGAGTTCTCGAAATCCCTGATAGAGAAATCCTACACGTGGTATTCCCATCTAGCCCCAGGTAGTGTAAGTTATTGGGAGGAATTACATGTTTTGTTTGTGCAAAAAATTTTCTTGGCTGAGGACGAGTTCACTCACCCAGCTCGCGCGTGAGAAGAAGAAGCCAGAAGAGGACATTGTGGTCTATATTTTAAGGTTCCGCGAGCGCTCCCTAGATGTGAGGGAGGAGACGCGAGAGGACAAGATTTTACAAGTATGTGCAGAAGGCTTGCTGCCTGAATACATGTCACCTGATTAATGAGACAAGAGAAGGTACGTTTGCAGCCTTTTTGAAGGCAACAAGGAATATCACATTAGTGGTGAAACCCATAATACCACCTCCCGATGTGCCTAGTTTGCTGATGAGGCCAACAGTTACCTCGGGGAGGGGAATACCCTCGAAGATCAACTACGCAGATGATGGGGGTAGAGAAGGAAGTAATGGCGGTTGAGGAGGTAGAAAGGGTAGAAACAATAAGAGAAGATTTGAAGACGAGGACGATCCTCCTGAGTTACCTTGCACGGTGGAGCAAGCTTTGAACCTGTACGATCTTATGATCCGTGATAAAGTTTGCAGGCCGATTAATGTCTATACTGCGCCGCTCACCCGAGAAGACAGAGAGACACCCCACTATTGCGCGCTTTATAACAGGATCAATCATCCTACTAAGGTGTGTTTTTTATTAAGAATGTTGATTGACCGCCATGTGAAGAATGGAGATATTGAGTTTCCGCAAACCAATGTAAACAATAACCCTTTACCGCCTCACGGGGCCCATATGGCTAGCGCCTTAGATGAGGAGGCCGAGCGATCAATGATGGAGCAGTGGCTCGGAGGGAATGACTCCGAGGGCACTCAGGGTAGTGGCTTTGAGGGTTCTCTCGAAGAATGCACTTTCGAGTTGGCTTGCATGCATTTAGATGATGAGACTGAAGACGTAGAGGACCAAGAAGGAGAAGCATTCGATGCTGTTGAGATGCTCAACGGGCAGATGGGGGCCTGCTCTCTGGGGGAGGTCAACGCAGTGATAGCATATAATGAGGCTGCATATAGAGATGTGGACGAAGTTTATGATCTTGAGGATGATCGGACGGATCCGTGGATTGAGTGTGCAGTCGTGGCTCGCTCGCCAAAGTTTGGCTAGTTCTTTGACCAGGTTGGCCTTCCTGAAGATTCCCGACTGGAAGTTACGAGGGCCATTTTGGAGATTGCAAGAAAAATATGGCCTCACACTTGAAATAGAAGGGCCCTATGGCTAAATTGGTGAGTATATATCTCTCAGAGGTCACATTTTCGGAGGTGGATAGGATGATCAGGTATCCACACAATAAACCTTTGTATGTTACTTCATCGGTGAACGACTGTGTTTTCTCATGAGTATTGTTGGATGGAGGGGCATCCATCAATATAAGGCCCGTGGGATTCTTCTATGCCACCGGGCTATCGGAGACGAGAATAATGCCCCATTCGTTGCCAATATCGGGTTATGACAATCAGTCCTCTAAGTCAGTGGGCTACATCAATGTGGGCATTACGATGGGGAACATCACTTCTCATATTAAATTCCACATCATGAATTGTGAGCGATCGTACCAGCTATTGTTAGGTAGGGTATGGATGCACAACCATGGGTTGGTACCCTCCACCTATCACCAATGTGCTAAGGCAAACATAAAAGGTAAGGAGGTGTTGATACGAGCTACCAAGAAACCTTTTGCAAAGGAAGAGGCCCATATGGTGGATGCAGCTTTTTATACCGATCTGGCGGAAGAAGCTACGATGGTGATAAGATATACCGGGGGGATAAGGATCCCGTTAACTCGAGAGAGGGTGCGGGTACCTACTCGAATGATTGTGGCTTATGAAGAAGAACGTGATCTAGGGGAAGTAAGACCCCCCAACCTGTCAAGACAGCTTCGTGACCGGATGACCCCGCGAATTGATCCCATTGAGCACCAAGTGCAGACACAGAGCGTTCTTAATAGGCGAACTATAAGGACATAAATTTCCAATTGAGTCCCTGTATTATTTTGACTTAATTTTGTGAACAAAACTGTGTTTGTAATATGTCATACGGAGATCTTATTTTGTCACGATCCCACTTGGTCTATGATGTATTGAAGAAACTGAAGACGTTGCGGCAAAGCTTCAAAGAATTAATTATGCCAAAGTTTAATTGGTGCAAGTTTATTGTATTCCGAGATCACACAGGTATGAATGCGTATAATTAATGGTGCTCGGAATAATTTTTATAAAAGTATAAGGACGTAATTTTATAAGAAAAATATTTTAAAATGTTTTAAAAGTGTTTTAAATGTTTAAACTACGTTTTATTATGATAAGCACGAAATAGAGTTTGACTTATTTGAATCTCTTTTGGAAGAGATGTTTTAAAGAAAAAGTCAAAAAGTCAAAATATCACGTGCGTCGTTCAAACGACAAGCCGGCTCGTTCAAGCGAGATGCCCACGTCGCGCGAACGGCAGGTCGATCTCGTTCAAGCGACACAGTTTTCGAGGCGGTGAATTTTTACTATTTAAAGAGTGGTTTTGTCAGAATTAATAAGTGTGCATTCTGGAAAAACAATTTACGATCCAGAAACGTGTTTGCACATGTTTTTATAAGGTTTCAAAGCTTAAACACATCCTTAGAGTTTGCAAAGATTCGAGTTATCATTACTATATGTTTATGTGATCTTGTTGCACTAAGAATGTTTGTTCTATACTTGAACGTCTGGATTTTGTGGTAAGGAAAAGATGACTTCTTGTTCGACATTGTAGACGTATCAAAGCCATTTGGTGGACACCGAGACATATGTGAACACGTGTGTTGTGAACAAGTATCGTGGAAGAAGAACTTTTTACGTGGGCACTGTGAGAGGAGTGGTTGAAGATCAGAAGAGCGTCAAGACCCGTGGGGATCGAGTTGTTGAGTGAGTCTTTGTCTGTTCGTTGTAATTCCATATTCATAGTGATTGTCTGGCTTGAGCCGTCCGAGGTTATTTTCCTGTCTTGGGTTTTTTCCTCGTACATCCAGTATTGTGAGTATTCTTTACTTTACGTTACTTGCTTTAATCACTATATGCATGTTTATGATTAATCAAGATAAAATTGATTTAAAGTAAAAATTGGTTTTTCACAACTTGGTTTGGTGTTAATTAAAAGTTGGATAATTTTTTGGTGAAAATTGGTTTGATTTGAAACACACGCATATAGACCAGTCTTTCAAATTAGTATCAGAGCTAGAAAACATATTTTATTTGTTTTGTGATCCCGTGTGTTTTCAAAGATGAATTTTGAAAATAACAAACATTTTCGAACTCCTATTTTTGATGGCACTAATTACACCTATTGGAAGGTGAGAATGAAAAGTGCATTAAAATCTATTGATGAGCGTGTGTGGGTAGCAGTTGAGAAAGGTTGGATACCCTTGGTCACTATTTTAGGTAGGGGTGGCAATTCGGGTTAATCGTGTCATTTTCGGGTCGCGTTGATTTTTATTTTAGTATAAGTTTTAGGTACTCTTAAATCTATACAAGGTAATCGGGTCATGTTCGGGCAATTTCGGGTTATTATCGTAAACGGGTTATCGAGTCAAAAATTGCCAGCTCTAATTTTAGGTGAGATCACTAATTTAAAGCCTGTCGAGTCATGGACCGAAACTGAACATAGACTTTCACAATATAATTTTAAGGGTTTGCACGTTATTTCTGCACATGTCACACCAGAAGAATATAATAGAATTATGACTTATGAAACATCAAAAGAGGCTTGGGATATTTTGGCACTCACTCACGAGGGCACTAGCACAGTTAATGTGTCAAAACTTCAAAATCTCACTACACAGTTTGAGACCATTAGGATGTTAGAGAGTGAGACTTTTGATGAGTTTTATGCTAGGTTGTCTAATATTGTCAACTCTTCGTTTAACTTAGGTGAGAAAATTCCTGACAAACGTGTCATTATGAAAATCCTTAGGTCGTTGCCTAGTAGGTTTTGATGCGAAAATGACTATTTTAAACTCCTTGGGTAAGTTAGAGTCGACGAAACTAGAAGAGATTGTAAGTGATTTACAAACCTATGAAATCGACATGATTACCTCCAAGCAAGTGCCTAAGAAAGAAAAGGGTAATGCTTTGAAAATCGGAAGGAGGAAATTAAAGTTTCGGATTTTGATTTTGAGGATGTAGCTTTGTTGGCAAAGAAATTTAAAAAATTTATTAAGTTTCAAAAGAAATCGAAAGATGCCAAAAAGTTTGAAAAATTCAAGAACAACAAAGTTGATCCCACCTATAAGGATAAGTTTGAGAAGCCTAAGAGAGATGAGTCGGATAAGTGTTTTGGGTGTGAGGGGTACGGTTACAAATTTAAGAAGTGTCTCACTAGACTTAAGAAAGAGGGCAAGCAACCCATTGTATATAGTGCCACCTTAAGTGATAGTGATCTGGAAGAGGGAGAGAGTTCCCCCATTGATCGTAACTTTGTTGCGTTTATGGCATGTCATGTGAGCGACGACGATTCTCATGTGAATGACACTTTCGAGGAGATTTTGAGTGAATCCCATGTTAGTCAGGGAGAAGAGAGTGACGCGGAGGAGATAGATGTGAAAGAATTGCAAGTTGCATTTAATGAGTTGTATGCCGAAACTGTGAAAGTGAAAAAGGCAAATGCAAAATTGCAAGCTAAGTTGAATGATCGTGCCATAGAAAATAATGATAGTTTGATTGAGGATCTTAGGGCACGAGAGAAGACTCTTAGGGAGAAATTAGAGTATGCCGAGGGTGAGAGAGATAATCTTCGTGATTTGATGGAGTCTTTGAAAAAGGAGATTTTAGCATTTGACAAGTCTAGGCGTTTGCTTGAGTCTAGGATTCATGAGTTGGAGGAGAGATTTAGAGACTCGTCTAGAGTTAAGTTTGATTTGGAGGCTAGATCGGAGAAGTTAGATAAGATCTTAGGCACCGTCCAAAATTAAGGGAGATAGGGGAGGTATAGGTTTTGATGAGCGAATTGTTCCCATTCCCCCCGCACGTGTGAGAAACACTAGGAATATTAGAATAGGTCCACATATAGGTAATCATTCCCACCGTCGCTACACTTGCTCGTTTTGTGGTAGGAAAGGTCACCTTAGGCGTTATTGTTACGACCTTAGACAAACTCCTAGGAAGTTTAGGAATAAAGTTGCCCCGGTTCCCCAAACCCCCATGTGTCATTTTACACCTACTTGGGTTAGGAAATCGGATTTAGTGGCTTTAGGAATAAAACTTCATGATTCTCGGTTGGGTGCACTTGATTCTTCCCATGCTAAATCTAAATAATGATAGTGTTGCCATGTCTATCATATGCTAGTTTGCTTCATGATATATTCATTGGTAGTATAATGACTTGTATATCATTTTGTATTATAGTTTTTCATTTGTTTGAGTCCTATTGAAAAATACAAAAAAAAAATTGTTTTTGAGAACTTTTGAAAAATAATAAAAAAAATTATTTGAGTCAAAATATGTTTGAAAAGTCAAAAAGATTTTTGATTTTTGTTTTTGAGTTTACATGTTTGATGTGGCATATTGGTGTGCTTGGACCACCCATCGTTTCATATCCACGTGGCTAGGACATTTGGTCATTATTATTGATACTTAGAATGATCTTAACCATTGTTTATATGGGGTTGTTTCGAAGTTGATATACATTATGATTCGACTTTGTATATATGCCAACATTGCACACATGCACGAGTTTATATGGATGTTTGACCTCTCTTGTATATTTGAATTTGGTGAGACATTCTTATCTCAATCTTGTCATCTATGCTTAAGTAGACTTAAGGAGAAGTGTGCATGTAAGAATCGTTTATCGTGAGGATTTGAATTGATACTTAATTGAAAAAATGATGAGTGATTCACGGGAAAGGGCTGCGCGAGTTCAAAATTAACTCGTCGTGAAAGCCACCGTTTAAAAGAGCCCAAAGGAAAAAGCAAAATGCTAAGAAAAAGGGTCAATAAGATTTTCTCTAAGTTGAGAACGCTAAAAACCTCAAAAGAACTTGAAAAAGTATGTTTATGAGGGAGTTTGGTTGGAGAAAATTTAAACGGGTTTGCACAACTAATCCTAATGTTGAAACATTGCAATTTGACGCTATTGTTTGTAGAATCGTCAAAATTCTGGATTTGTGTGCATCTAGTATGTTTAGTTCATTAAGCTCACACTTAAATTGTCATATGACTATGATAAAGTTTGATGATTTATCGCTATCAATTAGAGCTTCTTGATCTTTTCGATGTGTTGGAATTGTTACTCATTTGTTGTAGTTTCACGTTCATACATTCCATGTCCATGTTTGAGCACATAGATACTATGTTTACATGTAACTCACATTATTAGTTTTTATTCGTTTTTGCGTTTTGGGTAGAAAGCTTACTGTTTTAACACTGTTTTGCTGTTGTCAGGCCCTTCCTGGAATTTTTTTCTGGAAATTTCTTCACTGGGCAAAAATATAAGATATTTATAGGAAACTAGAAAAATTTGGCCTGTCGCGAGAACGAGTTCTCGCGACATTATCATGTCGTGCGAAGTCTCGTTCGAGCGACGTCCCTGGCTCGTTCGAATGACAGTCTGGGATTTTTTGCTTCTTTTGTTTGCAGTCCACTGGTTTATTTTGTGATATTTTGTGGTATTGCTGGAAGCTTTCTGGACTGACTAGTTTATATGAAGGTTGTATTGTTTCAAAATGGATATTTTGCATATGATTCCGTTTATCACACCTGATTAGATTGCTATATTCTTTGTGTGATTCATTTGTTTACTAGCTACTGATTTTTCCTTGATCATATTTAGCTGGTTGTTTCATGATTATCTAGCGATTTTTATTTCATATATATTCATGCTAGATACTTGATTGATTCCTTTATCTTTTCACCGGATTGTCTATTCGAGACAAAAAGGGGGAGAGATGTATGTGATATAGGAGGAGATTTGTTGAGATTTGAGTTTTGTTGAGCATGTTTTTGATTACATATTTTACAAATTGATATTACAAATTGGTAGTACACATTGGTATCATTTTGTTGCTTAATTGTTTAACAAATAATTTCTCAGAGTTTATTCATATTGGTATCTATGGTCAAATTGGTATCATTTGGATATATATATATATATATATATATATATATACTGGCTTCATTTGTTCCTTCTTACTTCACTGGGTATTTGTTTGTCTATTTCATGTGTGTAGGTATGCTTCAGCGATTCAAGATTTCAAGTCTACATCACATTCAGATAGTTCATGCTTGCCGGTGCTACATATCCTTGTTCGTGTACTGTATTTTTTTATTTTGGGTTTATAGGATGGGATTTAGGCGTCATACGACTTGACGGTCCGGCTTAGGTATTTCACTGGTGTAGTTTTGTCCCGAAATAGTCAAAGGGAGATATTTGTAAGGACATAAATTTTCTATTAAGTCCCTGTATTGTTTTGACTTAATTCCGTGAACAAAACTGTGTTTGTAATATGTCTTAGGGAGATTTTATTTTGTCACGATCCCACTTGGTCTATGACATATTAAAGAAACTGAAGACGTTGCGGCAAAGCTTCAAAGAATTAATCATTCCGAAGTTTAATTGGTGCAAGTTTATTCGTCTTCAAGTTTATTGCATTCCGAGATCACACCGGTATGCATGCATATAATTAATGGTGCTCGGAATAATATTTATAAAAGGATAAGGATTTAATTTTATAAGAAAAATATTTTGAAAGTGTTTTAAATGTTTTAAACTACGTTTTATTCTAATAAGCTCGAAATAGAGTTTGACTTAATTGAATCTCTTTTGGAAGAGACGTTTTAAAGAAAAAGTCAAAATGTCACCCGCGTCGTTCAAACGACAAGCTGGCTCGTTCAAGAGAGATAGCCATGTCGCGCGAACGACAGGTCGATCTTGTTCGAGTGACACAGTTTTCGAGGCGGTGAATTTTTACTATTTAAAGCGTGGTTTCGTCAGAATTAATAAGTGTGCATTCTGGAAAAATAGTTTACGATCCAGAAACGTGTTTGCACATATTTTTCTAAGGTTTCAAAGCTTAAACACATCCTTAGAGTTTGCAAAGATCCGAGTTATCATTACTATATGTTTATGTAATCTTGCTGCACCAAGAATGTTTGTTCTATACTTGAACGTCTGGGTTTTGCGGTGAAGAAAAGAGAAGGACTTCTTGTTCGACATTGTAGACATATCAAAGCCATTTGGTGGACACCGAGACATATGTGGACGCGTGTGTTGTGGAAAGGTATCGTGGAAGAAGGACTTTCTGCGTGGGCACTGTGAGAGGAGTGGTTGAAGATCAGAAGAGCGTCAAGACCCGTGGGGATCGAGTCGTTGAGTGAGTCTTTGTCTGTTCGTAGTAATTCCATATTTATAGTGATTGTCTGAATTGGGTCGTCCGAGGTTGTTTTCACGTCTTGGGTTTTTTTTCTCGTACATCCAGCGTTGTGAGTATTCTTTACTTTACTTTACATGCTTTAATCACTAGATGCATGTTTAGGATTAATCAAGATAAAATTGGTTTAAAGTAAAAATTATTTTTTCACAACTTGGTTTGGTGTTAATTAAAAGTTGGATAATTTTTTGGTGAAAATTTGTTTGATTTGAAACACACGCATAAGGACCACTCTTTCACGAATGGTGAAAGAGGTGGATAAGAATAGTAGAAACTTTCTAAAGAGACGCGGACCGGTAGTGCGAACTAGTGGTTTTGCCTAACGACAAAATTATTTATAGATTATGAAGGTGTGAACGGGCAGTCGAGAGACTCGACGATGAAGCCGACCCGGTGTATGAATGCTTACTGGTGGATAACCAGGGGCAATGCCTAGTAATTGATAATTCAGGGATTCAGGAGTTCGTAGAGGAAGTGCCAAAATGTATGAAAGATGGCCTTAGGCCACAGATCCAGGAATTGGAAAAGATCGATTTGGCAAGGGAATGTGGGGATCCGAACCCCATTTTTATTTCGAAGGGCTTAAAGGGAGCCCCTCGAGAGGAGTTAATCATACTACTGGTTGAGTTCAAAGATGTCTTTGCATGGAAGTACACCGAGATGCTGGGGGTTGACACGGGGGTACACTGCCACAGACTGAACGTCTTGCCCTAAGCAATCCCAGTGAAACAGGCCACTCGAACATACAAAGCGGAGTTGGATTTGAAGATCAAGGAAGAAGTACAGAAGCTGCTCACGGCGGGGTTTATAGTGCTGATACAACATCCGATATGGTTGTCCAGTATTGTACCTGTGGAAAAGAAAGACAAAAGCCAAATCTGGATGTGTAGATTTCAGAGATCTGAACAGGGCGTGCCCGAAGGACGAATTCCCACCGCCCTCCATTGCTAGCTTGATCGACGCGATATTAGGTCACGAGATGTACAGTTTCATAGACGGGTATGTGGGCTATAATCGGATAAAAATGGATCCTGCTGACGCGGAGAAGACTGGATTTCGAACACCCTTGGGCAATTTCGTGTACATGGTCATGCCTTTCGGATTAAAGAACACATGAGCCACCTATCAGAGGACGATGATGGCCATATTCCATGACCTTTTCCACAAGACTGTGGAGTTTTATGTCTACGACTTGGTGATTAAGTCTAGGAAGGAAGAATCCCACCTAGACGACTTGAGGAGGGTATTCACCCACTACAGGAAGTATAAGCTAAAGATGATCCCCCTCAAATGCGCCTTTGGGGTAACGAGCAGGAAATTCTTGGGGTTCGTGGTAAACCGCCAGGGGGTGCAAATGGACTTGGATAAACTACGTGCCATCCTTGATATGCCAAGACCAAAATTCGCGAAAGAGCTAAAGAGTTTCCTTGGTAAGGTGTCCTACTTGAGGCGGTTCATCCCGGCGCTGGCTGAGGTGACCCATCCATTGATGGATCTGCTGAGGAAGGGCATGAAGTTTGCATGGAAAACAGTGCACCAGGAGGCCATGGACAAGTTGAAGGCACTACTTACCTCCCCTCAAACAATGATCCCTCCAAAGGCAGGTACCCCTTTACGCTTATATCTTACGTCAACAGAACGCTCCATTAGGGATTTGTTGGCCCAAGAGAGTGACGTCATTGAAAAACCTGTTTACCATCTAAGTAGAATTATACACGGGCCTGATGCCAGATACACTAGCATCGAGAGGCATTGTTTAGCCCTCGTATTTGTAGCATAAAAGATCAGACCCTACCTGTTATCATTCACGGTCCATATTGTAACTCGATGTGACCCCATAAAGTTTTTACTTTCTATAACTGTATTGATAGGCAGGGCAGCTAGATGGTTCTTAATCCTCTCAGAGTACAATCTCAAGTGCGTGGTCCTCCGGGCCATCAAAAGTCAGGCATATGCAGATCTGTTGGCCATTTTCCCATCTGGGACATTCAAACCGCCTATTGAAGAGCTCCCGGGTGATGACCTTCAGGCCAATTTCGTAGCATCCAGCCTGGACGAATGGAGTATGGAGTTCGACGGCTCTTCAACCGAGAAAAAAAAAGGAGCGGGGGTCATTCTTCGAAGAGGCAGTGAAGAGGTTCACCTTTCTTTAAAATTGGAGTTCGAATGCTCAAATAATGAAGCTGAGTACGAGGCACTGGTCCTTGGGTTACTTGAAGTGCTGAGGAGGGGCATCTAAGTTCTAACAATCAAAGGGGATTTAATCTTGGTGGTGAATCAAGTGACATGGGAGTTTACACTGAAGCACATGAGTTTAGAGCCTTATCGCACGATCATCCAACGATTACTAGGTCAGTTTGAGATGGTAACGATAAAGAGGCATCCCCGAACGATGAAAAGGCATGCGGATGCCTATGCCACCATCGCACATAAGATTTCCTTTGACGGAGAGTCAACCGTGGTCCGAATCACAAAGAGAACTGCACCCTCGACGGTATCTGAGATGCTGCCATCAGAAGACAAAGATGATTGGAGACGCAAAATCAGAAAGCAGCTAGAGAGAGGGGAAGGACAACTTAGCTTGGCCGACTTATCACAATACTTTGTTGCCAGGGGCAACTTATATTTCAAGAACAAAGGGGGTTGGCTGTCCAGGTGTGTGGACCCTGAAGAGGCTAAGAAAAGATTGATAGAAATACATGAGAATAGTTGTGAGACCATCGAGATCCCTCTGTATAGAAGGATACAATGGGCGGGGTACTACTGGCCCTCGATGAGATAAGAAGCCGCCGCAATACAAAGAGAATGCTCGAAGTGCTGCCTTTTCTATCAAGCGACAGAGTGCAACTTCATTGACCAACCGTAAGACTGGAGACAACCCTATATGGACTTCTTGATAGATGGAGTAGTGCCAACAGATACGAAGATAAAGAGGTGAGCACCGAGGTACTTCGAGCAACATGGCGGATGTACCGACGAGGCTATTGAAGCCCTTATACTTTTGACTCAATTGAGTCTATATTGTATAAGTGCTCATCTAGTTTGGAAATTGTGACAAAATTATGTCCTCCCTAGTATCCAAAGAACCTCAGTACGCTTGGATGACCGACCAAAAAGCAAGGAAAGCAAAGTACTCTCGACTCCGGGTATGTAGGACAACCCACCAAATAGCTGCCAAGCCATGGGAGGAGGTTGGGGGACCAGAGTCGACGAGGTTAGGTCCCGGCGCCCGTATGAATGTATATATTTTTAAACTTATTCTTAGCTTGGCTCTCATTTCAGGAACGGACGCTGAACGGGCTGAAGCTTCTGTCAGAAGTTGGTTTGCTACTTCATCTCTCTATCTTGTTTTGATCAAGATCAAATTGCCAACACTCACACACAGTAGTATTTATTTTTTGCATATCATACTGCATAATAATGTGTGTACATATGTTGAGTTTGTTTAAATCCCTAAGTTGGAATTTTAATAATTTTTTGGGATTTTTTAAACATTTTTTAAATAAGGTTTTATTAATAAAAACTTGATTTAAAAGTTTTGTGGTCAATTTGTAAATATTTTTTGTTGGGTATTTTGGCCTAATGTTACCTTGGGTAGAATCCGAAAGCGGAGTAAACTTTAGGGTGTGTTTTTAATTAGTTTAAGATGCGCGTTTCATATCCTGTTATCTTCCAACACCTGTCTTCATCTGATTGGCTGAAACTGTGTTTGTTTACTGAGTTAAAAACGCATATGTTTGTAGCCCTTGGGTCATTATCTATCGACGATCTGCATGTCGTCTTGGTGAATCCCAGTACGACTTTCTAAACCAATTAGGATTTGTTTAAGCACCACCTTATTAGAACCCTTCGATCAAAGTCAATTTGACTTGACTTAATACTGGCCCTTGGTTTTGATCGAGCCTCTCGAACCTTCTCTTCACCCTATAAAAGGGACCTTACTCTCAGACTTCGAAGACTTTTGCCATTTTCATTTCCTCTGAGAAATAGAGAGAGAAGAGAGAAGAGAGAAGAGAGGGAAGAGAGAAAACAGAGAGAAGAGAGAGAGTTAGAAACCCTAACCTTGTTTCGTCAAAGCCTCTTCCATCCAAACTCAAACACTTCTTCAAAACTCCATATCCAAAACACTACCATGAGTGTTCTTAAGTGATTGAGAGTTTGAGTTGAGTTTGTAATTGTTGCTGTAACCTCTTGTTCGTTAGATCTTGTTTTCAACTTAAACGTTTACTCAGATCTACTTTCTGATTTCATAGAAATTTCAGATCTGAGTTATTCATGTTACATTACACTTAGTTTCATTCTTTATTTCTCATCTTGATAAATATATTGTTGATTATTTTCCATAAAACGTTTGCTTACTTTGAAATCAACAATAAATGCTTTCTGTTTCTAGTTCTTGTAAAACTAAACCTTTGACCTAGTTGGAATCACACTTGGAGGTTTTCAATCTCGAAAAACCTTTCTAAAATTCTGAGATTGATTAAGACCTTGTCTGTCTTCCTAGCAAGGTATCCGTGGATTCTGGGAATGATTTAAAGGTCAAATAAGGTTCAAAGTTTTGTAAGAAGAAAGAAAAAGGAAAGATCACAGCATATAGTGTTACTGTAATTTGTTAGGACTGTTTGTACTTAATAAGTGTGCGTGTGTGCATGCATGTGTTAGAGAGCACCTCCACAAACACTTTCACCCTAGAACACGAAAAGTGTTGGTAATAAGATCTTGTGAACAAAGAGTCGACATAAAGTGCTAGAACAAATCAGAAGTTAACAAACTGAGAGAACTACATCTACAATCAGAACTGCAGAGAAGTTTTAAGGACACCAGAGGGTACATTCCTAAACTTATATAGGTCTGAGTTGTTTGCATGTTAGTTATATAGTTTGTAACTCATATATTTGTTTTAGTGGATTTTTCATTTTACTCCGTAGAGGGAGTCGTGGATGTTTCCTCAATTGGTGAGGTTTTACCACGTAAAAAACATCGTGAACATAATCTTTCTACATCTCCTCATCTCATTCTTGGTTGTGCTGAGTTTAAGTTTTTTTAAACTTCTTTATAAATCTATTATTCAATTCTTGAATAGATCTCGTACATACTGATTTGTTAAACACATCTTGTGTTCAAATAGTTTGGTTTTTACGAAAAGAGTTTCTTAAAAAAACATATCGGAGTTACTTAAATAGTTTATTTTTAATAAACGGCTTTAGTAACATTTTTCAATTGGTATTAGAGCTTGGTAAACTGGTTTCAAAAGAGATCCTGTGTTTCTGAAATTATTTTCTGAAAATCAAATATGGACGAGAAAAATGAAAGATTTGGTAACTTGACCAGACCTCCAATCTTTGATGGAACCAATTTTGCGTACTGGAAGTAAGGATGATTGCCTTCATTCAAGGAACTCTGGGAGATGATGTCCGGGACATAGTTGAAAATGGTTACACTTTTCCTACTAAACCAGCCAACGAAGGAAGTAATGAGAGGGTTAAGAAAGCTTTAAGCGAGTTCACTCAAGAAGAGAAACAAGTTTCTCGAAATAATAACAAAGGAAAGAATGCCATATTTATGTCCATAAATGAACATGAGTTCAAAAGAATCTCATCCTGTACCACTTCTAAGGAAGCTTGGGACACCTTGGTTACTGCTCATGAAGGAGACACTAGAGTTAAGGCTGCTAAAACACAAATGCTTATTCAACAGTATAACTCCTTAATTATGTCTGAGACTGAGTCATTTGATGACTTCTATATGAACCTGACTGATATTGTGACCAAACTGCATGCTAATGGGGTGACTTATGACAGACATGAAATTGTATCTAAAATTATAAGATCATTACCACAGAAATTTGATAACAAAAGATATGCTATTGAGGAAATGTGTGATCAAAATCTCACTCCTAAATTACTCAGTAGTAAACTAAGAACTGTGGAAATGGAACTAGAATTTAAGAAACAATTGACTCAAACCCATAAAAAACAGACTAGTTCCAATCTGAGCTTCTCTTCTAAGTTAACTAAGCCTGAACTTATATTCCCCACTTATGATTCTGATGAGGAATGCAATATAGAGAGTTTGGACAATCAGATTGCCTTAATTACTAAACAGTTTAAGAAAATTATTAAGTTTAGAAACAAAGTGGCAAATAAACAAGGCAATTCAAATTATCCAACTTCCTCTAATCACAGGCCTCATGATAAAAACCATGACAAAAATCACAAGGACTCTCACATTAGACCTAATAGAGACCTTAAGAAGACTGAATGCTATAGATGTGATAAACTGGGGCACATTGCACAAGACTATAGAGTTAACTTGAACACTCAAAACAAACACACTAGAGCTAACATTTGCAAAACATGGGATGATTCAAGTGATTCTGAAAAGGAGGAACCTGAGTCATTTGATGTTTTTGACCCTTGCATGTCCTTCTTTGCTAAGATCATATATAATGATGATGTGCTTATGCCTGTGTATGAGAATGCTTCTAGTAACTCTACTCCTGCTATTGAGAATCATGTTTATACTGGTTTAGATGCTTTGATTACTGAGAATGTTGCATGTTCTACTACGGGGTGTGTGAGTCAAAGGGATAGCGATAATGACGATGTCAATGGGTGTGTGAGTTTAACAAATGAATCTTTAGGGGTCACTCCACACACCACACTTAGTGACTCGGACAATGAAGACCTCCCTGACATTCACACACTTTATGCTAAAACTCTCAAGAAAAGTACTAGACTAGAAAAGATTGTGAAAGATCTCACTAAGAAGTTAGAAGATCTAAGCCTAATGGTTAAACTAAATGCTGAAGAGTATACTACCCAATGTTTGACTGATAAAAGCGAAATCAAAATATTTGATGAAAAACTCCGAAATTTAAAAGAAACAAATGAAACTCTGGAGAAAAAATACAAAGGGACATTGTTAGAATTGGAGCAAACTAAAGAAAAGACATCAACTGTTTTCAAAAAATTTACAAAATTTGAAAATAATTCAAAATGTTTTGATGAATTTGTTGCTGAATCAAAAACCAATTCTGATGATCGAACTGGAATAAGGTTTTGCCCCAATTTGAAAACACAAACAAAATCTTTTGAAACTATCAAGTTTGTGTCAGGAGGCAAAAGACCTATTGAAACATGCCCAGACTTTCATTCTCTAAAAACTGAGTTTGATTCAAAAAATCAAAATTTTAACATTGGGGAATCAAGTTGCTCTAAACATGAAAGTCCACTTAAGGCTAAATACGTCTTCCCTTCTATTAGGAAGAATGAGTCTGCATTCAAGACTGTCACACCTAGGAATAGAGTTCAGCCTCAAAACTCTTCAAAACCTTTGTTTATAGACTTTCCTAAGTAGACCTCAATTCTGAGCAATCTTTATTGCTCCTACTGCGACATATATGGTCACTCTTTTGATAGTTGCTATGATAGGAGACTAGTTAAACCTGTCTATAATCCTCATATCTATTAGAACTTTAACTATTCTAGGAGGAATCGAAACAATTATATACTTCCTAGACAGCCAGATAGAAACTCTAATTATAGAAAGAGAAAGACCAAACCTAAAAGAACATTTCCTTGAAGGAATCCTAAGCACTTTCCTAAACCAAATGCTCAAGTCTTTCACAAAATTCAAAATCATGCGCAAAACATTTTTCAACAAAAATCGAAAGCTCGCAAATTTTATCAATTGAGAGCTAATAAGCGCAAGATGAAAACTAAGGCAATTTGGGTTAGAAAAGATGATCTATTACCTCAGATGAAGTTTAATGTTGTTATTACTGCTTTAAAAGCTGAACACACATCATCTGGTTGGTATTTAGACTCTGGATGTTCTAAGCATATGACTGGTGATGAAACTAAACTTTTAAACAAAACCAGCTTTGCTGGTGGTAAAGTCACTTTTGGTGATGGAGTTTCATCTCAAATCATAGGCAAAGGAACTCTCCAAGAAGCTGGGCTTCCTATTCTTCAAGATGTACTTCTAGTTAAAGGTCTTAAGGCAAATCTACTTAGCATATCGCAATTTTGTGACTCAGATCATACTGTTACCTTTTCAAAGAACAATTGCAAAATTTAAATAAAAAATGTGAATGCATAATTACTGGATTCAGAACTCCTGACAATTGCTACACTGTCATGAACAATTCTGAAATCTGTAATGTTTCCAGAATGGATGACAATGAGATATGGCATAACAGAATGGGTCATATAAATTACGATAACCTTAGTAGACTGACCTCTCAAGAAATAGTTAGAGGAGTTCCTAAAATCAAACTTATACCCAATCTTATCTGTGGTTCCTATCAAGAAGGTAAAATTATTAAGGCACCTCATAAGAAAGTCAAAGATATTCTTACCTCTAATCCATTAGAACTCATCCATATGGACCTAATGGGTCCCTCCCAAACTGTTAGTCTCTATGGACACAGTTACATCCTTGTTATGGTTGATGACTTTACTAGATTTACCTGGGTAGCCTTCTTAAAACAAAAGTCTGAAACATTCCAAACCTTCCTAAATTTTTTTCTTAGGATTGAAAATGAGAAGGATACTCAAGTGAATAGAATTCGTAGTGATAGA
This sequence comes from Sambucus nigra, assembly GCA_949130495.1. Taxonomy (NCBI): domain Eukaryota; kingdom Viridiplantae; phylum Streptophyta; class Magnoliopsida; order Dipsacales; family Adoxaceae; genus Sambucus; species Sambucus nigra. Next base: position 449,564,263 of record OX422210.1, on the reverse strand, counting down.
GGTGGTGAATTCAAAGACACTGGTATTATAGAATATTGTGACTATAATGGTTATAAACACGATTTCAGTGCTCCTAAGACCCCTCAACAGAATGGTATTGCGGAGAGAAAGAATCGTACCCTTCAAGAGATGGCACGTGTTATGTTACATGCCTAGAATTTACCTAAATATTTTTGGGTAGAGTCCATTCGTACTGCTTGTCACATTATAAATAGGGTCTATCTTAGAAAGAATTCCAAACAAACCCCTTACGAACTTTGGTACAATAAAAAGCCTAATCTCAAATATCTTAGAACATTTGGCAGTAGTTGTTATGTATGCAAAGATAGGGAACACTTATCCAAATTCGAGAGCCGGGGAGATAAAGCCATATTTCTAGGATATTCGCCTAACAGTAGAGCTTATCGAGTGTATAATCTTCGAACTAAAACCTTGATGGAATCCATAAATGTAATTGTTAGTGACACTACTGTAGAAAGCAAGACTGATGAATTTACTATTGAGGAAGAGTCTACAAATATTTTAGAAAATGACTCCTCTGAAATGGATAATTTATTACATATTGAGACACCTGAAGTACCTAACTGGGTTTCTAAAGATCATCCCATAAATAACGTAGTTGGTAACCCTAGTGAGCCAGTGTGTACAAGATCCCAACTCAGAAACTATGCACATTATGCATGTTTTGTTTCCCTTGTGGAACCAAAGAATGTAAATGAGGCATTTAATGACTCTCACTGGATTTCTGCTATGCAGGAAGAACTTTTACAATTTTTCATTCATGATGTTTGGTATCTTGTTCCACGTCCTGATCACAAAAAGGTTGTTGTCACACGTTGGATTTTCAAAAATAAGACTGACGAAAATGGGATAATAATTAGAAATAAAGCTAGATTAGTTGCTCAAGGATACTATCAAATAGAAGGAATAGATTTTAACGAGACCTTTGCTCCTGTTACTCGTTTAGAATCTGTTCGTTTGCTTTTTGCTATAGCTTGTCACATGCACTTTACACTATACCAAATGGATGTCAAATCTGCGTTCCTTAATGGAATACTGGCTGAAGAAACCTATGTAGAACAACCTAAAGGGTTCATTGACCCTAAACATCCAAATCATGTATTTCGTCTGAAAAAGGCTTTGTATGGCCTTAAACAAGCTCCTAGAGCTTGATATGAGCGTCTTTCCAGTTTTCTTTTAGATAAAGGTTTTAAAAGAGGCGGAAATTACCAAACTCTTTTTGTCAAACATTTTGACAAACACATCACTATTGCTCAAGTTTATGTTGACGATATTATATTTGGATCAACTTCTCCCTCAGAAGTCAAATCCTTCTCTGAAACTATGCATAAGGAATTTCAAATGTCCCTTTTGGGGGAGTTACAATTCTTCTTAGGCCTTCAAGTCAAGCAAAATTCAGAAGGATTGTTTTTATCGCAATCTAAGTACGCTTTAGAGATAGTCAAGAAATTTGGCCTCGAGAGTGCTAAAGATGCTAAAACACCCATGAGTACTACGCTAAAAATTTTCAAAGATGAAAATGGAAAATTTGTAGATCCTACTCTGTATCGTAGTATGATAGGCACCTTACTATATCTTACTGCCTCGCGCCCTGATATTATGTATGCTGTGTGTGTATGTGCTCGATATCAAGGTAACCCTAAAGAGAGCCACTTGAATTCTGTTAAACGTATCATTAAATATGTAAAAGGCACTCTAAATCTAGGACTTTGATACACTAATGACACACTAAGCACTATAATTGGGTACACTGATGCTGACTGGGCTGGGTGTACTGATGATAGTAAAAGCACATCGGGAGCATGCTATTATATAGGTAATAACTTGGTAGGATGGAGTAGTAAAAAACAAAACTGCACATCACTCTCAACAGTTGAATCTGAATACATAGCCGCTGGTAGCTGTTATGCTCAATTAATGTGGCTTAAACAAATGCTAAGTGATTATGATATTCAAGAAAACCAATTGCATCTCTATTGTGATAATCAAAGTGCGATTAATATTTCTAGAAATCCTGTTCAACACTCGCGAACAAAGCATATTAAAATAAGACATGATTTTATACGTGAATTGGTTGAATCTAAGGAATTAGAAATCAATTATCTTCCTACTGATCTACAACTCGCAGATATGTTTACCAAACCTCTAGATTATAATAGATTCATTTCATTACGTAAATCTATTGGTATGGTTTATGCTGACTAATAACTTTGTTGTTTATCCAAGTTTTTCCCTTTGTCCATTTGAGACAAAATGGGGGAGAAATTTGAGTCTATTCAATTCTTTCATATGCTAAACAGCTTGATCTTAGTGATTTATTGCAGGTTCTTATTGTACAGTCACTCTCAACAGTTGTAATAGGGGATTCAAATGTACTTAGTTGAGTTATGTACTTTTTGATTTCTAGGTATTGGGTAGATAGAATTTTGATAGGAATAAGTTTTTCTTATTCTCTTGTTGCCCTACGAGTCCTAGATGACTCAAAGGAGATTTTGTCTCATATTTCCAAAGGGGGAGATTGAAGCCCTTATACTTTTGACTCAATTGAGTCTATATTGTATAAGTGCTCATCTAGTGTGGAAATTGTGACAAAATTATGTCTTCCCTAGTATCCAAAGAACCTCAGAAGTTGGTTTGCTACTTCATCTCTCTATCTTGTTTTGATCAAGATCAAATTGCCAACACTCACACATAGTAGTATTTATTTTTTGCATATCCTACTGCATAATAATGTGTGTACATATGTTGAGTGTGTTTAAATCCCTAAGTTGGAATTTTAATAATTTTTTGGGATTTTTTAAACATTTTTTAAATAAGGTTTTATTTATTAAAATTTGATTTAAAAGTTTTGTGGCCAATTTGTAAATATTTTTTGTTGGGTATTTTGGCTTAATGTTTCCTTGGGTAGAATCCGAAAGTGGAGTAAACTTTGGGGTGTGTTTTTAATTAGTTTAAGACGCGCATTTCATATCCTGTTATCATCCAACACATGTCTTCATCTGATTGGCTGAAACTATGTTTGTTTACTGAGTTAAAAACGCGTATGTTTGTAGCCCTTGTATCATTAGCTATCGACGATCTGCATGTCGTCTTGTTGAATCCCAGTACAACTTTCTAAACCAATCAGGATTCGTTTAAGCACCGCCTTATTAGAACCCTTCGATCAAAGTCAATTTGACTTGACCTAATCCTGGCCCTTGGTTTTGATCGAGCCTCTCGAACCTTCTCTTCACCCTATAAAAGGGACCCTACTCTCAGACTTCGAAGACTTTTGCCATTTTCATTTCCTCTGAGAAATAGAGAGAGAAGAGAGAAGAGAGAAGAGAGAAGAGAGAAGAGAGAGAAGAGAGAAGAGAGAAAACAGAGAGAAGAGAGAGAGTTAGAAACCCTAACCTTGTTTCTTCAAAGCCTCTTCCATCCAAACTCAAACACTTCTTCAAAACTCCATATCCAAAACACTACCCTAAGTGTTCTTGAGTGATTGAGAGTTTGAGTTGAGTTTGTAATTGTTGTTGTAACCTCTTGTTCGTTAGATCTTGTTTTCAACTTAAACGTTTACTCAGATCTACTTTCTGATTTCATAGAAATTTCCGATCTGAGTTATTCATGTCACATTACACTTAGTTTCATTCTTTATTTCTCATCTTGAGAAATATATTGTTGATTATTTTCTATAAAACGTTTGCTTACTTTGAAATCAACAATAAATGCTTTCTGTTTCTAGTTCTTGTAAAACTAAACCTTTGACCTAGTTGGAATCACACTTGGAGGTTTTCAATCTCGAAAAACCTTTCTAAAATTCTGAGATTGATTAAGACCTTGTCTGTCTTCCTAGCAAGGTATCCGTGGATTTTGGGAATGATTTAAAGGTCAAATAAGGTTCAAAGTTTTGTAAGAAGAAAGAAAAAGGAAAGATCACAGCATATAGTGTTACTGTAATTTGTTAGGACTGTTTGTACTTATTAAGTGTGCGTGTGTGCATGCATGTGTTAGAGAGCACCTCCACAAACACTTTCACCCTACAACACGAAAAGTGTTGGTAATAAGATCTTGTGAACAAAGAGTCGACGTAAAGTTCTGGAACAAATCAGAAGTTAACAAACTGAGAGAACTACATCTACAATCAGAACTGCAGAGAAGTTTTAAGGACACCAGAGGGTACATTCCTAAACTTATATAGGTCTGAGTTGTTTACATGTTAGTTATATAGTTTGTAACTCATATATTTGTTTTAGTGGATTTTTCATTTTACTCCGTAGAGGGAGTCGTGGATGTTTCCTCAATTGGTGAGGTTTTACCACGTAAAAAAACATCGTGAACATAATCTTTCTACATCTCCTCATCTCATTCTTGGTTGTGCTGAGTTTAAGTTTTTTTAAACTTCTTTATAAATATGTTATTCAATTCTTGAATAGATCTCGTACATACTGATTTGTTAAACACATCTTGTGTTCAAATAGTTTAGTTTTTAGGAAAAAAGTTTCTTAAAAAAACATATCGGAGTTACTTAATTAGTTTATATTTAATAAAGGGCTTTAGTAACATTTTTAGCTATCACGACAGGCCCCTAAGGTGCATAAGAGGTGAAGAGGCCGAAGAGGTGTTGAAGCAAGCTCACGAGCCAGGTCACATTAGAGGAGCCAAACTTTACGACCAGCTAATGACCTTGGGCTATTACCGGCCTTCGATGGAGAAAGACTCAACTAATTTTGTTAGAAAGTGCAAAGCCTGCCAGCTACACGAGAATATGATCCATGCGCCTTCAGTGGACCTGCACTCTTTATCTACACCATTCCCATTCCACACTTGGGCTTTCGATCTGGTAGGGGCCATTAACACTTCATCATGAAGAAAGATATGGATTTTAGTAGCCACAGAATATTTCACGAAATGGGCGGAGGCTATACCGCTGAAGAAGGCCACCGCGGTGGTAGTTGATCGATTTATGAAGGAATACATTATTTGTCGCTTTGGCATCCCGGAGGTATTTCTTTTAGATAACGGTAATCCCTTCGTGAATAGCGAAGTGCACTTGCTAACGAAAAAGTACTCCATCATCCATCACAAGTTAACAGTGGCTTACCCAAAACGCAACGGGCAAGTAGAAGCTACCAAAAATAGGCTGGTGAATATTTTGGCAAAGATGCTAGAGGACTTCCCTGGCTTATGGGATAACAAGATCCCCGAAGTTTTATGGTCCTATCGAATGGCGAAGAGAACGCCAATAGGGTACACACCATTCTCCCTGGTATTTGGGGTAGAAGCTGTGCTGCCAGTTGAACTCGAGGTACCTTCAGCTCGTTACAATCTACGAAGTGCTATGCTCCCTCACAGTCGCCATATACAACTCGAAGCCTTAGAAGAACATAGGGATAACGTCGCAAGACACTTAGAGATATATAGGAAGCATTTATCTAGATCTTATGACCAATTGGTGAGGCCAAGGAAGTTCAGAGAAGGAGACTTGGTTCTAAAAGCATGCACGAGACACATAAGAGGCTTGTCACTACCAAAGTTCAAAGCAAACTCGAAAGGGCCTTATATCGTGCGAGCAGCCCATGACTCGGGGTACTACGAGATATCTAAGCTAGAAAATATTGTGACTTTCAAATTGAACAAGTGGCTGAAGATCTATTACGTCTGAATGTATGTCCCGTTACTCTTGTTCAATGACTTGTTTTTTTTGTGTGTTAAACCATAGATGTACGCTTTAAAGCAATTGGGTTTGTCCATTTAATATAGTCAGAAGTAAAATTCAAGAGGCACATGCTAGATCAATATTTTATTTTCAAAAGTTCGTTGATCGATCCCTTTATTATATTTGAACTAATTAGCATTAATGTGTAAGCATGGCTTCTGCTCCTTTTGGTCTTTCTTATCAGGCCTAGTGGCTAGACTCTGTTTTGTGGCCATTGCTTCCTCGGTGTTTATTATTTTTCCTGCCTTAGCCATGATCTCAGTCATGGTTTTAGGAGGATCTTTGGCCAGAGCATAATACAGTTTCTCGGAAAGCAACCTACTCATTAGAGCAGTGATGACTGTTTTCTCCTCATAGTCAACCACTTCCAATTTCTCGTTGTAAAAACGAGTGATATACTCCCTAGTTGTTTTACCTACTTTCTTCCTTACACTCGAAAGATGGGCTACTCTTTTTACTGGCTTAACCCCAAAATAAAAGTTGTTGATGAATAGCTCATCAAGCTGGTTAAAGTTGGCAATTTGTCCTCGGGGCAAGTTATTGTACCATATTTGCGCAGAACCTGTAATGGTGAAAATGCTCTACATCTCATCTCATCAGAGACTGAGTAAATGTCAGTTGTAGCTTGATAATGTTCAATGTGCAAAACTGGATCAATTTTGCCATTATATTTTGAGGTGACCACAGGGGTTATAAACTTAGATGGAGTTGGGAAATCAAAGGTTGCCTGAACGAAGGGAGATCCTTTAATAAAATTCCTATGCAAAGGATTATTTGCTTTTGCCATTTCTCCTAATCGATCTTCCAATCATTGGATTGATCCTTTCCATAATGGATTGCCTGTGTCAGTTTTGTGCGAAGTAGCTCGGCTATCCTGACCATGTGTTTGTGCTGATCTCTCTTCCTAAGAAGTTTGCTCGGCGTGTACAGATCGTTGGACACTTGATCTTGACCAGACTGGCGCTTCACGATGGTCGGTTAGATACTGGGTATTTTTGGATAACACTCTAGGAAGGTTCCTGTTTTCTCGGGGTCTCAAATGATCAAAAGGCGAAGCTTTACTCAATCTTTCCAGGACGCTTGGTGATACGTCACGAATAGTTCATATTTGCAACCTTTATCTTTTGCATTCTACCACTTTTACATTCTTAATTCCTATATTTATGCTCTTTAACCAGACAATCTCGTATTTGGACATATATATGTTTTGCAGGGGTTAATTGTGCTTTTGTAGGTATTGGAATGCTAAAAGTGAGGATTCGTTGCATTTCGGAAAAGTTTCGTCGTCGGACGCTACTTCAAAGGCAATTTACTCAATTCACACTTCATCTCCAATTCATTGAATTTCCACGGATGCGTAGTTCGTTGAGTTAGTATCGCGTGTTCGCAAATGACACGTTTCGAGTTCGGACGATAAAGTTATGGTCGATTCCGTTTTGAAGCTTTCCTCCCATGTGAAGAACAAATGATAGCAGAAAATAGAGTATCGGTCGACCGCGCCCCTGATGCTGGTCGATCGCGTCTTGGGATTTTTCCATGAGAAGTAACTAGTGGGTTTTAACTTAAAGGACCGGTCGACCGGTCCCTGACCCGCGGTCGACCGGTAGTAGCAGTTACGTGACAATTTTCCTTTGTTCTTTTTCTTTTCTTTTCCCTTTATTTCTTATCCAACTTACTACTTAAGCCATTTTTTTGGCTTGTAAGACATTATCTTGTAATAATAAATCAGTTTTCCTTAAGAAAGGGTTTGGAAGCTAGGGTTTGGAGGGTTTAGGGAGTGTTCCATTTTCTCCCTCTGAGGGTTTGCTCGTATAGAGGGGTTTACCCGTCGAGGTTGTGTAGAACAGTATCCTCCATTTCTTTATCAATCCGAGTTTTCAATGTTTGTATTTCTTTATTTACCGCGTTTTTACTCGTTTTCTAGTTTAGATTTATTGCGTTTATTTACATGCTTTCAAGCGTAGATTTACCGCTTTATTTATCGCGTTTTTATCATGCTTTCTAGGTTAATTTAGTCTAGGTTGTGTTGGATTGAACTTGACTCGTGTTTAGCGTGTTGCTCTGCTTTGGTGATGGAAGATACGTGTTTATTTTGATTGGGTTGTCCTAGTTATTACCCCTAGGAGATTTGACGGGTATATTATGTATGCTTCGTACTTACGAACTTTCGTGTGTAATTTTCGGGGTATTTGTTAACGCCAAAATCTTATTAGACTTTTATGCGAATTTAGGGGCGTGACAACTCTTGATTTAATTAACTGTCGAAACGATATGCAATCTTAATGAGTTTGTAGAACCATGTAACCATTTATACGCGTTAAGCCGAGCTGAGGGATATCCGACGCAACCTATAGTTTTTACAGCATTTGTTAACTTAGCTTAAATACATGCCTAGATTAACTTGTCTTTTCTTTTAATCACCTTTTACACTTTTATTCCTGAAATAATAATTCGATTACAAGCTAGCAACATTACTCTGTGGATTCGATACCCGGAATGGCCATTATACTCCCTTAAAAGAGTGTAGTCATAGTTTAGGTTTTTGTATAGAGTTGGTGAGTGGAATATAACAAAATGACCGGCACGTAGGTGACTCTCGCACCGCGGCGAAACCCAACCTATCAAATGGCTTTGTTGTCGGGGATGAGTTTGTTTTAGAATTTATTTGATTTAGTATTTCGTAGTATTTTCTTTCTATTTGTATTTTTTTGCTAACCTTTTTGTAGGACTTCTGCATTTCAGGGCTAAGAAATGCTTGAATTTTTAGCGCGCGCATCTACTTTGTGGAATTCGCCACTTCGAGCCATCTTTGGGGTAAGCATGTCTTATTCCAATCCTTTCGGTAATCATTACAATTGTTCTCAAAATCCTCGCAAACCTATGACTTTTGGTGAATACTTAGAGTCCCAAAAAATTACAAATTCTAAAATGTCTTTGGGTGAGTATTACAAAAGTCGAGCTTTGGAGTGTGTGTATTTTGAGGAGGATGATAACGATTCCGGGCCTCCAATTCCTTCTAATAAGAATGTTGAAACTAAAAGCTATAGCTTTCAAAATTCTTATAATAATGATTTTGACTATAGTTTCGATGGTAATTTTCAAAGTTCTCATTTTCAAGAATCCGCGCCTCGACCTATGACTTTCGGTGAGGGCTTGCGTATGCTGGAGAATGAGAAAATTGAAAATTGTTATCGGGAAGAAAATCGTTATTGGGAGCATGAGTTGGATTTATTATTTGAATCCGACAATGATTTTTCTTCCGAGACTTTTGAAGTCGAGGAATGTTTTGAACCAAATGAGGACTTTATGCCTACTTTGGAACAAACCATTTTTGACTTGGCCCATGGTATAGTTAACATGAAAGTGAGGATGAAATGGAGGTAATATCCATTTGCAATGAAATGATTTCTTCTTTGCCCCCCAAAGAAGAACATTTCATTGAAAATGATCTTATTTCCTTCGAAACTCAATCTTCAAGCGATGATGAGTCATCTCTTGAGTTTGAATTTCTTTCCTCCTCCTTTTCATTCTCCATGATCACATCGTCATAAGTACCCGATGAATCGGTTTCAGACTTTAAAGTGTTAAACCTTTTCACCTATTGCCCTCATGTGTTCCCCCTCCCATTCTAGCTTCAAAATATTTGGGAGAAAATTCAGTTTTTTTGGACCTCTTATGTATTTGTCACCCTCTTGTCCAAATCCCCCTTCCTCCTGCCAAAATTTTTAATTGGGGATTGTTCATTTCTTATGCCTTATACATGCCTTCCGTTGTTCAGACGGAATTCTTATTTTCCGTAAGCCATGCTTTCAAATGGGGGTACACCGGTTATCCTCCAAAGTCAAATTGTAGTTTGGGTGGACCCTCAGAAATTTCAACTTCTAGTGTATAGTTAGTTAGAAGTTAAAATTGTAGGTTGTAAATAGTTAGTTTTATTTTTCTTTTTTTCCTTTGTTCTTACTTATAGTCTAGTGTAATTAGTTAAAAATTTTATTCTTTCTTTTTGTTATTCTTTGGTACTAACATGTTTTGTACAATCATTGGACGTGTACTTTCACGAGATCGCTCATTTTTGGGTACTATCACTCTTTTCCTCTCTTGAACTTGGTTCTTAATTTACATTGAGGACAATGTCAGGTTTTAAGTTAGGGGGTGTGAGATATTCTATCCATTCATTGGTAGTTTCTTTGATTTGATTACATGTTATTTCCAAGCATGCTTTTCTTGTAAAAAATTGAAAATTTCAAAAAGATTTTCTTTCTGTTTTGTCCTTTTTTGGGGGCATTTTGCCTTTGTTTTCAATGATAAATTTTAATAATTGTCCGATCCAATAGACAACTCAACGATGAATGTTCTCGATTTTAGAAGTTATTAGACTTTAGTTCTCTATCATTGATATTATGAATAACTTCATGAATTAAACTTTAATCCCATGAGTACATGGGCTTTCTTGTTCTATTGATTTGGTTTAAGATTTTTATAACCCGGTAATCTTTTGTTGCATTGTATATACTTACACCGAGTAAGCTTTGAGCCTTTCATCATTTGTGAGTGTATACACTATTCTTTCCTCTTTGAAAACATTGAATTCGTTGGTAATCTCAATATTCTTTCATTTGATCGTTCATTAATTGAGTTCATTCTTAGAATGTACTACTTGAGCATGATTTTTTATATATTGTTTTGACTCGAGAATTGCGTAAAATTTATGAAATGATCATAGGAGATCTTTGTTATATCACCTATATTAGCCTTGCCTTAAATGTTTCCCCTCGTCAACCCCTTTGAACCTAAATATAACCTTTTGTTTCATAACCCCAAATCCCAAAACCAACTCCGAATTGGAGTTATAAATCATACACATTACCTTCCGTACCTTTGTTTGGGATGTTACTTGGGATTGAATGATATTATTGTCTTGTGGTTGTAATTTAGGCAGGTGAGACTGTGAAAAATAAAGAAAAGAAAGTAATGAAAAAGAAAAGAAAAGCAAAAAGAAAAAGAAAAGAAAATAAAACATGAGAAAAAGAAGAAAAGAAAAGAAAGAGAAATGTGTATATGTTGTGTATAGTGTTCAAATAAGCTTTGTTTACTCTCTCCATTGTTATATTCAATGCCTTTTATGGATTGTATTTTCCAATTTTTGATATTACCCGCATTATTTTCATTATTCTAAGTTTTCATTCTGAACACTTTGAATCCGTACATACATATCCTTCGTTTCGTACCCTAGCCTAGCCTACATTATAACCCTATCAAGTCCTATGTGATCTTAGGGTGAGTTCAATTTAAAAGTTGAAATAATTTTGACAATCTGTGAAAATACATTTCGCCTTTTAATGAGCGGTATCTTTCATTGAGATTACAATTTTTCATTTTCTATATAGCGTTCTTCATTAGTGATATGTACGCGGCCTTGTTTCCATTTACATTTAGTCTTTATGTCCGCATGTCCCGTGTATTACCTCCCTATTTCGAGTGAATTCATTTGATGAGTGTAATGCCCGTGAGGATCGAATTAGATGATTGATTTAACGCTTATCCGGGTTATTTAAGTTTTTTTCAAATCACACTTTGCATGTGATTGATCCCCTCCCACTTTTTAAGGTTTCAATTCACGAGGTGCATTCTATAATGTTAATACTACGGACTGTTGTGTGAATTCATTCACTGTACTAATAATGCGTATGAAATCTTTTTCATATTGTTGGGCTTGTCGCATGTTATGTTGGGAATATTTTGAGGAAACCATATGATTCTTGTGGGTTTCATCCCTGAAAAGCCTTAGAGACGACACTCGTCCACTAGGATAACCTTGGGGTTTAACGGCTTATTGCATACGCTAAATGCAATCGTTCGCCCACGAAAGTGGCCTTATCCCTTTTATCGCTTTTGTATGTATCTCCTGTTTTGTGATTTTCTTATAGTTCTTCTTGCTTTGAATTTCATTACTAGGGACTAGCAATATGTAAGTTAGGGGGTATGATTCGTATTGAATATTGCACTTAATACCCTTTTAACCTGTGCATTTTAGCCTCCTCGGTACTTTAATGCTTATAATTATGCTCATTAATCAGATAACCTCCGTTTTATATGTTAACATGTTATTTGAGGTATTATTGAGCTGTTATAGGTATTAAAGTTCTTAGTAAGAAGTTTGGGCACGTTTCGGTAAAGTTCCGTCGCGATTTGCACGCTCATGGGCATTTTCGTAATTTCACACTTCGGAATTTTTGCCCGAAGTTTTCGCAGAAGTTGTAGCCCTCGGGGAAAACTTTGCGTGGAAGCGAACAGTGCGTGAATCGGAGTCCGAACGAAGGAAATACGAACCTTTAATCGAGGAAGAAATATAAGTTAATTATATTATTATTTTATTAATATATTAACAATCTATTTAATTCCATCTATGTCCTTTTCTCTTTCATTTTGCAGGAGCTTCCATGGGTGATTTTCTTTTGGCTCGGGTTTGTGCTAGGGTTTTGGGTTCGTCCCAAATTGAGGACTTTCGTCCGAAATTGAAGCTTGGGTCGCGTGTGGAACAAGTTGCGTGTCAATTGGCTCAGATTTTTGGAGTACCCATTTTGGCCATTTCCAAGATTTTGCCAACAATGGTGGGTTTTGGTTTCTACAAATGGGTCTTGATTTTGGCATGGAAAATTCGTAGAAGCTTTCTCACAATTGATTGTACTGATATCGACTTAGGTCTTTGCTCACATGGCAGCTCTCGGGTAGTACCCATATGTGGGTTTTTGGCTTTGCCATGGATGTTGTTGCAGTGTTACGATGTGGGAATTTTTGACATCGACCGGTCGACCAGCGACCAACTCGTGGTTGATCGGGAATTGGATTTTTGCTGTGGGTTGATACCAATGGGCTTTTGCCTTGTCTCACGGTCGACCGACCACCACCCTCGGTCAGCCGGTCCCTTGTTTGTCCGATATATCTGTTATCCCCTTTTTCTCTTTTCTTTTAGTTTATCTTTTTCTTTTGTTTATTTTTTTGGAGACTTATCCCCTTTTTCTTTTCTTATTTATTTTTCTTTCTTTTGTTTATTCAAACTTAGTATAAATAGCAATCCTTGTTTATTTTTGTAGAAATCTTCATTTTACTAAGTTTTTAGGTTAGGGTTTGAGAAGCTATTTTGGGGATTTTGTGGATACACTCCATCTCCTCAATTTTCTTGGTGGGTTGACACCCATTAATGTCTTCTCTCTTATTAGATTTTATTTCTTTTTAGTTAACAAATTATCTTTTACACTTTTATTTAGAAGTATTAAACCAATTAAACTCTAGCAACTCGTTTATGTGGATTTTCGATACCCGGACTTGGCCGCTATACTCCCTTAAAAGAGTGTAGTCATAAGTTTAGGTTTTTGTATTAAAGAGGTGAACAGAAAACAACGACCGACGCGTAGGTGACTCTCACATCGCGGCGAAATCAAGCCTATCACTTGGTCTTTCAGGAGATAAAGAATGTCCATCATAGAACTCTGTTGCTCTAACCGATAAATTGACTCTTGGGTGACAAGTCCTATTATGAGATGATCTGGAATAGCTATGTCGGCTATGCCTAGGAGGTGAAGGTGACATTTCTCTCCTTGGTGAAGGAATTTCTTACTGCCTGACTTGTATTGATTGTGCCAATTGTCTCATTGTTTCCTGCATAGCATTTTGACCCTTGGAAATACTGACAAGAATCCCATTTAGGTCGGCTGCTATAGGCGGAGAAAATGGAACGATTGGGTTGCCTTCGTTCCTGGCACTGGGCTCTGGATCATTCATTTTTCCTTGAGCAAGGATATACGAGATTGAGAACGAAAATTAGACACATGTTCCTACAGACGACGCCAATCTGTTGACTGGATCCAAATTTACAATCACAGATAAAAGTATAGAATTGCAATAAGATAACTAAATGAAAGACACATATTTTTAAAGTCGTTAGGATATGTAAGAAAGCCTACTTCCACTGTTATGGTATTGATTTCAGAGGTTACAGAAAACTAGGTACTCTTGTCAATTAGAATATCTTAGAATCAGTTCTATCTTGCCTTTGATGAAAGGAATACAATGTATTTATAGTGATCTCGAGATCAAGAATTGGAATGCCTTTATACATTTAAGCATTTACACCCGTACATTATGAATGTGATGGTTGGTTGTTTGAATCACGTGAGATAAGATCCTTGGTTGTACTTCTCATGTGTTGGATTTTCATCTATCTTGATGGTCTGCATTCTTTACATTGGTCGGCATGCCTGCAGAGCACCTATCTGCTGATTGGGATTTTTGCCACGTAGGAAAACAATTATCCACTTTTGATTGGTCTACTTAGGTGGATAATTTTTGGTATCAACAGGTGGGTAGGCCAGGATTCTCGGGTGGGACAGGAAATTCAAAAAAGGTGAGGGATTCAGGTATGCCGGAATAGGCGGATAGGCCGAGAATACGAAAATTTCTGTAGGGTTCGAGTAACCGGGTTTTTCGAGGGGCCTGGGATCAAAAGTGGGGCAGGGGTACTCGGAAGTACCGGGTCATCCGAGGAAGTCGGTTGTTTTGACTGAGGCGGCTTCTTGAATTTTACCATGGGGGTTGGGATTTTCTGAAGGGCGGATTGGGCCAAAAAAAAAACGAGGGGTCGCCGGGATCATACCGCTGCCGTCGTTGACTAGAGTATTCTCCCATTTCATTGGGGAGGAAGTTATTACCGAGTGAGGTAAGGCAACCGATTTTTCCAAGTGGTCTTGCCTGGCCGAGGACGGTGGGTTCAGGGTGTGACTCGAGGGGTCCCAGACTTCCGATCAGGGCTGGTCAATCGGCGGCTTCGGGTGCTTTTTCGGTGGTGACCTCCTTTCCGTACCTATGTGGGGTGGATTTCGATGGCACATTCGTGGTGGTGGGGGTTTGAAATTTGGAGAAGAGTTATAAGAAGGCATCAAATTGTTATTGTTGTTGCTTTAATTCTTGAATGCTTTCTCTCAATTCTTGATTAATCTCTTCTTGATATCGATTCGATTTCTTATGGGCCATTGATAATGTAGTGTACAATTTGTTGATAATCTACTCACCAATACACCAATCAGGTAAACGACCTCGCTCTGATACCAATTTGACGTAAACTACACGTCAAAGACCAAAAACAAAACAAATATAAATTCTAGAGTGAGAATCAAAGACTGTTTTGTATTCAAAATGGAGGAAATCATCCTCAAATGAGGAGTACATGAGGTGTTTATATGGGGAAATTACTTTCCTAGCGGAGTAATTACCTAAAAGACTAAAAAGGACAATCATTGACAAAAATATGCATAATTAGCCCCAAACATTCTTGGATACCAATTAAAAGACATAAAAGGAAATAAAAGAACTAAAATAAAAAGAAAACTAATAAGAAATATTAAAATGACAAATAAGTCCTAATATGAACTCATTCCCATCAACTTCAGTTTTGTACATATTGAGCTATTGTAATGAGGAGGTCGAACCATAATTGAAATGGACATAATTGCTGTTATTTTCCTTTTGTAGTCCCTGACTCGTGACCGCATGTTTCTGATAAAAAAAACATCTCAACATTATGCATGCTTTATTGATCTTTTTAGGTTGAGTAGGATGTCTTGAGGACATTATGATTGAGCTTAAAAAGATGCCATGTAAACCTGATTATTGTATTGGAATCCGTGTCTCTTCTTTTGTAGGATTCACGGAGATAAAGATTTGGTAAGAAAGGCAGATGAACACCTTATCGAGTTGGGACCTCAATACACGGCAGCCCGTCTTATATTTGAGCATATATGCGTGGCTTGAAAGGTGAGAATCTGTGGAGAAAGTGAGACAACTTATGAATGAGAGATATGCAAGGAAAGAGCAAACCATTAGCTGGTTGGAAGTTGAAAATAAGCTGCATGCGTTTAATGTTTGGATATGTTGCACCTTGCAAAACAAGATACATAGTCAGTTTTGGAACTGTTAGCAAGTCAGGCGGAATATGATGACTTGTTACTTGATGCTGGAAGGTAAACCTTTGTTAATATGTTTTTTTTTGTGTTTGACCCTTGTATTTGTAGCGTATTTTGACATACCCCCCTAGAAAGCCAATATTTACCTACCCCCCCTTCTTTCATGTGTCACGAACTTCCATATACATTATATGGGACTCCTAATTGATAATTTCAGATACCCTTTGTAAAGACAGTTGTTCCCTCCTTGCTCACTTTATCTCCTTCCCCAAACTGAAAACTTGACCCAATTTCTTGAGCCCTAAACAATTGCAAAAAAATGAAACCAAGACGATTTAAAATCAAATTGCACGGGATTGCGAGTTTTCAATACCCAAATACTAATCCATGCCTCTGATATTTGGATTACGACAACCTCCCATCATAATCAGTCAAACTTGTTTCCCACTCCGAGAACTCACTTCATCTGCCAATAAAATTTCCTTCCAAACATCAAAATTGAAATTGAGACTAAGCACATAAGAGCACATATCTATTATCCAATGGAGTCCTTTATTAGTAAGTGTGACCTGATTTCAGTTTATATGAGTGAATAATCATCCTGAATTAAAACCTCTATAATTTTTGAATCTGAATCAAAGATGACACTCATAAAAGTTTGTGCCAAAATGATCCGTGATAAACTGATAAAAACGAGTAACAAGTGTGCCAACAAATTGCTAGCGAAACTAGCAAGAGTGGCCTCAACATCCAGAGATAAAAAAGAGTAACCGATGTTTTTATACTTCCAGGAAGCAGTTTATACTAGCAATTATTAAATCTGTTATGTCTACTATTTATTAAATACAATTGTACAAAATTATGAATTATTATTATAATTACAAAAATAAAACAAAATTATAGAAAATTAAAACTTACTTGAATTTTGCAGAAATAATATCAGAATAGAGAAGAAATAATTCGAGCCCCGTTTAGAACAGTCTCCTTAAGACAAATTTATTCCCTCCACAACGTGATAAAGGTAATGAATAATTTTCTCCCAAGATAGTACGGATTTCCAAATTAATCAAGTAGCACAACTATGATTAATTTCTGTGAGCACATATCTGTGTTTTGTACTCAACCAGACCAAAGAAATAATATGTATGATATGTATGCAGTAGCAGTAATAGAGGGATTATTTTCTGAGAAAAGATGTTGCATTATTTTGGAATTTTTCAGTAGTAAAAAATTGGAGGGAGACAGGAATATATATAGCCAAGTGACTGACTGTTGGGATTAAATGCTTGATAGTTAATTTCGTTTTTAACTGCTGACTGTTGGCAATAACTTTTAACAGTTTATTAGTTAATTAATTCCACCCAGAAAGTTAATTAATTTTCTGTCCAAAATTTAAGGATTTTTTATAAGCCCAAACCCAAGCCGAGCCGAGCCGGACGCGCGCGTGGACCTTTTACCGAAAGTCAACCCAAGCATAGCTTAGGTCATCTCCCCTTCAAAGAGTTGGGATACCCTAAGGCATCCAAGCCTTAGTCCATCATTTGGATTTTATTAACTCACCATTTTCCCACTACTCTTCCAATGTGGGACAAGATTTAAAGCATACCCAATTCATTAACTTTCATTACTTTGGGAGTCACTTTGGGGACATATTTATCATTCATAACTTATTAAAATTAGACATGTGAATATACTACGTTAATCTCATTGCTAAGGAGAACGCGTTCGTATATGGTCCCACTATTATCGGGTTGTGGGTCCCACTCAAAATTGAGCTCAAAGTTGCTCAAAAATCTTGATAGCTTTATGTCCAATTTTCCCTACAAAATCCAATGAAAAGCCAGATACGCTCCACAGATTGAACTCGGTTTTGATCCTGATGACTCATAACATTGGATTCCTATAGAGAATTCGTTATACAACTGTATGATATACTTATCTGAGGTTGACTTGTACTAGTTTTTTCACACACTTGGTTCTGTAAATAAAGGGATCTAAGCAATGTGACTTCATGAGGGAAAAATTCAGACTTAAAATTAAGTGGATTAAGCCCTAAGCCCCCCCCCCCCCCAGGGTTAGTGAAGTCCCAAAGTATTTAGAATTTTGAGTCAACATTGATCTTGGCCTCAATTTGGCCAATTGTTACAAAAATCGGTTAAAATACTTTTTCTAAAGGCTGATTTTTTTAGAAAGACATTTGTACCCCTTTCAAGACACACCTGGTAGAATACTGGGCACTTTTCAAGAAGTGGAATTTGTAATCATTAACACCCTAACCTTTCATCTATTAACAACAAAACCATACACAATCACAGAAAAAAACCAATTGACAAAATTGAATGAACATAAATCAGATCCAAAGATTTAATTAAAGATGGGTTTGTGAAATTTGCTGACGGATTTAGCTAGAAGTCAAATTATTTTTAGGGATTTTTTTTCTCCCATATCATTACTTATCTTCTGACAGTCAAACTTGATTTTTAAGTTATTTGATATTCGAACCTTTTCCCAATTTCTCCTATAATCTAAAACCATGTGAGAGAGAGAGAGTTATGTTAGTGTTCGAATAAACTCAACCACATTTTTATGGTCTGTTCTGAATTTCTGGTGAGGTTCTCCATGTTCTATAAACTTCCGACCGATCTCCAACTATCAATTTGGTGGTGTTTGGTAAAGTTTTGTTTTGGCTTCAGATATGTTTGTTCATGTAAGTTCCCCCCCCCCCCCCCCCCCCCCTTCTATAACCCCCATTTATTGGGTACTGTTAAATGGGTATATGCCCATTTGTGTGGGTGAAAAGAATGTGGAGGTTATTGAAAGAAAAAATAGGTCCAAGTAAAAGTACACATTTAACAAATATTGAAGCACAAGACAACAAAATGAAGAAATTCTCATCCATCATTAGAGTCCAAAAGGGGTAGTATGGTAACATGCACTATCAAGGAGCACCCCAGGGAAACTACACTCAGAAAATTCACAATTTTTTTTATTTTCAATTACAATTTTTTCTATAATTTTAATTGAAATTTAAAATAATATTTCTATATTTTTTTAGAATTAGAAATGATTATTGTCACATTATTAGTTTCGATTTTTTTCCAAAGTACTCAATTTGTAATTGATCTTATCCACTACTTAATCTTTGATCTCAAACGTTTAATGCTTAATATCTGTATGCATGGATCCATGTATGGTTTAGTTGGCCAATCAAATTCAATTGTGTTTCCGTACTCTTTGTAAAAACAAATAAATATTTTTAAACCATTGAATGACTTTGATTTTAATCGTTCGTTTGCGAGTTGAGGCCAATTGTAAGTCACTAAACCTATATGTGTATGTGTTACCAATCAGTTTCTCGTCGAGAACCGCTTGATCTCGAACGTTAGATTCTAAACTTCTTTAGAAACTAAATCACAGTTGTTGATTTCTTTGTTGGCGACTTCTCGAATGTATGTATGAATCCTATCAAAAGGACCCTTTAGTTTGCGTTTAGAGATATTTACTTTTAACAATTTCACATCTCGAAAGATTTAGAGAGAGAGAGAGAGAGTTGGCTTTCTTAGAGGATAAAAATAGAGAGAATATATATATATATACACTAGGGTATGCCCGTGCCTGAAGGCACGCTAATAATAACAAAATCATGAAAAAATTTAAAGTACGTAATATCAAGAAGGCAAAAATTTCATTTGCCAACAAAAAAAATGTAATTTTAAAAAAATGACCATAATCTCCTATATTTATTAGACTATCCACCATGCTTAATGGGTGACAACCAATCGTAGAGTAATCAAAATTTCCAAATTCATCAAACAAATACTTGAACGAAACAAACTTCTTTAAAAAAATCATGACGATATTCAGGGAAAACTGACATAAAAACAACGAAAAAATGAAACAAAAATCATAAATAAGTTTAAAAGGTTATAAATAACACCGAGGAACATACAAATGAAAAATAACATACAATGTCGTATATGATAATGTCCAGAAATGAAAGCAGATCAGTATAAACCTGCCAAAACAAATGCAAATGACCATAAGTCAAAACATACAAAAAAACACCTTGTTTAACAATGACCCTGAATTTTTTCTAGACACCTATTAAAAGACCCCAAAGTTGATAAAAAAAACCATACAAAAAAGCACATGTATACATTATATCTCATCAACAATAATATATCAAACATTATATCCACAAAATTACAAATGTATACATGTTCTTTCTTTGGATAGGTTAGAACACATACTAAATAAAATTAAGCCTATACTGCCTACTGCCTCACAAAATTTTAATTTTAATTCTAATTCTAATTAAAATTAAATGCATATAAGAACAGGTATATAATCGCATATAAGAACTGTCCATCCCAAGTATAAGAACCGGTATATAAATTAAATGCATATAAGAAATGCCCGTATAAGAACATGTATATAAAATTAAACAAATATAGTCCGGAACCCATATAAGAACAGGTATATATACAAACAAACGCATTTTACAAAACCATTTTATAGACCCAATAATAGATCCATTTTAAAAATAGCCATAGCCCTTATATACGGGTAAAAATCAACCCAGCAAACGTATATATTCCAGATAAGAACCCACGATATATACCTATTTACCAAAATCGACACCAAATCGGCTCAAAATCGGCTCCAAGATATATACCTGTTTGTCAAAGAACCCATATAAAAAGAGGTATATACAAACAGACCCATGTTATAGACCCAACAAAAGACCCATTTTACAAAGAGCCATAACCCTTATATACATGTAAAAATCAACCCAACAAAGGTGTATACCCCATATAAGAACCCAAGATATATACCTGTTTGTCAAAATCGACTCCAAATCGGCTCAAAATTCACTCCAAATCGGCCAAAATCAGCTCCAAGATATATCCATGTTTGTCAAAATCATCCAAGATATATACTTCTTTGTCAAAATCAGATCAAAATCGCTCAGTAGATGTATATACCTGTTTGAAATATAAGTATATACGACTTGCATTACAACCGCATTGAGTGATTAATAAATAGGTGAATCAACATAGGTGAAGTATATACGTCTTGTCATAAACAGTTTTTGAGGAACCAACATTTTCACTCCATTTTTCTTTGACACTGGAGAAAACATAGTACTCACATGTACACTTGAATTGCTTCCTGAAGAAATGCTCTCAGTATCAGATCGAATCAGTATCAGATCGAATAGGTGAATCAATTAATTTTTTAGGTCCACCAAGCCATCGTATCACCGATAAAATCACCGGTAAAATCAACATTCCTTGTAAAAAAAATTACCTATCGTAATCTACCAAGCCATCGTTGTTGATCCATAGGTTTCTCCGGCGTCGTCCCCTTCCTCCTCTCCGACATACATTTTCTGGCATAACTCAAGCTATTTACCGCCGACCGTCCTTGAAAAGAAACGCCAATGTATATACTTTTATTTCAAACAGCTGTATTCCAAATATGGCTCAAAAAACATATGTATATACCTGTTTAAAGCAAATACGCATTAAGCGATTGAATTGAAAAAATGATTTATTTAAAAAAACAATTGATGTTCATACCTGTTCCGATGCAATTGATTTCGTATATGTATAGTTTGGTGCGGCTGAACAACAAAATCACAAAAGAATATCAAATTGATTTCGCCTACGTATAGTTTGAACAACAAATTGATTTCGTGAATAAACAAATAGGCATAACCCAATAGAAGAGAGAGATAAAACCTGTAAAATGGAGAAGTGGTAGAAAATGGGGTTTTGAGATTGAAAAGGAGAGCATTTCGAGTTTATGGTGTGGGGTTCAGATTTTGAGATAAAATTTGGGGGAGATATGAAACAGGTGTATTGTCGTGAAAGAAGGGTGTGGTGGGAGAGTACAAAGGAAGGTAATTTACCAAAATATCCATTATGTTTGAATTAAAGTGAAAGAGGGGGAATTAATTAGTGAGAAGGAAAAGAGGGGGAATTCAAAAATTTCAAGGACAATATAGGAAGTGCACACAAAAATTTTCTCATGACATCATACTTCAATCTTATGACATATATAAATTTTCTACTTTATTATATATATATATATATATATATATATAGAGAGAGAGAGAGAGAGAGAGAGAGAGAGAGAGAGTTGGCTTTCTTAGAGGATAAGAGAGAGTTGGCTTTCTTAGAGGATATATATATGAGAGAGAGAGAGAGAGAGAGAGAGAGAGAGAGAGAGAGAGAGAGAGAGAGAGAGAGAGAGTTGGCTTTCTTAGAGGATAAGAGAGAGTTGGCTTTCTTAGAGGATATATATATATATATATATATATATATATGTGTGTGTGTGTTTCAGTACATACGAAGTATATATACCGATTTTTTTAAAATAGTAAAAAAATTATTCTTCAATTGAGTTTTTTTTGTTGGTATTTAAATATTTCAAATGACCCATATAAAAAAAATGAGCTCAAAATAATTTTTTTTCCTATTTTAAAAAAATCAGTCAAACTTTCACACGTTTTAAAGCACTTTAAAAGTTGTGAAAGTTTGATCGATTTTTTTAAAATAGCAAAAAAAGTTATTTTGAGCTAATTATTTTGATATGGGTTCCTTGGAATCTTTAAATACCACATAAAAAAATTGAACTCAAAAATATATTTTTTAATATTAAAAAAAGGTTTGCGCTATCAAGTATGTATACTTACCAAGTATACATACCGATTCTTTTAAAATTGTAAAAAAATATTTTTCGGCTTAATTTTTTTATATGACATTTAAACATTTCAGGGGACCCATATAAAAAAAATCAGTGCAAAATAACCTTTTTTTTTATTTTTAAAAAATTAGTCAAACTTTCGGATAAGCTGCGAAAGTTTGATCGATTTATTTAAAATAACAAAAGAAGTTATTTTGAGCTGAGTTTTTTATACGTACACCTTGAAATGTTTTAATATCACACAAAAAAATTCAACTCAAAAATAATTTTTTAATATTTAAAAAAAAAGAGTTTGCGCCAGCAGTATTTATACTTGATATGTATGTGAGCAGTTCTCTTTCTTCGAACATAACGTTGAGTTTGTGAAAATGTAAATTTGTAATTAATATTAGTTGGCTAGTTCCCGTGATAAGACGTTTGAGTAGTTGAGTG
Source organism: Sambucus nigra (assembly GCA_949130495.1). Lineage (NCBI taxonomy): Eukaryota > Viridiplantae > Streptophyta > Magnoliopsida > Dipsacales > Adoxaceae > Sambucus > Sambucus nigra. The sequence goes on along the minus strand of OX422210.1, from coordinate 449,541,442 downwards.
ATTCAAGTCACATAGACTTGATTCGAATATGTGAGGCGCTATCATTTGTCTAAATGGACCTTTTAAGATTAAAGATGTTGCAAGCTATTTATTCAAGACTCCGGTTGCTATACGTTCGCATTGGATTGAAAGCTATATCCTTTTCGTAGATATTGTGAGTTGTTTATGGCTAAATAAACACACGTACACATACGTTTTTAAGATTAGTGAGGATGTTAAATTTGATGGAACAAGTGTTTAAAGTTGTCTCAAGAGTCTTTTTTTTTAGAAAAATATTTTTAAGAGTTGGTATTTGATTTTGAACAAGTCAAGGCCTTTTGAAATATGTGCAGCCTTAACCATTCGAACGACATTGTTTTAAGCCCGTGTGAATGGTGTCATTCGAACGATACCAATATGTGTCCGTGCGCACGACCTTGGCTACGATCCCACACTGGTTGGAATCATGTGCACGACGAAACTAGATTTTGAAAATTTTAGGTAAAAGAGCGATTTCCCCTCCCATTTGTTATGATACGAATTTTACACAAGTGAAAAAAAACTTTGACCGTATTTTAAAAGTTGAGAGCTCTTTTTGCTTCCCTCTAAATCTATTTTCACTTGTTCGTCATAAACTTTTCAAAAACCTAGATCTATGGCTTGATCCTAGTTCTTATGAGTTAAGTTAAAAGTGTTTTGATCAGATCTTTACTATCCTATGTCGATTCATCATTCTATATCTCAATTATTATGATCTCTTGCTCCTTGATCTAAAATTGGAGGCATTTCGATTTATTGGGAAAATTGGAGTGTGGCGTGACTTCAAGGAAGAGAGTAAACTTCTTTATTCACGATGTGGAGCTCATTTTGCATTTTCATCATCTATGCGGAAAAATTGCAAGGTCCATATTTAATTACACGAGAGAGCTTGTGTGAGAGGTATCTTCTTGCCTTGTGTAATACATGTTTTCAAGTAGAATTAAAAATTGGAGTGCTTCGAGGTTTTTTTACCCCTTGGTGGATGTTTTTCCTCATAAACCTTATCTTGTAAATGTTCGTGTTTGATTTTTATTCATATGCATCACTTAGATCAAATTTGAAACTAGTGAATTTGTCTAAAATTGAATAAAGTGTGTTATATTTAGTTTTCTCATCTTGATTCACTTAATTTCATTATTGTGCGAGGTAATCAAGTCAATTGGGAAGCATTTTGATAAAACTCGGGTTAGGAGATTTCAAATTGCAAGCAATTTTGTTGAAATTGAAAAATTGACTTTGAGATGGTATCAAACCTATTCATCCCCTCTAGGTTTGGTGTAGATATTTTACTCACGATTAATAAAACATTCTTAATTGGTATCAAAACTAACTTACTCAACTAGGATTAACAACCCTAGTTTGATCCTTGTTTTGTGTGTATATGTGCATCTTTGTACAGTTCCATGGATATATTGAGTTTGAATGCTTTGGATGCGAGTATTGATAATTTGCATTCATCATCACGTTCTTCACTAGCTAAGAACACATCACATGCATTTAGTGAATTTAGCTTTAAGATTGAATGTAATGAAAATGATGTGAGTGATGATGAACAAATAAGTTACGGTTATAACAAGTTGCTTCATAAAACACTCAAATTGAAGATTGAACATCAAAATGAGAAATAAGATTAATGTGCTTGAAGAGGTGAGTGGATTGATAAAAGAAAAATGTGAAATGATTTTGTAACTCAAGTGTGAGTAAAACGCATCAATGATCAAAATTCATCTTTCGAAAAAGAAAAAAAAAGGATTTTCTTGAAATGAAATGTACACTTGAAAAGGAACGCGGAATGTTCAAACTCAAAGAAAAAGAATATTAAAAAGAAGTAATTTCTCTTAACAGTGATTTGTCTAATGTCTCGAAGGTTAAACTTGCTTTACAGAAATGATTAGAGAAAATAAATAAAATGCTTTTTGAAATATCCATGATTCCAAATGGTATGAAAGGAACTGGATTTGACTATTTTGATTCCCCTTCTAACTTTTCTATGACGTTTGTACGTGAAAAGTAATATGATGTTCAAGAGGTTTCTACTCAAGATAAAAATGAAAAAGTGGTTTCTAAAGGAAAAGGACTTGAGAAGAAAGTTTTTCCCATCAAGAATACAAATGTAAAAGTTTGATAAAGTTGTGATGAATTCAAATGTCAATCAACCTAAATTTGTTCCAAGAACTTAAAAGCAGGAAAATTAAATAAAAGTTTTTGAAAAACGAGGTCCTCACTTTATACATTATTACAGTTATTTCAAAAGAGAAAGAATTTTTCAAAACCATAGAGAACAACATTTTGCAAGAAGGAATTTGAACCTTGGTCTAAAATGATTTCAAACATCAAGTGCTCCTATTGCTTTATGAGATGACTATTAAGACATTTTTGTTTCAAACTCCAAAGGGATTAGAAATATTCATGTCCTAATTTCTCAAGAGGAAATGACTTTCAAGGAAAGAATGCAAAGCTCGAAAATGAGTTGAAGAAACTTCAAAAAAAGGTGAATGATTTAAAGAAAACTGCTATACTGAAATGACAATGAGTGAGAAAAGTGCTATATTAAAATGAAAATGAGTGAGAAAAGAAAACCCTAATTGTAATGTTATCATTGCGGCTTTTAAAGCTTCAAACTCAATGAATTGATATTTCGATAGCAGGTGTTTTAGGAACATGGTGGGAGAGAAGTTCTTCTTTACTTCCCTTGATGATTATGACGGTGAAATGGTTAGATTTGGTAACGGGAAAAAGTCACGTGTGAGTGATAGAGGAATGGTCAAGGTAACCGAAAGCACAAACACTTCACAATGTATTGTATGTTGAAGGGCTCGACGGTAAGCTCATTATCATAAGTCAACTTTGTGATGATGGTCACCTTATGAGTTTCTACAAGGGCGAGTGCTTGGTTAGGAAGGAAGAAAGCGGTGATTTGATGCAAGCTGTAAGATCGAGCGAGAATTGATGTGTTTGTGAATGAGCCTAGTGTGGTGTGTCAAAACGCGTAAATATAATCTATAGACTTATGATATCAATGACTAGGGCACATCAATTTTAAGGATTTGGAGATTTGGTGGAAGAAATAGAAAGTGAGAGGTTTACATAAGTTAGGAAAGCCGGAGCTCAAGATTTGTGGCACTTATCAAAAGCGGAAACAAACTAAATATTGCCACAAAAATTTAAATGAAATTATTACCTCTAGGACTTTAGAGCTAGTACACATTGATTTTATGGGTTCCTCTAAAACTGAGAGTATTGGTGGAAACAGTATTGATTTGTGATGGTAAATGGCTATTCTAGATTTACCTTTATTGGTTTTATAAGATTGAAGAGCGAGTCCTTTGAAAATTTTTGTCTGTGTGCGAAAAGATCCAAAACGAGCATTCACTACCCATTATGAGAATAAAAACTAATCATGGATCCGAGTTTAAAGACTTGAAAGTGGATAAGTATTGTGATGAAATTGGCATTGCTCACGTGTTTTCCATCGTTGCAACCCCGCAACAAAACGAAGTTATTGAAAGAAATAATCAAACATTTCAAGAAAAGGCACGATTATGATTGAGGGCAATGCCTAAGATTTTTTGGGCCAAGGTAATGCAAACGGCTTGTCACACATCGAATAGGGTGTTCTTGAGATCCTTCACCAAAAAGACTTCATATGAGCTTTGGAAAGGTAAAAATCCTACTATCAAATACAAAAAAATGTTCGGTAGCAAATGCTATATCTTACAGGATCGAGAGTACTTAACCAAATTTGACTCAATGAGCGAAGATGGAATTATCCTTGGTTATTCCAAAACTAGTCGAGCCTATAGAGTCTATAATTTGGAAAATAAGAAGTTGATGGAAATGTTTATTGTGGTGATTGATGATGATATGTCTAATGTTGTGACACTTGAAGATGAGATTGAAGGTGAAGTTTTAGATCCTAATCTAGTTAAGGTGAGGAATCTTGATATAGGAGACTCTAGTGCTCCTAGGGAAACAATTGGGGAGCTTCTTTCCAAAATATGTCTAGTGGTGAACAATGTGGAAGAGAGATAAAGAGGAGTTACGAATTGGGTTTAACGTGAACACAGTCCATCTAAAACACTTGAAATCTTGAGAGTGGGGTTAAAACACAAATTCAACTTGTGAATGAACTCAACTTTCATTTTTTGACATCCAAAATTGAACCTAAGAACATTAAAGAGGCTTTGCTAAATGAAAGTTATGTAGGAGCAATGTAATAGGAATTAAATTAATTTGAAAGATTAAAAGTCTGGGTCCCACATCCTAAAATTTTTAACATCACTAGTACAAAGTGTGTGTATCAAAACAAGTTGGATGAGCATGGGATAAACGTGAGAAAAAAAAGGCTTGTAGCTCAATGTTATTCTCAAATTAAAGGAATTGACTTTGATGAGATGTTTGGACCGATTATAAAATTAGAGAAAGCGAGACTTTTACTTGCCAATGCATGTTTTATGAAATTCAAATCTTTTCAAATGGATGTAAAAAGTTCTTTTCTTAATGGTGTTTTGAATGAAGAAGTTTTCGTAGAACAACCAAAGGGGTTTGAAGACCTGAAATTTCCAAATCGTGTTTTAAGCTCCATAAGGATTTTTATGGTCTCAAACAAGCTCCTAAAGTTTGGAATGTGAGATTGACGTCACACTTGTTGAAAAGTGATGGTGTTGATAGGATACTTTTTGTGAGAAGAGATAAGGATCACATCCTTGTAGTGCAAATCTATGTTGATGACTGTTGATACCAAATTTAGTGTGCTGATGTGGACTAATCACTTGAAGACACGTAGAGATCTACCTGTCAAATACAAACATTATGGACGAGCAACTCAGGCGCCCCGAGGAACTTAAGCGTACCGAGCAACCTAGGCGGCCCGAGGAACTTAGCCTGCAGAGCATCTAAATCGAGAGAATTAAAGGATGACTGCGCATTAAATGCGCATTATTATCATACAGATGTATATGTCTACTGAATAACAACGCATTATTCTTTCATATGTACAACCTCAAGGCTATGAATACATTGTAACCTCCTCATTACAGGAGGACTCTGGATTTCCTGATAAACCTATTATCGAGAATTCCAGATAAAAAGTCAGCAATACAAGAACATTTTATTTGTGATTAAATAATTAGATCGAATCTAGTTTTTTACATCAACAGATTGGCGCCGTCTGTGGAAAATGACTGTACTTAGCATTTTTCACCAAAACAATTCACCATCAATGGATGATAATCCAGAATCCAGTAATCGAAATACTGGGATCCCTCCAAACCTTTCTGTTCCCCCAAATGTACAAGATCTGGCTGGCACAATGACTAATTTAGCCCAAGGGCAAATGACCATGCAAGAAACCATGCGTCAACTTATACAAACTGTTCAAGGTGGAGTGCCGGCCCAATCAGGACAACGAAGTGTTCAGAGAAATACTCGTTTACCCTCTTCACGAACTAGACGAACTCTCTTCCCAGAGGAATCTCAATCTAGACGCACTGAATCATATCGTACTGATAGATTTAATGATCCTTCTTATCAACCTGGTCGGACTTGAAAAACGTTGCTAATGCCGTTTAATACAAGATTAAACTGTATAAGCAACTCCGAAAAGTTTGTTGGAGAAACCCTTTTCTTTTGAAAAATGAAAATTATAAACAAGATGTGTTTATAAAGAAACTTATGTACGAGAGTAATTAAGATTGTGTAATCAGTTTTTAAAACTAAGGCAGTTTCAAAAATTCAGCACACTTATAGAATGAGATGAGTAGATGAAGATAATCAACACAATGATTTTAACGTGGTAAAACCTCTCCCAACAGAGGAAACATCCACGGTGACTTCTAAGTCACAAAAACAAAAATCCACTAATAACAAAAATGAGTTACAAACAATACAACATGCAAACACACAAATCAACCTATTCTAAGTTTAGGAATATACCCCCTTGGTGTCCTTCTAACTTCTCATAGATCTGATTTGTTGATGATGTTCTTCAGTTTGCTAACTTCCTTTGCTTTAGCTTCTTTACGTCGACTCAATGATCTCTGATCTTAAACACAACACTTCCAGTGTAGTAGTGTGTTAAGTGTTTGTGAAGTGATTCCTATTCACATGCATGAATTCACACACACTTAGATTTACAGACAGTCCTATAAAAATTACATATAAAGTCTATATGCTGTGATTTTGTTATTTTTCTTTCTTACAAAACTAAAAACCTTTTTGACCTTTAATATAACCCAGATTCCACGGATATCTTGCTTGAAAAATCGGTCAAGATCTTAATCAATCTCTTTTTGAAAACATTTGTGAGATTGAAAATCTCCAAGTGTGAATCCAACTAGGTCAGGTTAAGTTTTGTAAAAACAGAAACCATAAAACATTTTAAAACCAAATCAGAAATGATTTTCTTAAACCAATTAGAAAATATGCAGATCTAGTGAAAAATGTAACATGCAGAGTATAGATCTAACGTTTCTATGGAAAAAGAAACAATATCTTCACTCTATAGTTTAAGTTCTGAGCAAGATCAAAAGATCAAGAGGTTACAGCAACGATATGAACAAACCACTCTCTCTCTCAAACACTCAAGGTTGTGTTTGGGGTTGAATGTACACGAAGGTTTGTTTCAGAGTTGAAGTGTTTAGGGTTAGGGTTAGGGTTTGGCTAACTGTTTCCCTTTCTCTCTCTTCTCTCTATTCTTTTCTCTCTTCTCTCACTTCTATCTTCTCTCACTTCTCTCTTATTTTTTTCTCTTAGAAAGACGAATGCCCAAAAGTCTTCTAAGGCTGAGAAGTGGAGGGTATTTATAGGGCTGAGGGAAGGTTCTGGATGTTCGAGGGAAATCAAGGGCTGAGATCAAGTCTTGCAAACTTTGACTTGATCCAAAGGTTATAAAACAGCGGTGGTTTAAAATGATTGTGATTGGTTCATATGGATAGCACCGGGATTAACCAAGAACACATGCAGACTCTCGATTATGAATGATCCAACGATTAGCAATCAACCATCCAACCTTCTCACAAAAGAAACACAACTCGAAGCATCAGGAAGATGACAAGTGTAGGCTTGTGAGTGTCTCTCACACGTGCGTCTAACATAATTACAGAAGGTACCCTGAAGTCTCTAGCGCTTTGAGATCCTACCCAACCAAACAATTCGAGTGAAAACTGAAGTTTCCAAAATAGAATATTAACCCCACAAACTTTAAAATCCCATTTTATTTATGAAAACATTTATTAAAAAATGTTTAAAAAAATGTTTAAAAATATTTAAAAATTCCCAAAAAATATTTAAAGCTCCAATTCAAGGGGAATTAAACACACACTCAATTTTAAGCAATATGAACACATGTATGCACTTCTAATTGTGTGTAGTGTGATTTATTTTATTCCTTCATAGATCATTGAAGAGGATTAGAGAGATAGGTTCTGAGGCTTTTTGGATTCTAGGATGGACAACAAATTTTGTCACTATTTCCAAACTAGTTGAACACTTATACAGTATAGACTTAAGCAAGTCAAAGGCATAAGGTGCTTCAGGACTTTATCAGTACGAGCTACAGATTCTTAACGAAATGTCACTCTATCTCCAAAAAGGACTAGTGCTCTAGAAAGGTTAAGTAGAGTCTCTCGTTTTGATCATTTGGGCCCTAGTAGGAATAAAAGTCCTCCTAGGATTGCATCGAGGAACTCCCCACGAACATCCGATCTAAGGGAAGGCTCTGCCCATTCACGACCAGCAGCTCGATCCCAAGAGGCGAATTCAACGCGATCAGTTTCTCGAACCAATAGGCCCGAGGAGGAAAATGACGCATGAGAGGGCTCTATTCAAAGGTTGGAGGACAGATTAGGGGAAATGGCTAAGGCCAAGAACCCTTTACAAAGAACTTTTGTCCAAGGAACACCATTTGTACAGGCACTTGTGGATTTTCCTACACCATTAAAGTTCAAAGCTCCTATAGGGACGCCTAAATATGATGAAAAAACTGACCCTGTCCTTCATATAGAACAATACCAAGCAGCTGCCGATATCTATGCAGCTCCAGACGAGATGAGATGCAGGGCATTTTCAGGAACTCTTACAGGATCAGTTCAGATATGGTACAACAATCTTCCTCGGGGGAAAATTGTGACTTTCTTTCAACTGGCAGAGCTTTTTATCGAGAACTTATGTTTTGGAGCGAAGCCAGTCAAACGAGTAGCACACTTGCTAAGTGTTAGACAGAAGGTATGTGAAAGCACCAGGGATTATATTACTCGTTTCAATAACAAGAAACTTGAAGTAATTAATTATGAGGAGAAAACAACAATTACTGCTCTGATGAGTGGACTGTTGCCAGATAAATTGGGATACACTTTAGCCAAAGATCCACCTAGAACCATGGCAGAACTAATGGCAAAAGCAACCAAAATCATGAATGTCGAGGAAGCTATGGCTGCAAAGAAGAATGCAGACACTAAGGAGACCAAGGTGGAAGATGGTAAAATCGAAAATAAGGATAAGAAGAACAATGGTGGCAACAGGCAATTAAAAGGAAAGCAAGCACTAGAGCAGATGAAGAAATTTGGAAATTGCATTCCTTTAAAGGTATATATAAACCACATTCTGGAGGAGATCAAGAATAGCGAGGAGCTAGCCTGGCCAGCAAAAATGAAGGCAGATCCTGACAGAAGAGACAAGTCCAAATATTGTGAATTCCATAAAGACCATGGTCATACGACCAAACAATGCATAGCTCTTCAGAATGAAATTGAAGCACTCATTAGACGAGGAAAGTTGGCTAAGAATGTTGATCGCCAAAGTGGGGGAAAGACCAATGATCGAGGAAGGCAAAGATCCAAATCTCCTCGTCGAGCAAAAGAAGAAAAGAAGAGAGACCACGAAGATGATCCAGAAGATGACCCCGATCTCCCTAAAAGACCAAGACAGCCAGGGCGTGAGGTATTTTCAATACATTTTATATCATTTGAATGTGATGTTATTATAGGTGGAGATGTAGGAGGTGGAGATCTAACTGCAGAAAGAAAAACTTATCTCAATGAGGCTCAAGCTTGCTCGTACATACAGCGAATAAACTTGGCAGAAGATGATCGCCCGAGGAAGGTGAATAAAGACAAACTAGTCATTGGTTTCTCTAAAAATGACCTGGCAGGTGTATTATATCCTCATGACGATCCATTGGTGATCAAGATGAGAATGAAGGAAGTGGTGATTTCACGGGTACTGGTGGATAATGGTAGCTCAGTAGGCATCATGTTTTACCCATGTTTTGATAGTTTGAATCTGAAACTAGCCTAGTTGGAGCCATATCATAGACCCTTCCTCGACTTTACCGGCGAGAAGGTTTTTCCACTTGGGACGATCAAGTTGGATATGCTTATCGATACATGGCCTTCTTGTTGAACAGAAAGAGTACGCCTTTTTGTAATGGATAAAAATGTCCAATCAGCTTACAATATCATCATGGGAAGGGTAGGCCTGAAGAAGTTTGAAGTAATTCCATCTACTTTACATCAATGTTTAAAATTCCCAACCAACTTTGGAGTAGGAGTGGTGAAAGGCGATCAGAAAGTAGCTCGAGAATGCTATTATTCATCTGCCGAACAAGAGGAACGCAAAGAATCCAGAAAGAAGACTACTACTTATCAAGTGGATGAAATAGAAGACGCGAAGATTGAAACTTTAGACCCTACTCGTGAAGGGACAAGTCATGGAGGTTATCCAAAATATCATTTTGGACGACGAGCATCCAGAACGAACAACTCAAATTGGTGCATCATTGGATGCATCAATAAAATAGGAATTGATAACATTTCTAAGACACAGAAAGCAGAATTTTGCATGGAGTCATGAAGATATGCCAGGGATAGACCCAAATTTCCTGTGTCACGAGCTCAACGTGAACAAAGAAATCAAGCCAGTAAAGCAACGAATAAGGGTATTCAGTCCTGAAAAGAACCAGGCCATATAGGAAGAAGTAGAGAAACTACAAAAAGCCTCTTTTATTGAGGATGTCAAATATCCTAATTGGATAGCAAATGTGGTGATGGTAAAGAAGAAAAATAACAAGTGGAGGATGTGTGTGGATTTCACTGATCTCAATAAGGCATCCCCAAAAGATCATTTTCCTTTTCCCCGAATCGATCAACTAGTGGATGCTACCTCGGGGCATGGATTGTTGAGTTTTATAGATGCTTATTCTGGTTACAACCAGATTAAAATGAAGCCTGAGGACAGGGAGAGTACCTCTTTTATCACCCCAAGGGGAACTTATTGCGACAATGTTATGCCTTTTGAACTTAAAAATGCAGGTGCAACATATCAGCGGCTGATGAACAAGGTCTTTGTAGAGCAAACCAGTAATAACATGGAGGTTTATGTTGATGATATGTTGATGAAGAGAAAGAAAGTTGTTGATCATCTAGTTGACCTAGGTCAGACCTTTGATCAACTAGAGAAATACCAAATGAAGTTAAATCCCACAAAGTGCATATTTGGAGGGCGAGAAGGAATGTTTCTTGGGTACATTGTTAATCAACGAGGTATTAAGGCGAACCCTAAAAAGATCAAGGCTCTATTAGAGTTGTGATCTCCAACTACGAAGAAGGAAGTGCAAAGCCTCACAGGGCGAGTTGCAGCACTTAATAGGTTTGTGTCACGAGCAACAGAAAAATGTCTCCCATTCTTCATAACACTTAAAAAAACTTTTGAGTGGAATGATGAGTGCGAGGAGGCCTTTCAAGAGTTGAAAAATATCTAGGGACACCTCCATTGTTGTCCAGACCAGTGATGGGAGAAAGACTATACTTGTATCTGGCAGTTTCAGAAAATGCAGTCAGCTCGACATTGATAAGATTGGAGGATGGAGTGCAGAAACCAGCCTACTACACCAACAAGGATCTTCGAGGAGAAAAAATTAGATATCCAAGGTTGGAGAAGTTGGATCTAGCGCTGATTGAAGCAAGCAGAAGAATGAGGCCATACTTCCAAGCCCATACTATAGTGGTGTACACTGATACGCCATTAAGACAAGCTCTACATAAACTGAAGAAATAAAGAAAATTAATGTACTGGGCAGTAGAACTTGGTGAATATGATATAGTCTATGAGCCTAGATCGTTGCTCAAAGGGAAGGCAGTAGCAGATTTTATCGCAGAGTTTACTCAGGAAGTTTCCTCCGAAGAATAGGAGTTGAATACAGACCAACCTGTGGATGTTACGGGATCATCAAATTCAAATCTCGACCAACTTAGGTCGGTAGACGAGTAAGAGAAGATGATCAACGAGCAGCGAGAAGTGTCAGAGGGGGATAAAAAGAAGCACCAAATATCCACCGAGGAACTCTGTCTGATAAAAAATTTGATGATGAAGTACCGGTATGGAATTTGTATGTGGATGGCTCTTTATTCACTACAGGCAGTGGAGCAGGGATTATTTTAAATAGTCCGGATGAGATTGATGTGGAGTATGCTCTGCGATTTTAATTTAAGGCCTCTAATAATGAGACCGAATATGAAGCAATGATTGTGGGTCTAAGTCTAGCCAAAATAATGAAGGCAGAGCAGGTCGTTGTGTTCAGTGATTCCCAGTTAATCGTAAATCAAATTCTGGGGGTGTATGCAGCAAAAGGATAATTAATGGTCAAGTATCATGCCAAAGCAATAGAGGTTGTATCGAGTTTTACTACAGTTCAGTTGATTAGAATACCAAGATTGGAGAATGCAAGAGAAGATGCCCTAGCTCAGTTAGCATTAGCCACACGCACCGAGCAACGAAGAACAATCCCAATAGAAATCCTGGCTGGTTGGAGCATAGACGAAGATCTGATGATAACTTCATTGCCCTCGATTTGGGACCATCTTAGATGGACCCCATTAAGGCCTATATTGAAGAATGGGCTTTGCCAAATGATAAACTCGCAGCTAAAAAACTGAAGTTTAAAGTTGCTTGCTATATATTGACCAATGGCATCTTGTATAGATGAGGAATTATAGCAGGGCTACAAAGATGTGTCCATCCCTCTGAGGTAAAAGATTTTATCGAGGAGGTTCACGGAGGGTCTTGTGGAGTCCATGTATCAGGTCGAATGCTTTTGCAAAGAATAACAACACAGGGGTATTATTGGCCAACGATGAGAGCTGATTGCGTAACTTATGCTAAGAAGTGCGATAAATGCCAATATTTCTCCTCTATCCGAAGAACTCCCCAAGCATTGTTAACACCCATAACGTCCCTTTGGCCGTTTTCCATATGGGGGATAGACTTGGTAGGACCACTTCCAATGACTAAGGGAAGATTCAAATACCTCGTGGTTGCTGTGGATTACTTTACCAAATGGGTGGAAGCTGAGCCTCTCATTAATATGACATACAACAAAGTCTATCAATTTATTTGGAAGAATATTATCTGTAGATATGGTCTCCCACATGCATTCATTACTGACCATGAAACCCAGTTTGATAACGAAGAGTTTTCTGCGTATTATCATCAATCCAATGTACTGAAGATCCACTCTGCACCAGGCCATCCCCAAAGCAATGGGAAAACTGAGGTGACAAACAGAACGCTACTGAATGGTTTAAAAAAATGACTGGATGATGCAAAGGCAAATGGGATTAATGAGCTACATTCTGTGTTATGGGCTTATCGTACCACACCACGAACAACAAAAGGATAATCTCCATACATGCTCGCATTTGGGAGTGAGGCTGTCATACCTGTTGAATTGGGTCTACCCACGCATAGGGTGCTTAATTTCAATTCTCCTGTCAGTGATTTGATGAGAAGATTAGACCTGGATATGCTCGGAGAAGTTAGGGAAGAAGCAGCAATCAGGAATGCAACATATCAACAACGAATAACTCTGTTCTATAACAAAAGAGTGAAGAAGTGTGATTTGAAGGAAGGGGATTATGTGTTGAAGAAAGTGATCTAAAAGCATAACAAACTAGAAGCCAACTGGCACGGACCCTACAGAGTAACAAACGTTGTTCGTCCAGGGACATACATGATTGAAACCTTGGAAGGAGAAGAATTTAAGAATGTATGGAATGCAGAGCATCTGAGCAAGTATTATCAATAATTGAAATTCCTATGTAATGCAGTTTCTTCAATATGAATAAAGTGATGTTTCATCCAGTTTCTTTCTTTGTTGAAAATTTTTCGGAGTATTAGTGCTACTACACACCAAATTCAGAATAATTACCACCAACTCCGGTTGGTCGGGAATCGATTACCACCAACTCCGGTTGGTCGGTAAATCAATTACCACCAACTCCGATTGGTCGGAAAATTAATTACCACCAACTCCGGTTAGTCGAGAATCAATTACCACCAACTTCGGTTGGTCGTGAATCAATTACCACCAACTCCGATTGGTCGGGAAATTAATTATCACCAACTTCAGTTGGTCGGGAAGCAATTACCACCAACTTCGGTTGGTCGGGAATCAATTACCACCAACTCTGGTTGGTCAGGAATCAATCACCACCAACTCCGATTGGTCGGGAATCTATTACCACCAACTCCTATTGGTCGACAAACTAGGCAAGAAGCTGGACGACCTCTAGGGTCATCCACTGTCTAGGGAACAAGGTAATTGATACGAGATTACTACAACTAAGCAAGAACATGGGATGCAAATCATTCCATTGCTTAGGCCCAAAGAGTGACAAGTCAATATACACAAATAACAAATGGGATAAGTATAGTATATACATACATATATTTACCAAATAACAAACAAAGACATTCTACAAATTATTTAGAAGATAATGAAATGGCAAAAGAATACAAATTTCTTCATTCAAATCAAGTAGAATTACATATGATGTGAAAAATATACTTCATTACATAAAAAACCCTATTCTATTGGTTTTTTCCTTCTGCCTTTGAAACAGGTTCTGTCCCAGCAGGAGGATCATCCAATGTATAAGGGGAATTTATAAAATTTACATCTTGCAGCATTCTAACATTCATTATAGATAACCGATCAAGCATATGTTCTGGGTGAGATATCTCAAAGTTGGCATGAAGACTGTAATCGCCGAGATACTTGGATATCAAGCACTAAGGAATTGCTCAAGCAAGAATCCAACTAATGTCAAGCTTAAAAGGATGCACTAGCAAATCGAGCACTCTAGGGTCATAATAATCCCATAAGTAATGGCCCTGCTCTAATTTTAGCACACACAGTGCATTCAACCACCCTTGCTTGTATCCCTCATTATTTGACTGCTGGATTCGAGCATTAAGATGGGAAAGGGCTTCATTATACCCAGCCATCCAAAACTCTCTGGGTTATTTATGGAACTGATAGGTTAACCTCTCCAGTTGCTCGTAGAGACTCTTCGCCAGAATTTCCTTATTTTCCAAAGCAGAACTCTGGGAACAGAGTTGGTCGGTAAAATTCAGAATCTTTTTGGACATTTCTGTCAAAGCTTGATTCTTCACCATCAGCTGAACTGCTTGATTCTCCAAAGACGATTGAGTTCTTGCTTCTTCAACAGACATCCGACCAGCCCTTGCTTGTCCACGAGAAGAAGATCTTGCTCGTCCACGAGTAGATGTGGAGGGTCCAACGCTTTTTAAAGTTTCCAACTCATCTCGTAGGTTGGCATTGTCTACCTCTAAGAAAGAAAAACCTTCATCATTAACAGGGACCAAGGATCCCGAGGAAGATGCAGCAAATTTGAGTTGTTTTATCTCTTCTTGCAAAGCAATGTTTTCCTTCTCCAACAACTTAGCGATGTGCCGTGCTCTTCAACTTCAAGCTTCAGAACACTCTCTTTATTCTCATGAGCAGAGATGAATTTATCATACCCTTTGTCAGTATTCAATTGTTGATATTTCTTCACGTACCCTTGATGCAAAAGTGTGGAGGATTATTTGTACTGCTGCTGGAGTTCCTCAATAGTTCCTTGGAGATCTTCAATCATCTCATTGTAGGCCACATTTTTGGAAACAAAACGATCGAGCAAGCATTTCAGGTATTGGTAAGCTTCAATTGCTTGGTCAGAAGCACCTGTTTCGAGGATGTCAATTATCTGGGCCTCATTAAGATCTGCATGACTAGCTTTAAAATAGTCGTTGCATTTCTTCATTAATTTTGTGTCATGATCTGATAAGAGCTCCATCTTGTTCATAAACTAGTAAAGATAAGAAATAAAAAGAATCAATAATGATACAGACAGAACAAGTAAAAGAAGAAATTCAAGACGAACAACCAAAGTTCAAAATTTTATTCATCATAAGAAGGTATACATAGTTCCAAGTTACATTCAAGAAAATAGCAAAATAAAAACCCGAACAACTCTACACCTTCTCCTGTTTCCTATGATTTCCTTGGAAGGTTTGGATGAAGGAGTTGGTTGCTCGGAAGGCAAGGGAAGATGCTCGACAGAAGTGCTGGCTGGTTAGATTTGCCCGGATGGCTGAACAACAGGAACAACAGGGACTTAATCTCTAGTCGTCATGGAGGATTCATCTGAGGCAGCTTCATCTTCTTCTTCTTCTCCAGGAGAGGGAGGAGGGCCATGAGTGTGTTATTGGAATAACTCAGAATTCTCGGTAACCTTCAACTCCTTTAAGGTTGCCACCCATCCATCTCTAAAATATTTGATGCTGGCATACTCCATTTGGGATGTCATGACAGCCAAGCCCTTGTTCCATCCTTTATCCCAACCATCACTAAAAGATTTCTTAACTGCATTTTTCCTTTTTGCCTTCTCCGAGGAGGTCCTTTCCCTAAGGAGCTCCTCGGCAGCATTCAACTTCTATTCCACCTCCTTTTTTTGTCGCTCGACGACTTGAGGTTTAACAACTTCATTTTCACCAGACTTGAGCTTAGCCTCAAGCTCATGGTTGCTCTATTCAAAATCCTTGTTGCTCTGCTCAAACTCTTTCAATTTCTTCTCCAATTCCTTGGAGGCATTCACAGCTTGATTTCTCTCTAGCTCAATGGATTTTAATTGCTTCTACCAAGCAACTTCATCTTCCTCTTACTTTTGACGAGAATCTTTCAAGGATTGGGTCAGCCCAACAAAAGCTTCCTCTACTCCACCCGAGGAGCTTGAAGCCCTAACAGCTTCATCCTTCTTCAAAATGCTGTTGAAACACGTCACCAGCTGAAAAAAGAAATAACTTTAAGTCAATACATGAACATGATATTAAAAAGTAAAAAAACTAAGGTTAACAATACCTACTGAGGTAATGTGTTGAGCATCCAGAGTGGTAATTCTCTCATGAGAAAGAGTATCTTCAATGTCTTGGACTTCTGGGATAGTCTAGGATCTTACCAAGCCCACAGCAGAGCTCGGGGGAACAAAAGTTGGAACACCACCTTCAACATTTGAAGGATGAGAGACAGGTTCAGCAGGCCTCTCAGAAGAGCTTTTCTTTAACCTCCCCAGAGGAACAGGAACACTTTTAATTAAAGATCATGTCTTTATTAATGATATGATAACATCACTTGAAGGAGAAATAGTAACAGTCTTGCTCGGGGCCATAGGGGGATTTTTGACAACCTTCTTGGCAGCAGCAGGAAGAGGTACATCAATGGTTTTTGTCCCCTCTTCTGGGACATCTTGTTTGCTTTTCTTTGCCTCCACAGTGGTAGAGGCAGATTTGTCGAAAAAGGCAGGAGCTATTCTCTTCTTCATTAGATCGCTGATGGGAATACTCGACTCAGAGGAAGAACCTTCCACACTAGTCTCAGAGGCTGGTACTTGGTCAAGATCAACCACCACTAGACGAGGACGAGCTGTGAAAGACGAAGTGTAGCTTTTGTATTGCAGCAAGTAAGAAGAAGATCTAATATGCTCCTCAGCAACAGATTGGTGCAAACTCCAGATAAGTTTTAAGTTCTTTATATTGACCTTAGTTTCCTTGGGAGGTTTCCTTTTAATATCAACTGTAACAAACAAAATCAGTTGTCAGTGATGCATTTTATCTAATACAAAGAAAATAAGATTTCAAAAATAAAAACAACCTATTCCATTGCCATAAAGTGGACACCTGGGACCTTGGTATACATCATCTCCATTTAATGGAGGGTGTTGCCAATTTTTCATCACAACACCATGATCAAAATAATTCCTATTGGCATCGGGAAGATTTATAAGTAACGCTCTATTCAAAAACCTAGTTTTTAAATAGAAAGTACTTTCGCTGGTAACCCATCTGTAGCAATACATAATCTCTGGAATCCCTAAACAAGTTCCATGAAGTTGATTCAACCTATGTACGCCAATAACTATCCTCCATGTGTTTGGAGATATTCTTGCAGGTACAACATCAAAGTATTGGCAAAACTCCAAACACAAGGGATTTGGCGGGAAAGAAAAGCCACATTCGGCGACAAAAAGACTGGGGAACCAATGCCCCTCAGCCAAAGAAAAATAATCAGAAGGTTCAGAAAGTTTTTCCAAAATAACCCATGAAGGGATTGAAAACTCATATCGAAATTTGTTTAACGATTCAACAGGATAAACCATAGCGAATAAAATAAAGAGGAAGGAAGAAAATCTTACAGAGAAAATAGAGATCAGTTGTCAATGAACGACAAAAAGAACGAAGGCACAAGACAGAGAAAAGATGAAGAGTTCAAAGATACAAATTTGAAAAGTGAAAGAAGATAGGATTTTTGCAGCGTTTAAATACTTTACCTCGGTAATAGAGAAAGGCAATGATTACAAGGAAAGACGTTTGCATTTCCGGTGTCTAAAAGAAGAAAAGGGCACAAATATCGAAGTGGTCATGAAAATTCAAAATATTTATGAAGACTGATACTATGCACTCAAAAAGGAGTTATATACAACGAAATTTTTCCTAAAATCCATGAAGATCAATAATCCAAGTAGTTTTTAAGAAAAATGTTCCACACTCTCCTTCAACCTCAACTGTGAAACATTGGGGGCTTCTGTTGATACTAAATTTAGTCTGCTGACGTGGACTAATCACTTGAAGACACGCGGAGATCTACATGTCAAATACAAACATTATGGACGAGCAACTCAGGCACCCCGAGCAACTTAAGCGTACCGAGAAACTTAGGCGGCCCGAGCAACTTAGCATGCAGAGCATCTGAATCGAGAGAATTAAAGGATGATTGCGCATTAAATGTGCATTATTATCATACTGATGTATATGTCTACTGAATAACAACGCATTATTCTTTCATATGTATAGCCTCAAGGCTATAAATACATTGTAACCTCCTCATTAGAGGAGGACTCTGGATTTCCTGGTAAACCTATTAATGAGAATTCCAGATAAACAGTCAGCAATACAAGAATAGTGGGCGTAGGCCATTTCCAGAAGGTTGAACCACTTTAAAAATCTATTGTCTTATATTTATTTATTCATTTTTATCTATGATTAAATAATTAGATCGAATCTAGTTTTTTACATCAACAATGACGTTATCTTTGGCTCAACCATAGGAAAGTATGCACTTAGCTTTTCAGAGGAGATGAAGAGTGAATTCAAAATGAATATGGTTAGTTAGTTTACTTTCTTTATTATCTTGCAAGTATAACAAATTCGTAATGAGATTTTCTTTTCCCAAACAAAATATGCCAAAGAGCTAGTGAAGAAGTTTGGTATGGAATCGGCGAAACACGCAAATCCGCCAATGGGAATCGATTCCAAGTTAACAAAATATGAAAGTGGAAAGAATTCAGAGGAGAATCTCTAGAGGATCATAATTGGTAGTTTTTTATACTTGACAGTAAACTCGACATTTCGTACAGTGTAGGTGTGTGTGTGCATTACCAAGTAAAAATTGTAAAAATCACACTTACAAGCAGTAAGGAGCGTGATTAGATACATGAGTGCTACACAAAAGATTTGATTGTTGTATCCTTTTGATATTAAGGACTCACTTTACTCTTACTCGGATTTCGATTGGTCGAGAGATGGCATTGATAAAAAAAAGTACCTCAGATGGTTTGTTTTTCTTTGGCACATCCATGGTCTCGTGGATTTTTAAAAAGAAAAATTATATCTCTTTATCAATGGACGAAGCCAAATAGAAAGCGGTGGGTTGTTGTTATACACAACTTCTATGGATGAGGCAAATATTGCAATATTATGGGTTGGATAAAAGTATAATAACACTCTATTATGACAATATGAGTGCTTTTAACATTTCAAAAAACCCGATGAAACACTCAACAACTAAACACATGGAATTGCGACATCATTTCATTAGGGACTTAATTGAGCATAATGTTATTTTAATGAGCTATGTGCCAATGAAAAACCAATTCACGAACATCTATACTAAACCTTTAGACATCACTAGGTTTAGATACCTTAGGGGTTGTTTGGGATTGGTTGAGATTGAATGATTCATTTGATTGTGAGAGTGAAAGGTACATCTAGATTTACATAATTGCACATTTGAGTTTATTTTTTTATATATATTTTTCTTATATTTTGAAAAATACAAAAATATTTTGTATTTTTGGTAGTTTTGGTCAAATATCATATAAATATGTTTATAAATCTATGAAATTGTGTAACATGAAGTTTGATTGCTTATAAAACGTGTTGATAATTCAAATTGTTAAATGGGTTTAGACAATTTAATCTTCTAAAAAAATAATGAAAACATTGACTCGAGTTCGTATTTTATGATGTGAATGCTTGTCTTCACATTTCAAAAAACCCGGTGTAACACTCAAGAACCAAACAAATCGAATTGCAACATCATTTCATTAGGGACTTAGTTGATATGTTATTTCAATGAGATATGTTCCTATGAAAAACCAATTCACATACATCTTTACTAAACCTTTAGACATCACCAGGGTTCGATACCGTAGGGGTTGTTTGGGTTTGAC
Organism: Sambucus nigra; assembly: GCA_949130495.1. NCBI lineage: Eukaryota > Viridiplantae > Streptophyta > Magnoliopsida > Dipsacales > Adoxaceae > Sambucus > Sambucus nigra. The sequence goes on along the minus strand of OX422210.1, from coordinate 449,521,583 downwards.
TGCGATTGATTTATCCATTCTATTGTGAGAGTGAAAAGTGCATCTAGATTTACATATTTGCACATTTGAGTTTTTTTGTTTTTTATACAAATTTTGATTATATTTTGAATAACACAAAAATATTTTGTATTTTTGGTACCTTTGGTCAAATCTCATACAAATGAGATTTCATAACATGAAGTTTGATTGCTTTTAATATATGTTGATGATTAAAATTTTTGAATGAGTTTAGTCAATTTAAGATTTTAAAAAATATCATGAAAACATTGACTTTAATTGGTATTTGATGATTTGAATGCTTGTCTGCATATTACGTGGCATGAATTCACAATTGATATGTTAAATTCTCATTTCTACAAACATTTGCAAACTTAATTGAAAATCAATCTTGCATGAGTTTCAAAATTGCTCCATGGTCTATATGCGAGAATTATGAGAATTTTATATATTTGAGTTGAATATGGAGCGTTTTGAAAGTGTTGATAAGGGTTACCATTAGTGTGATAACGTCTTATTTGAATTTAAGTTTCATTGGGTATGTGTCAATTAGGTGTGTGAAAATTCAATCAATGACAAAAGTCAATGTGTTGGAAATAGCCACAAGACAAGTGCTTAATCGGCAATAAAAACAAGATAGGGATTCAACATTTTAAAATAAATTTCTATTTTAGTTTAGCATTCAAAACATTTCAAAAATCAACACTTGTTGAGGAAGTTATGTAGATGGAGTTGTACTTCAAGATTAATCTCATGATCATATTGCATTTTCTCATAAAAGTTTTATTAATGGGTAAAGAAATGCAATTTGTGCTTTAATGTCGTGTCTTCCATTTCAATGCACATGCAAGCAATTGATTCTTATATTACTTTAGTTGTATTTCAATTGTGAATTTAAAATGTTTTAAGTTGCTTAACATTTGTTACCAATTTTGATTTGACTTATTCAAGTGTACATGATTTTATTTGATTCGTCTATTTTTTTGTTCTTTGAGACTTGCCTTAGTGTTATCTTGTATATTCTTGTATTTTTGTTTGTACTAATGAGCTTTATTTTGATCTTTTGTCTTTGGTAATTTTGTTGGGTGCATATATGTTTTTTCTCATTATTTTGATGGGTTGGTTTGATCGAAGAAGTGTGTTGAGGAAGTTTGATATTAAGGTGGAGAAAACTCATTCAAAGGAGTGATAAAGTTGGAAACAAATTTTTTACATAAGTGCTATGCTTGAGAAAATTTGAAATTTAAAATTTAGGAAAGTTTTATTGGCAATTAGTTCGAATGACTCCAGTTTAGCCCATTCACACGACTGATTCATGTTTTTGCACTTAATTGCTACTGAGAAGTTTTGTACGCATGACTACAATGTGTATGCAAACTGTTCGTACATCTCAAATCGAGCCCGTGCACATGGTCCTTTGTTTTTCAAGATCTATTTTATAATTCCTTGGTCTCTATGCTATGAAAACTCCTTGGTATTTTTTTATATACCTCATGTTATACTTGGTTTACCCTTTTTTAGATACCTCTCTTATGATCTTTTGATCTATGCTACTTTGTCTTATTACGTGTTGGGGGGGGGGGGGGTGATCTTTGATGATTTATTTCATGTGTTTGGGGGTAAAAGGGATATTCATGTTCATATATATCATGCTTATAATGTTTTGTGTCAGGGGGAGTTTGTTGTTATGTTTTATTAACTAGATATTATATGGTATTGCCTTTTCACATATTCAAGTTCTTTATCTCATCTATATCATTGATACTTATAAGATAATTCTCAAGTAAGGAGAGTTTATCTTTGTGTATGCTATTGCCTGTGTGATGCTCTTTACTGGTTCGTGTGATTTCAGGCATAACATTGATGATTCTGACTCCAATCCATTGTTCAAACTCGACTGTTTATGTGTCACGGGTCTATTTGATTGTCTTCACATTACCTTCCTACTACTCCCACTATATGGATAATGAGGTGTGAGTCTTATAGGGCTAATCAAGTTCATTTTTGGTTTTGGATATTTTCTAAGGAATAGCAAAAGGGAGAGATTGAAAATGTAATTTTGAAAATTAATATTAGTTATCTAGTTCCCAAGACAAAACATTTGATTCGTGGAGTCGTTCAAGTCACATAAACTTGATTCGAATGTGTAAGGTGAGATCATTTGTCTAGACTTGCCTTTTAATATTAAAGATGTTGCAAGCCTCGCATTGAAGACTTCCGTTTCTATATGTTCACATTTCATTGAAGACTATATCCTTTTAGTACATATTGTGAATTATCTGTGGCTAAACACACACATGCATATACGTTTTGAAAATGTGTTAGGATGTTAAAATCGATAGAACAAGTGTTTAAAATAATCTCAAAGTTGTTTTTACAAAAATGTTTTTGGGAGTTGGTATTTGATTTTGAACAAGTTAAGGCCTTTTTAAATACGTGTAGCCTTAACCATTTACATGACTTTGTTTTATGCCCGTGCAAACGGTGTCATTCAAATGATACCAATATGTGCCTGTGAGCACAACCTTGTCGACGATTCCACACTGGTTGGAATCGTGTGCACGACGGAGCTAGATTTTGAAAATTTTATGTAAAAGGGAAATTTCCCCTTCCATTTGTTTTGATATGAATTTTACAAAAGTGAGACTTTTCTGACCGTATTTTAAAAGTTGAGATCTCTTTTTTCTTCCCTCTAAATCTATTTTCACTTGTTCCTCATAAACTTTTCAAAAACTTAGATCTATGCCTTGATCCTAGTGTTTATCAGCAAATTTGAGAGTGTTTTGATCAGATCTTCACTAGCCTATGTCAATTCATTCACGACGTGAAGCTTGTTGTGGATTTTCATCATCTACGGGGAAAAGATGTAAGGTCCATATGTAATTACACGAGAGAGCCTGTGTGAGAGGCATCTTATTTCCTTATGTAATACATGATGTTCAAGTAGAATTGAAAATTGGAGTGCTTTATGTTTTTTACCCCTTTGTGGGTGTTTTTCCTCATAAAAATTTGTCTTGTTAATGTTCATGTTCAATTTCTATTATGCATACATTTGTTCACACACATCACTTAGATCAAATTTGAAACTAGTGAATTTGGCTAAAATTGAATTTAATGTGTTATATTTAGTTTCCTCATTTAGATTCACTTAGTTTCAGTGTTATGTGAGGTAATCAAGTCAATTGGGAAGCTGTTTGATAAAACTTGTGTTAGGAGATTTGAAATCGCAAGCAATTTTATTGAATTTGAAAAATTGACCTTAATATGTTATCAAACTTATTCACCCCCTCTAGGTTTGGTGTAGATGTTTTACTCACGATCATAACACATATTCTCGATTTCAATTTTCCTACTTCATAATTTCTTTATCTAGTATCAAGAACAAAAACGTATATTAATTCTCGACTTAGAGCATATTTTTACGAGATTGAAAGATTCTTTGGGAGACTTATTGTGTGTTAGCATGAACATTTTATTTTTCTCATATCCAAAACACGTTCCTTAAAATTTCTTTGTAGATTAAACGTTTCTTTAAAAACATAACTAAATAATCAAAATGTATTTTTTTGTGGAATGTAGTTTTGGATAATCTTTCCTCCAATCAAGGTTTTAAACAGAGTTTCAGAGACAAGTATTATTAATCTATTTTTGGGACCTAATCCAAATCTCACAAAAATATTTGTATCCAAAACTTAACTGTTAGATCTTACATGCAAAGTGTTTTTCTCATAAATTAGTCTTGATTAGAGTTATATGATGATACCAGAGTTAGTATCACCAAATCAGTATGATAAGTAAGCTTAAACCAGAACAACAATGGAGTATAAATAGGTATAAGATTATAGAAATAGATGAGGCAAAGAGGAAGAAAACACCAGATATGAGTGGTTCAGCCTTTGGAGGGCCTACATGCACTGTGTGAGTGTGTGAAATCCACTAAATATGGGCTTTAATGGCCTTGGGATACAAGCACTCAATCTCTCTCTCTCTCTCTCTCTCTCTCTCTCCAATACTGGTTTTGACAGAGTTCGAGTAGGGTTTACAATAATCGATCCTTTTTATTGGCATAAAAGACAAGTATTTATATGGCTGGGGTGGTGTTATACCCACCCCAGTCATGCATGCGGCATGCATAACACCAATTGTTCAATGATATAATGATGTCTGTCTCTTATGCATGTAAGTAATGATTATAAGATATTCTTCACATATGGGATGATGCTGTTGTAACAGTTATGCTCATGTGGGCTCGCAGCCCACGCGTAATCTTCCACATATGCTCCTTCCACGCGCCTTGTCAGATATCGAACGTGTCTTATTGAAATGAGGTGTCGGCCTAGCCGAGTATGAAACCACTGACACTCTTGTGGATGGCATACTCATAATTGCTAAGTGTTGTCTTGGCTGACATGCATCAGGCCGAGATGAGAGGTTTCTCCAAGCTATGTCGTCTGGTCTTTCGGAGATGGATAAGGCAAGGCATAGACCCCCAAGATGGTGCAGGGTATCGGCTTAGCTCTGAACGAGGTCAAAAAAGCTGTTGTAAGATGGATCAGGGGATCATACTTTACGGTCGGCCTGAGCCGAGCTTGGCTTGAGCTAGGACGAGGTCTCATATTGGCATATCAATCACCCCTAGCCCTTAGTCTTCTGTGTAGATGGAAGACCGAGGGGTAAAAATGTCAATATTTATAAGTGAAGGTACGTCTCTGAGCTATCAGATGCTGATGTACTGATGTGTATGAGCGGGAGACACCTGTCATCTATCCTTTGGTCTAGCGTGTTCCCCAAGTAGTGGCAGAAGCATGTGTTCAGCTTGGAAGTTGTGCCCTAATGATGGGCGCATTGAGAGTTGAACCCCATTATTAAGGGATTTAAAATGTTTAATTCCAAAACTATTTCCCTTTCCTCACTTACGCGCTACATTTTCTCTCTATAAGCTTTTCAGTTTCATGCTCCTTCTCTCTTTATTCCACCTCCCAAGCGTTTTCTAGCCATTTTCTTGACTCTCCGATGGTTGCCGGCCTAGGGAATCTTTCCAGGTACTCACCTTTTTCCTTCCTCATTCTCTTTTCATCGTTTTAGCCATTTCTGCATTTGTGTTGCTTTTTCGGCGACTGCGTTGGGTGATTGTTCGGTGATTTTTAAGGCTAAAAAAATTGATTTGGGAGTTGAGAGAGTGGGCTTGAGGTTTTATTGGTGGTTTTAGGGTTTCTCCCCTCTGTTTTACCCTTATTAGGTCACGTCGGTGAATCACTAGTCATCTTCTCCGGTGAATCAGTTACCTATTGTTGAGTGTTCTTAGTCTCAACTTTTCATATTCCTTGCTTTAGATCCTTTGGTTAAATCCAGTGAAACCTTTAGCTATTTGCCCTTTTTCCATTATTTCCACAAAGTTTAGGGTCATCCTTTGGATGTTGAGGAAACTATACGAGCTACTTGAGGATTTACCTACTCTCAGAGAGAGGTGCTTCAGGGAGATCAGAAAGCACGAGGCCAAGGAAGATGCAGGTACAGGGCTGAAGCCTTTCCTCTTCGTCCCATCTATCTTATACCTTTTGTAACCATACGTCCTTTAGTTGTAGAACTTAGTGATTCCATGCCTAAGTCGACTGCTGAGAGTGTCGATTCTTTCCAAGTGGTAATGGAAGTACCACATGATGGGTCTGAAGAGGCTCAAGGTTCTTCAAAAGCCTCGTCTTCTCGTTAAGCCAAGTCATCCAATAGGGTCGATTCATCGAATCAGGTTGATTCGTCATCAAACCAATCTGAGTATTCATAAGGGTCGCATTATTCTGTACAGATTCTCTCGTCCCATGATGGGCCGAGGGTGGACGTTGCTATGCCACGCTCAATATACGCCATTCCTCTTACTAATGTTCTGGGATAACACTTTGTTAGTTCTTACCATGCCCTAAGTGTCGTCCTGATTGCAGACCAAGACGACGATGATGATGCAGCCGAAGGCACACTTAACACATCTTTGGATGCATCCTACATCTGTACAGTGACTAAGGTTGACCTCTTGCTGTGGAGATATCTCTATGGCATTTGACCTTCCATCCATATGAGAGAACCCTCGACCGACGAGAGAGCATTTCAAGGCCGAGAGGGTGAAATTTTCGTATACGAATATATGTTCAAGGTCGGATTCAAGATACCTGTGTATTAAGCTGTACGAGATATTTTGGACAATCTCGATCTTGACCCTTCTTAACTTTCACCAAATGCGTGAAGAGTTATTCTCGACTTCGTCGTCTTGTGGAAGGTAGTTCATCGCACAGACCTCCCAGTTAATGTCTTTATAGGATGTTATATTATCTCGTCCCTTATGACTCAGCCTAGCTGCTATCACCTTGTAGCCAGAAAGTCTGAGAAGAAAGATCTTCTTGTAACCCAAATGTCCAATCATAACTGGAAACCACGTTATTTTTTCATCTCGGGAGCCTGGGAATTCGGCCCCGATGTCCCTTGCACTGCCTTTGAGCCCTGAGTCCCCCAACAATGGGCTAAGGTCACTATATCATTTAAAGCCAATCCGGGCTTAAGTGTTGAAGCCACCAAGAACCTTGAGAAGGTTAGGAAATAAGGAGACAAATGGGGTCTCTTCCAATTTGAACAATTGATGACCCCTTATTTCTTAGAGTAGGCTGGTATGGGGGTCGATCCCCTATTTGAGTTATGTAAGTTTATTAACACCTTATTTTCTAAATGTTATGTAATCTGTCTCCTGGATGAGATGATGATCTCACTCTCTTTAATGGCTGCACTAAGCATTGCTAATTTGCTCAAACAGATCGGGAAAAAATCAACCCCCACACCTCAGAGTAAAAAATCCACGATTGTAAATCCCAACCAAGCCAAAGGGTTTAGGAAGAGAAAAGAGGGTCAGGAGAATCTCCCTACGACCCACCATAGCAAGAAAAGCAAGGATGACCCGTCCAAGATCGGGTCGAGCAAATCCATCCCTATCTCCTCAGAGGATGCACTTGGTGCGAGGTTAGAGAACCTAAATATTAGCCCTGACTCTACTTTGGGGAGAAAGGACAAGGCCTCATAATTCCTGACATCAAATACCTCTGAGTCCGATAGAAGATTTCTGGAGGCCACCAACATCTCCCTAATGAATGACTTCATTCTTCACTGGGTTGTCCAAGTAAGTTATTATTCTTTTCATATTTCATCATGATTGTAAGGTCGTCCCAAGAGGTTGTCTTGTACTAACTTATTTTTCTCTTATGCAGTCAACCATATGCTTTCAGAATATCCATCAGTGGATCAAGAAGAAAGTCCCTGAGACCCGCCTGGCTCGTCAAGCTATCTGGGACGATGAGGATCAAAAGGGTGGTATCCAAGAGCTGGAGACTCATATTGAAAACTTGAAGAAATAGCACTCTGAGGAAATAACCAATCCCAACAAAAGTCATGATGAGGCTATTAGGCCTCTTAAAAATCAACACTCAGCCGAGATTACTGGGAAGATAAAAGAGGTTGTTGATAGCAAGATATCTGAGGCTCAGCAGTAGGTTGTGGAGGCTTTTACATCATCTGAAGAGTTCCTGGGTTTTAGTGTGCAGTACCTTGAAAGAGGTGCTCACACTGGTTGCCTATGGGAAACTTAAAGGTATGAATGCATTAATATATATATAGGAGCTTGGAGATTTAATTTTGGTGTTAGTATTTTTTTGTTAATTTTTTTGAATTCATAGTTCTAAAGATTTTGTTCTCGGACACCTTTCCGTTAAAAAATCATATAAATCCAAAAAAAATCAGAAAAATATGAAACTGGCGGCCACGCTTCCGTATCGAAATTCTCTAGAACCATGGCCTGAAATCTTGTCAGAAATATCGTTCGAACGACCTAGTTCGAACGAGATTTCAAACGAAATTTCAGTTTTGTCAGTTTTTGCTAGTTTTCATTTTTAAACCCCCACTACCCCACTACTTTGTACCAGTTTTAATATGTGCGGGAAGACACTTTTTGCTAAGACTTTTCATACTTTTCTAAGGTCTCTTGAGAGCAAAAATTCTCTTAGAAAGGTCTGATTGTTATTTGTTAAAAATGTTTAATCCTTATAACAAAACCAAGTATTTCACACCCATAGTTTTAGTTTGTTTCATTCAAAGTTTTTCACACACACACATATATGTGTATTTATATATATATATATATATATATATATTTGCTTGGAGTTTTGGGCATCGTGTTCTACTCTACCCTTTGAAGAGTTTGTTTGGGTTTGCTACTACATCCCACAAAGAAGAAGACTTTGTTTGCTGAGGCGTTCCCACTCGGAGAAAGGCTTTGGGTGCGGGTTGATGGTTGACCAAAAGCTTCATTAGAGGATTCCAAGGTTCTCGTGGAGTCCGAAATTATCGTCCAGGTGGAGGTAGTTACAAGAAGACGCGTCAAGGATTGTACGAAGTCAAGTCGTGTATAGTAAGTCATCTGTCGGGTAAACATAAAACCGTACTTAGTGGACTTAAGGCTTGGGGTCGTCCGAGGTTTTTTCCATTTGGGTTTTCCTCGTACATCGCGACGTAGTGGTTTGTGATTTATTTTATCTTGCTATATCACCTATATGCATGCTTAGGACTAAAAGATAAAATATGGTTTAAATCACTACTCATGCTTAATTTGGTGCTAAAATTAATTTGGGTAATATTTGATTAATTTAGTTCAGGTCATTAATTTTAATGTGATAAAATTTGGTCTGGCCTATGTAGAAAAATGAACTAATCTTGTTAGGAAAATTTTCGGGCTTTCATTGAATTAAGTTGTTTAAGTGAAAATTAATTTATTGATTAATTTAATGTCACTTTTAGTTTAGATTATTTTAATTTGAAAGAAATTAAAATTTGAAATTAGAATTTATAGTTTGTATTGTTTTGAACCATTCTATTCCGCATTAAAGGAAAGTTAATTTCAAAGAATTTTTAAAATTTAGGGGCTTCCGCGCCTACAAGTGATGTCAGAGCGGGTTACACTAAAATATTATGTAATCTTAATTTTTAGGATTTTTTTTTGGAAAAATTTGCATTGTCAAAATTTTCAGTTTTTTATGGTTCTAACATGCTAGTTCATGACTCTTCACTTGCTATATCCCATGAGTAATGGCTTGCATATGTTCGTACTCTAGCTTATGTGCATCATGATATATTCTTTCTCTAGTTGTATGCTTGTTTGTCATTTTCTAGTATACTCCATGCTTACTTACATGATAGAATTGTGATTTGTGTTTATCTTTTGCATTATATCCCTTTCATTTTTATTTGCTTTAATTGAAATATACAAAAAGATTTTGTTTATTATTTGTGTTTTACCTTTCTAGTAATTTAAGCATAATGAAAAATTCAAATTATTTTTGTTTGTCTTTTGAGTAAATACATTTATGTGTTTGGTTAAAAAGTTTCAAAAACTCAAAAAGATTTTGTTCTTTTGTGTGTATTTTGATTTTACACACCTTTTGTGGCATATGTTTGTGTTGAATCTTTCTTTTTGCTTCCACGTGGATAAAACTTTTGGTTAATATTGTCAATCCTTAAAATGTTCTTTATGAGGCTTACATGGAGTAGTTTAAGTTTGTCTTTCTTAACGGATTCACTTATATATGCCTTTCACCCACATGCACGAGCTCTTTTGAAATTTTAACTTCACATGTATATTTTAGATTTGTGAGGTGTTCTCTTTCCAATCTAGTCATCTACATATTATGTGACCTAGGAGGACTAGTGCAAGTTAAAATCCGTTGCATGTGAGATATAAAAATGATATATATAAATATGCACGGGGAAGGGCTCCGAAAGGAAATATTATGCTTTGTGAGTGAGCCACCGTTTTTAATGGACCTAAAAGAAATACGTGGTCCAAAGGCCTAAAAGAAAAAATATGGCATTAAAAGAAAAATAATTTGCCAAGACCTATATTTGTTTAGTTTGATATAGTCATTCAAAAAAATAATATGCTTATTTTGAGGGAGTTTGGATGGTATATCAACGATTTATACAATGTCCGTTAATCCTAGTTGAGCTTTCATTGTCATGACTCTATTGGTTTGTTGAATCATCGATATGCTAGGTTAGTGTGAATTGTGTTTGTTTGTTCATAGAGTTCAATTTATCTTGTCGCATAAGGCTAAATCTTAGTTGATAAAGTTTTTCAATCAAATGAGAACTCCATGAACATGTTTAAGTGATAGGGATTTAATTCATTGGTATCTTGTTCACACCCTTCACTTCTGTTTCCATATGAAACATTTATGCCATAAGAGTGTGGAAAACATATATTATCATATCTTATTCTGTGTCATTTGTGTGTTTATATCTATATATGTGTGCTTGTGCATATTTCTATATCTATTGTGTATACATATATGATATTTTTGTTTGTTTAAGTCTTTTCCATATTATCTAGTCCATTTATGCTTTTACTTCATAATTGGTATCTATTGTGTTGCGTATTTTGTTTGATATCACATGCTTAGTATCTTATTTTTCAAATTGATATCATTTTTTTCGCATCATAGTTGGTATCCATTAATATTTTTTTTGGATTAATTACTTTTATTGTTGCCCATATGCTTTCATGTTCTTATCACTTTATGCACAATCATGTTTTACATGCTTTCCCCATATTTATCCCTTATGTAGTTTTTAGGGGGAGCAATGGTATTTAGTTGTATTGGGGGAGAAATGAGTATTTTATTAATTCTATTACCTTTGTCTATTCCTGAACAAAAGGGGGAGAAGTGGTTTCTATCCTTTAGTTTAGGAGATCTAATTTAGGGGGAGAGCGTTATCTTCTTAGGATGATCATATTTGATAAAGGGGGAATTAATTTAGGGGGAGTATTTAATTTAATTGCATTTAACACTTTGATATTCCCTATGTGTTTAATGTATTGATTAAGTGTGCGGAAGTTTTATTGAACGACAACCTTATATCGACAAAGATTTTGTTCCTTGGGTTTTGAGTCAAGCATTTTTTATTTTGGGTGGTATGTTTTGAGTCTAGTAAAGCTTGACGACCCTTTAGGATTTTTGTTTGAGTTTTGTCCCGGAATAGCCAAAGGGGGAGATTCGTAAGGTCACAAATTTCCAATTGAGTCTTATGTAGTGTTGGCTCAATTTCAGACAAAACCATTTGAGTCATAGGATAGAAGTTTTCCCTATCAAGCCTATGACGTGTTTGAGGAGTTGAAGATGTAGCGGCCCAGAATTTAAAAGCTTCATCATTGTCGATTTTCGTGCCAAGTTTTACGTCATCAACATGTGGATTCCAATGTCTCCTAAAGGTATGAATGCATTGATATATATATATATAGGAGCTTGGAAATTGAATTTGGGTGTTAGTATTTTTTTGTTAATTTTTTTGAATTCATAGTTCTAAAGATTTTGTTCTCGGACACCTTTCTGTGCAAAAATCGTATCAAATCCAAAAAAAATCAGAAAAATATGAAACTGGCGGACACGCGTTTGTATAGAAATTATCTAGAACCATGGCCTAGCATCTTGTTAGAAATGTCGTTCGAACGAGATTTCAAACAAAATTTTAGTTTCGTCAGTTTTTGCCAGTTTTCATTTTTAACCCCCTCTACCCCACTACTTTGTACCAGTTTTAATATGTGCGGGAAGGCACTTTTTGCTAAGACTTTTCACACTTTTCTAAGGGCTCTTGAGAGAAAAAATTGTCTAAGAAAGGTCTCCTTGGTTTTTGTTAAAAATGTGCAATCATTAGAACAAAACCAAGTGTTTCACACCCATAGTTTTAGTTTGTTTCATTCAAAGTTTTTCATATATATATATATATATATATATATATATATATTTGCTTGGAGTGTTTGGCACTGAGTTCTACTCTACCCTTTGAAGAGTTTGTTTGGTTTTTCTTCAACATCCCACAAAGAAGAAGACTTTGTTTGCCGCGGCGTTCCCACTCGGAGAAAGGCTTCAGTGCGGGTTGATGGTTGACCAAAAGCTTCATTGGAGGATTCCAAGGTTCTGGTGGAGTCCGGGATTATCGGATAGGCAGAGGTAGTTACAAGAAGATGCGTCAAGGCTTGTATGGAGTCAAGTCATGTATAGTAAGTCATCTGTCTTGTAAACATAAAACCGTACTTAGTGGACTTAAGGCTAGGGGCCGTCCGAGGTTTTTTCCATTTGGGTTTTCCTCATACATCGCGGCGTAGTGGTTTATGATTTATTTTATCTTGCTACATCACCTAGATGCGTGCTTAGGACTAAAAGATAAAATATGGTTTAAATCACTATTCATGCTTAATTTGGTGCTAAAATTAATTTGGATAATATTTAATTAATTTAGTTCAAGTTATTAATTTTAATTTGATAAAATTTGGTTTGGCCTATGTAGAAAAATAAATTAATCTTGTTAGGCAAATTTTAGGACTTAATTTGAATTAAGTTGTTTAAGTGAAAATTAATTTATTGATTAATTTAATGTCACTTTTTAGTTTAGTTTATTTTAATTTGAAAGAAATTAAAATTTGAAATTAAAATTTGTAGTTTGTATTGTGTTGAACAATTCTATTCTGCATTAAAGGAAATTTAATTTAAAAGAATTTTTTAAATTTAGGGGCTTCCGTGCCTACAGACCCTGACCCAGCCGTGACCATTATGGCGCCAAGTTTCCCTCCAATTTTGGTCAAGGCATGAGTCACGACCATTAGCCATGACCACAAACCTCATTACCCAAGGATATGGCCACGGCTTAAGTCCGTGACCAGTAAGTTATCTGAGTCATGGATTTGGGGCATGGGCATGGCCTTATTTCCACGCTAAGGTGTAAAAAATAAAGGGGTCACGTCATATGGTCACGGCCCTAAGCAGTGACCATGGTCTTTATACTTAAAACACGCAGAATAATTTTTCATTTCCCTCTAAAACTTCTAACCCCTTATTTTCCCTCCCTCTCTCTGGCAATTTCGGCTCTCTCCTTATCTCAATCTCAAGCTCTATCTAAAAGGTAAACACGTGTGTGCATATTTCTCCGTGTGTGTATACTTATAATACGTGTGTGTGTGTAAATATGTGTGTGTATATGTGTGCGCGTGTATACGTCTGTGTATTGTGTATATGTATGTAGCTGTGTACACATTGTCATTGTGTGTATTGTGTATATGTATGTAGCTGTGTATACTATAAATGTGTATGTGTGTGTGTATTATAGAAACAAATATGACTAATGTTGGTTTAGTTTCAAACTAGGGAAAATTTTAATTTAATTGATATTGTTGGTTTAAGTTTCAAACTAGGGAAAATTTTAATTTTACGGATATTGTTGGTTTAAGTTTCAAACTAGGGAAAATTTTAATTTAATGGATATTGTTGGTTTACGTTTCAAACTAGGGAAAACTTTAATTTAATGGATATTGTTCGTTTAAGTTTGGGGCTGAAATATAAAAATATACATCTCCATTAATATTGATGCTAAATTTGGGATTAATTTTAGGGACTTTGTAAAATTAAGTCCCAACAATGCATAATCTATTAATTGTAGGAAAATGTTTGTAAGGGTTAATTTTAGGGATTGCTGGCTTAAATGACAAAAGTAGGTATTCGAGACCTAATAAATTAACGGTTGATGATTCATTAGAGCCATAATTTATAAGAATCATATTCACGCCCGCGTACATAATAACTCGTTAATGATTCATTAGAGCCATTATTTATAGGAATTATAATCACGCCCTCGTTCATTTTTCTCAGGAAAAATGAGTCACGGTGCTAATAAATGGCAACAAGAGTGGAAAAGGTTGCAATTGGACCGCACGCGTACATCTTTCATTAATGAGCCTCATAAAGTTGGTACTCCGGTTTATTGGTATGGGAATAGGAAGATTGAACAATTTAACTACCATGTAAGCCGTGTAGTTCATCTCCAGCAAGAGTACTTGTTCGATCGTATTCTATTTTCCCTGCCTCAATATTAGGATGAAGCTGTACAATATATGTATCACGTACGTAATCCTGATAGACCACTAACCTTTCTTACGCTGTTAGATAAGGAAAAAAAAATTCACCTATTAAGGATAGAATTATGTACAAAGAGCATTGACGAAGACTGTGATTTCTCACGACATATGCACGTCAAACTCAATCTAGCCAATAGGCTGAAGAGGGTGAGATTTTGAGTTTATGTCGCTGACATATATGCATCCATTACAGATACGATTCCTCCAAATTTCCCACATGCAAAAATCCATAGGTTTTTAAAAACAAAATCCAGAATGGATGGAGATCAGACACATTGAACTTTATCGTGAGTGAAAAATACGACAGTTACAGTACACTTAGTTGGGATGAGCGTGTGAGTCGTGTTGGGACTTAAATGAGGAATTAAAATGTAATTTTATTTTTTGTTATTCTGATGGCCATTTTGAGTACGTCATTGTGTCCGGAAGGGTCGAGATAGTCAGAAAATTCTACTCGGGGGTTTAGTTTGGTGTCCGTTGAAACTTTAGGCCAACCCGACACCCCGGAGGGGTATTTTAGACTTTTAAAAAGTTATGATATATTAATGGACGAAAATTAGATTAATATATCATCCCTTATATAGTAGCAGTTAGGGTTATGTTCTGTAAAAATAGAAAAGGAACCCAGGAGGAAGAAGGAGAGAGCTTATAGAGAAACAAAGACCAAACCCAATCTTCTTTCACCAAAAATACTATCAAAACGTAGATCGGGAAGAGAGGAACAAGCTCATACCAATTTCAAGCGACGAATCAGAACTTCGTGAAAAAGATAAGTGTCTATCTTTCTTAACTTAGAGCATATAATGTCCATGTTAGACTTGTTGATGATTTATTCATGATATTATGAAATTTGGGACTGAAATTGGGTATTAATCTATGATTGTGGTATAGGTTTTGCATGTAGTTGAATAACCATATTTTGGGGATAAGAAATATGGGTTTTATATGTTGAAATTACGAAATCAAATCTGGGTGTAATTGTTCATAAAGGGTGATTATGGAAACTTAGGGCTTTTTGAGGATTTAAGAAATTTATCTGAATCTATGATGAAATTGTAAGGATTTGATGTTAAAAATGTGTTAGAAAGCATTCAATTACTAGTGGTTATAATTTAGAATCATTGGATTTGAGTTCAATAAAGTTTTGGATGTTTTCGGTGATGAAAAAGTTGGAAAAATGAAGGTCTCGGAGGTCAGGGATGAAGTTCGGTAATCTAGTTCAAATGACTTGTGTCGTTCAAACAAGAATTCCAATGACCTATCCAACGAGAATTTAGAGAGTAGGTTCGTTCAAACGACCTCGTTTGAGACCTCGTTCGAACGAGCTTCTAACGAAAATTCAAGGCCTTAGTTCGTTCGAAGTTTCGTTCGAACGAGAATTTCCCAACTTCTAACGAGATTTCAGAAGTTCAAATTTTTTCCTGGACAAGTTAAAACCTTACAAGGTTAATTCGAGTGAGAGAGAATGACCTACGCTATTCTTGAGTGACCTCATTACAGAGTCTAGTGGTGAGATGATTATGTTACTACTAAGGGAATATGTTATAATAAGATGGCTTTATGGAATATATACGATTGAGAGATTAATCGTACGGATAGAGTAACGTGAGTATTAGAGATAATAATACTACGTCTAAATTTGGGGATTTGGGTCGCGTAAATACCTAATGATTATTATAGGTTGTGTGCATAACTATTGATTGAATTATTGTGTGTATGACATACCTACGTTGCTTGCTATCGGGTGGAGTTTGCGCATTGTGGATGATCATATCTTGAGGAGCCTTTGGGGGAATTTTGATTCGTACCACTATAACATGGAACCTAGGTATGGGCTATCGGTGAGAACAATAGTGTTGACGATTATATGGGTGCGTAGGTATGTGCATAGACATAGGCTTGGAACTATGTTCGCCTCCAATATATGTGTTTGTTTTGATGGTTCGTGAGAGATTAGACCTATAGTCCTTCATGCAATGAGCTATGCACCGGGATATGATAGCAGAGTATGCATTGCACCAAGGGGACCCTAACCCTAGGGTGCAAAATTAGTACATATATATATATATATATATATATATATATATATATATAGAGAGAGAGAGAGAGAGAGATAAATATATATGTATACCTATTACTTATTCTACTGTACGTGTTTAGTAGATATGGAAATAACGATACTTATTAAATTAACTTAAAGAGGAAAAGAATGTCTATGAGAATAACGGTTGTGTATGTGAATAACGATCCTTAAACATATGGTAATACGAGATACGTGCGATATGGATAAACACTTGAGAGTATTGGCATGATGTTTTTGCATTATCGAACTAGTTAGGCGGGGTAGCATAACTAGGATGAGTTAAGTATATGCTTTAGGTGTGCATATTATATGAGTGTTGATTGCCTCAAGTGAGAGTACGAGAATCTAACATGAACACTATATGTGCTATAGTTTTCATTTAAGCAATTGCTGATTTTTAAACTATTTTCAACTCGGGCTCTGATCCGTTTATTGCAAATCTCTTTTCTTTTGTCAAATTATTTTAGGTGCCCAGCCACAGGGACATCAAGTATAAGATTTCCATTCATTTGACGAGTTATAGCTGCTGTGAAAGTTACAGGACTTTGGTAGTAGATGCCGCCTGTGGCCATCCCTGATCCCCACCGTGGAGGGAAAAGGATCCTTCGGGTCCCGCGCGTCCCTCGTGGGAAAGCGCTTCGGCCGGCGTCGATTTATGAGGTGTGAAAATGTAGAGAGATTTAGATTCCCCAGTCTATTTTACTCAAAACAGACAAAAGAAAGGGGGAGCCACCCCGAAGGATGCCATCCAAAGACATACTGGTGCGTGCGAAACCAAAAATGATTCGAGAAGGGTTCGGAGGCTTAGTTATGAAATGGGAAGGTGTGAGGCACCCATTCCGCCCTTTCGGTCTCTCATGAATATTTTCTATTTTCCTTTATATTTCCCCCCATGATATGTGTGCATGTGTATATATAGAATGGAGGTAGGAATCCTCGACTTGTATTATGGAAAAGATAAAGCGAGTCATCCGTAGGAATGCGAGATTAGTATAGAAAATAGGATTTACGCGATTACCATTGCGTTGATTGTTATAAGGGAACGATAACGCATGTGGAATAATACGCCACTAAGAACGAATATATAGAATATAATAGAAAATGAGATAAAGAGAAGATAGAAAATAAAAAAAAAAGTGAGAAAAGGACTCGAATCTCGGGTTTTACCCCGAGACGCCTACGTAGCCTATAAAGGCATCAAAGTCCACATAGTTCACATACAAAACGAGGGGTGGGGTTTATCCAATAAATTCAAATGGAGAAATCTTCTTATTTGTAAGTGTGTGTGTGTCTGTAGAAAAAGTATTTTAGTTGTGAGAAAAGTGTGGAAAAAGTGTGAGAATCCCTACTTGGAATTTATGAGCAAACCCTCTTTTTCTTGTTTTTTGGGTTTTAAAAATAGGAGATGTGCAATAATACTAGATAAAAAGTATGTTAGGATATGTGAAATAAGATAATAAAAGTGTTAAGTAAGAAAACAAGTTATTGCAAATTCAAGAGAATTTAGGAGAGAGTTAGAGAAAGTTGGACCTTCTTGAAGATCTTGAGCTTGATCTGTTAGGGAGAAGCCCTTGCACTTTGAATGATGATGGAGAGTGGTTAATTCACCAAGTTTGATGAAAAGTATGATGAAAAGTGGAAGTAAAAAAAGGATTTGGAATTTGAAATCATGCTGCCTTCGAGAGAGGTTTCTGGGATTCGTTCAGAGAGATTTTTATCAGATCTGGGCTCCTCTTGCAAATGAGGTCAAGGCCTCCTTTTATAGGCCCAGGGGTCTACCGATCATCATTTCCATGGCACTATTTATCGACAGGTGCCGATAGAAAGGGTCTGGGACCTGCCATTTGGCAGTGCGCCTCAGGCTTTTTCAAAAAATTAGCTGCAAAGGGCAAAATGTTGGTCAGAATCGCGCACAGGGCATACCGTTGGAAAGGTAATTCAGAGACATTCCAAATTCCTTTGGTCTGATCCTGATTTTGGGAGTTGACTTTGGGTCAAATGTGGCTCGGAAGTGTTTGTCAGTCCGTTGGACGGGGAATCGTTCGGACGCAAAAGGATCGTTTGTCCGCATGGTAAGTTCGAATCATATATGGAGCGGACCGTTGGAAAGGGTATTCAGTACCCTTCAAAGATTCATTGAGTCTCGGTCGATCCGAAGAGTTTGACTTTTGGTCAAACCGAGTCGGGGAGTGCTCGATGGCTTCTAGGTCAGTGCTCGGGACATGACCTGGGTTTGCGGTGAATAGTGGAGGTACTAGGGACCTAAGGAGAGTTTAGGGGGTAAGAGAATGAGGTGTCTACAGAGCCCCTCGACGGTTGAGTTTGGAACAAAAGATAGACGTCGATTAGACACCGCATGATGCTTCTGAGAGAGTATGATCGAGGCCAATTCTGAGGACCTAAGGAAGCTAGGATGACCGATTCATAGGGTCGAGGTCGATTCTAAGGAGCGTGCTGGGGGTGACCAATTCAGAGGATCGAGGACAGTTCTGAGGACCTAAGGAAACGAGGATGACCAATTCAGAGGATCGAGGTCAGTTCTGAGGACCTAAGAGTGGTGACGACCAAGGTCAATTCTGACCTAACTCAGGTGACGATCCAAGACTGGGGTCAATTCTGACTCGAGAGTGCTAACGAATGAGGATCGAGGTCAACTTTGACCTAACTCAGATGACGATCCAAGACCGGGGTCAATTCTGACCCAAGAGTGGTGACGACGGAGGACCGAGGTCAATTCTGACCTAACTCAGGTGACGATCCAAGACCTGGGTCAATTCTGACCCAAGAGTGATGACGACCGAGGACCTAGGTCAATTCTAACCTAACTCAGGTAACGATCCAAGACCGGGGTCAATTCTGATCCAAGAGTGGTGACGGTCGAGGACCGAGGTCAATTCTAACCTAATTCAAGTAACGATATAAGACCGGGGTCAATTCTGACCCAAGAGTGGTAACGACCGAGGATCGAGGTCAATTCTGACCTAATTTAGGTGATGATCCAAGACCGGGGTCAATTCTGACCCAAGAGTGGTGACGACCGAGGATCGAGGTCAATTCTGACCTAATTCAGGTGACGATCCAAGACTGGGGTCAATTCTGACCCAAGAGTGGTGACGATCGAGGACTGAGGTCAATTCTGACCTAATTCAGGTGACGATCCAAGACCAAGGTCAATTCTTACACAAGAGTGGTGATGACCGAGGATCGAGGTCAATTTTGACCTAATTCAGGTGACGATCCAAGACCGGGGTCAATTCTAACCCAAGAGTGGTGACGACCAAGGACCGAGGTCAATTCTGACCTAATTCAGGTGACGATCAAAGATCGGGGTCAATTCTGAGCCAAGAGTGGTGACGACCGAGGATCGAGGTTAATTTTGACCTAACTCAGGTCACGATCCAAGACCGGGGTTAATTCTGACCCAAGAGTGGTGACGACCGAGGACCGAGGTCAATTCTAACCTAATTCAGGTGAAGATCCAAGACCGGCATCAATTATAACCCAAGAGTGGTGACGACCGAGGACCGAGGTCAAATATGACCTAATTCAGGTGATGATCTAAGACCGGGGTCAATTCTGACTCAAGAGTGGTGACGACCGAGGATCGAGGTCAATTCTAACCTAATTCAGGTGATGATCCAAGACCGGGGTCAATTCTGACCTAAGAGTGGTGACGACCGAGGACCAAGGTCAATTCTGACCTAATTCAGGTGATGATTCAAGATCGGGGTCAATTCTGACCTAATTCAGGTGATGATTCAAGATCGGGGTCAATTCTGACCCAAGAGTGGTGACGACCGAGGATCGAGGTCAATTCTGACCTAATTCAGGTGACGATCTAAGATCGGGGTCAATTCTGACCCAAGAGTGGTGAGGACTGAGGACCGAGGTCAATTCTAACCTAATTCAGGTGACGATCCAAGATCGGGGTCAATTCTAACCTAAGAGTGGTGACGACCGAGGACCGAGGTCAATTCTGACCTAATTTAGGTGATGATCCAAGATTAGGGTCAATTCTGACCCAAGAGTGGTGACGATCAAGGACCGAGGTCAATTCTGACCTAACTTAGGTGACGATCCAAGACTGGGGTCTATTCTGACCCAAGAGTGGTGACGACCGAGGATCGAGGTCAATTCCGACCTAATTCAGGTGACGATCCAAGACTGGGGTCAATTATGACCCAAGAGTGATTTCATTTCTTTGGGAAAAGAAAAGAGTTCCACTGGGGGTAATAATTGGATTTGAGGCTCCACTGGGGAACGATGAATGAGCTAGGGAAGATTTGGATCGTCCTTTGTGAGAGATCGCCTGGGGCGAGTGATTCTTCTGAATTCCACTGGGGAAAATACCATGTGATATTATTTCGCACTGGGTAGCCGATGGCTGGGGTGACTTTGTGTCCCTGGATGAGCTGATTGTTGGGGAGATAACCGGTTTGAGGTTATAAACTCTGCTGAGGAGATGATTAGGTGGTCCGGGCACATTACTCGAGAGGTCATTTGCTTGGATTTTTAGCGTTTCTTTGGGGATAGAGGTTTCGCCCGGAAGAGTACGAAATTTTCTTGATGAAAACGTTCTAAATCCCTCTTGTAATTTTTAGGAATTTTCTGAGGATTTTTCAGGGTTTTCTGGCATTTTCTAGGAATTTCTGTACTAAATTTTAAGGGGGGTGCCGACCGGCATAGACTGAGGGGTGCCATTCGGCAGTGGCACGGACTTTTGGACTACCTCGGGAAGGTGAGGAGCCAGTGCATGAACGAGAATGATTTTGATGCATTTGAGCCGGTTGCGGATGAGCGGACCTTGCTGCGAGAGCCATCGCGTCATTGCTCTTCGAGAGTGATTCCCGGCGGTTATGTAAGTAACCTGACCTTTGGCATTCCTTTCTTTTTGGGTGATTTTTCTTTCCTTCTTGACTTTTGATGAGATTTTTCCTTTTGCCAGTATGATATTTCTTTGAAGAACATGTGTGCTCGTGGGACAATGGGGCTTAAGGATGTCTGGGAGCATCTCCCACTTGTGGTGCGTTGGATGGTATCCTCCGCGGGTTTTGGGCGGTTTGCGACTGTGCTGGATAAGACGCCTCGTTCGACAGCGGTCTTGTGCGCTTTGGGGGAAAAGTGGTGGGACACTACCCACACTTTCCATTTTGGATTTGGGGAGATGACGGTGACTCCCATAGATGTGTAGCAACTATTGGGGCTGGATTGTGATGGGGAGCAGATAGAGGCGGATCGCTCCTTGCGGGTGAGGCCGGAGGCGGTGCATGCGGCACTTGGTGATGTGAGGAGGATAGTTTCTGGAGATTCTATCCGGCTATCCTTGCTAAAGGATGTTTTGCTGAGTAGGGTGACTGATATGGAGGACGGGCTACAAGTGAGGTAAATGGCCTGGTTGTTCATCTTGTTGGTGCTGGGAGGTTTCATGGTGGCATCGAGCGGTGACGTCATCCATTTGTGGTTTCTGCCGTACTTGAGGATGTTTTCGAACATCCCTTTCTATGATTGGGTGAGTCTGACCTTGGCGACCCTTTACTCTTCTTTGGATGCATTCAGCCGGTGCTGCCGACAGACTTTTACTGGAGCCACGTATCTCCTTGAGGTATTCTTTACTTTATGCATTTTCATTTCATGCATTCGCATTTTCCTTTCATGCATTTGCATTTTCCTTATGCGTCTCTTTTTGCTTGTGAATTCATGAGGTCATCGGGTGCAACACCCCGCTGATTGCTCTGCCGACTGTATCGATGGCGTAAGGCCAACTGGCAGTCGAAGGGATCTCTCTCCCTGGAGGCGGTGCGTCAGGTCTTGAAATACCTAACCAGTGGTCGGGTAAGGTCCTTTCCTTTTCAGTCTTGGTTTTTTGCACCTTCTGATCTTGTATTGACTCATGCCTGCTTGGGGATTTTTCGTTGACCTTTTATCCTTGGGGGACAGCCATTCAGGATACGGGGATGACTGGGGTGAACGCGCAGATGAGGAATTTGTTGGCGCATGAGTTCGTCCATTCCTGGTATCTCGAGGAGAGGGTAATTCGCCAGATCGCCGAGGAGGAGGTGGTGGTGCCACCTACGCAGCCTCCTACGTCTATGAGGCGGGAGCGACAGTTGTTGGAGGATGAGAGGATCACGGCGATGATCGACGAGTCCTATGCATTGTACATTGATACGACTGCGCCGTATGACTATATGGACTTTGTGACGAGCTGGTTGATGGCGCCCAGCATACATGACCCCTTGACTTTCCCTCTTGCGGGTTTGAGTCTGGCGGTGGGGTCCTCCCACAGTGATGGTGGTCCATCAGCACCTGCGGTGACCTCGGAGGTCCCTTTTGTGCGGTTGCACACTCCTTCGTACAACATCTGATGGGCTGATGGAGGGATAGTGCCGATGCTGCACCATCCTCTTGTGATGGATCCGGAGGAGCTGGGTTTGACAGAGGAGGTCTTTCGTCCTGTGGTAAACCTTTCAGTCCTTTTCCTCTTTTTTGATTTCCTTTGCTTGATACTGATTTTGTCTTTTCCTTGCAACAAATTCGGGTGTCGACCACTTGGCTGAGAGACATCAGAGACTGGATATCATTGGCGACTGTCCACATTCGGGATGTTGTCCCTGTTCCTTCTTGCTTGGTACCATCAGCCTCGTCTGGGGAAGACTTTGGCTCGAGAGTGGGGGCGCGTCGTCTCGCCGTAGGGGAAAGAGAGCGCGTCGCAGGGGTGGAAGCTCTTGCGAGAGAGAGAGAGAGAGAGAGAGAGAGAGAGAGAGAGAGAGAATGTAGGTTCGAGCTGAGTCCCATTGTTTTTGACTTTTCTTTCTATTTCATTCAAAATGATGTAACACAGAAAACAGATATATGCATGCAATGTAGTTTTTTGACTATATTTTATTTTAATGATGAATGAATGCATGCGCTTTTTAATTCGCTGCTGAGACCGTAAAAAAGGAATGTTTTTAGAATTTTGTGAAGGAAAGTTTTTAATTAAGAAAAGGGAATTTATATAGAGAGGAAAAGAGATTTTGAAATTCTGTTGAGAATATCAATTTATTTTTATTTGAGTTTTCTGATTTGACAAAAGAGGAAAAAGGAAAATTTCCCAAAATTGGGGGGGGGGGGGGGGGGTTGCCGATCGGTAAGCACCCTGACCTGCCTATCGACAATTCAGTCCAGTCCCATTAATTGAAAGCTTTGATTGGTACCTTATTAAGCCTTTGGTACCTTGTGGGGTAGGATTCCTTCCGATTTCTCCAGGAATTATGTCCCTTGTGAGGATTTTAAGTATAAAAAGGGAGAAGGGTGGAGTGTTCTCATCACACCTTTGCATTCTTATCCACTTGCCTACTATCTTTTAGCCCCGTAAGATGGCTCTCCCTCGTAGCATTGAGTTTTGCCAATTACGTCAAAGTCTTGGAAGTAATATTCTCTTATAATGTTGACTACGATGCTTTCAACATGTGTCGAGTCTCCTTGTGGTGCAATCGGCCTTTTGAGTGGAATATGCTGATGGCGGCGGTACAATTCTGGTACCCCGAAGACCATGTATTCCGCTTTGGGTTGGAAGAAGTTTGTCCTACCTACGAGGAATTTTCTACCATGCTGGGTGTGAATCCTAGTGTTGCTGCAGCTCTGCCTGAATTTTCCCGTTCTCCCAGGTATTTATTGGCCGGGCTTCTTCATATTTCTCTTTCGGCGGCCAGATCATTGGTTGCTAGAGGAATGATCGCCCTCCCGGCGGTGTTGCAGTCCTTGCATTTGCGAGAAGTAGGTGATGCTGGCTATACTGGAGCCATTGTTCTGGGCCTTGTTTTAAAATTGTTGTTCGTGACTGGGGAGGTGCGCGTAAACCCTCAACTTGTAGCCATTACTGCATAGATGTCATACCATCGCAATCCTACGACGGTGATATTGGCGGAGACTCTAAATGGCCTGGATGCCTGGAGAGAAGGTCGTTCTGACTTTTTGAGGGGTAGCCCTATGATGATGTTCATGTGGTTGTCTGAAAGATTCCGCTTGTCGACTCCTCCAGAATATCCTTTGTCGGCCGTACCCAACTTCTTTTTGCTCTACTTCATCCGCGTTGGCCTGCATATTGAGAATTGGGAGAATTGGCTTGTGGAGTATGGGGCTCGTGGGCTGTATTGATCAGTGCCTTGGCGGGGACAGTTGCAGCCAATTCTGGAGCTAGGAGAGTATTCATATGTGTGGCTGGTTGGTCTCAGACAGACCTCTTTTCATTTCCCTTGGCTGCTTCTCTGCCAATTTGGCTGGGCACAGGTCGTGCCCCTTCGGACCTCAAATTTCTTTTCGGTAGAAGATTTGATTGAGCGCTTGCGTCTGTTGCTTGGATCTCTGTGGGAAAATTGGCGTCCATCGACCCGTCCCTCTCAGTCTGTCGGGAAGGTTTGCCATGTCCCCGAAGATTATATGAAGTGGTTGTGGAGGAAAGTAGTCAGAAAGATGTTGGCAGTAGAGACTGGTCAAAGGTGGTTTATTTTATCTGACTCCATGGAAGGGGGTGTTGTGGTCTTTTCGAAGATGGTCAAGGCTCATCGATCCATGGAATGTTTGCGACACTCTATTCAGGCCAGGGAAACTTGGGGTCCTCGTGATGTGGATGATGAGGGCGCAGGCTCTTCTGGTAGCTGTGGGTAGGACTCTTGGAGAGTTTATTTTGTGTAACAGATGTGGGGATTTTATCTGGCTTTTTATGGTAATATGGGTAAGGGAGTTATCCATTCCTTTTTCTTATGTAATTCGCACTGTCATTTCTTATTAATGAAATAAACAAGTTTATGATCATCTAGTTGTGCCTTTCGATGAATTTTGTATTTTGAATTATCTATACCGATCGCTAAGGCATACATAATCCTCTTGTTCAAGTAGATGTTTATAATGAAACTGCCGTTCTCAGAGGTAAGAAAAGAATATATTTTTGTGAAAAAAGAAGGGGCCGTGCTCATGTTAGATATATGAGCTGCCTACGTACCTCCGGGGTTTTTGAATTTTTTTTGTTTGAAAGTGTTTTTTTGTAGAGGATCAGGCCCACGTAGTTCTAGGTAGAGGAAATGAAGATTTTTTTTTAGAATAGAAGGGGGATGAGAAGAGTCGTAGCGTGCCGAGATTTCGGACTAGGGGTAGAATTTTTTAAGACGGTCCAGATTGACTGGACGAGCCATCTCTTCCCCATCCAGGTCAGTGAGCATGGCGGCACCGCCGGATAAGATTTTTTTCACAATGTAGGGCCGCTCCAACTGGTCTTGAATTTTCCTCTAGGGTCTCAGATAGGTTCTATTATCTCCTTGAGGGCAAAATCCCCCTCCCGGACACCGCGGATCTTGACTCTCTTGTTGAATGATCGCGCTATTCGGCGATGGTACCCTTGTATGTGGTATAGATCCTTTAATATTCTTTCGTCCAGGAGGGTCAACTGGTCATTCTTGTTGGAACCCTCGGGATACCTACCATACCTGAGGAGGCACCAAATATCATAGTACCAGTAGTTGACTAGCTCGGGGTCTTCGGTGGAGACAAGCTCAATGTGGTAGCAATGGATTGGTTTGTCTTGCTTTTGAACTAGGAAGGGGGTCATTGTTATTCCCTCGGGCATGTCGACCATGGAGGCCAAGGTAGCGAGAGCATCGTCTAGGTTATTCTTTGCCCGGGGTAGGTAATGGAAGGTGATATCTCAGAATTGGGGGGCTAACTCTTCTAATTGGGCGTTAAAGGGTTGGAGCTTTTCGTCCTTAACTTTCCACTTTCTGAGCACTTGACTGATGATGAGGGTAGAATCCCCATATACATCAAGGTATTGAATACCTTTCTGGAGAGAAACTTTGAGGCCCACTGTGCATGCCTCGTATTCCGTCATGTTATTGGTACAGGGGAAATTTATGTTTATGGCGACAGGAGTATGGGAGTCATCTGGGGCAACCAGAAGTATCCCAATGCCATATCCCTTTTTGTTGGCGGCGCCGTCAAAGAACATTTGCCATCGAAGGTTGTCTTGGGCAGTGCAAAGGATATTCTTATCTGGGAATTCAGAGATCTAGACATTAGCTTCTTCTACGGGGTAATCTGTGAGGTAGTCATAGATGGCTCTTCCTTTCATGGCTTTCTGTGTGATGTACACGATATCGAACTCGGTTAGGAGCATCAACCATCGGGCCATTCGGCTAGATAAGGCGGGTTTCTCAAGCAGGTATTTGATGGGATCCATTCGGGATATAAGTTTGATGGGGAAGGCGAGCATGTAGTGTCGCAACTTTTGGGTGACCCAGACAAGTGCGACACATGCCTTTTCTAAAGCAGTGTAGTTGACCTCGTCCCTGGCCAATTTTAAAATGGAATAATAGATGGCTCCTTCTTTACAGGAATCCTCAAGGTATTGGGCTAGCAAAGCCCGAGCTGCAGTGTCAGTTATGGTTAAGTATAGGAGCAAAGGGAGACCAGGCTGTGGTGGCATAAGAACTAGAGGTTTGGTTATATACTGTTTGATTCGGTCAAAATCTTCTTAGCAGGCCTCGTTCCAAACCTTGGTTTAATCCTTTCGGAGGAGCTTGAAGATTGGTTCACAGATGGAGGTTAGTTGGCTGATGAACCGACTGATATATTTTAATTTCCCAAGGAAACCTCGGACTTCCTTCTCTATTCGGGGAGGCGGCATCTCAAGTATGGCCTTCAGCTTAGCGGGATATGCTTCTATCCCCTTCTCACTGACCACGAATCCTAAGAGTTTTCCCTTTGTAACACCGAAGACACACTTCTGCGGATTGAGTCTCATATGATACTACCGCAGTCGTTTGAAGAACTTTCGGAGAGCAGGAGCATGACTTTCTCTAGTTTTGGACTTGATAATCATATCATCCACGTAAACCTCGACCTCCTTGTGAATCAGGTCGTACAGGATGGTTATGGCAGCCCTTTGGCAGGTAGCCCCAGCATTCTTGAGACCGAATGGCATAACAGTGTAGCAAAAGGTTCCCCATGGGGTGATGAATGCGGTTTTTCTTAGTGGTTGGGGTGCATCTTGATTTGGTTGTATCCGGCAAACCCATCGACGAATGACTTGAGAGCATGACTGGCTATGTTGTCTACGATCATGTCGATATTGGGTAACGGATAATCATCCTTTGGAGAAGCTTTGTTTAAATCTCGGTAATCCACACACATTCAAACCTTTCTTCCTGATTTCGGTATAGGTACAATGTTGGCTAGCCACGTGGGATAGCCGATCACTCGAATGAAACCTACGTTCAACTGTTTGATCACCTCTTCTTTGACTTTGAGCGACCATTCGGTGCAGAGCTTTCTCAACCTTTGTTTAACCGGCTTGTAATCTGCGAGAGTGGGGATCTCATGCTGAGCTATTTTAGGATCAATACCGAGCATATCGTCGTAGGACCATGCTAAGACATCCACGAACTCCTTTAGCAATTCTTCGAGTTATGCGCGCTCATGCTCGTCAAGGGTGTCCCCTATCCTAATTTCGCGCAGTTGGCTACTAGAATCGAGATTAATAACAACAGTGTCTTCTTCATTAACTTGAACGCGGTTATGTTGTTTATTATTAACCTTATTTAGATCAGTTAAGAATTGTTCATTTGCAAAATCATCATCATCAAAAGTTCGATTAGAATCTAAACAATTAATATAAGGCACAACAACATACTCAAAATATTTATTTATTTCATTGATAGGAAAAACAGCATTGAGAACCTCATCAAAATAGGTCTTGATTACATTTGAGCAGGGATAGACAATAGTAGATGAAACAGGGTAAACATTAGGGTTAGGGAGATTTCAAGAGGTAGAACTGGAGCAGCATGCCAGTTGAAGATAGGTGTATCTGCATTCTTGATCAGATGAGAGGGGTCCATTGATGTAGTGCCTGAATAGATCATGCAGAGTGCCAGCCCCAGTGTCTGTAAGTTAAAGGAATATTCAGAGTCACTTTCCTCAGTTTTTTCGGTATCTTTGATGAGCGGTTATACGCGGTGTGGAAACTTTCAGCCCATGGGTAGCTATCTTGGAAAAAGATATCCATTCCAGGCTTCATCTTCTTGTTTGTGTGGTCGTACCATGGTTCTGGAAAACCGCAAAAGGGTAAGTCTTTGCCCTCTTTGATAAATCGTCCATCCAAGGAGTCTCCTGGGATAGTCTGTAAACAGTCTAGTCTCCTCTTTGGTCGAGATTGGCGGATCATTTTGAGCTCTTGTTCTGATCGTTGATATCCTAAGCCACAAGGAGGGAAAGCTTTCTTCAGTTCAATGGGCTCGAGTATCCCTTGCTGTCTTTGCCCTAGCCGCAGTCCGGGCATGAAGTGCATGTTTCTGAACATCTGAATCACATTGACATTGCCATGAGGGTCATATTTCGGACAAACCCTTTCTTTGAAACCGTCCCCTGTCGGGAGTAGGAGTGGCTCAACTCGAAATCCTGATAGGAGCATATCATTTGACCCATGCTGTATCTCAAGAATTGGACTGCTGGTGCTTGCACCCTCAACATTGTCGTCGTCTCCCAAAATGGTGATGACTCACCCATCAGCGAAGAACTTTAATTTCTGATGGAGTGAGGAAGACACTCCCTTTATACTGTGGAGCCAGGGTCGTCCGAGAAACAGGGATTTATAGGGCCAGCACCTATTATAAGTTTTATGGATCCCATCACCTCCCGACGGGTATTATTGTAGGCACACACGGCAGCGGAGGTTGGAGAGAGGTCACTTTCTTTGAGCCGTAAGCATCTGAAGGTTCTGAGTGGGCAGACATTCAAAATGGATCCATTATCAACGAGAGAGAGCGGTACAACCTTCCCCATAACTTCGACGGAGATGTTGAGTGCGTGATTGTGGTTTGGCCCAATTTTGGGAATTTTTTCTTCAGAAAATGACAGCATTCGGGTGGAGGTCAAGGATCCGACCAAATTTACCTCCTCTTCTGGTGTAGTAGAAGGAGGAACTGTGGGTCCTGTGAGCAATTTGATTAAAGCATTTTTGTGCAGTTGGGAAGACATGAAAAGTCCCCATAGAGTGATGTTATCTTGAGTTTTCTTCAGTTGATCGAGGATCTTGCTCTCCTCGATGGTCATTTCTGGCATAGGAAGGCTTTTAACGCCCTTACCCTTGTCATTTGCTGGTAGCGAGCTTGGAACTTGGTAATGTCTCCCAGATCTGGTCATGTGATTTACTGAACAAGGGAAAAACTTAAATCCTGTTTCCTCATCAATCTCTGGTTTTTCTGCCACCCTATTTATTTCTCCAAGGAGTCAAATGATATCATTCCACATAAGTAGGCTACTGGACCTGTTCTTCCTGAAGCTTGCCCTTCTTTTGAATCTTTGAATTCTTCCCCCCATCCGGTGGCAACGATTTTGTTTTCCCCCATGAAGTCAATGCATTCCACAACTTCAACGACTTCCTCATATAGGTCTTCCCATTCTATGGGGATGTGTAAGGGTGAAGGGACCAGGTGCCCTTATAGCTTCACATCACCAAATAACTCGGTGATACTGCAAATATTGTTTGTTTGCCTGAATACTTCCACCATGATCTGGACAACATCATTTAAGTTGACTTCATTTATTGGTATCACCTAACTATCTGATTCTCGAGCCCATTTTCGCGCTTCCAAAAACAGCGCACTAAACCTCTGGCAATCGATGACCATCTGTAAGGGCAATTTCAGTTCGAACTCTAGGAGTTGATTTAATACCTCGGATAATTCCATACTTCCACTTTCAGAACGGGTCCGGATAGTGATGCATGCTCTGGTAAGGAGTGACAGTGCCTGATCAGCAGGGCTAGTAGGGTGTAGGAGGAAATATGGGAAAATTTGAAGAGGTTTAGGAGGGTATAGGGGTGTGATTTGGGTTGATGGATCGAAATCCGGGTTTTCTTCCAAGAAGATGGCATTGGTGTGATTTGGGAGTGGGTTGTGCATAGTGTTTGGCTTAGGATTGGCTGGTGGGGCAATGGTACCCCGATCGATGAGATCTTGGATTACGTTTCGAAGGTGAAAGCATTGGTCGGTGGTATGGCCAGCTGTTTGGTGAAAGGCGCAATGAGCATCAGTTTTGAAATTTATGGGAAGTGGATTGGGTAATGGACAATGATCTAAGGGTTTTATAAGCTTTCGGCTTAACAGGGCTTGGTAGACTTTGGAGAGGGGAGCATGGATCTTAGTGTATTCATTACGGATGGGGGCAGGGCGACTTTCAGGTGCCCATGATGTGGTTGGCTGAGAGAAATTATTGATGGTTGAGGCTGCGGCACTGACAGGCTTGTCATATTTTCTGGAGGTGAACTGTTCGGACACCTTCTTCGGTTCAACTTCTGTTTTGGCAAGGCCTTACTCGATTTCTACTCCTGCTTCTCTGAGAGCTCGAAAGTGGGGGTAGTACTGTCCTCCCATGGTTGCTCGGACATGGGGCAAGAAATTCTTCTTCACTATGTTGACTTGTTCTTTCTCAGATGGCCGATTGGTCATGGTAGCTACTTTTTCCCTCAATCGGGCTATGAAGTTATCGACTGATTCTCCATAGTTTTGTTTGAGCAGCTCTAAATCACGACGGGTGACCTCGAGCTCTTTGTTGTATTTGTACTGCGACATGAATTCTCGGGCTACATCCTCCCAGCTACGGATTCTGGATTCCTCAAGAGATAAAAACCATCGGAGGGCACTATCCTTTAAAGTTTGATGAAACAGTTGGGCCATTAGCTCTTCAGAAACCCCTAGTAGAGTCATGGAACAATGATAACTGCGAAGATGGAAAATTTGGGGACCACTCCCCCCGAACTTCTCGATATTTGGCATCTTAAACTTCTCGGGTAACCTCTCTTTAGGATAAGGAGAAATGTGGGTGTAGTCCATGTAATTCCTAGAGATCCTGACCTGGTCAAACTTCTTGGTGAGCATCTTGAGATCCTCTTTGACTTTATTCAACTCCTCCTCCTTTGGATCAGCGACCACGAGCAAGTTAGCCATAGTCTGAGCAATGTTCGTCATTGGAAGTTGGGCAGGCGACGCCCCATTAGCCGGAGGGGCACGTGGAGCGTGCTGATATTCTTTTGGGACCCAGATAGGCTCGGGTGGACCCATAGTACGAGGGAACATGGCCTCGATCTCTTGAGGAATAGGGACTTGGTTTCGTTGCATTTCTCAGACCTCAGCTTGGAGGTTGTCAATCTTGGCCACGAGTTGATCTAGGACTGTCGGCAGATCCAGTTGTATGACTGGTGCTTGATCTGCATTCTCCATGGAATATGGATGGATTCTGACCTCGAAAGAAGTAGTAGAGGAGCGGATGAAACTCCGGGGTGATTTGACTGAAGACCGAAGCCAATAAGGAGCCAGGCTAAGGGCGTGCGATCGACCTGAGAAGGCGTAGGATGAGATTTATTTTTGAGAAAGGAAGAACTATTTTTGGATTTTTGATAAAGAAGGGAGAAATGTTTTTGGATTTTTAATAAAGAAGGGAGAAATGTTTTTAGATTTTTGATAAAGAAGGGAGAAATGTTTTTTGGAGACGGAACTTAGCATGATTATTATGATTCTTATGTTCTCACTTATATTTAATTCTCCTAAATGCAATGTCGGACGGGACCCGAGCCAGGAAAGGGGGATCTTAATACATGCAAAGCTACGTTTGGACTTGTAACCAGGCTTGCGGACAGGGTCCCGTTTTTAAAAAGTGCGAAAATTGGGCGGCAGATCGACCGGAAATTTTGGCAGAGTTTTGGGTTGAAATCGGCAATCTAAAGTGCGTGTCCTAGGTTTGACACCTATATGCGGGTATACAATTGGTTGGGCAAATCGGCATGGGTTCCCCCCTTTGGCGTGACTTCCACGATATACGTCTTGCTCTTGCGGGCAATCGGTACGTGTGGACAAGCCATTTTATGTACCTGAGTGTACATGAATTGCCTCACCATATACCTCATGGGGACGGTACGTGTGAGAGAAAATTCGATATACTCGGCGTACGTGAATGAATTCCCTGCGATATACCTCCCGTCATGACTTCGGTTAAGCGGTACGATGCGGGGGAACCGTTCGATATACGTCGAAGGTACTTAGCTAATGGAAGGTGAGAGTCATATCGCTTAGGCTAACTGCGACCTGTCGGACCAGCGCCCATCACAAAGTGATCCTCCAGTTACTGGGTAAAATTTAGTAAATAGCAATGGTCTTTCGTGATATCGTGTGAATCATGCATGATTCTCTTATTAGTATCTTATGATGAGAATGCCTTTCTTGATTATGCCAAAACGGGGAACAAAGTACAAGTACCCCAAAAGGTACACCAAGGATGGGTGATGCGTGCAACATGGGGATATACATGTGATCCTAGGTGCACGTGGTGTGAGGTGTACATGGAGTCTTTTCTACAAGTGTGTGAATAGAAGCATAAGAATGGGGTACATATGAGAAAGGGGAACATGCAGGTATGGGGGGAAACATAAGGAAATATAACACTCATGTAAATAGAGTCAAGCCCTCAAAATAATACACATCCCTAGCAGAGTCGCCACTGTGTCCATCCTCGATCCCCGCCGCGGAGGGAAAAGGATCCTTCGGGTCCCGTGCGTCCCTCTCGGGAAAGCGCTTCGGCCGGCGTCGATTTGTGAGGTGTGAAAATGTAGAGAGATTTATATTCTCCAATCTATTTTACTCAAAACAGACAAAAGAAAGGGGGAACCACCCCGAAGGATGCCATCCAAAGACATACTGGTGCGTGTGAAACCAAAAATGATTCAAGAAGGGTTCGGAGGCTTAGTTACGAAATGGGAAGGTGTGAGGCACCCATTCCGACCTTTCGGTCTCTCATGAATATTTTCTATTTTCCTTTATATTTCCCCCTATGATATGTGTGCATGTGTATATATAGAATGGAGGTAGGAATCCTCGACTTGTATCATGGAAAAGATAAAGCGAGTCATCCGTAGGAATGCGAGATTAGTGTAGAAAATAGGATTTACGCGATTACCCTTGCGTTGATTGTTATAAGGGAATGATAATGCATGTGGAATATTACGCCACTAAGAACGAATCTATAGAATATAATAGAAAATGAGATAAATAGAAGATAGAAAATAAAAAAAGTGAGAAAAGGACTCGAATCTCGGGTTTTACCCCGAGATGCCTACATAGCCTATAAAGGCATCAAAGTCCACGTAGTTCGCATACAAAACGAGGGGTGGGATTTATCCCATAAATTCAAATGGAGAAATCTTCTTATTTGTAAGTGTGTGTGTGTGTCTGTAGAAAAAGTGTTTTAGTTGTGAGAAAAGTGTGGAAAAAGTGTGAGAATTCCTACTTGGAATTTATGAGCAAACCCTCTTTTTCTTATTTTTTGGGTTTTAAAAATAGGAGATGTGCAATAATACTAGATAAAAAGTATGTTAGGATATGTGAAATAAGATAATAAAAGTGCTAAGTAAGAAAACAAGTTATTGCAAATTCAAGAGAATTTAGGAGAGAGTTTGACAAAGTTGGACCTTCTTGAAGATCTTGAGCTTGATCTTGAATGTTGGGGAGCAACCCTTGCACTTTGAATGATGATGAAGAGTGGTTAATTCACCAAGTTTGATGAAGAGGATGATGAAAAGTGGAAGTAAAAAAAGGATTTGGAAGTTGAAATCACGCTGCCTTCGAGAGAGGTTTCTGGGATTCGTTCAGAGAGATTTTTATCAGATCTAGACTCCTCTTGTAAATAAGGTCAAGGCCTCTTTTTATAGGCCCAGGGGTCTGTCGATCGGAATTGCCATGGCACTGCCTATTGACAGGTGCCGATAGGCAGGGTCTGGGACCTGCCATTTGGCAGTGCGCCTCAGGCTTTTTCGGAAAATTAGCCGTCGAGGGCAAACCGTTGGTCAGAATTGCGAACGGGGCATACCATTGGAAAGGTAATTCAGATACCTTCGAAAGTACTTTGGAATTCTCCCGAGTTAAGGAGTTGACTTTGGGTTAAATGTGGCTCAAAAGCGTTTGTCAGTCCGCTGGATGGGGAATTGTTCGGACGCAAACGGATCATTCGTCCGCATGGTAAGTCCGAATCGCGCACGGAGTGGACAGTTGGAAAGGGTATTCAGTTCCCTTCAAAGATACATTGAGTCTTGGTCGATCCAAAGAGTTTAACTTTTGGTCAAACCGAGCCGGGGAGTGCCCGATGGCTTCTAGGTCAGTGCTCGGGACATGACCTAGGTTTGCGGTGATGAGTGGAGGTACTTGGGACCTAAGGAGAGTTTAGGGGGTAACAGAATGATGTGTCTACACCGCCATGATTTTTGTTTCTTCATCTTGAGTTATTTACATTAGTTAGGGCATGTCGCCCCATTTACTTATTCAGACAGTCAGAGATTGTGGATTTATTTATTTACTCCTTTCAGTTGTTGATTTATTTTGTTGGATTATTGTATTTGGTATTGAGGCTGGAAGTGTTTATTCCAGTCACATTTATTATTTCAGTCATTTTATTTCATATATGATTAGTTTGAATGGTGTATGTTTAATAATTGGTCAATTTGATTTGATGTTAATTAAAAGATAAAATTTTTACGTCAACCTTTTTAAATATTATGTGATTAGTGTTAATGATAAGTTTTTTACAGTGATGCATATTCTGAACCAAATGGATATTCTGATTTAATTTAATAAAGGTCTATTCAACCGGTATTTAATTAGGAGGGGTGTCACAATGATGAGGATGAAAAATAATGTTGGGAGCCTTATGAAATCTCTAGAGGCATTGTGCAACCAATTCATCCCAACCGAGGATGTAGCGAAAAGCCTAGAGCATCAGCGTTGGACAGACAAAGAAGGGGGTCGGCATTTGATAGGTTAGGTGCAATAGAAGATGATTTGATAAACAGCCTCTCTAGATCTTGAAGTATCATTTGTTCTAGAAGGAATGATAGATGTGATGAGCGTCAACCTCCTAGAGGTCGAGATAAGGAACGACGAGAGGTGAATAGCCGATAAAGGACAGTTTTCGTAGAGCCCTCAGTTCGACCAGATGGTAGAGAGGGGGATGGAGATAATGTGTCCCAAGCTGAGATTATAGCTAGGGCAAAGAGTCCCTAGAATGATTCTATTCAGAGATTGGAAGATAAGATAGGGGACATTCTGAAGAGCTGAGACCCCTTGCAAAGGGGATACAATGAAGGCTCTGCCTTTATGTCTAAGATCGTGAATTATCCAACCCCGTCTATTTTGGAAGCTTATCGAAGATCCTCCAAAGCCTATGGCTGAACTTATGGTTATGGACGGGAAGGTCATGAATGCGAAGGAGGCAATGGTTTCCAAGGGAGAAGATGATAAGGGAAAAAGAAGCAGAGGTAAGTTCCAGAAAAAGAATAAGGATGGCAAGAAGAGGACGACGGATGATAAATTCGCTGACTACACCCCTCTAATAGACAGTTGTGATCACATCCTAAATGAGATAAAAAAAAACAATCGATCCCTAAGGTGGCCTGAGAAGTTGAGAGTTCCTCCTCATAAGAGGAACAAGAATATGTGGTGTGAGTTTCACCAAGATCACGACCATACGAACGACATGTGTTTTGCCCCAAAGGATGAAATTGAGAAAATGCTGGAAGCTGGAAAGTTAAAAAAGTACGTAGATAAGAGCAGTTCGAAGGGTGGTCGAGACGACACCCAGAAGAAGAAGAGAAATAATAAGTTTAAGCCTGATGCTTTAGTGAACCGAGATGATGATGACTTAGACGATGACGATGGGGATGAGCCTGACCTCCCTCCTTCGTTCACTGATCCTAAAGGTCAACTCAATATGATCACGTATGAGGTCAAGATGATCCACGGAGGACTTACAGATCGAGGAAAGGAAGTCGCTGGCAGAAAAGCACATATGGCCGAAGCCATTTGTCTTCCACCAAAGCCGAAGACTATGAACTCAGCTGTAGTTGAGCCTGTGAAAGGTAAGAGAACTAAAGTAGATATGAACACCTTAGTTGTTGGTTTTTCAAGATTAGATTTTAAAAGGATTTTGGCTCCGCATGATGACCCTTTGGTCATCTCTACTCTGGTGCATGTGTAATACCCAGTAATTTTAATGACTATTAAAATGAGTTAAATTAAAAGTTAATGGGATTAATTCGAATTAATTATAAATTAATTAATTGGGATTAATTCGATTTTTATATTACTTGTGGATATTGAAATATATGATTCTGAATATTACTTAGTGATATTTTAGTAATATATGAATATGATGTTATTTATATTGTCGTGAGTTACAAATATGGTAATTATGAAACTTTAGTGGCGACGCGGTATGGGACGTGTCGGGACTAATTTAAATAAATAAAAAGGAAACATTATTTTATAATAACCTTATGGTCATTTCGAGTGCGCCATTGCATCCTAAAGGATCGAAATAGTCAGAAAAGTCTATTCGGGTGTTAGATTTGGGTCTCGAGTCAATTAGGAGATGAAAGGACACCCCGAAGGGGCATTTTAGTCATTTTATTTGGGAGATGAATAGTAATTTTGGGATTTGTCTTATTATAAAGGTGATGGATTAGAGGAACGCAGGTTCATTTCATTTGATCACAAAACACTTGAGACGTATTAGTGTGAGAGAAAGTGAAGAGTTTCTTGGGAGGAGAAGAGGTTGCTTAGGAAGGAGGAAACACTTTGGGGAAAGCCAAAGGGGATTAACCACTTTCTACCACCAGAACCACCACCAGAAAGTCACAAAAAATAACGAAAGGATTCTAAACCATCATCACCAAAGGTTCAGACCTACATAATTAAGGCAAGTGTAATTCTTGCTTTATTTTATTACTTACAATATCCATGCTAGATAGGTTAAGAAGTATGAACTTACGTGATTTAAGGATGAACTATAGAGTGTTTGAAATTTTTTCTTGATATGAAAATTAGATAGAATAAATCTCTTTCTGTTTAAATGATTTAATCTACGAATTTTGAGTTTCAAATGATAGAAGAAGTCTAAGCTATTATGATTTTTGGAGAAATAAGAACCTATGAGAATTTTAGGAATGATAGGATTTAATCCAAACTATTTGATGATTTTAGTTTGTTTGATTATTAGAATCTGATCATATATATAGCTATATCAATTGAGATTAATTAGGAGAAGTTTTGGATTGATTTGTGTTGGTTTTGATGAGAAAGAAAATGGATAAAACACATGAAAAAAAATTGTTGAAAATGACGAACATTATATGATAATTTTAGGTCTATTTTAAGAGGAGATTGGCTGTGTGCACACGAGTTTTTGTATAAAATTATGTTCTGTACAACTTTAGAGTTTTAAGTTTTTCCAAAATCGGAGCAGAAAATCCTTAAAATTGTAATTTTATATTTCTGATAGAATGTACATGTATCGGCAAAAAAAATAATAATTGAAAAATGGTAATTTGACCTATGGTGAGATTTTATTAATTTTGGTATGTTAACAAGGAGCGAGGGACTTGGGTTAATGTTGGATTTTTTTTTGGATTTGAGGATTAAATTTTTGTGAGAGATATCTTCATAATTATAGTACGATTTAGAGGAGAATAATCGTTATATCAAGTATAGGTAATATTGATGATATATTTACGGGTACTTGGGTCAGATAAAATATTATGTGAGTTATAACTACATAACAAAAAATATGATGATAATCATGATTGCAAGTGTGGATAGTATTCAATAAATACAACGGGTACTTGTGATAGGATGAATTCCTAATATGATATAGGTAGTGTAAGTACCTAATTTTATATAAGTAGATGATAATGCCTATTTGATTGATTGATAATTTATGTGTATGACATACCTAGCTTTCTTGCTATCGACGGGAGGTTTGCGAGTGAGGGAAGTCATATCCTGATGAATCCATGGGATTTTTGACTTGTCGCTCCAGAACATAGGACTTAGATCGATTACCATTAGTGATAACGTAGGTATAGAATGGTCATTTGGGTGCATAGGTATGTGCGTAGCCCAAAGGCTTAGGACTATGTTCGCCTCCATTATTTGTGATTTGATATTTATGGTTCGAGGAATCTTAACCGAACCTATAGGCCCCTATACGTCGACAAGCTATATTGGGACATGATAGCAGAGTGTTGCATGCACCGCAACTGTGTCTCGGGGTGCCATTTTGTATTATATATATTTATATATATAATTAATTGAATGAATATGTATATTCTGGTTAGATATATCTTCTGTGTGAATTAAGTAAAATTGAAAGATAATAGTATGTAATTAATTAAGTATGATAATGCTTAATTATGTTGAATAAATAAAAAGGCTTATCCCTGTTGAATCTTATTAGATATATATAAATTATGCAGGATAGATATGGGCTATGATTAGTTGATACAATTATGAACTAGTTAGAATGGAGAATAGTAACTAGTGTGATTTAGAGGTACGTTTGGTGTGCACTCTAGATGAGAGGTGAGAATCTCAAGAGAGAGTCTGATAATCTAACATGTATATTATAAGTGATGAATATTGCAATTATTCACTTGCTGTTTTCAAAACTATTTTTACCATCGGGCTCTGACCTGTTTCCTTGCATATTCTCTTTTCTCTCTTATATCTTCTATATCAGGTTCCCAGTCGCAGGGACACCAACCATAGAGGATTATGATTGTTGACGAGCTATGGAGTATTGTTTAGACGCCTTCATTCGTTTGATTCATACTCTATAGTGATCTTTCATTTAGGGCATGTTGCCTCAGAGGATTTCAGCTGTTTCTTTTCTACTTGAGTCATGATTTTATACTCGTGTCGTTGTGTTACATTTACTATTTTTGGGATTTATCTATTGAGATATTTTCTGGAAAGTTTATTCCCGTTGCATTTAAATTCTATTGTGATATCTATTCAGTTTATTGCTGTTGTGGAATGGAAGGTGTAGAATTGTTCGAAATGGTAAAATGAAATTTTTATTAGAAAGTTGTTAACACCAGCTTAATTGAGTATTAGGTGATAGGAAAATATTTTCGACAGTGATGCTAAGAAGGAACGAACTGTATATTCTGATTTAATTGGGTATGGGACTGATCACCCGGTATTTAATTAGGCGGGGTGTTACAGGTGGTATCAGAGCATCAGGTTCTAGTGTCCTTTAGGGTCTGTACGACTTACCATGCTTTCAGCTTAGCGTTCTTTGATGTAGTTCCCTATCTTAGAATTGTTGCATTTCTTCAAGACTATAGAGAAAAACCTTTTGGGGATTTATTTGTTTTAGACATGTCCTAGTATAAGAAGATTATCGGCATGGATTGACTTGTTGTATATGAGGCCAAGATTGATGGTATAGTCAGAGTATTATCTTTAGCAAGAGAGTGAATAAGTAGACTTATATATAAATAGACAAAACCTGTTGGGAAGTTATATACTATAGACTAAGGACCTGAGGAGTTTTTATGACTTAATATTTTAGGAAGTAGTGCATCGGGGGGGTTCCTTATTTGGATTTCTCTTTGCGAAACACCCCACGCATGAAACTAACGAACATTGGGAGTCAAAGTAAGTTGGGTATTTAGGATATGAGGTTATAACTTTTAATATTATATGTATATATGTTAATCAGAGAGTTATCAGTTGAGGCATTATTTGAGGCTAATGGAATCGCCAAAAGTGAATGTGGAAATCATAGTGATACGGATTATATTATAAATAGTCAGTTAATTAAGGGCAACCTTACAGAGGAATCACATTCATTTATATTTT
The DNA here is from genome assembly GCA_949130495.1 of Sambucus nigra. Classification (NCBI taxonomy): domain Eukaryota; kingdom Viridiplantae; phylum Streptophyta; class Magnoliopsida; order Dipsacales; family Adoxaceae; genus Sambucus; species Sambucus nigra. Next base: position 449,481,796 of record OX422210.1, on the reverse strand, counting down.
ATGACGGAATGTACACACATTGGGTGTATGGGCGCCCTGGATGGTTGGATTGTAGTATTTTCCATAATTGTGACACAATAAGTATTCTTGAGGTTAAGGAATGTAGAAGTTGTGACTTTAGGATTTAGTTGTTTGATGATTTAGGACCACTACTCCCCAAAATTTTCCACGAGGATGGTATAGAACGGATTGGATAAAGTTTAACTCGAGACAGTTGAAACTAAATAGTAAGGCTTGGTGTATAACATCAATGGGGGTATTCGGTAATGTACTATATGGGCGGTACGACAGAGATTGCATGAGATGTGAGATTAATACGCGGAGTTATCCTTACTAGTTATGCTTTATTTTTTTGAATATCGGGACGAAATTATGTTATAAAGGGGGAAGTATGTAATACCCTGTAATTTTAATGACTTATAAAATGAGTTAAATTAAAAGTTAATGGGATTAATTGGAATAAATTATAAATTAATTCATTGGGATTAATTCGAATTTTGTATTACTTGTGGATATTGAAATATATGATTCTGAATATTACTTAGTGATATTTAAGTAATATATGAATATGATGTTATTTATATTATCGTGAGTTACTAATATGGTAATTATTAAACTTTAGTCGCGACGTGGTATGGGACGTGTCGGGACTAATTTAAATAAATAAAAAGGAAACATTATATTATAACAACCTTATGGTCATTTTGAGTGCACCGTTGCATTCGGAAGGGTCACAATAGTCATAAAAGTCTATTCAGATGTTAGATTTGGGTCTCGGGTCAATTAGGAGATGAAAGGACACCCCGAAGGGGCATTTTAGTCATTTTATTTGTGAGATGAATAATAATTTTGGGATTTGTCTTATTATAAAGGTGATGGATTAGAGGAACGTAGTTTCATTTCGTTTGATCACAAAACACTTGAGACGTATTAGTGTGAGAGAAAGTGAAGAGTTTTTTTGGAGGAGAAGAGGTTGCTTAGGAAGGAGGAAACACTTTGGGGAAAGCCAAAGGGGATTAACCACTTTCTACCACCAGAACCACCACCAGAAAGTCACAAAAAATAACGAAAGGATTCTAAACCATCATCACCAAAGGTTCAGACCTACATAATTAAGGCAAGTGTAATTCTTGCTTTATTTTATTACTTACAATATCCATGCTAGATAGGTTAAGTAAGAAGTATGAACTTACATGATTTAAGGATGAACTATAGAGTGTTTGAAATTTTTTCTTGATATGAAAATTAGATCAAATAAATCTCTTTCTGTTTAAATGATTTAATCTACGAATTTTGGGTTTCAAATGATAGAAGAAGTCTGAGTTATTATGATTTTTGGAGAAATAAGAACCTATGAGAATTCTAGGAATAATAGGATTTAATCCAAACTATTTGATGATTTTAGTTTGTTTGATTATTAGAATCTGATCATGTATCTTGCTATATCAATTGAGATTAATTAGGAGAAGTTTTGGATTGATTTGTGTTGGTTTTGATGAGAAAGAAAATGGATAAAAAACATGAAAAATATTTGTTGAAAATAACTAACATTATATGATAATTTTAGGTCTGTTTTAAGAGGAAATTGGCTGTGTGCACACGAGTTTTTGTATAAAATTATGTTCTGTACAACTTTAGAGTTTTAAGTTTTTCCAAAATCGGAGCAGAAAATCCTTAAAATTGTAATTTTTTATTTCTGACAGAATGTACATGTATCGGCAAAAAAAATAATAATTGGAAAATGGTAATTTGACCTATGGTGAGATTTTATTAATTTTGATATGTTAACAAGGAGCGAGGGACTTGGGTTAATGTTGAAATTTTTTTTGGATTTGAGGATTAAATTTTTGTGAGAGATATCTTCATAATTATAGTACGATTTAGAGGAGAATAATCGTTATATCAAGTAAAGGTAATATTGATGATATATTTATGGGTACTTGGGTCGGATAAATGATTATGTTAGTGATAACTACATAACAAAAAATATGATGATAATCATGATTGCAAGTGTGGATAGTATTCAATAAATACGACGGGTACTTATGATAGGATGAATTCCTAATATGATATAGGTAGTGTAAGTACCTAATTTTATATAAGTAGATGATAATGCCTATTTGATTGATTGATAATTTATGTGTATGACATACCTAGCTTTCTTTCTATCGACGGGAGGTTTGCGAGTGAGGGAAGTCATATCCTGATGAATCCATGGGATTTTTGACTTGTCGCTCGAGAACATAGGACTTAGGTCGATTACCATTAGTGAGAACAATGGTATAGAATGGTCATTTGGGTGCATAGGTATGTGCGTAGCCCAAAGGCTTAGGACTATGTTCGCCTCCATTATTTGTGATTTGATATTTTTGGTTCGAGGAATCTTTACCGAACCTATAGTCCCCTATACGGCGACAAGCTATATTGGGACATGACAGCAGAGTACTGCATGCACCGCAACTGTGACTCGGGGTGCCATTTTGTATTATATATATGTATATATATAATTAATTGAATGAATATGTATATTCTGGTTAGATCTATCTTCTGTACGAATTAATTAAAATTGAAAGATAATAGTATGTAATTAATTAAGTATGATAATGCTTAATTATGTTGAATAAATAAAAAGGCTTATCCCTGTTGAATCTTATTGGATATATATAAATTATGCGGGATAGATATGGGCTATGATTAGTTGATACAGTTATGAACTAGTTAGAATGGAGAATAGTAACTAGTGTGATTTAGAGGTACGTTAGGTGTGCACTCTAGATGAGAGGTGAGAATCTCAAGAGAGAGTCTGATAATCTAATGATTAGGCATAAATTCTTCACATTTATCCCCTTAATTTCGGTATTTTTATGATCTCGTGTGGTGTAAATAACTTGGATTTGTCTCATATTTATGCTACGAACCCTTTTTGGCAAGTATTTCGTATTTTGTGTATCTCTTATATGTTTTACAGGTATTTCATGCAAGAAATATTGAAAAGATAACTCAAAATAGTGAAAAAAACCAAGAATCGGGGAGTTGAAGGGCATTTTTGTAATTTTTCAGCCTTAGTACGGAGGTGGGACCAACAGGAATGTTGAATATCTTTCAATTACAAGAATAATGGGTTAAGAATGAGAATTTAATTAACACTTGAGATAAGTAATTTAATGAATGTGAACATGGGTTATATATATGACTTATTTGGGGGTTACGTGTAAATACTCTATGTTAGAATGCGAAGGCGGGAGTGGTACAAACTAGTTAGATAGTGGTATAACTAGGATGAGTTAAAGGCATACATTAGGCGTGTACAGTAGTTGAGAGGTAAGAAACTCATGTGAGAGCACACAACTAACGTGTTTATAATATGTGATGTTTAATTGTAATTTAAATCACTTGCTAAACTTTTAAACTATTTTCACATCGGGATCTGACCCGTTTTCCTCCAAATCTATTTCTGTTTTGTAAAAACATTTTAGGTGCCCAGCCACAAGGACGCCAAGCATAGGAGCTCCATTCTGATGACGTGATGTAGCTGCTGTGGAAGTTAGAGGATCTTGGTAGTAGACACTCTCATTTTATTCTTGATTCCTTTAGAGTCATTTGTATCAGTTAGGGCATATATCCCATTCTTATTTAGAGGTTGTAGTTGCAGACTTTCGGTATTTCAGTTTTTGGTTTATTATTTATTCGGACTCTTGTATTGAGACATTATTTACTCTGGCATATTTATTATTGGAGTGTTTACTCCAGACTTATTTGATTTCTTCTTGTTGAGCATTTATATGAGACTGGTTATGCGATTAATGGTTTATTAAATATATTTTTGTTTAATTGTTGGCTTAATTAATAAAATTTGACATCTCTCTTATTAAATATTAGGTGGCTAGTAATTAATTAAATATTTTCGACAGTGTTGCTAAGACTGAACCAACTGGATATTCTGTATTAATTTAATAAAGGAGTAGCTACCCGGTATTTAATTAGACGGAGTGTTACACTCGGAGTGGGGGAGTGAACAGTTTGAGGAATAAGGGAGTGAACAAATTTTGGAGTAGGGGAGTGTACAGTTTGTGGAGTTGAGTATTGCTCACCAATTGGTGATGAGAATTCTCCTTGTCGTTCTATCACGTTGTTGGTTGGAGCATTGCTTCCATTACCACCCGACCTTATCTACAAAAATAATATAAATAAAATGTGTATCTATAATAATAGATGCATAATTTCAAAGTTCAATATGAAAATATAACTAACAAAATATTTTTTTTCCATATATTATAATCTGCCTGTTCATAGTAAGACTTTAACAAAAGTTCAATGTGCCTGATCTCCATCCATTCTGGATTTTTTTGAAAACCTAAGGATTTTTGCATGTGGCCTATTAGGAGGAAGCGTATCTATAATGGATGCATTGGTGTCAGCGACATGAACTCGAAATCTCATTCTTTTCAGCCTATTGGCAAGATTGAGTTTGACGTGCATAGGTCGTGAGACATCACAGTCTTCCTCAGTGCTCTTTGTACTTAATTCTATCCATAATGGGTGAATGTTTTTTCTGCCTTCTCTAACAACGTAAGCAAGGTCAGTGATCTACGTGATACATATATTGTACAGCTTCATCCCAACATTGTGGTAGAGAAAACAGAATACGATCGAACTAGTACTCTTACTAGAGATGAACTCCACAATTTACAAGGTAGTTAAATTGTTCGATCTTTCTGTTCCCATAACAATAAACCAGAGTACCCACTTTATGAGGCTCATTAATGAAAGATGAATGTGTGCGGTCCAATTGTAACCTTTTCCACTCTTGTTGTCATTTATTAGCACCGTGACTCATTTTTCCTAAGGAAAATGAACGAGGGCGTGATTATAATTCCTATAAATAATGGATCTAATGAATCATTAACGAGTTATTATGTACTTGGGCGTGAATATGATTCCTATAAATTATAGCTCTAATGAATCATCCACCGTTAATTTATTAGGTTTTGAATACCTACTTTTGTCATTTAAGCCAACAATCCCTAAAATTAACCCTTACAAACATTACCCCTACAATTAATTGATTATTCTTTGTTGGGACTAAATTTTACAAAGTCCCAAAAATTAATCCCAAATTTAGCATCAATATTAATAGAGATGTATATTTTTATATTTCATCCCTAAACTTAAACGAATAATATCCATTAAATTAAAATTTGCCCTAGTTTGAAACGTAAACCAACAATATCCATTAAATTAAAATTTGCCCTAGTGTGAAACTTAAATCAACAATATCCGTAAAATTAAAATTTGCCCTAGTTTGAAACTTAAACCAATAATATCCATTAAATTAAAATTTTCCATAGTTTGAAACTTAAACCAACATTAGTCATATTTTTTTCTATAATACACACACACATACACATTTATAGTATACACGGCTATATACATATACACAATACACACAATGACAATGTATACACAGCAACATACATATACACAATACACAGACGTATACACATGCACACATATACACATACGTATATACATACACATATTTACACACACACACGTGTATTATAAGTATACACACAGAGAAATATGCACACACGTGTTTACCTTCGAGATTGAGATTGAGAGAGAGCTTGAGATTGAGATAAGGAGAGAGCCGAAATCGCTGGAGAGAGGGAGGGAAAATAAGGGTTTAGAAGTTTCGAGGGAAATGAAAAACTAATCTGCGTTTTTTAAGTATAAAGACCATGGCCATTGCTTAGGGCCGTGACATATGATGTACCCCTTTATTTTTTACACCTTAGTGTGGAAATAAGGCCATGGTCATGGCCCAAATCCGTGACTCAGATAACTTATTGGTCACAGACATAAGTCGTGACCATATCCCTGTGTAATGAGGTTTGTGGTCATGGCTAACGGCCGTGACTCCTTACCTCACCAAAATTGGAGGGAAACTTGGCGCCATAATGGTCACGACTGGGTCAGGGTCTGTAGGCGCGGAAGCCCCTAAATTTCAAAAATTCTTTTAAATTAACTCTCCTTTAATGTGTAATAGAATGGTTCAAACGCAATACAAACTACAAATTCTAATTTCAAATTTTAATTTCTTTCAAATTAAAATAAACTAAACTAAAAGTTACATTAAATTAATCAATAAATTAATTTTCACTTAAACAACTTAATTCAAACAAAGTCCTAAAATTTTCCAAACAAGATTAATTCATTTTTCTACATAGACCAAACCAAATTTTATCAAATTAAAATTAATAACTTGAACTAAATTAATTAAATATTACCAAATTAATTTTAGCACCAAATTAACCTTGAGTAGTGATTTAAACCATATTTTATCTTTTAGTCCTAAGCATGCATCTAGGCGATGTAGAAAGATAAAACAAATCACAAACCACTATGCCGCGATGTACGAGGAAAACCCAAATGGGAAAAATCTCGGACGACCCCCAGCCTTAAGTCCACTAAGTATGGTTTTATGTTTACAAGACAGATGAATTACTATACACGACTTGACTCCATCCAAGCCTTGACGCGTCTTCTTATAACTACCTCCACCTAGCCAACAATCTCGGACTCCACCGAAACCTTGGAATCCTCCAATGAAGCTTTTGGTCAACCATCAACCCGCACCTGAAGCCTTTCTCTGAGTGGGAACGCCGCAGCAAACAAAGTCTTCTTCTTTGTGGGGCGTAGAAGCAAACCCAAACCCAAACAAAATCTTCAAAGGGTAGAGTATAACCCGGTGCCAAACACTCCAAGAAAATATATATATATATATATATATATATATATGAAAAATATGGAATGAAACAGACTAAAACTATGGGTGTGAAACACTTGGTTTTGTTCTAAGGATTGAACATTTTTAACAAAAACCAAGTAGACCTTTCATAGAGAATTTTTTCTTTCAATAGCCCTTAGAAAAGTACGAAAAGTCTTAGCAAAAAGTGTCTTACTGCACATATTAAAACTGGTATAATGTAGTGGGATAGTGGGGGTTAAAAATGAAAACTGGCAAAAATTGAAGAAACTAAAATTTTTTTTGAAATATCTTTCGAATGAGGTCATTCGAACGAAATTTCTAACAAGATTTCAGGCTTTCGATACGAACGCGTGGCCGCCAGTTTCGTATTTTTCTGATTTTTTTTGGATTTGATATGATTTTTGCACAGAAAGGTGTCCGAGAACAAAATCTTTAGAACTTTGAATTCAAAAAAATTAACAAAAAAATACTAACACCCAAATTAAATTTCAAGGCTCCTATATATATATATATATTAATGCATTCATACCTTTAGGAGACATTGGAATCCACATGTTGATGATGTGAAACCTGGCACGAAAATCGGCAATGATGAAGCTTTTAAATTCTGGGCCGCTACATCTTCAACTCCTCAAACACGTCATAGGATTGATGGGGAAAACTTCTATCCTATGACTCAAATGGTTTTGTCCGGAATTGAACCAACACTACATAAGACTCAATTGGAAATTTGTGACCTTACAAATCTCCCCCTTTGGCTATTCCGGGACAAAACTCAAACAAAAATACTAAAGGGACGTCAAGCTCTACTAGACTCAAAACATCCCACCCAAAATAAAAAAATGCTCGACTCAAAACCCAAGGACCAAAATCTTTGCTGATATAAGGTCGTCGTTAAATAAAATTCCTGCACACTTAAGCAAAATATTAAACACATAGGGAATATCAAAGTATAAAATGCAATTAAATTAAATACTCCCCCTAAATTAATTCCCCCTTTATCAAATATGATCAACCTATGAAGATAGCTCTCTCCCCCTAAATTAGATCTCCTAAACTAAAGGATAGAAACCACTTCTCCCCCTTTTTGTTCAGGAATAGACAAAGGTAATAGAATTAATAAAATACTCATTTCTCCCCCAATACAACTAAGTACCATTGCTCCCCCTAAAAACTACATAAGGGATAAATATGGGGAAAACAAGTAAAACATGATTGTGTATAAAGTCATAAGAGCATGAAAGCATATGGGAAACAATAAAAGTAACTAATCCAAAACAAATATTAATGGATACCAACTATGATGTGATAAAAATTATATCAATTTGAAAAATAAGATACTAAGCATGTGATATCAAATAAAATACGCAACATAATAGATACCAATTATGAAGTAAAAGCATAAATGGACTAGCTAATATGGCAAAGACTTAAACAAAAAAAATATCATATATGTATACACAATAGATATAAAAATATGCACAAGCACACATATAGATATAAACACGCAAATGATACAAAATAAGATAAGATAAGATAAGTTTTCCCACTCTTATGGCATAAATGTGTCATATGAAAACGGAAGTGAAAGGACGTGAACAAGATACCAATGAATTAAAACCCAATCACTTTAACATGTTCACGGAGTTCTCATTTGATTGCAAAACTTTATCAACTAAGATTTAGCCTTATGCGACAGGATAAATTGAACTCTATGAACAAACAAGCACAATGCAAACAAGCCTAGCATATTGATGATTCTACAAACCAATAGAGTCATGACAATGAAAGCGCAACTAGGGTTAACGGAAATTGTACAAAACCGTTGGTATACCATCCAAACTCCCTCAAAATAAGAATATTATTTTTTTAAATGACTATATCAAACTAAACAAATATAGGCCTTGGCAAATTATTTTTCTTTTAATGCCATATTTTTTCTTTTAGGCCTTTAGACAACGTATTTCTTTTTGGTCCATTCCAAACGGTGGCTTACTCATAAAGCATAATATTTCCTTTCGGAGACCTTCCCCGTGCACATTTATATATATCATTTTTATATCTTACATGCAACAAATTTTAACTTGCACTAGTCCTCCTAGGTCACATAATATGTAGATGACTAGATTGGCAGGAGAACACCTCACAAATCTCAAATATATATATGAAGTTAAAATTTCAAAAGAGCTCGTGCATGTTTGTGAAAGGCATATAAAAGTGAAATTGTTAAGAAAGACAAACTTAAACTACTCCATGTAAGCATGATAAAGAACATTTTAAGTATTGACAATCTTAACCAAAAGTTCTAGACATATGGAAGCGAAAAGAAAAATTCAACACAAACATATGCCAAAAAAGGTGTGTAAAATCAAAATACACACAAAAGAACAAAATCTTTTTGAGTTTTTGAAACTTTTTAACCAAACACACAAAAGTATTTACTTAAAAGACAAACAAAAATCATTTGGATTTTTCATTAAGCTTAAATTACTAGAAAGGAAAAACACAAATAATAAACAAAATCTTTTTGTATTTTTCAATTAAAGCAAACAAAAATGAAAGGAATATAATACAAAAGAGAAACACAAATCATAATTCTAGCATGTAAGTAAGCATGGAGTATATACTAGAAAATGACAAATAAGCATACAACTAGCAAAAGAATATATCATGATGCACATAAGATAGAGTACGAAAATATGCAAGCCATTACTCATAGGATATAGCAAGTGAAGAGTCATAAACCAGCATGTTAGAACCATAAAAAACTGGAAATTTTAAACAATGCATATTTTTTCAAAAAAAATTAGGATTACACAATATTCTAGTGTAAGACGCCCTGACACCACTTGTAGGCGTGAAAGCCCCTAAATTTTAAAAATTCTTTCAAATTAACTTTCCTTTAATGCGGAATAGAATGGTTCAACACAATACAAACTACAAATTTTATTTTCTTTCAAATTAAAATAAACTAAACTAAAAGTGACATTAAATTAATCAATAAATTAATTTTCACTTAAACAACTTAATTCAATCCAAGTCCTAAAATTTTCCTAACAAGTTTAGTTCATTCTTTTACATAGGCCAAACCAAATTTTATCAAATTAAAATTAATGACTTGAACTAAATTAATTAAATATTACCCAAAATAATTTTAGCACCAAATTAAGCATGAGTAGTGATTTAAACCATATTTTATCTTTTAGTCCTAAGCATGCATCTAGGTGATATAGCAAGATAAAATAAATCATAAACCACTACGTCGCGATGTACGAGGAAAACCCAAATGGGAAAAACTTCGGACGGCCCCAAGCCTTAAGTCCAGTAAATGTTTACAAGACATATGACTTACTATACACGACTTGACTTCATACAAGCCTTGACGCGTCTTCTTGTAACTACCTCCGCCTAGTCGATAATACCAGACTCCACCGAAACCTTGTAATCCTCCAATGAAGCTTTTGGTCAACCGTCAATCCGCACCCAAAGCCTTTCTCTGAGTGGGAACGCCGCAGCAAACAAAGTCTTATTCTTTGTGGGATGTAGAAGGAAACCCAAACAAATCTTGAAAGGGTAGAGTAGAACCCGGTGCCAAAAACTCCAAGAAAATATATATTTATATATATATACGAAAAATTTGGAATGAAACAAACTAAAACTATGGGTGTGAAACACTTGGTTTTATTCGAAGGATTGAACATTTTTAACAAAAACCAAGGAGACCTTTTTAGAGAATTTTTTATCTCAAGATCCCTAAGAAAAGTATGAAAAGTCTTTGCAAAAAGTGTCTTCCCACACATATTAAAACCGGTACAAAGTAGTGGGGTAGTGGGGGTTTAAAAATGTAAACCTACAAAACTGAAATTTCGTTTGAAATCTCATTCGAACTAGGTCGTTTGAATGACATTTCTAACAAGATTTCAGGCCATGGTTCTAGATAATTTTGTTACAAAAGTGTGGCCGCCAGTTTCATATTTTTCGGATTTTATATGATTTTTCTACGGAAAGGTGTCCGAGAACAAAATCTTTATAACTACGAATTCAAAAAAATTAATAAAAAAATATTAACACCCAAATTAAATTTCCAAGATCATATATATATATATATATATATATATATATATATATATATATATATATATATATATATATATATATTAATGCATTCATACCTTTAGGAGACATTAGAATCCACATGTTGATGACGTGAAACTTGGCACAAAAATCGTCAATGATGAATCTTTTAAATTATGGGTCACTACATCTTCAACTCCTCAAACACGTCCTAGGCTTGATAGCGAAAAATTCTATCCTACGACTCAAATGGTTTTATCCTGAATTGAGCCAACCTTACATAAGACTCAATTGTAAATTTGTGACCTTACAGGGTCTAAAGTCGTGACCCAAAGGAGTCAGGGTCTAGAGCCGTGACCACACACAAGACGACCCATGACCACACAGAGTCATGGATTTGGTCATGCCCATTTTGACTTTGGTCACAATTTTAGGCTGTGACCCCATCTCCGTGACCATTTTCGGTATTGGGTGTAGTGTGGAAAAGAATATTATTCATCTACACAATGTATGGCGATAAAGTGTTAGAGCATTTGTAAGCTCAGAAGTGTTCAAAGCATATTTAAGTGTTTAAAAACTTTACAACCAAAAGGGGCATCAAGCCACAGGCAGCCGCCCAAAAAAGAAAATACTGAGAAAATATAAGCTTGGAGGTTCATCTCTTCAGCATTTTGATTCTCTATCTCATTGAGATCCAACACATCCCCAGCTGTAGTACTGTCGGCTTCAGCATCTCCGAAAGTCTCTGTCTCGTCCACCTGGTTCGTAGTCTGGACTGTGGGCTCCTGTTCAGTCGATGCTCAACCTGAGTCAAGGCTATCATTGCAAGAGAGTCATCCAAGCTTAATGTCTTCAACTGATCAGAGAGGTATGCGATCTCAGGAAATTTAAAAGTTACCCATAGGCAACCAGTGTGAGCACCTCTTTTAAGGTACTGCACACTATAACCCAGGAACTCTACAAACGATTTAAAAGCCTCCACACAACCTACTATTGAGCCTCAGATATCTTGCTATCAACAACATCTTTTATCTTCCCAATAATCCCGATTGAGTGATGATTTTTCAGAGATTTAATAGCCTCATCTTGACTTTTATTGGGATTAGTGATTGCCTAGGAGTGTTATTTCTTCAGGTTTTCAATCTGAGTTTCTAGATCTTGGATGCGGCCCTTTTGATCCTCATCATCCCTAATATCTTGACGAGCCAGGATGATCTCAGTGACTTTCTTCTTGATCCACTGATGGAGATTCTGAAGGCAAGTGGTTGAGTAAAACTGTTACAGCAGCATCATCCCCACACGTAAAGAATATCTTATAATCATTACTTACATGCACAAGAGACAGATGACACTATATCATTGAACAATTGGTGTAGTGCATGCCTCATGCATGACTGGATTGCGTATAACACCACCTCAGCCATATAAATACTTATCTTCTATACCAATGAAAATGATCAATTATTGTAAGCCATACTCGAACTCTGTCAAAACCATTATTAGAGAGAGAGAGAGAGATTGAGTTCTTGAATCCCAAGGCCATTAAAGCCCATATTTAGTGGATTTCACACACTCACACAGTGCACGTAGGCCCTCCAAAGGCTGAACCACTTATATCTGGTGTTTTCTTCCTCTTTGCCTCATCTATTTCTATAATCTTATACATATTTATACTCCATTGTTGTTCTAGTTTGAGCTTAGTTATCATATTGATTTGGTGATACTAACTCTGGTATCATCATATAACTCTAATCGAGACTAAGTTATGAGAAAAACAATTTGCATGTAAGATATAACAGTTAAGTTTTGGATACAAATATTTTTGAAAAATATTTTAGTGAGATTTGGATCAGTTCCCAAAAAATATATTAATAATACTTGTCTCTAAAACTCTATTTGAAAAATTTATTAGAGGAAATATTATCCAAAACTACATTCCACAAAAAAATACACTTTGATTATTTAGTTATGTTTTTAGAGAAACGTTTATTCTACAAAGAAATTTTAAGGAAAGTGTTTTGGATAAGAGAAAAATAAAATGTTCATTCTAATAAACAATAAGTCTCTCAAAGAATCTTTCAATCTCATACAAATATGTTCTAAGTCGAGATTTAATATACATTTTTGTTTTTGAGACTAGATAAAGAAATTATGAAGTAGGAAAATTGAAATTGAGAACATGTGTTATGATCATGAGTAAAACATCTACACCAAACCTAGAGGGGGTGAATAAGTTTGATATCATCTTAAGGTTAATTTTTCAATTTTAATAAAATTTCTTGCAATTTCAAATCTCCTCACACAAGTTTTATCAAAGTGCATCCCACTTGACTTTATTACCTCACATAACACTGAAACTAAGTGAATCTAAATGGGGAAACTAAATATAACACATTAAATTCAATTTTAGCCAAATTCACTAGTTTTAAATTTGATCTAAGTGATGTGTGTGAACAAATGTATGTATAATAGAAATCAAACACGAACATTCACAAGGCAAAGGTTTATGAGGAAAAACACCCACCAAGGGGTAAAAAACCATAAAGCACTTCAATTTTCAATTTTACTTGAAAACATGTATTACATAAGGAAAGAAGATACCTCTCACACAAGTTCTCTCGTGTAATTACATACCTAGCATCTTTTCCCCATAGATGATGAAAATTCACAACAAGCTTCACGTCGTGAACGAATTGACATAGGCTAGTGAAGATCTGATAAAAACACTCTCAAATTTTCTCATAAACACTAGGATCAAGGCATAGATCTAGGTTCTTGAAAAGTTTAAGAGGAATAAGTGAAAATAGATTTAGAGGGAAGAAAAAAGAGATCTCAACTTTTAAAATACTATCAGAGAAGTTTTTCACTTGTGTAAAATTCATATCAAAACAAATGGAAGGGGAAATTTCCCTTTTACATAAAATTTTCAAAATCTAGCTCTGTCGTGCACACGATTCCAACCAGTGTGGAATCATCGACAAGGTCGTGCTCACGGGCACATATTGGTGTCATTTGAATGACACCGTTTGCACGGGCATAAAACAAAGTCGTGTAAATGGTTAAGGCTACACATATTTAAAAAGGCCTTAACTTGTTCAAAATCAAATACCAACTCCCAAAAACATTTCTGTAAAAACAACTTTGAGACTATTTTAAACACGTGTTCCATTGATTTTAACATCCTAACACATTTTCAAAACGTATATGCATGTGTGTGTTTAGCCATAGATAATTCACAATATGTACTAAAAGGATATATTCCCCAATCCTATGTGAACATATAGAAATGTAAGTCTTCAATACGAGGCTTGCAACATCTTTAATATTAAAAGGTCCGTGTAGATAAATGATCCCGCCTTACACATTCGAATCAATTTTATTTGACTTGAACGACTTAATGAATCAAATGTTTTGTCATGGGAACTAGATAACTAATATTAATTACAAAATTACATTTTCAATCTCCCCCTTTTACTATTCCTTAGAAAATCTCCAAAACCCAAAATGAACTTGATTACCCCTACAAGACTCACATATCATTATCCATATAGTGGGAGTGGTAGGAAGGTAATGTGCAGACAATCAAATAGACCCATGACACATAAAAAGTTGAGTTTGAATAATGGGTTGGAATCAAAATCATCAATGTTATGCCTGAAATCACACGAACCAACAAAAAGCATCACACAAGCAATAGCATACACAAAGACAAATCCTCCTTACTTGGGAATTATCTTATAAGTATCAATGATATAGGTGAGATAAAGCATGTGAATATGTGAAAAGGCAACACCATCCAATATCTAGTTAATAAAACATAACAACAAACTCCCCTTAACACAAAACATCATAAGCATCACATATACGAACATAAACTCCCTCTTACCCCTAAACACATTAAATAAATCTTCAAATATCATCCCCCCCTCCTCGACACGTAGTAAGACAAAGTAGCATAGATTAAAAGATCATAAGAGAGATATCTAAAAAAAGGGGCAAACCAAGTATAACAAGAGGTATATGACAAAATACCAAGGAGGTTTCATAGCAGAGAGACCAAAGAACTACAAAATATATTTTTAAAAACAAAGGACTGTGTGCATGGGCTCTATTTGAGATGTACAAACAGTTGGCATACACATTGCAGTCATGTGTATGAAACTTCCCCAGTTGCAATTAAGTGCAAAAACATGAATCAGTCGTGTGAATGGGCTAAACTGGAGTCATTCAAACAAATTGCCAATAAAACTTTCCTAAATTTTAAATTTCAAAATTTCTCAAGCATAGAACTTGTGCAAAAAGTTTGTTTCTAACCTTATGACTCCTTTGAATGAGTTTTCTCCACCTTAATATCAAACTTCCTCAACACACTTCTTCGATCAAACCAACTGTCAAAATAATGAGAAAAAACATATATGTACCCAAAAAAATTCCCAAAGACTAAAGATCAAAATAAAGATCATTAGTACAATAAAAAAATACAATAATATACAAGATAACACTAAGGCAAGTCTCAAAGAACAAAAAATTAGACGAATAAAAAAAATCATGTACACTGGAATAAGTCAAACAAAATTGGTAACAAATGTTTTAAGCAACTTAAAACATTTTAAATTCACAATTGAAATACAACTAAAGTAAGATAAGAATCAATTGCTTGTATGTGCATTGAAATGAAAGACACGAGATTAAAGCACAAATTTCATTACTTAACCCATTAATAAAACTTTTATGAGAAAATGCAATATGATCATGAGTTTAATCTTGAAGTACAACTCCATCTACATAACTTCCTCAACAAGTGTTGATTTTTGAATTGTTTTGAATGCTAAACTAAAATAGAAATTTATTTTAAACTGCTGAATCCCAATCTTATTTTTATTGCCGATTAAGCACTTGTCTTGTGGTTCTTTCCAACACATTGACTTTTGCTGTTGATTGACTTTTCACACACCTAGTTTACACATACCCAATGAAACTTAAATTCAAATAAGATGTTATCACACTAATGGTAACCCTTATCAACGCTTTCAGAACGGTCCATATTCAACTCCAATATATAAAATTCTCACAATTCTCACATATAAACCATGGAGCAATTTTGAAACTCATGCAAGATTGATATTAAATTAAGTTTGCAAATGTTTGTATAAATGAGAATTTAACATATCAATTGTGAATTCATGCCACGTAATATGCAGAAAAGCATTCAAGTCATCAAATACCAATTAAAGTCAATGTTTTCATGACATTTTTGAAAATATGAAATTGACTAAACTCATTCAAAAATTTGAATCATCAACACATATTAAAAGCAATCAAACTTCATGTTATGAAATCTAATTTGTATGAGATTTGACCAAAGGTACCAAAAATACAAAATATTTTTGTGTTTATCAAAATATAATCAAAATTTGTATAAAAAACAAATAAACCTAAATGTGCAAATATGTAAATCTAGATTAACTTTTCACTCTCACAATAGAATGGATAAATCAATCACAACCAAACCCAAACAACCCCTAAGGTATCGAACCCTAGTGGTGTCAAAAGGTTTAGTAAAGATGTTTGTGAATTGGTTTTTCATAGGAACATATCTCACTGAAATAACATTTTGCTCAACTAAGTCCCTAATGAAATGATGTTGCAATTTGATTTGTTTGGTTCTTGAGTGTTACATCGGGTTTTTTGAAATGTGAAGACAAGCATTCAAGTCATAAAATACGAACTCGAGTCAATGTTTTCATTATTTTTTGAGAAGATCAAATTGTCTAAACCCATTTAACAATTTGAATTATCAACACGTTTTATAAACAATCAAACTTCATGTTACACAATTTCATAGATTTATAAACATATTTATATGATATTTGACCAAAAATACAAAATATTTTTGTATTTTTCAAAATATAAGCAAAATATATATACAAATAAAATAAACTCAAATGTGCAAGTATGTAAATCTAGATGAACCTTTCACTCTCACAATCAAATGAATCATTCAATCACAAGGAAACCCAAACAACCCCTAAGGTATCTGAACCTAGTGATGCCTAAAGGTTTAGTATAGATGTTCATGAATTGGTTTTCCATTGGCACATAGCTCATTAAAATAACATTATGCTCAATTAAGTCCTTAATGAAATGATGTCCCAATTCGATGTGTATAGTTATTGAGTGTTTCATCGGGGTTTTTGAAATGTTAAAAGCACTCATATTGTCATAATATAATGTTATTATACTTTGATCCAACCCATAATATTGCAATATTTGCCTCATCTTTAGAAGTTGTGTATAACAACAACCCACCGCTTTGTATTTTGCTTCATCCATGGATAAAGCAACAAAATTTTTCTTTTTAAAAATCCACGAGACCATGGATGTGCTAAAGAAAAACTAACCATCCGAGGTACTTTTTTTATCCATGGCACCTCCCGACCAATCGGAATCCGAGTAAGAGTAAATTGAGTCCTTAGAATCAAAAGGATACAACAATCCAATATTTTGTGTAGCACTTATGTATCTAATCACTCTCTTTACTGCTTGTAAGTGTGATTTTTCCAATTTTGCTTGGTAATGCGCACACACACCTACACTATACGAAATGTCAGGTTTACTGTCAAGTATAACAAACTAAAAATCATGATCCTATATAGATTATCCTCCGCATTCTTTCCACTTTCATATTTTGTTATCTTGGAATAGATTCCCATTGGCGAATTTGTGTGTTTCGCCGATTCCATACCAAACTTCTTCACTAACTCCTTGGCATATTTTATTTGGGAAAATAAAATCTCATTACGAATTTGTTATACTTGCAAGATAAGAAAGAAAGTCAACTAACCAACCATATTCATTTTGAATTCACTCTTCATCTCCTCCAAAAAGTTAAGTTCATACTTTCCTATGCTTGAGCCAAAGATAATGTCATCAACATAAATTTGAGCTACAAGGATGTGATCCTTAGCTCTTCTCACAAAAAGTGTCCTATCAACATCACCACATTTAAAACCACTTTTCAACAAGTGTGTTGTTAATCTCACATACCAAACTTTAGGAGTTTGTTTGATTCCATAAAAATTCTTATGGAGCTGAAAACATGATTTGGAAATTTTGGGTCTTCAAACCCCTTTGGTTATTCTACAGAAACTTCTTCATTCAAAACACCATTAAGAAAAGAACTTTTTACATCCATTTGAAAAGGTTTGAATTTCATAAAACATGCAATGGCAAGTAAAAGTCTCGCACTCTCTAATCTCATAATCGGTCCAAACATCTCATCAAAGTCAATTCCTTCAATTTGAGAATAACATTGAGCTACAAGGCCTTTTTTCTCACGTTTATCCCATGCTCATCCAACTTGTTTTGATACACCCACTTTGTACCAGTGCTGTTAAAAATTTTAGGATGTGGGATGTAACACCCCATATTTTTGGTGCATTTAATATTTAATTAATTCGGAAATTTTAAGTTACTAGTGTGTGTTGTAATTTTAAATGAATTAATTATGTGAAAATATATTTAAATATTAATCGGGGAGTAAATGGTTAATATTTAGGGGAATTTATTTACTAAGTGACTAGTAATAATTTATTTACGTCATTTCGAGTATTAATGACGGGGTATGCACTTATCTCAACCGGGAGTCGGTATAGACTAAAGGGGGTGGGGGATAAGTATTTTTATAAATTAATTTGGATGCCAATTATGAGTGTAGAGTTGAGTCCGGATGAGCCAAGATAGTCGGAAAAGTGTACCCGGGGGTAGTAAACGGGTCACGGGGCATTTTTAGACATAATCGGGCCCACACGGGGGCATTTGGGTCACTTGGGCTTCGCCCATTAGGCAAAAAATGGGATTTAGGTTAATTGTTAAATTAGGAGAAATAAGGAAACGACTGAGAGAGTTTAGAAAAAGGCTAAGTGTGTTAAGGAACCCTGTTAGAAATTAAAGGCAGTTTTAGGATCACTAGAGAGCCAACAGGAGTCATCTTCAACCTTGGAATTCATCTCCAAATCAGACACTACGAAACCTAAGGCAAGTGGATAAGTTACAATAGTGTTGAATATGTTTTTCAATTCATATTCATGTGATGTGATTGATTAAAATTCATTTTGGGTGTTCATGGCATAAATATGGGATTTTGAAAAACAATAATCTGATTTATGAATTTGAGTGAGGATTCATATAAAATCTGATAGTTATAAGTTGATGCATATCTGGTAGGATGATATCTGGACAATTAAAATCGTATTTGATGATGGAACTTGGGTTGTAAATGGGTTAAGGGTTAAAGATGAATTTTTCCCCAAATTTAGAGGTTGTAGTTAATGGACGAATTAATAATGTTGGTGGACATTATGGAGATCCCTAATAAGTTTTCTAACATGTATTAAGGTTAAGAGGGCTTGAGGTTGCTGGTAGAAGAAACTAGGGTTTGAGAAATTTCGTCCATGGCTGATTCTGTCTTCGCAAAGAAGACAAAGACCTGCTCGATCGAAGGTCTGGGGTCGATCGATCGAAGGTCGACAGAATTTGGCAATTTCGCCCAGTTATGTATATAAGTGGGAATTCATATTATAATCTTTATGTAATTAATTATTGAGAAATTAATACATGAGATTAAATCTAATTAATTGTGAGTAAAGTTAATTAGGATTTGAGGGAGTTTGTGGGTGACACATCATGATTAAAAATTTGGGAGTCAGGAATTTAGACTCGGGTGAGGTTATTTCGGGGTACGAGAGTAAGTCCAATTTTATGGTGGGGGCGACACCAAAGCTGACTTAATTAATTAATATGCAAATTAATTAATAATTAGGGTTGGACCATAAACTCTAAATAATTTAAATAGGCTTGTGTTACGAATTTAGTATATGGTGTAGCCGGGACATTTTATATTTATATATATATATATATACGGTGTGTGATAGTATATATGTATAGTGTGTGCATTAATATCAGTGGTTTGATATTATTATTCTATACTCTAGTGCTATAAGGGGAGGTTACGCGTGGTGGATGAATCCCCTAGCTTGAGGAGTAGGGCGAGTATATTCCCAAGTCATAGCGTTCGTTATATGGGGTGAGGGGCATCTCACTTTCAGGGAAGGAATATGACTGCCTTCAATCGTATGCTAAACCAAGTTAATGAGCGAATCTGACTTGGGTAGCTAGGTTATGTGAATACACCTAGTGGGATACAACTTTAGAGAAATTATATTTTGTGAGTATTTTTACCCGGTGGGACATTAGTAGTAAATGTTGTTTCAAGTATGTTTGTGAATACTGCAATATGATTAAATATATAATTAGGTAAATAATTATATATGGGATAATTAATACATAGTGTGAAATGTATTATGTGCATAACAAGTGTGGTGTTATATGAAATTAAAAAGGGTAATGATTTAACTAAGTTGACGTTTATAATAACTTAAAAATCATGATTTAAGTCATACTCGGTTAGAGTAGCTTAATTGCAAGGGTTAACATAAGTATTGGGTCAGGAGCGTAGGACCTAGGTAAATTAAATGGAAGCTTTAGTAGTGCACATTAGAGGAGGGGTAAGGAAGTCCTCAAGAGAGTGCGGCACTAACTAAAATATGAAGAGCATGCATATTTATTTATTACTGCAAGTTAATCATTTGTTAAATGTTTTCAAATGTTTTTGGGTACTAACCCTTGCTATAAAAAATTTTAAAAAGCTTTTAGGTGTCCAGCCATAGGGACGCCAGGCTTGACTCTATTCCAGGTATCCGTTGCTGCAGCACATGTGGATGTTGCGGGATTTTTGATAGACGACTCCTTCTTTCATTCGTGTAGAGACTCTCTAGTAGTTATTTGAGCATGTCGCTCACAGTTCATTTTTTTTTGTATTAGACTTGTTGAGATTGTCTTCTTGTCTTTACTTGTATAGGATATTTGGACCGATGGTTTATTCGGTTAGGTATTTTATTTGTGGATGGTTATTTCAGTTAACTGTGATTGTGTATTATTTTATGTTCCGCATGAGTTTCATTTAATTAATTGAAAGATAAATATTGGTACCAGTCTACTTTTCTCACTTAGGTGGTTAGTAATTAAAAAGACGACAGTGATGCTAAGAATGGACCAACTGAGAAATTTGTTCTAACTTGATTTAGTTATGATCACCCGAGATTAATTAGGTGGGGTGTCATAGATGGTATCAGAGCTTCAGGTTCTAGTGTCCTTAGGATCTGTGCGGTTTTCTACGTTTCAGCATAGCACTCGGTTGTTATAGATCCCTATT
Organism: Sambucus nigra; assembly: GCA_949130495.1. Lineage (NCBI taxonomy): Eukaryota > Viridiplantae > Streptophyta > Magnoliopsida > Dipsacales > Adoxaceae > Sambucus > Sambucus nigra. The sequence continues at coordinate 449,460,677 of OX422210.1, read as the reverse complement.
ATCAGGACTGTTAATTCATTGTTCCGCTTATGAGATATCGTATTTCTGTTGTGAATATTTTTGTGTAAATTGTGTACTTATATAATTCAACCTATTTTAGATGCCACCGAGGAGACTGAGAGCGGAGAGGGCTGAGGCTAGGGATGAGGTCAGGGAGGCTCACCCGGAGCCACAGCTACCGCCACGACCACCACCACCCGAGTTGATTTCCACTACTCAGGTGGCAGTGATAGTGGCACAGGTAGTCGAGACAGCAATGCGAGCTATGGCAGCTCACTTTCCACAGCCCCAGGCACCGCCTCCAGTGGAACCAGCAGTTCAGGCTCCAGTGGGGCCACCATCTTGGCAGAGAGTTAGGGAGACCTTTCAGAAGGGTCACCCACCTAAGTTTCGGGGTAGCACAGATGTAGTCGAAGCTTGTGACTCGAAGAAGAACATTCAGTGCCATATGAGCATGCTGGAGTGTACCGAGGTAAAGAAATAAATGCTTGCTACCTTTCGTCTGTCGGGGGAAGACTTATAGTGGTGGGAGTCAGTTACCACCGCCGAGGAGCGAGACTTGATGCCAATAGAAGAGTTCTGGGTGCGGTTCGACCGCAAATACTTTCCCCCAGCAGTAGAGACTGAGATGAGAAAGAAAGTCAGTGATTTGGTACAGGGTGACCGATCAGTGGCAGACTATGAGGAAGAGTTCACCCGTTTGGCAAACTTTGTGCCAAATGAGGTGAGCGATGAGGAGCGGAAGAAATCGAGGTTTATGGACGGTTTAGCCTGGTGGATCAGGCAACACTTAATTGGGAATCCGGCATTAGTGACATTTACAGATGTCATTAATGCCTCACTTGTACACTGTCAGTATCATCGCTTCCATACGAAGGGGAGAAAGAGAACAGGGGAGTTTAGCCAACAGGGAAAGGCAGTTACTAGTGGTGACACAAGTGGTGCTCAGCAGCAGACGGGCAGTCAGCAAGGGAATCAGGCTAAGAAGTTTAAGCCTGGTGGGTTTTGACCGGGAGGACAGGGGTTCAAGCAGGGGCAGCCGTGCCAAAATCAACAACAGCAGGTTCCTTAGGGTCGTCAAGGCCAAGGGAACAATGGGGGAGGCCAGCAGGGCCAGGGCCAGCCGCGTAAGGGCCAACAGGGCCAACGACAGGGGGATGGTCAGAGACGCTATTTTGTATGTGACCAGACAGGACATTTCAAGAGGGAGTGCCCACAGAGGGGCAGAGGTCAACAGCAGGAGGCCCAACAGGGGCAACGGGAGCATATGCCACCACCAGCAGCAGCAGCACCCACCCCACCGCAGCAGGGACAGATGCACTACGGACGCGTGTATAACATCCGAGATGTTCCTAATCCTCCAGCGCAGCAAGCACCACCAGCAATTGAGGGTATGTTTCTCATTCATGGTTATGAGGGTAGCATTCTTTTTGATACGGGAGCATCGCATTCATTCATTAAATTAAATTTTGCTAAACGGGCCGGACTACTAGAGACCGAGGGTAGTCTTCGGATATGTGTAGAGTCGCTAGTAGGCAGTGGGGCTACAATCCACTCGATTTTTCGGGGTGTGGACATTTGTATTGGGAGACATAGTTTAGCAGCGGACCTCTTGGTGTTAGATATGGAGGGATACGATGTCATCTTAGGGATGGATTGGTTGGCAGGTTATCGAGCGACGATGGATTGCTACAAAAGGACCATCGTGTTCTCCATTCAAGGGCAGGAGATGTTCTTGATAGCAATGCCACTACCTGAGGGAGGGTCACGCACACACTTGTATTACATTGAGGAGGAAACCTCACAGGAGGTGGATATTCCATTGTATTCAATCCCAGTGGTGAGAGACTTTGAGGATGTGTTTCAGGAGATACCGAGGTTTCCACCTAGCAAGGAAATCAAATTTGTAATCGATTTAGCCCTGGGGATGAGGCCAATTGCTCGGGCCCCATACCATATGGCCCCTTCAGAGATGCGTGAGTTGAGGAAGCAAATTCAGCAGCTTCTGGGTCAGGATTTCATTTGACGGAGTACATCGTCGTGGGGTGCACCGGTGTTGTTTGTGAAAAAGTGAGATGGATCACTACGGTTATGCGTGGACTATAGAGAGTTGAATAAGGCCACGATACGAATAAGTATCCGTTGCCTAGGATTGATGATCTATTTGACCAGTTGAGAGGGGCGTCTTACTTCTCTAAGGTCGACTTGAGGTCAGGGTACCATCAACTACGTATCCGAGAGGAGGATGTTCCTAAAACCGCTTTCCTGTCGCGGTATGGATCTTATGAGTTCAGGGTGATGCCATTCGGGCTCACCAATGCACCAGAAGTGTTCATGGACCTCATGAACAGGTTTTCATGGAGTTTCTCGATCAATTTATCATCGTGTTCATTGATAAAATCCTGATCTACTCGCGCACCGAGGAGGAGCACGCAGAGCACCTGCGTATAGTGTTATAGACATTGCGGGATCACCAGCTCTATGCCAAATTCGGTAAGTGTGGATTTTGGCTACGGGAGGTTCAGTTTCTTGGCCACATGGTGTCAGACCGGGGTATTACGGTTGATCCGAGTAAAGTATCGGCGGTGAGGGAGTGGGGACAGCCCACGGCACCGACTGAAGTGAGCAGTTTTCTAGGATTGGTCGGTTATTACAGGCGATTCATCAAAGGATTCTCAAAGATTGCGGGCCCTTTGACGAATCTGACCCAAAAAGGGGTACCTTTCACTTGGAATGATCATTGTCAATTAGCTTTCAACGAGTTAAAGGACAAGTTGACATCTGAACCCGTGCTTGCATTGTTGAAAGGGGGATTAGAGTATCGGGTTTACACTGACACATCCTTACAGGGACTTGGGGGTGTGCTTCAGCATGAGGAAAGGTCTATAGCTTATGCATCCTGGAAGCTAAATCCCCACGAGAGAAATTACCCCACTCACGACCTGGAGTTAGCAGCGATCGTTTTTTCTTTGAGGATATGGAGACATTATCTTCTAGGGGAGAAGTTCACGTTATTCACGGATCACAAATCACTTCAGTATCTCTTCACTCAGAAGGATCTGAATATGAGGCAGAGGCGATGGCTAGAATTCGTGAAAGATAACCAGTTTGATATTCAGTATCATCCTGGTAAGGCTAATGTGGGAGTAGATGCATTGAGTCAGAGACCGATTGGGGAAAAACCAGAAGTCTGGAAGGCAAAGTGAAGAGAACTTCGATATGAGGATGATGTATCCAGGGCTTGTATGTTAGCATTATCCATCACACCTGAGATCATTATGCGGGTTGTGAAGACTCAGGCAGAGGATCAGACCTGTCGGGATAAAGTGAGCCAGTTGCTAGCTGAGGGAGCAGAGGGTTACTCGATCAACTCGGAGGGAGGTTTACGCCTTAATGGTAGGTTGATTGTGCTAGAGGATGAGGAGTTGAGGCATGCTATTATGACAGAATCTCATGGGTCGAGATTCGCGGTACATTCCGGTGGGGATAAAATGTATTAGGATATGAGGGGACAATATTAGTGGGCAGGAATGAAACGGGACATAGAAGAATTTGTTTCGAAATGTGCCACGTGTCAACTTGTGAAAGTTGACCATCAGAGACAATCAGGGATGCTACAGCCACTTTAAATTCCCGTGTGGAAGTGGGAGAGCATCTCCATGGACTTCATTACAGGGTTACCGACATCGCAGAAGGGTCACGATTCCATATTGATCATTGTGGATCGGTTGACCAAAGTGGCTCACTTCCTGCTGGTTCGCACAGACTTTGAGACGATGCGTTATGCGCAGCTATTCATAGCAGAGATTATTAAGCTGCACGGGGTACCGATAAATATTGTGTCGAATAGGGACAAGATCTTTGTGGCCCACTTTTGGCAGAGTTTTCAGGAGGCCATGGGCACGGAGTTACGTTTGAGTACAGCCTATCACCCACAGACTGACGGACAGACTGAGAGAGTCAATCAGATGCTGGAAGATATGCTTAGAATGTGCATATTAGACTTGGGGGGAGGTTGGGAGAAATATCTTCCTCTGGTAGAATTTGCGTATAACAACTCTTACCAATTCACGATTGGCATGGCACCATTCGAGACACTACACGGGAGACCTTTTCGTTCACCCGCTTGTTGGTTAGAGGTGGGGGATAACAAACTATTGGGGCCGGAGATTTTTTAAGAGACATCTGCCAAGATAGAGCTGATTCGAGGGAGGATTCAGATAGCTCAGGATAGGCAGAAAAGTTACGCTGATGCTTCACGGAGACATGTGGAGTTAGAGGTTTGGGATCAGTTATTGGTCCGAGTGTCCCCTATGAAAGGGGTGATGAGGTTCGACAAGAAGGGCAAGTTAGCACCGAGGTACGTGGGACCTTTCCCTATTATCGAGAGGGTGTGGCCTGTAACCTACATGCTGGGATTACCGGAGCATCTTCAGCGGATGCACGACGTGTTCCATGTGGCATCGCTGAAGAAATATCGCAGGAGTGAGAGGGCCTTCTGGCACATTCCACTCGAGGAAATTGATTTACAGCCAGACATCTCATATAAGGAGAGACCGGTGGCTATTCTGGATCGTAGCGAGCGGAAGTTACGATCCAAGGTTGTTCCACTAGTTAGAGTACAGTGGGGTCATCACAACGTTAACGAGTCTACCTAGGAGCGGGAGGAGGATAAGCGGGAACAATATCCAGAGCTTTTCATCACAGGTATGACCTAATTTCGGGGGCAAAATTACTTTGTAAGGGGGGAGTATGTAACACCCCGTATTTTTGGTGCATTTAATATTTAATTAATTCTGAAATTTTAAGTTACTAGTGTGTGTTGTAATTTTAAATGAATTAATTATGTGAAAATATATTTAAATATTAATCAGGGAGTAAATGGTTAATATTTAGGGGAATTTATTTACTAAGTGGATAGTAATAATTTATTTACGTCATTTCGAGTATTAATGACGGGGTATGCACTTATCTCAATCGGGAGTCGATATAGACTAAAGGGGGTGGGGGATAAGTATTTTTATAAATTAATTTGGATACCAATTATGAGTGTACAGTTGAGTCCGGATGGGCCAAGATAGTCAGAAAAGTGTACCCGGGGGTAGTAAACGGGTCACGGGGCGTTTTTAGACACAATCGGGCCCACATGGGGGCATTTGGGTCATTTGGGCTTGGCCCATTAGGCAAAAAATGGGATTTAGGTTAATTGTTAAATTAGGAGAATTAAGGAAACGACTGAGAGAGTTTAGAAAAAGTTTAAGTGTGTTAAGGAATCCTATTAGCAGTTAAAGGCAGTTTTAGGATCACTAGAGAGCCAACAGGAGTCATCTTCAACCTTGGAATTCATCTCCAAATCAGACACTACGAAACCTAAGGCAAGTGGATAAGTTGCAATAGTATTGAATCTGTTTTTCAATTCATATTCATGTGATGTGATTGATTAAAATTCGTTTTGGGTGTTCATGGCAGAAACATGGGATTTTGAAAAATAATAATCTGATTTACGAATTTGAGTGAGGATTCATATAAAATCTGATAGTTATAAGTTGATGCATATCTGGTAGGATGATATCTGGACAATTAAAATCGGATTTGATGATGGAACTTGGGTTGTAAATGGGTTAAGGGTTAAAGATTAATTTTTCCCCAAATTTAGAGGTTGTAGTTAATGGACGAATTAATAATGTTGGTGGACATTATGGAGATCCCTAATAAGTTTTCTAACATGTATTAAGGTTAAGAGGGCTTGAGGTTGCTGGTAGAAGAAACTAGGGTTTGAGAAATTTCGTCCATGGCTGATTCTGTCTTCGCGAAGAAGCCGAAGACCTGCTCGATCGATCGATCGAAGGTCTGGGGTCGATCGATCGAAGGTCGGCAGAATTTGGCAGATTCGCCCAGTTATGTGTATAAGAGGGAATTCATATTATAATATCTATGTAACTAATTATTGAGAAATTAATACATGAGATTAAATCTAATTAATTGTGAGTAACGTTAATTAGGATTTGAGGGAGTTTGTGGGTGACACACCATGATTAAAAATTTGGGAGTCGGGAATTTAGACTCAGGTGAGGTTATTTCGGGGTACGAGAGTAAGTCCAATTTTATGGTGGGAGCGACACCAAAGGTGACTTAATTAATTAATGTGCAAATTAATTAATAATTAGGGTTGGACCATAAACTCTAAATAATTTAAATAGGCTTGTGTTACGGATTTAGTATATGGTGTAGCCAGGACATTTTATATATATATATATATATACGGTTTGTGATAGTATATATGTATAGTGTGTGCATTAATATCAGTGATTGGATATTATTATTCTATACTCTAGTGCTATAAGGGGAGGTTGCGCGTAGTGGATGAATCCCCTAGCTTGAGGAGTAGGGCGAGTATATTCCCAAGTCATAGCGTCCGTTATATGGGGTGAGGGGCATTTCACTTTCAGGGAAGGAATATGACCGCCTCCAATCGTATGCTAAACCAAGTTAATGAGCGAATCTGACTTGGGTAGCTAGGTTATTTGAATACACCTAGTGGGATATAACTTTAGAGAAATTATATTTTGTGAGTATTTTTACTCGGTGGGACATTAGTAATAAATGTTGTTTCAAGTATGTTTGTGAATATTGCAATATGATTAAATATATAATTAGGTAAATAATTATATATGGGATATTAATACATAGTATGAAATGTATTATGTGCATAACAGGTGGGAGTGTTATATGAAATTAAAAAGGGTAATGATTTAATTAAGTTAACATTTATAATAACTTAAAAATCATGATTTAAGGCATACTCGGTTAGAGTAGGTTAATTGCTAGGGTTAACATAAGTATTGGGTCAGGAGCGTAGGACCTAGGTAAATTAAATGGAAGCGTTAGTAGTGCACATTAGAGGAGGGATAAGGAAGTCCTCAAGAGAGTGCAGCACTAACTAAAATATGAAGAACGTGCATATTTATTTATTACTTCAAGTTAATCATTTGTTAAATGTTTTAAAATGTTTTTGGGTACTAACCCTTGCTATAAAAAAATTTAAAAATCTTTTAGGTGTCCAGCCACAGGGACGCCAGGCTTGACTCTATTCCAGGTATCCGTTGCTGCAGCACATGTGGATGTTGCGGGGTTTTTGATAGAGGCCTCCTTCTTTCATTCGTGTAGAGACTCTCTAGTAGTTATTTGAGCATGTCGCTCACAGTTCATTTTTTTTTTGTATTAGACTTGTTGAGATTGTCTTCTTGTCTTTACTTATATGGGATATTTGGACCGATGGTTTATTCGGTTAGGTATTTTATTTGTGGATGGTTATTTCAGTTAACTGTGATTGTGTATTATTTTATGTTCCGCATGAGTTTCATTTAATTAATTGAAAGATAAAAATTAGCACCAGTCTACTTTTCTCACTTAGGTGGTTACTAATTAAAAAGACGACAGTGATGCTAAGAATGGACCAACTGAGAAATCTGTTCTAACTTGATTTAGGACTGATCACCCGGGATTAATTAGACGGGGTGTCACATGGGACCCAAACATTTAATCTTTCAAATTAATTTAATTCCTATTGCATTGCTTCAATCTTACTTTCATTTACAAAATCTTTTTTAATGTTCTTAGGTTTAATTTTGGATGTCAAAAAATGAAAGTTGAGTTCATTCATAAGTTGAATTCGTGTTTTAACCCCACTCTCAAAATTTCAAGTGTTTTAGATGGACTGTGTTCACGTTAAACCTAATTCGTAACTCCTCTTTCTCTCTCTTTCACATTGTTCACCACTAGACATATTTTGGAAACAAGTTCCCTAATTGTTCCCCTAGGAGCACTAGAGTCTCCTACATCAAGATTCCTAACCTCAACTAGCTTAGGATCTAAAACTTCACCTTCAACCTCATCTCCAAGTGTCATAACATTAGACATATCATCATCAATCACCACATTAAACATTTCCATCAACTTCTTATTATCCAAATTATAAACTCTATAGGCTCAACTAGTTTTGGAATAACTAAGGATAATTCCATCTTCGCTCATTGATTCAAATTTGGTTAAGTACTCTCGATCCTGTAAGATATAGCATTTGCTACCAAACATTTTTTAGTATTTGATAGTAGACGTTTTACCTTTCCAAAGCTCATATGAATTCTTTTTAGTGAATGATCTCAAGAACAACCTATTCTATGTGTGATAAGCCCTTTGCATTACCTTGGCCCAAAAAATCTTAGGCATTGCCCTCAATCATAAATCGTGCCATTTCTTAAAAAGTTTAATTATTTCTTTCAATAACTTTGTTTTGTTGCCGGGTTGTAACGATGGAAAACTCATTAGCGATGCCAATTTCATCACAATACTTATCCACTTTCAAGTCTTTAAAATCGGATCCATGATTAGTTTTGATTCTCACAATGGGTAATGACTGCTTATTTTGGATCTTTTCGCACACAGACACAATATTTCAAAGGACTCACTCTTCTATCTTATAAAACCATTAAAGGTAAATCTAGAATAGTCATTTACCATCACAAATCAATACTTTTTTCCACCAATACTCTCGATTTTAGAGGAACCCATAAAATCAATGTGTACTAGCTCTAAAGGCCTAGAGGTAATAATTTCATTTAAATTTTTATGGTAATTTTTAGTTTGTTTTCGCTTATGACAAGTTCCACAAATCTTGAGCTCCGGCTTTCCTAACCAATGTAAACCTCTCACTTTCTCTTTCTTCGACCAAATCGCCAAATCCTTAAAATTGATTTGCCCTAGTCGTTGATATCATAAATCTATCGATTCTATTTACACGCTTTGACATACCACACTAAGCTCATTCACAAACACATAAATTATCGCTCGATCTTACAGCTAGCATCAAATCACCGCTTTCTTCCTTCCTAACCAAGCAATCGCCCTTGTAGAAACTCATAAGGTGACCATCATCATAGAGTTGACTTATAAAAATGAGCTTACCGTCGAGCCCTTTAACATACAATACATTGTGAAATGTTTGTGCTTTCGGTTACCTTAACCATTCCTCTATCACTCACACATGACTTTTTCCCGTTACCAAATATAACCATTCCACCGTCATAATCATCACAGGAAGTAAAGAAGGACTTATCTCCCACCATGTGCCTAAAACACCCGCTATCGAAATATCAATTCATTAAGTTTGAAGCTTTAAAAACCGCAATGATAACATTACAATTAGGGTTTTCTTTTCTCACTCATTTCATTTTAGTATAACACTTTTCTCACTCATTGTCATTTCAGTATAGCAGTTTTCTTTAAATCATTCACCTCTTTTTGAAGTTTCTTCAACTCATTTTCAAGCTTTGCATTTTTTCCTTGAAAGACATTTCCTCTTGAGAAATTAGGACATGAAAATTTCTAATCCCTTTGGAGTTTGAAACAAAAATGTCTTAAGTGTCATCACATAAAGCAATAGGAGCACTTGATGTTTGAAATGGTTTTGGACCAAGGTTCAAATTCCTTCTTGCAAAATGTTGTTCTCTATGGTTTTGAAAAATTCTTTCTCTTTTGAAATAATTGTGATAATGTATAAAGTGAGGACCTCATTTTTCAAAAACTTTTATTTAATTTTCCTACTTTTGAGTTCTTGGAACAAATTTAGGTTGATTGACATTTGAATTCATCATAACTTTATCAAACTTTTACATTTGTACTCTTGATGGGTAAAACTTTATTCTCAAGTTCTTTTCCTTTAGAACCCACTTTTTCATTTTTATCTTGAGCAAAAACCTCTTGAACATCATATTCCTTTTCACGTACAAACGTTATTGTAAAGTTAGAAGGGAAATCAAAATAGTTAAATCTGGTACTTTTCATACCAATTGGAATCATGGATTTTTCAAAAAGCATTTTATTTATTTTCTCTGATCATTCCTCTAAAACAAGTTTAACCTTAGAGACATTAGACAAGTCACTGTTGAGAGAAATTACTTCTTTTTAATATTTTTTTTCTTTGAGTTTGAACATTTTGCGTTCCTTTTCATGTGTACATTTCATTTCAAAAAAATCGTTTTTTTTTTCCTTTTTCGAAAGACGAATTTTGATCATTGATGCGTTTTACTCACGCTTGAGTTACAAAATCTTTTCATATTTTTCTTTTATCAATCCACTCACCTCTTCAAGCACATTAATCTTATTTCTCATTTTGATGTTCAATCTTCAATTTGAGTGATTTATGAAGCAACTTGTTATAACCGTAACTTCTTTGTTCATCATCATTCCCAACATTTTCATTATATTCAATCTCAAAGCTAGATTCACTAAATGTATGTGATGTGTTCTTAGCTAGGGAAGAACGTGATGATGAATGCAATTTATCAAGACTCGCATCCAAAGCATTCAAATTCAATATATCCTTGAAACTTTACAAAGATGCACATATACACACGAAACAAGGATCAAACTCGGGTTGTTAAGCCTAGTTGAGTAACTTAGTTTTGATACCAATTAAGAATGTTTTATTAATCGTGATTAAAATATCTACACCGAATTTAGAGGGGATTAATAGGTTTAATACCATCTCAAAGTTAATTTTTTAATTTCAACAAAATTGCTTGCAATTTCAATTCTCCTAACCCGAGTTTTATCAAAATGCTTCCCAATTGACTTGATTACCTCACACAACAATGAAATTAAGTGAATCAATATGAGAAAACTAAATATAACACACTTTATTCAATTTTAGCCAAATTCACTAGTTTCAAATTTGATCTAAGTGATGCATATGAATAAAAATCAAACACGAACATTTACAAGATAAGGTTTTTGAGGAAAAACATCCACTAAGGGGTAAAAAAACCTCGACGTACTCCAATTTTCAATTCTACTTATTTCCCCCATGGATGATGAAAATGCACAACGAGCTCCACATCATGAATAAAGAAGTTTACTCTCTTCCTTGAAGTCATTTCACACTCCAATTTTCCCAATAAATCGGAATGCCTTTAATTTTAGATCAAGGAGCAAGAGATCATAATAATTGAGATATAGAATGATGAATCGACATAGGCTAGTAAAGATCTAATCAAAACACTCTCAACTTAACTCATAAGCACTAGGATCAATAGATCTATGTTTTTGAAAAGTTTATGAGGAATAAGTGAAAATAGATTTAGAGGGAAGCAAAAAGAACTCTCAACTTTTAAAATACAATCAAAGTTTTTTTTCACTTGTGTAATAATCGTATCATAACAAATGGGAGGGGAAATTGCTCTTTTACATAAAATTTTCAAAATCTAGTTTCGTCGTGTACATGATTCCAACCAGTGTGGGATCGTAGCCAAGGTCATGCGCACGAACACATATTAGTATCGTTCGAATGACACCATTCGCATGGGTTAAAACAAAGTCGTTCGAATGGTTAAGGCTGCACATATTTCAAAAGGCCTTAACTTGTTCAAAATCAAACCAACTCTTAAAAATATTTTTCTAAAAAAAAAGACTCTTAAGACAACTTTAAACACTTGTTCCATCAAATTTAACATCCTCACAAATCTTAAAAACGTATGTGTACGTGTATTTATTTAGCCATAGACAACTCACAATATGTACGAAAATGATATAGTTTACAATCCAATGCGAACGTATAGCAACCGAAGTCTTGAATAAACTGATGGCAACATCTTTAATCTTAAAAGGTCCATTTAGAGAAATGATCGCGCCTCACATATTCGAATCAAGTCTATGTGACTTGAATCACTCAACTACTTAAACATCTTGTCACGGGAACTTTCCAACTAATATTAATTACAAATTTACATTTTTACAAACTCGACGTTCTGTTTGAACATAGAGAACGGCTCACATACATATCAAGTATAAATACTGCTGGCGCAAACTATTTTTTTTTTAATATTAAAAAATTTATTTTTGAGTTGAGTTTTTTTTTGTGATATTCAAACATTTCAAGGGGCCAGTATAAAAAAATCTGCACAAAATAACTTCTTTTACTATTTTCATTAAATAAATCGGTCAAACTTTTGCAGCTTCTCCAAAAGTTTGACTGGTTTTTTAAAAATAACAAAAAAAAATTATTTTGCGCTGATTTTTTTTTATACGGGTCCCCTGAAATGATTAAATGTCATATAAAAAAATTAAGCCGAAAAATATTTTTTTACTATTTTAAAAGAATCGGTATGTATACTTGGCAAGTATTCATACCTAATAGCGCAAACATTTTTTTTTAAATATTAAAAAATATATTTTTGAGTTTAATTTTTTTTATGTGGTATTTAAAGATTCCAAGGGACCTATATCAAAATAACTAGCTCAAAATAAATTTTTTTACTATTTAAAAAAACGGTCAAACTTTCATAGCTTTTAAAGTGCTTTAAAAGGTGCGAAAGTTTGACCGATTTTTTTAAAATAGTAAAAAAAATTATTTTGAGCTCATTTTTTTATTTAGGTCATTTGAAATGTTTAAATACCACACAAAAAAAACTCAACTCAAAAATAATTTTTTTACTATTTTAAAAAAATCGATATATATATTTCGTATGTACTGAAACATGTATGCTATAGGAGAAATTGGGAAAAGGTTTGAATATCAAATAACTTAAAAATCAAGTTTGACTGTGAGAAGATAAGTAATGATATGGGAGAAAAAAATCCCTAAAAATAATTTGACTTCTAGCTAAAGCTATCAACAAATTTCACAAACCCGTATCTGATTAAATCTTTGGATCTGATTTATGTTTATTCAATTTCGTCAGCTGGTTTTAAGCTTTGCATGGTCTGGCCTGAGATGAGTTATGTGCTTAACAGTTGCAATCGGGTATAATATTTTGTTTTTTATTTGATTGTGTATGGTTTTGTTGTTAACAGATGAAAGGTTAGGGTGTTAATGATTACAAATTCCACTTCTTGAAAGTGCCCAGTTTTCTAACAGGTGTGGCTTGAAAGGAGTACAAATGTCTTTCTAAAAAATCAGCATTTAGAAAAAGTATTCTAATCGATTTTTGTAACAATTAGCCAAATTGTGGCACGAGATCAATGTTGACTCAAAATTCTAAATACTTTGGGACTTCACTAACGAGGGGGGAGGGGCTTAGGGCTTAATTGATAATTTGGCCCTCCACTTCTACCCAAATTATTCACATAGTAGAAACTGTAAGGCCTCGTTTGTGAGTTCTATTTTTGAAGAGAAAATAAAGGAAAGGAAGAGAAAGTGTGTTTCCTTTCCTTCATTTGGGAGTTTAAGTAGGAAAGAAATCAACTATCTCTCGTTTGGGAGTTTAAAAGGAAAGAAAAGAAAGGAAATTTTTTAAAAAACTTTCTCTTCCTTTCTCTCCAAAACTTTCTTTCCAAATCGGAAAGAAATGGAGAGAAAGGAAAGTTTTTTAATGAATTGTTCCTTCTTCCTCTAAAAAAAATTATTTTCCTCCCAAACTCCCAAACGCAAGAAAGAAAATTATTTTCTTTTCTCTCTTAAACTCCTTTCTCTTCTTTTCTTTTCTTTTCTCTCCTATTAACTTTCTCTTCTTTTCTTTTCTCTCCTAATAAAATTTTATTTTCCTTTCTTTTCTCTCCCAAACTCCCAAACGAGGCCTAACACTAAGTTGAAGAACCCTAATAAACTTAAAATTAAAATCAAATATAGAATGATCCACCTAATTTTAAGTTTGAATTTTTCCCACATGAAGTCACATTGTTTAGATCCCTTTATTTACAGAACCAAGTGTGTGCAAAAACTAGTACAAGTCAACCTCGGATAAGTATATCATACAATTGTATAATGAATTCTCTATAGGAATCCAATGTTTCGAGTCATCAGGATCAAAACCGAGTTCAATCTATGGAGCATATCTGGATTTTCATTTGATTTTATAATTGCTAGTATAAACTGCTTCATGGAAGAAACATTTATTACCGGTGGTGGATCCAGGATTTTTGGTCAATCGGGGCTAAAGTTTCGAGTGGTGCCGGGGGTTCGGGGGCAGGAGCCCCCGAGACGAATTTTTTTTGGGTTATTTCGAGTTTTATACAAATTATAACTTTATTTAAAGTTTTATACAAATTATAGTTCATCCAAATTGACTACAAATTATATGTTTCAAGTTTATTTTGAGTTTTTTTTTGGCATAAATGTTTAGGACATAAATTACAGAAATTTGATATTTTTTCCCAAAGTACAGAAATTATAGAGATTATTTGGAGAGATTACAATAATTTGACATTTTTTGGAGAAATTGTATGAAAAATATATACCCTTATTTCTGTACAATTTCTCAAAAAATAATACATAAATAAAAATCATACATTCAATCAAAACCCTCTATTTTACACAATCAAAATCTTGACATTTTTCCCCAAATTATAGAAATTATAGAGATTATTTGGAGAAATTACATAAATTTGACATTTTTTGGAGAAATTCTATAAAAAATAAATACACTTATTTCTCTATAATTTCTCAAAAAATAATACATACAAAAAAAAATCATGCATTCAATTCAATCAAAACCCTATATTTCACACAATCAAAATCTTACACAAAAATTATACATTCAATCAAAATCTTACATACAATAAAAAATATTACACAAAAATCAGATTAAGGGACAAAAAATACCTCAGACGGGTCAGGCAGCTGGGTGGCTGGTGTGGCTGGTGGTGTGACTAGCGTGGCGCGGCAGGTGGTGGCGTGACTCGTGGTGGCTGAGAGCTTGAGAGAAGAGAAGAGAAGAAATGAGGTTAAGGAACTTAAGGCCGGCTATTAAAACTCACAACTTTTGAGTTTTAAGTAATTATAATTTTATACCCGAAGGTTTGAAAATACTAATAGTTAAACCTTAAAGTATAAACCTTCTCCTAAAAAACCTTAAAAAAAATTTTTTTTTTTTTGGGCAAAAACTGAACCAGGGCTAAAGCTCCCCTTCGTCCTTACCTCCGTCCGCCCCTGTTTATTACTCATATTTATCTCTGGATGTTGAGTGCACTCTTGCTCGTTTCGCTAGCAATTTATTGGCACACCTTTTACTCATTTTTATTAGTTTATCACATATCATTTTGGTACAAACTTTTATGAGTGTCGTCTTTGATTCAGATTTAAAAATTATAGAGGTTTTAATTCAGGATGATTATTCACTGATATAAACTGAAACCAGGTCACACTTACTAATAAAGGACTCCATTGGATAATAGAGATGTGCTCTTCTGTACTTAGTCTCAATTTCAATTGTGATGTTTGGAAGGAAATTTGACTGATTATGATGGGAGGTTGTCGTGATCCAAATATCAGAGGCATGGATTAGTATTTGGGTATTGAAAACTCACAATCCTATGCAATTTGATTTTAAATCGTCTTGGTTTCATTTTTTTGCAATTGTTTAGTGCTCAAGAAATTGGGGTTAAGTTTTCAGTTTGGGGAAGGAGATGAAGTGAGCAAGGAGGGAACAACTGTCTTTACAAAGGGTATCTGAAATTATCAATTAGGAGTCCCTTTTAATGCATATGGAAGTTCGTGAGACATGAAAAGAAGGTAGGGGTAGGTAAATATTGACTCATTAGGGGGGTATGTCAAAATATGCTACAAATACAAGGGCCAAACAAAAAAAAACATATTAACAAATGTTTACCTTCCAGCATCAAGTAACAACTCATCATATTCCCCTTGACTTGCAAACAATTCCAAAACTGACTATGTATCTTGTTTTGAAAGGTGCAACATATCCTAACAATAAACGCATGCAGTTTATTTTCAACTTCCAGCCAGCTAATGGCTTGCTCTTTCCTCGCATATCTCTCATTCATAAGTTTCCTCACTTTCTCCACAGATTCTCACCTTTCAAGCTACGCATATATGCTCAAATACAAGACAGGCTGTCGTATATTGAGGTCCCAACTCGATAAGGTGTTCATCTGCCTTTCTTCCCAAATCTCTGTCTCCGTGAATCCTACAAAAGAAGAGACACAGATTCCAATATAATAATCAGGTTTACATTGCATCTTTTTAAGCTCATTCATAATGTCCTCAAGACACCCTACTAAACCTAAAAGATCAATAAAGCATGCATAATGTTCAGATTTTTTTTTATCAGAAACATGCGGTCATGAGTCAGGGACTACAAAAGGAAAATAACAGCAATTATGTCCCTTTCAATTGTGGTTCGACCTCCTCATTACAATATCTCAATATGTACAAAACTGAAGTTGATGGGAATGAGTTCATATTAGGACTTATTTGTCATTTTAATATTTCTTATTAGTTTTCTTTTTATTTTATTCCTTTTATTTTCTTTTATGTCTTTTAATTGGTATCCAAGCATGTTTGGGACTAATTAGGCATATTTTTGTCAATAATTGTCCTTTTTAGTCTTTTAGGTAATTACTTGGCTAGGAAAGTAATTCCCCCATATAAACACCTTATGTACTCCTCATTTGAGGACGATTTCCTCCATTTTGAATAAAAACATTCTTTGATTATCACTCTAGAATTTATATTTGTTTTGTTTTTGGTCTTTAAAGTGTAGTTTACGTCAAATTGGTATCAAAGAGAGGTCGTTTAACTGATTGGTGTATTAGTGTGCAGATTATCAACAAATCGTACACTACATCCTCAATGGGCCATAAGAAATCAAATCGATATCAAGAAGAGATTAATCAATAATTGAGAGAAAGCATTCAAGAATTAAAGCAACAACAATAAAAATTTGATGCCTTCCTACAACTCTTCTCCAAATTTCAAACCCACACCACCACGAATGTTCCATCGAAATCCAACCCACATAGGTCCGAAAAGGAGGTCACCACCGAAGAAGCACCCAAAGCTGCCAATTGACTAACCCTGATAGAAAGTCTGGGACCCTTCGGGTCACGCCCGGAACCCACCATCCTCGGGCAGGCAAGACCACTCGAAAAAACTGGCCGCCCTATCTCACTCGATAATAACTTCCTCCCAAATGAAATGGGAGAACAGTCTGGTCAACGACGACAGCGGTATGATCCCGGCAACCCCCTCATTTTTTTCGGCCCATGCCGCCCTTCAGAAAATCCCAACCCCCAGGAAAAATTCAAGAAGCCGCCTCAGTCAGAACAGCCAACCCGGTACTTTCGAGTACCCCTATCCCACTTTTGATCCCAGGCCCCTTGAAAAAACCCGATTACCCGAACCCTACAAAAATTTTTGTATTCTCAGTCTATCCGACTATTCTAGCATACCTGAATCCCTCACCATTTTTGAATTTCTTGCCCCACTCGAGAATCTTGTCCTGCCCGCCTGTTGATACCAAAAATTATCCACCTAAGTAGACCAATCAAAAGTGGACAATTGTCTTCCTACATGGCAGAAATCCCAATCAGCAGATAGTTGCTCGACAGGCATGCAGACCAACGCGAAGAATGCAGACCATCAACATAGATGAAAAGCCACCACATGAGAAGTACAACCAAGGGTCTTATCGCACGTGGTTCATAAAACCAACCATCACATTCATAAAGTACGGGTGTAAATGCTTAAATGTATAAAGTCATTCCAATTCTTGATCTCCGGGTCACTATAAATACATTGTATTCCTTTCATCAAAGGCAAGATAGAGCTGATTATAGGATATTCTAATTGACAAGAGTCCCTAGTTTTCTGTAACCTCTTAAATAAATACCATAACAATGGACGTAGGCTTTCTTACATAGCTGAACCACTTTAAAAATATGTGCCTTTCATTTAGTTATCTTATTGCATTTCTATATTTTAATCTGTGATTGTAAATTTGGATCGATTCAATAGATTGGTGTCGTCTGTGGGAACATGTGTCTAATTTTCGTTCTCAATCTCGTTTATCCTTGCTCAAGGAAAAATGAATGATCCAGAGCCCAGTTCCAGGAACGAAGGCAACCCAACCGTTCCATCTGCTCCACCTATAGTAGCCAACCTAAATGGGATTCTTGCCAGTATTGCCAGAGGTCAAGATGCTATGCAGGCAATAATGAGACAATTGGCACAGTCAATACAAGTCAGGCAGCAAGAAATTACTTCACCAAGGAGAGAAATGTCGCCTCCACCTCCTAGCATAGCCGTCATAGCTATTCCATATCATCTCATGATAGGACTTGTCACCTAGGAGTTAATTTATCGGTTAGAGCAACAAAGTTCTATGATGGACATTCTTTCTCTCCTGAAAGACCAAGTGATATGCTCGGTTTCATTGCGGCGTGAGAGTCACCTATGCACCGGTCGTTGTTTTCTGTTCACCTCCTCAATACAAAAACCTAAACTTATGACTACACTCCTATAAGGGAGTATAGCGGCCAAGTCTGGGTATCGAAAATCCATATAAACGAGTTGCTATAATTTAATTGCTTTAATACTTCAAAATAAATGTGTAGAAGATAATTTGTTAACTAAAAAGAAATAAAAGATAATAAAGATAAAAGGTTAATCTAGGCGAGTGTATTTAAACTAAATTAACAAAGGGAATAAAAACTATAGGTTGCGTCGAATATCCCTCACCCCGAGTTAATTAGTATAAAATGGTTACATGGTTCGACGAGTTATTAAGATTGAGTCTCGTTTCGACAGTTAATTAAACCCAGATTTGTCACACCCCTAAATTCGCATAAAAGTCTAATAAGATTTTGGCGTCAACAAATACCCCAAAAATTACGCACGCAAGGTCATAAATACGGAGCATACATGATATACCCCGTTAAATCTCCTAAGTATAATATCTAGGACAATCCATTCGAAATAAACCCATAAAACACCATCACCAAAGCAAAGCAACACATCAACCCAAAGTGAGTTCAATCCGACACAGCCTAGATTAAACTAGCCACAAAGCATGGTAAATGACATGAAATAAACTAACTAATTAATTAAAGCACAACTAATTAATTAAAGCAACAATAAATAAATTAACAACTAAAATTATCTAAGCATGGAAATATAGGTTACAAAGCATAAAAATAAGAGAGAAGACAATAAATAGTATCCACTTACATTAATGGGTGTCAAACCACCAAGAAAATGGAGGAGATGGAGTGTCTCCACAAAATCCCCCAAATAGCTTCTCAAACCCTAACCTAAAAACTAAGTAAAATGAAGATCTCTACAAAAATAAACAAGGGTTGCTATGTATACTAAGCTGGAATAAACAAAAGAAAGAAAAAGAAATAAGAAAAGAAAAAGGGGATAAGTCTCCAAAAAATAAACAAAAAGATAATCTAAAAGAAAAGAGAAAAAGGGGATAACAGATATCTCGGACAAACAGGGGATCGGTCGACCGGGGGTGGTGGCCAGTCGACCGCGAGACAAGGAAAAAGCCCACTGGTATCAACCCATAGCAAAAATCTAATTCTCGTTCGATCGCGAGTTGGACGTCGATCGACCGATCGATGTCAAAAATGCCCACATTGCAGCACTGCAACAACATCCATGGCAAAGCCAAAAACCCACATATGGGTACTACCCGAGAGTTGCCATGTGACCAAAGACCCAAGCCGAGATCAACACAATCAATTGTGAGAAATTTGCTACGGATTTGCCATGCCAAAATCAAGACCCATTTGTAGAAACCAAAACCCACCATTGTTGGCAAAATCTTGGAAATAGCCAAAATGGGTACTCCAAAAATCCGAGCCAATTGACCCGCAACTAGTTTCACACGCGACCCAAGCTTCAATTTTGGACGAAAGTCCTCAATTTGAGACGAACCCAAAACCCGAGCATAAACCTGAGCCAAAAGAAAATCATCCATGGAAGCTCCTGCAAAATGAAAGAGAAAAGGACATAGATGGAATTAAATAGATTGTTAATATATTAATAAAATAATAATATAATTAATTTATATTTCTTCCCCTATTAAATGTTCGTCTTTCCTTCTTTCGAACTTCGATCGGGCACCGTTCGCAGCCACACGAAGCTTACCCCGAGGGCTACAACTTCCGTGAATACTTCGGGCAAAAATTCTGAAGTTTGAAATTACGAAAATGCCTCTGAACGTGCGAATCACAACTAAACTTTATTGGAACGCGCCCAAACTTCACACTAAGCACTTTAATACCTAGAAAAACTCAATACTACCTCAAATAATATGTTAGTATATAAAATGGAGGTTGTCTGATTAACGAGCATAATTATAGGCATTAAAGTACCCGGGGAGGCTAAAATGCACAAGTTAAACGGGTACAAAGTGCAATATTCGAAGAATCATATCCCCTAACTTATACATTGCTAGTCCCTAGTAACGAAATTCAAAGCAAGAAGAACTATAAGAAAATCACAAAACGGGAGATACATACAAAAGCGACAAAAGGGATAAGGCCACTTTCGTGGGCGAACGATTGCATTTAACATATGCAATAAGACGTTAAACCCCTAGGTTATCCTAGTGGACGAGTGTCATCTTTAAGGGTTTTCAGGGATGAAACCCACAAACATCATATGATTTTCTCAAAATATGCCCAACATAACATGCGACAAGCCCAACAATACGAAAAAAAATTCATACGCATTATTAACACAGTGAATGAATCCACATAACAGTTCGTATTATTAACATTATAGAATGCACCTTGTGGA
Organism: Sambucus nigra; assembly: GCA_949130495.1. Lineage (NCBI taxonomy): Eukaryota > Viridiplantae > Streptophyta > Magnoliopsida > Dipsacales > Adoxaceae > Sambucus > Sambucus nigra. The sequence goes on along the minus strand of OX422210.1, from coordinate 449,440,135 downwards.
ATTGAAACCTTAAAAAGTGGGAGGCGATCGAGCACATGTAAAGTGTAATTTGGCAAAAAGTTAAATAAATCGGATAAGCGTTAAATCAATCATATAATTCGATCCTCACGGGAATTACACTCATCAAATGAATTCATTTGAAATAGGGAGGTAACACACGGGACATGCGGGCATAAAGAGTAAATGTAAATGGAAACCAGGTCGCGTCCATGTCACTAATGAAGAACGCTATATATAAAATGAAAAATTTTAATCTCAATGAAAGATACCGCTCATTAAAAAAGAGAAATGCATTTTCACAGATTATCAAAATTATTTCAACTTTTAAATTGAACTCACCCTAAGATCACATAGGACTTGATAGGGTTATAATGTAGGCTAGGTTAGGGTACGAAATGAAGGATATGTATCTATGGATTCAGAGTGTTCGGAATGAAAACTTAGAATAATAGAAAGAATGCGGGCAATATCAAAAATTGGAAAATACAATCCATAAAAGGCATTGAATATAACAATGGGAAAAGTAAACAAAGCTTATTCGAACACTATACACAACATATAAAAATTTCTCTTTATTTTCTTTTCTTCTTTTTCTCATGCTTTCTTTTCTTGTATTTTCTTTTGATTTTTGCTTTTTATTTTCTTTTTCACTACTTTCTTTTCTTTACTTTTCACACTCTCACCTACCTAAATTGCAACCACAAGACAATAACATCATTCAATCCCAAGTAACATTCCAAACAAAGGTACGGAAGGTAATGCGTATGGTTTATAACTCCAATTCGGAGTTGGTTTTGGGATTTGGGGTTATGAAACGAAAGGTTATATTTAGGCTCAAAGGGGTTGACGAGGGGAAAATTTTAAGGCGGGGTCAAGGCAAGTATGGGTGATATAACAAAGATCGCCTACGATCATTTCATAAAGTTTACGCAATTCTCGAGTCAAAACAATATATGAAAATTAAACTCAAGTAATACATTTCAAGAATGAAATCAATTAATGAACGATCAAATGAAAGAATAGTGAGATTGCCAACGAATTCAACGTTTTCAAATAGGAAAGAATAGTTTATACACTCACAAACGACGAAAGTCCCAAAGCTTACTCGGTGTAAGTATATACAATACAACAAAAGATTACGAGTTATAAAAATCTTAAACCAAATCAATAGAACAAGAAAGCGCATGTGCTCATGGGATTAAAGTTTAATTCATGAAGTTATTCATAATATCAATGATATAGAACTAAAGTCTAATAACTTCTAAAATCGAGAACATGCACCGTTAAGTTGTCTATTGGACCGGGCAATTATTAAAATTTATCATCGGAAACAAAGGCAAAATGCCCAAAAAAAAGGAGAAAAAATAAAGAAAATCTTTTCGAAATTTTCAATTTTTTACAAGAAAAGCATGCTTGGAAATAACATGTAATCAAATCAAAGAAACTACCAATGAATGGATAGAATATCTCACACCCCCTAACTTAAAACCTAACATTGTCCTCAATGTAAATTAAGAACCAAGTTTAAGAGAGGAAAAGAGCGATAGTACCCAAAAATGAGCGATCTCGTGAAAGTACACGTCCAATGATTGTACAAAACATGTTAGTACCAAAGCATAAAAAAAATAAAGAATACAATTTTTAAGTAATTACACTAGACAACAAAGGAAAATAAGAAAAATAAAACTAACTATTTACAACCTACAATTGTAACTTCTAACTAACTATACACTAGAAGTTGAAATTTTTGAGGGTCCACCCAAACTACAATTACACTTTGGAGGATAACAGGTGTACCCTCACTTAAAAGCATGCCTTCTAGAAAATAAGAATTTCATTTGAATAACGGAAGGCATGTGTAAGGCGTAAGAAATGAACCGTCCCTAATTAAAATTCTTGACAGGAGGATGGGTGATTTGGATAAGAGGGTGACAAATACACAAGAGGTAAAAAAAACTGAATTTTCTCCCAAATATTTTGAAGTTGGAATCGGAGGGGGAGCACATGAGGGCAACGATGCCTTCATGGTAGGCGACTCGAGCAAGTACTCCTTAACAATGAAAAGGTTTAACACACTTTTAAGGGAGTATAGTGGTCACTCCTTTTATCGAATTCACAGAGAATGTTTCCAGGTTGTAATCGAATTATTATTTCAGGAATAAAAGTGTAAAAGGTGATTAAAAGAAAAGAAAAGTTAATCTAGTAATGTATTTAAACTAAGTTAATAAATGTTGTAAAAACTATAAGTTGCGTCGGATATCCCTCAGCTCGGCTTAACGCGTATAAATGGTTACATGGTTCTACAAATTTGTTAAGATTGCATCTCGTTTCAACAGTTAATTAAATCAAGAGTTGTCATACCCCTAAATTCGCATAAAAGTCTAATAAGATTTTGGCGTCAGCAAATACCCCAGAAATTTTGCACGAAAGGTCATTAGTACGGAGCATACATGATATACCCCATCAAATCTCCTAGGCATAATAACTGGGATAACCCAATCAAAATAAACACGTATCTTGCATCACCAAAGCAAAGAAATATGCTAAACACGAGTCAAGTTCAATCCAACACAACCTAGACTAAATTAGCCTAGAAAGCATGATAAAAATGCGATAAATAAAGCGGTAAAAATGCAGTAAATAAGGAAATACAAACATTGGAAACTCAAATTGATATAGAAGATGGAGGATAGTGTTCTACAAAACCTCGACAGGCAAACCCCTCTATACGAGCAAACCCTCAGAGGGAGAAAATGGAACACTCCCCAAACCCTCCAAACCCTAGCTTCCAAACCCTTTCTTAAAGGAAAATGATCTATTATTACAAGATAATGTCTTACAAGCCAAAAAAATGGCTTAAGTAGTAAATTGGATAAGAAATAAAGGAAAAAGAAAAGAAAAAGAACAAAGGAAAATTGTTGGGTAACTTCTACTACCGGTCGACCGCAGGTCAGGGACCGATCGACCGGTCCTTTAAGTTAAATCCCACTAGTTACTTCTCGAGGCAAAATCCCAAGACACGGTCGAACGGCAGTAGGGGCGCGGTCGACCGGTACTCTATTTTCTGCTATCATCTGTTCTTCACATGGAAGGAAAGCTTCAAAACGGAATCGGTCATAACTTTATCGTCCGAACTCAAAACGGCATGTCATTTGTGGCCACGTGATGCTAACTCAATGAATTACGCATTTGTGGAAATTTCATGAGTTGGAGATGAAGTGTGAATTGAGTAAATTTCCTTTGAAGTAGCATCCGGCGACGAAACTTCTCTGAAATGCAATGAATCCTCACTTTTAGCATTCCAATAACTTCAAAAGCACAATCAACCCCTGCAAAACATATATATGTCCAACTATGAGGTTGTCTGGTTAACAAGCATAAATATAGGCATTAATAACGTAAAAGTTCTAGAATGCACAAAGATAAAGGGTGCAAATATGCAATATTTGTGATGTATCTCCAAGCGTCCTGGAAAGATTCAGTAAAGCTTCGCCTTTTGATCGTTTGAGACCCCGAGCAAACAGGAACCTCCCTAGAGTGTTATCCAAAAACACCCAGTATCCAACCGACCATCGTGACGCCTCAGTCAGGTCAAGATCAAGTGTCCAACGATTTGTACACGCCGAGCAAACATCTCACTAAGAGAGATCAACACAAACATGTGGTCAGGATAGCCGAGCTGGTTTAAACAAAACTGACGTACGCAATCCATCATGGAAAGGATCAATCCAACGATTGGAAGATCGACTAGGAGAAATGGCAAAAGCAAATTATCCTTTGCACAGGAATTTTATTAAAGGATCTCCCTTCGTTCAGGCAATTGTTGATTTCCCAACTCCATCTAAGTTTAAAACCCATGTGTTCACCCCAAAATATAATGGCAAAACTGATCCAGTTTTTCACATTGAACAATATCAAGCTACAACTAACATTTATTCAGTCTCTGATGAGATGAGATGTAGAGCATTTTCAAGCACCATTATAGGTTCTACCCAAATATGGTACAATAACTTACCCCGAGGACAAATTGCCAACTTCAACTAGCTTACGGACTTGTTCATTAATAACTTTTATTTTGGGGCTAAGACAATAAAAAGAGTAGCCCATCTTTCGAGTGTAAGGAAGCAAGTAGGTGTGACACCCCCCCTAATTTAACCCGGGTGATCAGTCCTAAATTAAGTTAGAACAGGTTTCTCAGTTGGTTCATTCTTAGCATCACTGTCGCCTTTTTAATTACTAACCACCTAAGTGAGAAAATTAGACTGGTGCTAATTTTTATCTTTCATTAACTCATGCGGAAATAAAATAACACAATAATCACAATTAACTGAAACAACTAATCACAATTAATTAACTAACCGAATAAACCATCGGCCCAAACTCCAACAAGTATAAAATAGAGACAAGTAATCAATCTCAACAGGTCTGAAAAAAGTTAAATGAACTATGAGCGACATGCTGAAATAACTAATAAGAAGTCTATATACTAGGAATGAAAGAATGAGGCATTTATCAAACTCCCGCAACATCCACATATGCTGCAGCAACGAATCCCTGAAATTTAGTCAAGCCTGGCGTCCCTATGACTGGACACCTAAAAGGTTTTTAAAAAAATTCATAGCAAGGGTTAGTACCCAAAAACATTTGAAAAACATTTAGTAAATGATTAACTTGCAGTAATAAGTAAATATGCATGCTCTCCATATTTAGTTAGTGTCGTACTCCCTTGAGGACATCCTCACCCCTCCTCTAATATGCAATACTAACGCCTTAATTAAATTTACCTAGTTATTTATCTCATGACTAGATAAATTATATAACCCCTTGTAAACACCCTACTCTAACCGAGTACGCCTTAATTATGATTTTTAAGTTATTATCAACATCAACTTAATTAAATCATTTCCCTTTTTAGTTTCATATAACTTCCACATATGTTATACATATAATACAACTCATGCTTTGTATTAATTAGCCCGTATATAATAGTATCCCCCCCCCCCCCCCCCGAGTAAAGTCTCATCGGGTATAAATTCTCTAAAGTGATATCCCACTAGGTGTATTCACATAACCGAGTTACCCCAAGTCAGAATCGCTCACTAACTTGGTTAATACATACATGTTGGAGGCGGTCATATTCCTTCCCTGAAAGTGAGATGCCCCCTCACACATATAACGGATGCTATGACTTGGGAATATATTCGCCCTACTCCTCAAGCTAGGGGATTCATCCACTACGCGTAACCTCCCCATATAGCACTAGAGTATATAATAATAATATTTATCCATTGATATTAATACACACAGCATATATATACTATCACACATCGTAGATATATAAATATAAAACTTCCCGGCTACACCGTGTATAAAGTCCGTGACACAAGCCTATTCCATTTTATTATGAGTTTATGGCCCAACTCTAATTATTAATTAATTTGCACATTAGTTTCTTTAGGTATCGCCCCAACCAATTTATTCGGACTTACTCTCGTGGGCCGAAATAAAGGATCACCCGAGTCTAAATCCCTGACTCTAAATTATTTAGCTTTCACCTAAATAAAATTTACATCTCGGTATCGCTCAACCATTATCCCCGGACTTGTCCACTAAATCCGTATTTAATCATTTTGAAACAAAATTCCCAAAATTTAACCTTAGTGTGTCACACCTAATTTCCTCCAAATCCCCATTAATTTTTAATCATGATGTGCCACACAAAGTCTCCCTCAAATACTAATTAATTTTATTCACAATCAATTAGATTTAAACTCATGTATTAATTTCTCAATAATTAAGACATGGAAGAATATTTATTTAATCTCCCTTTATATACATAACTGGGCAAAACTATCAAAATTTGCGGACCATCGATCGATCGATGGTCCACCTTCGATCGATCGATCGATCAGGTCCTCGTCTTCTCCAAGTTAGTTGTTTCAGCCATGGACGAATACCTCCAAACCCTAACTTATTCTACAGTGAAAACCAATCCTTCCCTTCAACAATAAATCTCAAAAACCTTATAAGGAACCTTTATACAGTCCAAAACCATCAATTAATTTACTTTCTCTACTGTTTTCACGAGTTTGGGGGCAACATCCAATTTAATCTTTAACCCATTTAAACATCAATTTCGTATGACTAATTCATTTCTAATTCATCAGGCTTTACACATCTTACTAGATACAAATCCAAAACTCAGATTATACATGAATTTCTACTCAATTTAGAAATCATATTCATGGTTTACAAAACCCCATGTTTATCCTCTTTAAATCCCAAAACGAATTTCTTTGATTACCCACATCACATGAATATGAATTGAAATACAATGAAAATGCTACAGTAAGTTAACCACTTACCCTAGGGTTCGTAGAGTCTGATTTTGGAGTTGTGAATGCCCAAGGTTGAAGATGACTCTTTTTGGCTCTCCTGTGATCCCCAAATTTGCCTTTAACTGCTATTAGGAATTTCCTAATCCACTAAGTCTTTTTCTAAACTCAATTCATCCGTTTCCTTATTTCTTATCATTGCTTAATTAACCTAAATCCCGTTTTTTGCCTAATGGGCCAAACCCAAGTGGCCCAAATGCCCCCGTGTGGGCCCGACTATGTCTAAAAATGTCCCGTAACCCGTTTACTACCACCGGGTACACTTTTTCGACTATCTCAGCCCATCCGAACTCAACCATACACTCAGAATTGGATTCCAAATTAATTTATAAAAATCCTTATTTCACACCCAAATTAGTCTATACCGACTCCCGACTGATATACGTATATATCCCGTCATTAATACCCGAAATGACGTAAATACATTATTACTATTCACTTAGTAAATAAATTTCCCTAAATATTAACCATTCACTCCCCGATTAATATTTAAATATAAATTGCCATAATTAATTCAATTAAAATTACGACACACAAGTAATTTTGAATTCCCGAATTAATTAAATATAAAATGCATGAAAATACGGGGTGTTACAGTAGGGAAAATAACTAGGGATTATATCACTCATTTTTACAATGAGAAATTGGAAGTGGTTAACTATGAGGAGAAAATAGCCATCACTGCTCTAATGAGTAGGTTGCTTCCCGAGAAATCGTATTATGCTCTGGCCAAAGATCCTCCTAAAACCATGACTGAGCTCATGGCTAAGGAAGGAAAAATAATAAACATCGAGGAAGAAATGGTCGCAAAACAGAGTCCAGCCACTAAGAATGATAAGAAAGACCAAAAAGAGCAGAAGCCAAAGAAGGATGACAAACTCAAAAAGTATGGAACTAATACTCCATTGACTGTTAGAATTCACCATATCCCAGAGGAAATCAAACACAATAAGGATTTGAGATTGCCTGAAACGTTGAGGGAACCTCCTAACAGGTGGGAAAAATCTAAATATTATGATTTTCATAAGGATCGTGGCCATACAATAGATAACTGTATCACTTTGAAGAATGAAGTGAAATCTCTTATTCGCGGAGGAAAACTAAACAAGTTTGTTGATCGACGAGAAGGCAGAGAAGCAAGGGGAAGGTTAAATTCTCCATGCAATCCCAGAGATGACAGGAAGAGAAATCATGAAGATGGTTATAAAGATGATCCCGGCCTTTCAAAGAAGCCTAAGCAACCAGAACGTGAAGTAGTTATGATCAGTTTTGGTTCATTTGATTATTGTGTAATTACAGGTGGAGATATAGGAGGAGGATATCACATTATCGAGACAAAAGCCTATCTAAATAAAGCGCGGGCCTGCTCTTATATCCAGAGAATCAATCTGAACGAAGATGATCGGCCCAGGACGGTCAATAAAGACAAACTGATGATCGACTTTTTTAAGAACGACCTCTCTGGGGTACTCTACCCCCATGATGACCCATCAGTTGTTAAGTTCAGAATCCAGGGGGTTATCATCGCTAGGGTTTTGATTGATAATGGGAGATCGACTGATATAATGTTTTACCCATGTTTTTAGAGTTTAAACTTGAAACTCATCCAATTGGAACCTTACCACTAGCCATTAATAAGTTTTTCAGGTGAAAAAGTTTACCCATTGAGCACAATCAAGTTAGAAGTGTTGTTCGGCACCTCGCCGACAAGTTGTACAGAAAAAAATATGCTTTTTTATAATGGATAAAAATGTTCAATCTTCCTATAATGTGATCCTCGACAGGGTAGGATTGAAGAAGTTTAAAGCTGTACCATCAACAATCCATCAATATTTGAAGTTCCTAACTCATTTGGGGGTTAGTGTTGTAAAAGGTGATCAAAAGGTGGCCAGAGAGTGTTATTACTCCTCAGACGAGTAAGAAGACTTGATTGATTTGAAGAAGAAGAAGAAGACCACCACTTATCAGGTAGATACCACTGAGCCCAACAATGATTCTGAAGTTGAAACTTTAGATCCCCAAAATGAGACCGAGTTAGTCAAATGGCAGATTGTGGAAGCTACTAAAATCATTATCCCAGATAATAACAAGCCAGAGAGGACTACGCAGATCGGCTCAACACTGGATCCAATCCTTAAACAGGAATTGATTATGTTCCCGATCCAGTGAAAAATGTATTTGATTAGAGCCATGAGGATATTCCTGGGATTGACCCCAAATTCCTCTATCATGAGCTCAATATCAATAAGGATGCCAAGTCGAACAAGGAGAGGCGAAAGGTTTTCAGTCCGGAGAAAAATCAAGTTATTCAGGAAAAAGTGGAGAAATTTAAAAAAGCCCAATTTATTGAAGATGTTAAATATCCAGCTTAGTTGACCAACGTTGTGATGGTCAAAAAGAAAAATGATAAGTGGAGTATGTGTGTAGATTTTACCGATCTAAATAAAGCCTGCCCAAAAGACCATTTTCCCTTACCTATAATCGATCAATTGGTGGATGCTACATCAAGACATGAGCTTTTGAGCTTTATGGATGCTTATTCTGGGTATAACCAGATAAAGAGGAAACTAGAAGACAGGGAAAGCACAGCTTTCATCACTAGTCGAGGAACTTATTGCTACACTGTAATGCCCTTTGAGCGACATACCATAGGTTAGTTAACAAGGTATTTAAATAGAAGATAGGAAACAATATGAAGGTTTATGTGGATGATATGTTAACAAAAATCAAGAAAGCCTCAGATCATATCAGCGACCTCAGTCAACCTTTTGACCAGTTGGAAAAGCATCAACTGAAGCTGAATCCGACCAAGTGCGTGTTCGGGGTGCAGGAAGGAATGTTTCTCACCTTTATAGTTAATCAAAGTGGAATTGAAGATAATCTAGCAAAGATAAAAAGATTTGATAGAGATGCAGTCATCAACTTTCAAGAAAGATGTACAAATGCTTACTGGTAGAGTAACAGCTTTAAACAGATTTGTTTCCCGGGCAACAGATAGATGTTTGTCATTCTTCAAGGTGTTGAGGAAGACTTCATTGGAATGCAGAATGTGAAAAATCATTCCAAGAATTAAAGAAGTGTAAGATGTGGGTTCTTCAAATACTATTAGTATTAAGTGAGGCGTAACCCCTTATCAAGATCGGGATTAACGCCATTAGATATAGAGTATAGGTCAGAGCCACGGGTAAATTAGAGATAGAGAGATTTAATATTCAAAGTTACATTGAAGAACATATTGACATGATCAGCATAGGGAAAACATAATAAATGAATGGGACAAGCAGGTAGCATGGTCGGAGGGAGAAAGAACAAGCACTCTAGGCACAATGAAAACAAGGCAGGAACTTCAAGCTCAGTTAATGCCCAATGATGCATACGTTGAATGTGAATGGGAGTTAATGCTCTTCTCGAAGGCTCTCTGGTATGAGGGAATTTGGGCAGAAATTCCAGGTTCTGGATGCCCTCTTCTTTGATTTGTTTATTTTGGTCTTATTTATATGGAAGGAGAGGTTGCTCGAGTCAACATGCCCTCGATCCCTTTGGACTAGTCCATTTAATGCATGAGATACTACATTTAATGCATGGGATCTGTTAGTTCTGGAGGGAAAGCATTGTATTGGTTGGAAGTATTGCAATCATTAATGAAGGATATGACTTGTCATCTTGGGGCTTACTCAGGATGGCTATACGGTCAGATTTGGTTAACTAGACCTGCCATCCTTAGGATAAAGGCACTTGAGTGTTGTATTCTTTAGTTCCTAAATGTCAAGAATCATGACGTCAGGAATTGGTTCAAACATTGGCTATTATTTGGTATCTAGTCACGCTAGTCATACGGGCTGACACCCGAGGTACCTCGAGGAGGTAACCTCGAGGGGGCAAGTATTGAGGGAGATCGAATGACTCGAGGAGGTTCACTCGAATAGGTAAGAAATGAGTGGGATCGAGTGACATTTTTGCTGGGTGAAGTTTTGTCCAAGTGTGCCAAGAGGGTTGGTAATAAATCCCAACGTTGCCTTGTTCTCAATCCTCCAAACCATGTCCCTACAAAGTTTCCAAAAGGATATAGCTTGATAGAGCATGAAAGCTTTCCCATGCCCTGTCAGGTATGGTCCCTCGTGGGTACCAAGCAACCCCAATTAACATATACATTCATAAGATAAAGTACATAATGCAACATTATATTTCTTATAACAAACTATTATCATTCGGGTGACCTTTGTTCTCCGAGCTGGATCTTTCGAGCCAGGTCAGTTGGAGGCTCTTCGAGGTAGAGCACTGTGAGCTACTTGCTTGTAAAGAGCCTTCGAGGTGGGTCCTAAGAGATACCTGCATGGAGAATCTTCGAAGTGTGTTTGGGGTCCAATTGGAGGACACTAAGGGGTTTCAACCCCTAACGGCACGTATTAAAGCCTAAGTGTGGACATTCTCTGTTTTGGGTCGTGTTCTCAGACCGAGGGTCCCGTGACCACACGATCATTTCCTATGAGTTACATTGGTCCCGTACGAGGTGTTGCCGCCTCTCACGGGCCCGTGGGGGGCCCTAAGGGGTTTTGCACCCCAACGAAATGTTTTCAAACCTAAGTGTGGATATTATCTATTTTGGCCCGTGGTCTCAAACTGAGGGTCCTATGACCACTCGGTCAGTTCCTACGAGTTATATTGGTCCCGTGTGAGGTTTTGGCACCGCTCACGGGGTCGTTTGGGAGGCGCTAGGGGGTTTTGCCCCCCGACGGTACGTTTTCAAGCCTGTGTCGATATTCTCTGTTTTGGGTCGTGCACTCAAACCGAGGGTCCCGTGACCATGCAATCGGTTCCTACGAACATTGGACCCGTGCGAGATGTTGTCGCTACTCACAGTTCCGTGGGGGGACACTAAGGAGTTTTTCACCCCAACGACACGTTTTCAAGCCTAAATATGGATATTCTCTGTTTTGGACCATTCTCTCAAATCGAGGGTCCCGTGTCCACCCGGTCGATTTCTACGAGTTACATTGGTCCCGTGCGAGGTGTTTGCACCACTCACGAGCCCGTTTGGGGGACGCTAAGAGGTTTCACCCCCCGACGGTACATTTTCAAGCCTAATAGTGGATATTTTGTATTTTAGACCGTGCCCTCAAACCGATGGTTCCGTGACCACGCGATCGGTTCCCACGAGTTACATTGGTCCCGAGCGAGGTGTTGACGCCACTCACGGGGCCGTGGGGGGAGAGAAAAGGGGTTTCGCACCCCAACGGCACGTTATCAATCCAAAGTGTGGATATTAATTATTTTTGGTCGTGATCTCAAACCGAGGGTCCCGTGACCACGCAGTCGGTTCGTACGAGGGGCATTGGTCCCGTGCGAGGTGTTGGCACTGCTCATGGGGCCATTTGGGGGGCACTAAGGGGTTTTGCCCCCCCCCCCCCCCGATGGCACATTTTTAAGTCTAAGTGTGGATATTCTCTATTTTGGACCATGCGCTCAAACCGAGGGTCCCGTCACCACGTTATCGTTTCCTATGAGTTACATTGGTCCCTGAGAGGTCTTGGCACCGCTCACGGGGCCGTTTTGGTGGTGCTAAGGAGTTTCGCCCCCTCCCCCCCCCCCCCCCCCCCGGACGGCACTTTTTCAAGCCTAAGTGTGGATATTCTCTGTGATGGTTCATGCTCTCAAACTGAGGCTCCTGTGACCACGCGATCGGTTCGTGCGAGTTACATTGAACCCGTACGATATGTTGGCGCTGCTCATAGGGTCGTAGAGGGACGCTAATGGGTTTTGCACCCCAACAGCACACTTTCAAGCCTAAGTGTGGATATTCTTAATTTTGGGTCGTGCTCTCAAATCGAGGGTCCCGTGACCACGCGATCGTTTCCTACGCATTACATTGGTCCCGTGCGAGGTGTTGCACTGCTCAAGACGCCATTTGGAGGGTGCTAAACGGTTTCGCCCCCCGATATCACGTTTTCAAGCCAAAGTGTGGATATTCTCTGTTTTGGGCCGTGGTCTCAAACTGAGGGTCCCGTGACCATGTGATAATTTCCTACCAGTTACATTGGTCCCATACGAGGTGTTGTCACCACTCATAGGTCCGTGAGGGGCGCTAAGGGGTTTCGCACCCTAATGGCACGTTTTTAAGCCTATGTGTGGATATTCTCATTTTTGGCCTGTGCTCTCAAACTAAGGCTCCCGAGACCAAGCGATATGTTCCTACGAGTTACATTGGTCCCGTGCGAGGTGTTGGCATGACTCACGGGGCCATTTGGGGGGCACTAAGGGGTTTTTCTCCTCGACAGCACGTTTTCAAGCCTAAGTGTGAATATTCTCTATTTTAGACTGTGCACTCAAACCGAGGGTCCCGTGACCACGCGATCGGTTCCTACGAGTTACATTGGTCCCATGCGAGGTGTTGGTACCGCTCACGGGGCCATGTGGGGGGCGCTAAGGGATTTCGCACCCCAACAGCATGTTTTAAAGCCAAAGTGTAGATATTCTTTATTTTGGGTCGTGCTCTCAAATCGAGGGTCCCATGACCACGCGATCAGTTCCTAAGAGCTACATTGGTCCCGTAAGAGGTGTTGGCCCCGCTAACCGGACCGTTTGGGTGGAGCTAAGAGGTTTCTCCCTCCAATGGCACGTTTTCAAGCCTAAGTGTGTACATTCTCTATTTTGGGTCGTGCTCTCAAACCGAGGGTCCCGTGACCATGCGGTTGTTTCCTACGAGTTACATTGGTCCTGTACAAGGTGTTATCCCCTCTCACGGGGTCGTGGGTGGTGTCACTAAGGGGTTTCGCACCCCAATGGAACATTTTCAAGCCTAAGTGTGGATATTCTCTATTTTTTCCCATGCTACCAAACCGAGGTTCTCGTGACCACTCAGTCGGTTCCTATGAGTTACATTGGTTCCGTACGAGATGTTGGCACCGCTCATGGGGCCGTTTTGGGGCAATAAGGGGTTTCTCCCTCCGAAGGCACATTTTCAAGCCTAAGTGTGAATATTATGTATTTTGGACCGTGCGCTCAAACAGAGAGTCCCGTGACCACGCGGTCATTTCCTATGAGTTACATTGGTCTCTGCGAGATATTGGCGCCGCTCATGGGGCCGGGTGGGGGCGCTAAGGGGTTTCGCCCCCCGACGGTATGTTTTCAAGCCTAAGTGTGGATATTTTCTATTTGGGTCATGCCCTCAAACCGAGGGTCCCATGACCACACGGTCGGTTCGTACGAGTTACATTGGACCTGTGCGAGATATTGCTGCCACCCACGAGGTTGTTTGGGGGGAATTACGGGGTTTCACCCTCTAACGACACATTTTCAAGCCTATGAGTGGATATTCTCTGTTTTGGGTTTGCTCTCAAACCGAGGTTCCCGTGACCATGCGATCAGTTTGTACAAGTTATGTTGGACCCATGCGAGGTGTTAGCGTCACTCACGGGGCCGTGTGGGGAGAGCCAAAGGTTTTCGCACCCCAATGGCACATTTTCAAGCCTAAGTGTGGATAGTCTTGGGTCGTGCTCTCAAACAGAGGGTCCCGTGACCACGCAGTCATTTCCTACCAATTACATTGGTCCCGTGCGAGGTGTTGACACCGCTCACGGGGCCGTTTGGGGGGCATTAAGGGGATTCACACCCCAACGGCACATTTTTAAGCCTAAGTGTGGATCTTAATGAAGTTTGATAGAGTATTCTAAATACGACTCCTTTAAAGGCATGTTTAGTGGATTTTGATGAAGGCCTCAATCCTCGTAATGGTAGATATCCTCATTACGGGGAGTGTGGCCATCATCAAGATCCATTAATCAAGGACACTCTAATAGAGGATTCGTATTTGGAATACTCTATCAAACTTCAAACAAAAAAATGCACCATATTATCCGAGACTGCTTTTTAGAAAAATTTTAATGAGCTTTACAATACGCAGGAACCGACCGCGTGGTCATGAGGCCATTAAGCGGGCACTATGTGGTTTCACCCCCCCCCCCCCCCCCAAAGGCACGTTATAAGGGAAACCCCATAGCGCCCACCCTACAACCACTAAAGAAGTTTGAACACCTCGCACGGGACCAACGTAACTAGCCAGAACTGATCGCGTGGTCAAGGGACCCCCGATGTGAGAATATGATGATAATTTGAAAATATATAGAATTAGGTTTAAAAACACGCCGTTAGAGGGAAAAAACCCAAAGCATTATCTCGTACTCCTTCTAACATACTATCCAATAGCCAGCCAGCAACCAATAATTATCCAACAGCCAAACCAAACAAAACCAATAATTATCTCGAACTCCTTCTAACATACTATCCAAAAACAAGCCAATAACCAATAATTATCCAACAGCCAAACCAAAAAAAACCAATAATTATCCCGTACTCCTTCTAACATACTATCTAACAATAAGCCAACAACCAATACTTATCCCATACTACTTATATCATCTAAAAAATTTAAAAGATAATGCACATCAATTATATAACTACTTTAGTTAAAGTAAAGAGTACCTGATTCCTGCAATCCAAAAAGGTCATTAATTAGAGTCTTCAAAATGTGTGATTGGACCAAATTGACCCCGGATCCCCCAACGTATTATTTTACATGTACATTTGTTGACTAGTTTCTTTAATACAATCTTCATAAAATCAAGCTAATTTAACTTCATTTTATGAACACTACAGCAATTAAACTGATCAACAATTGTATATGTATAGTAACACGTGGAAATTGAGATGGTTCAATTTGATCCAATCACAAACCCAAATGTCACTATTCTCAAACTGAACGTCTTTTGAAAGTAACTAAATATTGGACTGAGCATAACATATTATCGAAAGTTAACTTACATAAATCATATTAAACATTCGTAAAGTAACGAAACATTCATACATCAAAGTAAAGCGCTAATACAATGTCAATATCAAAATAGGATACAAATAAGATTGACAAGGTTAACATAAAATTTTGATACTCAATCTTCATCTAAATCAACTAAAAGATCCTTCAAATTAGGGTTGTCATCAAGAGCTGACTGGAAATCTTTTGGAGCCTTCAATGCATCCACTTTAGTAGTCATACCCTTTGGTGCATGCACAAAAATAGACCAATTGCCATGGTTTATGCACTTAAAGTAGAACTTTACGTTCTGAAAGGCACAAATGAAAGGCTCGTCGATTATGCGATCTTTACTCTTCAGCTTTTATAAATTTACCATAATAAGTTTGGAGTCAGGATAAACTTTTCAAGCATTCGTAGTATCCTCCACCTTTACCCCATCATAATAGAATACGTTTTTTATGAAATCTAAGTCATCAAGTTCTACGATTTGTTGGACTATCCCATAATAGGTTAGCACCGTATTCTTTGGATTTTTATCTCTTTTGCTGGCGATACAGGTGGTCAAGGCGAAAATTGATATTCCACTATTTTGTGTCAAAAGTTTTTCCTCATATGAATATGAAAAGAAATCAAAACCGTTGGTGCAGAATTTCTTAATCTCTTTCGTACAAAAATTAGGGCCTTTTGCTAGGCGTGCAAGCCTGGAAAAGACATCACCTCTTTTTAGAAGTTGCATTTATTAATGAATTTGTATTAGGGAATGTTTTTATCACACACGAATAAATAACCGCACACATAAGATGTGAAATTTACCTCTTTTGATACCTATGCCCTAAAACCAGTTGTCGTGCAATTTCTCCTTTGATTTGGGGTAATTTCATTCTCGTACATCCTATAGGTAAATTGTAGAGTTTAGATAGTAAAATGTAAAATACATATAATAAAATAAGAAGAATTCAATTGATACTCACTCTATCCTTATTCGACTTCATCTTGCGATTCGAAGACATAACGAGTTCCTTACTCATATTGTATATTTGTGAGTTTCACCTCTTTAGGGTTCCCAAATAGTAATTCTTCCTCAAACTCGACAGGCTCCTCGATCACTCCTCCTCCACGAGGATTGAACCTCCTCTCTTCTTGTTCTAGAATATATTCCCTACCATATAACAATGATTCCACAGTTATGTATTCTTCATCAATTGACCCTCCAATACACCGTGTATTCTTTACGTAATCTTTAAAGGTTTTCATCAAGATCTCAAAAGGATACATCCAACAATACCTAAAGGGACCACATAATAAAGCTTCATCGCATAAATTCACAAGCAAGTGGATGCTGATATCGAAGAACGATGGTGGAAAATATTTTTCTAATACACAAACTGCCTCGGTTAAAGTTGATTTTTCAGCTTTAATGGTCCTTCTGTTTACCACTTTTACACAAACTAGGGTAAACTACAAACTGATTTGCATAATTTTTTGATGGAGATCTTTGTGTTCAGAGAAGCAATGCCGAAATAATAGAGGGATTAATTGGATGATTACATGCCAGTCATGAGACATGCACTGTTTTAAGTCATTTGCTTGGTAGTTTACAACCCTACGTAAATTATCAGAATAACTAGTTGGAGTCTTCAAGTTGACAACAAGTCTAAGAGAATCTTCTTCTCACTAGTGGTCGAAGTGAAAACAGTCGGAGGGGTAGAAATTCTTCATGTTGTAGGATAGTTTTTTAACCAAAGTTTCTTCTTTATCTTTTATCCTATAGATCTCGGCTATCCCGCTCTCCATCTTTGGAATGAGATCCATACATACATGTTCCTATCAGATGTTCTGCAACATTCTTCTCTGTGTGCATCACATTAATTACGTGCCTTCCATAATAATCTTTCTAATACGATAAATCATAAAATATTGATCGCCTGGACCATGGTTTTTCTTTAGTAGGGTCGTTAGGATCTCCCCTTGCTTTACGCTTAAGGTTTACAAACTTGGGGCATTTGCCTACTTTCCTATTCCCCGCAGTCACAGCCGTCACCTTCTCCTAGATTCGTTGAACAGAAAGCGGAGCAGGTTGCATTCGGTGCTCGTGACCAATAGGATAAAAGTTAGACTTGACATTCCTGAAAGGGTGACTAGTCGGCAGAAATCTACGATGACCCGTGTAACTCATCTTACTACTATGTTGTATCCAAATGGCTTCAGTTTCCTCCCCACATATGGGACATCCATAATAACCATGAACATTACAACCAGACAAGGTCCCATAAGCAGGAAGGTCGTGGATCGCCCACATCACCATTGCTTTAAGTGTGAACTCTTCACCCTTATGAGAGTCGAACGTCATCACGCCTTTATCCCACAACTCTTTAAGTTCTTCGATTAATGGAGCTAAAAATATATCAATATCATCACCCGGAACCTTCGGCCCAGGTATCAATAAAGATAATAATGTAAACTCATTTCTCATACACAATGTCAGAGGGAGACTTAAAGGCTCCATGAGAACTGACCAATAACTTTGACTAGTACTTAAATTACCGAAAGGGTTAAACCCATCAATTGATATTGCAAGACGAATGTTACGTGGTTATTTTTCAAATTCATGGTGACGTGCATTTGAAATTTTCCAGATGAGTGAATCAATCGGATGACGCATCAAACTCGCACCCACCTCGCATCGAGCGAGCCATGTCATGGCCTTCGCTATCCATGGTACACTAACAAATTATTTTTAATCGCGACCTAAGTAGAAAATACTTCAAAACCATTTATGGGACTTGCGATCTCTATTGATATTTTACAGGCTTGTGATTTACCTTCTCACAAGCGACATATCTAAGCTCACCGCATACTGGACATTTATCATTCTCTCCATGTTCGTAGCGATACAATGTGCAATCGTACTTGCATGCATGACTGGATTTGTATTTCAATCCCAAACCCTTCAAGCTCTTCTTCATGGTAGGGTAATTTTCTGGTAACGTGTTCTCTTTTGGGAGAATTTTTTTAACCCACCTAAGAATTTTGGTTACGCTGTTCCCAGATAAGCCAAATAGACTCTTAAAATTATGCAAACTAATCATTGCATATAATACCGAATGGCCTTCATCGCAATCAATATACAAAGATTTAGCCACATCGTCTTTCAACCGTATATATTCTCGGTCTCCTAGTAGTTCAATATTAAATTCTTCATTGTGCGCATTATTGGTATCCATAGGTTTGTGGTTGTGGTCGTGGTAGACTCCGTAAGCATCGTCAATTAGGTTGCTCAATGGACTATGTGTTGGCGAATCATTTACCACTTCCACTCATTAGTGTTCTGTTATGTGGTCGGTTATCGATAATTCTTCGGGAGGATAAGGTACATGTTTTTCACCATGGTATGTCCACTTGTTATAATCTTGACAAATTCCCCGCATTATTAAATGTAACTTAGCATCTTCTAAAGATTTATATTTTTTATTTATACAATGGGTGCATGGACATGAAATCTTCTCACTTTTAAGGTTCTTAAAGGCGTATCTAATAAATTCTTGAACGCCTTTAACATAACTATTAGTTATTCGATCAGTCTCCCCCATACACTCTTTGTATTGTGGAAATTCCATTTAATAATCTTTAAATTGCAGTCATGTGTTAACATGATAAAATAAATATCATGTCGCATAGTAAAGCACTAATATAGTCAACAACGCACCAATCAATCAAACTATGTAATAACTTAAATACAAGAACACGCCAATCAACGATACTACACAACCACTTAAACTCAAATTAAATAAATTTATCTACTAATATTATTACAACATAAGAAAAATATTACTACATCTTCATCAAGCGATAAACTAGCCAAGTGGTAACAAAATCTACGTAATTTTTTAAAAAATCCCCTTCTCTGCTGTTGACGTGCGCTGGAACAGTTTCACAACCCTCATATATTGTATTAACCACGACCTGACACTCACCCTGCTACAAATGTCGATTATGTACTAAAGTTCCTACGGCAGTGGATATGAGCATGCAGATCCCAACGATAAATTTATCGCTCAAGTCATGTATATAGTATTTCTCGCCATAGTCACCGTGGGTTATTGACGATGATCCAAGACCTATGCCATACTGAGGCGCTGAGAAAGAGAATGTTGAAGGTGGAACCGGAATCTGTGGGGGAATAGAGAATGAGAAATTTTTTGAGGAATCCCGGGTATCTATGGAGGGAAATCGGGATGCATTGGGGGCTGCAAGGGCATACGACTAGTTAAAAGGGACACAATATGTGCAAGTATATCATTCACACCTCCCAATTCATTTCTATGCCCCATTATATCCCCTTTAGTCCTAAATTGACGTTCATCGTTGGATGCAAAATTCTTATTAACAGAAGAAAGCTCATCCACGAGAGGTTCGGTGTGTTTGAATCTTGTTTTTTTACTTATGCGACTCCAAACCTCTCGTCCTCCCTCTGTGGTCCTTCCCAAAGGTTTGTACGATGGCATCATTGACAATGTCGTCGAATGAGCTTGAATCTAACTGACTACCAATAGACTCTATTGATTCTATTGTCATGGCCAAGTAAGGAGGTAATTTATTTTCTTTGTCTCGTCTACCATGCACGTACAAGTGGCCCTATTCGGTGTCTTTCCTTCATTCGGGCTTAATTTTGTAACGGATGTCCACTCGTTCTTCAAATCATCATAAGATTTCGAGCTAAGACGATGGACATCAATTGTTTTGGACCTATTTTGCTTGTTTTCCTCCATTTGCAGCATTTTGGAGTCCTTCGCCTCATTCTCCAGAAAATCATTCCATTGAGAGACTGGCATCTCAACATTCGAAGGGACTTTGTCTTTGAGCGCCAAAATATCAGAGCTCTATGCTCCCATAGGGAAATGCTTATGCCTAAGGTTTGTCCGATATGTTTGAAGTTGTTCAGCAACCCGAGAAAGAACCTTATTTTTTGAGTTGGGGGAAAATGAAAATCATTTGCTGAGTTGCTCGTAGATGTCATCTTTAATAGATTTATCTACGAGGTTCCAATTATTAGCTCCTCCCACTCCCACATTCATTTTTCCAATGACAAACATTGGGCTTTAAACTATTGAACGTGATTTTTATCCCCCGTGGGGTTATTTCACAATAAAGAGAAACCAATGGGCTTCTTCTCAACCGACCTGAGAGTTTCAGGTGCATTGGGCGTATCTATTGGATTAGTGGGAGTAGCTTGCCTCCATCAACTCAGAGTGGGGGAGTGAATAGTTTGAGGAGTAAGGGAGTGAACAAAATTTGGAGTAGGGAAGTGTACAGTTTGTGGAGTTGAGTATTGCTCACCAACTGGTGATGAGAATTCTCCTTGTCGTTCTGTCACGTTGTTTATTGGAGCATTGCTTCCATTACCACCCGACCTTATCTACAAAAATAATAAAAGTTAAATGTGTATCTATAATAATAGATGCATAATTTCAAAGTTCAATATGAAAATATAACTAACAAAATAATTTTTTTCCATATATTATAATCTACCTGTTCAGACTTTAAAAAATGGGCTCGCAGCCCACGCACACTCTTCCACGCGTGCTCGATTCCACGTGCCTTGTTAGATGTCGAATGTGTCCTTCTAGAATGAGGTGTCGGCCTGATCGAGTACGAGACCACTGACACTCCTGTGGATGGCATACTGATAATTGCCAAGTGTAGTGTCGGCTAACATGCATCAGGCTGAGACGAAAGGTTTATCCAAGCTATGTCGTCTAGTCTTTCTGAAATGGATGAGGCAAGGCATAAACTCCCAAGATGGTGCAGGGTCTCAACTTTGCTTTGGACGAGGTCGAAATAGTTGTTGCAAGATGGATAAGGGGAGCACACTTTGCGGGGTCGACATGAGCCGAGCTTGGCTTGAGCCAGGACGAGGTCTCATATTGGCATATCATTATATGTTGGATAAATATATTTGTATAAAATATTTTGAGTTAAACACTGAAAAATAATTTTGAAAGATAAATTTTTGTAGTTAACTATTTTAAGATCTTATGAATGTCTTGATACACAGTTATTCACAGATGTTTATTTTTCTTTTTGTGTGTTAATAACTAGTTCGTTACACTATGGGCGTCGATTTCTTACAAAAGCGTTTAAAAAGATTAGAGGTTGATGATAGTCAAATCTATAATAAATATCAATAAACGAGAGTTTAGATATTTTATTCTGATTTTATCTTGTAACTTGTATTTTATTCATAATTGATTTAGGGGGTTTTATCATTGTTCCGTAGAGGGGTCATGGGTGTCTATAATATGCTAGAGTTTTACTGTGTAAAAAATCTCGTGTTCGTTAATCTTCCTTATCCCATTATGGCCATTTTGATTAATTTCTACACTATTTATAGTTACATTGTCGCTTAGGAGAAAATCTACCATAAAATAATGTGTTAAGTGATATTAACATTCTTATTTTTCAAAATGATATTAACATTCTTATCTTTCAAAATAAACAAATAACGCTATTAAGATCCTTGAGGATCCATGATTATAAAGGACCTAGTTAGACTATCCATTGTCAGCTAAATAAAATCGAAGATTTTGAACCACGGAAGAAGTTTACCCCACCAAGATTAAAAATATACGTTAGGAAGACAGTAACGCCAAGACATGACGCTCTGGAAAAATAATGAACAGTTGATGCATAGAATATTTCCGCTTGGGGGATTTAATGCAAAAGTTGTTCGAAAATTTATTTCATAGATCCATCTTTAATTTTAAACAGCTCGCGGAAGATTTTACCGCAAGATTCATCATAAGTAACATCTACCCTAAGAGGATGGATTTGCTCCTCATGATGAAGAAGAAGCCCTAGGAAACCCTACGTGAGCATGCTAGGCGATATTGGGAAGTCTACAATGAGGTGGTAGATTACACCAAACAAGTCATAGTAGCCTCACTAAAGATCTTCTCGCCAAATAACTCCATGTTGTACCACTCCCTCACTAAGAAGGAACGACAACTATCGATGATCTAATATCAAGAATATATACTTATGTCAAAGTCGAATATGTCGTCACAAGAACAAACCCAGGATAATAGTCTAGCAAAGGCGAACAATAATGGATACAAAGATATTGCTCCCAAGAAGGGGGAAAGAAGCAGAATGGTGGCTCAAAGGGAGACGAATCCCATAAATCCATCAATACTGTCTTCAAGGAGCTAATATACAAGATATTGACTAAGATCTAGGTCCAACAGTATTTCAACTGACCAAGAAATTTTATAAGAGATCCCTCCAAAAAGAACACTGCCTTGAGATGTTCCTACCATAAGGAACATGGGCATAAGACAAAGAATTATAAAATGTTGAAATCCCATCGGAGGAACTGGCTCAGGCAGTCCATCTGAATATTTTATCAAGAAGTAGAATGGAAAAAGTTTGACATAAAGCGAACAAAAGACAAATAATGTCTTGGAAAATGACAAATTCGGGAACGAGTTTGCGGTGATCCGTGAAGCCTAAAACCTTAATCAGATCAAGGGAAATGTTGTAAGAATGGAGATGAAAAAGATCACTACAGTAGTTGAGGCCTTATAGCATGATCTGACCAAGACCTTAGTCGAAAAACTTCACCAATGAAAGGAAATAAACTACGCCAAACATATCATCTTCAGTAAGGAGGACATGGTCGGAATAAGGACTCCACATCACGACGGACTAGTCATCACACTCAAAATTGTCTAACTAGGATGTGGACAAGATATTGGTGGACTCAGGGACATCATCAGAGGTCATGTACCTTAAATTTTTCAACCAAATCAACTTACGAATGTAAGATCTAAAGGAGGCGACCATCCCTTTGATCGTATTTGCAGGAAGAATGACAATGCCACTAGGAAAGGTCATGCTTCCAGTATAAAAGTTGATTGAATGTCTGTTTGTAAACATCGAATCTCCAAATAATGCAGTCCTTGGAAGAGGATGGCTACGCAAGATGAAATCGGTGCTATTTACCTACTATTAAAAGTTCAAATGCATTACCAACCGGGGCTAGTTGAGATACGTAGAAATTAAAATTCTGCTCAATAAGATTTATCATAGCCATCAGGCCTAAACATGAGAAAGAGAAGAAAAAGGTGGAGAACGCAGAGGTGTACATCCTCTCCAAATATCATTTAAAGTATGGGTGGCCAAATGTAGAAGACATAAGAGTTCCCCTCGCCGAAATGGCCATTGAACCACTCCAAGCGGTTCCATTCGACAATTCTCACCCGCACAAAAGATTTATCATCAATGCATCTTCCACAGACAATGAAGATAAAGAATTTATCTCTCTCCTTAAATATAATCAATATATGTTTGATTGGCATCCATATGATATGTGTAATACCCCGTATTTTTTATGATCGAATTAATTAATTAATTAAATTTTTTTAGTAATTAAAAAGATTATTTTTATTAAAATTTGAATTAAATAATAAAGGATTTAATTTCAATTTGTAATTTTTAGTTAATTAAATAAAATTTTGTTGTTTTTAATTAGCAATTGGGTGATTTGGTATGTTATTATAAACCTTAGGGTCATCTTTGCATATCTTATAAATTTTGAACATTGGCTCTCAGAATTTTATATACAGGTGGAATTTGGTATTTGTTTTAAAATTGGAAACTTCTTTGAATTTCAATTCTTTTAAAAATGGATTTGCAAGAAAGGAAAGAGTGACTTGGCAACCATGTGTTTGTGTGTGTGTTAGTCGGGCTGGGAGTCGTATGCAAGTGCGTTTAGGTAATTACGTGGGTGTGTTAGTTTGTTCTTTTTTTTGTTCTTTTCTTTTCGTGGACTCCTTTAGATTAGCTTTTATATAGGAGCCTGACACTTGAATTTTTACACACGCACTTTCTTAACCTTTTTTCCTCAAAACACCAACAAAAGCTATTGACACTTATTCTTAACCTTAAACCTCCATTACAACAAACTTCAACTAAATTTTTTATGGATTGATGTTAATATTTTTGACAAGGCCATAAAAGTAAAGTTGATCATTTTCACGAGACAAATGCAGTAGCGCATTCGGATTTTTTCAGAATACTTATTTTCAGGAAATAATATAAATACTAACCTCCTTAAGTATTATTTGAGTTAAATGTTGCCTAAACATTAAATGGGCATGTTTTCTTAATACGATTAGAAATTAATTTAGGGAAAGTGAAATTTAATTATAAATATAATTTTATTAACTTCTTAAATTGAATTAATACTCAAAATACAACATGCTTAGATGATTATACTGTGTTATTTTGGGTTGTTAAGAAGAATCAGATGTTAATTAAAATATGTAATTCGATGAGGTGTGTTGATTTATAAAATCAGGTGGATAATGAAAATAATGTAGAATGTATTAATATATTGCTGAAAATTATTAATCTGCATGTTTAATTGATTTATGATTTAATTGATTAATTATCACTTGTATTTAAATATAGAATTTGGACAACTTATTAGGATATTTTGTAGAACTCGTTAATCACATGGAATAGCTAGTTTAAAGTGCATGGAATCGGATATTTATAATTGCGTAATCAAGAATTGTAACATTGGATTTATAAGGTGATTGATTCAAAAATTGTTCTTGTTAATAAAATTGACACCATTGGGACATTGAGATTAACGTGGGTAGTTATATTCCCACCCTTGAATTGGTGTAAGGATAAATTAGGTAATTGATGTAATGAACATTAAAAATTGGATTTATTGGATTTATTCTATTGGGCAAAATTGTTTGAGTCACGGGTTAGGTTGTTTCAGTTTGTGCATTCAAGCCCATGCAATGAAGACATGAAGCGACCCTCGTAAAGAGACATCAATTTCATGCTGATTTTTCATCTTTATCGTGGGATCTCAAAAAGGTATAAAAGATTAATACGTTGATACTTGGTTTTCTGTTTACGTGTTTTATTTTATTGAAGCTATTTTTTTGGTTTTGAAGTCATTCAAACGAAATATGGTTTTTCGTTCTAACGAGATATGTGATCTCGTTCGAACGAGATTAGTTTCTTATTCTAACGAGATTGACACGTAGTTCAGATGAGCTACTAATAAGCTTCAAACGAGTGCTTACTGCCTAAATTTACAAATTACGATTAGATTGTCTTTCGAAGATCGTCCAAAGGACTTTACATTTGTAATTTGAACGATTTGGTTTCATTTAAACAATAAGCCTAAGTCATTCGAACAAAAATTTAATCTCCTTCGAATGACCTTAGCGTATGTGCCTCAAAAAAAATTCGTCATGCTTTTCAGGATAAAAGGGCAGAAGCAAGTTAGTTTCATAAGGATTTTTTACAGAGTAAAAATATAGCCTCTTATAAACCTACTTGCTCCCAATTTTAGAGATCTAAGTTTCAAGATAATAATTGTGTCTATATATTTCATGTTTTGAACCCTAACATTGTTTATCCTTCATTTGTTCGAGGTTATTTGGCATGATGGATTATGTGTTGTTGCGTAACAGAGTCTACTAAGAGATATGTGGATACCGAGACACGGGAGGAAAGCATAGTGTGCCTTTGGTGGATTCTTATGATTGTTGTAAAGAAGGTTCAAGGAGACGAGATTGCATCAGGCTCGATGGGAGTTGAGTCAGTAAATAAGTTATTTGTTCTCCTTTTATAAACCTTATATCATAGTGAAATTGTGTAGGTTAGACCATTCGAGGCTTTCCCATTGTGGATTTTCCTCGTACATTGTGACAGCCTATGTTTGTTGATTTCATGTGTTTATTTTAATCTTACATGCCCATATAGATAAATTTTAGGCAATATACATTTGGAGTAATGTTTACACAAGGTTTGTTGATTTAAAATTGGGACAATTGGTCACTCGAAGATAAATTCAATTAAATCTTGAAATTTGGTATCCCTACGCACACTTAGAATTTTCAATTAGTATGTTACTTTTCTAGGCATGGTACTAGCAAATGGGCATATTAATTATTGTTGATGCTTTCTAGGTATATGACTAGCGAGTGTGCATATTAATTACTCTTGATGCTTTATAGGTATTGTAACAACCCGCCTAATAAGATACCGGGCGATCACTCCAATATTAAATTAAAACAGGAGTCACATATGGATCATCCTTAGCATCACTGTCGAAAATCCATTTAATTACTAATATCCTATTAGGTGGCCGTTAAAAACTTTTACTAAACTACTCTTTTTAGCGCACAAATTAAAACATTCACAATTAAATGCGTAATGAACTGAAATGGAAAAGAAAGGAACTAAAATAACCGAACACTCGGTCCAAATAATACAACCATATCGAATGCTGTACTGAAAGAATAAATAAATGCAATTGAGCCTTTGGCTCGAGTGTTTATACAATATCTCCTATCTAGAGTACAAGGAAAGAAACGTCTACCGATAACCTGCAAGCATCCACAGCTGCTGCAGCAGACGTCTGACTCGAAAGAGTTTCCATCCAGGCGTCCCTGTGTCTGGACACCTATATATATACAATATAGAGAAAGAAAGGAGAGTAGACAAACGGGTCAGAGCCCGAATGTTTAGAAAATATTTTGCAAGTGCATAAATGCTTTATTTTTAGAAAAATAGTTTTATCTCATATTTAAATTGGTATCGCACTCTCGTGAGATACCCCTCACCTCTCCTCTAACAGTGCACTCCTAGCGCATCCCTTAAACCTCCTAGTCAAGCTACCCTGCTAAACTAATCTAATACCCAACCACTATCTATCCTAGATAGTCAAACAGATGTACTAAAGGCTAACTTCACTTTAATCTCGACGCTATGCCATGTTCGTGCGTGGGGTGTCTCGCGAAGCGAAATCCAAACAAGGAACCCCCCCGATACACTACTATGCAGCAAGGTCGATCTTTGAGATCCGCCAGTCCCTCAGTACAGAAAGATATATAATATATATATATCATAACATATAATAATATAAGAGCACTAAGGATTAAACTTCTCCCCAGTCTCAACACAGTACCATATTCGTGCGTGGGGTGTCTCGCAAAGCGAAATCCAAACAAGGAACCCCCCCGATACACTACTATGCGGCACGGTCGATCGTCGGGATTCATTAGACCCTCGGCACCCATTTTATACATATACATACATCTACAATATACTTCCGGATAATATAAATATCTCCCGGACTGAGGATTACTTGATATATAAAGTATTAATAAATACTTATCCTTTTCATTTCAAAAACTTCCATTTCCCTTCTCATATCCAGGAAATGTATTTATAAAAGCCAATTCATTAACATGAATTTCTTTAACAAACCATATACTTTTTGAAAGCCAATTTTATTAACATAAAAAGCTTTTCCTTTATCAATTATCCCATTTCCCTTTTTATACTCAGGAAATGTATTCAAAGACATTTTCATTATCATAAAAATGCTTTGGTCAAAACATATGCTTCCACATCCCTTCTTCCATCCGGGAAGTGTTACCGAAGCCACTTTATATATAACTCATTTCCCTTCCTATATCCAGGAAATGTAATTAAAGCAAATCCATTATTATGAACTGCTTTAATAAACGCGTTCTAAGACCGCACGTCCGGATTTCTCCACTGTGCGCGCCCCTAAATGGCTATCATCTTCCAGGGCCTCCAAGACAACCTGGGATCCTATATCGAAACACGTCGGGAAGCGGCCATGAGCCTGCGTGGTAGCCAAGACCACACCCGGAATCTCCCTACCCCCGCAGAAAATATACAACCATAAGCGCTCCCATGGCCTAGGACTATATCCACCCTGCATCATTAGCCAGGGGGCTTCACCATACGAACGCAACTTCCCTTATGATAGCGATTTAGAGAGGTGTGTAATCCATATTTTATTAATTATGAAAAACATTTCTCTTTCCATTTTGAAAATATTCATTTATGTATTTTCAAAATCATTTCCATCATCATATATATATATATACCTAAAACACACAGTATATACATATCCTATATATTCTTCCTAGAATATATATATAAACGGCCTTAGTGGCCTATAGCATCTAACGATGATAATAATCCCAAAGATTCCCTCCGAGAATCATAATCATGCATTGATAGTTGCATGATTCTAAATCCAAAGTATTTCTTACTTTGTTCATTACTAATTTCCTCAATCATCTCTTAAAGGTTTATTTATCCTCAAAACTCTTATTTTAGGAATCCCCATAAAAATCCCAAATGGTAATTCAACTCCCCATACTCTTAAAGGGAGAAAACTATAAATTCTGGCCTAAGCGAATCGATTCGCCCCTTTAGCGAATCGATTCGGAAAGTATTCTGCAAACAGGTCTGTAAATGGCGAATCGATTTGGTCTGTACCCGAATCGATTCGGCCCATTGCAGAAACCCAATTCCCCCTAGGCGAATCGATTCGGCCTGTACCCGAATCGATTCGGCCTGTTCGAGGGTCACAGTTTGGGCGATTTCTCAAACTCCAAAAACCAATCCAAATTCATTTTTATGGTTTCTACTCTACACCAAAAATCATCCCAAACATCTACACAATAATTTCTAGCCTTTATTTTTCCAATTTCCGATTTGATTTCCGAGTTGGTACTTTCAACCGGGAGCTGTCATCTTGTAAAAATCATATCAAATCAAGGAAAAATCAGAAAAATACGCGGTCGGTGCCCACGCGACCGTATCGAAAAGATCTACAACTTTCGTGTTTTGGCCGAAAGCTAAATCATTTATCTTCTTGGCCGAAAATGACCCCAAAGGCTGCGGGTTACTATTCATTATCTCTCCCAAAATCCCAAACTCCATTTTTGTCCATTTTTGTTAGTTCTAACCTCACCCAACAACTCAATTAACATCTAATCTATGTTTTACAACTAACACATCAATTATTTTGGGGTATTAAATCATTTCTCTTAGTTTTAAACCCTAAAATCATAAAAACCCCAACTTATGATTTTAACCCATTTCAATCCAATTCGTCACTCCATTTACATGGATTTAACACTAGAAATCATTAAGAGTTTACATTACATCAATATGTAAACTCATATCTAAGTTTTCCCAATTTTATTTTAAGGGTTCTAACCCTAAAATCATGTTTTTACCAACTATGATATGAGATTAATGCACAAAAGTAAATAAAGCAAGTAAACACTTGCCTAAAATCCGACGATCTCGAGTCGAATCCGGCGGAGTTTGGCTCAAATCTCCCTTTTCTCCCCTCTTTTCTCCTTCCTCTCTCTCTTCCCTCTCTTTCCTTTCTTTCTTTTTCTTTTCTTTCCCTCTCTCCCTCTTTTTATAAGAGAAAAGGGTTTTAAATCCTTAAAACCCGAAAACGACTCGTTTACCCAATCACGAGTTACTTTTACCTCTAAAATTACCCGAAACTCATTTTCGTCCATCGGACACTCTTTTCCGACTATCTCGGACATTCTGAAAATTATGGCGCAGTCGAAATTCTCATCCGAGGTACTTGACCGCAAATCACTATTCCAACCCAAAATAAATAAATGCGGGTTTTCCCATTAAAAATCTTACCTCGTGTCGCTATACTCCACGGCGACATGTAATTAAATTACTTCGACCTATATAGTCCCCAAAATAATTTATAACATCCTTCGAAAATTATTAAATCCTCGAAAATCCCAAAAATCACTATTTCGAGAATTTCTCCAAATTGCCAATTTATATTTAATTAGGGAATTTAATGGTCTCCAAAAAGGACGGGTTGTTACAGGTATGGGACTAGCAATGGACATATTAATTATTGATGACGCTTTCTAGGTAAGGTAATAGGGAGGGTTTGGTTCTACGTTTGGGTATTTCCTAGGTATGGTAATAGATAGTATGATGTTACATTGTTTTATCATAGGCATGATACTAAGTGATGTTTATGTTTTAGGTATTCTTCCTAGTTCAGGTAGTAGTTGATGCTTATGGTCTGGTATGGGACTAGGGATGGATTGCAGTTGTGATGATCGGATTATAGGTGGGGGGTAGTTATAATAATGAAAATATGATTATGAAGAGAAAATTAACAACCAAGATAATAAATGAGTACTCGATACTGATTGATGTGCCTCGTTGTATGTGCGGTCTGTGTAGGCCAGCCATTACGATGATTGTATGACCCATAATATCTTAACTACTTTGACAGTTTTTGTTGGCATCGCGAGTATGAGTAGTGTCTAGTGATCTGGACATTACGATGATTGAAAAACCTAGGCTAACAAGATATAATGTTGTGTCACGTGCGGGGAACATCAGGGTTTGTGCGGGTTAAGGAAAATTGGGTCGACTTACTATAGTGATTGATGTGAATTTGATGTTTTAAGATGCTAGGCATGCCATGAGTATGTGTTGGGCCAATAGAAAGAAAAATCATCTATAATTGTGTCGCATCGATAATATGATTAACAATGAGAAAGATAAATGGAATTGAGTAAGCTAATGGAATGATATTTAATTAATGTTGAAATAACATAATTAGACTTGGGTAGTAAGATGGTTCATTTTATATGTCGATAGTTGTTATAGTTTGCATTACTCGGATCATTATTATATTGCCTTATTAATTAAAATATTCTATTGTGATATTTATCTCTTATAATTCTTATCACTAGATTCACAGATCCTATTTGGGAAAAGTAATGGTATTAGTGTGGTGGGCCTTGATCCATCCCGGTTGACTAACCTTTAATGATAGGTTGTTCGATAGCTGTATTATTTTGGAGATTGGAGGACTTGTAGTTAGAGTTTACTTTATCGCATAGTTTAGTTTCTTGTATAGTCGTATTTAGTTACGAGAATTTTTTTTTAGATTTAGTGGGTCATTTAACTCCACAATTGCTTGTGGTTTTTAGTTGGATGGATTTTGTAACTGACTTTATTTCATTTGAGTTTACTATTATGGGAGTTTAACACGATGATGGATTTTAATTGTGGTGAAAGATTTATATTCATTGGATTATCTTGATTTAAATCTTGTGGAAAAAGTTTTAAGTGTCTCATATTTCTCTCACATGCTAAAAATGATAATTAATTCTAAAGTCCGACATAATTTGAAACCGGGGCTTGATCACCCTCAATGGAAAAATATGCATGGTGTAAGAGGGTACTTTAGATTGTAGATGGAGGCGTAAAGATAAGCTCAATATAAACTCTCAAATCCCTCGTGTATAACTCAGGAAATAGTAATGAACTTTAGAAGTAACTTAGCTAGAGGGAGAGAGAAGTAAGCACCCTAGATACACCTTGGTAGGCAGGTAGAAACACACCTAACACTCTCAATAATCTCTGTCAAGTATTAAAAGTTTCGTAATAAGTAACAATGGTGGGTGGGTAAACCTTCTGGTTTGGAATAACTCCCTCCTCCCTGTCTTCTCTCTAGCAATAACTCCTTAAACTCTCAAAGGATCCCCTTTCCTCAAAGGTGGTTGGGGTCCTTAAATATCCCCCCACACAACCCTCGAGGCAACTCAGTCATTAAAGACTATGAAAGACATCCCTCACACTTTATGTCACAACATTAAATGCCGGATGCACTAGTTGTCTCCACGTCATAAACATTAAATACCAAGACATGCCTTTTGCCTAACCACTGTGTGTCAAGGGGCTGTTATCGCAGAGGTGACTCACCAACTGCCTGACAGCCCCAAATACCATGGTGGTTTACTCAAGTGCAAGTCTGACATTGTTTATCTAGCTAGTGACATCACCTACAGTAGATGTGACATTAAGTAAAGGGCTGTTTGGTTCTCAACTCGACGCCCGATGGAACTCCAAGCTACTCCACTCGAGGTTCCACGGCCAGAGTCCCTCGGTGTTCAGGACAAGCCCTAACGGTACCTCACTTCTCAATCCTCCAAACCAAGTCCCTTTAAAGTTCCCACGGGGAGGTCATTAGATAAAGCATGAAAGCTCTCCTAGGCCCTGCCAAGCCTGGTCTCTCGCAAGTACCGTTTTACCTCACACGAACTCATTATTAATATCATTTCAACATTACAACCGTTATAGCTTACAATCAACATAAACAGAAATACAATATGACTAATACAACAAGCCAAAGCATGAGTTGCCACGCCAAGCAGCCTTGCTGAGTTGTCGCACTTGAGTTGCCACGCTTGAGCTGCTTCGGTTGCTTAATCTCAAACACTTTTACCAATTAAGGAATTATCCCTAATCTCAGGATTACCTTCAAGCCCCCTCTACATTTTCCCCTTAGTGGAGAGATTTATTGGAACAAGAAATGTCTGCACAAAACTTCTCAATCCGATGAACCTTCTTTGCGTGAAAAAATTCTGGCCTTCTTTCCCTCGTTAGAACCGCAGCGATATAATCTCCTAGAAAAAGTAAAATTATCCCGATGTACCTAAGCCGTAGCGCCATTGTCATTGGAGCTTGGGCGAAGGGACATCGCCACTTTTTCCTCATGCTGAGCCTCAACCGTTCTAGCTTTACTATTTGAAATTATCCTGAAAGGCCTACTAACCTTCTCAAATACTCGTTTGGACTCCAGGTAAGTAAAATTCTCCCTTGTGATGCTTCGCTGTGTTCGAAAAAGTATAAATTCTTCCCGATGTAACTGAGTCACCCTTTAAATAACGTTTGGACATGTGGCGAGGGGACATCATAGCTTTTTTTGAACCGTTGGGACATGTTTGTCGTTAGGCATTGATGGATAAGTCTGACACCAATTTGGCGCCAAAACATAAACTTGGTTAGGAAGGCAACCCTTTCTATTCCCTAGACGTCACTTTATATTCGATCTAACACTGTCTTTTCAGTGTCAAGACCCTTTGTGATGTGCTAAGTGTTCATTTGAAATGATTATAGGCGGCCCTTGCACGTGCGATGGTGGGAAACTCAAACGACAGGTTCTTAAAAGGGTTTAAAAGTTTCAAACGTCTCCTTATTCAAATCTTTCTCTTGCCTTCTTCTTTTTCACGCTTTCATATTGCTTCAGAGAGAGATCTTTGTGCGACCTCTGTGCGACCTCCATTGTTGCCCCCATTCGTTGTTCAGTCTCCTTCCTCTTTCATCTTTTGCACCACCCCCTGTGGTTGTGCTTCTCCCGTCCCGTTCTTAACCCTTCTTATGTAGCTATATCATTCATCACCGCGCTCTCATGGCTTCTTCCAGTACTTCTAAGGTTGTTACACCACTCAGCCAGGTTGCCCCTCTGCCGCTGTTGGCGTTGCCACCGCCCTAAGTGGCGCTGCCCTGGATGCTGCTCATCAAGAGCAACTACGCTTCTTTCGCCGAGCACCCATCTTTGAAGAAGATGATAAAGTTTTTGAGGCATTCAAGACCTGCCATTTCTCATCCAAGTTCGATCCATTATTGTTGGGTGATGAAGAAGTGGATTCGTCGAAGTGGGGCTATCTTCCACCAGAGGGAACTCTGCATTTTCGCCTGGACCGTGGTGACTTTTCCTATTCCTAGATCGACTTCGAAGCACTTGGGGGGTCACCAGCCCATTTTATTTCTTGGCACACACACATTAAAAGATCCCATGCCACTACTCTTGCCAAGGTTGGCCTTCATCGTGCATACTAGTTTGGGGAGTTCACACTCTCTAAGCACAACGCAATGTTATAAGTGCTTATTTCCCGATGGAATACCACAACTCACACCTTTTTTGCTGCGTGGGGGGAATTCATCGTTACACTGGAGGACGTCTGTGAACTCCTTGGATTTAAGCCCATGGGTGAGTTCACCTACCACGATGAGCCTCTGGATGCCGAAGAGGCTGCTGATCATGTTGAGTTGGATCGGATCTGCCGCAGTTGCACCGGTTCCTCAAATAAAGCCACATTTTCCCCTCTTATCAATTATTTTTTGAAGCTCCGACGCCGAAGGATGCTAGTGATGTAACGGGCCGTGGTAAAGGTACCTCCCTGGAACTATTGGCCTACATACTCGTACTTCTTTCATGCTTTTTTCTGACTGAAAAGCCCAACGATCAGCCCAGGAGGGAACTGATAAACATTTTTGTTCGTTTGGCCAGAGGATTCAACATACCTTTGGCCGCCATCGCCTTGGGGTCCCTCTACACCTGGTTGGATCAAACCTATATTGACATGGAGCGATCACTGGGCCATTACAACTTGGCGAATTTCGCTAACATCATCATATTGATGATCTTCCTCTATACCCACTTTCCTGCTATCACTGCAAAGTCAGTTTCTCTACCCGTGAGCGAAGGTATTAAGCCCCCACGCCTCCTGTGTTTCCATAAGAAGCAAAGCCGAAAGGAAATAATGGAGGTTTTTGACCACCTAGACTCCTTCATAATGAGGCCATATAGTGAATCCACTTTTTCCCATAGTTGGAACTTCTTTCCTTCTGCAGCCACAACAATCAGATTTAACCCGATTTTAGAAGATCCTTCATAAGCCGTAGTGCTTCTTTTCACCCCGGGGTTCCTCCCATCTTATACTGAATGGGGATATACTTCTGAGCCTTACAACCCTGATAGATGCAGCAGGAAATTTGGGTTCGACCAGGGGGCTCCTCGACCTGTGTTCCAGAACAACCATTCCAAGGCCACCTTCGTTGAGGCATGCACCTTCTACATTGCTGCTGCGGTGCTTGGTGTGATATCCACCATTGATGGGTGTGCCACCCTTTCGAGTGCTACTAGGAAGGGAGACGTATCCACATCCTTTGCCATAAAGTTCCATCTGGAGCAGTTGGCCATGATTCATGAGTACATCCAGTCCCCCCCCCCTCAATATCCCCCAGTCCTTTCCTTTTCTTCTTCTGAGCTCGGTCTAAAGGGGAAATTCGTGCTTGGGGTTGAGTTTCCCTTAAGTAAAACCATGAAGGAGTCTCCTCATGAACTACCCCCTCATTGCCTAATGATCCCAACTGTCACCCCGAAACCCAAAGCCGCTGCGACCCCCAAACCATCTGTCCCCACGGTCGAAGCTGCCACGGGAGAATGGCTTTCTGAGCTACCTGCCAAGAAAGCTAAGAAGTCCCAGTATAAGAAGGCTAAGGCCAAAGGTCAAACGCAAACTCCATTGGAGGCATTCCTAATTGCCTCCATTCCCCCTCCTATGTCTTCGGAACTGGCTGAAGAGCTGAGGAGGCGGGTGGAGGTCGAAGTTTCCTGATTAAACGCTGAATTCCAACAGCGCGCAGTCGTCGTTCCTCCTCCAGGTACATTCCCTGTGATCGTGGTTGATCCCACGGAGCCAACAGTAAAAAGGAGGAGAAGGTCGAAGGTACCTGAAACTGGTGGTGCGACGAGCTCTAGGAAGAAAACGCTGGGTACTAAGTCCCGGAGGAAATAGACACATGAGGAGCCTTCCTCCCCAGTTCCTTCGGCTGCTGCCCCCTCGCCACGTTCACCGGTGGTCATACCTTCTCGTTCTCCCTCCGGATCTGAGGTATATGTGCATTCTTTATTTCTCACTCTTTTCTTGACATAACATTTTTACTTATTTCCTGATATCTTCGGTGCAGGGAGTTGAAGAATAGAGGATCAGTCCTCCCAGTCCCCCAGTGAGTCATTTTGTGGGGGGACGTTGCGGTACTCCTCCAGCCACTACCGCCCTTCCACGCTCTCCGTTAATAAGCCTTACATATTACCTTCGTTCCTCCTCCCACCAGGCCAGACATGCCGCCATGGGTTCTACTGAGTTGTCTGGCCAGCCCGAGGCACTTGTTCCAGCTTCACCTGAGTTGACCTCAGAGCGGGAGGTATCTCTGCCCCTAGTTATGGTCGAAGAGAGTGTCCCACAGGTAAATGTCTCGAGCCTTGCATCTTTTATTTGTCCCATTGGCTTATTTATCAATTCTAACCTGTTGGGCTACTGTAGGTGGAAGTGGCGTCGCTGATAGACAACATTCTCCTTCCTCTAACATTGTCAAGACCCATTACTGCAGTTCCTCTCTTTAGTGCCATAACGGGGGTAAGCTAAGTGCATTTATGTCTCTTATCCTTTTACGATTACTCCTTTCATCTAACATTTGTATTTACATTTGTAGATCTCTCCAAGTCTTTCTCCACCTTTTACGCTGAGCGTCCTTATCCCTTCTCAAGCCCAGGTTGGAGAAGCTGCTCTCGTTGGGGAATCTCTCGAAGGTCCAACATCTCTTTCGGATGATGCGCCCGTGTTGGCCATAGTACCCTATGATGGCGAGGGGAGTGTGCCTACCTTTGAGGCTTCTGCAGCCGGAGGCTCCGTTGAAGTTGCTGAGGTAACGAGCCCGCTTCCCATAGTTTCTAGCATTATGGCTCCCGTGGTAACTACTAATCTAGCTCCTTCTGTTGAGGTACTTTTCTAATTTCTCTGTATTTCTTAGCTTCTCAAACTCCACCTATATAGGTGACTTAATCAATGAAAACATTTGTTTAATATTTTTTCGTAAACTCCACCTATAACGGTGAATTAACAACGTGAACACTTGTTAAGATTTTTTTTCACAAACTCCACCTATAACGGTGACTTAACAACGCAAACACTTGTTAAGATTTTTCACAAACTCCGCCTATAGCGGTGACTTAACAAAGCAAACACTTGTTAAGATTTTTAATAAACTTTACCTATAACGGTGACTTAACAACGCAAATACTTGTTAAGATTTTTCACAAACTGCGCCTATAACGGTGACTTAATAACGAAAACACTTGTTAGGATTTTCATAAACTCCACCTATATTGGTGACTTAACAACGAAAATGCTTGTTGAGATTTTTCTCATAAACTCCACCTATAACGGTGACTTAA
Organism: Sambucus nigra; assembly: GCA_949130495.1. Lineage (NCBI taxonomy): Eukaryota > Viridiplantae > Streptophyta > Magnoliopsida > Dipsacales > Adoxaceae > Sambucus > Sambucus nigra. Next base: position 449,403,201 of record OX422210.1, on the reverse strand, counting down.
CAACGAAAACACTTGTTAAGATTTTCATAAACTCCCCCTATATTGGTAACTTAACAACGAAAATGCTTATTAAGATTTTTCCCTAACTCTGTATTTCCTTTGGCTATTTTCAGGTTGCTTGGGAGGATTCTCCACCAGTTCCTTCGCCTATTACCTCGCCGCATCGTGAACTTGTCTCCTTCGAAGGATCTAGCCATAATGATCAAGGTTCCATGACAGGTGCCATTGCGGAGAGCGAATCTGGATGCGAGCTTCCTTTGCCCGACTTAGCTCCTCCCGCCTTCTGCCTGATGGTGATCCAATGTTCTCCCCAAATGCCTGCCAACCATCGTTTGGCCATTAAGAAACTTGTGAGTCGTCATCCTGAGACCTTTATGGTGGACTGCCTCCGTTCAAACATCGTAGTTATGAGTCATAGGCTCCAAGGTATGGCCACCGTTATTACTGAAATCGCCAATACTCCAACTGCGAATGTGACCAAACCCCTTCTCAATCAGTTCTTGGGCTATCTGAGGGAGTTGGGTTATGACGGGTTCCGTTTTGACTGGCTCATCGCATATTTGAAGACATTGAAGAGCCAACGATTGGACAGCCAAAGGGAGCTCTTACGAAAGCATCAGGACAATCAGAGGGCCGATGAAGCCAAGTTGGCCGAGCTAGCAGCTCTCCTCGGAGCCATTGACAAGGAGGTGGAGGACCTCGAAGAATCTCTGCGTTTGGCAAAGCTAAAGTGAGAAAAAATTCTTATCGAATGTATGCAAGCACAGACCAGGTTGGAAGTTTTCGTTAATGCCCAAAGGTCTTGCTTAGAAGCTTCTTCGGCCCTTCCTGGAGATTTTTTCTCCTCCCCAGATTTATGGTTCCTCCTAGGTCAATGAGTTTTTTATATATGTATTTTTTCATTCTTCTCATGTAATTCTTGGGCGATAGCTCCCAATTTTGTAATGCCCCAAAGTATATGAATGGAAAAAGATGCTTATTCCCATGTCATTTCTTTGTGTTACAACTGTTTACATAGATTGTGAAATATGTTCTGTGGTTTTTTCATCTCTACTTGAATTAAAATAAAGAGAATGTGCATAAAACAAAAATAAACTAGCATATTCATAACAGTTAAGTACATCGGTGGCCCCAAACGTAATTGCTTACACGTGGTAGACCTTCAACCATTTGTTGTTAATCTTAAATGGCCTGTCTTCTTCTATCTTAGAAATTAAGCAATAACCTGAGTCATGAGCCTCCTTTACGATGCAAGGTCCCTCCCAATTCGCTGCAAACTTAGGTAGAGGAAGCCCCCTAATATGTTTAACTGTTGCCTTTAATACAAGATCTCCCTCCATGAATTTCCTTGGTCTCACTAAGTTATCATATGCCCTGGAGAGCTTCCTCGTATACATTTGAAAGTGTTGTATCGCATTATCCATATGTTCATCCAACGCTTCCAACTGCACGTGTCTATTCTGAGGGAGCATGTTGCTTCGCAAAGCATATCGAGCCGAGGGAACTTCTAACTCTACCGGGAGAATTGCCTCAGCCCCGTAAATAAGAGAGAACGGCGTATACACTGTAGGCTTCCTCTTAGTCGTTCGATAGGCCCATAAAACGGCTTGTATTTTGTTATCCCACGATCCTGGGAAATCCTCCATCGTTTTAGCCAAGATATTGACCAAAGTCTTGTTACCGTTCCCCTTTGGGTATGCCACCGTCGAAGTGTGATGGACAATGGAGTATTTGTCCGTGAGCATCATTATCTCTGAAGTGACGAAAAGGGTTCTATTATCCGAAAGGATGACCTTTGGGATCCCAAAATGGTAAATAATGTATTCTCTGATGAAGTTACTCACTACTCCTACTGTTTCCCTTCTCAATGGTATCGCTTCGGCCCACTTTATGAAACACTCCGTTGCTACCAAGATCCATATCTTCTCCCTCGAAAAAGGGTGTATTGCCCCTACCAAGTCGAACGCCCAAGTGAAAAGGATAAGGCATTGCTAGGGAGTGTAAGTCCACTAACGGGACATGGATTACATTTCCATGAAGCTGGCAAGCCTTGATTGAACCTTCGAATAAACCCAGCAGAATCATTCTCCATCATTGGCCAATAGTATCCCAAAGTCATTAATTGGTCATACAACTTGGCCCCTCCTATATGAGTTGGACCGTGTGCCTGTTTGAGAACCTCATCCGCTTCTTCCTTCGTGATGTAACACAACGGCCTGTTAAAGTATCCCCTTCGATAAGGTTGCCCCTCCTAAACATAAAATCTCGGGGATCTTCGTCGGAGTCCCATCGCATAAATTTTCTGCGTTGGAACAATTCCATCCTTAATGAAGTCAATATAGGGCTATTTCTAGTCAGCCTGAGCCTCCATGAAATGACATTCAGCCGCCTCAAAGAATAATTGGCATTTATCGCACTTCCCTTGTAACTCGGCCGCATCTTTCTTCATATTAGGCTAGAAATATCCTTCCCTTTGAATTCTTCTATATAGGGGGATCTCAGTCATTTCGCAGTGTTCTTCGTGCATTTTCTTTAATCTCTACGCTGCCACTTCTGGACTGATACATCTCGACAGCCATCCTCCTGCGTTTCTGAAGTAAAGGTTTCCCTGGTTTGTAAATTATTGGGCTAATTCTCTGAGCCCCATTGGTCCTTCACTAGTCTCTAGTTGCCTCTTAATCTCTACCCTCCAATCCTCATCCTTCTCCATTGGTAAAATTGACTGTACCATCGAAGGAGCTGTTCGTCGTTGAATCACGACAATAGTTGTATCGCTCCTCATGATCATCTTTTGGGTGATGGTGGCATAGGCGTCTCGGTTCATCATTCTAGGCTGCCTTTTGACTTTGGTTTGATAGAACTGGAAAAGAAATCTCCGAGTAATCATTCTGTATGGTGCCAGGCTCATATGTTTTAACGCGTATTCTCCATTCACTTTCTGAACCAAAAAGTTTGAATCCCCCTTAATGCAAAGTGAACGGATCCCTCTTTGAAGGGACTCTAGCAATCCCAACACCAATGCTTCATACTCTGCCTCGTTGTTAGAGCAAGGGAAATCTAACTTGTAAGAAAGGCAAATCTCCTCCATTCCTTTTGAGAGAATTACCCCTACCCCTACTTTCTTTTCTGCTGATGACCCATCAAACTGTATTGGTCACTCCTTATCCGTTGCGTCTAGGTGGTTGGCCTGCAAATTATCTTCTGGAATATTTTCTTTTGGTGTCTCAAAGGTTCCCTAAGGGAAAATGGCCAGTAGATAAGCATATGACTGGCTTTTAATCGCGCGAGGAACCACGCACTTCAAGTCATATTCGAAGAGGATGAGGAACCATCTAGCTGCCCTGCCAATCAATATAGTTCTTGCAAGCAGATACTTAATGGGATCACATCTCGTTACAATGTGAATTGTAAAAGACAACATATAATGTCTAAGCTTTTGCGCTACAAATACTAAGGCTAGACAATTCATTTCTAAGCTACTATATCTGACTTCTGGCTCATGGATGATCCTGCTGAGGTAGTAAACTGGCTATTCTTGCCCATCGATCTCTTGTGCTAGCAAGGCTCCCATGGACCTTGCGGTAGATGTGAGGTACAACTGCAACGGTATTCCTGCCCTTGGTGGAACCATGGTCTGTGGTGAGATGAGCAGCTTCTTCAATCCGTCAAGAAACTCTTGGTGAACGGCCTCCCATTTGAACTTCGTGTTCTTTTGCAGCAGATGCATTAGTGGGTGTGTTATCTCGACTAACCCAGGCATGAATCTCCTAAGGTAGGAGACTTTACCGAGAAAACTCTTCAGTTCCTTTGCCATTCTTGGACACGGCATTTCTAAGATCGCCCGCTGTTTATCCTGGTCCATCTGCACCCCTTGTCGATCAACCACAAAGCCTAGGAATTTCCCACTCGTCACCCCAAAAACGCTCTTCAGCGGATTCATTTTTAGTTTAAACTTACTGTAACAGGAAAACACCTTCCTCAAATCGCTCAAATGAGACTCCTCCATCCTCGACTTGATGACCAAGTCATCTACGTAGAATTCCATAAACTTATGGAAGAAGTCGTGGAAAATGGCCATCATTGTTCTTTGGTAAGTCGCCCCAGCATTCTTGGGTCCAAACGGCATCACCCTGTATATGAAGTTACCCAACTGGGTTCTAAATGTTGTCTTCTCTGCATCCTTGGGGTCCATCTTGATCTGGTTGTACCCCACATACCCATCCATGAAGCTATGCATCTCATGACCTGCCGTTTTATCTATCAGGCTATCGATGAAGGGTAGAGGGAACTCGTCTTTAGGTCAGGCTCTATTCAAATCTTCGAAGTCCATGCAGATTCTTATCTGGTTTTTGTCTTTCTTCCCCACTGGGACAATACTGGATAACCAAAGTGGGTGTTGCATCGGTGTAATGAACCCTGCCGTTAGTAAGCGTCAAACTTCTTATTTGATCTTTAAATCTAGCTCAGGCTTGTATGTTCTCGTTTCTTATTTTACTGGAATGGCTGAAGGCATTACGTTCAACTTGCGATAGCTTACTTCTTCATCTAGCCCCTCCATTTCTGTGTACTTCCATGCAAAGACGTCTATAAATTCTCGAATCAACCCAACCAAGGCCTCTCATTTCTCCTTACTGAGATCTTTCGAGATGAATATGGGCCTTGGATCTTCCCCTTCTTTTGCTAGATTCAACTTCCCCAACTCTTGTGCCTGTGTCTTCGGTCGATCTGCCATGTAATTTGGTTCTTCGGCGACTTCCTCCACAAATTCCTGTATGCTGGAATTATCTATCACCATACATTATCCCCGTTGATCCACCATACATTATGTTGGATCCACTCTGGGTCTCATCCTGTCTTTAAGCTTCTTCGAGATGCCTTGGGGCCTAGGGATCGCCTGGTGAGCTTCTTCGGTCATTATTCTTATGCTACTCGCAATCTCTTTACTCTGCTCGTTCAAGGGCCCCATCCATTCTCTGATCGAGGGAACCCATGCTCCCTCCATCCTTCTCATTAGGACCCGGGCATCCTATTCCATCTCAGTATAAAATGCTACGTCCACCAAGTGAGCTTCCTCGATAGCGAAAGGCCTCTTTGTATCCCTAATGGTCACCTCTGTCCCCTTAATGTTCGCCTTAGCACACTGGTGGTACGTGGAAGGAACTAGCCCTTGGTTGTGTATCCACACCCTTCCTATTAGAAGATGATAGGAAGTTGCACTCTCTATCACATGGAACTTTATATGGGAACTCAAATTTCCCATCACAATCCCTACATTAACATACCCAATGGATTTGGAAGATTGGCTATCATATCCCGAAATTACCAAGGCATGGGGACCAACCTTTCTTCTAAAATATTGGTTGCATGAAAGGAGTTAATTGGCATGATATTGATGGAAGCTCCCCCATCCATGAGAGTCCTTACAAAACTAACTCCGTTGATACTGGCGGTCACGTACAATGGCCTGTTATGAGGGAATCTCACAGCCCTATCGGCATCGCTGAAAGTCACTTCTGACACGAATCTTCTTACCAGCCTGGCCATGGGTCCCTTCCATTTCAGCGAAGGGACTACGTCTTTCCTTGCAATATCCATTATCGCCTGGGTTATTTCTAACCTGCTCTCTTTTGGTATCCCTACTTATTCGAAGAACCAGGTGAACTTTGGGGATTTTGAGACCGCATAATATTCTAGGCCCGGATTTACTTCCTCAACTTCAATGTTGTACACGTCCTCCATGTCTTTGGCATTTGCTTCATTATAGGTCAAAACTATGTTGTCCATTCCCTTAGTACAGGTATCCAAAGCTGCTTCGTACTCTTCTCTTTCTCCCCCCTGCCTCTTCGTCATAGGCCATCACTATATTGGCCCCATGTGCTGGTAGTGGGTTGTTATTGACATTTTGTAGAGGGATTTGCAACGTCCCTACCTTCACATACTTGTCAATAATTCTTCTTAGTGTGAAGCAACTTTTTATTGAGTGTTGGATCCTCCGATGGACCTGGCAATACTTTGGGTCCGCCTTCGTTGCCGCATCGGGCTCCCTAGCGGGAACGTCCTTTGGCTTATAGATCGTTCCCCTTTGGACCATCGCATTGTAACAGCTGACAGCTTCTTCTAATCTACACGACAATGGTGGTGGGTCTTCCCTGTCTCTTTCGAACTTCCTTTTATTGTCCCTCTTCGGTGCTTTACCCCTATCTCCCCCCTTGGCGTACCCTTCCCGCGGGGGCTAAGACGTCCCCCCGTGGGTTGTATCGTCCTCCTAAACATCATCCACCACCAGATTGGGTTGTACCACCAAAGAGATATTTCTCACTGCTTTTAAAAATACCGCAAAAGTCCCCTCGCGCATCTCGTTAATAAGATGGCAGATGTACTCAAGAAGTAGCCCCTCAGCACAGATCTGCAGCAACTTGGATTCTTTGGCCTCCTCCATTATGTCGAGGGATCTTTCTCTGAACCTTTGAACATAGGCCACCACTTCTTCCCCAGGTTGTTGCTTCTCCCTACCTAGTTGGGTCAAGGTAAACTCATCTTCTACCAGAAAGAACTTTTGGACAAACAACACGTGCATCTCTTCCCATGTAGAAACGCTGTTGGGAGCCAAATAGGAATACCAGGTATATGCCTTATCGGTCAAGGATTTAGAAAAGTCCCTCAAATTGAGCCTTTTATTGTTGCAATGCGCCCCTAAATGTTCAACAAAGCGCTTAATATGCTCCTTCGGGTTCCCACCTTTTCTCGTGTATTTTTCAAAAATAGGAGGAATATAGTCATTTGAATAGGGCTCGTCGTTGTATTCCTGGGGATACGGTGTTCAAAAGTCATCAAAAACCGAAGCCACCTCGCCAGTAAATTGTGAGGAAGCCTGTATGAGATTTAACATCTCCTTTTGCATCTCCTTTCTTATTTCCTCCATGAGTGATGCTACTGGGGCAACAACCAAGGGTACCACGGACTGAGCGCCCGTTGCGGATGGAGCAGACGCCACGGTTGGGGCCATCGATACCCCTGATGTTCCCCATGTTAGATTCACAACAGAGGGTATGCTTGTTGGGATCGTTCTCGCAACACCTGCCCCTGATGGGGCCGTTGGATCTAACCCTGTTGTTACGAAGGCGTTAGCCTCCAATCCTCCCAGCATATTTGAAGCTACTGGAGTTTGCAAAAACTCATAAAACTTGCTCATGAGGAGCACGGCCTGAGTGGGTCCCAACCCCGTGCTCGTAGTAGCTTGTGTCACCCCCTGAAGGCCTGACATCACTTGGACCAGAGGTACCTCTATTCGTAGAGCCTCATCTCTTAGGGCCTCCAGTTCTCTCGCAGCTTGTTCTTCATTATGCTGGATGTCATCAAAGTTGAGCCTTCGATTAGCATTATCTTGCGTCATACTCCTTACTTAGAAGAATGCCTCCCCAGTAGAGTTGCTAAATGTAAGAGGGTACTTTAGATTGTAGATGGAGGCGTAACCCCTATTTGAGTATGGTAATGATAAGCTAATTTGGCCAGAGCTTTGGATTAGTTATAGGACACACAAACACAAACCCAATGAAGATAAGCTCAATATAAACTCTCAAATCCATCGTGTATAACTCAGGAAATAGTAATGAAATTTAGATGTAACTTAGCTAGAGGGAGAGAGAAGTAAGCACCCTAGAAACACCTTGGTAGGCAGGTAGAAACACACCTAACACTCTCAATAATCTCTGTCAAGTATTAAAAGCTTCGTAATAAGTAATAATGGTGGGTGGGTAAACCTTCTAGTTTGCAATAACTCCCTCCTCCTTGTCTTCTCTCTAGCAATAACTCCTTAAACTCTCAAAGGATCCCCTTTCCTCAAAGGTGGTTGGGGTCCTTAAATATCCCCCCACACCACCCCCGAGGCAACTCAGTCATTAAAGACTATGAAAGACATCCCTCACACTTTATGTCACAACATTAAATGTCTGATGCACTAGTTGTCTCCACGTCATAAATATTAAATGCCAAGACATGCCTTTTGCCCAACCACTGTGTGTCAGGGGCTTGTTACCGCAGATTTGACTCACTAACTACCTAACAGCCCAAATACCACGGTGATTTACTCAAGTGCAAGTCTGACATTTTTTAGCTAGCTAATGACATCACCTACAGTAGATGTGACATTAAGTAAAGGGTCGTTTGGTTCTCAACTCGATGCCCGATGAAACTCCAAGCTACTCCGCCCGAGGTTCCACGGCCAGGGTCCCTCAGCGCTTTACCAGGTGTATCTAAGATGATCAGGACAAGCCCTAACGATACCTCACTTCTCAATCCTCCAAACCAAGTCCCTCTAAAGTTCCCACGGCGAGGTCATTCGATAGAGCATGAAAGCTCTCCCAGGCCCTGCCAAGCCTGGTCTCTCACAAGTACCGTTTGACCTCACATGAACTCATTATTAATCTCGTTACAAAATTACAACCGTTATAGCTTACAATCAACATAAACAGAAATACACTATGACTAATACAACAATTCAAAGTATGAGTTGCCACGCCAAGCAGCCTTGCTGAGTTGCCGCGCTTGAGTTGCCATGCTTGAGCTGCTTCGGTTGCTTAATCTCAAACACTTTTGCCAATTAAGAAATTATCCCTAATCTCAGGATTACCTTCAATCCCCCTCTACACAGGGTGTTATAACATTCCCGATATAAATCCTGAAATAATGTGTCATAATTTTCACGTTAATTCTGCATTCTCACCAATGACATAGAAAACTCACCGAGCATCTCCTGAGAAGGCAAGGGAAGTAGAGGAAGAGGTCAAAAAATATCTCCATCAAAGAATTTTAATTCCCTGAATGGATTTGAATCTGATGTAGTTAAGAAGAATAATGGGAAATGTAGAGTTTTCATTGAATCCACCCACCTAAATAAAACATGTCCCAAGGGTAACTTCCCAAGGCCAAAGATTGATCAATTGGTCGACGACATAATCATCCATGAGCAAATGAGTTTTTTAAATTATTATTTCGGCTACCATAGCATCCCTCTGTTCGAAACCAGATAGGATAAGACTTATTTCATCAACACCCTTGTCCTTTACTCTTACACAGTTATACCCTTCGAACTTAAGAAAGGAAGAGCGACCTATTCGCAGTTAGTCATCAAAATTTTCAAACAATAATTAGGGGATACCATGGAAGTGTACATGTACAATATGCTTGTAAAGAGTAAGCAAAATTACTATCACCTCTCAGATCTTGTGAAGATATTTGGAGTCCTCGTATATTATAAATGAGTCTTAATCGGCTAAATGATCCTTTAGAGTACAGTTCGATAAATTCCTTTGCTAATTATTCATATAGAGAGGAATCGAAGCGAATCCCAACCAAATTGAAGCGATAAGGATGATTTAGCCTTCTAAAACCATTACGGATGTACAAAAGTTAACCGGAACGTTTTCAACACTCATAAATTAGTCTCGATTAGAGTTATATGTGAGATAACTATGTTTGTATAAAATATTATGAGTTAAACACTGAAAATAATTTTGAAAGATAAATTTGTGTAGTTAAGTAGTTTAAGATCTTATGCATGTCTTGATACACAGTTATTCACTAATGTGTATTGTTCTTTTTGTGTGTTAATCACTAGTTTGTTACACTGGGCGTGTATCTCTTGCAAAAGCGTCGAAAAAGATTAGAGGTTGATGATAGTCATATCTATAATAAATATCGATAAATAAGAGTTTAGGTATTTCATTCAGATTTTATCTTGTAACTTGTATTTTATTCATAATTGATTTAGGGGATTTTATCATTGTCCCATAGAGGGGTCGTGGGTCTCTATAATATGCTAGAGTTTTACCATGTAAAAAATCTCGTGTTCATTAATCTTCTTTATCCCATTCTGTCCATTTAGATTAATTTCTACACTATTTATATTTACATTGTCGCTTAGGAGAAAATCTATTATAAAATGTGTTAAGTGATATTAACATTCTTATCTTTCAAAATATACAAATAACGCCGTTAAGATCCTTGAGGATCCATGATTATAAAGGAGCTAGCCGGAATATTACTTGTTAGCCAAATAAAGTCCATGTTCACTTATTCAATCGAAGATTTTGAACCATCGAAGAAGTTCACCCCACCAAGATTAAAAATATACATTGGGAAGACGGATACCACTGGCCATTTTTTACAGTACTGCCAATACATGATGCTCTGGAACAATAATGAGCATTTGATGCATCGAATATTTCCGCTTGGGGGATTAAGTGCAAAAGTTGTTCAAAAATCTATCGCATAGATCCATCTCCAGTTTTCAACAGCTCGCGGAAGCTTTTACTGCAAGATTATCACAAGTAGCATCCAACCTAAGAGGATGAATTTGCTCCTCAAGATGGACAAAAAGCCCCAGGAAACCCTACGTGAGTATTCTAAACGATATTGGGATGTCTATAATGAGGTGGTAGATTACACCAAACAAGTCGCAGTAGCCTCATTCAAGATCTTCCCGCTGAACAACTCCATATTGTACCACTCCCTCACTAAGAAGGAACGACCACTATCGATGATCTAATATTAAGAATAAATACTTATGCCAAATTCGAAGATGTCGTCACAACATCAAACCCACGATAATAGTCTAGCAAAGGTGAACAAGAATGGATACAAAGATGTTTCTCCCAAGAAGGGGGAAAGAAGCAAAATGGTGGTTCAAAGGGAGATAAAAAATCAGATCCCAGCAAATCCCATAGATCCATCAATACCATCTTCAAGGAGCTAATATGAAAGATCTTGACCAAGATCAAGGTCCAGCAGTATTTCAAGTGGCCAAGAAATTTTACAAGAGACCCCTCTAAAAAAAACACCGGCCTGAGATGTTCCTACTATAAGGAACACGGCATAAGACAGAATTGTAAAATATTGAAATTCCACCGGAGGAACTGGACCAGGGAGTCCATCTGAATATTTCTTTGAGAAGTAGAATGGAAATAGTTCGACATAAAGCGATCAAAAGCGAAATAATGTCTTGGAAAATGAAAAATTGGGGAACGAGTTTACGGTGATCCATGAAGCCTCAAACCTTAACCAGATAAAGGGAAATGTTGAAGAATGGAGATGAAAAATATCACTACGGTAGTTGAGGCCTTATAACATGATCTGACCAAGCCCACAGTCGAAAAATGTCACCGGTGAGAGGAAATAAACTACGCTAAACACATCGTCTTCACTACTGAGGACTTAGTTGGAATCAGGACTCCACATCACGACGGACTAATCATCACACTGAGAATTGTCTAACTAGGATGTGGATAAGATATTGGTGGATTCGGGGAGATCACGAGAGGTTATGTACCTCAAATTATTCAGCCCAATTAACTTACGAATGTAAGGTCTAAAGGAGGCGACCATTCCTTTGGTCGGATTTGCAGGAAGAATGACAATGCCACTAGGAAAGGTCATGCTTCTAGTATAAAAGTTGATCGAATGTCGATCTGTAAATATCGAATATCTAAACAAAGCAGTCCTTAGAAGAGGATGGCTACACATGATGAAGGCAGTCCCATTTACCTACTATTAAAAGCTCAAATGCATTACCGACCGGGGCTAATAGAGATACGTAGAAATCAGAATTATGCTCGATAATGATTTATCACAGCTATCAGGCCTAAACATGAGAAAGAGAAGAAAAAGGTGGAGAACGCAGAGGTGTACATCCTCTCCAAATATCAGGTAAAGTATGGGCGGCTAGGTGCAGAAGACATGAGAGTTCCCCTCGCCCAAATGGTCATCGAACCACTCCAAGCGGTTCCATTCGACAATTCTCAACTGCCCAAAAAGTTTCTCATCAATAGCTATTCCACTAACAATGAAGATAAACAATTTATCTCTTTCCTTAAAGATAATTAAGATGTGTTTGCATGGCCTCCACATGACATGTGTAATACCCTGTATTTTTTATGATCGAATTAATTAATTAAATGTTTTTATTAATTAAAAAGATTATTTTTATTAAAATTTGAATTAAATAATAAAGGATTTATTTTAATTTAAATTTGTAATTTTTAGTTAATTAAATAATTTTTTGGTGTTTTTAATTAACAATTGGGTGATTTGGTATGCTGAGATTAACCTAAGGGTCATCTTTGCAATTCTTATAAATTTTGAACATTGGCTCTGAGAAATTTATATACAGGTGGAATTTGGTATTTGTTTTAAAATTGGAAACTTCTTTGAATTTCAATTCTTTTAAAAATGGATTTGCAAGAGAGGAAATAGTGACTTAACAGCCATGTGTGTGTGTTAGTTGGTTGGGCTGGGAGTTGTATGCAAGTGGGTTTAGGTAATTATGTGGGTGCGTTAGTTTGTTCTTTTCTTGTTCTTTTCTTTTTGTGGATGGTTCGTATCGAATATTGCATATTTTCGCCTTATATCTCTATGCATTCTAGCACTTTTATGATCCTAAATGCCTATATTTATGCTCTTTAACCAGATAACCTTAGATTTGTATATATACGTGCTTTGCAGGGGTTAATTGTGCTTTTGTAGGTATTGGGACTCTAAAAGTGAGGATCCGTTGCATTTCAGACAAGTTCTGTCGTCGGACGCTACTTCAAGGGTATTTAAGTTAATTCACATTTCATCTCTGGCTCATGCAAAATTCCATGAATGCATAGTTCGTTAAGTTAGCGTCACATGGCCGTAAACGGTGCATCGTTTGGAGTCCGAATGATGAAGTTATGGTCATTTCCATTTGCAACCTTTCCCCCTCTTCATGGACCAAACAATGCTGAGAAACAAAGTACCGATCGACCACGGTTGAAGGCCCGGTCGATCGAGGTTTGAGGTTTTTCCATGGAAAGGAGGCAGTGGGATTTTAATTGAGGGCGCGGTCGATCGCCCCCCTGACCGCAGTCGACCGTGGTCACCAGATATTTGTTGCTTGTCTTCTTTTCTTTTCTTTTCTATTTTTATTCCAACTTACTATATAAACCAATTTTGGTTTTCTATTTTGACATACTTAGTTTTAGAAGATAGTTTAGGTTAGGGTTTGGAGGTGGAGAGCTCATTCTTCTTCCTCTCTTGGTTTGACACCCATTTGGGTTTATAAGTGTACACTATTCATCTTCCATACCAATTAATATAGTTTGTATTTCTTTAATTCTTGCTTTGTAGTTAATTTACTTTCTTTCTAATTTAGTTTACTTGCTTTATTTACATGCTTTCATTTATTACTTTCTAGTGTAGGTTTATCGCGTTTATTTACCGCGTTTTAATATGCTTTCTAGCTAAGTTAGTCTAGGTTGTGTCGGATTGAACTTATTTCGAGTTGACGTGTTGCTTTGCTTTGGTGATGGTGTTTACGGGTCTATTTCGAGTGCGTTGTCCTAGTTATTATGCCTAAGAGATTTGACGGGGTATATCATGTATGCTCTGTGCTTACGACTTTGCGTGCATAATTTTTGGCGTATTTGTTGATGACAAAATCATATTAGACTGTTATGCGAATTTAGGGGTGTGATAACTCTTGATTTAATTAACTGTCGAAACAAGACGCAGTCTTAATAACTCGTCTACCCATGTAACCATTTTATACTAATTAACTCGGGTGAGGGATATTCGACACAACCTATAGTTTTTACCACTTTGTTAATCTAGTTTAAATACACTCGCCTAGATTAATCTTTCCCTTTTGTGCATCTTTTCCTTTTTGTGTATAATCATCTTTTACGCTTTTATTTAGGAATATTAAACCAATTAAATTCCAGCAACTCATCTTTGTGGATTCCGATGCCCAAACTTGGCCGCTATACTCACCCATTGAGTGTAGTCATAAGTTTAGGTTTTTATATTGAGGCGGTTAATAGAAAACAACGATCGGCGTTTGATACGCGCTACTTTTCACCCTTGATCAAAATGGCGTCGTTGTCGGGGATGAGTTTTTTTTAGAATTTATTTGATTTAGTATTTCGTAGCATTTTCTTTCTATTTGTATTATTTTTCTAACATTTTTGTAGGATTTCTACATTTGAGCGCCAAGAAACGATTGAATTTCCCGCGCGCATATACTTTATGGAATTCGCCACTTCGAGCCATTTTTGGGGTAAGCATGTCTTATTCCAATTCTTTCGGTAATCATTGTTATAATTCTCAAAATGCTCGTAATCCTATGACTTTCGGTCAATACTTAGAGTCCCAAAAATTTACAAATTCAAAAATGACTTTGGGCGAGTATAACGAAAGTCAAAACTTGGGTTATTAGAATTTTGATGATGATGATGATAATGGTTTTGGTCCTCTAACTCCTTATAATATGAATTTTGAAACGAATTGCAATAGTTTTCAAATTTCCTATAATAATGAGTTTAAGTTTAAGTTCGATGGTAATTTTCAAAGTTCCCATTTTCAAGTATTCGCGCCTCGACCTATGACTTTCAGTGAGGGCTTGCATATGCTTGAGAATGAGAAACTTGAAAATCGTTATCGGGAAGAAAATCGTTTTTGGGAACATGAATTGAATTTATTATTTTAATCCAACGACGATTTTTCTTTTGAGACTTTTGAAGTCGAGGAATGTTTTGAACCAAATGAGGACTTTTTGCTTACTTTGGAACAAACCAATCTTTACTTTGCCCATCGCATAATAGATATTGAAAGTGAGGATAAAATGGAAGTCATATCCATTTTCAATGAAATGATTTCTTCTTTGGCCCCTAAAGAAGAACATTTCATTGAAAATTATATTATTTCTTTCGAAACTCAATCTTCAAGCGATGATGATTCATCTCTTGAGTTTGAATTTTTTTTTCCCCATTTTCATTCTCTGTTATCACACCGACACAAGTACCCGATGATTCAGTTTCAAACTTTAATGTGTTAAACCTTTTCACCGATGAGGAGTACTTGCTCGAGTCGCCTTCCATGATCGCATCTTTGCCTTCATGTGCACCCCCTCCCATTCCAATTTCGAAATACTTGGGAGAAAATTCAGTTTTTTCTTACCTCTTGTGTTTTTATCACCCGTCTCCAAATCCCCCATCCTTCTTTCAAAAATTTTAATTGGGGATGGTTCATTTCTTACGTCTCACACATTCCTTCCATTGTTCAAACGAAATTATTATTTTTCGAGAGGCATGCATGAGAGGGAGGGTCCACCGTGGATCTTTCAAAGCCAAATCGTATTTTGGGTGGACCCTCAAAAATTTCAACTTCTAGTGTATAGTTAGTCAGGAGTTTAAATTGTAGGTTGTACATAGTTAGTTTATTTTTCTTTTTACTTATAGTCTAGTGTAATTAGTTAAAAATTTTATTCTTTCATTTTGTTATGCTTCGGTACTAACATGTTTTGTAGAATCATTGGACTTATACTTTCAGGAGATCGCTCCATTGTGGGTAATATCGCTCTTTTCCTCTCTTTAACTTGGTTCTTAGTTTACATTGAGGACAATGTCAGGTTTTAAGTTAGGGGGTGTGGGATATTCTATCCATTCATTGGTATTTTCTTTGATTTGATTATATGTTTTTTTCAAGCATACTTTTCTTGTAAAAATTAAAATTTTCAAAAAGATTTTCTTTCTTTTTTCTACTTTGTTGGGCAGTTTGCCTTTCTTTCTGATGATAAATTTTAATAATTGTCTGATCCAATAGACAACTCAATGATGTATGTTCTCGATTTTAGAAGTTATTAGACTTTAGTCCTCAATCATTGATATTGTGAATAACTTCATGAATTAAACTTTAATCCCATGATCACATGCACTTTTCTTACTTTATTAATTTGGTTTAAGATTTTTATAATTCGGTAATCTTTTGTTGCATTGTATATACTTACACCGAGTAAGCTTTGTACCTTTCGTCGTTTGTGAGTGTATACAATATTCTTTCCTCTTTGAAAATGTTACAGTCGTTGGTAATCTCTCTATTCTTTCATTTGATCATTCATTAATTGAGTTCATTTATGAAATGTGTTACTTGAGCATGATTTTCAAAGTTGTTTTGACTTGAGAATTGCGTAAACTTTATGAAATGATCACAAGACATCTTTGTAATATCACCCATATTAGCCTTGACCTCACCTTAAATGTTTTCCCCCCTTTGAGCCTTATTATAGCCTTTCGCTTCATACCCTAAAATCACATAACCAACTCCTAATTGGAGTTTTAAACCATACATACACCTTCCATACCTTTGTTTGGAATGTTACTTGGGATTGAATGTTGTGGTTGTGTTGCGGTTGCAATTTAGGCATATGAGAGTGTGAAAAGTAAAGACAATAGATTAAAAAGAGAAGTGAAAAACAAAAGAAAACATGAGAAAAAGAAGAAAAGAAAAGAAAGAGAAATTTGTATATGTTGTGTGCATAGTTCAATAAGCTTTGATTACTCTCCAATTGTTATATCCAATGCCTTTTTGGGACTTGTTTTCCAATTTTGTTATTGCCCGCATTCATCCCATTATTCCAAGTTTTCATTTCGAACACTTTGAATTCGTACATACACTCCTTTCATTTCGTACCCTAGCTTAACCTACATTACAACCCTATTAAAGTCCTATCTGATCTTAAGTAGATGTATTCAAAGGTTTAAATAGTTTTGATAATCTGTGAAAATGCATTTTGCCTCTTTCAATGAGAGGTATCTTTCATTGAGATTACAATTTTTGATTTTATATATAGCGTTCTTCATTTGTGACATGTGTACGGCCTAGTGTCCATTTACATTTACTCTTATTCCCGCATGTCCTGTGACTTAACTCCATGTTTCGAGTGAATTTACTTGATGAGTGTAATGCCCGTGAGGATTAAATATATGCTTGCCTTTATGTTTATCCGGTTTATATAAGTTTTTTCCAAATCATACTTTGCATGTGCTCGCTCCCCTCCCACATCTTATGGTTTCAATTCTATAAGGTGCATTCTATAATGTTAATGATTTGGACTTTCGTTTGAATTCGTTCATTTTGCTAATTATGTGTATGAAATCTTGTTCGCTATTGTTGGGCTTGTCGCATGTTGGTTTGGGCATATTTTGAGGAAACCATATGATGTTTGTGGGTTTCATCCCTGAAAATCCTCACGAGACGTCACTCGTCCACTAGGGTAACCTAGGGGTTTAACGGCTTATTGCAAATGCTAAATGCAATCGTGCTCCCTACGAAAGTGAGATTTATATTTCGATGTATATATACGTCTTGTACTTCCCTCTATGGACTAGTTTTGTTTGTTTCATCACTAGGGACTAGCAATGTTTAAGTTAGGGGGTGTGATTCGTATCGAATATTGCATATTTCCGCCCTATATCTCTATGCATTCTAGCATTTTTACGATCCTAAATGCCTATATTTATGCTCATTAACCAGACAACCTTGGATTTCGATATATACATGCTTTGCAGGGGTTAATTGTGCTTTTATAGGTATTGGGACGCTAAAAGTGAGGATTCGTTGCATTTCGGATAAGTTCCGTCGCCGAACGCTACTTCAAGGGTATTTAAGTCAATTCACATTTCATCTCCGGCTCATGCAAAATTCCATGAATGCATAGTTCGTTAAGTTAGCGTCACATGGCCGCAAACGGTGCATCGTTTGGAGTCCGGATGATGAAGTTATGGTCATTTCCATTTGAGGTTTGAGGTTTTGCCATGGAAAGGAGGCAGTGGGCTTTTAATTTAGGGCGCGGTCGACTGGCCCCCTGGCCACGGTCGACCGCGGTCACCAGATATTTATTGCTTGTCTTCTTTTCTTTTCTTTTTCCTTTTTATTCCAACTTACTATATAAACCAATTTTGGTTTTCTATTTTGACATACTTAGTTTTAGAAGATAGTTTAGTTTAGGGTTTGGAGGTGGAGATATCATTCTTCTTCCTCTCTTGGTTTGACACCCATTTGGGTTTGTAAGTGCGACTATTCATCTTCCCTACCAATTAATATAGTTTGTATTTCTTTAATTCTTTCTTTGTAGTTAATTTATTTGCTTTCTAATTTAGTTTACTTGCTTTATTTAAATGCTTTCATTTATTACTTTCTAGTGTAGATTTATCGCGTTTATTTACCGCGTTTTAATATGCTTTCTAGCTAAGTTAGTCTAGGTTGTGTCGGATTGAACTTATTTTGGGTTAACGTGTTGCTTTGCTTTGGTGATGGTGTTTACGGGTCTATTTCGAGTGTGTTGTTCTAGTTATTACGCCTAGGAGATTTGACGGGGTATATCATTTATGCTCTGTGCTTACGACCTTGCATGCGTAATTTCCAGGGTATTTGTTAACGCCAAAATCATATTAGACTGTTATAAGAATTTAGGGGTGTGATAATATCCGAGATTTGTGTTCCGACAGTGTGATAGAGAATGGATGCGAGAAAAAACTTTCATTTCCATTCTCCCTTTTTTTATTATTTATTTTTTTCATATTGTATTGAGTCTTTTTTTTTAAAAGACGAAATTCCCCTAGTTTGATTGAATGGATAAAGAAAGGCCTGGACCACATTCAAATACAAATTCTTTCGTGGTACACATCAGATTATTGATCGACAATCGAGACTGGAAGCAAGGTTTATATCAGAGAAATCGCCTTTCCTTCATCAAGGACCTATCAAAGGCTAAGGGTCAAGTTGGCAAAACTGGGATAAAGTTGAGCCAAAAGATCCCGATTCAAGATAAATTCATGAGGAAGTGGTATCTCTTTAGGATCTACTCCAGCGTTTAGAAATTGGTTAATCGGTAAAGATACATGTAGTTGATGCCCCGCCCAACCGAGAGACTTTTTTGAACAAGAATGCGCTTTGCCCTTCCTGTGATACTGGGTGGGTGTAGTTGATGTTTGACTTGGCGCACTCTCCACTTGTAGTTCTCTTCAGGATGGATCTTGGTGCATGCTTTCCGAGTTTGTCAACTTTTTGGGAAATGATACAAAGAAAGATAGCTTTTTCCACAGTAGAGAAACTTGAGTTATATCCCTTCCCTGCCCCCATCGAGAAATAGAACTGACTAATCCTAAGGCAAAGGTCCTCTTTCTCGTGTCGAAATAATTCTTGATTCTGTTCGTCAAAGATTCCTAGTCTTAATTTCTATTTTTTCCAACTTTTTTAGTTTTAGATTTATTACGTATAATACGTTGTGGACAAACGCTGGATTTACAGATTGTACTTTTCCCGTTAGTCCATAAGGATCGGACACCCAGATTCCAGGACCATACAAGCCGGTTACATGAAATGCACCAAAACCAAAGCAAGCCACCCCTGCGAGAAATAAACTGTCAAAACGAGACGCAGCCTTAATAACTCGTCTACCCATGTAACCATTTTATACTAATTAACTCGGGTGAGGGATATTCGACGCAACCTATAGTTTTTACCACTTTGTTAATCTAGTTTAAATACACTCGCCTAGATTAATCTTTTCCTTTTGTGCATCTTTTCCTTTTTTTGTATAATCATCTTTTACGCTTTTATTTAGGAATATTAAACCAATTAAATTCTAGCAACTCGTCTTTGTGGATTTCAATACCCGGACTTGACCGCTATACTCACCCGTTGAGTGTAGTCATAAGTTTAAGTTTTTGCATTGAGGCGGTGAACAGAAAAAAACCCTTGATCAGTGGAATCTTTTAGTTAGCTTTTATATAGGATCCTGACACTTGAATTTTTACATGCACACTTTCTTAACCTTTTTCCTTCAAAACTCCAACAAAAGCTATGGACCCTTATTCTTAACCTTAAACCTCCATTAAAAGAAACTTCAACTAAATTTTTGATGGAATTATGTTAATATTTTTTACAGGGTCATAAAAGTAAAGTTGATCATTTTCACGAGACAAATGCAGCGGTTCATTTGGATTTTTTCAGAATACTTATTTTTAGGAAAGAATATCATAACCATTCTCCTTAAGTATTATTTGAGTTAAATGTTGCTTAAACATTAAATGGGCATCTTTTCTTAATACGATTAGAAATGAATTTAGAGAAAGTGATAATTTAATTATAAATCTGATTTTATTAACTTCTTAAATTGAATCAATACTCAAAATACAACATGCTTAGATGATTATACTGTTTTATTTTGGGTTGTTGGGACGAATCACCTGTGAATTAAAATATGTAATTCGATGAGATGTGTTGATTTATAAAATCAGGTGGACAATTAATATAATGTAGAATGTATTAGTATATTGCTGAAAATTGATAATATGCATGTTTAATTGATTTATGATTTAATTTGATTAATTATGACTCGTATTTAAATATTGAATTTGGACAACTTATTGGGATATTTTGTAGAATCCGTTAATCACATGGAATAGCTGGTTTAAAGTGCATGGAATCATATTTGTATAATTTCGTAATCAAGAATTATGATGTTGGATTTATAAGGTGATTGATGGAGAAATTGTTCATGTTAATAAAATTGAGACCGTTGGGACATTAAGATTTATGTGGGTAGTTATATTCTCACCCTTGAATTAATGTATGGATAAATTAGGTAATGGATGTAATGAACATTAATAATTAGATTTATTGGATTTATTCTTTTGGACAAAACTTTTTGAGTCACAGGTTAAGTGGTTTGAGTTTGTGCCTTCAAGCCCATGCAATGAAGACATGAAGCGACCCTTGTAAAGAGACATCAATTTCATGCTGAGTTTTCGTCTTTATCTTGGGATCTCAAAAAGGTATAAAACATTAATACGTTTGTACCTGGTTTTTTGTTTAGGTGTTTTATTTTATTGAAGCTATTTTTTTAGTTTTTAGTAAAATATTTTTTTTTGAAGTCATTCAAACGAAATATGGTTTTTCATTCTAATGAGATGTGTGATTTCGTTCAAACGAGATTTGCTTCTTATTCAAATGAGATTGACACGTCGTTCGAACGAGCTACTAACAAGCTTCAAACGAGTGCTTATGGCGTAACTTTATAAATTTCGATTAGATTCTCTTTCAAAAGTCGTTTTAAGGACTTCTGATTTGTCATTTGAACGTTTTGGTTTCTTTCAAACAAGAAGCCTAAGTCATTCGAACAAAAACTTAATCTCCTTCGAACAACCTTAGGGTACGTGCCTCAAAAAAATTTTGTCACGCTTTTACAGCTTGTTTGGGAGTTTTTTAGAGGAAGGAAAGGGAAGGAAAGTTTTATGAAGAGAGAAAAGAAAAGAAAGGAAAATTTATAAGAGAGAAAAGAAAGGAAGATAAGAGAAAGGAT
Organism: Sambucus nigra; assembly: GCA_949130495.1. NCBI lineage: Eukaryota > Viridiplantae > Streptophyta > Magnoliopsida > Dipsacales > Adoxaceae > Sambucus > Sambucus nigra. Next base: position 449,382,041 of record OX422210.1, on the reverse strand, counting down.
TTAGGAAGGAAGATGAAATAATTTTCTTTTCTAGCATTTGGAAGTTGGAAGGAAAATAATTTTTTTAAGGAAAATAAGATACATTCTTTAGAAAACTTTCCTTTCTCTCCATTTCTTTTCGTTTTGGAAGGAAAGTTTTGGAGAGAAAAGAAGGGATTTTTTTTTTTAAATTTCCTTTCTTCTCTCCTTTTAAACTCCCGAACGACAAAAAATGGCGAAACGATACTTTCTCTCCTATGTAAACTCTCAAACGACGAAAAGGAAGCATAATTTCCCTTCCTTTCCTTTCTTTTATCTCCAAAATAAAACTCCCAAAGAAGCTGTTAAGGTTAAAAGGGCAGAGGCAAGTTAGCTTCATAAGGTTTTTTCACAGAGTAAAAATATAGCCTCATATGAACCTACTTACACCCAATTTTAAAGATCCAAGTTTCAACATAATAATTGTGTGTATATATTTCAGGTTTTGAACCCTCACATTGTTTATTCATCATTTGTTCGAGGTTGCTTGGCACAATGGATTATGTGTTGCTGCGTGACAGAGTCTACTAAGAGATATGTGGATACCGAGACACGGTACGAATGCGTTGTGTGCCTTTGGTGGATTTCTGTGGTTGTTATGGGGAAGGTTCAAGGAGAGGAGATTACATCAAGCTTGATGGGAGTCTAGTCAGTAAATAAGTCACCTGTTGTCCTTTTATAAACCTTATATCATAGTGAAATTATGTAGGTTAGGCTGTTCAAGGCTTTTCCCGTTGTGGGTTTTTCTCGTACTTCGTGACGGCATGTGTTTGTTGATTTAATTTGTTTAATATAATCTTGCATGCTCATATAGATAAATTTTAGGCAATATAAATTTGGAGTAATGTTTACACAACGTTTGTTTAATTTGTGTTCATTTAAAAGTGGGGTAATTGGTCACTCGATAATAAATTCAATTGAATCTTAAAATTTGGTATCCCTACGCACACTTAGAATTTTCAATTAGTATGTTACTTTCTAGGCATGGGACTAGCAAATGGGCATATTAATTATTTGTGATGCTTTCTAGGTACTAGCGAGTGTGCATATTAATTACTCTTGATGCTTTTTAGGTATGGGACTAGCGAGTGTGCATATTAATTACTCTTGATGCTTTATAGGTATGGGACTAGAGATGGACATATTAATTATTGATGACGCTTTCTAGGTAAGGTAATAGGGAGGGTTCACTTCTACGTTTGGGAATTTCTTAGGTATGGTAATAGGTAGTATGCCGTTATATTGTTTTATCCTAGGCATGATACTAGATGATGATTATGTTTTAGGTATTCTTCCTAGCTGAGGTAGTAGGTAATACTCTTATGGTTTGGTATAGGACTAGGGATGGATTGCAGTTGCAATGATCGAATTATAAGTGGGGGATAGTTGTAATAATGAAAATATGATTAAGAAGAGAAAAGTAACACCTAAGATAATAAACGAGTACTAGAGACAGATTGATGTGCATTACTGTATGTGCGGTTTGTGTAGGTTGGCCATTACGATGATTGCTTGACCTATAATGTCTTAACTACTTTGACAGTTTGTGTTGGCATCATGAGTATGTGTAGTCTCTAGTGTGATCTGTCCATTACGATGATTGAGAAACCTAGGCTAACAAGATATAATGTTGTATCACGTGCGGGGAACATCACAGTATTTGGGGGTTAACGAAAATTGGGTCGATTGGCTATAGTGATGGATATGAATTTGATGTTTTGAGACGTTATGTGCTGGGCTAATAGAAAAAAACTGTCTATAATGGTGTCGTATCGATAATATGATTAACAATGAGAAAGATAAATGGAATCGAGTAAGCTAATGGAATGATATTTAATTAATGTTGAAATAAACATAATTAGACCTGGGTGTTAAGATGGTTCATTCTATACGTCAATAGTTGTTATAGTTTGCATTACTCCCATCGTTATTATATTGCCTTATTAATTAAAATATTCTATTGTGATATTTATCTCTTATAATGCTTATTACTGGATTCACATATCCTATTTGGGAAGAGTACTAATATTCTTATGATGGGCCCTGTCCATCACTGTTGACCAGCCTTTCATGATAGGTTGTTAGATAGCTGTATTGTTTTGGAGATTGGAGGACTTGTAGCTGGAGTTAACTTTATCGCATAGTTTAATTTCTTGTATACTCGTATTTAGTTATGAGACAATTATTGTGGATTTAATGGTCAGTATAACTAGGGAGGTTTAATAACCATTATCCACCAAGAACAATATTCAAAAGGTGGGTTTTGACGGATTTTATCGCATAGTTTGTTGGAAAACGCCAAGTATGATGATCAAACAACCTTGGAAGGATCGAATTATGATAATAGATGGACCCTTTATATTGACGGATCATCACACATAAATGGTATTGGAGTTAGGATAATGTTAGTCACCCCAAATATCACCATCCTCAAGAAGGTTATATGACTTGTCTTTATCCCTAGTTGCCTTGACATATTTTGTAACTCAAGGTTAGTATCTAACTAAATATCAGGAGAATTCAATGCTAGAGATGAATGTATATAAACCTACCTTAAAAGGATCAGGAGTTAGTTGCTCAATTCGAGCATGTTAAAATACAACAATTCCAAAGGGGAAACAATATCCATGCAGATGCTTTGACCACATTTACTATCAAGTCCAACCCGAGGAGTGTGATACCAGTGAAATACCTAGCGCAAACGAGCATCCAAATGAAATAAGACGCCGACCAGGTGCTAGTTATTAAAAAAAGTCCCAATTGGATGGACTCAATAGTAATGTATTTGAGAGAAGGTGCGTTGCCCATGGACAAAATAGAGCCCCATCAAACTAGGGTGAAATATGATCATTTATATTGACCCCTTGAAGGAAATATCTACAAAAGATATTTCACTGGACCATATATACATTGTGTCCATCCCAACGATGTCGATCAAATCCTATATGAGCTACATGAAGGAATTTGTGAGGGCCACATTAGTGGAAGGTCTTCATTTCGAGCAATTAAGGCAGAGTATTGGCGGCCCTACATGCATAAAGACATTATCTCTTATGTGAAAAATGCAAAAAGTGACAACTGCTCTCTCCGCTACTCCACTAGTTGGCCAGTGACCTTAAGTCTCTGACCAGCCCATGGACATTTTCTCAGTGGGGGCTGTACATCATAGGATCATTGTCTATTACACCTGTCAATAAGAAATACCATATGGTCAACGCAAACTACTACAGTAAATGGATTGAAGTAAACACACTAGTGAACATCAGAGATGCTGATATCACCGGGTTTATTTGGAGAAACATCATAACCCATTTTGGTGTGCCAAGAATGCTCATCACCGATAACGAGACGCAGTTCAAAAGAAATTACTTCTATGATATGTGTAGAAATCATGAAATAAAGCACTTCTACATTTCAATAGCTTACACTCAGAGAAATGGACAAGATGAGACCTCTAATAAAATGGTCCTCGATAAAATGAAGAAAAGGCGTAAAACGGCACATAGCTGGATGAGATTCCTCGCGTACTCTAGGTGTATCGAATAACTACGAGGAGCTCAACGAGGGAAATCCAATCACCTAGAAATAATGGAGGGTAGGGAGATACCCCGGGCTTGGAGTGAAACCAATCTTACGAAATTTTATTTTTTGAAAATGCTATATTGCCCTAGGGCTTATATGAGGATTATCAAATGAACACTATTTTTTTTCCATTTTATCTTTGCACCAGTTAAACCACAGTGTTATATAAATAGTTTAATAGATTTAACCTCGAGCTAAGCATGAATCTAGGTTATATAATCAAGAATAAAATAACAAATCACAACACAATGATGTATGAGAAAAATCCACAACGAGAACAACGTCGGACGGTCGAGCCACACAAGTCCACTACGATACAGGTCTATATACAAGGACCACTTAGACTTACACAATGACTTGATGCCTTCAATCTTAACGCTTTTTCTAGTCCCTTATTATCCTTTTCGCAACCGCTATTGAAATCCTTTCAATAGCCACACAACATAGGTGCTTCCCACATCTTGGTATAACACTTGTATTACTTGTCTCGTGACCAGTCCATCTATTGCACAACACAAACACGGTCTCTATCGCTTTGAAACACTATTAATATGAAGAAAAACCAACTTGGGGCAATACACACGGGATCTCAAACAGGCACATGTATGTGAAACTTGGATCTTGAAACGAACGGTGTAAACTAGGGTTTGCGAGGCACAAAATATATTATTGAAAAACGTTTTTGCAAATACCTCTCCTCAAAATAGGTTGCCAACACTCCTATTTATAAAAAAAAAATATGAAAATCGAGGTGGCACAAAAAATGAATCAACTCATTTGAACGGAAACACTAGGGTCATTTGAACGAGTTATGCAATCTCATTTGATGCTAAACTCGTTTGAACATAGATTGAACTACATTCGAACGAAATCCCACTGTAAAGCAGAAAAATATCTTTCAATCCTCGTTTGAATCTCATTCGAATGAAAACCCATTCTCGTATGTACCAATCAAAAAACTCGTTCGAATGAACAAAGTAAACTCGTTTGAATGACTAAGTAAACTCGCTCAAACGACACAATTAAAAAATATTTTTATGAAAATGAACTCAAACATTTTAAAAACTGAATGACACGACGCATAATGTGTTTGCTACGTGTGTACCTACGGCTCAAGTACAAATCAATCGCTCAAGTAATACCCTCTATCTCCTATTGAGACTGCAACTGCTCATGTTCCCACACCTGCTATCTTACATGTTGCAAATGCTTGTTCTAATAAACTGATTGCTGAAAGGAGCTCTGCTATCCCACCTTGGTTGTGACCTCCCATACCCCCTCCTGTGGACCTCTTAGTCCTAGGCCTCCCATATGCCCCATTAGCTTTTTACCTGTTCAACAATAACTCACCCCCAACTGTTTGTTGAACCTCACTGAAGCTCCACTGGCAGATTATGCCATTCTAGTGGTTCCTCAACCCCTAACTCTGCTCACATTAACACTAATACCTCCTTACCTATCCCCTCAACACAGGCCATACATGGTTTCTCCTCCCCTTCCACTCTTTCACAAAGCCTGCACCCCTCTACCAAACCCCACTTTGGCTTTTACCACTCCTCCACACACCAATGTATCCTCCCCTCCACCTCTCAATCATGCCCATATCAAAAGACCACATTTTCCTCCATTGTGGCAGGCCCTTCTGCAACCCACACTCTACTATCCAAAAATCTTCCTAGTGCCTACTTGGAAGGTGACAGACTTTCAGTAAATTTGTAATTTGAAGTATATCAAGACCATTTAGCTACATTTTAAAATGCCCTCGTTGGCAGAATCTTGCTCCCCAAAGGCACTGAGCCACTCAAAACTGAGGCCCTGCACCATAAACTTGCTCAAAAATGGGCCTTAACTTCACATTGGCAGTTCACACCAATTGGCAGAGGGTTCTACACCATCCTCTTTCACTGCAAAGAATATTTATCCAAAGTTTGGGCTATAGGATCCACTCAATTATCCCCTGGGCAATTCAAATTATTCCCATGGTGTCTTGACTTCATCCCTGCTAACCAGAAGAGTACTCATGAGTCATACCCAATTATGGTTCAGAATTTATGGCCTCGGTTTAGATCATTGGCATCCTAGGATTCTTCTCACCATTGCAAATGCTTCGGCTCTCCCATTAGCATCGGCCCCTGAACTATTAGAAAAGAGTCTGGCCACTATGGAAGGGTTTGGTTGACGTAGACTTATCCCAAGCTATTGTTCACAAACTTTGGATGAAAAGACCAAACCATGAGTTTGAAGTGAATTTCTCATTTGAAAACATGCCTGCTTTCTGCATCCATTGTTCTACCATTGGCCATTTAATTGGGGTGTGCAATACCCTCAAGAAAATGCAACAAGCTGCTAAAAAATTAGACCCCAAGAGCAAAATGCATAAACCTGCCCCTGGCAAGCAAGGTCTTCAAGACATTACTGCTCCTACTACTGTCCTGGATAACACCATTAAAGTCAACCCAAATGTTGCCTCATGTTCTACTGATCCCTCACATGATAACCACACTTTAACAGAGGCTCCTGCTTGTAACAATGCTGATACCACAAACACAGTAGATCATACACCTGCTGCTTCAGTCCTAACAGCTTCTTTGAATAATTCCCCAGTTCAGGTCCCCTCTCCTAATGGCTCAGATTCAATCACTCATGTGAGTAATTTATTTGGAACCTTGGCTTGGGCTGACTTAGTGGAGAATGAAGAACATAACCTTGAGGGTAATGCTGATGACAATCTCTCCCCTAACTCAAATGAATTCATGGTTGCCAATGACACTTTTGACACCATTGAGAACATGGACCATTTTGGTTGCCCCATTCAAAATCCCATCAATGAGGATTGCATCCAACTAATGCAAGATGGAGGCTCCTCCTCTTTGTTTGCTCAGTCTCTTCACATTATACCTAACACAGTATCTCTTTCTCATCTCACTCACACCTCTCATTATAAAACTAAGATAGATTCTATTCATTCCTCCCAAGAGTCCAGCACATTTGGTTCTTACATTCCAGTTCTTTCCAAGAAAAAGAAAAAACAAGCAAAAGTTTCCACCCCTAATCCCAAGGAGGACTTCACATGGGTCAAAGCCATTATGAGAGAGAGAGGTTGGAAAAGCAGCTGCCAATGCCAAAGGTCTTCCCTCACCCAGTCCTCAGACCTCTTTATCACCCTCTTTATGAATATTCTTTTTTGGAACATAAGAGGTGTTGCAAATAATGATGACCAAAAGGTACTATTTGATATCAGCACCAATAATAAGCTTGATATTCTCTGCTTAGCTGAACCTAAGTGTGAATTTTCTTCAGTCTCTCCATTTTTGTGGAAAAACCTTCACCTCAAGCTTTTATGAACCAATGACACTAACTCTCCTCCATGCACTTCGTGGATCCTCATATCCACCCACATTGCCCTCCCATTGTCCTTATTCAGTCTGTTCAGCATGTCACTCTCTTTTATAATAAGTGCCTGCTCACATTTATCTATGCCAAAAATGACTACCTCAGAAGAAGATTCTTATGGTATGAACTTACCCAAATCCACAAACTTCACAACTATCCTTGGATGATTGTTGGTGATTTTAATGCTAAATTGGGAGCACGTGAGAGAAAAGGAGTGCAAAAACCTTATTAGAGCCTCATGCAATGATTTTCAGCAGTTAGTTAATGAATGCAGCCTCTCATTTTTATACAAGGAGTATGGGCACAAAATTCTCAAAGATTGATAGAATCCTTATTAGCCCTCAATGGTCCTCCTACTGGCATGAATCCTCTTGTGTCACTTTAGCCAAATGCACATCTGACCACCATCCCCTCCTTGTGTGTGCTAAGATGGACATACACATGGGTCCAAAGCCATTTAAGTTTCTCACTGCTTGGTCTACCCATCCTAATTTCATGGATGTTGTTTCTAGTGCCTAGAAAACTGAGGTCTATGGTCACCCCATGTTTATTCTCCAAAGAAAGCTTAAGAATGTTAAATTTGCTTTTAAAGTGTGGAACAAAGAAACTTTTGGCAACATACACCAAAAGGTGAATGATGCTATAACTAAACTTTATGATATTCAAATGCAAATGGCCTCTCACTATAATTAATCCCTGGTCCAAGCTGAGATTGATGCTAAAGCCAACTACCTTGCCTGCCTTGCTAATGAGGAATCCTTTTGGAGAGATAAAGCTAGAGCTCATTGGCTTACTGAAGGTGATAGTAATACAGCTTTTTTCATAGGATGTCCACTCAAAGGTCCAATGCAAACAAAATCACCAAACTCACTATTGGTAGTCAGATATTCTCAACTCCTGTGGACATGCATAACCATGCTGTACAATACTTCTCTGAACTTTACAATAGTCCAGCAAACACTATGGACAATGGTCTTATATCCAAATGCATCCCCTGACTTCTTGATTAAAATGACTGTCACATCCTGGATTCTATCCCTAACCTTCTGGAAATTAAACAGGCTGTTTTCTCTCTTAATCACAAATCTGCTCATGGTCCTGATGGTTTCCCTGGGGCTTTTTGTCAGTTGTGTTGGCATATTATTGGTAGGGAGGTCTGTGCTTCCATTCAATCATACTTCATCCACAATTGGATGCTTCCTAACTTCAACTCCAGTTTCATTGCCCTCCTCCCCAAAGCTCCTGAAGCCTACTCTCTAATTCAGACCTATTGCCCTAGCCAATTTTGCTTTTAAAATTATCCCTAACTTTTGGCTGAGAGAATTAATTTGTTTGTTCAGAACATTACCACCTAGGCAGGCACATTCACAGTGCTATTGGGATTGCCTGTGTCATAACCTCCTTAACTATAAATCTCGTGGTGGAAACTTAGGCATTAAGTTTGATATCACAAAGGCATTTGATTCTATGGACTGTCATTTTATTCTTTCTACTCTTAAAGCCTTTGGATTCAGCCCCACTTTTGTAAATTGCGTCCAAACTCTCCTTCATTCAACCAAACTTTCAGTGCTCATTAATGGAATTCCTCATGGATATTTTTCTTGCTCTAAAGGAGTTAGGCAAGGGGACCCTTTGTTCCCTATCCTCTTTTGCCTTGCTGAAGAGGTTCTTAACAAGGGTTTGTCTATGCTCTGTAACACATGTCTCCTCAAGCCTATATCATCTCCCAGGGGCTTCCATGCTCCCACTCATCTGTTGTATGCTGATGACCTAAGGGTATCTTGTAGAGATGACTCCACCACTATTATGAACTTGGCCAATTTTCTTAATGATTACTCCAACTCATCTAATAAAGTTACCATATTGCAAATTCTTGAGGTCAAAGAAGGTTCCACCCCCTTTAGATATCTAGGATTGCCTATTTTCAGAGGCAAACCTAGGACCTCTAATTTACAAGCCTTTGCATACAAAGTGCTTTCTAAACTTCAAAGATGGCAAGGGAAACTTCTCTCTACTGCAGGGAGATGTGAACTTATCAAATTAATTATTCAACACACTCTAGCCTATTGCTTCATGCTCTACAAGTGGCCTATGTGTTTGCTTAAGAAAATGCAGGCAAGCATCATAAATTTTCTGTGGACTGGATGCATTACCAGAAGAGGCCTTGGTCTTAGAAAATGCAGGCAAGCATCATAAATTTTCTACTGCCTGGCAAATTATCTGCTCTCCTAAATAAAGAAGAGGCCTTGGTCTTAGAAATATTATGGACCTTAATAGGGCAGCCTGTCTAAAGCATGCCTGGTGCCTCTTCAATTAATACAAATCTTGGAGCAGTTTTTTCTTAGATAGATTCAAACTTAATGGTGAGCATTCCCACAAATTCTCTTCCATATGGCCAAGTCTTAAGGAATCTTTCAATATCATTGATTTGCATTGAAAATGGATTATGGGAGATGGGCAGAACATTGATCTCTGGCACTCTGGTTGGATTGATCCTAGATCCCCTCTTCAATCCCTCACAGGTATTGACATCCCAAATCCCCCCATGACTGTGAGTTCGTTGAGTTCGTTTATTCAAGATAATCAATGGCATATCCCATTACTTTTCAAGCAACACTTCCCGGCAATAGCTGTTGTCATTGTCATTGAAACCATCACTCTTCCATCTAAACCTGCTAAGGATCAAAGAATTTAGCTATATGATTCGGATGGATCTCTTACCTTCAAAGTAGCTTATGAATTCTTCTCATCCCATAACATATATACGCCATGGACTAAACATCTTTGGAAAAGTTTCATTCCCTCCATAATCTCAGTTCTTGCTTGGAGGATTTTTCTTGGGAAGATTCCCTCTATGGATTGGCTTTACAAAATTCATATAAACATTAATCCAATATGTATTCTATGCCATTCTAACACTGAAACAATCAATCACCTGTTCAATGAATGCCCTTATGCCTGTGATCTCTGGAAGTGGCATTTTAATAATTTTAAAATGCAGCTGCCTCTTATCAGTTTTGTCACCCAACTATGGTGTCACATCTGCTTAATTAGATTTAGCCCTCAAGTTCTTAATATTTGAATTACCACTGTTTGATGTTATTTGTAGGAAAAGAAACCTTATCATCTTTCAAAATTCTCATACTACTGTCTCCAAAGATAACTTTTATCATGTCATGGGTCAAATATCTCTCTAAATACATTCCTGGGAATATGTTCAATTCCATTGATGACCTTGAAATCTTCAAAACCTTTAAATCATAATTAAACATTTTATATTTATTCTTTTCTCAAATAAAAACTTAAATTCTAATAGAGTTTTAATAAATTTTGAAATTTTCTGATAAAACTGTATTTCCCACTTATAAAAATCAGTTTTCACTTAAAATAATTATTTAAGTTTCCCCAAAAAATTTCTAAAAATCCAATTTAACTCCCTTAAAATACAATTTAACCAATTATTTTAATTAATTAACTTCTTTATGTGGAAATCCTGGTCAGCGCGACATTCGTTCCGGAGGAGGAAGGAGAAGGATACCCCGAGGAAGAACCGAGTCACCGTCTCGCACCCTTCTCTTCGAAAAGGGGGCTTCGGTCGTCGTCGGTGTGGGGTGAAAGTAAAAAGATAGAGTCACCAGCCTATTTTGCACAAAACAGGTAAAATAACATGTTTCCACTTCAACAGAGTGGCATCAAGGTCAAATTGATGCATACGAAAACAATAGATCAGAGGTTCGGGGGCTAAGTTGCGGAATGGAAAGGTGTTAGGCACCCATCCCGCCCTTTTGGTCTCTCGTGGGAAAATGTTAATATTTTTCTTTATCCCCATGAAGTGTGTGTATGTGTTTATATAATGGAGATTGGAATCGTTTGACCCATATCATGGAAAAGATAGGGGTGAGGTCATCCATTGGAATATTCCCAAAATAATAACAAACGTAGAAGATAGAATACGAGCGTTCATAGAGATATTGATCGTTATTGGGAAACGATAATATACGTGGGATGAGACACGAACAATCATATTATATGTATATGTATGATAATTATGAAAATGAGGGATTTTGCGAAATTTGGAAAATGAAAGAAATTGGAAAATTGAAAAGTTAGACTCGAGTCTCGAATTTCAATCCGAGACCCTTACATAGCCTATAAAGGCATTAAATTCCATTTAGTTCGAATGTAGAATTAGGCTAGGGTTTATTCCATAGATTCGAATGAAATTTTATTAGGTGTGTGCATGTAGAAAATATATTTTTGGTTTTAAAAAAAGTGTAGTGGATAATTCCGTTCGGAATTTACGGGTGTAACCCTCTTTTATTTGTTTTTGGTTTTTTATGAAAAATAAAGTATGTGCAATATACTAATGAAAGCGCAGAGGTTAATATGTATGAACTAAAGTGAAACTAGATTACGAATAAAGTAACTTATGCAAAAATAAGATATTAAAAGAGAGAGAGAAGGAATTGGACCTTCCTTGGAACTTGATCTTGGATCTTGGATGAACTCCTTTGAATATTGATGGCTGTTGATGAGAGAGAAGGATATTTTCCAAATTGGGTCTGAAAAGGATGGGTATTTAGGCTTGAATGGAACTTCACTGACTTCGAGAGAATGTTGCTAAGATCAGTGATGTTGATGGGTTTTCTGCCTCTTAGGAATGAAGTTATGGCCCTTATTTATAGGGCAAAAAGGGGTGCTAATTGGCCTACCCTAGGGGGTGACTATCGACAGGTCACCCTTGACACTGTACCGATAGGCAGGATTCAGGACCTGCCAATTGGTAGTCTCGTGCGGGATTTCTTAGAAATATAACTATAGCGCACAAACCGTTGATTCGAATCGTGCACGAGGAATACCGGTAGAAAGGTATTTTAGAGGCATTTGAGATTCCTTGGATCGCTCCCGAGTCTGAGAGTTGACTTTAGGTCAAATGTGGCTCGAAATAGCACATCGATCCTTTGGACGAGATATCATTGGACGAAAATGGATCGTTCGTCCGCATGGTAAGTCAGAATTGTGCATGGAGAGGACCATTGGAAAGGTTAGGATATGTAATTCGACATTCCTAAGATTTTAATCGGTTCAAAAAGTTAACCTTGGTCAACCGAGGCCCGGAAGCACACGGTGACCTCTCAGAGTAAAACGTATATTTCGTTCGTACCGTAGATCAGAATTGTGCATGGGGTGGATCATTAGAAAGGGTATTTAGTTCCCTTAGAAGATTCATTTAGTCTCATTCGAGCTGAAAATTTAACTTTGGTCAAATGAGTCCGGGAGCGCCCGGTGGCCTTCGGATCGATTTTTAAGGGAAAACTGATTCGTCCGAACGGTTATGCTATTTCATGCATGGGGTGGACCTTTGGAAAGGGGTTTCAGTGCCCTTCAAAGATTAAAAGAACTTTCACTCTGGCGATGGAGTTTATTCGGGTCAATTCGGCGCCCGAGAGCGCCCGATGGCCTTTAAATCAGTTTTTGATAGTGAAATGGTTTGTTCGTCTGAATCGTTATGCCGATTCATGCACGGGGTAGACCGTTAGAAAGGTTATTCATATCCCTTCAAATATTTAAAGATATCTCACTTTGACAAAAGAGTTGATCGGAGTCAAATGGGGCTCGGGTGCGCCCGATGGTCTCTAGATCGGTACTCGGAGTGCGACCTAGGTTTGCAACAAAAAAGGGAAGTGATGGGAGTATAATGAGAGACTTAGGGGGTTCTAGAATGTGGTGTCTACAAAGCCCCTCGACAGGTGAGCTTGGAACAAGTGATGGTCGTCGAATAGACACCACAATAAAGGGAGGTCAGTTATGCGGACCTAAGGGATATGGATGACCGATTCAGAGGGTCGGGGTAAATTCTGATGTAATAGAGGTGATGACCGAGGACCAAGGTCAATTTTGACCTAACTGAGGTGACAATCCAAGACCGAGGTCAAGTCTGACCTAAAAGAGGTGACGACCGAGGGTCGAGATTAATTCTGACCTAACTGGGGTGACAATGCAAGACCAAGGTCAACTCTAACCTAAAAGAGGTGATGATCGAGGTTCGAGGTCAATTCTAACCTAACTAAGATGATGATCTAAGACCGAGGTCAATTCTTACCTAAGAGAGGTGACGACCGAGAACCGAGGTTAATTATGACCTAACTGAGGTGACGAACCAAGATCGAGGTCAATTCTTACCTAAGAGAGGTGACGACCAAGGACTGAGGTCAATTCTCACCTAAATAAGGTGACGATCTAAGATCAAGGTCAATTCTTACCTAAGAGAGGTGACGACCAAGGACCGAGGTCAATTCTCACCTAAATAAGGTGACGATCCAAGACCGAGGTCAATTCTAACTTAACTAAGGTGACGATCCAAGACCGAGGTCAATTCTGACCTAAGAGAGGTGATGACTGAGGACCAAGGTCAATTATGATCTAAATAAGGTGATGGTCTAAGACCAAGGTCAAATCTGACGTAACAGAGGTGACGATCGAGGACCGAGGTCAATTCTGACCCAACTGAGGTGACGATCCAAGACCGATGTCAATTCTAACCTAAGAGAGATGACCATCGAGGACCGAGATCAATTATGACATAACTGAGGTAACTATCTAAGACCGAGGTCAATTTTGACCTAAGAGAGGTGACGACCTAGGACCGAGGTCAATTCTGACCTAAATAAGGTGACGATTTAAGATCGAGGTCAATGTTGACCTAAGAGAGGTGATGATCGAGAACTAAGGTCAATTCTGACCTAAATAAGGTGACGATCCAAGATCGAGGTCAATTCTGACGTAAGAGAGGTGACAATCGAGGACTGAGGTCAATTCTGATCCAAATAAGGTGACGATCCAAGACCGAGGTCAATTCTTACCTAAGAGAGGTGTACTTTTTCCTTCGGGAAATTTGGGGACTCCATTGGGGATAAAGATTGGATTTTAGGTTCCTTCGGGGAATAGTGAATGATCCGAGGATTTTGTAACTAGGGGAAGATTTAGAGCGTCCTTTAGAGACGTTACTGGGGAGAATGATTCTCTAGAATTCCGCTGGGGGTGTAAATAAATATTTTCCTTGGTGAACAAGGTGTTAGAATGGATTTGGAAATTTTAGGAAATTGTTAAGGGTGTGCCGATCGACATGAATGGAAGTGTGCCAATTGGCATTGGAACGGACTTTTGGGGTCCCTCAAGAAAGTTAAAGGCTCAGTATCGATCGGTGGGTGGAGGGGGCTGTTGATCGGCATGACCCTTAGCCTCCTATAAAAAGGGAGCGGGTTCTCCTCATTTTTCACAGCTTTCTGACTTCTTTTCTTTTGCTATAAACTTTTGCAAATTGTCGTAACGTCCAAAATGGCTGACTTCTCAAGCAGTGCGACCCATATGGAATAGCTTAATGCCGATGACTGAGCAAGGTTGGAGTGGAGGGCTAGGATGCCCCTTTCATTAGGTAGCGAGAACTCTTTCGACTCATTTGAGTCGATGGCTGATGATCAAACTCTTCTATGTGAGCCTTCGTATCATCGTTCTTCATGGGTGGTTAACCCTGGTGGATATGTAAGTATTACATAACTCTTCTTATTCCTTTCTGCTTTTCTTAACAAGATTTCTTTATTTCCTTAATATAACAAGTGTTTTCTTTATTTCTTGATAGTGTGACATCTCCATGTCGACTATTCATGCTCGTGGTACGATAGGTCTTAAGGATGTTTAGGAGCACCTTCCTATTGTGGTGCACTAGATGGTGTCCTCTGCGGGTTTTGGGAGGCTAGGATCGACTTTGGATGAGACGCCCCACTCCACTCGATTCTATATACTTTGGGAAAGAGGTAGTGGGAACGGTGACTCCCATTGATATTTAGCAATTGCTGGGGCTGGATTACGAGTGTGCCTAGATTGAGGTGGATAGGATGCTGCGGGTGATGCCGGAGGCGGTGATGGCGGCTCTTGGTGATGTGGAGAGGGTAGTTTTTGGAGATTCCCTCCCCTTGTCTTCATTGAGGGAAATTTTGCTGAGGAGGGTTGATGAGAATGATGGGCAACAGGTGCATCAGATGGCCCTCTTATTTATCTTGCTGGTGTTAGAGGGTTTTCTGGTGGCGACGAGTGGAGACCTCTTTCACTTGTGGTTTTTACCTTTTCTAAGGGTGTTTTCGAACATCCACTTCTATGATTGGGGGAGCCTGACTTTGGCGACCCTTTACTATACTTTGGACGTATTCATACGGTGTTATCGACCGACTTATGCTGGGGCTATGCATCTTCTAGAGGTATTCTTCTTTTTGCGCACTTTCCTTTATGCATTCATATTTTCCATTCATGCACTTCCTTTTGATTTATTAAATGCTTATCCTTGTTCTTTACAAACGTGGTTTTATGAGGTGATTGGGTTGAACACCCAACTGATTTCTTTGAAGGATGACTCCTTTGGGAACTTTTGTCGGATGTTTTGATGGCGAAGGTCTAATCAGCAATCAAAGAAGAATCTTTCTCTGGAGGCAGTGCGTCAGGTCTTGAATGGACTGACGAGTGAGCGGGTAAGCATTCTTTTGTCCTTGAGATTGTTCTTTTCCTTTGATGCCATTTTATTGATATTGATCCTTCGCTTTGGCTAGGGATTAGTAGGTGACTTTTTATCCTTGGGAGATGGCTATTCAACACACTGGGGTGACTAGGGGACAAGCACAAATATAGAACCTGATGGCGCATGAATTCAGCTACTCCTAGTATCTTGGGGAGAGGGTAGTCCAGCAGATTGTGGAGGATGAGGTTATGGTTCCATCGGCGAGGCCCCCTATGTTCATGAGGTGCGTGTGGGAGATATTTAATGATGCTCAAGTGGCTTTGATGATGGGAGAGCCATACTCCCTGTACACTGACATAGCGGTGATGTATGACTATCTTGACTTCGTCTTGAGCTGGCTGATGCCCCTAGTATATATAATGTGAGGCCTCTCCTAGGTCGGTCTCGAGTCGAAAAGTGGGGTCTTCTCATAGCACAGGTGGTGCGGCTACGTCAGCAGCGGTGGCGACGACTTTAGGGCCTTCTTTTATGCGGTTGCATTCTCCTAATTACAACCTCTGGCGAGCTGATGGGGGATCAGTGCGTCTACCGCATTACCCTTATGCGATGGACCCGGAGGAGTTGAGTCTGACAGAGGAGGTCCTTTGGCCTGCGGTATATCTTTTTTGATTCCCTTGATTTATTTCTTTTCTCATGCTTGACTGATTTGATCTTTTCCATTCCTCCTCGCAACATATCAGTGTTTCGACCACTTGGCTGAAGGATGTCAAGGACTGGATATCTTCGGTGACTTCTCATATTCGTGAGGCGATTCCAGTCCCTTCTTGATTGGTGTCGTCTACCTTGTTTGGGGAAGGATCGAGCTTTGGCAGTGGGGGTACGTCGTCTTGTCGTAGGGGGAAGAGGACGCACCGCAAGGATGGGGGTTCTTAGAGGGAGAGAGAGAGAGAAATCGGGTTCGGGCTGAGTCCCGTTATTTTTCTACTTTTTCCTGTAAAATGCTAATGTAACACAACAAAATATATGCAAGTAAAGAATGAAATTTTTTGTTAATTTTCTTTGTTTAGTGATTAATGCACATGCTCTTTTTACTTTGCTGTTGAGACCGTAAAAAGAATTTTGAAGATTGATTTGAGAATGATTTTATTAAAATGAGATTAGTAAAAGCACAAGTATAAAGGGAATTTAGAATTTTCTTAAGATAAAAAATATTTTATAGAGTTTTTTTTTATTTTGACAAAAGAGGAAAAGGGGAATTTTCCCAAAATAGGGGGTTGTCGATCGGCATGACCCCTGTCCTTCTTATCAGCATGTCAGTCCAGTCCAATCAATCCAAGGCTTTGATTTCACTTTCTTCAATTGCTTAGTACTTGATGGGGCAAGTTTTATTCCGATTTCTGCAGGGTTCCTTGTTTTTTCTTGAGATTTTTCAAGTATAAAATGGTTTGTGGATGGGGCTTTCCTCCTCACACTTTCACCTTATTTCTTTTCCCTATTCTTACTTACTTATTAACTTCAAGATGGATCTTATTAGTAGCATTGAGTTCGCCAACTACCTCGAAGCTTTAGAAGAAATGTGTTCTTACAATGTTGATTATGACGCCTTTCACATGCGGCGAGTCTCTTTGTGGAGCAACCAGCCTAGTGAGTGGAAAATGCTGATGGCGGCTGTCGAGTTTTGGTATCCCAAGGATCATGTCTTCCGCTTCGGGTTGGATGAGATTTGTCCCACCTATGAGGAATTTTATACCATGCTGGGGATAAATCCAAGCGTTACTGTGGCTCTGCCTGAGTTTTCTCATTCTCTTAGGGAATAGCTGGCTAGACTTCTTCATATTTTGCCTTCGGCGTCCAGGCCCTTGGTCATGGGGGGGATGATTTCCCTTTCGATGGTGTTGCAGTTTATGCATTCGCAGGACGTGGGTGATGGTGGATTTACCGGGGTCATCATCCTAAGCATTGTTTCAAAAGTTTTATTAGTGATCGGGGAGACGTTGGTGGACACCCAACTAGTTGTTATTATTTCTTGGATGTCATACCGTAGCAATCTTACGGCGGTGATATTGGCAGAGACCCTGAATGGCCTGGGTGCCTGACGGGAGGGTCGTTCTGACTTTCTGAGGGGTAGCCCTATAATGTTGTTTTTGTGGCTATCAGAGAGGTTTTGTATGACGATCCCACCTGAGTATCCTTTTTCGGTGGTGCCAAACTTATTCTTGCACTACTTCATTAGCGTAGGCCTGGACATTGAGAGTTGGGGGAACTGATTTGTAAAGCATGGTGCTAGAGGCTTATGCTGGTATGTGCCTTAGTGGTGGAAGTTTCTACCCATTATGGAGCTTAAAGAGTACCAGTACGTCAGACTGGTTGGCCTTATACATACCTCTTTCTACTTTCCTTAGCGGATACTGCGCCAATATGGTTGGGAGAAAATTGTGCCACCGTGGACACCAAACTTCTTTCATGTGGAGGATCTGACAGAGCGTATGCGCATGTGACTTGGTTCTCTATGGGAGAATCATCGTCTGTCGTCCTGTCCTTCTCAATTTATGGGGTGAGTCTGTCATGTCTCCGGAGACAACATAAAGTGGTTGTAGAAGAAGGTAGTGGCCAGGATGCCGGCTGTAAAGACTGGTTAAAGGTGGTTTGCCATATCTGACACCATGGAAGGAGGCATTGTGGTCTACCCCAAGATAGTCCGAGATTATCGCTCTATAGAGCGTCTGCTATACTCCATTCAGGCAAGGGACGTTTGGGGAGCCTAGGATGCAGGTGATGATGGTGTTGGTTCCTCTGGAAGCTGCGAGTAGGGCTTTGGGAAGCTCTTTGTAATAAGTGTGGTCTTGTGCATTATGGGAATAATTGGGGTGATTTTCAGGAGTAGTGGGGTTGGTTATTATCTGGTTTTTTTTAATAGGTGTAGTGTTGGCCTGGGAAGTCGTTTGACTCCTTATGTCGATGTAATCGTAGGAAAATTTTAGATAATGAAATAAATAAGTTTTTGATCATGTAGTTGTGCCCCTTTATGACTTTTTACATTTTGAACTATCTATATTTATCACTAAGGCATACATAATTCTTTTGTTCATGTATATGTTAAAATGAACTGCCGTTCTCGGGTATAAGAAAAGAATAGCATTTTGTGTAAAGAAGGGGGTGCACTCATGTGAAGCGAATGAGCTGCCTACATACCTCTAAAGGTTTTGAAAATTTTTGAAATTCATTTTTTTGAAAATGTTTTAGAGGATCAGGGCCATATAGTTCTGGGTAGGGAGAAAAGAAGTGATTTTTTTAGAAGAGTCGTAGCGAGCCGAGATTTTGGACTAGGGGTAGAATTTCTTAAGACGGTCCAGGTTAACTGGACACGCCATTTCTTCTTCGTCAAGGTTGGTGATCACAGTAGCGCCACCCGATAGGATCTTCTTTACAATGTATGGGCCACTTCAAATGGGCTTAAATTTCCCTCTGGGGTCCCAGATAGGGTCTACTATTTCTTTGAGGGCTTAGTCTCCTTATCAGACACCACGGTCCTTGACTCCCTTATTGAATGATCGCGCTATATGACAATGATACCCTTGTATGCGATATAGAGCTTTCAATCTCCCCCTGTCTAATAAGGATAGCTCATCAAGACGGCTTTGGTACCAGTCTTCCTCGTTGACTTTGCTTTCAAGTATGACGCGCAGCTAGGGTATTTCCAGCTCCACGGGTAGGACTATTTCCATACCGTAGACTAGAGAGTAAGGGGTAGCCCCAATAGAGGTTTGAACTGAAGTGTGGTATCCCCAGAGGGCGTAAGGGATCCTATTTTCCCAATCATGATAACTCTCGATCATCTTGATGATGATGGCTTTAAGATTCTTATTGGCTACTTCGACTGCTCTGTTGGTTTGAGGTCAGTTTGGAGAGAACTTATCTCTTTGAATCCTATACTCATCGACCACTTTTGCAACCTCTGCCTCAAAATGTAGCCCATTGTCTGATACCAACTCATGTGGGACCTTATATCACCAGATGATATTTTTCTTGATGAATTTGGCCACTTTCTTGGCATTTAGAACTGCTTATGACTCGTCTTCGGCCCATTTGGTGATGGATTCAATAGCGACTAGGATGAACTCATGTCCATTGGATGCCTTCGGTGTAACTTTCCCTATGATGTCGATGCCCGATATGGAAATGGTCAAGGAGAAGTCATGTTGTATAATTCTCACGGTGGCAGATGATTTAGGTTGGAGAATTGTTGGCATTAGAGACATCTTCAAACGTGGGTTGTGCTGTCCTGAACCATGGTAGTCCAATAGTATCCCTATCGAATGATATTTTTGGCGAGCATATGGCCGTTCATATGGGGTCCACATTCCCCGTTGTGGATTTTTTACATCATTTCCTCGATATCAGCCCCTGCGATGTAGTGTAAATGGATTCCATTAAAGTTTTTCTTAAATAGTTCTTTCTCACAGACAATGTACTGGGCATCCAGTCTATGAAGAGTTGTTCAATATTTCTTATCGGCTCCTTGGGGACACCTACCGTATTTGAGGAGGCATAAAATGTCATAGTACCAATAGTCGGCTATTTCGGGTTCTTCCTTCGTGTAGAGCTCGATGTGGTAGCAGTGGGTTGGTTTGTCTTGCTTCTGGACAAGGAAGGGGGCCATGGTTATTCCTTCGAGCATGTCAATCATGAAGGCTAAGGTGGCAAGGGAGTCACCCAGGTTATTCTTTGCTCGAGGCAGGTAGTGGAAGGTGATTTCTTAGAATTAGGAATCCAGTTTTTCAAGGTGGGCATGAAAGGGTAAGAGTTTCTCATCCTTGACTTTCCATTTCCTGAGTACTTGACCAATGATGAGGGTTAAATCCCCGTAGACATCAAGGTATCAAATTCCTTTCTTGAGGGCAACTTTGAGGGCTACTGTACATGCCTCGTATTCGGTCATGTTGTTAGTGTAGAGGAAATTCGATTTGATGGCAATGGGAGTGTAGGAGTCAGCTGGGGCAATTAGGAGAATTCTAATGCCATATCCTTTTCATTGGCAACGTCGTCAAAGAACATTTTCCATCGAAGATCTTATTGGGAGGCGCAAAGGATATTCTCATCTGGGAATTCGAAAATCCAAATGTCGGCTTCTTCTATCGGGTAGTCAGCAAGGTAGTCAGAGATGGCTCTTCCTTTTATGGCAAACTGTGTGACATAGGTGATATCAAACTCGAATAGAAGAATCAACCAATGGGCCATTTAAAATGGATAGGGCGGGGTTCTCAAGTAGGTACTTGATGGGATCCATTCGGGATACGAGTCTAATGGAGAAGGCGAGCATGTAGTTCCATAACTTTTACGTAACCCATACAAGAGCGATGCATTCTTTTTCCAAGGTGGTGTAGTTAAATTTGTAACCTCTTGTGGGTTTCTTCAAGGTATTGGGCTAGCAAAGCCCCGGGTGTAGTATCGGTCATGGTTAGGTATAGGAGCAAGGGAAGACCAGGCTGCGGTAGCATGAGCACTGGAGGTCGGGTTAGGTATTGCTTAATTCAGTCGTAGGATTCTTGGAAATATTTATTTCAGACCTTGGTCGAATCCTTTCGTAGGAGTTTGAAGATGGGTTCATAGATGGAAGTCAATTGGCTGATAAATTGACTGATGTATTGAAATTTCCTAAGGAATCCTCGGGCTTATTTCTCTGTTCGGGGAGGTGGCATCCCAAGATGGCTTCTAGCTTGGAAGGATTTGCTTCTATCCCTTTCTCACTGACCATGAATCCTAAAAGTTTTCCTTTAGTAATGTCGAAGACACATTTATGTGGGTTAATCCGCATTTGGTATTGTCACAGTCGTTCAAAGAATTTTCGGAGAGAGGGAACATGCACTTCTTTAGTCTTAGACTTGATAATCATGTCATCTACATAGACCTCGACTTCCTTGTGTATCAGATCATGTAGAATGGTTATGGAATCCCTTTTGTAGGTATCCCCTTCTGTTTTTAGACCAAATGGCATGACAGTACAACAAAAGGCTCCCCAAGGGGTATGAATGCGGTTTTCTCTTAATGATCAGGGTGCATCTTGATCTGGTTATATCCAGTAAACCCATCAACGAATGAATTAAGAACGTGACTAGATATATTCTCCATAATCATATCGATGTTAGGTAGCAGGTAATCATCCTTCGGAGAGGCCTTGTTCAAGTCTTGGTAGTCGACACACATGCAAACCTTTCCCCCTGATTTCGGCACGGGTACGATGTAAGATATTCGATCACACGAATAAATCCCACATTCAGTTGTTTGACTACTTCTTCTTTAACCTTGAGTGGCCATTCATTTCGGAGCTTTCGAAACTTCTATTTGACTAGTTTACATTCCAGGAGAGTTAGAATCTCATGTTGTGCTATCTCATGGTCAATGATGGGCATATCATCGTAGGACCATGTGAAGACATCCACGAATTCCTTCAGTAGCTCTTTGAGTTGCGTGCACTTGTGCTCATTAAGGGTATCCCCTATCCTAATCTAGCGCGATTATCTACTAGAATCGAGATTAATAACAACAGTTTCATTTTCTTTAATCTTGAATGCGGTTATGATGTTTGTTATTAACCTTATTTAGATCAGTTAATAATTTTTCATTTACAAATTTATCATCATCAAGAGTTTGATTAGAATCAAGACAATTAATGTAAGGCACAGCAAGATACTCAAAATATTTATTTATTTCATTAATAGGAAAAATAACATTAAGAATCTCACCATAAGAGGTCTCGATTACATCAGAGTGAGAAGAAACAACTAGAGGGGAAAGGTGATAAACATCAGGGTTGGGTTGAATATCAACAGGTGGCACAGGTGCATCATGCCAGTTAAGAAGAGGTATATCAACATCTTTGATGATGTAGGATGGATCGAATGATGTAGTCCCAGAGTGGATCATGCAGAGTGCCAACCCCAGTATCTGCAGGTTGAAATAATCCTCAGAGTCGTTGTCCTCAGAATCCTTGATATCAGCTATGGTCTTCTCAGTGAGTGGTTATACATAGTACTGGGACCTTTTGTCCCCTAAGTAGCTGTCTTGAAAAAATATTTCCATTCCTGCTTTCATATTCTTATCTATAGGGTCATACCAAGGCCCAGGGAAGTCGCAGAAGGGTAAATCTTCACCCTCTTTGATGAATCTTCCATTTAGGGAATCTCCCGATATAGTTCTGGTGCATTCTAACTTTCTCTTCAGTCGAGGCTAACGGATCAATATGAGTTATTCTTCTAATGGTTGATAGCCCAAGCCACAGGGAGGAAAGGCCTCCTTCAACACAATAGGTTCAGTTATCGCTTATTATCTTTGCCCTAGCCCCAGTTCGAGTATAAAGTGCATGTTCTTAAACATTTGGATTACATTGACATTTCTATGAGGATTATATTCGGGATAAACCTTGTCTTTGAAGTCATCCCCTGCTCGGAGTAGGAGTGGTTTAACCTAGAAGTCTGATAGTAGCATATCGTTCACACTGTGTTGTATCTCAAGTACCGGATTACTGGCACTAGCATTCTCGATGTTGTCACTGTCTCCCAAGATGGTGATAACTTTTCAATTGGAAAATAACTTCAATTTCTAATGAAGGGAATAAGACACCCCTTTAATGTTGTGGAGCCACGGTCGTCCTAGCAGCAGATTGAAACAGGCTAGGATGACGATGACTTAGAATTCAACAACAGGATTTATAGGGACATCCCCTATTACAGGATTGATAAATCCCATTATTTCTCGGTGGGTGTTGTCCTAGGCAAGCACGGTTGCAGAGGTTAGAGCAAGGTCGCTCACTTTCAATCCTAGATAATTGAGGTTTCTTAACGGGCAAACATTCAGAGATGATCCATTTTTGATGAGTGAGAGGGGAATATTTTTTCCCATGACTTCAACAGAGATATTGAGAGCATGATTGTGGTTGGGACTAGTCACAGGGATTTCTTCTTCGGAGAAGGAGATCGTTCGAGTAGAGTTCAAGGATCCAACTTGACTCACTGCTTCTTCTGGTGTAGTTGAGGGAGGAACTGTGGGCCCTTTGAGTAGCTTGATTAGGGAATTTTAGTGTGGTTGGGAAGACATGAAAAGTCCCCATGGGATGATGTTAGCTTGAGTTTTATTCAGTTGATCAAGGACCTTACTTTCTTCAAGAGTCATATCTGGCATAGGGAGATTCTCAACACCTTTCCCTTTATCGCTTGCTGATGGTTGTAAGTTTGAGTTCTGGTAATGTCTCCCCGACCTGGTAATGTGGTTCACGGAAGAGGGAAAAAATAGAAACCCTGTTTCTTTATCGATATCTGGTTGCTTAACTACCTGGTTGATCTCTCCTAACAGCTCTTTGAATGATATCACTTCGCGTAAGTTGGCTATTAGACTAGTCTTTCCTAAATCTGGCTATTCATCTGATTCTTCAGAATCATCTCCCTATCCGGTGGCAACAATATTATCTTTCCATGCAAAGTCAATACACTTTACAACTTCTATGGCTTCTTCATATAATTCCTCCCATTCGGTAGGGAAATGAAAGACCGAGGGGACTAGGTGACCTTCTAATTTCAAAGCATCGAGAAGCTCGGATATGCTACAAATATCACTAGTCTTTTGAAACAAATATGTCATGATCTGGACTAGGTCATCTAGACTGAATTTGTCAACTGACACTACCCATTTTTCTGAATCTTGGGCCCATTTTCAAGCTTCTAAGAACAACCCGCTAAATCTCTGACAGTTAATACTCATCTGGGAAGGAAATTTCAGCCCGAACTCACTTCTAACAATTCCATATCTTTACCTCCACAACAAGTGCGGACAATGATGCATGCTCTGGTGAGGAGTGATAAGGTTTGATTGGTAAGGCTGGTAGGGTGTAAGAGTAAATGTGGGCATATTTGGAGAGGTTTAGGAGAGTATATGGGTATGACTGGTACTTGGCATGATTTAGGTAGATGGGTAGAATTATGAGTCTTCTTCTAGGAAGATGAATTTTGCATGATTCAGGAGTGGATTATGGGTAGTATTCGGTTTATGATTAGCTGGTGGGGCGATGATGCCCTGGCCAATCAGGCTTTGGATTGTGTTTCAGAGATGGAAACATTGGTCGGTTATATGAACAACAGTTTGGTGAAAGTCACAACGGGCATCAGGTTTGAAATTCTTCGGAAGTGAATTTGGTAACGAACGAGGGTCCAAGGGTTTGATCAGGTTTCGATTTAAGAGAGCCTGGTAGACTTTGGAGAGAGGAGCGTGAATCTCGATGTATTCCTTATGAATTGGGTTTGGTGACCTTCTGGTGCCCACGAAGCGGTAGGCTGAGAGATATTGTTGATAGTAGAGACTGTGGTACTGGTAGGCTTTTTAAACTTTCCAGGAGAAAATTGTCTAGAGATTTTCTCCGATTCAACTTCTGTCTTGACAATTCCTTCTTTGATTTCTACTCTTGCTTCTCGGAGGGCTCGAAAGTGAGGGTAGTATTGTCCTCCTGTTATTTCTCGAACATGAGGTAGGAAGTTCTTCTTCACAATGATGACTTGTTCTTCTGCGAAGGTCCGATTGGTCATGGTAGCTTCTTTTTCTCTCCATATTGTAATGAAGTTGCTGACTGATTCCCCAGGATTCTGTTTAAGTAGCTCTAAGTCACGGCGGGTAACCTCTAGCTCCTCGTTGTACTTGTACTGTGACACGAACTCACGGGCAACGTCTTCCCAACTGCGGATTCTGGATTCGTCTAGGGATAGGAACCAATGGAGGGCACTATCTCTCAAAGTCTGTTGGAACATATGAGCCATTATTTCTTCAGAAGCCCCTAGGAGAGTCATGGCTCGGTGATATCTACGGAGATGAACGATCAGGGGTCCACCCCCTCCAAACTTCTCGATAGTGGGCATCTTGAATTTTTTTGGTAACATGGATTTAGGATAGGGAGGCATGTGGGTGTAGTCCATGTAGTTCCCAGTGATTCTGATTTGGTCGATTTTCTTGGTTAGCATCTTGAGGTCTTCCTTGACTTTGTTCAGTTCTTCCTCTTTCGAATCAATAGTTACGGGTAAATTAGCCCCGATCTGAGCAAGTTTTGGCATGGGAAGTTGGGCTGGAAGTGGCCCATTAGCAGGAGGATCACGTGGAGCATAATGGTATTCTTCAGGAACCCAGATAGGCTTGGGTGCAGGCGGACCCATGGCGTGAGGGAAAATAACCTCAGGATCTTTTGGGACAGGGACCTGATTTCTTTGCATCTCATGAACCTCGGTTTGAAGGTTGTAAATTTTGGCAGTGAGCTAAGCCAGAATCGTCAACAAATTCGGCTATACATTCAGTACTTGATCCTTATTCTCCATGGAAGGCGGGTGAGTCTCAGACTCGGAGGAAGTAAAGGGACTGACAGAACTTCGGGGCAGTTTGACTGAAGATCGAAACCAATGGCCAAGGATATGTGATCGACCTAAGAAGGAGAAAAATTGGGATATATTTTCGAAAGAGAAAAAGGGAAATTTTGTTTTTTTCGGAAATGGAGGAAAATATTTTTGACATTTTTGGAAAAGATGATAACGAAAATGTTTTTTTTTGTTTTGAGGAAAATGAGGGGAAATATTTTTGGTATTTTTGATAAAAGAGGGAGAAATGTTTTTTGGACACTTTTTGGGAAAAAGAGAGGAAAAACTAGAGACGGGTCTCAGCATGATTATTATGTTATGTTATATTATGATTATTAGGTTCTCACTTATGTTATGTTTACCCAAATGCAAAATGAAATGTCGGATGGGACCCGAGCTTGGAAAAACTGGGTTTGCAACAGATGTAAAGCTATGGTTGGACTTGTAACCAAGCTCACAGGCAGGGTCCCGTTTTAAAAATTGCGCAAAAATTTGGGTGGCAGGCCGACCCATATTTTCAGTAGAGTTTCGGGTCGAAACCGACAATCTAACATGTGTATCCTAGGCTTGACGTCTATATGTGTGTATATAGTTTGTTTGGGTGAATTGAAAAGGGTTCCCCCCTTTGGCGTGACTTCCATGTATACGTCTTGAGTTTGAGGGCAATCGGTACATGTGGACAGGCCATTTGATATAACTGAGTGTACATGAATTGCCTCACTATATACCTCATGGGGATGGTATGCGTGAGAGAGAATTCGATACACTCGACATACGTGAATGAGTTCCCTGCGATATACCTCCCGTCATGACGTCGGTCAAGTGGTACGATGCGGGGGAACCGTTTGATAAATGTCAAAGGTACTTGGCCAATGGAAGGTCAGAGTCATATCGCTTAGGCTAACTACGCCCTTCCGGACCAGCGCCCATCACGAAGTGACTTTCCAGTTATGGGATAAAATTTAGTCAATAACAATGTTCTTTGGTGATGTCGTGTGAATCATGCATGATTCTTTTACTAGTATCTTATGGAGAAAGTATCTATTTCTTGATCATGCCAAACAGGGAGCAAAGTACAAGTACCAATAGTAAAGCCATACCAAGCATGGATAAGTGATGTGTGACTATCTACAAGTAATGTGTGATGAGTGATCATGGATATATACAAGTGGAGGTGTGTGCTAGTGACACCTAAGCATGGATTTCTAAGTGATGTGTGCAACATGTAGATATATGTGATCCTAGGTGCACGTGGTGTGAAGTGTGCATGGAGAATCTTCTACAAGTGTGTGAATAGTAGCATAAGCATGAGTTACACATGAATAATAAAGGGGAACATTCAAATAGGGGAATAAAACACCCATGTAAATAGAGTCTATCACTCTTAAAAAAGTCCCCAACGGAGTCGACACTATGGCCATCCCGATCGGCGTGACGTTCGTTTCGGAGGGGGAAGGAGGAGGATCCCCCCGATGATGAATCACATCGTGGTCTCACACCCTTCTCTTTGAAAAGGGGCTTCGTTCGTCGTCGGTGTGGGGTGAATGTAAGGAGATAGAGTCGCCAGCGTATTTTTCACAAAATAAGCAACAGAACATGTTGCCACTTCAAGAGAGCGGCATCGAGATCAAATTGATGGATACGAAACCAATAGATCGGAACTTCGGGGGTGAAGTTACGGAACGAGAAGGTGTTAGGAACCCATCCTTCCCTTTCAATCTCTCATAGGCAAATGTTAATATTTTCCTTTATCCCCGTGAAGTGTGTGTGTGTTTATATAATGGAGATTGGAATCATTCGACCCGTATCATAGAAAAAATAGGGTGAGATCATCCGTTGGAATATTCCCAAAATAATAACAAATGTAGAAGATAGAATATGAGCATTCATCAAGATATTGATCATTATTGGGAAACGATAATATATGTGGGATGAGACGCGAACAAGCATATTATATGTATATGTATGATAATTATGAAAATGAGGGATTTTGAGAAATTTGGAAAATGAAAGAAATTGGAAAATTGAAAAGTTGGACTTGAGTCTCGAATTTTAATTCGAAATGCCTACGTAGCCTATAAAGGCATCAAATTCCACGTAGTTCGAATGTAGAATAGGGGTGGGGTTTATCCCATAGATTCGAACGGAATTTTATTAGGTGTGTGCATGTAGAAAATGTATTTTTGATTTTGGAAAAAGTGTGATGGATAATTCCGTTTGGAATTTACGTGTGTAACCCTCTTTTATTTATTTTTGGGTTTTTTATGAAAAATAATGTATGTGCAATATACTAATAAAAGCGTAGAGGTTAATATGTATGAACTAAAGTGAAACTAGATTATGAATCTAAAGTAACTTATGAAAAAACAAGATATTAAAAGAGAGAGAGAAGGAATTGGACCTTCCTTTGAACTTGATCTTGGATCTTGGATGAACTAATTTGAATATTGATGGATGTTGATGAGAGAGAAGGATATTTTTCAAATTGGGTGTGAAAAGGATAGGTATTTAGGCTTGAATGGAACTTCGCTGACTTCGAGAGAATGTTGCTGAGATCACTGATGCTGATGGGTTTTCTGCCTCTTGTGAATGAGGTCATGGACCTTAATTATAGGGAAAAAATGGGTGCCGATCGGCCTATTCCAGGGGGTGCCTATCAGCAGGTCACCCTTGACACTGTGTCGATAGGCAGGGTTCAGGACCTGCCAATTAGGAGTCTCGTACAGGCTTTTCTTGAAAAATGAGTGTACCGTACAAATCATTGATCTGAATTATGCACGGGGCATACTATTAGAAAGGTATTTTAGAGTCCTTAGATAGTCCTTGGGACCGCTCTCGAGTCTGGTAGTTGATTTTGGGTCAAATGTGTCTCGAAAGCGAACGTCCATCGTTTTGACGGGAGATCGTCGGACGCAAACGGATAGTTCGATCGCATAGTAAGTATGAATCACGCATGGGGCAAACCTTTGGAAAGGTTAGGAGATTTACTTAGACATTCCGAAGAGTTTTGCTTGGTTCAGAAAGTTGACATTGGTCAACCGAGGCCCGAAAGCGCCCGTTGACCTCTCGAAGTAAAACGGATTGTTCGTCCATACCGTAGGTCAGAATCACACACGGGGTGGATCGTTGGAAAGGTTATTTAGTTCCCTTTGGAGATTATTTCAGTATCGTTCGAGCTGAAAAGTTAACTTTGGTCAAATGGAGTCCGGGAGCGCTCGGTGGCCTCCAGATTGATTTTCAGCAGAAAACTGATCATTCGTCCGAACGGTTATGCTATTTCACGCACGGGGCAAATCTTTGGAAAGGGGTTTTAGTGCCCTTTGAATAATCAGAGAGATTTTTCTCTAACGGTGGAGTTGATTAGTGTCAATTCGGGGCCCGAGCTCTAAATCAGTTGGAAATGGTATTCGGAGACCTTCAAAGAGATTTCACTCTGACGAACGAGTTTATCTAAGTCAAATGGGGCTCGGGGGCGCACAATGGTCTCTAGATCGGTAATCGGAGTGTGACCTAGGTTTGCGGCAGAAAGGGTAAGTGCTGGGAGTCAAAGGAGAGACTTTGGGGGTCCTAGAATGTGGTGTCTAAACTTTTAAATTTATGGGGTATTACCATCTTCCCCTAACGAAAAGAATTACGTTCTGGAAATTTATAATAAATTTCTTACTTAATTGAGACAAAAATTATATTTCCTCGCAAGTTAGAAACTATATCCTCATATAAGAATGAGTCAAAATAATTTCATCAGATAAAAAGGAGTCCAAATAATATCCTTATATTAGAATGAGTTAAAATAATCTCCTCATATTAGAATAAGTCAACTAGCACCTCATATATAATTCATAATAATATAAATTCTTACCAATATCCCGGTCCAAGCTACTTTGTAAAGCAAGGTAAGATAGACCATCATTACCTTTGAATAGTCTAGGTTATGCACATACAATTATTAACTTAGAGAGTCGACAGTAGATCCACCACTAAACCATCAATAACCATCAAAGTACTCAACCAATATTGGCCCTGGACATACAATTTTTGACATAGCCAGCCGACACTATACCTTGCACTAAAAGAGTTGCAAATCTACTTAAATACAGGAATTTTAATACCCTAAACTATCAAATCATGACCTTCCCTAGCCTCCATGCATGAGACATCTCATAAAATGATATCCAAACAAGGAACCCTTTAATACACTTTTATCTACGTAGGACGGTCATTGAGACACTAAAATAAGTATATATTAACTACATACTACTTAAAGACTACATACTCATGTTATATCTCTTAAACTGCCAAATCCCATCCTCTTTAGACTTCATACGTGGGACGTCTCGTAAACGAAGTATAAACGAGGAACCCCCTGATATATTACTTGTCTAAATTAGGTAATTATTGAGATAAGAACTAGGACAATCCTTATACACATTCTTTGTTTAAAAACATCCCAATTTTACTCTTTATGTTTATACAATAATCCTTACCATGTACATCCTATTTATATCTCCTATAGAATCCTTTATAAAACCTCAAGCATTGTAACTCCCAAGAGTAAGTATCATAAATCAACTTCATTCACTAACTATTTCTAACATTCTAACCTACACCTACTCTTATCATTATCTAGTGAGTGAAATTAACATAATCCACCTATCATGATAGAATCGTTGGTGTTAATACATAAGGTTCCAATCCTAATAATACCTTTCAACAATTTAAAAAATATTTATGATAAACACTAAGGATAAATGCCTCAATCGAGTGTGTGACTATCCATCCAATCATACTTTTCGTACTTGCAATAATCCCTAATCCCTCAGCATTCACTCGCACTAAATACCCAATAAATTCACTATCTATTATCACCACCAACATCCTTTAACAGAATATCCCAATAACCCAATGTAAAATTTTAGCTCCAACAACACAGGCCAAGAATTTAAAATTTTCAGCAAATTCTTCCTAATAATATCAACTAATTAACTCCCGACTTCCAATTCCAACAAGGTAAGTTTATAACTAACATAAGTTTACATACAAATTTGTATTCTTAAAGAATGTATTCTTTCATTCATTAAATTTATAATCACGAATCATATGCGTATAAGAGAAATTTTCAAAGTTCCACGTAAGATTTCATAATACGGTACTTGTCCATATTTAAGTGGGATTCATGTGAATTTCTTAACAATCAAACTATACCAATAGCCACTTAACATTTCTTAATGCTAACCGCATCCTACTAATACACCAAAAGGTTTCAACATTTAAAATTTCCATTTTGGACCCCTCACACCTGTTTGTTTACTACGGATATTTTTATTTCATTATTTGATTGATTTATCCCCCACCATACCATTTTTCGTAATACGATTACATAATTTAGTCAATAAGTCTCAACATTACTATCCAATTATACCATAACCAAATGATTTCTCAATTCATTCATGTATTAAAACTAGGTTTGAGAAAACGTATATAAAAATGGGATTCATATGAATTACCCATAACTAATCGTGTCCCAACATCATTACAAGTACTTTGTATAAAAATTTCACGGAACTAATAATATTTCGCATTTCAATTCTCAAAATGAATCATAAGGCAAGCATTTTAAATTATTCCTTTAACATACTATTCATCTTGTCACTGCCACTTCTAAACAATTTACTTAGTATACCCATTTCGTAAGCATTATTACCTTCCATGGATATCAAGTTTAAACAAATATTATCATGGAGATAATTAGGTTCATCATGCCCTAATTAAATCTCTAATTTCTTTTATATCAATTCATATATAAATTTAAAAAATATCTAAATCAGTATTATACTACTAGTGTAAGGTACTCTTACCTTGAATTTATTTCTCAAGTGAATTTAATTTTCTAACATTTACCAGCCCGATTCTTAAAAACTTTTCCATAAAAAAAATGCTTGAAGGCCACAAACTTTTAAAATCTTTTACATGCTCGTAAATAGGTTTGAATTAACCTTAAAATTATTTTACACTTGTACTATTTTTTGGCCCTTATTCTTTCTTCCTTCACTTTACTATTTCTTTCCCTTCAACTCGCATTGTAAATGCCCTATTAATGGAGCCACCACACTCATAGTTATTATATATCGACTAACACATAGAATACCTCATAAGTTGTTCCATTTACCCATAATAATAGGCCACAACTTGAGTTCCCATACACTCAAAACAAAATCTAGAAATTATAAGATGTGTAATTATAAGTAATATCACTCACCCATAAAATATAATAGTGAAATTAATAATGCACTAGACTAACCGAGCTAGTCACGTTTAGTCTCTAAGAGAAAGAGTCTCATTTCATTACAAGCAGTACTACATCCTCCAGCACCTCCTCAAGTGTAAATGTCTTCTCATAATTAGTCTTATTTCTAGGATATCGCGTAGCCTAGTTACTTTCTCTCCATATGCATAACAATAACCTCTAAAATGGCTTTGTCTCCTAATTGACACTTGTTCTCTCCATTGGGATCCTTAACCTAAAACCTGAGTAATATGTGGGTCTCTCTCTGATCATACTCTTCTTGGGTTCTGTTGTTATAATATTCGTCATGAGGGTCCTTTTGATTCTCTAATTCAATACTAGCATTACCTATCCACATCTTGGACATAACTAGACAATTAATTTTTCCCCTCTTGGTTAAACTCCTATGAGAATTTACCTCATCGTGCCAAAACATTAATGTGATATTCACTAACTAGTTATAAGTGGTAAAAGTCAAATTTCCTAATATAAACTTCTTAATCAATCAATTTAAACCTCTAATGACATAATCCTTCTTATTTTCCTCAGTGCCCAGTTCTTCTGGGACAAATGTAGATAGATCTGTGAACTCTTGTTCATATTCGGTCACGTTATGTGAACCTTTCTATAGAGTGAGTAACTTACTCTTCTCAAATCTAGTAGCATATATAAAATATTTGTCATTAAATGTACACATAAATTCTTCATAGGTCAGTCGACCCTCACCTCAGGTGTGGTAATACCCTCTCACCATTGTAAAGAATAATCGATTATCTTAAAGGTAGCCAACCTTTGCTTATGCACCTTCTTGCATTCCACTACCCTAAGGTGTGTGTCACCCCATCTAATTACATACCGAGTAGCTACTCCTTTATTAAATTAATATAGAATATCAAGTTGGTTCATTTGTTGCATCATTGTCGAAAACATTTAATTAATTACTAGCCACCTAATATTTAAAAAGAGAGATGCCAAATTTTACTAATTAAATTAACAAATAACCAAGAATTAAATCATTACCCATGAATCGCATAAACAATCTCATTTGAATAACCAACGAAATGAAATCAACTGAGTCTGGAGTAAACACTCCAATAATAATAATGCCAAAGTAAATAAAGCCCTGATACAAGAGTCTGAATAATTAAACCAACATATGAAATAAAACTGAAAGTCTGAGAATGCTATCTCTAAATGGAAATGTGCGACATGCCCTACCAGATGAGTAATCCTGAGTGGAATCAAATACAGAATGTGGAGGCATCTAATACAGAGATCCTGTAACTTTCACAGCAATTACAACATGTCAATGTAATGAAACTCCTATGGTTGTCATCCCGGTGGTTGGGCACCTAAAAATATTTTTACAAAACAAAATAAATTTGGAGGAAAAAGGGTTAGAGACTGAGGTGAAAACATTTTAAAACTTTAGCAAGTGTTTAAATTACAATTAAACAAAACATATTATAAACAAGTTAGTTGCGTACTCTCACATGAGTTTCTCACCTCTTAACCAATGTGCACGCCTAACGTATACCCTTAACCCATCCTAGTTACGATGCTAGCTAACTAGTCTGCACCACTCCGATGTTCTCATTCTAACTTAGGGTATCTACTCGCAACACCAAAATAAAACATATTCATAACCCATATTCACGTTCATTAAATTACTTATCTCAAGTGTTAATTAAATTCTCACATTCTTAGTCCATTACAATATCTTAGTTATTCACTTCTACTAAGAAACAGTGAAACAGTCACAAGTATATATATAAATCACTCACAGAACATATATATACATATAAGGCACCCCTAGGCTAAGCTGCGGTACACGCATACTCTGCTGTCAAATCCATGTACGTTACATACGTAAGGATCACGTGTTTCGAATCACTCAGGAACGGTTAGAATACAAATCACACATATTGGAGGCGAACATAGTTCACAGACCCATGGGTCACACACATACCTACGCTCCCATGGTCAGTTGACTTATCAACTCACAAATAAGTCATTCACAATCCTATGTCCTTAATGTACCAGTCTAAATCCCCCCGAAGGAATATAAGGATAAGAGGTTCCTTTTCCAAAAAAACTAACCCCCCGTGATAGCAAGTATGGTAGGTATGTCATACACCTAAGAAATCCATTCACTAGGCATTCACACAACCTTAGTAATCATATTTCAATATAGATTTTCACATTCTATCTAGTAAGTATCGTACATAGTAAGATTATCCCGAACATCATAAGTAATTATATATTTAACTTGATAACTTTCTCTCGTCGTATCAATTTGAGTACCTAAACCTACTCCAAAAGGTTACTAGGCCTCCTATTGGCTTCAAATGTTATCTCAGTAACTTAAAGCCCCTCCATTACTGTTCTTATCCTTACCTCAACATTTATTCCTATTATAGTTTCAATTCGAACGATTTCTAACTGTACCTCACTCGATAGTCCCTCGTAAGCAATAGTATTCAAATCCCAAAGGTAATCCATTTTTCCGGGCTTCAACTAAGACCCTACTGACCATAACTAAGTACCCCAATATCATATTAATCACCCTAAGAATCATTATCGGCTTTGGGATTTTCCTTAAACCTCAAAAGGAAATAATTACCAAAAGTCAGAAGAGGTCGATCGATCGAAGTAAAGGATTCGATCGATCGATCAGTCGATCGATCGACATTCTTCAGTCGATCGATCAATCTAACAGGTATTTGCCCAGAATTTTCTTTAACAGTTACGGGTTTCCTCATTTTACACCTCTAATTATTCATTTAAATGTCCAAAACTCTCAACCAAATATACTAATCATCATACCAAAATGTTTACATAATTTCTAACATTATTAGAGTCATTAAATCATCCTCAATCAACAGTTTATTGGATCAAAAGTCATAATTATCATATAAAACCCTAGTTCTCCTATTTCTTCAAGAACACTATATAATTCCTTACAAATTTATAATTATCTACACATGGTTCATGATATTGTGGTTGCTAAAATTCCAGAAGTTAATCTACATGCAAAACCTACCAGATTATGAGTTCAATTCTTCAAATCCATTCAATTATCATTATTCAAGGCTAATCTTCAATTCTAACCTAACATGGATGATATATGAACTTCTTTATTGCAAGTTAAATCACTTGCCTGGTAATGAAGATTATGATCCTTTGAAGTAGATGTTATAGAAATTCTCCTCTCTTTCCGATCTATCTGATGGTGGTGACGGTGGTGCAAAAAGTCCAAAGATGGTGGTTCTCCTTTGGTAACTTCCTCCACTTCATCTCTAGTGGCCGTCTGTGAAACATGGTGATTAAAACCCTAAGGATCTAACCTATTGGCTGATAAAGCTTTCTAAATTTTGTGGGTTACTATTCACCAAAAATGGAAATGACTAATATACCCCCTCGAGTTGTCGGTTAGGCCTAAAAATGCCCCAGGACCCAAACTAAACCCCCGACTAGTATTTTTTGACTATCTCGACCCTTTCGAACACGTTGGCACACTCAAAATGCTCATATGGATGACATAAAAATAAAATACTTTTAAATCCATTAAATTGGGTCTTGGCACGACTGACACGCACGTCCCAATTAAATTACCGAAACTGCTATATTTTCAACTCACGATAATTTTAATAAATTCAATAATCACATAATACCATAATCACTTAGTAATATTCAACATTATCGTCATATTTAAATACTAACTCTCATCTCGCTAGATATTTAAATCCGAATTAATTTCCAATTAATTATCCCAAATTAATTTAATTAATCACATAATTAAAAGTAATTTTATTTAATTAATCTCATAATTAAAATCCATAAAAATAATTGGTATTACATTCTTTCCCCCTAATAACAAAATTTCGTCCCGAAATTCAGAAAAATAGACATACCTGAAAAAATTAGGTACCCTCTAGTACTCAAAACAAAATACAAAGAAATGCTCAATCACTACAGTCCTCACTTCACAACAAGCTCGTTGAAAAATCTTGACACTTTATCAGTTATAGCGTTACACCTCAATAATTGCATCTCACGCTGTGCTCTTACTAAACAACATTAGAATAAGAATAACCTACACATCATTGGCCGTATTATCTCAATATTATTGTGAGTTCGCACCTCACTTCGTATCAACTCCCGCGTTTATTTAAACACAATACTCCCCTCCTGGGAGCAACCATAAAACATCAGACTACCCTTGTCCATTTTTTGAATCTCTGTTCCTAGATTTATGACTTTTACACAAGGGAAAGCCACTTCAGATGGTTGGTGGGTAACTCATTATAGCCATCGGACTCCAACTTTTGACTAATCGAAAACTCGGATAATCCGCTCACCTCTAAGAATCTAGAGGGAGGATAGTAAGGTTTATCCACACAAACCGCAATAAACATCTTGTCCACTATAAATAGGTACGGGTGCTTTGTCACAACTTTCCTATTAGGTAATATCCTCTCCCTTACTAGAAATGAAATGATCGCAATGTATCCAAAATTACTTTCTTACAGTTCCACCTGTCGTCAGTCGCCTTGTGCCTATTCCTCGGGCCATAGGTGATCCAACTTTCTTAAAATGAAAATATTCCCACTACTTCCTTATACCCCATATCGAAGGTGGGTTTCGGGTATTTCATCCTCGTTCGGATTAATACTGGGTAGAACCTCATACCGGCACGGTCATTATCTAATAGTGTAAATTACCCACGAATATGACAATTTCTTTCCTTCTTGACAATCCGTTACACACATTGAAAGGAACTCGTTACTCATCTTTATGATTTTAACCCATCAAAGAAATTTACCATCTTGACTCTTTCGCTACTGAAATCGTGGCTCGACGCCAAGTTTCTCATTTATACCCTTACTCTAACCGATTTCTATCTATAAGTGGTTCTCGTGGGGACTAATAATTTTGTCCCGCTCAACACCGACTTCCACTTATAACTCCTCCCATTAAGTGGTATTTAATAACCCTCTTTTTCTTTCGGCATATACCAAAAGTTTTGGCTCGTGCACTATTCATCACGTTGTGCACATCTGGACTCTTTATACCTTATTGACATCCTCACTCTATTTACGCGTAATCCACCCACAACATTCGATTGGGTGGAACTCCACTCTAATTGTTCATAATATTTAAATATTTGTCTTCTCAAGGGATACCCCCTTTTTCTTTTTCTTTTTTGGCTTCCCACTGCCCTTCACCTAATCCTGAATGTGCTACTTTGATTGCACATGAATCTATAGATTGTCGTCCTTCTCACGATGCTTAATCCACTCTACCACTTCCATTTCATCACTTCCATTTCGTTATTTCCACAAGTAAGAATTTCACCCATCTATGTCTCTTCTTTCGGCGATCCTGACACCAGCAAACCGAGGTTTCCATACACCCTATACATCATGCAAACGGGTTTTAAACATCACATACGATTCATAAGTACTCCAAACTCTTTATTGTTCCTGCATTTGCAACGTGGCTACACCAATTTGGGTATTCTCAATCACCCCTGAATTTGAAATTCTAAATCCTCCTAAACATCATTTCATCCTTCAACCCACTAAAATAAAACAAATTATCAATACTTCATCACCACACAAATGGCTCTACTGGCCTTATATCATAATTTTTTCTTTAACTTCCCATTATAACTACATACTTCCTTAACGATCGAGGTACCCAAATCATGGACGAATGGCCAAACATATCCTTACTACCAACCTTATGCTAAGTTTCATGCGTGGGATGTCTCGCAAAGCGAAATCCAAATAAGAAATCCCCCTCCCGATACACTACTTCCTAGCATTGTCGGTCATCGGAATCCTTTAGGCCTTCAGTCCATAACATGTACCCCTATATTCCCATCTCTTGACAACCAAGTTACATCTCCTTTCACAAAATTCTT
Organism: Sambucus nigra; assembly: GCA_949130495.1. NCBI lineage: Eukaryota > Viridiplantae > Streptophyta > Magnoliopsida > Dipsacales > Adoxaceae > Sambucus > Sambucus nigra. The sequence goes on along the minus strand of OX422210.1, from coordinate 449,343,942 downwards.
AAACAGGGAACTTCTTTCGAAAGACACTATCTCTTAATATTGATGGTAATCACATTCCATAAACATCATGCTAATATAATCGGGTTCTCAAAATCCCATCCCCAGACATATAACTGTGAGTATTAACCTCCACGTCTCTAAAGGGTGATATAACAATGCACTCTTCTTATTACCACATCCTGAGCTTTAATTATAATAATCAGCTAAATCTTTCATCTGAATAGTAAACAAAATACACTCCGATTTATATCAATAAAGTACTTACACATATCGGGAACAAATATCCGAGACCATTATACTTTTCGAAGTCTCAATAATATATATATATATATATATATATATATATATATATATATATATATATATATATATATATATAATCGCAAGCCCGGCCCTCTTGCGGATGGGGCCTCGCCAGAACAAAACATTCTACACGAAGGTAGTAACCCCGATAGACTTGCAATATCCGCACACTATCAGTATAAGAATATTATAAAACCATAATTAGGATAATATCATACTCGTATAACACATCACTAAAACAAGAAATTTCAATAAAGTATATACAATTATCGATACACCCATTCATGCTTCGGGGATAACACGAAAGGTAACCCCACTATACCAGAGGAAATATTCACATAAATAATAACATTACCGAGATGCTCACTAAAGTCGTCTCTCATGCGAATATAGCAATCATAAAAATGTAGTAACTCGTTCCTGATACATACAACACACATCATCATCTGAGGATATAACTCATACTTCTATCTTGCCAATCACCCTGGTTGTTCAAATGGTTCATGGACTTAACACACCGATTCGTACTAAGCCAAAAATTTCAAAAACTATTACCCTTGCTAGGCACCATACCCTTATCCCTATACTTGTTTCGAGAAAAAATTTAACGCACGGGTTTTACTCCCCACAAAATACCTCTACACATACTCCACCTATCTCCTATCACACTGACCATGTTAAGGTTGTCCTTCTCTTGAACGTTGGTAGTCTCGACTCTAATGGCTACCTCTGTTGTTCCTTTAGCTTTGATGGCCCTAAGGAACACGTTATTGGCTTCGACAACTCTTATTGAAATCACCATCACTCGGTTAATAATTCAGTTATCCTAATCATTTAAACGGGTCCCCTGATGGGTCTCCCCCTTGTGGTGCTTCACCAACACCGTTTCCCCCAGTCTTACTCTATCTAAATTCTTCGATTCTTATAGCTCCCCACACAAGGAAGCGTTTACCTCCAGATTAAAAAAATGCGACATTATTACCATCTGCATTAACCGTCCAAACAGAATTTCTCAGAAGTGCTAACAATTCTTTTTGTATGTAATTTTCCCCCTTTAATATCCTCGTCTCCATTTCACCTACTTCATCCGGTGTAAGGTTCTCTAATTAATTAAATTTATTTTCACAAAGTGACCTCGATCTAACACTCTCATGTGAGTTCAGAACAACGTTTGCATCTTATCTTGAACATCTGATGAAGGAAAGTATGGCCAAACCATACGTATGCGCCTTTTCTTGATAAAACATTCCACTTCTAAGTGTGGTGGTTGCCTCTCTCCATTGTAACTCCGCTCTTACAAGCCAAGAAAATTTTATCCCAAATTTTCATTCCCGATTAGCCAGATTCCGACATATGCCCATGCCTTTGGATATTTTACCTTCGTTGGCTAACACACTCCATCTTCGCATTTCTAGTATTTCCACTTCTGGTTCTCTTAAATATTTCGTTTGGCTCTCTCCCATTCCAACCTTGCTGGGTGAGTCTAATTTGACCCCACTTTTTACTATAGTGGTTCCTGGAAGTCGTAAGTCACCCCTTAGCCGTCTTTACTATCCTGGCCTTCCGTGCCATAATATGGGTGACCTTAACTATGGTCATCATTCTCGAATATACCTTATAACCTCAACTACTCTTTTCCTCCTACAGTCCGCCCAACTCGCACGATATACTGCATTATTCGACACACGAACACTCCCGGACGCACATAAGATTCACTATCATATACGTTATAGAATGAGAACGAAATCTCACCAAAGAAATCAACAATCCTAAACATATGGTTCTACATCAAACAAAGCTACGTTGGAAGCATAATAAGCCGCACAGATCCAAAAGGACACTAGAAATTGATGCTTTGATACCACCAGTGACACCCCGTCTAATTAAATAACGGGTAGCTACTCCTTTATTAAATTAATACAGAATATCAAGTTGGTTCAGTTGTAGCATCACTGTCGAAAACATTTAATTTATTACTAGCCACCTAATATTTAAAAAGAGAGATGTCAAATTTTACTAATTAAATTAACAAATAACCAAGAATTAAATCATTACCCATAAATCGCATAAACAATCTCATATGAATAACCAACGAAATGAAATCAACTGATTCTGGAGTAAACACTCCAATAATAATAATTCCAAAGTAAATAAAGTCCCGATACAAGAGTCTGAATAATTAAACCAACATCTGAAATAAAACTGAAAGTCTGAGAATGCTATCTCCAAATAGAATTGGGCGACATGCCCTACCAGATGAGTTATCTTGAGTAGAATAAAATATAAAATGTGGAGGCGTCTAATAACAAGATCCTGTAACTTCCATAGCAGCTACAGCACGTCAATGTAATAAAACTCCTATGGTTGGCGTCCTTGTGGCTGGGCACCTAAAAATGTTTTTACAAAACAAAATAGATTTGGAGGAAAACGGGTCAGAGCCCGAGGTGAAAACAGTTTAAAACTTTAGCAAGTGTTTAAATTACAATTAAACAACACATATTATAAACATGTTGGTTGATTACTCTCACATGAGTTTCTCACCTTTTAACTAATGTGCACGCCTAACATATACCCTTAACCCATCCTAGTTACGCCGCTAGCTAACTAGTCTGCACCACTCCTACGTTCTCATTCTAACATAGTGTATCTACTCGTAGCACCCAAATAAAACATATTCATAACCCATATTCACATTCATTAAATTACTTATCTCAAGTGTTAATTAAATTCTCACATTCTTAGTCCATTACAATATCTTAGTTATTCACATCTAATAAGAAACGGTGAACCAGTCACAAGTATATATATAAATCACTCACAATACATATATACACATATATGGAACCCCTAGGCTAAGTTGCGATGAACGCATACTCTGCTATCAAATCCATATACATCACGTACGTAAGGATCACATGTTCCGAATCACTCAGGAACTGTCAGAATACAAATCACACATATTGGAGGCGAACATAGTTCACATACCCATGGGTCACGTACATACCTACGCTCCCATGGTCAGCTGACTTATCAACTCACAAATAAGTCATTCAGAGTCCTATGTCCTTAAGGTACCAGTCTAAATCCCCCCGAAGGCACACAAGGATAAGAGGGTCCTTTTCCAAAAAAACTAACCTCCTGTGATAGCAAGTATGGTAGGTATGTCATACACATAAGAAATCCATTCACTTGGAATTCACATAACCTTAGTAATCATATTTCAATATAGATTTTCACATTCTATTGTGACACCCCGCCTAATTAAATACCGGGCGATCACTCCTTTATTAAATTAAAATCAGTTGGTTCATTCTTAGCATCACTGTCGTAAAAATAAACTTTTCCAAATTAACACCCTAATTAATTAAGATAAGTGTCAAAACATTTTTTAACCTTTCTAACCAAATTGTATTTTTAAAGAAAAACTTATTTATTTAATTATTAACCACATTTTCAATAAGTAGGAATCATACAACAATTATCCTGGAACATAATCCAATTACTTTAAACATTCAACATCCAAAATCCCAACATTTAAAACTTAATGTAAAACATACATGCTAAATAAATCCCAAAGTAACAGTACTAGAAATAACTGAAATACAAATGTCCCAACAAAACAGATAAATATTGGAAAGGGCGACACATGCCCCAATAACTGAGAATCATAGGACTGGAATCAAGTAAATGAAATCTTCTAAGCAAGTGTCCTGCAACTCCCACCTAAGCTGTAGCACGTTCCTTCCAAGGGATCCTAAGCAAGATGCCCCTGTGGCTGGGCACCTGTAGTACATACATATATATACAAGAGAGAGAGAGAGAGAAACGGGTCAGAGCCCGATAGTGTATATGATTTAAAAATTGTTTAGCAAGTATTTAAATTGATACAGGCCAATGCAATAACATATTACTGATACACTCTCTTGAGAAATTCTCACCTCTCTTCTAATGTGCACACATATCGCACTAACCTTCCCAGTGGTCTATCTCATCATATATCACGCTATCCTTTCCCAATGGTTTAACTTATCTAAGGTTATTCGTAGGATTCAAAATTTAATGATTCAATTATTTGAAAAGAATATTTCAATTAATAACTTAAGTTCTCATTTTAACTTTATTAATCAATAAAGTTTTCCAGTGTCATATTATACTTTATCAAAACAGGTATTTACAATTTGAGTCATCAACCATGTCCTACATATCAAATCACAATAGGCAGTTCCAGATTTCAGAATTTCATATATATATTAACTACTCGTAAAATATATATATATCATAACAGCACCCCAAATAAAAACTAAAGTGCGGGAATACTCTACTATCCAAACCCCGTATCACTCATATTAAGGGGAATACAAATTCGGAATCACTCTCGAATTGTATTAACACATACACAAAGAATATTGAGGCGGAGCATAGATTCCAAGTCTCTAAGAGGATGGCACATACCTGCGTCTCTTAGGACCGTCTGAACTATCCATTCGATAGCATGTACCAAGGATATCTACCTCCTAGGGTACGAATCAATATCCCCCATAAGGCACACAGGATAAGACCGTCCCAGCGCGGTAACCTCGGGATAGCAAGTAGCGTGGGTATGATTTTCACACATAGATAGCATATGCATACACAATCATATAACTATACTAATATTACCATATCAATATTAGGTATATTCTCAAATCCCATAGTTACAACTTTTATCCATATTATCATATTTTAGTAAACACTTATAACGGTTCGTTTCTAACCTTGATTCGGTATTATTCCAACGTACCACACAACTCTCATGGCTTTATTCTCCAAATTATAAAATTCAGTAGGGATACACATTTGTCCCAAAGTAACTCTCTTACGTGTCTCTTTCTTTAAATCACAAATTCACCGACCCTTATGTAATTATCCCAAAATACAATATTTGCCCGACATCAAGGGTCCCAAAATTTATTCACATGTCCTACTGGTCTTCCCTATCTCCCAAAACATTTTATTAAGGATGCCCAAGAATTATTTCACAATAAATTGAACTTAACTAATTTAGAAAGGGAAATAGGAGTCTGCCAGGAGGGGTCGATCGATCGAGGTCTGGGGCTCGATCGAGCGAACCTTCGATCGATCGAAGCTCTGGGCTCGATCGATCGATCAAGCAGGTCTGCAAAATCTGCAGAATTGCAGTTACGGGATTCATCTTCTAACTTACACCAAATCCATATTTTACAATCCCAAAGTCTCAAAATTTGTACTACTAACATCCTAACATGATATCATACATTTCCTACGTAAAGCATGTCAATTTACGTCACTAAACATGGATTAATCATGCCATAATTCATTTAAATATTCAAGAACCCTAGAAATCTCTAAATCATGGTTCCAATCTGTTTTTCCAGAAATTTCTTCTTATAAACATCATAATTTCTTGGGTGAATTCCTCTACATGGAAAGGGTTTCCAGAATTATCATTTAAACCATAACTACATGCGATTCCTATCTCAAATCTTAGGTTTTCTTCCATAAAACTCACACTAATCATTCCTACACTAATATGAAAGATGCATCAACGAAATAAGCAAGATAAACACTTGCCTGGGATTTTTTTGGTGTTCTGATTTGCAGATGATTTTGGTGTGGTTGCGTAGCCCGTCGCGCGATCTACGCGTTGGTGGTGGTGGCGGTGCAAACGGATGGATTTTGGGCCTTGAATTTGCCTTGAGAGATCTCTCCTTCCTCTCCTATGGCCGTTCTTGTGTTTGTGATTTCTAACCCTAGCTGACTAACATAAATGGCTGATATAGATTACTGATTTTCGTGGGTTTAATTACCCATAAATGTGAAATGTCCAAAATTCCCTCCCGGGGTACCACTTAGGCCTAAAAACTCCCCGAGACCCAAACTAAACCCCCGGGTACCTATGAGTCACATACCCATGGGTCACACACATACCTACGCTCCCATGGTCAGCTGACTTATCAACTCACAAATAAGTCATTCACAATCCTATGTCCTTAATGTACCAGTCTAAATCCCCCTGAAGGAATATAAGGATAAGAGGTTCCTTTTCCAAAAAAACTAACCCCCCATGATAGCAAGTATGGTAGGTATGTCATACACCTAAGAAATCCATTCACTAGGCATTCACACAACCTTAGTAATCATATTTCAATATAGATTTTCACATTCTATCTAGTAAGTATCGTACATAGTAAGATTATCCCGAACATCATAAGTAATTATATATTTAACTTGATAACTTTCTCTCGTCGTATCAATTTGAGTACCTAAACCTACTCCAAAAGGTTACTAGGCCTCCTATTGGCTTCAAATGTTATCTCAGTAACTTAAAGCCCCTCCATTACTGTTCTTATCCTTACCTCAAAATTTATTCCTATTATAGTTTCAATTCGAACGATTTCTAACTGTACCTCACTCGATAGTCCCTCGTAAGCAATAGTATTCAAATCCCAAAGGTAATCCATTTTTCCGGGCTTCAACTAAGACCCTACTGACCATAACTAAGTACCCCAATATCATATTAATCACCCTAAGAATCATTATCGGCTTTGGGATTTTCCTTAAACCTCAAAAGGAAATAATTACCAAAAATCAGAAGAGGTCGATCGATCGAAGTAAAGGATTCGATCGATCGATCAGTCGATCGATCGACATTCTTCAGTCGATCGATCAATCTAACAGGTATTTGCCCAGAATTTTCTTTAACAGTTACGGGTTTCCTCATTTTACACCTCTAATTATTCATTTAAATGTCCAAAACTCTCAACCAAATATACTAATCATCATACCAAAATGTTTACATAATTTCTAACATTATTAGAGTCATTAAATCATCCTCAATCAACAGTTTCTTAGATCAAAAGTCATAATTATCATATAAAACCCTAGTTCTCCTATTTCTTCAAGAACACTATATAATTCTTTACAAATCTATAATTCTCTACACATGGATCATGATATTGTGGCTGCTAAAATCCCAGAAGTTGATCTACATGCAAAACCTACCCAGATTACGATTTCAATTCTTCAAATCCACTCAATTATCATTATTCAAGGTTAATCTTCAATTCTAACCTAACATGGAGGATATATGCACTAATTTATTGCAAGTTAAATCACTTGCCTGGTAATGAAGATTATGATCCTTTGAATTAGATGGTATAGAAATGCTCCTCTCTTTCATATCTATCTGATGGTGGTGACGGTGGTGCAAAAAGTCCAAAGATGGTGGTTCTCCCTTGGTAACTTCCTCAACTTCATCTCCAATGGCCGTCTGTGAAACTTGGTGATGGAACCCCTAAGGATCTAACCTATTGGCTGATAAATTTTTCTAAATTTCGTGGGTTACTATTCACCAAAAATGGAAATGACTAATATACCCCCTCGGGTTGCTGATTAGGCTTAAAAATGCCCCGGGACCCAAACTAAACTCCCGACTAGTGTTTTCTGACTATCTCGTCCCTTCCAAACACGTTGCTGCTCTCAAATAGCTCATATGTATGACATAAAAATAAAATACTTTTAAATCCATTAAATTGGGTCCTGACACGCGCGTCCCAACTAAATTATCAAAACTGCCGTATTTTCAACTCACGTCAATTTTAATAAATTCAATAATAACATATTACCATAATCAATCAGTAATATTCAACATTATCATCATATTGAAATACTAACTCTCGTCTCGCTAGATATTTAAATCCGAATTAATTTCCAATTAATTATCCCAAATTAATTTAATTAATCCCATAATTAAAAGCAGTTTTATTTAATTAATCTCATAATTAAAATCCATAAAAATCCGGGGTATTACAAAGTGTCCCTCCAACTCTCGCCTCCATTTATGATCCACCATTGGGTCTAATTCCCCTTAGAACGTGGGTGGATTAACTTTGTGCAAACTTTCCCTCATCTTGTCCAAAGTTTATACGGGAACTTCTTATTGTTTCCCTAATTGAGTTCTAGCTCTTTGGATTCTTATCTCAACTTCGGGCATTATGGCTTCATGAATGATTTCTTCGGCTCTCACAATAAACTGACCTTCATCGTTCTGTTCCACCAAACCCCTCATTGCATTATCCATCAAATATCTCCTAGCTTTTCCCCTCCTAGTGTTAACCATGCGAAAAGATAGGAAAGAAATGTGTATTAGACTCAAAGTTTAATAAGAGTACAAATTCATAAAGTGTATCAAAGAACGGTACGTAAAACACTAACATAGACCTATAAACCCCGAGAACTAGGACCATGATCACATACCAATCGTGACACCCCGTATATTTTTATTAATTAAATTGATCAAATTTGTTTATTAAAATTATACAGGTTGCCTAAATAATTAAATATCACCCTTAGCATGTAACAAGAACCAATGAATGAAGATAAATCAAGGTCAAGTACGATATGATAAATCCTCAAATACATATATATCATGAATAAGAGTTAATTACAGCATCAAATAAATTGATACACACATTTCTCTCCAATTAAATTTATCTTTTACAACTGAGTACAATTACGAAGAATAAAGTAAACCTCGCATCTCTCAAAATAAATGAATTGATCCAAAAATAGGTGCAACTCCTAGATCTACAAAGCTCAGTGATGAATGGAATGGAAGACAGAGTGATCGAATAAGAGAAGTATATCGGGTGCACAAGAACACCTACAATAATGTGATGAGTCAGTCCCACCGCAACAAGATAATAGTTATGCATTCGAGTGGTAAAACTATCAATCATAAAAGTAAATAATAAACTCTATAGTTAATAGATTAATTATTATCCATATAAATTTAGTATTTATACACATATTGGTACATCCTTCTATTTTTCAATATCAAGTATACCAAACCCATGTCTCAGAGTCGAATCGTGCAATATTATTTATTAATTCATAATAAGACTAGAGTGTGTACTCTAAAAAATCCAAACAATTTCTATTATTCCATTGATCATTATATTTTTCCTATATACATAAGGTCAATACGAATATGCTATCCATAAAGTCAAACACAATATTGCATTTACGTCTAAACCATTTAGAGTATTACTATTTTAATTACTATATTTCAAAACCCCAACATTTCCCATATAAGTAGATTTTACTAAGTAAAGGGTCACTTATAAAATTTATCATACAAGTCCTTAAATGTAACTATGCTACAAACTCCACTGGATCCGTGTGCACGGTATAAAACCTTAGCCGTGTGCACGCTACCATTCGTAGGGTAATAAGACTAACATTCTCACGGTCAAAACAATGTTCGTTCACATTATACATGGAAATCAAAGTCGCTTACAAACTTCTATGTACATCCCTTGTCCCATGCCTGAAATTTAAATAATTATTTTCTTCCTAAAATGGAGTTAGATGCCCCAATTACGGTCTAGGATAGTTGTTAGAGTCAATCTATACTTACTTATATCACTTTCTCATATATACTTATATCACTTTCTCAAATAAAAAACAAATTTCTAATTAACTCCAAATAAAATTTCAAAGTTTATTATAAACTTTATTTTTCACTAATAAAAAATTCAGTTTTCACTTAAATTTCTCAAAAAAAATCTGAAAATCCAATTTAACTCCCCAGAATTTCGATTTAACTAATATTTTTAATTAATTATGTAAGAGAAAGATTTTATAATTGCTCACAGCTAAGTTATTTTGGCGTATCCCATTACAAACCGAAATCACAAACCGAACACTATATCCTCATTTGCTCCCATGATCATTTGAAGATATGTTTCTGACCGAGAATTATTTTCAAAGTCCAAGCGATTGGAATCGTCACAAACATTTTCTTGTAGGTATATGGTTTTAGGGTTTTTACTGAAACTTATACAATTTTATTCTGGGATATTTTATTTTAAAATCGAGGATTTTTATAAAATAAAATTTTGAAAATACTTTTTGTTGTTTTTGTTCGATTGAATGAGATTGTCATCTTGTTGTAAGAATAAGACGTGGTTTTCGTTTGAACGAGGATTGATTTTGTTGGAACGAAATTTTGAAGTCGTTAGAAGAAACATCTAATGAGATTTAAACTAGATTTCGATGTTTAACATAATCAAAATCGTTGGAAGGTCGTTCGGATAACCTAGGCCTGTCATTCAAATGAGATTAGACCTCGTTAGAACAAAACTTTTTTTTGTGCTAACGAAGTCTTATTTTCATTCGAACAAGAATGCTGCCTTAAAAAATGTGGTTTTCTATAAAAAAAAATGGATTATTTTGGACTGTTTTGAATAATTCTTTTGGCGAAAATCAAGTGTTATACTTGCACTAAAGGTTTTCTTCCTTTTTTCTTCATAAAACAATTTTGTTTTCCAAATCATACATCTCTTAGTATGATTTGTTGAGTTTTGTCAAACCCAATTTCCATACACGACATCAAACCCTTATAGAGGTTAATTGTGGAGTTGAGACTCTACTGCTGAAAAAAGAAAGGGTTATGTAATCCTGAGGCTGATTGGTGGATACCTATGGAAGAGTTGCTTCCTATGGGTGGCACTGGAGTGCATCACTTTCTGTAAAATATTTGAAGACCCTGTGCATTATACTTAGTGGATCTCTAATTAGGCTGTAAGTCATCGAATATGTCAAAATCTTTTACAATGCTCAAATCTAAATTTTGCCCAAAAGGGATTTTTCCTCAATATTTCTTTTATTTTTTTGGTTTGATTGCTTAGTTTGGTATATTTAATTTGGACTCTATCCTTCATTCACACATAATTATAATCAAGATAAAATTTGGTTAAAAATTTGATCTTTGTGTGTGTAACCTAAGATACAAATAATTCCATATAGCCCTTCATTTTCAAATTGGTATCAGAAAAGGTTGCACTAATTTATTGTGTGAACTTTAAATTGGGTTCATATGAATAATTTGTATAATAGGGTCCCTACTTTTGATGGCTCAAATTATTCATATCGGAAAGCTAGAATGAGATATGCTTTAAAATGAATTGACGAAAGGGTTTGGCTTATTTGTGAAAGAGGGTTGACACCACCCACTGTGACTAACGACAATGTCAAAACTCATAAACCTATCACTGATTAGATACAGGATGATTTTAAGTGGAGTACTTTTATCTCCTGTGTCTTAAGTGCTTTTTCTAGAGCCGTCACCCCTGACGAGTTCTGTCACATCATGATGTGCACTACGTCTAAGGAATTATGGGATATCCTCCAGCTCACTCACAGGGGTACTAATGCTGTGAAAGCTTCTAAGCTCTAAAATCTTACCACATAGTTTAAAATTTTCACTATGCTAGAATATGAGATATTTGATGAGTCTTATGCACGATTATCTGATATTGTCAACTCTAGTTTTAACTTGGGTGAGAGAATTCATGAGATGCGGATTATGAAAAATATTTTGAGATCCCTTCCATCCCGCTTTATTTCTAAGTCACTATCCGGAATTCGTTAGTAATTTTAGATATGCTTAGGATAGAAGAAATCATAGAAGACCTTCAAACTCATGAAAATTATATGTTTCCCAAAACTGTTGAGCCAAAAGAAAAGGAAATTTCATTAAAAGTTCAATCTAAAAAGAAAGAGGATGTTTCTTCTGACTCCGAGTATGATTTTAATCTAGATGATCTTTCCCTTTTGGCAAAAAAAATCAAATAAAATCTCAAGCTTGAAAAGAAAATACTTCCAAAGAAAACAAAAGTTTTGAGAAAAATAAAAAAGTTTAAGTCGGGCTAGAAGAGTTTTGAAAAAGAGAGGAGAGTACCCTAAGAAAGATGAGGAAAATGCCATGAATGTAAGGGTAAATATCACAAATCAACGAGTGTGCTATAAGGTTAAATAGACATGGAAAGGGTAAAGTTTCCTTTAATGCCACTCTTAGTGATAGCGATGTCGAGTCGGTGGATTTTGGGGATGAATCACCGCATGGATGTAACTTCACCGTGACCATGGCTAGTCATATTGGTACTTCGAGTACATCTCACGCAGATAAGGTTGTTTCAAAATATGATAACCTCGACAGCGTGTCTAGTCATTCATGAGAGAGTGAGGGAGATGAAGTTTTGAGTAAGGGTGAAAGTGGCCTTTAACATGCTTACGCCAATCTCTACGTTGAGCCATTTAAATAAAAAGAAAAGGAAAATTTTGGCGCTTAGGGTATTGGCTTTAAAGAAGTAGTTAAAAGAGTCTAGAGAGAACGAGTCATTAATGAGAGCTTATTTAGGAAAGAGAGTTATTTTAGTGGATGGGGAAATGGTGACTTGATTAAAAAAAAGTGGCTAGTCTTATGAGATATGTTCAAACTTTATTAAAGACTCATGAAAAACTTAAATCCCTTGTATCCCAACTCGAGAAAGATATCGAATATGCCCAGAAGGTCAAGGTTAATATAGAGAATACATCTAAGAAAGTAGGAAAGATGTTCCTCGGTACCACTTTAGGTTTTAGGGAGAGTCAAGGAATAGGTTATGATGGTGAATCCACTTACCATGTCCTATCAAAGACGGTTCCTAAGTTTATGGTATATCCTTATGGGACTTAACCTAAGCCACAAAAGAAAGTTCAACATAAACAAGCGAACCAAGGTAGACCCAAACAAGTCTATCTTTTCACTTATTACAAACTTTGAGGTCACCTTAGGGTATTTATCTACAAGTTAGGGAGAACACAACATACATATACTCACGTGCACTACTATAGCGACTTTTCTAGTCTTTGAGAGCAAGGTAAGTTCTTAGTCGCGACTACTCAAAGCTTAATGGAATAATTGCAAACGATGTATATGCCTTTTGAGAATGCATCTAATGCTGCGACTAGAGCCAATAGCGATAAGGGCAAACAAAAGGTTACCTCCACTTGAGTACCAAAGCAAGACAATAATGCCCTTGTTGTTCACATTGCTCTCAAGGTTCAAGATACCTCACAATGGTATTTTAATAGTGGGATCTTTAGGCACGTGACTGGTGACAAGTCATTTTTTACCAACTTTGTGGATATCAAAGAAGTCAAAGTCACCTTTATATATCACAGTAGGTCTAGATTTTTAGGGAATGGTTGTGTTGAGATACCTAGATTTCCTAAGCAAGACAATGTGGTGTACGTCGAAGAGTTGAAAGAAAACTTAATTATCATTATCCAGATTTGTGATGCAAACTTTATAGTAAAGTTCGACCGATCTGAGTGTAATGTATATGATCAATACGATGAACTATTAATTCAAGGAGTGAAGACCAAAGATAATTTCTATGTGATCATTCCCAAGTCCTCCTTGTGTGCAACACTTCCACAGTCTCCTCTATAGATCTTTGGCAACAATGACTAGGTCATGTGAACTTTGAAGATCTTAAGAGATTAGTAAAAAAAGACCTAGTTTGTGTCTTACCATCTCTTGGGAAACCAACTTCCTCAGTTTGTAGTCCTTGCCAACAAGGAAAAAAATTCAAAGTCCCCATCGGAAGTTGAATATCATTACCACCTTTCTTGTGTTAGAGTTAAAACACATAAATCTTATTGGTCTTACATGTACGAAGAGCATTGGTGGTAAGAGATACATTCCCATGATATCAATGACTTTTCAATGTACTCTACCGTGGCTTTTCTTAGATAAAAGTATATATGTGGTTGAGTTCCTAATAGCCAAGTGTCGTGTCCTACAAAACTAACATTGTGTCACTATTAATCGGATGCGTAGTGATAACGACACTGAATTTAAAGAATCCTGAGTGGATATCTATTGTGATGAAATGGGAATCAAACATGAGTTTTCGTACTCCTTAACAAAATGGGATTGTTGAGAGGAAGAACCAGACGATTCAAGAGATGGCTAGATCCGTGCTTCTTGGGAGAAATGTGCCTAAACATTTTTGGGCAGAGGCGATTAATACCACATACCATACGATGAATTGGGTATATCTTAGTCTACACATGTTACACACGCCATATGAGTTATGGATATGGAAGAAACCCAACATATCATATTTTCGTGTATTTGGGAGTCCTTGCTACATTTTGAGAGATAGGGAGCACTTAGGAAAGTTCAACTCTTGAAGAGATGAGGGGATACTTATAGGTTATTCATCGTTGAGTATGTCTTATTGAGTGTTTAACCTTGCAATATCTAAGGTTACAGAGTCAATAAACATCATGATTAGAGATGATGAGCCATTGGCGTATGTCAATCCTGACCTCTAGTGTGAGAATGATGCACCCCTTGGTGATGTTCCCATCATTCCTCGTACCACTTCAATGAACCCCACTCTTGATTTTGAAGATCCACCCTCTTGGGTTCGAAATAGTCATGACCTTTCCACTATACTTGGTGATCCCACACTAGGTGTTAAGACTCTCACTCAATTGAGAACATTGTTAGATACTTTTACTACACCTCCTTAGTGGAGCCCAAGAATGTGAAATAAGAACTCAAGGATGAGCATTGGATATCTGCTATAAAATATGATTTTCTTTAGTTTTATAATAACAATATCTGGGAGTTAGTCCCCCGACGTAGCAGGACTAATGTGATTGGTACCAAGTGGATTTATAAGAATTAGTTGGATGATAATGGTACGATAGTTCACAATAAGGCTAGGTTAGTTTCTCAAGTCTACACATAGATTAAGGGTGTAGACTTTGATGATACACTCATATTGCTAGGCTTGATTCCATCCGCTGACTACTCTCTGTAGCATGTCATCTGTGCTTCAAGTTATATCAATGGATGTTAAGAGTGCGTTCCATAACGACATTCTAGAAGAAGAAGTTTACGTAGAACAACCAAAGGGGTTAGAAGACACAAAGCACATGTAACATGTCTTTTATCTTAAAAATACCTTGTATGGTCTAAAGCAAGCACCCCGTGCTTGGTACGAGAGGCTCGCTTCTTATGACTTTGCTCTTGACTTTAAGGGGCAGATAAGATGTTATTTATGAGGAGAGAGAGTGGTACTATATTGTTTGCCCAAGTCTATGTGGACGATATAGTATTTAGATTCACATGCTCCCAATATGCTCACACGTTTGAAGAAGAGATAAAGAGTGAATTTGAGACGAGCATGGTTAGTGAGCTTACGTTCTTCTTGGGTCTCAGGGTGCATTAACTTGAGGATGAGATATTCATATCTCAATCCAAATATGCTATGTACCTACTAAAGAAGTTTGGTTTAGACTCCGTTAAGCACTCACTCACCCCTATGAGTAAGTTGACTAATCTCAGCAAAGACACTTTACGCAAGGACGTAAAGCAAACCCTTTATAGGATCATGATAGGTAGTTTTATCTACTAGACTGCTAGTCATCTCGACATTGCCATTACATTGAATTTTATGTGCGTTACCAAGCATCCCCAAAAGAGTATCACTTTCTCGCTACCGATGGCCATTTTTCTGCCTATTCGGATGTCGATTGTGTCGGGGATGTTGATGGTTGTAGGAGAACCTCGGGTGGGTGCTTTTACTTTTTCAGTGCTCTTGTCTCTTGGTTGAGAAAGAAGAAAAACTCCATGTCTTTGTCCATAGTGGAGGACGGGTATATATCCATCGAGATTTGTTGTATACAACTCTTTTGGATGAAGAAAATATTAGATGATGATGAAATTACTCATGGCACAATGACTATTTCAAATGATAATACGAGTGTAATTAATATATCCCATAATCCAATCCAATATTACCCCACAAAGAACATTAGGATACGTGAGCATTTCATTCGTGGTCTTATTGAGGAGGTCATGTCCTTGCGATTTATGACCACCGAACGTCAATTAGCCGATATTTTCACGAAACCTTTAGATGCACTAAGATTCGATAATCTTAGGAAGTCTTTGGGTATTTGTTCCATTGATTGAGTTTGGGTATTTTATCTAGTATAAGATGATTCTCATGCTCATATCATCCGTTCCTATTGCTATATTGTATTTTTTCTTATTATATACGCTTTTATTTTTTTAAAATCTTGAAATTTTCAAAAATATTTTCTATTTTTCAAAAAATGTTTGAAAATTTTAGAAAATATTTTATATTTTGATAATTTTTTTTGAAAAAGATAAAAAGATTTTTGTATTTCATTTTTCACCGTATATGGGTATGCATTTAAGATATCAAATCACCCCTACATTTCATCCATTCATGTGACTTCTCATGGTGTTTTGAGACATGGC
This sequence comes from Sambucus nigra, assembly GCA_949130495.1. Taxonomy (NCBI): domain Eukaryota; kingdom Viridiplantae; phylum Streptophyta; class Magnoliopsida; order Dipsacales; family Adoxaceae; genus Sambucus; species Sambucus nigra. The sequence continues at coordinate 449,327,489 of OX422210.1, read as the reverse complement.
TTCAATTTTTAAGTGTGCTTAATAATACGTGGATGACATTTTGTTGTTCATTGATGATTACTCTCTTCATGCTAGACTCTTTATAACCTTATGCACATGTGCACATACTTTTTGAACATTGTATTTCTTGTCATATATCGAATATGGTGTTCTCATGTAACACCTCGCACTCTTAGGGATTATTAAATTACATTAATGGGTGTAAATTAGAGATTAAGGGAAATCCTGTGAATAGATATTTTGGGGTTTAAGAACATTTGATTATTACTGGTGTGTGTTTCATTTACTTTTAAGACTAATTAAATGAGTTGGATTATTTTAATTACATATCGCAGTTGGATAAAGCGACAAAGGATGATATTTTAATGGGAAAACCCGCATTGAGATGTGTTGGGTTTAATTAGTGGATTGCGATCAAGTACCTCGGATGGAGATTTCGAGTGCGCGGTTGGCCTAGAAATGGACGAGATAGTGAGAATATAGTATCCGGAGGTCGTAATTGAGTTTCGACAATTTTTGTATTAAAAGGAAGTCGCAATTGAGTAAACGAGTCATTTTTCGGTTTAAAGGGATAGAACCTTATTTCTACCTATATAAGTCACGAGAGAGGGAAAAAAAGAAAGGAAAAGGAGAGGAAAGAAAGAGGAGAGGAAAGGAAGAGAGAAAAGAGGAAGAAAAGGGAGGTTTCGGCCAAACTCCGCGGGATTTGACTCGAGGTCGCCGGATTTTATCCACGAGCCAAGTGTTTACTTGCGTTATTTCCTTTTCAGTATAAATATCATATTAAAATTTGGCAATAACAAATTAGATGATTTTGGGGTTGGGTTTTCGTGAATTAAAATGGGTTTTCGAAAGTTGAACGAGTAAACCCCGAATAATAACCAATATGAGAAACCTAGGATTTAATTAAAATTTATTGTTGGTTATGGGTTCTAGGATGTTTAGAAACCTTTTTCCTTTGGGTATATGTAGTTGATTTAGGTTGGAGTACATTAGGTGAGGAGACAAAAGCTTAGGAGAAGCTTTAATGGACGAAACAGCTTCTCAGAGAAGAAGTTGTCTGGAGCGATCGATCGACCGATGGCCCAGGGTCGATCGATCGATCCTTCAGGATTTTTGGCAATTTTGCCTAGGGTTAATTATATGGAATAAATTTAAATTTTAATTGATTCTAGTTTATTTAATTAAGGAAATAAAGATTCATTGAGGGAATTAATATCTAGCCATTTGAGGAAATTTATAGGGGCTAGGAGGGTGCTAAGATGTGTGGCACTAAAAGTACAATTTTGAGGAAAATAAATAGATTGAGGAATTAAAAGTTTAGGGCTCCTAAAATAGAGTGGGGACCTCTAAATAAATTTCGAAACGGTATGTAAAATTTTGGATCATGGAAAATGGGATCGATGACTTATTTATTCGAGGGTGTTTAAGAGGAGTAACACTCGAAGGAATATTTCGGCGGGCGATTATATGGAAATAATTGTGCGCGTAGATAATGAAATCTTATGCCGTCTATAATTGAGAAAATCCTATTAGGCGACTAGGATGGAATTTGGGCTATAGGTTAAAAATAAGTTGAGGGTATACTTATATAATGGTTATGAATTGGGATTTTTGGAGATTATATAAATCCCTAACATGGATCATGGTGCGAGGTATATTTATGTAAGGGAAGACTTGAATATCATTTTACGATTGGCAATTATAGCCCTGTATCCAGTTGAGGAGTGATAAATGTATGTATATATATATATATATATATATATATATATATATATATATATAGTATATATGGTATGATACGAATAAATATATATCTATGTGTGTTTGGTATATGTGTATTTAGAGGCTGATTCCACGGGCTTTCCTTTGGCGTAGGGTTGGAACAGCCAGTTATATATTTTTCTCTAGTGCGATCCAGGGAGGTTGCGAGATGTGGGTGAATCCCCTGGCTTGAGGAGCAGAGTGAGTATATCCCAAGGTCATCTCGTCATGCGTTAGAGTGCGATGTGTGTAATCCACTCGCAGGGGGAACATGACCGCCTCCACCGCTGTGTATATTTTACCATGACCATTGAGTAAGTCTAGCTTGGTACCGTGGTACAGTGAGTAAACTGGGATTTAGGATTAGCATTATGAGACTGCATCCTCGAGTTATAGCTCGGTGGGATGGTTATTATACTTATGTTTGTGATAGGTATAATCATATACTAGTTGCGTATAGTATATTATTTGTATATGAAAATCAGATATCATAAAGTAAACTTATGTAAATAAAGTGAAAAGCCTAATAAGGTGTATTTTCCACTCTCTGGTAGATTTATATCCGGATTTATATGAATATGAATCAGAAGTTCTAGTAAGAACTATATGTATATGTATATATGAGTCTTATATATGCGTCAGGTGCTCAGGGCCGAATGGATCTCGACGATCAACATTGCCAGGTAGTAGTGTATCAGGGGGTTCCTTGTTTGGATTTCTCTTCGCGAGACACCCAATGCACGAACATAGAGCAGTGTTGGGAATGGGGAGTAGTTTAGCCCTTAGTACTCGGGTTAACTAGGATCTTTAGAGATTGGGTGCAACGGATTAGTTTGGAAGGGTAGCTTAACTAGGTTGTTTGTTAGGTATGCGATAGGTGTGCACTATTAAAAGAGGGGTGAGGGTATCTCATGGGAGTGCGATACCAAATTTAAATATGAGGTAAAACATAATTTAAAATATAGCATTTATGCACTTGTAAAATATTTTCACAAATCGGGCTCTGACCCCTTTATCTCTTTTTCCCCTCTCTTGCTATATATTATATATATATAGGTGTCCAGACAAAGGGACGACTGAGGATGATTCCTTCGAGTCAAACTCTTGCGGCAGTAGCTGTGGATGCATGCAGGTTTCTTATAGACGCTTCCATTCTTAAGATCTAGATAGGAGGTACTAGAGACTTTCGGGCTGAATACCCAATTGTATTTATTTATTCTTTTAGTGCCTTTTGGTGCGTCCATTGATTTGATTGTATTACTTTAGATCGAGTCTTCGGTTATTTTTATTTCTTTTCAGTTACATTTATATAAACTGTGTGATGGCTTTACTTTGTTGGTTTGATTAAAAAGATTAGTTAAATAAAATTTTGACGCCGGCCTAATAGGTTAATAGTAATTAATTTTCTTTTCGATAGTGATGCTAAGAACGAACCGTGTGCAACTCCTATTTTAATTTGGTATAGGAGTAATCCCCTGGTATTTTATTAGGCGGGGTGTCATAGATGGTATCAGAGCATCAGGTTCTAGTGTCCTTAGGAATCTGTGCGGACGTACTCCGCTTCCAGCGTTGTTCTCGGTTTGATATAGATCCTTATGATTAGGATCGTTGATTCCTCTCGTGACATTTCGTTCTCCTTCTATTACATAATATTATAGTAAATATTTTGTACGCTCATTTGATACATGTGTGCTGATTGAGGAAGAGTGACCAAGAAAGGCCGTGATGAGGGCAGCAGGAGGTGGGGCTTTGTTGGAGCAGTTAGTCTAAGTCAGAGACCAGGACCACCGTAGGGGTCACTCTCCTTGTGGAAATTACTAAGGATTGTTGCAACGAATACCAAGGTATAGTAGTTATAATTATCCAAGTACCGTTGTAGTAGGAAGTGGTGTTAAAGTTGAACTACCCTGTGAGGTTGAGTTGGAAAAAGGTTCGAAAGGTCTTCGATAAGGACCATACCTTGAAGTTAAGTTATGCAGAGTAAGTGTAATGTGATTCAGTGGGAATAGAAGGCTTGGAAGCTTTGTCTTAGGGCAGGGTGTGTAAATACCCGTATGTTAAAATTTGAAAAAAAAATTCACTCGTAGGAACAATATTGAAATGGTGGGAACGGTAATCACCATATTCGGGGGAGCTGGATGTTTTTTCCCTAAAGGGATCTTACGAATAGTTTTTAACCGTGAGCTCCCCTAATTTAGCAAGAATAGAAAGAATGAAGTTCTTAACTATTCACCTAAGGATCGGTTATAGGCCGATGGTGAATAGAGAGAGTTATGGATAGGTGAATTTCGTACGGAATCAAGGTAAGTACAATGAAGAGAGAGTCCTTCAGAGGAATGATAGGCTCACTAGATAAATGTTTCTAACACTTATGGAAAATTGGTATCCATGGAACGCCATCGGTGGACATCCACCAGGGGAATTTATTGAACCAGGGTTGCTGAGGTCGGTGGTGGAGTTTCCTTTTAATGAAGAAGTTAAGGGGACTATGAAGACGATTGTCAGGATCGAGGCTATAGAGTCCAAGATGCTGATAACTTTAACATGGTCAGGGTTTCCATTGACTAAGAATGAAGTAATGTAAAGTGTATAACTACACGCTTTGATCTTGCCCGGTAGGAGTGAACGAAAAAGAATAGGGTGCCAAGGGGGACATTGATTAAAGTAGTTTTTTATTCACTTAGGGCAAGTAAACCATGTCCAGGAACCAATGGGAATAGCCAGGGTTATTCGTAAGAATGTCGTTATAAGTTTCACCTCGGTCGAAGGAGGTATACGTTGTGTGACAAGATTGAGTCACGGTATTTTATTAGCTCTAGATTCGTGTGTAACTCGGGTTTACTAGTAGTAAAGATAACATTATATAGTATATGTCTATATATCTTTTCGCAATAGCGGGGTTCTATTTTGAATTTATATTTGGTTTGCATTGCTCGTCTATATGTGTTAAACGAATATGATATTATTTTAAGTAATATGCTCTTCGTTGTTTGGAGAGATAGCAGGCTATTGATTGCAAGGCTATCATGTCCGCGGTTCCAGGGTGGAACAAGTTGTAGTTGTGATATCTCACCTGGATACAAGTTGAACTATCCTTTAGTATTTGTTTATATGGAACCTCTATGAATAGATATTCCATTTTCTCAATTTTAGAGTGGCGACATTATAGGCATGATTTAAGGTACACAAGATTTAGTACTGAGATATGAGTTTAAGCTCATGGTTGTTGGCGTTAAGGACTTGGTGTTAGTACAAGTGCTTAGTGGTGTGGCTCCTAAAAGGAAATAAGAGTTATGACCATATTTTGTAGATAGGTGGGATGGGATTATCTCGGTGGAATATCTAAAACTAACGGACCTCCATGACCGACAAAGATAAGAAGTAGCGTATAGGAGGGGTTCCTTGTTTGTATTTCGCTTGCGAGATGCTCCACGCACGAACCTTAACGACGTCGGGAGTGGATATATGTTATGAGATGCAAGGATAATGGTTTTGATGATAAGTTACCTAGTTTAGAGAAAACACTATGGACAGAGAACCGTGTGATAATTGTATGCGTACAGAGATGGTAGTGCTATGGAAAAGCATTGAAATGTTTTTCTCACCGCAAGTATGTGTGTGAGGCTGGGTAAAAGAAATTGATTTAAGTTTTTGGTATCCAAGCTTAGCTGGGAAGGCAAATTCTGGAGGAAATATGTTTTGGGTAAAATGTTCGTAATATCTTTGCAGAGAGTAGGCGCCCAATTTAGTTAGACTCTCCATTTCGCTAAGATAGAAGGTTTTAGTGGTAAAAGAGTGTTAGTAGGTTAGTGAGGTAGCACTTAGGATGTCCCATCGGTGTGCCTTAGTCCGTTATATGTCAATGACCGACGACGGGAGGGATTAGTGTAACAGGAGGGTTCCTTGTCTGGATTTCTCTTTGCGAGACGTCCCACGCTTGAAACCAAGCAAATGTCAGGAGTTGAGAAAGGTCTTGGTCACTAGGGACACAATTTAGGTTAGAACTCTTTACGTGGGTAAGAAAACACTTAGATCATAGGATTATTAGGGAGTAAGTTCAACAGAGTTAGTGGCACCGATATAGGAAGATTGTTGTGAGTTAACCATGAAAAGATTGGTTGGTTAACCTTGAGAAGGATGGGATTTCCAATTATAGAAAGAATGGAATTTTGGTGGGTGGGAAGACCCATGTATGAGTATTACGCCGAGGAAAAAAATGGCACATTGTTTAGAAAGAGTGTAACCGAGGTAATTTTATAGCATGCGGAGATTTAGAGAAGCTTATGTTGAAGCTAGTACGTTTGAACGCACGCCTTGAGATAGGTGGAATATGGTAGGAGACCATTGTATTAGCACATTTTGAATTTTGTGTACTAAGATGTAGTGTAATAAGTGATCCTAGGTTGGTGGTGCAGGTTATATCCGAATTTCGAGGGCGAAATTCCGTTGTAAGGGGGGAAGTATGTAACACCCCACACTTTTAGGGATTATTAAATTACATTAGTGGGTGTAAATTGGAGACTAAGGGAAATCTCGTGAATAGAAATTTAGGGGTTCATGAACATTTGATTATTACTGGTGTGTGTTTCATTTACTTTTAAGACTAAGTAACTGAGTTTGATTATTTTAATTACATGTCGCAGTTGGATAAACCGACAAAGGATGATATTTTAATGGAAAAACCCGCATTGAGATCTATTGGGTTTAATTAGTGGATTGCGGTCAAGTACCTTGGATGGAGATTTCAAGTACACGGTTGGCCTTGTAATTGTCGAGATAGTCAGAAGAGAGTATCCGGAGGTCGTAATTGAGTTTTGGGAATTTTTGGATTAAAAGGAACTCGCAATTGAGTAAACGAGTCATTTTTGGGTTTAAAGGGATAAACCCTTATTTCTCCCTATATAAGGCACGAGAGAGGGAAAGAAAGAAATGAAAAAGAGAGAAAATAAAGATGGGAGTAAAGGAAGAGAGAAAGAGGAAGAAAAGGGAGGTTCCGGCCAAACTCTGCGGGATTTGACTCGAGGTCGTCGAATTTTATCCACGAGGCAAGTGTTTACTTGCTTTATTTCCTTTTGAGCATAAATCTCATATTAAAATTTAGAAATAACAAATTAGATGATCTTGGGGTTGGGTTTTCGTGAATCAAAATTGGTTTTCGGAAGTTTAACGAGTAATGCCCGAATAATAATCAATCTGAGAAACCTACAATTTAATTAAAATTTATTGTCTGTTATGGGTTCTAGGGTGTTTAGAACCCTTCTCACTTTGGTATATGTATTTGATTGAGTTTGGAGGAAATTAGGTGAGGAGACAAAAGCTTAGGATAAGATTTAATGGCCGTAACAGCTTCACAGAGAAGAAGTTGTCTGGAGCGATCAATCGATCGATGGCCCAGGGTCGATCGATCCATCCTTCAGGATTTTTAGCAATTTTGCCTTAGGTTAGTTATATGGAATAAATTTCAATTTTAATTGACTCTAGTTTATTTAATTAATGAAATAAAGATTCATTGAGGGAATTAATATCTAGCCATTTAAGGAAATTTATAGGGGCTACGAGGGTGATAAGATGTGTGGCACTAAAAGTCCAATTTTGAGGAAAATAAATAGATTGAGGAATTAAATGTTTAGGGCTCCTAAAATAGAGTGGGGAACTCTAAATAAATTTGGGAATGATATGTAAACTTTGGGTTCATGGCAAATGGGATCCATGACTTATTTAATCGAGGGTGTTTAAGATGAGTAACACTCTAAGGAATATTTCGGCGGGCGATTATATGTAAAAAAATGTGCGCATAGATAATGCAATCTTATGTCGATGATAATTGAGAAAATCCTATGAGGCGACTAGGATGCAATTTGGGTTATAGGTTAAAGATAAGTTGAGGGTATACTTATATAATGGTTATGAATTGGGATTTTTGGAGAGTATATAAATCCCTAACAGAGATCAAGGTGCGAGGTATATTTATGTAAGGGAATACTTAAATATCATTTTTCGATTGGCAATTATAGCCTTGTATCCAGTTGAGGAGTGATATATGTGTGTATATATATATATATATATATATATATATATATATATATATATATATATATATATAAGATGTGAATATAGTATGTATGGTATGATATGAATACATATATATCTATGTGTGTTTGGTATATGTGTATTTAGAGGCTGATTCCATAGGCTTTCCTTTAGCGTAGGGTTGGAACAGCCAGTTATATATTTTTCTCTAGTGCGATCCAGGGAGGTTGCACGATGTAGGTGAATCCCCTGGCTTGAGGAGCAGGGTGAGTATATCCCCAGGTCATCTCGTCCCTCCTTCGAGTGCGATGTGTGTACTCCACTCACAGGGGGAACATGACCGCGTCCACCGTTGTGTATACTTTACCATGACCATTAAGTAAGTCTGGATTGGTACTGAGGTGCAGTGAGTAAACCCGTATTTGGAATAGGCACTATGAGATTGCATCCTCGAGTTATAACTCAGTGGGATGGTTATTATACTTATGTTGTGATAGGTATAATCATATACTAGTTGCGTATAGTATATTGTTTGTGTATGAAAATGAGATACCATATAGTAAACTTATGTGTATAAAGTGAAAAGCCAAATAAGGTGTATTTTGCCCTTTTCGGTAGATTTATATCCGAATTTATATGAATATGAATCAGAAGTTATAGTAAGAAATATATGTATATGTATATGTATATGTATATGTATATGTATATATGAGTCTTATATACACGTCATGTGCTGAGGGCCGAATGGATCTCGACGATCAACATTGACAGGTAGTAGTGTATCGGGGGGTTCCTTGTTTGGATTTTGCTTCGCGAGACACCTCACGTACGAACATAGAGCAGTGTTGGGAATGGGGAGAAGTTTATCCCTTAGTACTCAGGTTAACTAGGATCTTTAGAGATTGGGTGTAACGAATTAGTTAGGCAGGGTAGCTTAACTAGGTTGTTTGTTAGGTATGCGATAGGTGTGCACTATTAGAAGAGGGGTGAAGGTATCTCATGGGAGTGCGATACCAAATTTAAATATGAGGTAAAACATAATTTAAAAATATTTCATTTATACACTTGCAAAATATTTTCACAAATCGGGCTCTGACTTGTTTATCTATTTTTTCCCTCTCAAGCCCAATTGTATTTATTTATTCTTTTACCGCCTTTTGGTGCTGCCTTTGATTTAATTGTATTACTTTTAACCGAGTGTTCGGTTATTTTTATTTCTTTTCAATTTCATTTATATAAATTGTGTGATGGCTTTACTTTGTTGGTTTGATTAAAAAGACTAGTTAAATAAAATTTTGACGCCAGCCTAATAGGTTAATAGTAATTAATTTGGTTTTCGACAGTAATGCTAAGAATTAAACATTTGCGACTCCTGTTTTAATTTGGTACAGGAGTGATCACCCCGAATTTTATTAGGCGGGTGTCATAGATGGTATCAGAGCATCAGGTTCTAGTGTACTTAGGAATCTGTGCGGACGTACTACGCTTCTAGCGTTTCTCTCAGTATGATATAGAGCCTTAGGATTAGGATCGTTGATTCCTTTTGTGAGATTTCGTTCTCCTGCTATTACATAAGATTAGAGTAAATATTTTGCACGCTTGTTTGAGACTCGTGTGCTGGTTGAGGAAGGGCGACCAAGGAAGGTTGTGATGAGGGCGGTAGAAGGCAGGGCTTAGTTGGACCAGTTAGTTGAAGTCGGAGACTAGGACCGTAGTAGGGGTCACTCTCCTTGTGGAAATTACTAAGGATTATTGCAACGACTACCAAGGTATAGTAGTTATAATTATCCAAGTACCGTTGTAGTAGGAAGTGGTGCTAAAGTTGAACTACCCGATGAGTTTGAGTTGGAAAAAGGTTCAAAAGGTCTTCGATAAGGACCATACCTTGAAGTTAGGTTATGCGGAGTAAGTGTAATTTGATTCAGTGGGAATAGAAGGCTCGGAAGCTTTGGCTTAAAGCAGAATGTGGAAATACCCATATGTGAAAATTTGAAGAAAAAATTTCACTCGTAGGAACAATATTGAAATGGTGGGAACGGTAATCACCATATTCGGGGGAGCATGATGATTTACCTCGAAAGGGATCTTACGGGTAGTTTTTAACGGTGAGCTCCCCTAATTTAGCGAGAATAGAAAAGAATGCAGTTCTGAACTAATCACTTATGGACCATTCAGAGGTCGACGGTGAATAAAGAGATTTATGGATAGGTGAGTTTCGTACTGAATCAAGGTAAGTACAATGAAGAGAGAGTCCTTCAGAGGAACGATAGGCTCACTAGAGAAGTGTTGCTAACACTTATAGAAAATTGGAATCCATGGAATGCCATCGGTGGACATCCACTCGTGGAATTTATTGAACGAGGGTTGTTGAGGTCGGTGGTGGAGTTTCCTTTTAACGAAAAATTTAAGGGGACTGTGAAGACAATTGTCAAGATCGAGGCTATAGAGTCCAAGATTCTGATAACTTTAACATGGTTGGGGTGGCCAGAGACGAAGAATGTTGTAATGTAAAGTGTATAACTACACGCTTTGATCTTGCCCGGTTGGAGTTAAAGGACAAGAACAGGGTGCCAAGGGGGATCATCGATTAATGTATTTTTTGATTCAGTTAGGGAAAGTACACCATATCCGGGAACCAATGGGAATAGCCAGGGTTATTGGCAAGAATGGAAGGAGGTATACATTGTGTGACAAGATTGAGTCACAGTATTTTATTAGCTTTAGATTCATGTGTGACTCGGGTTTACTAGTAGTATCGATAACATTATATAGTATATGTCTATATGTCTTTCCGCAATAGCGGGGTTCTACTTTGAATTTATATTTAGTTTGCATTGCTCATTCTGTATGTGTTATACGAATATGAAATTATTTTTTAGTAATATGCTCTTCGTTGTTTAGAGCGATAACAGGCTATTGCTTGCAAGGCTATCATGTCCGCGGTTCCGGGGTGGAACAAGTTTTAGTTGCGACATCTCACCTGTATATTAGTTGAGCTCGCCTTTCATATATGTTTAGATGGAACCTCGATGAGTAGATGTTCAATTTTCTCAATTTTAGAGTGGACACCTTATAGGCATGATTTAAGGTACAAAGGATTTAGTACTGAGCTATGAGTTTATGCTCATGGTTGTTGGCACTAAGGACTTGGTATCAGTACAAGCGCTTAGTGGTGTGGCTCCTAGAAGGAAATTGAAGTTCTGACCACATTTTGTAGATAGGTGGGATAGTCCCGGTGGCATACCTGAAACTAACGGACCTCCACGACCAACAAAGATAAGAAGTAGTGTATAAGAGGGGTTCCTTGTTTGTATTTCTCTTGCGAGACGCTCCCTGCACGAACCTTAATGACATCAGGAGTGGAGAGATGTTATGAGATGCAAGGATAATGGTTTTAATGATAAGTTACCTAGTGTAGAGAAAACACTATGGACTAAGAGTCGTGTGATGATTGTATGCATATAGAGATGGAAGTGCTATGGAAAAGAACTGAAATATTTTTCTCACCATAAGTATGTGTGTGAGGCTAGGTAAAAGAAATTGATTTAAGTTTCTGGTATCCAAGCCTAGCTGAGAAGGAAAATTCTGGAGGAAATATGTTTTGGGTAAAATGTTCGTAATATCTTTGCAGAGAGTAGGCGCCAAGTTTCGTTAGACTCTCCATTTAGCTAAGATAAAAGGTTTTAGTGGTAGAAAAGTGTTAGTAGGTTAGTGAGGTAGCACTTAGGATGTCCCGTTGGTGTGCCTTAGGCTTTCATATCTCAATGATCGACAACGCGAGGGGGTAGTGTAACGGGAGGGTTCCTTATCTGGATTTCGCTTTCGAGACGTCCCACGCATGAAACCAAGCAAATGTCGGGAGTTGAGAAAGGTCTTGGTCACTAGGGACACAATTTAGGTTGGTACTCTTTACGTGGGTAGGAAAACACTTAGATCGTAGGATTATTAGGGATTAAGTTCAACATCGTTAATGGCGCCGATACAGGAAGGTTGTTGTGAGTTAACCATGAAAAGATTGGTTGGTGAACCTTGAGAAGGATGGGATTTCCAAGTATAGAATGAATGGAATTTTAGCGGGTTGGGAAGACCCATGTATTAGTACTACGCCAAGGAAAAAAAAAGGCCCATTGTTTAAAGAGAGTGTACGTATCGGACGTTTATAATGGTTGTAAAGATAGGCACGGGTCCAAAAAGGTGTATGGGCACCTTGGTAGATTGGTTTTACATACCGCCTGAAATAGAAAGGGTGTAGTATATAAAGTCTAAGATGATGCCGGGAGGAAGTCATAATGAATTTGGAGTGTGTTGGATGGAATGTCGTAAGAGGTACGTGATAATCCAAGTGTATGGGGCAATAAGCGGTAGCATGCCTAAGATAATCGATGAGACTGATGGGAATTGTTAAGCACTAGAGTAGTCTCTTTTTGCAGGAAATCAGATGTCCCGATGTGAATGGGCGGACGCTTAGAGTGGCGGATCTTCGATGGGATCGTTAAGTTAGAGAAGTGGGTGTAGTCTCATTTTAATTACATGTGGCTATAGAAGCACTAAGTATAATGTGATGGTAGAGTCAAACTTACGACCGAGGTAATTTTGTAGCATGCGTAGATTTAGATAAGCTTGTGTTGAAGCTAGTACATTTGAACGTACGCCTTGAGATAGGTGGAATATGGTAGGAGACCATTGTATTCGCACCTTTTGACTTTTGTGTACTAAGATGTAGTGTTATTAGCGATCCTTGGTTAGTGGTGCAGGTTATATCCGAATTTCGAGGGCGAAATTCCATTGTAAGGGGGGAAGTATGTAACACCCCACACTTTTAGGGATTATTAAATTACATTAGTGGGTGTAAATTGGAGATTAAGGGAAATCATGTGAATAGAAATTTGGGGGTTTATGAACATTTGATTATTACTGGGGTGTGTTTCATTTACTTTTAAGACTAAGTAAATGAGTTGGATTATTTTAATTACATGTCGCAGTTGGATAAAGCGACAAAGGATGATATTTTAATGGGAAAACCCACATTGAGATCTATTGGGTTTAATTAGTGAATTGTGGTCAAGTACCTCGGATGGAGATTTTTAGTGTGCGGTTGGCCTCGGAATGGCTGAGATAGTGAGAATAGAGTATCCGGAGGTCGTAATTGAGTTCCAGGAATTTTTGGATTAAAAGGAACTCGCAATTGAGTAAACGAGTCATTTTTGGGTTTAAAGGGATAAACCCTTATTTCTCCCTATATAAGGCACGAGAGAGGGAAAGAAAGAAATGAAAAAGAGAGAAAATAAAGAGGAGAGGAAAGGAAGAGAGAAAAGACGAAGAAAAGGGAGGTTCCGCCCAAACTCTGCGGGATTCGACTCGAGGTCGTCGAATTTTATCCACGAGGCAAGTGTTAACTTGCTTTATTTCCTTTTGAGCATAAATCTCATATTAAAATATATAAATAATAGATTAGATGATCTTGGGGTTGGGTTTTCGTGAATCAAAATGGGTTTTCAGAAGTTGAACAAGTAAAGCCCGAATAATAACTAATTTGAGAAACCTAGGATTTAATTAAAATTTATTGTTGGTTATGGGTTCTAGGGCGTTTAGAACCCTTTTCATTTCGGTATATGTAGTTGATTGAGGTTGGCGGAAATTAGGTGAGGAGACAAAATCGTGGGAGAAGCTTTAATGGCCGCAACAACTTCATGGAGAAGAAGCTATCTGGAGGAATCGATCGATCGATGGCCCAGGGTCGATCGATCCATCCTTCAGGATATTTGGCAATTTTGCCTTGGGTTAGTTATATGGAATAAATTTCAATTTTAATTGACTCTAGTTTATTTAATTAAGGAAATAAAGATTCATTGAGGGAATTAATATCTAGCCATTTGAGGAAATTTATAGGGGCTAGGAGGGTGCTAAGATGTGCAGCACTAAAAGTACAATTTTGAGGAAAATAAATAGATTGAGGAATTAAATGTTTAGGGATCCTAAAATAGAGTGGGAACCTCTAAATAAATTTCATAACGGTATGTAAACTTTAGGTTCATGGAAAATGGGATCTATGACTTATTTAATCGAGGGTGTTTAAGATTATATGGAAAAAATTGTGCGCGTAGATAATGCAATCTTATGCCGACTATAATATAGAAAATCATATGAGGCGACTAGGATGGAATTTGGGTTATAGGTTAAAGATAAGTTGAGGGTATACTTATATAATGCTTATGAATTGGGATTTTTGGAGAGTATATAAATCCCTAATAGATATCAAGGTGCGAGGTATATATATGTAAGGGAATACTTAAATATCATTTTACGATTGGCAATTATAGCCCTGCATCTAGTTGAGGAGTGATAAATGTATATATATATATATATATATATATATATATATATGATGTGAATATAGTATTTATGGTATGATACGAATACATATATATCTATGTGATTTTGGTATATGTGTATTTAGAGGCTGATTCCACGGGCTTTCCTTTGGCGTAGGGTTGGAACAGCCAATTATATAATTTTCTCTAGTGCGATCCAGGGAGGTTGCGCGATGTGGGTGAATCCCCTGGCTTGAGGAGCAGGGTGAGTATAGCCCCAGGTCATCTCGTCCCGCATTCGAGTGCGATGTGTGTACTCCACTCGCAGGGGGAACATGACCGCCTCCACCGTTGTGTATATTTTACCCTGACGATTTAGTAAGTCTGGATTGGTACTGAGGTACAGTGAGTATACCCGTATTTGGAATCGGCTCTATGAGATTGCATCCTCGAGTTATAGCTCGGTGGGATGGTTATTATACTTATGTTTGTGATAGGTATAATCATATACTAGTTGCGTATAGTATATTGTTTGTATATGAAAATGAGATATCATATAGTAAACTTATGTGTATAAAGTGAAAAGCCAAATAAGGTGTATTTTCCCCTTTTCGGTTTATATCCGGATTTATATGAATATGAATCAGAAGTTCTAGTAAGAACTATATGTATATGTATATGTATATATGAGTCTTATATACGCATCATGTGCTGAGGGCCTAATGGATCTCGACGATCAACATTGACAGGTAGTAGTGTATCGGGGGTTTCCTTGTTTGGATTTTGCTTCGCGAGACACCCCACGTACGAACATAAAGCAGTGTTGGGCATGGGGAGAAGTTTATCCCTTAGTACTCAGGTTAACTAGGATCTTTAGAGATTGGGTGCAACGAATTAGTTAGGCATGGTAGCTTAACTAGGTTGTTTGTTAGGTATGCGATAGGTGTGCACTATTAGAAGAGGGGTGAGGGGTATCTCATGGGAGTGCGATACCAAATTTAAATATGAGGTAAAGCAAAATTTAAAAATATAACATTTATGCACTTGTAAAATATTTTCACAAATCGGGCTCTGGCCCGTTTATCTCTTTTTCCCCTCTCTTGCTATATATATAGGGACGCCTGGATGATGATTGCTTCGAGTCAGACGCTTGCTGTAGCAGCTGTGGATGCAAGCAGGTTTCTTGTAGACGCTTCCATCCTTGAGATCTAGATAGGAGGTACTAGAAACTTTCGGGCTGAAAGCCCAATTGTATTTATTTATTTATTCTTTTATCACCTTTTGGTGCGGCCTTTTATTCGATTGTATTACTTTAAACCGAGTGTTCGGTAACTGTGTGATGGCTTTACTTTGTTGGTTTGATTTAAAAGACAAGTTAAATAAAATTTTGACGCCGGCCTAATAGGTTAATAGTAATTAATTTGGTTTTCGACAGTGATGCTAAGAATGAACCATGTGCAACTCCTATTTTAATTTGGTAAAGGAGTGATCGCCCGGTATTTTATTAGGCGGGGTGTCACAGCTGGTATCAGATCATCAGGTTCTATTGTCCTTAGCAATCTGTACGGACGTACTACGCTTTCAGCGTTGCTCTCGGTTTGATATAGAGCCTTAAGATTAGGATCGTTGATTCCTCTCGTGTGATTTTGTTCTCCTGCTATTATATAAGATTATATTAAATCTTTTGCACACTTGTTTGAGACTCGTGTGCTGGTTGAGGAAGGGCAACCAAGGAAGGTCGTGATGAGGGCAGCAGGAGGCGGGGCTTAGTTTGAGCAGTTAGTTGAAGTCGGAGACTAGGACAGCAGTAGGGGTCAGTCTCCTTGTGTAAATTTTCACAACGGACTCTCTTGAAAAGATTAAATAGTTTGGAGTTATTGATTTAAGAAGCATTTAAATTCATGGCATGTTGCATAAGTCGAGTCAATTTCAATTAAGTTCAATAATTTTACACCTAAGTTTGAAATTGACTTCTTTCTTTAGAATTATATCATTGACTTCGTGTGCCTATGTTATGAATGCCTATGTTGATTTGTCCATGGAAAATATTCACACAATTACATTTCGTTTTCATAATTCAGATATTTTAGTGTTATTCCATGGTGTTATGTATTTTTTTACTCGTACATGTCATGGGATGCTTTTCTTTCATGTGTGTAGGTTTATTTCGCTGTGATGATGATCATATGGACTACACAAGATGAAGAATTTCAGTTGAAGACAAAGTCTCAAATGTCATTCCGTTTTGGATTTGGGAGGACATTAGTAGAACAATGTCTTAGGAGTTTTATTATAATTTGGATTTTTGTTTTTGTTTTGTACCAAAATAGCCAATGGGGGATATTTTTAAGAGAAAGATTTTATAATTGCTCATAGCTTAGTTGTTTTCGCTTATCCCATTATAAACCGAAGTTACAAACTGAACACTACATATGTATTTGATCACACGATCATATGAAGGCATGTTTGTGGCTGAGCATCATTTTTGAAGTTCGAGACATTGGAATCATCGTGAACATTTTCTTGCAGGTATATGGTTTTAGGTTTTTGAATCAAACTAATACAATTTTATTCTGGGATGCTTTATTTTAAAATTGAGGAATTTTTTTTAAATAAAATTTTTAAAATATTTTTTATTTTTATTTTTGTTCAATAGAACGAGATTGTCATCTTCTTAGAACTAGGATTGATTTCGTTGGAACAAAATGTTGAAGTCGTTAGGACAAAAATCTAACGAGCTTTTGAGAGAACTCTCTATTTAGCAGAAGCAATCTCGTTGGAAGATTAATAGAAGGTTGTTTGAATGACCTAGGACTATCGTTCGAATGATATTGGACCTCGTTACAATGAAACATTGTTTCAGTTCGAGCGAATTCCTATTTGTATTCAAACGATATTTTTTCCTCAAAAACGTGTTTTTCTATATAAAAAAGGATTCTTTAGGACAATTTTGAATAATTTTTTTTTGAGAAAATCAACTGCTATACTTGTGCAAAAAGTTTTCTTCCTTTTGTTATACATAGAAACACTTTTATTTTCCAAATCATACATCCTTTAATATGATTTGTTGATTTTTGTTCCATACACGACATCAAACCCTTATAGAGGTTTCTATACAGTTGATTGTGGAGTTATGACCCTACTGTTAAAGAAAAAAGGATTTCGTAATCTTGAGGCTGATCGATGGATACGAAGGGAAGAGCTACTTCCTGTGGGTGGTGCTAGACTGCATAACTTTGTGTCAAAGATTTGAAGATCATGTGCATTATATTTTGTGGATCTCTAAGAAGTCTGTAAGTCACCGAGCCCGTCAAACTCTTTTATAGTGTTGAAATCCAAGTTTTTCTCGGAAGGGAATTTCCTCAAAACTTCTTCTGTTTGTTTTGGTTTGATTACTTGGTTTGGCATATTTAATTTGGACTATATCCTGCATGCACACCATGATTATAATCGAGATAAAATTTGGTTTAAAAATTAAATCTTTGTGTGTGTAACCTAAGATACAAATAATTCCCTATAGCCCTGCGTTTCAAATTAAATTCTTTTAAATTTAAGGAGTATTACACATGGCAGGATCTCCTCAGAAGACCCAGAGACAAATCTGGTTGGTTAGCTACTGAACCCTCAGCAGGGGCATTCCCCTTTGCCAAGGAAGTTGAGGGATGGATAATAATGTCATTGGTCAGTTTGATCTTCTTTGCAAGGTCCAATTGTGTATTTTGTGGGTAATCTTCCATGTCAACTAGATTTGAAGGCCTTTCGACCTCCTTCCTCTTCTGTTGACGGGTAGCTGGGGAAGTTGGGAAGATAACATCACCTGTGGAATTGGATATCCACCTTATTGGTGGCATGTAATCTTCAAAGGAGGTAGGGATGATAATCGGAATGACATAAATGTCTTAAGGCTGAAAAGAACCATAGGTGCTACGGTATAAAGGATTGTGGTCGATGTATCTTTTGGGGATTTCTAGATCATTGTCAACTGGTACAGCAATGAATGGTGGGGTTTATTAAGTGTAAGAAATCAATAAAGAATCTTATCTGGGATGATAAAAATATCTGAGGCTCTATCTGATAGCCCAAATCTTCTTCAAGTAAGTAAAGTTAACTTCTTATGGTTTGAGATATTTCTTTTTCTAAGGAATTTCACAATCAAAAAGAGAAAAGCCTCATAAAAATACCCAAACTCAATAAATATAAATAATAAAATGCATTTTTGAATAAAATAATCTGAACCCAAGGAATAGGCATTAACCTATGTCATGCCCCCACTAAGTCATCTGGGTCGTTATAGGGCTCACCATCCTTGGGAATGGGCTAATTACCTTGTTTTTAATTGCGAAGCCATGGGACCAATATTCTCTATTATAATCTCATTGGGTGACGACCAAGGTACTCTATGCCTTCCCTAATTTCAGGTAGTAAACCTTCTCAGAGGTCAAAACCTATATATAGAAATAAAGAATATCTGGGATCCCTAAACGAGTCCCATAAATCTTGTTCAGGATATTGACGCCATTAGTGATTCTCCATGCGTTAGGTGAGCAATGTGCAGGCACAACAGTAAGGTATTCAAAAAACTGTAAGAATTTGCTATTTAGGGGAAAAGTAACTCCAGCCTCAACCACAAATTAGGAAAATGTCCAAGGACCAAATTTTATTTCAAAGGTCACCTAGTTGGGGATATAACATTGCTTCAAGGACTATATGATGTTTTAATTTATAACATACGCCATTTTTCAGTAGCCCTTAACTTAAAGAAGGAGGAGAGGGCTCATAGAAAAATAAACAACTTTTGACAAATAAAATTATAACCAAAGATGGAGGAGAGAACTTATAAATAATGAGAAGGAAAATGCAACTCTGAGATCTTGAATTCTATGAGGAAGTTTGAACACTCGAGTAAAAATGACAATAATATTGTGTTTTAGTGTCTTGTAAGAAGTTCTAACATAAAAAATCACCATTAGACACATAGGCCGCCATATGATGGCTGATAAATAATCATCCCTTCAGCTCAGATTGTCCAGATGACCAATGTACCCCTAGATGAGTGGGTCAAAAGACTAGCATGCCCCAAGAATAAAAATGACTATTCACTACGAAGATAAATTACTTTTGTTCCCTCTAACCACACCATCACTCAGTGATCAAGACTACCCGCGACCATAACACATATTATTTTAAAAGTGAAAACAAACCTCGGCGACTTTAATCAGTTTCACAACTTTGGGGAAATGTTGAGGTTAATAATCCTCGACATATATGAAGGGATCATGAGGTTCATTGACCCAATCAATTATTCCCATCACGAATATTAGGACTATTAAATATAATCGACTTACGAAAATCAAGAGAAAAGATATAGCCGATCAATTGGGGATAACTGCCACACTCATTAAAGTCCCAAGGACTCAATCAATTCCTCTTGTAAATGCAAACCTAACCTCCAAGAAAAAGAGAATTATAACAATGAGTATTTAAAATATGTCAATAACGAAGTAGAACCTCTCGTGGATGTAGGCATGTTACTGAACCATGTACATCCTTGTTCTTTTATGCATATGCATGATTTTTACATTATGTTCGGCCGATTTGGATGGAACCTGAACCAATAAGATTTTACCACCTACAATTATCATGCTAGCAGAGTTGACCCTCTATCTTCTCAAAGGATTACTTTCCTATTCTTATGAGGACATGATTTTACACTCCTATTTTATATTTAGTTTTGCCTTTAATATGGAATAAAAAGTCATGGTTGTAATCATGAGTTATCTTTTGAGGTGTATTGAAGATCCCTAAAGATGAAGACAAATCGACATGATAAAAATCTATCGAAAAAGACAATTTTTTACTATCAGAGGTCTGATAAGCATTTACTATTTTATATTTCCTTATCTTTATTTTTGAAGTAAGGAATAATAATAATAATAAAACCATTTTTATAAAAGAAAATATGTAACCTTTTGAAACTGAAATTTTACAAGTGGTCTATAAGAAGTTTGTCATTCGAACACAAAGTCCCTTGTGCGAAATCAACTTCACACAAGAGCATTAAAATTCTTCCAGAACACTTCGTACGAAAACTGGCTTAGCTTGAGGTCCCCTCATGAGAAGAAATTTTTGCATAGGCTCTTACAGAAACCATCATACGATAACAGCTTCACACTAGGACCCCTCATGCAAAGACATCTTTCGAAAGAGGTCTTCTTTGCTACGAATAAGGGTAAATTTTCTAGGGAAACACGTTTGATTGACATTCAAAAACCTGATGTGTATAAATAGTTATGAAACACAATTAGTGAGATTATTCAAAACCCAATTTTTAAGCTAATCCTCATTTGTTTTGATAGAGTTTTTCTGCAAAAGTGTGTTATTGTCTTTTATGCTTTTGAAGTAAGATATTTGTTTTAAAATCCCCGAAGGTCTTCTACCTCAAGAACATTTCAGCATGAGCAATCAAGTTGGTTGAATAACACATGTTCCAATTGTGACACCCTGCCTAATTAAATACCGAGCGATCACTCCTTTATTAAATTAAATCAAGGTAAACAGTTGGTTCATTATCAGCATCACTATCGATAAAAATAAATTTTCCAATTTAACACCCTAAATAATTAAGCTAAGTGTCAAAACCATTTTCATACATACTTTCCAAATTTTATTTAAAGAAAATCATATATTTTATTAACAACATTCAATAGGTAAGAATCACACCACAATAAATATCTGCAACATAGTCCAATTAATTTAAAACATTCGTCAATCGAATGTCAACATGCGAAATACAAAGTAACACAATCAAGCTGAATAAAATCCAAAGTAACAATACTGGAAATAACTGAAATACAAATGTCTAATAACAACGGAATAATGGAAAGAGCTACACATGCTCAACTAAATGAAAGTACTAAGAGTGGATCCGAATGAACGAAGTCATCTAATCAAGAGACTTGCAACTCCCACCTAAGCTGTAGCGCGTTCCTTCCAAGAGATCCTAAGCAAGACGCCCCTGTGGCTGGGTACCTGTAATACATACATATATATACAAGAGAGAGAGAGAGAGAAAAAACGGGTCAGAGCCCGAACGTGTGTTTGATTTAAAATACGTTTAGCAAGTATTTAAATTGATACAGGCCAATGCAACAACATATTAGAACGACACTCTCTTGAGAAATTCTCACCTCTCTTCTAATGTGCACGCCTATCGTACTAACCTTCCCAACGGGTTATCTTATCATTTTATCATACTAACCTTCCTAATAATATAGCTTATCTTAACTTACTCATAAGATTTCAAAACCGAACAATATCATCTTTTAAAAAGATACTTCCAATTAGCAACACAACTCTTATTTTAGCTTTATTAATTTAAAAAGTTTCCCAGTGTCATATTATACTTTCACAAAACAAGTATTTACCATTTGAGTCATCAACCATGCCTTACTTATCAAATCACAGTAGGTAGTTTCAAGTTTCCAAATCTCATATATATATATTAACTACTCGTATAATATATATAATAACAGCATCCCAAAATAAAACTATGGTGCGTGCATACTTCCACTATCCAAACCCCATACCACTCATATTAAGGGGAATACAATCGGAATCACTCTCGAATTGTACTAGCACATACACAAACAAAATTGAGGCGAAGAATAGATTCCAAGTCTCTAAGAGGATGGCACATGCCTGCATCTCTTAGGACCGTCTGAACTATCACGTCGATAGCCTGTACCAAGGACATCTATCTTCTAGGGTACAAGTTAATATCCCCCATAAAGGTCCCATCGAGATAAGACTGTCCCAGCGCGGTAACCTCAGGGATAGCAAGTAGCCTGGGCATGATTTTCACATGTATATAATATATGTACACACAATCATATAAATATACCACTTTCATCATATTAATATAGGTTCCACTCGTCACCCATAATTACAACATTTATCCTTAATTTCATATTATTAGTATTACGTATAAGGTTTCATCTCTAACCTTAACTCGAAGGGTTTCCTCACTTATTACGTGACACTCGTGGACTTTATCCTTCCAAGTAGAAGATTCAGTAGGTATAATTCTATTCACTATCGTAGATATTCGCCGTAATCTCTCACTTGAAATACGTAGTTTCATCGTTCATTATATAATTACCCCAAAAGTAAACTTCTCGTCTTATAATAAAGTCCCCAACACTTATTCACATGTCCTACTGGTCTTTCCTATCTCCCAAAACATTTAATTAAGAATACCCAAGAATTATTTCACGATAAATTTAGTTTAACTAATTAAACAAGGGAAATAGGAGTCTGCCAGGAGGGGTCGATCGATCGAGGTC
The DNA here is from genome assembly GCA_949130495.1 of Sambucus nigra. Classification (NCBI taxonomy): domain Eukaryota; kingdom Viridiplantae; phylum Streptophyta; class Magnoliopsida; order Dipsacales; family Adoxaceae; genus Sambucus; species Sambucus nigra. The sequence continues at coordinate 449,305,042 of OX422210.1, read as the reverse complement.
TGGGACTCGATCGATCGAGCCTTCGATCGATCGAAGCTCTATGCTCGATCGATCGATCAAGCAGGTGTTTTGATTTCTGCAGAATTGCAGTTACGGGTTCTACCAATTTTTTTCATCCAAATACATGTTTTCCAACCCCAAACGTCCAAGAATTCTACTACTAACATTATAACAATATACCAGATGTTTCTAACGTAAGGCATGTACATATTCATCATTTAAACATGGAATTTCCACCCAAAATTACATCTAATTATCAAGAACCCTAGAATTTTCTTAAACAGTTTTCTAACAAATCTTTCTCCAGAATTTATTTCTTATAATCATCAAAAAATTTTGGTTAATTTCCTCTACATGGCAAGGGTTTCCAGAATCATCATATCAACCAATACTACATGGATTTTCCTATCACAAATTGGGTTTTCTTCCACATAATTCATCCCTAATCATTCCTAAACTAATATGGAGATTGCACCAACGAAAATAGCAAGATAAACACTTGCCTAGGATTTTCGACGTTCTGATTTGCAGATGTTTTTGGTGTGGTTGCGTAGCCCATTGCGCGATCTACGCGGTGGTGGCGGTTGTGGTGCAAACGGATGACTTTTGGGGCCTTGGATTGCCTTGGAGCTTTCTTCTTCCCTTTCCTATGGCCGTCACTTGTGTTTAGAGTTTCTAAACCTAGATGACAATCCAGATATCTGATATAACCCTTGGTATTTTCGTGGGTTTAATTACCCAAAAAGGTAAAATGACCAAAATGTCCTCCCGGGTTACTAATTAGGCCTAAAAACGCCCCGAGACCCAAACTACACCCCCGGGTACACTTTTCTGACTATCTCGACCCTTCCGGACGCGTTGGCACACTCATAATGACCATATGGGCAACTTATAAAATATTCACTTTTTATTTATCAAAATTTAGTCCCGACGCGACACGAGCACGTTCCGACTTAAATTTCCGAAATTTTCATTTAAGTCACTCATGACATTTAATATAACCAATATAATATATTACTTTGATCATTAGTAATATTCAACAAATTTCCCATAATTACTAACTCTCGTCACGTTAATAATTATAACATAATTAATTTTCGGATTTTTATTAAATAATTAATTCACATTAAATTCAATAAATCACCAAATTAATATAGCATAAAAATACGGGGTATTACATACTTCCCCCTTAATAACGGAATTTCATCCCGAAATTCAGAAAATAAGGCATACCTGGTAAAAACAACTCTGGATATCTCTCGCGTATATCTGCCTCGCGCTCCCAAGTGGATTCCTCCACATTATGATGCTCCCACTGGACCCGCACAAGTGGAACTATCTTCAACCTCAATCTCCTCTCACTATAGTCTAGGATAACCACCGGTCTCTCCTCGTAAGAGCTATCAAGATGTAAGTCGATCTCATCTATCGCAATGTGAGTATGGGCCATATCATCCCGAAGGTATCGTCTCAACGACGAGATGTGGAATACATCGTGGATGCGATGTAAATGTTCTGGCAGTCCCAACCTGTATGCAACCGGCCCAATCCTCTCCATGATGGAAAATGGTCCCACGTACCTCGGAGCCAACTTCCCCTTCTTCCCGAACCTCATCACTCCCTTCATAGGAGATACACGCAATAACACCCCACACATAAACTCACGAAAGAACCGTTTTGCATCGGCGTAGCTCTTCTGCCTATCCTGGGCTATCCGAATGCGACTCCTGATTATCCCAATCCTCGCGAAGGTCTCCTGAATTACCTTTGGTCCTAGCAACTTGTTATCCCCCACTTCGAGCCAACAAACTGGGGAACGACAAGGCCTGCCATACAAAGCCTCAAATGGAGCCATGCCAATCGTGAACTGATACGAGTTATTATAAGAAAACTCTACCAGCGAAAGATGTGGATCCCAACCTACTCCAAAATCGAGAACACACATGCATATCATATCCTCTAACATCTGATTAGTACGCTCTGTCTGTCCATCTGTCTGTGGGTGGTAAGCTGAACTCAACCTCAACTCAGTACCCATAGCCTCTTGAAAGCTTTCCCAAAAACGTGACACGAAAATCTTGTCCCTATCTGACACAATATTCAGGGGCACCCCGTGTAATCTGACAATCTCAGCGATGAATAACTGAGCATACTGACCCGTGGTGTAATCTGTCCTCACCGGCAGAAAATGAGCCACCTTGGTCAAACGGTCTACAATCACCCAGATAGAATCGTGGCCCCGCTGTGATGTAGGCAACCCTGTAATAAAATCCATGGAAATACTCTCCCACTTACACGCGGGTACTTCCAATGGCTGAAGCAATCCTGACGGTTTCTGATGGTCCACCTTCACCAGCTGGCAGGTAGAACACTTGGACACGAACTCAGCAATGTTCTTCTTCATCCCACTCCACCAGTATTGCCTCCTCATATCTTGGTACATCTTATCGCCTCCCGGATGTACTGCAAATCAGGACCCATGAGAATGAGTCATCACTGCATGACGTAATTCTGCTCCTTCTGGAACCACCAATCTCCCATTAAATCGCAAACCTCCATCAGAACTAACAGAATAGGACTCAGCACCCTCAGCTAGAAGTCGCACAATTTGCTCCTAGCAAAACGGGTCTATGGTCTGTGCCTGTATCACCCTCGTAACAATATCGGGAGTGACTGACATCATGGATATGAAAGAACGGGCTACTGCGTCCTGGTGGCCTAACTCCTTCCACTTTGCTTTCCAGACGTCTGCTACTTCGTCTACGGGTCTACGACTCAATACATCAGCAACTACGTTGGCCTTTCCCGGATGATACTGTATGTCAAACTGGTAGTCCTTCACAAATTCTAGCCATCTGCGCTGACGCATATTCAGCTCTCGCTGAGTGAACAGGTACTGCAACGACTTGTGGTCTGTGAACAAACGGAATTTCTCTCCCAACAAATAATTCCTCCATATCCTCAATGCAAAGACGACCGCTGCTAACTCGAGGTCGTGTGTGGGTTAATTCTTCTCATGCGACTTAAGCTTACGGGAGGCAAAAGCTATAGCCTTCTCTTCCTGCTGAAGTACTCCCCCAAGTCCCCGTAAGGACGCATCGGTGTAAACCAGGTACTCTATACCCGGCTACGGTAACACAAGGACTAGCGCTGAAGTAAGCATGTCTTTCAGCTCGTCGAAAGCCAACTAACAAGCGTCATCCCAAACATATGGTACTCCCTTGCGAGTCAGATTGGTCAATGGACCCGCTATTTTGGAGAATCCCCAAATGAATCTCCTATAGTAACCAGCTAACCCCAAGAAACTACGCACTTCCGTTGGTGTCGTGGGCTGTCCCCACTCCCTCACCGCTGACACTTTACTCGGGTCAACTGCTATTCCCTGTTCAGAAACAACATGCCCTAAGAACTGTACCTCTCGCAACCAGAATCCGCACTTCTCGTACTTAGCATACAATTGATTCTCTCGTAGAGTCTGAAGAACTTGCCTCAAGTGCTCGGCATGCTCCTCCTCGGAGTGTAAATATATCAAAATGTCATCTATGAAAACGATGACAAACTGATCCAAGAACTCTCTGAATACTCGATTCATCAAGTTCATGAAAACGGCTGGAGCATTTGTGAGTTCGAACGGCATCACCCGGAACTCATAAGACCCATATCTCGTCAAGAAAGTAGTCTTAGAAACATCCTGCTCCCTAATACGTAGATGATGGTACCCCGACCTCAGATTTATCTTCGAAACTAAAGTTTCTCCCCTCAACTGGTCGAACAGGTCATCGATTCGAGGCAACGGATACTTATTTCGTATCGTGACCTTGTTCAGATCCCGGTAGTCTACACACAACCTCAGTGAACCATCCCTCTTCTTCACAAACAAAACTGGAGCGCCCCAAGGTGAGGTACTCCTGCGAATGAAGCCCTGACCTAACAGCTACTCTATTTGATCTCGTAGCTCTCGCATCTCTGCCGGAGCCATACGGTACGGTGCGCGTGCTATAGGTCTCGTATCTGGCAATAAATCTATGACAAAGTCTATCTCTCGACTGGGGGTAGGCCTGGTATTTCCTGAAGCACATCAGAATACTCCCTGACAACTGGGATCGAGTATAACGAGATTTCAACCTCATTAGAGATATTCTCCTCTATTTAATATAAATGAGCAGTCGAACCTCTCTCTAGGCGAGGCATCACCACTACAAACATCTCTTGCCCCGGAATGGCAAAAACAATGCTCCCACCGATGCAATCAATCATGGCTCTATAAGCTGCGAGCCAATCCATACCAATAATCACATCATGCTCGTGCATGTCTAAAACTAACATGTCTGCAGGTAATACCAAGCTACCAATCTCTACCCCCACTCCCCGGCATATAAAGAAAAGTGAACCATTCCCCAGTGGTGAGTCTACCTACGTTACAGTTCTCTCTACTGTGGTTAATAACCCTAAGGTCTTCGCATAATATGTAGCTATAAAACAATGTGTTGTCCCAGTAACAAACAAAATTCGACCCAAAGTTTCATGGATAGAAAACATACCCCAAATCGCGGGTGGTGCCTGTGGGACGGTTGCCTGGTGGACATCATAGATATGTCTATACTGTAACTTCCCTGCTGTACGAGAGCTACTGGAAAGGTTGGCAGGCCTAGTACCTGAGTTGGTGTTGGGAGAGTGATTGGAAAAAGTGGCCCCTGTGGATCATTACGGGTACCCTGATGCTGTGGGGCCCTAACACTCTCTGGGCAATCCTGGCATTTATGGCCATGTGTGACACACACGAAACATCGGCCTCTAAAGTTTCTCCCCCTCTGACCCTGATGCTGTCGGTGTCGGCCTTACTGAATTGGAACTTTATTCCTCTTTCAAAACTGCTTCATTTTACTACGTTGTTGACTAGAACTGACTTGGTCTTGGGTAGTTTGTTGTCGCAATTTTGGTGTCTTCACACATTTGTCATATTTAGTCACATGCATTTGGTTAACCTCTCTAGGTCTTTTGCCTCCTTTAAGTTGTAGGCTCCGTTCTTGCTATTGTAGAACTGCAGTGGTAACTTCTTGTTCCACGATACCTGCTAACTCGGCGGTTGATACTTTCTCTGGGGATACCTGAGGTATGAATTGATCTTGCTCGTTGACTCCCTTAACCGTTTTATCTAGTTCTTCTTGACGGTGCATCTGAAAATTTAAATAAATTTGGATGAGTTCATCATTCAAATAAACAAATCGCAGAAGCACGAATTCCCAATGTGTAGAGAGGAACACAACATTCCTAGTATTTAGGGCTCTATATCAAAGAAAGCAACGCCGAAAGCATAATAGGCCGCACATATCCTAAAAGACACTAGAACCTGATGCTCTGATACCACCTGTGACACCCCGCCTAATTAAATACCGGGCGATCACTTGTTTATTAAATTAAATCAAGGTAAACAGTTTGTTCATTCTCAGCATCACTGTCGATAAAAATAAATTTTCCAATTTAACACCCTATATAATTAAGCTAAGTGTCAAAACCATTTCATACATACTTTCCAAATTTTATTTAAAGAAAATCATATATTTTATTAACAACATTCAATAGGTAAGAATCACACCACATTAAATATATGCAACATAGTCCAATTAATTTAAAACATTCGTCAATCGAATGTCAACATGCGAAATATAAAGTAACATAATCAAACTGAATAAAACCCATAGTAACAATACTGGAAATAACTGAAATACAAATGTCCAATAACAACGGAATAATGGAAAGAGCTACACATGCTCAACTAAATGAAATTACTAAGAGTGGATCCGAATGAACGAAGTCGTCTAATCAAGAGACCTGCAACTCCCACCTAAGTTGCGGCGCATTCCTTCCAAGAGATCCTAAGCAAGACGCCCCTGTGGCTGGGCACCTATAATACATACATATATATACAAGAGAGAGAGAGAGAGAGAGAGAGAGAGAGAGAGAGAGAGAGAGAGAGAGAGAGAGAGAGAGAGAGAGAGAGAAAATGGGTCAGAGCCCGAAAGTGTGTTTGATTTAAAATACGTTTAGCAAGTATTTAAATTGATACAGGCCAATGCAACAACATATTAGAGCGACACTCTCTTGAGAAATTCTCACCTCTCTTCTAATGTGCACGCCTATCGTACTAACCTTACCAACGGGTTATCTTATCATTTTATCATACTAACATTCCCAATAATATAGCTTATCTTAACTTACTCATAAGATTTCAAAACCGAACAATATCATCTTTTAAAAAGATACTTCCAATTAGCAACACAACTCTCATTTTAGCTCTATTAATTTAAAAAGTTTCCCAGTGTCATATTATACTTTCACAAAACAAGTATTTACCATTTGAGTCATCAACCATGCCCTACTTATCAAATCACAGTAGGTAGTTTCAAGTTTCCAAATCTCATATATATATATATATTAACTACTCGTATAATATATATAATAACAGCACCCCAAAATAAAACTATGGTGCGTGCATACTTCCACTATCCAAACCCCATACCACTCATATTAAGGGGAATACAATCGGAATCACTCTCGAATTGTATTAACACATACACAAACAAAATTGAGGCGAAGAATAGATTCCAAGTATCTAAGAGGATGGCACATGCCTGCATCTCTTAGGACCGTCTGAACTATCACGTTGATAGCCTGTACCAAGGACATCTATCTTCTAGGGTACAAGTCAATATCCCCCATAAAGGTCTCATCGAGATAAGACTATCCCAGCGCGGTAACCTCAGGGATAGCAAGTAGCGTGGGCATGATTTTCACATGTATATAATATATGTACACACAATCATATAAATATACCACTTTCATCATATTAATATAGGTTCCTCTCGTCACCCATAATTACAACATTTATCCTTAATTTCACATTATTAGTATTACGTATAAGGTTTCATCTCTAACCTTAACTCGAAGGGTTTCCTCACTTATTACGTGACACTCGTGGACTTTATCCTTCCAAGTAGAAGATTCAGTAGGTATAATTCTATTCACTATCGTAGCTATTCGCCGTAATCTCTCACTTGAAATACGTAGTTTCATCGTTCATTATATAATTACCCCAAAAGTAAACTTCTCGTCTTATAATAAAGTCCCCAACACTTATTCACATGTCCTACTGGTCTTTCCTATCTCCCAAAACATTTAATTAAGAATACCCAAGAATTATTTCACGATAAATTTAGTTTAACTAATTAAACAAGGGAAATAGGAGTCTACCAGGAGGGGTCGATCGATCGAGGTCTGGGACTCGATCGATCGAGCCTTCGATCGATCGAAGCTCTATGCTGGATCGATCGATCAAGCAGGTGTTTTGATTTCGGCAGAATTGCAGTTACGGGTTCTACCAATTTTCTTCATCCAAATACATGTTTTCCAACCCCAAACGTCCAAGAATTCTACTACTAACATTATAACAATATACCAGATGTTACTAACGTAAGGCATGTACATATTCATCATTTAAACATGGAATTTCCACCCAAAATTACATCTAATTATCAAGAACCCTAGAATTTTCTTAAACAGTTTTCTAACAAATCTTTCTCCAGAATTTCTTTCTTATAATCATCAAAATTTCGTGGTTAATTTACTCTACATGGCAAGGGTTTCCAGAATCATCATATCAACCAATACTACATGGATTTTCCTATCACAAATTGGGTTTTCTTCCACATAATTCATCCCTAATCATTCCTAAACTAATATGGAGATTGCACCAACGAAAATAGCAAGATAAACACTTGCCTGGGATTTTCGACGTTCTGATTTGCAAATGTTTTTGGTGTGGTTGCGTAGCCCGTTGCACAATCTACGCGGTGGTGGTGGTTATGGTGCAAACGGATGACTTTTGGGGCCTTGGATTGCCTTGGAGCTTTCTTCTTCCCTCTCCTATGGCCGTCACTTGTGTTTAGAGTTTATAAACCTAGATGACAATCCAGATATCTAATATAACCCTTGGTATTTTCGTGGGTTTAATTACCCAAAAAGGTAAAATGACCAAAATGCCCTCCCGGGTTACTAATTAGGCCTAAAAACGCCCCGAGACCCAAACTACACCCCCGGGTACACTTTTCTGCCTATCTCGACCCTTTCGGACGCGTTGGCACACTCAAAACGACCATACGGGCAACTTATAAAATATTCACTTTTTATTTATCAAAATTTAGTCCCGACGCGACACGAGCACATTCCGACTTAAATTTCCGAAATTGTCATTTAACTCACTCATGACATTTAATATAACCAATATAATATATTACTTTGCTCATTAGGAATATTCAACAAATTTCCCATAATTACTAACTCTCGTCACGTTAATAATTATAACATAATTAATTTTCGGATTTTTATTAAATAATTAATTCACATTAAATTCAATAAATCCCCAAATTAATATAGCATAAAAATACGGGGTATTACACCAATGTGTCTCTTTATTGACTTTAACATTATTAGTCACATATGTAAGTCATGTGTCTCTCTATAAGACCTAAACATTATTAGTACGAGTGGACTTTTTGGGATGGGTTCGATCGTGGTTTTTCCCGCGAGTGTTTCCACTTTAAATCCTATTTTCTTTTATATGATTTCTCTTTATTTTCTGCATTATTTATTGCAACACCCCCATGTTAATTGGACTTATTTAATAGTATGCATCTCTAGATGATAAATACCTAATTAAAGTTATTTATAATTATAAATAAATATTTTTCGTTAATCTAAATCTAGGTAAAAGTTAACCTAGTGTCTAAATGATAAAAATAAGATTACAAAATTATATTTTCTTTACCATAAAATCATTAAGCATATAAATAAATCAAAATGCGGTATAGTCAATCATAGACATGAGATGAGGATTTATATAAGGAAAACCCCATAATGGGAAAACACCTCGTGCAAAATAAATACCTCGCACCAGTATAGGTATAGTATTACAAGAAGGGGGGAATGACTTACAAACTTGAACCTCTCCTTGACTTAAATATACACAACCTCCATAATCAACTTTCTCCATATCGTAGTAGCAAAAGCAAACACATATCAATTTACCACTAGTCGCCACGTCGTGGGGGTCAACCTTTATTAATAATTTTGCGTTTGAACCTTTCAACAAATATGTTTTCAGAAATTTGTGTGGTCTAAACCAAAAGAATGGCTATTCAAGATTAACATTGATGGGGCCTCTAAAGGTAATCTAAACCCAAGTGGTATTGGTGTAGTTATTAAAGATCATAAAGGTTTTATGGCAGTTTTTAGTCTAGCCTTGGGTTGTAAGAACTCAATTCAAGCTGAAGCTTTATGGGAAGGTCTCAAGATTTGGAAGCAATTGAATCTGGAAAAGGTGATTATTGAGTTTGATTTTAAGGCTCTTGTGGATTTGATTATGAATAAAGGAAAACATCCTTGGATTATTAAAGACTTGATAGATAAAATCATTATTCCTTTCACCTTCAAAGTCATCTCTGTTTGGAGAGAATATAATATTATTGCTAATGGTCTAGCTTCTATGGCTGCTTCCTCCCAAAAGTCTGAGTTTTATTGTAATTCCTCTTCTCTTCCTTCTCTTATTAAAGGTCTCTTCAATTTGGATAAGCAAGGATGTCCTCAAATTAGAAAGAAGTATACTCATTGTAATGGGGTTACTTATAAATCCCCAAGTTTTCAGTTTCTTTAGCTTTTTGTAAGGGGGATGATTATAAATCACCAAGTTTTCATTCAATTATTCCAAACTAGAGCTTTTGTCTCACCCACATTGAGACTTTTTCTATTTTAGTCATTAATAAAACTTGTGGGAGTACCTTCCCTCTTCAAAAAAAAAGTTGAAGATGAACTTGGCACCAAGTAAGTAGGAACCAAGAGAAATTAAAAACCAACAACTAGAATATGTGAGGATATTCTTTTTGTTTATGATGTAGAAAATTTTGGGGCTTAATTATTAAATATCAGATAATGTTTTTAAAGTTTGAAGAATACCATACTGAAGAATATGTTTTGGTAAATAGTTTTGTTCAAAATTATCTTGAGTATGAAAGTATTATTTTCTATATTCAAGAATGAATAAAAAGACTTGAATAACAAAAGGAAGAAGAATGAAAATATGCTCTCAAATACTGTTGGTGGGATTTTTAAAATGATTTTCTTTTTCTCTTTATTGTAGCTAGAAGAGTGTTAGGAACATGAGTTATATATCCAAATAGGGGATACTAGGGTGGCTTTATATATCATGTGTCAAACACCCAAAGCTCTAAGGGTTTAGTATAGGGATGATAAACCCAGATATTTGTCCTTGAGTCACTTTCCAATGAGATTCATTGAAAAGATTTTTAAGAGTGCAATCTGCGAAAAGTACCAGACCATTTACTACAAGTTCACTACAGTGAACCTATGCTTCGTTGTAGTCAACATATGCTTCACTATAGTGAACCTGTGGCGAAGAAGGTCGTAGTATGAGGTAGAGTTTTCATACATGGACCTAACTTGGCAGCAACAAGGCTTCACTACAGTGAAGCACAACTTCATTTTCACAAACCTGAAGTGAACTAGGTCACACCATAGCCCAGAAAGAAATTGTCCAGTTTTTCTTCTAAAAAAGTTTAGAAAAAATATTTTAAGTAAAACTTAAAAATATGTTGAACTCAACCGAGTAACACATATTTTAAAATACACAAAAGATGATTCATCTAATAAATATGTTTATATAAGAGAAATATATTTAATCGTGTAGTTGAAACTCCACAAAACATCCACAAAGTTATATTTCCAAAGTATTTTCCTTTTTATGAAAACTGCTTAATAGTGAAGGTGATTCGAAGGTCGGCAGTTAAGTCATGCCTTTTCCTAAGTTGTGTACTTTAAGTGCTAGCATGAATGATCCGAGATGAAGTTGATGAAGCTTTTTGGTGACCTATTGGACAAAGACTGAAAATGGTTTTTTGGTAAATGGAATAAAACCTAACTATCGGAGGGAAAATAAGTATACATACAATATTATAATCTCCCTTTTTGTCTATTCCGACAAAACCTATGACACAACTTTCCCAACAAAATGAACGAAAGATAGTATAAACTTTTACAAGAATCAGAGTAAATAAGATGCTCAAAATAACCTTCAAAGATCACTGGTATCTGTTTTCCTAGCACACACTAGCAAACATATCAAGATACCAATGTGCAATCCAAAGATGGTGAAGATGAAATATAAGATATGGAAATGTAAAGCTTTCATCAGATCACATAAAACTGAATATAGCCCCTTACTAAATTATCCCCAGCATGCTAGCACAAGAGTTCCCTACCCTAAGAAGTAAAATGTAAGACTACATCATAAGAATACACGTTTTCCTCCCTTTAACACATAATTATCTCTATTTTATCACAAATTTATTCTACCCCTTAATCATAACCTCTCTCACTTCGAAAAACTTATCATCCTTTTTGTCAATTAACAAAGTAAATATGAAGGAATTAATAAAAAAAATAATCTATAAGAACATGAGAAAATAAACTACATACAAGTTGAGATGAAAAAAGCTAGAATATAAAGCATAATATTTTACATAATAAGCACAAGGAGTTCAAAGTAACATGGAATATTAATCACATGGTTTTCAATATAAAGGAATAAATGATCAATAATGGTATAACAATCGAAATATATAAACAACATCATTCGGGTTTAACATAAATAAAAATGTACTTAATACCAAATAAGTTCAACAAAGAGCATATGATTGCAATAGATGGTAGTTGATATGTAATTAGATGAGCTCGTTCAAAATTCAAATCCTAACTCATAAATGGTGTTACAATAAGGCACACATATACTTCTGGCAAGTGAGAATAACTGCTAACCAAATTTGATAAGTAAAAGTACGGTCAATATTATTACACTTAAGAAATTTTGAGTTTATGACAATGTTCATGATCAATAAAAGATTATCTTTAAAATGCTAATAACATGATAAGATAATTAACCAACAACATAAGATTATATCACTTTTGTGCAAAACAATAACAATGAACACCATTAAGAGAGATCTACATGCTCAAGTCAACTAATATATACGAATCATATAATAAAAGACTCAAAGCCTCGACTCAAGTGCGATCTTCAACACCCTTTTTAAAATTATTTTAGCGACAACTTTTTCTCCCTCAATAAGATATTTTTGTTAAAACCTTTCTTGTCTCATATTCTCAATCTTACTCAATTTTGGATAGTTCAAAATGTCGTGACAATGCCTTTTTTAAATTATTTTGCAAGTGGTGGCTTTCAATAAAAAAATAAAGACAAGAGCCTTTTTCAATTTTTTATTGGTAGCATCACTCATTCCAATATTGTATCCCTAACCACTGTGACACCTCACTTATTAAAATACCGGGTGGCCAGCGAGTGTTCAAAATAAAACGTTGGTCTCATATGGCTCATGCTTAACATCGCTGTCAAAAATATTTTTAAAGTTACTAACCACCTAGTAATTTAAATAGAAAGGTGCCAAATTTTATCTTTCATGAACTAACAACATGCGAAAAATCAAATAATCATTAAACCATCCACATAAATTGATATGAAATCAACACAGAAGAATAACATAAATAAAGATGACTGAATCAACTGTCGGTTCAACAATAAAATACAATAGTAACTGAAACAATAACCTGAATACACAAGTCACATAAAGAAATTGAATACTAAATCAATGGGCGGCATGCCCAAATGAATAATAGAGTAAAGATCCTACACTATAAATAATAAACGAAGCGTCTATAGCAAGTCCTTTAACTTCCACATGAGCTGCAGCTTCGCATCCCGAGATAGAATATTCAAATCGGGCGTCCCTGTGGCTGGACACCTAAAGGGTTTTGAAAAAAGATTTTGACACGAGTTAAATCCTAAGTAAAACATTAAAAAAATATTTAGCAAGCAGGTAAATTACAGTAATTAAATATGTATGTACACTCTTCATATTTAAGTTAGTGTCGCACTCTCTTGAGGTATAACTCACCCCTCATCGTGCACACCTAACGCTTGTCTGCTAACCTTTCCTAGTTACGCTACCCCACCTAACTAGCCGTATCAAGTCTCTTTCTTCATACTAACTTGTTGTACCCACACGTATTTCCCATACAATATGTTACTGGATTCTTTATATCAATTAGCCAATTATGAATTTCTCATTATATGTTTAATCCTCCACCCACTAAAGTTATTGTAGATGTCACTATCTTTCTCATTTACTAATTACACTCCTTAAAGTAAGTCATAAGCGTATATTTATCACCTCGTTATATACATACTAACCCGATACGTCATCTACCAAGCACACATAGTAGAATAAACCACAAGTATATATATTATTCCAAATATATCTATACAATAAGGCACCCCTAGGCTGAGACCTGCAGTGCATGCATACTCTGCTATCAAGTCCCAGTACATCACGTACTATATAAAGGACTACTATTTTATACCTCACTCTAACCATCATCACAAATCACACATATTGGAGGCGAATATAGCTCCAAGCCTATGCGCTAGGCACATATGACCACCAGCTTATTGTTCTCACAGATAGACCTTTCCTAGGTTCTATATTCTGATGTACAAGTCTAAAATCCCACCAATGGATTCATCAGGATAACGCTGTCCACGACACGAAACCTCCCATGATAGCAAGTAGCGTAGGTATGTCACCCATAATAAATCATACAAATCGGTATAGGTATACACACAACCTATATCATATATCCCATACGTAGCATATATATCTCCCGAATATCCTACGTATTATTTAATTCAAATTACACTTCTTATCATATATTATCGAGTATCCCTCACTACTCGAAATGTGCCAATTATCCTTGAAAATATTTCGATAGGTACTTCACTCAAATTCTACTGATCTAAGTCATCGGTTCACTCATTCCCTGAATTCTTTACATTTTATATTATACCGATTAATCTCATCAATTTCACATTAATTAATTTATTAAAGTAGTGTCACCCAACTACAATATCCCGAATCACTCATTAGATCCGTACCTTCACCCTTCAGAATGTATTACACCAGGTCCCACTATTAGTTAAAAACCCTTTATTAAATTTAATATTCGATAATTTACTATATACTCTGTATCCTAATTTCATTCGAAATTTCCATACGAATCCATTCACATATTTTCAAGGGTTGTTTATCCTAAACACTCTAAATCCATATCTCGAATTCATTCCCATCCAATTTTAAGGTAAAAATAATGTTTCTTAATATTTTTTAGAGTCCTACGCTCATCTAGGGACATCCCTAAATAATCCAGCTTTTTTTTCTCAAGAAGGATTTCAATTTCAGACACCCTTACGTAGAAAAATCATAACTAATTCAAACAAAATAAAAAAAAATACGAGGTCGGCTCCCACACGATCGTAACGAAAAGATATACAAACTTCATGTTTGGATAAACAGTTAAATCGGATCGGTCCGGTCTTAAAACCGGATCGGTTTGTTACTGCTGAACAGCGAACCTCTTTCTTCTTTAACTCATTTTTCCTCCATTTTTAGACATCAAACCTTCATAGTTTCTTCTCAAGACTCATCCTAATCATAACCAATATTTATTACACATACTAAGAAGGTTCTAATCATCATATCAATCTCTAAACTTCAATGGTTTCGATTATCACTCACGATTTCACAAATTGAGTTTTATAGCTTTTATTCAATCATTCTCTTCAATTCGATTCTACAATTCTTAATTAACGGATCTAACTTTGATTTCCAGCAAGGTAATTGTGTTATATATCTTTACATAATATCAATTTCGTACAAATCATCAATCCATATCAATCAAAATGGTTAATTCACCCAAAACCCATATTAATGAAATTATTCACCAAAAAAAAAGACAATGGTTTACACCCACCATGATATGAATCGCAATACCGTAAATTAAATAAAAACAAGTTTAATTACTTGCCTGGATAATTTCGTAGTGTCTGATTTTGGTGAAGATATTGATACACCTCCAACAATTTTCTTCCCAAATCTTCACTCCAAGAATGTTCTTGCAAAAATTCCTCAAATCTTCCCTTAGACTCTTGAAATTCCTTCTCAATTCTCTTCACTTTATCTCTACCTATTTGTATAACTCTCCTAACCTACGATTTTGTGAAAATAACTCTTCTCTAAGCCCAAACCTTTCGTTTTATAAATTTAATCATGTTTTTTACTTTTCATCTACTATTAAGAATCCAAAAGTCACCAAAATAATTCTAATTAGTTTAAAAAGCCCCCGAGACCTGAACACAACTCCCGGGTACTCAACTTTGACTATTTCAACCTATTCGGAACCAATTGTGAACTCAAAATCTTCATCTGAGTTACTAAACTAAAATCTCCAATTTCACCCTTAATTTACGACACATGTATTTTAAAAGAAATAACCCGAATTAATTTAAATATTATTTCTCTAAATAAATTGAATCTTCCAAATTAAATAAATTATCCAAATAAAATAATTCCTCCAAATCATCAATTTAGTTTAAATTCTAATTCACCAATTTAAATAATTTATTTATCCTCAAATTAAATAATTATTTATCCTAAAAAATACGGGTTGTTACCTACTTCCCCCCTTACAAAGGAATTTCGTCCTCGAAATTCAGATGATTCTAGTACTCCAAGCCTCGAATACTTCCCTACTCATATGCCCTTAAGATCGCTACCCATATCTCTACCGCTTGTAATTGCGAATTATATTAAAATTAAATTAATTATCCAGGGCTCCCATACACCCTGTACCCATGCTCATCTGCATGACAGTCACCGGGCTCTACTAGCCTTAAATCGTAATATACTTTAAACTCACAGTTATAACCACATATGTATGTGTATATATATATATATATATATATATATATATATAGGAGAATTGTCACCTACATTATGCTCTATACATCATTCATCACACCTAGTTGTAGGCTCTAAAAAACTTTTTTCTCAACTTTTTTATTTTTCTCTTGAAATTAACCTTCCAATAAACCCATGTTCAAAAAATTAGGTCAAAATACATATTTTAGCTATTTCTAAAAAATCCACAAAAAAAACCTCAAAATACCTTATTTATAAGGGTCTGTGCCAACAATTTTTTGTGGATTTTTTAAAAATAGCTACAAAATGTATTTTGACCTAATTTTTTGAATATAGGTTGATTGGAATGTTAATTTCGAGATAAAAATAAAAAAAAATTGAAAAAAAAGTTTCTTGAGGCCTAGAACTAGGTATGATGTATGGTGTGATGTATACATCATGATGTAGATAAGCCTCTCTCTCTCTATATATATATATATATATATATATATTATAATCGAGGTACCAAACCCATGTCCCGACGACCACACATCTCCCCACTTCCAAAGTTGCATTAAGTTTCATGCTGGGATGTCTCGCAAAGCGAAATCTGAACAAGGAACCCCCCCTTGCACTACTACCTAACATTGTCAGTCGTTGAGATCTGTTAGGCCCTTAGTCCATAACACATACCCCCAAATTCCCATCTCCTGACATAAAAGTATACTCTTCCACTTTCATGTTACCACAGACATTATATAATATATCTCCTCTTACTATCACTAGTTTCTTAGCACGAATCAATCACGAGCTACATATCCCCGCTCAATAATAAACACATCCACCCTGAACCCCATCAATAAACGCCCCTCCTCCCCGTGATTAATTATAATAATACAAACATTTTCTTATAAGTTTATTATGCAACACGCGATAACATATATACATGAATATATAGACTAGACCCTCTTTCAGGTGATAACTAGCACAAGTAAATCATATCTCGAAACAAAAAACACAAAGTCTCACCATACTATATACTATAGCCCAAACATTCCAGTATAATTATCACTGAGGTATCGCTTGTAACATACTTATCTTAAGCTTAGCTCCGCACTTTTGGTGTGGCTATATCATACGGGTATTCTTGATAACCCCGCAATTTGCAATTTAATTCTTCTCGATACTGACCCACCCATTAACTTGTGGTACATAAGTTTTCTTAGTCCTTCCTTCACAGCAGTCCCCGGACCCACTGGCCATATATCCTAATAGCTCTCAGCTTTAAGCGTTACCTCTACACGTATAATAATTTAACATTTAAAAAAAATGATGTACTAGTATCCAACAACGTCTCAATAACCCCAACGTTTATTAAGGTCCATGCATATAATATCCCGCAACAAGTCTCAAAGGAACTTCCCCAACGCATTATTTCCTAGCATTGTCGATAATTAAAATCCGTGGCACCAAAACACACGACTAATATATCATAAATCATATGTCCTGACACATACATCAAATTGTCGGTGACCATGTCTCTCAAGGTGTCACATGATACGATACTCTCATAATCACTGAGTTCACTAAATCTAAACCATAATGAGCTAAAACTCTCGACTCAATGGTACCCGATATACTCTGAATCACGTCAGCAAAAGTCATTACGCAATAGGATCCAATATAACTAGACAACAATACTCTCTAAAGTCTATTTCATTAAATCTTACTGTGAGATCAACCCTCTCTCAGGTGAGACATCCCCAAAGGATACATTTCCCCCCGGAATAGCGAATATGATAGTCTTGTTGTATTCTCCCATCATCGCACAATAGTATGTACCCAGGATAGAACCATACCTCGAATATCACCCCTCAAAATGAGTTAAACCATATAAAATACATCCTCTCAGCGTCCATTCCTGCTCCCCTGCATATGGAACTGAAGGGTACCCCAGTGCTCCCAGAGTAAATATACACACACTATAGTAATATTACCGATACTTCTACTACGCCCGTTTCACATACTAATCTAGTACTAACGAACTACTGTGATTCGCTCGTGCCATACAAACCAGACCCCAAATCATTTCGGGATAAATCTCATACTTCTAATTGTCAATAGCACTCGCGGTTCAAATTATTACCATACATAATACCCTCGTCCCAACCAAAACTTCTTATAATGGTGGCCCCTACTAGGTATCCCATCCTTGTTCCCCAATTCGCTTCAGATAAGATCCACACATGTGTTCCTAATCTTTACACATAAGACACCTCTCTGTGTCATCTCCCTTTCCCTTGCCCCACTGGACATGTCGGGGTTGTCCTTCTCATGGACCTAGTGAACTTAACCCTGATTTCTACCCCATTTGTCCCTTTGGCTCCGCTGGCCCTATGGGACACGTTGCTGGCCTTGATAGCCCTGACTGAATCCACGATCACCTGTTAGGAATTCTTTTAATCTCAATCATTACAAAGGGTCACCTACTGGGCATACCCTCATGTGGAGCCACACTAGCACTGTTAATTCCAGTCTTGCCCTTTGGTTAGATTCTCCAACTCTCTTGACTCACTTCTGATGATAATGACAGTAACGATGCCAGTCGTTCTCTTCAGACTTCCCCATCCATGAATTTATATTCTTCCTATGAGTCCATTATTAATTTACGGACCTTATTGATTATCCGTATACCTCGTCTAGTATGAAGTTTGCTAAACACTTCAATTCTTTTTCATGACCGATAACTGTACGGACCATTTGAAACAAGTCTTGAAATCCCTTTTTTACTTTCTATTAAAACAGTTGGTTAGAGGATTTACGGTCAAATCGCATCCCAAACTCCTTGTTACCCATGGTATTCCTCCATGGTTTTGGTGACCAACTCCCATCACTACAACGTCGCTCCTATAAGTTAAAAAAAAATTCACCCAAAATTAAATCTTGGGTGCCACTACATTCCACCCTACACAATTGTCTTTGGATCTCCTCCTCCCAATGTTATTGTGACTCCTATCGCGGTTACCGTTCTCAAAATATTTTATGGTTTCTGCTGAGCCTCTCTTACTACGGTCCTTCTAACGACTTTCGTTGGTCTTCTAAAATTGTTCGGTGTATTAAGCCCAACTGAACTCTTATATGAATCGCATCAACTGTACCTAATATGAGGAGAACGTAAGTCACATATGTGAAGGAATGCAACAATCTTAGAATAAGCCTTTATATCAAATAACGCTATGCTGAAACATAATAAGCTGCACAGATCCTAAGGACTCTAAAACATAATGCTTTTATACCATCTGTGATACCCCGCCTACTGAAATACCGGGTGGCCAGCCCGTGATCAAAATAAAACGTTCGTCTCATATGGAACATTATTAGCATCACTGTCAAAAATATTTTTAGTTACTAACCACCTAGTAATTTAAATAGAATGGTGCCAAATTTTATCTTTCATTAACTAACAACATGCAAAAAATCAAATAATCATTCAACCATCCACATAAATTGATAACTGAAACCAACACAGAAGAATAACATAAAGAAAGATAACCGAATCGACTATCGGTTCAAAAATAAAATACAACAGTAACTGAAATAATAACCTAAATACACAAGTCACATAAAGAAATTGAATACTAAATCAATGGGCGGCATGCCCAAATGAATAATAGAGTAAAGATCCTACACTATAAATAATAAACGAAGCGTCTATAGCAAGTCCTTTAACTTCCACATGAGCTGCAGCTTCGCATCCCGAGATAGAATATTCAAATCGGGCGTCCCTGTGGCTGGACACCTAAAGGGTTTTGAAAAAAGATTTTGACACGAGTTAAATCCTAAGTAAAACATTAAAAAAATATTTAGCAAGCAGGTAAATTACAGTAATTAAATATGTATGTACACTCTTCATATTTAAGTTAGTGTCGCACTCTCTTGAGGTATAACTCACCACTTTAGTGCTTTTCCATAGCACAATACTTCCATAAGCATATTAACATTATGTGGCTCATAGCCTATAGTGGTTCATCCACACTATAAGACCTTTCCACAAGATCAACATCCTTGCATCCTATAACAGCTCCCCACTCCCGACGCCGTTAAGAGTCATGTGTGGAGTGTCTCGCAAAGCGAAATCCAAACAAGGAACCCCTCCACACATTAACCCTTGACTTCGTTGGTTGTGGAGTTCAGTCATTTCAACATGCAACCGGGATAACCCTATCCCCTAATCCAACAAAAGGTGATCTGAACTCCTATCTCTAACTAAGAGTCACACTACCCTGCGCTCGCACTCATTCCTAAGTCCTTGCGCAAGATAATACTGAGCTAAACCTTACAGCTCAACAACGATTCTGTGGGCCTTAAATTATATCTATAAGGTTGCCACATATACCATCCAAAATAAGGAAGCCTCTGCTCATCGAGGTTCCATAAGTCCAATATAACAAAGGTGTACTCAACCTGTATAAAGGTGAGACACCACAATAACAATATGTTCCCTCCAGGAATTGCGGACACGATAGACTTGCCATCATTAGCCTGCTATCGCTCCGTTACACCATATACCGTATACGTATATATACAAAATATAATCACCCGCCTCTATGGCGAACGAAGAAAAATAGGATTCCGCTATTGCGGAAAACACATAATCATACATTATAATGTTATCGAGACCGCCACAACTCAAAATACACACACGAGTCCAGGGCTAACTAATACCGTGACTTTATCTAGTCACGCCAAATATTCACACCATATACCTCAGCTGAACCTTAGGCGAATAATTCCCAAAGCTGCATTCTTCTCATCCTGCTGATTCATGGGGACTCACGGTTAGAACTATCCGTAAGATCCCTTTCTAATCCTTATCTCCACGGGGAAATCCAACTTTAGTACCACACCCTACTACGGCTGCACTATGGTACTCAAACTACTATGCTTTAGTAGTCATTGAGATAATTCTTAACAATTACCATAGAGAGAGTGACCTCTACTAAGGTACTCATCCCAACCTTCTACCAGCTGCACCAGCTAAGCCTCACCTCCTGCTGCCATCCAAGCTCCGCACACGATTCTCAAACGAGCGCGTAAAAGATTTCTATAATCTCATAATATGGCAGGAGAACGAAATCTCGCAATAGAAATCAACAATCCTAGTCCTGAGGCTCTATAACAAATGAGAGCAACGCTGAAAGCGTAGTACGTCCGCACAGATTCCTAAGGACACTAGAACCTGATGCTCTGATACCATCTGTAACACCCCGCCTAATAAGATACCGGGCGATCACTCCAATATTAAATTAAAACAGGAGTTTCATATGGATCATTTTTAGCATCACTGTCGAAAATCCAATTAATTACTAATATCCTATTAGGTGGCCGTTAAAAACT
Organism: Sambucus nigra; assembly: GCA_949130495.1. Taxonomy (NCBI): domain Eukaryota; kingdom Viridiplantae; phylum Streptophyta; class Magnoliopsida; order Dipsacales; family Adoxaceae; genus Sambucus; species Sambucus nigra. The sequence continues at coordinate 449,283,767 of OX422210.1, read as the reverse complement.
TTTATCTAACTACTCTTTTTAGCGCACAAATTAAAACATTCACAATTAAATGCGTAATGAACTGAAATGGAAAAGAAAGGAACTAAAATAACCGAACACTCGGTCCAAATAATACAACCATATCGAATGCTGTACTGAAAGAATAAATAAATGCAATTGAGCCTTTGGCTCGAGTGTTTATACAATATCTCCTATCTAGAGTACAAGGAAAGAAACGTCTACCGATAACCTGCAAGCATCCACAGCTGCTGCAGCAGACGTCTGACTCGAAAGAGTTTCCATCCAGGCGTCCCTGTGTCTGGACACCTATATATATACAATATAGAGAAAGAAAGGAGAGTAGACAAACGGGTCAGAGCCCGAATGTTTAGAAAATATTTTGCAAGTGCATAAATGCTCTATTTTTAGAAAAATAGTTTTATCTCATATTTAAATTGGTATCGCACTCTCGTGAGATACCCCTCACCTCTCCTCTAACAGTGCACTCCTAGCGCATCCCTTAAACCTCCTAGTCAAGCTACCCTGCTAAACTAATCTAATACCCAACCACTATCTATCCTAGATAGTCAAACAGATGTACTAAAGGCTAACTTCACTTTAATCTCGACGCTATGCCATGTTCGTGCGTGGGGTGTCTCGCGAAGCGAAATCCAAACAAGGAACCCCCCCGATACACTACTATGCAGCAAGGTCGATCTTTGAGATCCGCCAGTCCCTCAGTACAGAAAGATATATAATATATATATCATAACATATAATAATATAAGAGCACTAAGGATTAAACTTCTCCCCAGTCTCAACACAGTACCATATTCGTGCGTGGGGTGTCTCGCAAAGCGAAATCCAAACAAGGAACCCCCCCGATACACTACTATGCGGCACGGTCGATCGTCGGGATTCATTAGACCCTCGGCACCCATTTACATATACATACATCTACAATATACTTCCGTATAATATAAATATCTCCCGGACTGAGGATTACTTGATATATAAAGTATTAATAAATACTTATCCTTTTCATTTCAAAAACTTCCATTTCCCTTCTCATATCCAGGAAATGTATTTATAAAAGCCAATTCATTATCATGAATTTCTTTAACAAACCATATACTTTTTGAAAGCCAATTTTATTAACATAAAAAGCTTTTCCTTTATCAATTATCCCATTTCCCTTTTTATACTCAGGAAATGTATTCAAAGACATTTTCATTATCATAAAAATGCTTTGATCAAAACATATGCTTCCACATCCCTTCTTCCATCTGGGAAGTGTTACCGAAGCCACTTTATATATAACCCATTTCCCTTCCTATATCCAGGAAATGTAATTAAAGCAAATCCATTATTATGAACTGCTTTAATAAACGCGTTCTAAGACCGCACGTCCGGATTTCTCCACTGTGCGCGCCCCTAAATGGCTATCATCTTCTAGGGCCTCCAAGACGACCTGGGATCCTATATCGAAACACGTCGGGAAGCGGCCATGAGCCTGCGTGGTAGCCAAGACCACACCCGGAATCTCTCTACCCCCGCAGAAAATATACAACCATAAGCGCTCCCATGGCCTAGGACTATATCCACCCTGCATCATTAGCCAGGGGCTTCACCATACGAACGCAACTTCCCTTATGATAGCGATTTAGAGAGGTGTGTAATCCATATTTTATTAATTATGAAAAACATTTATTTTTCCATTTTGAAAATATTCATTTATATATTTTCAAAATCATTCCCATCATCATATATATACCTAAAACACACAGTATATACATATCCTATATTTTCTTCCTAGAATATATATAACCGGCCTTAGTGGCCTATAGCATCTAGCGATAACTAAATATCCCAAAGATTCCCTCCAGGAATCGTAATCATGCTTTCATGGTTGCATGATTCTAAATCCAAAGTATTTCTTACTTTGTTCAATACTAATTACCTCAATCATCTCTTAAAGGTTCATTTATCCTCAAAACCCTTATTTAGGATTCCCCATAAAAATCCTAAATGGTAATTCAACTCCCCATACTCTTAAAGGGAGAAAACTATAAATTCTAGCCTAAGCGAATCGATTCGCCCCTTTAGCGAATCGATTCGGGTGGGCGAATCGATTCGGTTCCCAATCCGAATCGATTCGAAAAGTATTCTGCAAACAGGTCTGTAAATGGCGAATCGATTCGGTCTGTACCCGAATCGATTCGGCGCATTGCAGAAACCCAATTCCCCCTAGGCGAATCGATTCGGCCTGTACTCGAATCGATTCGGCCTGTTCGAGGGTCACAGTTTGGGCGATTTCTCAAACTCCAAAATACCCAAAAACCAATCGAAATTCATTTTTGTCCATTTTTGTTAGTTCTAACCTCACCCAACAACTCAATTAACATCTAATCTATGTTTTACAACTAACACATCAATTATTTTGGGGTATTAAATCATTTCTCTTAGTTTTAAACCCTAAAATCATAAAAACCCCAACTTATGATTTTAACCCATTTCAATCCAATTCTTCACTCCATTTACATGGATTTAACACTAGAAATCATTAAGAGTTTACATTACATCAATATGTAAACTCATATCTAAGTTTTCCCAATTTTATTTTAAGGGTTCTAACCCTAAAATCATGTTTTTACCAACTATGATATGAGATTAATGCACAAAAGTAAATAAAGCAAGTAAACACTTGCCTCGTGGATAAAATCCGACGACCTCGAGTCGAATCCGGCGGAGTTTGGCCGGAACCTCCCCTTTTTCCTCTTTTTCTTCCTCCTCTCTCTCTTCTCTCTCTTTTCTTTCTTTTCTTTCTCTTTTCTCCCTCTCCTTCTCTTTATAAAGAAAGAAAAGGGGTTATACCCTTTAAAACCTAAAAACGACGCGTTTACCCATTTACGAGTTACTTTTACCTCTAAAATTACCCGAAACTCAATTTCGACAATCGGACACTCTTTTTCGACTATCTCGGCCATTCCGAGAATCATGGCGCAGTCGAAATTCCCATCCGAGGTATTTGACCGCAAATCACTATTCCAACCCAAAATAAATAAATGCGGGTTTTCTACTCAAAATCTTACCTCTTTTGTCGCAATACTCCACGGCGACATATAATTAAATTATTTCGACCTATATAGTCCCAAAATAATTTATAACATCCTTCGAAAATTATTAAATCCTCGAAAATCCCAAAAATCACTATTTCGAGAAATTCTCCAAATTGCCAATTTATATTTAATTAGGGAATTTAATGGTCTCCAAAAAGGACGGGTAGTTACACCTATTAACCTTTCCTAGTTATGAAACCCCACCTAACTAGCCGTATGAAGTCTCTTTCTTCATACTAACTTGTTGTGCCCACACGTATTTCCCATACAATACATTACTGGATTCTTTATATCAATTCCAATTATGAATTTATCATTATATGTTGTCACTGTCTTTATCATTTACTATTACACATCGTAAAATAAGTCATAAGTGTATATTTATCACCTCTTTATATACATACTTACCCGATACATCATCTACCAAGCACACATAGTAGAATAAACCACAAGTATATATATTATTCTAAATATATATATATATATATATATATATATATATATACATACAATACGACACCCCTAGGTTGAGACCTGCGGTGCATGCATACTCTGCTATCAAGTTCCGGTACATCACGCACTGTATAAAGGACTATTAGTTCAGTATCTCACTCGAACTATCATCACAAATCACACATATTATAGGTGAATATAGTTCCAAGCCTATGAGCTAGGCACATACCTACGCACCCATATGATCGACAGCTTATCGTTCTTACATATAGGCCTTTCCTAGGTTCTATATTCTGAGGTATAGGTCTAAAATCCCCCCCAATGGTTTCATCATGATAAAACTGTCCACGACCCGAAACCTCCTGTAATAGCTAGTAGCGTAGGTATGTCGTACACATAATAAATCATACAAATTAGTATAGGTAGTCACATAACCTATATCATATATCCCATACGTAGCATATATATCTCCCGAATATCCTACATATTGTTTAATTCAAATTACACTTCTTATTATATATTCTCGAGTATCCCTCACTACTCGAAATGTGCCAATTATCCTTTAAAATATTTCAATAGGTACTTTACTCAAATTCTACTGATCTAATTAATAGGTTCGCTCATTCCCTGAATTCGTTACATTTTAATTACACCGATTAATCTCGTCAATTTTACATTAATTAATTTATTAAAGTAGTGTCACCCAACTACTATACCCCGACTCGCTCATTCGGTCCGTACCTTCACCCTTCAAAATGTATTACACCAAGTCCCACTATTAGGCAAAACACCCTTTATTAAATTCAATATTAAATAATTTACTGTATATATCTATAATAAATTAAACCAACTACTCTGTACCTAACTCCCATCGAACTAGCCTAAAAATATCCGAGTCACGACACCGACTCTTAATTCTATAGGTATTAACTTACATTCATATTTTTATTGCAAGATACTAAACACATCTCAATCTAGCATGTATCCTAATTTCATCCGAAATTTCCATACGAATCCGTTCATATATTTTCGAGGGTTGTTTATCCTAAACACTCTAAATCCATACTTCAAATTCATTCCCATCCAATTTTAAGGTAAAAATAATGTTCCTTAATATTTTTCAGAGTCCTACACTCATCTACGGACATCCCTAAATAATCCATCTTTTATTTCTCACAAAGGATTTCGGTTTTAGACACCCTTCCGTAAAAAAATCATAACTAATTAAAAAAATTAGAAAAATTAGAAGTCGGCGCCCATGCGATTGTAACGAAAAGATATACAAATTTCATGTTTTGAAAAAAAGTTAAATCGGACCGATCCGGCCACAAAACCGGACCGGTTCGCTGCTGTTGAATAACGAAACTCCTTCTTCTCCAACTTGTTTTTCCTCTATTTTTACACATCAAACCTTCATAGTTTCTTCTCAAGACTCTTTCCAATCATAACTAATGTTTATTACACAAGTTTCTAATCATCATATCAATCTCTAAACTTCAATGGTTTCGGTTATCACTCACAATTTCACAAATTGGGTTTTACAACTTTTATTCAATCATTCTCTTCAATTCGATTCGACAATTCTTAATTAACGCATCTAACTTCGATTTCCAGCAAGGTAATTGTGTTATATATCTTTACGTAATATCAATTTTGTACTATTCATCAATTCGTGTCAATCAAAATGGTTAATACACCAGAAACTCATATTAATGAAATTATTCACCAAAAAAAAAAGACTATGGTTTACACCCACCATAATATGAATCGCAATACTGCAAATTAAATGAAACCAATTTTAACCACTTGCCTGGATAATTTCATAGTGTCTAATTTTGGTGGAGATATTGATACACGTCCAAGAATTTTCTTCCATCTTTACTCCAAGAATGTTCTTGCAAAAATTCCTCAAATCATCTCTTAGACTCTTTAAATTCCTCCTCAATTCTCTTCATTTTCTCCCTACCTCTTTGTATAACTCTCCTAACCTTTGGTTTTGTGAAAATAACTCTTCTCTAATCCCAAACCTTTCATTTTATAAGTGTAATCCCGTTTTTGACTTTTCATCTACCATTAAGAAGCCCAAAAGTCACCAAAATAAGTTCTAATTAGTTTAAAAAGCCCCCGAGATCCGAACAAAACTCCCGAGTACTCAATTTTGACTATTTCAACCTATTCGGAACCAACTGTACACTCAGAATCTTCATCCAAGTTACTTAACTAAAATCCCCAATTTCACCCACAATTTACGACACATGTATTTTGAAAGAAATAACCCGAATTAATTTAAATCTTAGTTCTCCAAATAAATTGAATCTTCCAAAGTAAATAAACTCTCCAAATAAAATAATTTCTCCAAATCATCAATTTAGTTTAAATTCTAATTCACCAATTTAAATAAGTTATTTATCCTCAAATTAAATAAAATATTTATCCTCAAAAATACGGGGTGTTACAACCACTTCTTCTCTCATGAGTAAGATATAGCTTAAGCCTTTTAAACTTATACAACCCATGAACCACAAAAGACACTCTTTCACAAGTCTTTTGAAACTTTGAATATTTTGTAAAATACCATAAACTTTGTCATCCATTATAATGGAACATCATAACAATGTGTAGTGCGGTGTAAAGTTCAATAAGATATGAGTATGTATTATCAAGGGCGACCCTGAGCATGTGACAAGTGGGAGATCGTACAGGGCCCCCTCCTGGACTATTTGTTTTTACTTATATGCTAAGGGCCCCTTTTTTATATCAATACACATAAAAGGGGCATGTTTTACAATTTTTGCACGGGGCCTTGTCAATTTCTATTAATCTCACGACCGTCCCTATGTATTATAAAACTAATATTCCTCGCAAAGTTTATAAGACTTAAAAGAAAATAGAATCCATCTCAAAAAGAACATGACATATTCCTAAATAAAAGGAAATATGAGAAAACAAGACATTTTGATATACAAAAATATGTCATCGATTATATCATCTAAAAGTCAGAAACATGATTGTATCAAAAATTATCTTTTTGAATTTTCCAATGAAAGATATGTACAACCATAAAAGATAGTCTTATGATATAACAAATATTAAATAAAAGCTTAGAATCCAAGATATGTTAATACAAGCTTAATTCAAATAACCATTAAAGTCCTAAGCTAATAAAATCTAGACAATTCATAAATATTAAGACTAAAAGATCATTGAGAGATTAAAATACTCTGTTATGAAAAAAATTATAACATACATGGGTCAATAAAAATATCAATTAGATGTGATAGTCCTAATAACATATTATTAGAATAGCCAAAGTAAAAGAGGATCCTCGAGGTAATCCTAAATATGAGATATGATGATATACAAAGTTCATATAAGTATTGAAAGCCAATAACCTAACGTGATATATATGATATGAAATGTTAATAAGGTTATTAAAAATTAACTTTAGGTTTTTTAAAATATACCAAAAAAGAAAAACACACAAAAGAAAAAATATAGAAGGAATTACAAGGGGCCTAAGGACACATGATTATAAATCTAAAAAAAAACATAAGCTATCACGAAGATACTCTAACTAGTTGAGGTGGGGGAACCAAAGTAGGATCCCTTTTGGTTTCTATGGAAATTCTATCAAAAATTTCTTTCCTTACCCTCTCAAAACTCAATTTATAGGTCTTAGTGATATGTATGATGGGGTTGAAGATTTTAATGGGAGGTACAATGGGTTTTTCTTTTCCTCCATTCTTATGAATATCTCTTCATTGGGTTCTTTTCTTTAATTTCCCCTTTCTACCAAAAACATCTTTTCTCTCCTTACCATTCAAATTCATATACGGTTTACTAAGAAATAAACAAAACTCCACTAAGTGACCATGATTTTTGCAATGGGTGTAAAAGTAAGGCTTCAACAGTTCGCTTTAGGTGGTGCCTTAAAACTAACATAGGGTTTGTGTTGAATTCTTTTCAAATGAAAGAAAAACTACTTCAAATGACCTTTATTTTTTTAAAAGGAGAAAACATATATATATATCATCTAACAAACTTCCACTCCTCTCACATTTTTAATCTTAGTATGAGTAATAGCAAGAATTTGAGTACAATATTTAGTGGAAGAATCTTTAACAAAAATCATGGCAAAATTGGAACTACCTGCCTCATCAACTTCACTATCACTAGAGAAAGACAAATGGGAATCAGCTGGGACGTACTCATCAACCGATGAATCATAAAAAAATTGCATGACTTTCATTGGCAATAAAATTCGTTAAAATAGCCTCTTTTGGAGAGGTGTCATTCACAAAGTCCAAACTCATATTAATTATGATCGATCTTGATATTCTATAATCTCTATGCTCTATGGGAACATAATTTCATTAGTGGGACGCATGCCCTCTACCTCCACACGTAAAACAAGCCAACGACTCATTTGGGGATTCGATCTTCACCCCACTTATTTGACTCAAATCAAATTTTGACAACTTTCACTTGTCATTACCCTCCTTTTGATGTTTAATTCCCCATAATTCAGTGAACTATTTTACCGTAGTAATATGGATATTATTAAATTTAACTTCAAAATAAATCTTTTTTTCTTTTTTTGACCTTTGTCGACGATCCAAATTCGATCATACATTTTAAATGAAGCCATTAACTCATCCACAATTAAACGGATGCTGGTAGCGGCTCTAAATTCATCTATGGCATCAACCTTGACCTCAAACCTCTTGGGTGGAGATTGTAAAATTTTATCAACAACATCTATATACGGGATATCTTTTCCCGAGGAAAATGAAGAGTTCACTATTTCACTCAAGTGTTCATGAAACTCGTCAAAACATTTGTTGTATATCAAGATTAAGATTTCAAAATTTGTGGTCAACCATTGAAGCTTGGCCTACTTTATGATCGTGGTTCCTTCATGAGTAATCTCCAAAATATATCATGCTTGTTTAGACATTGTACAAATTGTTATACATTTATACTCACCCATACTAATGTCTTTGAATATAGAATTTAAGCCTTTAGCATTCCACTCACTAATTTTATATAATTGTTATCCCAATTAATTTTACTCCTTTTGTTTAGACGCCATCGATAATAAGAATAGATATTCCCATCTATATCAATTTTTTTCTTCCAGGGGCTATAAATGAGTCCTTATTCTACCTTTCTAATATGAATAGTTACTGCTATAAAAAAATGGCATCCGGTTCGAAGAACTTCCCTCCATTACGCACATAAGTATATCTACCCTAGGTGATATAACCTAAAATAAGGGGACATGATTTAATACCAGTGGAGAGTGCGCGAAACTCAGTGATAAATGCCTAATTAAAATTAATTTTAATTAAAAATAAATATTTTCCTTTAACCCAAATTCGGGTCAAAGTTAATCCTAATGTCTAAGCAATAAAAATGTGATTTACAAAATTGATTCATTTTTTAATGTATGTTAATTAGTCATATAAATTAATCAAAATGTGGAATAAAAGTTCATACATTTGAGACAAGGAATTATAGAAGAAAAAACCACAATGAGAACAAACATCGGGACAAACCTACAACTTGCACTAATATAGATAAAGTATTATAAGAAGGGAGAAATGACTTAAAATTATGAACCTCTACTAGGCTCAATAACACATAATCTCCACAAATGACACCTTGTAGTAGCAATAGCAAGAACAGATCACTCTTCCACCACTATTAATGTTGCGAGAATCAACCTTTAATGATAATTGTGCATCCTTTCAATGAATCTTATTTTAAAGTTGAAGATGAACTTTGATCTAAGTAAATCGAAACCAAGATAAGCCGAGAATTTATATTTACAAAATGTGGGGATATCATAATGGTTTATGCTGTAGAAAATGTTTGGGCTTAAAAATCTTAAAAAATGTTTTTCAAACTTGAAAAAAGACCATACTCAAGAACAACATATTTGGGAAAGTAGTTTTGTTCAAAATTATCTTGAGTATGAAAGTCTTACTTTTTAGATTTAAGAATAAATAAAATGGCTTGAAGAACAAAAGGAAGAAGAGTGAAAATATTCTTTGAACTGTGATTGGGTGTAATTTTCAAAATGATTTTTTCACTTTATTTTAATTGTAAGGGTGTATGAAACATAAATTATACAACACAGGGGGGATTACTAGGGTGGATTATATATTATATCTAAAGCATACAAAATTATAAGGGTCAAGTCTATTGTTGGTAAACCAAATATTTATCCCTGACATAATTTCCATTAAGATATTTTGGAAAGATCTCTTATAAAGTGTAATATGAAAAAAGTACCAAATCGTTCGTTACAGAAAGCGTATGGCAAAGCAGATCGTGGTACGAGGCCATTTTTCACTTGGACAAAACTGGCGGTAAAGAGGCTTCACTGCAATAAAGCATAGCTTCATTGCAGTGAACCTAAAGATAACCACGTAGCTCCATAGCCCATAAATAAATTTTCTAGTTTTGCTTGTAGAAAATTGGAAAAAATCTTTCAAGAAAAACTCCAAAATATATTGAACTCAACCAAGTAACACATTTTACAATACACTAAATATGCCTTTTTTAAGTAACATATTCATATAAGAACAATACGTTGCATCATGTATTTAAAATTACACAAAGTTATTTTTCAAAAATATTTTCCTTTTTATGAAAACTATTTAACGATGGAGGTGATTCCTTAGTCCACTTGTCAAATTATACATTTCCCTGAGTGGTATACTTGAGGTGTTGGAATGAATGATTGGATTGAAGTTAATGAACATTTACGGATAACTCTTGGGCAAAGACTCAAAGTAGGCTTTGATCAACCAAGTTAGACAACTTAACTATCGGAGGCAAATGAGTATGCATATGCTCTTGCATGGTTAATTTTATTCTGTAAAATAAAATTTTCATTCAATTAAAAAAATGATTTAATTTTACTGACGTATAATTAATTAAGAAGTTAATTTATTTGTATTGACCCTTGGGGCACATACTTGTTCAAAGTGATCTTACTATGAATCCCGGAGATATGTATATAGAGGGTTAATTGATTATGAATTATAATACCTTCACGATTCATAGGTTAGCTATGCAGATCTCAAAGCTCCAACATCTCGCCACCCGATTTGAGTTGGTAAAGATGCTCGACAATGAGAACTTTTTTGAGTTTTATACAGAACTCTTGAATATTGTGAACTCTCACTTCAATTTAAGTGAGAAAACTCTGGACTAGAGGGTAGTTAAGAAGATTTAAGGTCTTTTCTACATAGGTTCCTCACATGCATCACCTCATGAAGGTTGAAAATATCATAGTGTCCCTAGAGAAGTTTGACTTAGATAATTTCCTATGCTCAGCAAAGGAAAGGCTATTAGGATCAAGGTCTTTATCCGACATCAATGCGATCGAGAGCAAAAAAGCGGATTTAACAAAATTTTCCAAGCCATTGAAGAAAATTCGCAAATAAAATTAATTAAATATACCCAAAATGTGTGGGGAAGACAAATGCCAATAAGGTAAAAAAATCTTCGAGGAACAAAAGGAAGAAAAATTGGGATGGAGAAAATGATTCACGAAGATGAGGGAAATGTTGAGGTGTTGGTCACAAGTCATTTTATTGACACACTAAACTAAGGAGAAAGGGAAATAAGAAGCTTAATGCCACTCCTAGCGATAGTGACTTGGGATCTATGAGTGAGTCTTCCGTTGAATGCAATTTCATCAAATTCAATACCATTTAGGAATTTTCTACTCCTAAATATTCCCTTATTGAATAAAAGCTTGAGGATTATGGCATAGAGTCTCAATCCAAAATCTCCCAAGGTGTAGATGAGGTTGACGTTGAAAAGTTTTTCTCCAAGCTTCTTACTATGTCCTCAAGGCAGAAAAGGAGAATTTTAGGCTTTTAGATAAGCTTAATAAGTCTAAGGAGGATATTTTCACCATAAATGAGGGTGAGATATTTTTTATCCAATTGAAGGCTCGTGAATATAGTATTATTGAGAATATTAAGGAGGATAATGTGTAGTGTGATATTTTGCACGACAAGGTTGATCGATTTAAGAAGGCATTTCTTGAGTCTTCACGGACTCGAATCGTGATAGAGTATGACAATGGTAAGATAAATAAGGAACTTGAGGAGTCTAAGAAGGTGAAGATTGACATTGTAGAGATACGTGAGAAGTTAGAAAGATGCTCCTATAACCATCTTATTCTTGTAAGGAAAAGACTAGATATGGAGATTAATATATGAAAGGGTATACTTCCCAAGCCAATACTATTTTTGTCAAAAGGTAAAATAAGACTTCTTTGCGTATTCCACCTAGGAACATTCCTAAGCTGAAGAAAGTAAACACCCCATAGCTGTACGTTTGCACTTATTATCATAGGAAGGGTCACGTTAGAGATTTTTATTTCACTCTCAAGAGAGTGTCTAGGATTCCTAGAACCAATCGTTGTAATATCCATAATTTGAAGTTAAACCATATAGGTTGGATGATTAGAAACCTCACTAGAATTGTCAATGAGTAAGACAAAGATAGTTAGTTTGTAGTTCCAAACCCTAAGACCAAGGTACCTTCTAGGGATAGAGCAAAAAAGGGTACCAAACCCTACTAACCAACTATTATATCTTTTTAGGCTAGGAAATGAGAATTGGTTTCATAATTGGTTGGTAGAATTTATGTTGCTAACTATGTTGCTTTAGATACACGTAGATTTAAACCTTTACTGGGTAAAGAATTTTCACCCCACATGTAAGTTGTTTGATTCACTCCATAGACTAGGAGTGCATATTGTTGATTATTTTCTTAGTCTTGGTGTGAAATATATTATAATCTTGGATTGTATTTTAATGCACGGAGTTTTATAGAATTAATTAGATGTATATAAACTTATTTCATTTTCTTTGAAAAATAATAAAAACATAAAAAAAATTGTATGTTTAAGTCTTTTTTGAATGTTTGTACACAGATACAAACAGGGTTTTATTTTCGTGATTTTTGTGGATTGCTAGTGTTGAGATGATTGAAAATTTATGGAACACAATATGCTATCAATATACCTTTTATTGGATTAGAGTCATGGGAAGGTAATGTAAACCTATGAATGTTTTTCTTAATCATTCCTATGGAGTTCTTCTAGAACGAACCATGTTAACTATAGTACGGTCTTTACCGTATCTCATATTCCCACATAAGTTGAATAAGGGTATATTTTTTATTTTAATCCAAAAAAATTATTGCACTCTTTTAACTCAATCGATAGATGTTTTCATTATTATATTTTTTTATATGTTCATGTAATATCCATTGGTTATGATTTTATTATAAAAATGATTAGACAATTATTCGTTAGAGATAACAAAATGGGTGATAGCTACCACTCGTCGTAAACTTATATTTATGTGCTAATGAGAGAGTAAGAAAAAATTACATACTATGAAAGAATAAAAATACAAAAATCTAAAAGCACATTTTTAGGATGTTTCAATTTGAAAAACAATGAGTTTGCACATTTTTGTCCAGTATGTAATTTTTTTCCTTGTTGAACTGTTAACGCCATCAATTATTTTAGGACTTAATGGGCTTAAACCTCTATAACTCGACTTTTATCTAGTATGGCTGACTTGTAAATTATATTCAACTATGGATTTTATCAAATGGTTCGTGCATAACATAAGTGGGGTTCATCTAACTTTTCCAAGTTTCGGGTTCATTCATATTCCCGTTAGATAGATTGTGTGGGATTTCATAGATTTAATGTCATTTTGGATTAATTAATTCACACGTGTTTATTTTTTTTGGTTATTGTGGTCATGTTGAGATATTTATTTTGCATTTATTGATATACGGTTATGATATCCATATTTCCAAGATTTATATACCATTTATCTCATTTGAGCCTATAATTTGTTAAGTTATCATATGTTTTAATTGATTAACGTATGATATCGATGAGATTCTTATATCTGTCTATTCAAGACAAAAATGGGGCGATGCTTTTGGATGCAAAGGAAATATATGGGAAACATTATAGTGTAAATGCATTGCATTTATTTTTATTTCTCATATTTGATTATTTTCTTTTGTATTTGTTATATGTCAAAGGTTTATGTTTAAGAGTGTACGACTTATAGGGCTCATGATATTGATTTGTCAAATGAATTAAAAATACGTAGAAAATTACATAGTTTGTCTCGTAGGGATTTCGGGATGAATGGATAAATGTATATGATTTTTTATTCGTATACTTGGATACTTTCCAGTGTTTTTGTTTTAGTCTTGTGGTATCCAAAGGAGGAGATTTGCAAGGGTAAGATTTTACATTCCTCTTTTGCTTTTGTCTTTGGATTCATTCTAGAACAAAAAATCAAGGTTTTAATTGTGAGTCATCTTTTAAGTTGTACTGAAGATCATTGAAGATGAAGACGACAATTATAAACTATCAAAGGTTATGTAAGCATTTACGATTTTGTATTTCCTTATGTTTTTATCTAAGGAATGATTGGAACAAAATCGACTCTATAAAAGGAAAATATTTAAATTTTTAAACTAAAATCTTACAAGTGGTCTATAAAAAGGGCTAAAATTCAAATGACATGCCCCTTATATGAAAACAACTTCGCATGAGAGTATTAAAATGCTTCCATAACACCTTGAAAGAAAACTGACTTCACGCGAGGTTCCCGCGTGAGAAGATAGTTTCACATGAGGTCTTCGAGGACCCCTCATATGGAAGTAGGTTCACATGAGTACTCTTCGTGAGGAAACCTTATTTGAATGAGGGTTTCCCTCGTTCGAACGAGGCTAGTTTTTTTGGTAAATGTGTTTTATTGATTCTCAAACACCTAAAGTCTATACAGAGTTATGAAACAAAATTAATGAAATTATGCAACCTTTTTTTACAAAACTCTAATTGGTTTTGAGAAAGATGTACGGGAGTCTATTCTTGTCTTTTATGCTTTTAAGGTATAATTTTAGTTTAATAATCTTTGGAGGTCTTGTACCTCAAGATGATTTCAACACGAACAATCATTTGGGTTTTATAACGCATGAATTAATGTGTGGGAAGATTTCAGCAGTCAAAAATTAGATGATACCGAGGCCTTACGGTTATGCAAGTTAAATACAATGAGGAGAAATCGATTGCTAGTACGGGTAGAGGCATTGAAGCAAAGCACAAGGGTTAAAATTTCGTGGAGGTTATCGTAGTATTGCATGTAAGTCGTGTATGGTTCTTTGTAAGACCTAAGCATTATTATTACTAGTGGACTTTTTGAGTTGGGTGCAATAATTGTTTTTCCCATGAGTATTTTCACTTTAAATTCTGTATTTCTAATATGTGATTTCTCTTTAATTTTCGCATCTTTTATTGTAACAAATTCTAATTGGACTTGACTTACTAGTTTTGGTAAAATTATTTTTTTCAATTAAAATAAGATTTAATTTTGTTGATGCGTAATTTATTTATTTGACTATTTAAGGGAGTGTTTTACACTCCCTAGTATTATTTGTGTTGGCTTTATTCTACAAAAAAAAAAATTGTGTCGTTGTGTCTTTATATTGAGTCTATGGAGTTGTAAAGTCTACATCAAGTGAAGAAGAAGACAAAACATTTTGATAAGATTTACCATAATAAACTAGACTTTACAAACGAAAAACAATTGGAGGTTTGGTAATGTTTTTCAGGTTTTGTAATTCCCATTATTTATCTTTTAAGTAAGGAATTGAGAGGAAAAAACTTAATTTTAAAAAGGTAGGAAATTTTTTTAAAATATTTTTAGTTTATAAGGATCATGAAAAAGGAAGATATCTTTCAAACGATATTTCATCGACCGATTTTTTTTTTTTTTGTTAGAGGTCACTATTTTTCAAACAATGTAGCTCGTGAGATAATCTACTTCAAATGAGAGGACTTCGAGAGAATAAGGTTTCATACGAGGACTTTGATTTTCATTCAGGGTCTTCGTAAGATAAACACTTCTCACAAGAGGACCTCGAATGAAAGAGACCTCATTTGAATGAGGAACCTTGGTTTTGACGAGGGCCTCGAATATTAGAAAATGGGTTTCGATAAAATTTTCTACTGCAACATATAAGTAACTCGAAATGCACTTTTAAAGAACGCAACCCAGTTTCTGCAAAAACCATTTCTTGGTTTTGAGAGAGTCCTTTGAGAGTGTCGGATCCCATCATTATCCATTATTTCAAGGTAGACTTTAGGTTTACATTCCGTATCAAATATTCTATATAGGCAAACAAATTGCACAAAAATCATATGGGTGATTAGCACATTAGATTACATGAGAACATATCATCCACAACCAAAATTGGTAGATACTGAGGCCTTGGAGGTTCTGCAACTTATTTATGGACTTGATCAACACTCGTTAGTATGGGAAAATGAGGAGAGCACAAGGGAATGGCCATATGGGAGTATACGTCTTCACAAATGTAAGTCGTGTGTGTGCCCTTATTAAGTCCCACAAAACATTATTCACTATTAGTGTACTTGTGTGGGTTTGAGCGGTAGTGATTTTTCTCGTTAGGGTTTCCATTCTAAATCCTTATGTCCTTTTGTGATTAGTTTACTTATTTCCATCTGTTAATAATCACTTGCATGTAAATTTGAATTAATCAATATATTTCGTAAAAAATAAAATTAGTTTGAATTAAAAAGGATTTAATTTTATTTTGAAGTTATAATCAATTAATAAACTGTAATAACCCGCCCTTTTGGAGACAATTAAATTCCATAATTAAGTATAATTTGGAATTTGGGGAATTTCTCGAAATAGTGATTTTGGGATTTTTGAGGATTTAATGATTTTCGAAGGGTGTTATATATTATTTTGGGACTATATAGGTCGAAGTAATTTAATTATATGTCGCCGTGGAGTATAGCGACAAAAAAGGTAAGATTTCGAGTAGAATACCGCATTTAATTATTTTGGGTTAGAATAGTGATTTGCGGTCAAGTACCTCGGATGGAAATTTTGACTATGCCATGAGTCTCGGAATGTCCAAGATAGTCGGAAAAGAGTGTCCGATTGTCGAAATTGAGTTCTGGGTAATTTTGGAGTTAAATAGGCTCGTAATTGGGTAAACGAGTCGTTTTGGGGTTTTAAAGGGGTTAAACCCTTTTCTCCTTATAAAAGGAGGGAGAGGGGGAGAAAAGAGAAGAGAAAAGAGAAAGAAGAGAGGGAAGAGAGAGAGGAGGAAGAAAAGAGGAAAAAATGGGAGATTCCGGCCAGCCTCCGCGGGATTCGGCTCGAGGTCGTCAGATTTTATCCACGAGGCAAGTGTTTACTTTCTTTATTTATCTTTTTGCATAAATATCTCATATCATTGTTGGTATAACAAACCCTAATGATTTTGGGTTGGGTATTCGTGGATAAAACGGGTTTTTGGGAGTTAAAACGAATAAACCCCTAAAAATGATAAATTGGAGAAACTTAGGTTTTAATTGAAATTAATTGGTGATTCCGGGTTCTAGGATGTTTAGAACCCGTATTGTAGGTGTATTTGTAGTTGGTTGAAGTTGTAGGCCGTTTGGTGAAGAGATGGAAGCTTCCATGGCCGAAACAGCTTCTAGGAGAAGAAGCTGCCCGACTTGATCGATCGATCGATCATAGGGGATCGATCGATCGAAGCCATCGATCGATCGACATCCATGGGTAGATCGATCGACCCCTGCTGAAAGTTGACAATTTCTCTAGGATGATTTGGATGGGATAGATTCCATTTCATCTTTCTTTAAGGTTAATTAGGTGATAACCTAGAGGACCTTTTAGGACTTTATGGTCCATGAATTAAGGCAATTTAGGAGGGTAAAGTAAGGGTTTTTAGTATATAACCCTTAATCTATATTTTCGAGAAAAATAGAATAATTGTAGAAATTGATGGATTAGGGTTCCTAAATTATATTAGGGACTTCTAAATGATTAATTGGACTAGGTATAGTCTTTGGGGTTTAAGGAAATGAAATCCTTAACTCGTTGAATTTAAGGTTGTTCGGGTGAGATAAATCCCGAGGATATTTCTCGTAGGCATAGAGGCCTATATAATTATGCTTATAGAAAGCATAATTATATCGATTATCATTAAGTGTATCCTAGGAGATAATTTGGGAGTATAGATATGTGTTGATTTCACTTAGAGTGAAGGGTATCATTAGAGATATCCAATAAATCCTTAGATGGGATTGATGTATATAGTGATCATTAAATTAAGAAATATTCGGGTTTAGTATCATGCTTATATGAATGCATGATTATGATTCCTGGAGGGAATCTTTGGGATTATCAGTCATCGCTAGATGCTATAGGCCACTATGTCCGTTTATATATATTCTAGGAAGAATATATAGGATATGTATATACTGTGTGATTTAGGTATATATATATGTTATGATGGAAATGATTTTGAAAATATAAAAATGAATATTTTCAAAATGGAAAGATAAATGATTTTCATAATTTATAAAATATGGATTACACACCTCTCTAAATCGCTATCATAAGGGAAGTTGCGTGCGTATGGTGAAGCCCCCTGACAAATTAATGCAGGTTGGATATAGTCCTATAGGCCATGTGAGCGTTTATTGATATATATTTTTCTGCGCTGGTTAGGAGATTCTGGGTGTGGTCTTGACTATCCCGCAGGCACATGGCCGCTTTCCGACGTCTTTCGATGTAGGATCCCAGGTTGTCTTATGATAGGCCCTGGAAGATGATATCCACTTAGGGGCGCGCACAGTGGAGAAATCCGGACGGGCGGTCTTAGAACGCATTATATTAAAGCAATTCATGATAATGGATTGGCTTTAATTACATTTCCTGGATATAGGAAGGGAAATGGGATAAAGGTTTGGCTTCGGTAACACTTCCCGGATGGAAGAAGGGATGTGAAAGCATATGATATGATCAAAGCATTTTTATGATAATGAAAATGGCTTTGAATACATTTCCTGAGTATAAAAAGGGAAATGGGATGATTTAAAAAGGTAAAGCATTTTTTATGATAATAAAACTGGCTTTAAAAAGAGATATGATTTGTTAAAGAAATTCATGATAATGAATTGGCTTTTAAATACATTTCCTGGATATGAGAAGGGAAATGGAAGGTTTTGAGATAAAAATGATAAGTATTGATAAATACTTTGTATATGGATTCTCATTCCGGGAGATAGATCCGGATGGTTATGGTAAAATATGTATATGTATATATAAATGGATAAATCGAGTGCCGAGGGTCTAATGGATCCCGACGATCGACCTTGCCGCATAGTAGTGTATCGGGGGGTTCCTTGTTTGAATTTCGCTTTGCGAGACACCCCACGCACGAATATGGCATTGTGTTGAGACTGGGGAGAAGTTTAATCCTTAGTGCTCTAATATTATAAATGTTTACGGTATATATATATTCATATATATCTTTCTGTACTGAGGGACTGGCGGATCTCGACGATCGATCGTGCCACGTAGTAGTGTATCGGGGGGGTTCCTTGTTTGGATTTCGCTTTGCGAGACACCCCACGCATGAACATGGCATAGCGTTGAGACTGGGGTGAAGTTTAGCCCTTAGTACATTGCTTGGACTATCTAGGATTGATAGTGGTTTTGGGATAGACTAGTTTAGCAGGATAGCTTGACTAGGATGTCTAGAGGGATGCGCTAGGAGTGCACTGTTAGTGGAGAGGTGAAGGGTATCTCATGGGAGCGCGATACCAATTTAAATATGAGATAAAACCTTTTTCAAAATAATAAGGCATTTATGCACTTGCTAAATATTTTCAAAACTCGGGCTCTGACCCGTTTATCTACTCTCCTTTCTTTCTATATTATATATATACATAGGTGTGCAGACACAGGAATGCCTGGATGGCACTTCTTTCGAGTCAGACGTCAGCTGCAGTAGCTGTGGATGCGTGCAGGTTTTTGATAGCCGCTTTTATCCTTGTACTCTAGATAAGAGGTACTGTATAAATATTCGGGCCAATGGTCCAAGTGCATTTATTTATTCTTTTAGAGCATCATTCGATATGGTTGTATATTTTGACCGAGTGTTCGATTATTTGATTTCATTTCCGCAAAACTGTGTGGATGTTTTATTTATTGTTGATAAAAAGAGTAGTAAAGTTAAAATTTTGACACCGGCCTAATAGGTTATTAGTAATTAAACGGATTTTCGACAGTGATGCTAAGAATGATCCATATGAGACTCCTGTTTTAATTTAATATTGGAGTGATCGCCCGGTATCTTATTAGGTGGGGTGTCACATAAATAGTACTAGTGGACTTTGAAGTTGCAAGATATACGGAATGGTCTAACCAAAAGACAATTTTTTTATTTTTTGCAAATTAAATATTCAACTTAAACAGAATTAATCCTAGGCAACAATTATAAAACGAAAGTTGTGTAAACCAGTTTTAGCCAATTTTATGTTATCCTGAAACGTGCATCAAGGTGATAGAATGATAAATTAAAATAAACAAACACACAATTCTAGATGTATGAGGAAAATCCACAACTGGAAAAACCTTGGACAACCCAGACACATAAAATCTACTGAGTATGGAATTTCAAAGGACACGGCAGAACACTTACAACACAGACTCGATACCCTTATAAGTCTTGACGTTCCTTGCTCCTTCACCTCCACCTACTGAAATGTAAGAGTGCAACCAAGAAACTGCCACAACGTGTGATTCCACAAGCCTCGGTATCCACCAAACAGCTCATCGATCGTCTACGAATCTAGAATACGGACGCACCGTT
The DNA here is from genome assembly GCA_949130495.1 of Sambucus nigra. Lineage (NCBI taxonomy): Eukaryota > Viridiplantae > Streptophyta > Magnoliopsida > Dipsacales > Adoxaceae > Sambucus > Sambucus nigra. The sequence continues at coordinate 449,263,446 of OX422210.1, read as the reverse complement.
TCTGCATCACAACACCATAAACACATAGTCCACCGTATGCAAATAGGAAATAATAAATCCACTATATGAAACATAATCGAAAAAGAAGATGATGAGTAAAACCATCTTAGTGTCCACAAATTGGAGATATCAAACTAGCATAAAGATTGAATCTTAGGTCTCACAGAGTTTGGGTGAAACTATGGTTTGGAGGCTTTTGGTTTACGATTGGAAAATGATTTTTGCTCAAATTTACCACTTACAAAGTTCCCACCACGCCTATTTATAGAAAATAAAAAAAATTCGTGATGGTGGAATCTCATTTTAATGAAAGCAGAGGTTCCTTCGAACGAAGTGCATAATCTCATTCAAACCAAACAAAACCTCGTTCGAACAAATATGCCTATCTTGTTCAAACATACTTCGAATGAATTTTTCACTATTGACAAAACTTCCTCATTTGAACCTCGTTTGAGTGTCGTTCTAATGACATAGACATCTCGTTCGACCAACAGAAAAACTCGTTCGAATGAACTACATGAATTTGTTTGAACTACATTAAAAACTCATTTGAACGACTTTGTTGAAAACTAAAAGTTTTCTTATAAAAATACTTTATGAAAAATAGCCTCAAAAATATAAACAAACACCCAATGATATCCCGGAATCAAACTAAAATGTTTCCATATATTTTATAAATTCCTCAGATGTTGAAAATGAAATGTGGAACTAGACACAACATGATAATGTAGACATTCTAACTTATCTTCTACGATCTTCAATCAAACACATCACATGCTTGAAAAGTCAACACAATTAAGTCCCAACCTATGGATCAAATGGTTTTGTCCAGACACAGAATGAGTTAAATTCATTTTTTGGATAAGAATCTCGTTATCTATCGTATTCCCTTAAGTTAACAGTATTTATGGTATATGCTCAAGCCCATAAATAAAAGTGTGAAGGCCTATTCGTAATACCTTCAGGGATCACTTGTGACACTACTAAGTATAGCTATAGAACATACCAACCCTATATACTTAAAATAAAATAAACACGATAAATCACTATGACATCATACCAAGCGTATTGCCTCGTAACCAAAACTACATGAAAGGATTCGGTCCCAATGTGCCCACTCGACGGGCAAGTACCTCACGTGTAGGATTGGGATAAATAGGACCTGGGTAAATCTTATCTCAATCATAGGGTACCAATAATGGTTAACAACATTAGTGCCGTATCAAATGCCTCCTAAAAAGTTATCCACGAACACATAGACACACCCATGGTATGATTTCACATTAGTTAAGAAAATCAGTACAAACCCCAATCAATTAGGTTAAACATATGGTGTATTTTATTATAAGTTATTACTCATATTTAACTTTAATCATTTATATAATTTTAGCCTGAACTCCTAAGGCTCAAATGTCTAGATATCATCTTTCAAAAGACTGTATATAAAGATTTCTAAGTTGCCAATTACCCTACTCGATGGGTTATAAATATGTGATCATCTATTATAGGATCTACACAATCGTTAAACCTTAATCGGTATTATAATTCTTGACCCTAATCCCAAGGTTCCAAAACTAGGTATGATCTTTAATCCTAACGCCTTATATTATATTTGTATTTAATAAAATAGTTCCTAAATCAAATCCTCCTCCAAATCCAATGAAAACTATAAACCAAACCTCATGAGACCTGACCCCATGTTTGGATCGATCCAAACCCAGGTCGGATTGATCTGACGGGTCCAGGTGGGGGTCCTTCTTCCTCTTTTGATCTTTTATGGCCATGGACAAATCTAACCCAAACCTACAACCTCTAAAACATAAAATCAATCATTCTCCTTCTAATTTGACCCACATACAAGTATTATTAACATATATTGATAAGATTTAGATCATTTAAAACATGTTTAAAGATTAATTATAGATTTTTAGAAACTAACCCTAAATTCATGATCTACACAAGATTAATCGAATTAACCTACGAGTTCAATGTAATAATCAATATAAAGTGAGGGCTTTCACAAAATATAACTATTAAGATCCATATTTAGTGTCATTAATTTCAAATTACACGGATTCATGGTTCAATTTGATGATTCATTATCAAAACACACATTAGTTTTTCCACGACATAGACTCGTATTTAACATATGATTAATATAATTACACAATTAGGTTTAATTGTGAATACTAATCAGATTACACTAATTTAATTAACAGATTCACACATACTACCATTATTCTAACACAAATCTAATACATTCTTATATAAAGTAAACTTTCCTTGGATTGATCATAGAATCAATCCCCAATTTTTCAAACCAAATCTCAAAGATATGGTTTCTACCTCCTCCGCCTTAAAATTTAGGGCTTTCCCAATATGTGTTAAGATAATTATTTTATGTTAATTAAGTTATTATAATAAGCTAACCCTGGTTTAGGTTTAGGCACCAAAATATCCATAACCCAAAAGGACCAAAATAAGCTCTAAATGGCATAAAACTTGGCCCAACTCGTATATCAACCCAGTAAACCAAATTTCCACTGTAATAAGCTTAAATCGGACTTTTTAAACATCTCATGAACCAACCCTGAGGTTGACATGATGTATAAGATAATCTTCTTATTAACTTAATTAGTTATCTTATTAAATTAATTAATTAGACGACACTTGTAGCTTAAGTTTAAATCTTAATTATTAATTAATTATATTGTGACTCGATATTATAAGAACCTGCTTCACGGTCGGTGCGACCCGATACCGTGGGAATAATTTCAAATGAGAAAAAACCCACCCGATACTTAGACCCTTACCATTTCATATTCATCCATAATAATAAGTCATTTAATTATGTATATTAAGGAATTATCAGAGTTCACCAAGATCTACAATAATAATAGTCCAATCAATACGTAACTCAACTATGTAATACAATATATGTAACAGTCCAATGTCACATTTCAACATCACATATCAATCTACTAAATATCATATCGAACATCCAACATCTCAAATCACAAAATAACATATTGCATGTCATAATAATTAACAAACTAATTAATATCCATTAATCAATTTAAAAATTAAATAGTTTTTATAAAAATACGGGGTATTACAAGTTCCACCAGATCTTTATGTGTACTACGTCCAAGGACATTTTGTATGTCCCGTTTTTAAATGTCCCATGTTTAAATGTCACATGTTTTAAATGTCCCGTGCTGTATTCAAAGACATTAGTATCGAGGCATGGGACATTTTGTAACTCACCCATAAGAGTACTGATACCATTCGGATCTTAATGCTCTTACATCTCATAACTTGTTTTGAGGTGTTGGAGATATTCTAATATGATACCTTCAATGAGTTTAATGAAAAACTCTATGACATTTTGAATTCTCACTTTTATTTAGGTGATAAGATCTCATACTTTAGGGTCATTAGAAAAACCCTTAGGTTGCTACCACCTAGGTTCCTTCCTCATATCTCAGATCTAAACGTCATATGTGAAATAAATAATATGAAGGTGTAATATCTTATATAATATATCCAAGTCTTCATGTTTGAAACCTATCTATCACCTAAGAAAGATAAGGGCATCATGTTGAAGGCACACAAGATTGCGCCCCTCAATCTTGAGTGACAATTTTAATGAGAATAAGGTTGAGTTTTCCTTTTTTACCAAGAAATTTAAGATGTTTCTCAAATCCAATCCTCAAAATTTCAAATCTAATAAGGCCAACATGTTAGATACATTTTTTGGTAGAGGTGAAAGTATTAGCTCAAGGTGAAACCAGATAATGATTGGTAAATTCTTTAAATGCTAAGGCTTTGGGCATATATCACGTGAGTATCCTACTCGGATGAGGATAGGACGTGTGAAAAGAAGGCTATGATGCTACCCTTAGCCATAGAGACATTGACTCAGGTCACGAGTCTCCTATTGAACAAAAATTTATTACATTCATCACCATCGAGGATATAGTTAGTACTCAAAGATCCCTTGATGTAGAGAAGATCAAGAAATATAGCGTTGAGTCCAAAATATCTATAGAGGAAAAGGGTTGTGCCAATGAGACAAAAGGATAACCTAAAGAGAAGTTCAATGAACTTCATAAATTGTGTCAATGTACGCCAAAGCTGATTAATAAGCTTACTAAGAATATTGATTTACGTGAGAGTGAGATAAGTTATTTTATGGAAATTGAGGCACTAATGATTAGTGTAAAGGCTCAATAAATTACTCTCATTGAGAGTTTGAAACCATTGGAAAAGGAATTAATCTCTTACATGAAAAGGTTAGTACCTTTAAGATGGATATCCTTGGGTCATGACATGCGTGTTAGGTGATATAGGAACAAAATGATATGCTCAAGAAAGACTATCTAAAGTTTTATACGGTGAGGATTGATCTCGAAGTGAATTTTAATAAATTAAAGGAAATGCATATTTCGCCATTTCAATCCTCGAAGGATAAAATAGGTCTCGGCTATGACATATTGCAAGAGTCCAATCCAGAGAAAAAAGATAATGTTCATCAGCATGTCAAAAAAACACCTCCTCGCACCCCTCTAAGAATTTCTCCCAAGCCAAAGAAGGTGGATCCTCTACAATCATACTTTTGCACCTATTGTCATAGTTTGGAGTCAAACCACATAAGTTGAAGGATTAGGATTTTGATTATATAATTCAATCATGTGACTTAAGCTATGATATTTTTAGTTCCTAAAATAGACCAAGGAATTTCCTAGGGCTAGACCCAAACCCTATTTTCCAGTTATTATATTTATTTGGATTAGAAAATTCGACTTGGCTGCTCAATATGTTATCGGTCATGATATTCCTCACTTTAGTCCCTTCGATACTCATAATTCTGAACCTCTAATAGGTATGGAATTCTCTCCTCAAATGTGAGTTGTTTGTTTTGGTCCATAGAGTAGGTGTGACTATTGAAGAGTATTTTTCAATTCTTTGTGCATGTTGCATTCTAGTCTTGGATTGTTTTTCATGCATGGTTATTTATATCCTTCATTTGATGTGTGGCCTTTTTGTTTTCATAGGTTTTTGAAAGATAAGAAAAAGCACAAAAAAAAAAATTTAATTATTTTAACATTTTTTTTGGTTTTATAAACGAAAATATGAAAAAAAAAATTCATATATTATTTAAAAAATTATAAAAATATTTGGTGTTTTTGTGATTTGAATGGATTACTAGTGCTGAGGTGATTGAGGATTTGTGCAACAAACCTTGCTAGAGGGTAGTGCGAACCTATGAGTGTTTTGCTTAATCATTCTTATGGATTTCTCAGAGAAAGACTCATGTTCTCTATGTTTTGGTCATTGCCATGCCACACACACGTACATGAGTTGATTAGTGTGGATTTTCCATTTCGATCTGAAATTTTTTCTAGCAAATTATTTTCACTCAGTTGGGTCATATTTTCTTCATTATATTTTGGGATTTGTATGTAAAAATCATTTCTTTTGATGTTAATTCAAAATGATGAGATAGGCTTTGGTGATTGATATATAAAGGGTGTTAACAATTGGCAAGAAACTTAATTTTTTGTGCTAATGAGAGAATAAGAAAATAAATTTCTATGTAAATGCATACATTCAAAAAAATATAAGGCTAAAAGAAAAAATTTCAAGGTTTTGTAAGTTGAATATTAATGGTTTTGCATATTTCTGTCTAGTATGTGATTTTATTTTAGTCTTATTAAACTATTAATGTAAGCAATTTATTTGGGACAAAAGGGGGGATAAATTTTGATTTTCTTGGGAGAGTATATGATAATTTAAATAAATAACAAATAAAAAGGGGGATATATCATAGTATGATGATTTATTTTCTTGATTTTATTAATTTGTGATATATTTTCGGGTCCTTTCCCTTGTCTATTTGAGACAAAAAGGGGGAGAATTTCGGATTTAGGGAGAGTATATGATAAAGGGAGTGGTATAGTGCATGCATTGCATTTTTTAATTCGTGTTTATTTTATTACTCTCTTGTATCCTTTGCACGTCACAGGTTATATGTTTAAGTATGCATGTTATAAGGGCATTGTGATGTTTATTTGTCGTGGATCGAAAATTAAAACGTCAGTGTAGAGTCTTACGAGGATTAAGGATGGGTAGAATAATGGATATGTATTTGATCCAATATTTCTTTTTTGATCTTTTCCATTTTGGATTATCTCTAAACATCCAGAGGGGGGTATTATTAAAGATATCTTTTACACCCCCTAGATTTTTTATTTGTGTTGGATTTATTCTGAAACAAATAATAATGGTGTTGTGTCTTTGCATCGAGTATATTGAGTTGTACAATGTACATTAAGTGAAGATGAAGACAAAACACTATGACGAGCTACCGGACCGGAATTTTCAAATGAAAGAAAATTGGAGATTTAGTAAGGTTTTTCAGGTTTTGTAGTTCCTTTTGTTTATCTTTTAAATGTAACAACCCTCACTTTTAGGAGGCTAATTTTATATTAATTTACCGCATAAGGTAATTATATAAAATGTTGGAACTGGAGTAAATATAAATTTTATGAGATGAAAGTTAATATTTACTAAATTGTAGCATATTGACTGTATGTGTAAGTAAATATCATTATGTTGTATGTTTTATAGTGTCAGGTGTTTTAAATGACACTATGGTTTAAATGAAACCGGAACTCGAAATAATTTATAAAATTACCGGATGCCATTTTAGAGGGCGTAGTTAGTCCTGGAAGGTGAGAGACAGTCAAAATAAGTGCCATATTGCGTTGTTATGTTTTGGGCACTTTTACCTGGTTTTTACTTAAATGCATATTAGTGAGTCATTTTAATGTGGTATTAACCATTTAAGTTGGGAACTTTAGACTTAAGCCCCAATTTTAGTCTTCCAAATCCCCTAATTACCCCATTTTATGTCTTAAACATAGAGAGAAAAGGAGAGAAAGAGAGTGGAAGAGAACGTGTGAGAAAAGAGGAGAAAGAAGAGAGAAATTGGAGATTGAAGATTGGGATTGCTTCTACCACAAAGAAATCTGAGATTTCAATCCTAAGGCAAGTTTTCTACTTGCTAATATATGATTTAAGATGAATAATTTATGTGATAGTTGTGTATTATCATTTATGGATCAAAAATGAAATTTATGGGATTTAAACCCTAATCTTAGTTTTTGATGATGAAATTGTGGATTATAATGGTTATAAATCATGTAGGATGATTTAAGGTAGTTTAATGGTATTAGATATGTGTATATTTGGAAGAAATTTAAGTTGGGAGAAATTTAGGGTTCATAACCCTTAAAGCCATTCTTGGCAAAATCGCAGGGGAGAATCGATTCGGCCCTAGGGCGAATCGATTCGCTAAGGGGTCATCCCACGGGTCTGCAAACCCGAATCGATTTGGCTGAAGCAGAATGTTGGATTTGTCATCCGAATTGATTCACTTTTGGGCGAATCGATTCGCTGCCTGGGGCGAATTGATTCGGAAGCAAGCTATTTTTGAGTTGTTTTTTCTAACTCAACTTTTATCCTTTTTCTTTAAGTTTAGGACCTAGGAACCTTCTTGTATGAAGTAAATTTAGAGTCCTAGAGTCTTAGATGAGTTGAGTAACTACCCTAGAATAGAAATCAATTATATGGGGGGTTTTCGGGGTTATGCCAATTGACGTTAGGGCATTCTTTCTTCTAGTTGATTATTATGAAACTAGGAGTTGTAGTGTTATGTTTGGGAGACTTTAGAAGCTCAATTGAGCTATGTTAGTCTTGATGGTTTGCAATAACACCACAAATGAATCTTTGGAGAATAAATTGAAAGTTTATTTATTCATTGAGGTTACAACGATATGATGTATTAAGTATGGCTCCAGGTACAATATGAGGTACTTACAAAAATGTAAATGATTATGGTTTCGGATAAAATGAAACATACATATGAAAAATGGAAACGAAAATGAAATGGAAGTGGTAAATGATAAATTACTTAATCATGAATATGGTAAATTCTAATTTACTTAAACACACCTCTCTTAATGACATCATAAGGGAAGTTTGCGCGTTTGGCGATGCCCCCTGGCTAGTGAATGCAGGGTGGATATAGTCCTGGGCCATATGAGTGATATGTTATGTTTTCTGTGCTGGTGAGGAGATTCCGGGTGTGTTCTTGACTCTCCTGCAGGCATATGGCCTCTTCCCGACGTCTTGCATTATAGGTGCCCAGGTTGTCTTGTATGGATAGGCCTTGGAAGATGATGGTCATTTAGGGGGGCGCCCAGTGGGTAAACTCAGAGGGGCGGTCTTAGAATCGTTATATGTATATGAATATAACTATTCTTAATCAAGTGGGACTTGATGGATTATAAGTGCCATAAAGAGCACAATGAAATGCCACAAAGAGCATTTGATGATGATTATGTTCCTGTTAAGGAATGGAAAACCGCAACGAGTCTAAAATTGTAATTTTTTCTAATAAGGAATGAAATTATAAAAAAGAATAAATGTACATGGTGAAAGTTCTTTTAATTAATGTTATTCATTCTTATTTTTCTTTAAATTATAATGTCTTAGCTTATGCAGTAACTTGTGTAGGTAGATTTTGTTACTTTTAGTCATGATATCTATTCATAACTGTCATACTTTTATTCATCTGGTGATCACACAAAACCGGGACCTGAACCGTTCATATTTCTTGTTGTGCATGCATCTTATATCCGCTCAGGTGCTCCACCGCAAGGACGCCTGGTCTGACTTTCCTAAATCTAGTGAACTTTGGCGAACCATGATGCTTTGCGGGTATTACAGGACATACTGCGATAGACACTGTCATCCTTGTACTCTAGTTAAGATTAGGTCTTTTATTCGGGCGAGAGACCCTAGCTTTTGTAATTGTTTAATGTAATGTATTATATAAATTATTGAAATTGTTTAATACTGTTGTAGAGTCTGTTGACCGACAGCATATTCGGTCCTCTTATTGTTTACTTGTAGTTATTGTAATATATAATCTTGGGGTTTCCACTATCTCTTTTCAGTATTGGGTTGTTCAAATTCTTTCTTTAATTTATAAAAACAAAATTTTTGGCAACCCATTTTCTGAAATAGTGGGTGGTTATCCCACCTACTATTTATGTTGTTGTGATGCTGAGAATGATTCCATCCATGATTCCTGTTATATTGGAGTATCGGGCTGGCCACCCCTTATTTTGGTGAGCGGTTTGTCACATTAAGTAAGGAATTTACATGATAAAACTTGATTTTGAATAGTGATGAATTTTTTTTAATAGTTTTTTTTGTTTGATAAGGGTCAATCACATTTGAATGAGATTCTCACAATCGAAATCCTTTCTGATTGAGGTCATTGTTTTACAAAAAGTGGACCACGTACAATAAATTTCTTCAAAATATAGGACATCAAGAAAGTCAAGTTTCGTATGAGGACCCTAATTTTCATCTAGGGGTGGGCCTTTGTAAGATAAAAACTTTGCACGTCAAGGTCTTGTACTAAAAAATATAAAGAACTTTCCAAATACGTCTTTAAAAGTACGAAGTTCAGTGTTTACAAAATCCTTTTATTGGTTATGAGAGAGTGATTTGAGAGTGTGAGATCTTGTCATATTCCTTACTTTCAAGATAGACTTCAGGTTTACAATCCCCTTTCTAGTCTTCTATAGAAGAAAATCTCATGATAAATCATGTGGGAGATTAGTATATTAGACTACATATGGGCAGATCATCTACAACTGAGATCAGTGGATACCGAGCCCTTGGAAGTTATGCATCTTGTTCCTAAACTGGATCAACACTTGTTAGGACGAGCAGAGGCATAGGAGAGGAGAGCAAGCGAGTGACCAAGTGGGAGTAAGCATCATCGTGTATGTGTCTTTGTTAAGTCATGTAAACTTTTGTCAATATCAGTGGAGTTGATTGTGGGTTGAGGCGATAGTGGTTTTTTCTGTGAGTTTTTTCATTCTAAATATTTGCCTGTTGTTTGTCATTGATTTTTATTACTTCCAATCCTTCATAATTACTTTCTTGCAAATTTGACTTAAATTTATTTAATTTGGTAAAATTAAAATTGGTTCAAGTTAAAAAGAACTAATTTTCTTAACGCGGTAATTAATTGATTGAACATAAACCCTTTAGGTACATACTTTTTCATACTACCCTTTTAGAACTTACTTTTCCGCATATGCATGCTTAAATATAGGTATTTGCAATAGGGGTTCATGTTGCTTTAGTAGTTTGGTTTAGCTTTTTAGATATTGTCATTTACAGATTTATCATTGTTTTCTACTTATGATATTTTGCACATTTTAAGGTTATAACTCTCTCTCTCTCTCTCTCTCTCTCTCTCTCTCTCTCTCCCCCCTTCCTCCTTTTATCCTTCCTCAAAATTAACTCATTCCATCATTTCAAGGTTGTAAACGAAATGGTGTGCTTTAAATTCCTCAAATTAAGAGTCAAACTTACCTTTTTAAGTAAGCCAGACGTAATATTACTAAATTTTACATTTGAAGAATAAAGTTTAGTCTTGACATTCATTTACTGAAGGGGAATTGTAAAAAAAGAACTTGATAACATTTTCATTTTAACTATAGGACACACAATAATTTTGTAATAAAATTGGTCCTTAGATTTATTGAATACCACAAATTCCTTTGTATTATCTTAAAATACAATTAATTTAGTATTTCTTTCATTTTCTTGGACCTCCAACAAAGGCATTACCTCACTTGTACACATTAAACATGTAAAAACTTGTTGTTATTAAATTAGTCCCTAATTTGGAACCAAAAATTCCCATTTACTATTTTGAAATACCAACAAAAATGCTTTAAAATTAAATAAATACAAATATCTTACTGTTTCTTTCATTTCATTCATCCCTACCACTAGCTCTTGTGAATTTTCATCACCTATTGTATGAGCAACTCATAGTCATAATGCGCATCTACCAACATGAAGAACATGATGAAGTTGTAATATATTTTTCTCCTTTTTGACATCCGAAAGGTTTGTAATCAAGAGTACTATATAATAATATTGATAGGGTTTTAGTAAAGAGTATTATATAATGTATAATGGGTGAAAATTTTGAGTTGTCAAACTAGAATATCTAGATAATAATTTCAAAGACTCAAACAAAAATTAAAGTTGAACCAAAAAAATTATTTTATCAGTATAATAGATTTATTTTTGTTTAACAGTGTTCAATTAATTAATGCATGAGGTAGAATACATCAAAATAATAATTACTTTCACATATAAAAAAGTTCAACAATATAAATAACAAATTTAAGATTGCGTCATTGCAGGTATTGGAGTTTGTAAGAACATGTTTAACACTCCCTAGGTTTATCTATATAGTTTTTATTTCGGAACAAACTTTTTGTGTAACGATATTTTTATATCGAATCTATTGATTTGTAATTTCATATCATTGAATACGAAGAGACAGAGAACTGTCACATATATTACCTTACCGGATAGGACTATTTATGTGAAAGGCATTGGGAGGTTTGGTACTATTTTTAAGTTTCGTATTTCCTTTACTTAATCTTTTAAGTAAGGAATTCACATGACAGAACTTTTTTTTAGAAAGAGTAGAAAAGGTTATTAAAATGTTTATTATTTTACAAGAAAACTAAAAAAATAAGGATCTCGTTGGAACGAAATTCCCTCGATCGAAAGGTTTTTTTATTGAGGTCCATTGTTTGAAAAATAAACTGCTTCAAACGAGGGTACCTCAAAAGAAGTAGGTTTTATATGAGGAATCTGATTTTCATCCAAGATACTTCGCAAGATAAAAACTTTGTCTGATAGGACCTCGTTCAAACGAGATCCGTATTTTTCCCATGAAGTTTTCCACTTAAATCATTGTGTGCTTTTATGATTGTTTTGTCTGTTTTCTTCCTTTATTAATCACTAGCACGTAAATTTGACCTAACCAATTTTATTCAGTAAAAATAAAATTGGTTTAACTTAAAAAAGGATTTAAATTTGTTTTGCTGATTTAAGTAAGTAAGTAATTAATTAATTAAACGTAGACCCTTAGGTGCATATCTATTTAAAACTAATATTAGAGCCCGCTTTAATATGGACCCGAAGGGGAAATTTGTTGAGGGTCAGTCAATCGCATGTTCACCTATTTTTTATGGTAACAACTACGCGTACATGAAGACGTGTATGGCCTTTTTCCTCAAGTCCCAAGATGAGAGGGTGTGGTTAACTGTAGCTAATGATAGAAAAGACTAATGACTCAGCTAAGAGAAAATGTTATCCTTAAACCTGAGGAATCCTAGTCAGAGGATGAAAGTAAGTTATCTAACTACAACTCTAGAGATATAAATGTAATTTTCTAGTGGAGTGACCTAAGAAGGATTCCATCAGATCTCTATTTGTACTACGTCAAAACAGGCGTGGGACATTCGGTGACTCACTTATAAGGGTACCGATACCGTTATAACATCTCACCACCCAGTTTGAGTTTTTGATGAATCTCAAAAATAAGACCTTCGATGAGTATTACGCAAAACTCTCTCTCATCATAAACTCTCACTTTTATTTAGGCAAGAATGTTCTAGACTCTAGGATCGTTAGGAAAATACTTAGGTCGTTACCATCTAGGTTCCTTCCCCACGTCTTATCCCTCAATGTTGTAAAATGTATAAATAACATGAAGGTATGGGACATCATAAAGTCTATCCAAACCTTTAAGTTGGAGAATTTCCCATGCCAGATGAAGGGCTTTATTTTAAAATCCCACAAGATTGAGACTTCCAATTCTAGATGATCGACAGTGAAGAAGAGGATTTAACCAAATTGTCTAAGATGTTAAAGAAAGTTTGAAAATGTAATAAATTCAAGATACCAATAAGGTTTGATAAAAATAGTGCTAATATTGTAATATCTCCAAGGAACTAAAGGAAGAAAAATTAAGGGATAAAAATAGATTCAGGCAGATAGTTATAAGGTCAAAATGTTGGTCACAAGTCATTCGAGTGTCCCATTAAAATAAAGAGTAAGGGCAAGAAGAATTTAAATGCCACTCCTAGAAATAGTGACTTGGGATCCACGAGTCGGTCTTCAATTGAATGAAATTGCATTACGTTCATCACCATTGAGGATGTATCTAGTCCTAAGTCTTCCCCTATTGTATACGAGGTAAAGGATGATGGCGTAGAGTTACATTCTGAAATTTTACAAGGTTTTAAGAAGGTTGCAATTGAAAAATCTTTTCCCAAGTTATTGACTAGGTCTATTAATATATAAAAAGAGAATCTTAGGCATCTAGCTACACTTAAAAGTTATAAGGAGGAGATTTATGTCGTGATGGAAGGTGAGATACTTGTGAGTCAATTGAAGGCTCGTGAAGATACTCTTGTTAAGAAAATTAAAGAAAGGAATTCAGAAAGTGAGATTTTTCACAATAAGGTCACTAGCCTAAAGAAATCGATTTTTGAGTCTTCCCTAACCCGAAGCTTGATAGAGGATGAGAATGCTAAGTTAAATAAGAATCTTGAGGAGTCCGAGATGGTGAATATTGAACTTGAAGAGAGGTTCGAGAATTTATGGAAGATGCTCTTTACACTATCCCAATCTTCTAGGAATAAGACTAGACTTGATTATGACCATTCAAAAGGGTCTACTCCAGAAGTCAAGACCGTCTTTGTTAAATGGTCAAACAATAATCCTATGCATACCCCACTAGTGAATATTCCTAAGCTGAAGAAGGTGAACACCCCTCAACCCTACGTTTTCACATATTGCGACAAGAAGGGTCACCTTGGAGATTTTTTTATCTTAGGAGAGTGTCAACAGTTTCACTGGCCAAAAATTACAGTCGAACCACATAGGTCGAAAGAATAGGAACCTCATTAGGAAAGTCGATGATGTGACTAAAGCTATGATTTTTTAAATCTGAATCCTAAGGCTAAGGTACCTTCTAAGTCTAGATAAAAAAAGATCACCAAACCCCATGTTCCCATTGTTAAATCTATTTGGGTTAGGAAATCCAAATCTAGTTTCGCAAAATGTTTCTCACTATGTTCTTTTGGATACGTATTGCTTCGAGCCTCTAGTGAGTAAAGAGTTTTTTCCTCACAGGTGGGTTGTTTGCTTCTCTCCATAGACTAGGTGTGCTTATAATTGAATATTTTATAGTCTTGATGCGAGTTTTATTCTAGTCTTGGATTTTTTTAATGCATGATTATTTATATTCTTAATTAGATGTGTATCTTTTTATTTTCCGTATGCCTTTGAAAATTAAGAAAATACACATAGATATTTTGCTGAATTATTTTTACTTTTTTTGGTTTTATAAATAAAAAATACAAAAAAATATTTTCTTTTGAGTCATTTAGGTAAAAACAAATGGATTTTTGTGAGAAAATTGATAAGAAAATAAAAAAAAAAAAGATTTTTTGTTGTGTAATTTTTTATGGGTATCTAGTGTTGAGGTGATTGAGGATTTGTGTAACACGCCTTGCTATCTATTTTTATATTCTTGGATTAGATTCTTGGGAGGGTAGTGTGAACTTGTGAGTATTTTGCTTAATCATGGAGTTCTCCGAGAATGACTTGTGTTGACTATATTTGTGTCATTATCATACCGCACGCATGTACACAAGTTGACTAGGGTTTATTTTCAATTTTGTTCAAAGAAAATTAGTAAATTATTTTCACTCAATAGGTCAAATTTTCTTTGATAGATTTTTGGGATGTGATTGTATAAATCATTGCTTATAAGGTTAATTAAAATTGATGATAAAAGCTTTGGTAGGTGCTACTAAAAGGGTTGTTATCAACTATTGGCGAGAAACTTATATTTATGTGCTAATGAGAAAAGGCCATTAAAATATCTATGTAAATACATACGCTTAAAAATAAAAATAAAAACAAAATTCACATGTTTAGGGTGTTATAAGTTGAAGATCAATGGGTTTGCACATTTCATCTAGTCTTTGATTTTCTTTTGGCCTTATTGAACTGTTAATATAAGCGGGTTATTTTAGTTCTTAATCGGGGTGAATCTATTAACACTCAACATTTTTCAATATAGTTAACTTGTAATTATTTTCAACAATAGATTGCGTCAAAAGGTTCATGCATAAAATAAGTTGCATCAATCTAAATTTGTCAGGTTTCGAATTCATTCATATTACCTCGCACTTGTTATCCATTTATGTTTAATTTTGTTTATTTTTAACTTTTCAGTCATGTTGAGATATGGATATTGGATGGTCTTTAACATATGATGTTGATATTCATATTTACATGTTTTTATATGTCACTTATCTTATTGAGCATACGTTGTGTGATTATTTATTTACTGGATTTTATTTATTCACGATATATTTTTGGGTTCTTTTCCTTGTCCATTCTAGACAAAAAAGGGGAGTTATTTTGGATTTAGAGGGACTTACAAAGCTCGTGTTGTTTATTTGTTGTGCATTATCAAGCCATTAATATCTATCGAGTTTGTCTCGTGGATATTAGGGATGGGTAGATTGATGTATAAGTATTTGATCTGATATTGTTTTGGATCATTTTCATTTTTGGTTATGCCTCGCAATGAGAAATGTTTTTTTTTTGAATTTCGATTATCCAAATTTCGATCCTATTTTAGAACAAGATTTGATTTGCAATTTTTTCAAAAAAATCGAATCAGATTGGAAATTGTGGGTACCTCGATGTCTCATTCTGGTGCAAGATGATTAGCCCAATAAAAATGGCCCAAACTCTGGGAGCCAGGCATCCCAATCAATTCAGTTACGACTCATTCAAGTTTAAATCTCGAATGCAGATATTCTAGGGGTTATAGACTAACGTGGGAGAGTCCAACACCCCCACTCCCCGAGAATAAATATGTATATAACAAACCCCAAGCCTGGGGAAAAAGTCATGTATTATTTTTCATGTAAAACACTCCCCGGAGTATAGAGAAATAATATCGAGAGCACCACCGTGAACGTAGGCATTCTTATTGAACCACGTAAATATTGTGTCGCGTGATTGGCGTTCTTTACATTATTTATTTGCTTTGGTGATTGCCTTTTCTTATTAATTTGTGTTGAACTTAATTCTCACCACAATTGGCGTCGTATGTGGGAAGCGTGAGTCTTCCTTTAAGAAATCCCTCACCAGTAAAGAATTTGGAATGTCTGGTCACAGTAACAATGCCCCTCAAGTAGGGGATATCCAAGAGCAGCCTGTCCCTCGCAGGATCAGGTCTGAGGTTCGACGTTTAGATCAAAGGTCTAGCCCAGAGCGGCAGGCCTCAGAAGAAAGCCAAGGACCTGCCAAGTCTACAAAAATCTCCAGGTTGATCGATGCCTATGAGGCAAGGCTCCAAGAGCAAGGAGAGGCTGCTCTCAAGGAAGAAGATGAGAATGCTCGCCTCAAAAGGATATTGGAAAGGATGGAAAAATAGATCCATCATAGCACCAAGTGACGTCAAGAGCAAGTCTCACAGCCGAGGAAGGATCCCTAGACGCAGATCCCAAAGGATCGAGGAACACTCGTCAGATGATGACTTATTCAAGCAACCGCGACCAGCTCATTGTTGCAGGAACCCGGCTCAAGGAAATGATGATATGAAATTTAGTCTGAAGAGAAATGGACCAACACCCATCACATCGAGGTGCCAGATCGACCAGAGAGCTATCCCGGTGAGCTCTCAGGATCCAGATGAAATCCCCTTTCTCAAGGGAGATAGAAGAGGAAGAAGCCCCCAAGAATTTTGTGATTCCAAGATTCAAGATCTATGACGGAAAGACTGATCCTATCGATCACGTTAGGTAGTACAGGCAGGCCATGACTCTCTGGAACCACAGGGACGCACTAATGTGTCGGGTCTTTCCCTAGAGTTTGCATGATGTGGCCCAGAAGTGGTTCGAGAGACTCCCTCATGGATCCATCAAGAGCTTTGAGTCCCTGGAAGAGCTCTTCACTGCTCGATTTATTACCAGAAGCTCCCATCAAAAGAGGATGGATGCCTTTCTAACAATGAAGAAGACGCCTTAGGAGATCCTTCGGGACTACGCAAAAAGGTACTGGGAGTTATTTAACGAGATCGAGGACTTCTCACAGCAGGGAGCAGTGGCCTCTTTTAAGATTGGCCTAGCCAGATCTTGCCTCTTGCACCAATCCCTGACCAAGAAGGAGGCCACAACCATCGATGACCTGATGGATCGCATCGAGAAGTACACTAAAGTTGAGGATGTGACTCACCTCAGTGCAGGGGAGAATGGTGGGGCTAAGCTCGCTGCAAAGGTCAACGACAAGGCAAAAAACCATAAGAAAGCAGGAAATAATAGGGGCAAGGGTGTCTCCAAGAATGGAAACAATAATGATATTTTGAAATAATTTCAGGCAGTAAACACTGTCTTCAAAGAACCAATTTACAAGATCCTAGTGAAGATCAAGGACGAGCCATCTGTTAAGTGGCCCAGAAAGATGGGAGGAGATCCCTCAAAGAGGAACAACGCGTTGAGATGCACTTTCCACAAGGAAGGAGGATATAAAACTGAGCACTGCAAGGCTCTTAAGTCTCACCTTGAAGAATTGGCCAAGACCGGCCACCTGAACGAGTTTATGGAAAAGAAGCCAGAGAAAGTTGCTGCAAACGGAGACACAAGGCCCAACAACGTGCTCAAGGACGATGCTGGCCATGAGCTCGCAGTAATTCATGGGGCATCTGATCTATATCAGATTCAGGGAAACTCAACTCGGATGGAAGTGAAAAAGCTTACGGCAGTAATGCAATCTTTTCAGATCGATCTAGCAAAAACACAGTTAGGAAAGCCACTATCCCTCTAGTTGGCTTCGCTGCGAAAGTTAAGCATTATCGACTTGAAGGAAGCCACTATCCCTCTAGTTGGCTTCGCTGCGAAAGTAACTATCCCTTTGGGAAAGATTGTACTGCCAGTGAGGGCAGAAAGTGTTTCCAAGATGATCGAGTATCTGGTAGTCGACATTGACTCGTCCTACCAAGCTATCCTCGCCAAAGGACGGCTACAAGCAATGAAGGTCATCCCCTCGACCTAACACCATAAACTCAAGTACATAACTGAGCGAGGAGTAATGGAGATCCACGAAGATCAAGCGATGGAAAGAAGATGCTTCATAGTGGCCATCTGCCCAAAACCAGAAAAGAAGGCTGAGAAGTCCAAAGAGAAGGTTGACGAACAAGAAGGTTTGATACCTTTAAAATAGGAGCTAAAGTATGGAAGACCCGGAGTGGAGGAGATCAGGCTCCTCCCCTCTGAGCAAGTCGTTGAGAACCTGGAAGAGATCGCAGTCGGTGGTAGCAAAACAGACAGGATGTTCTTGATTGGAGATTCTCTCGCAGATCGAGAGAAGAAGGAATTAATGGTACTATTGAGGAGCAATATAGATGTTTTCACATGGGAACGGTACGATCTTCCTGGAATTGACCCCAGTATGGTTTGCCATCGGTCGCACGTCGACCCCACCTTTAGGCCTAACACGCAGAAGGCACGATGAACTGTGCCCGAGAAGGCCAAGGCTGTAGAAAAGGAAGTAGAGAAGCTGCTGAATGCAGGATCCATATGGGAAGTTCAATTCCCTAAATGGTTGTCCAACCCAATAGTGGTTCCGAAAATCAACGGGAAATGGAGAGTTTGCATTAACTTGACTGACCCCCTAAGGACAGTTTACCCCTATCGAAAATCGACTAGTTGGTGGACGCCACAGCAACTCATAAAAGAATGAGTTTCCTGGACGCATACTCGAGGTATCATCAGATTCCTCTGTATGCACCAGACCAAGATAAGACAGTGTTCATCACCACCGTCGGACTATACTGCTACAAAGCTAAGCCCTTTGGGCTCAAAAATGCTGGAGCAACTTACCAACGGCTAGTCACCAAGATGTTTAAAGACCAAATGGGAGATACCATGGAAGTCTACATCGATGATATGCTCGTCAAGGGCAGGCACAAAGAGGACCACCTCTCAGGCCTGTCAAGGACTTTCGAAATCCTCAGGAAATACCAAATGAAGCTCAATGCGAGCAAATGTTCCTTCGTTATCCAGTCAGGAAAATTTCTCGGGTACATTATTAGAGAGAGAGGCATTGAAGACAACTCAGACCAGATTAATGCAATTAACAAGGTACAGCCTCCCCGCACGATAAGAGACGTACAGAAACACATGGGCATGCTCACCGCGTTGAATTGATTCATCTCGAAGTCATCCAAAAAGTGTCAGCCATTCTTCCAACTATTGAAGAAGAGAAAAATAGTGGAGTGGAATCAAGATTGATAGAAAGCATTAGAAGAGCGCAAAACATATCTCAGCACACCACCCTTGCTCGTGATACCTCAAGAGAACTGTGGTGACAATTATTATGCAACACAAATAAATATGAAAGAGGTAATAACCAAGAAAAGATAAATAAAATGTCAATCACACAACAACGGGTATACGTGGTTCAGCAAAGATGTGCCTACGTCCACGGTGGTTCAGTCAGTGTTATTTCTCTATATTCTGAAGAATAAGTACAGAGAATACAACTTGTCCTTTGCCCCTGACTTAGGGTTTGATTTATACATGTATATGTTGGTTAGTGGGGGTGATGGGTTCCTCCTTATTAGCCATCTCCCCTGTAACTTTCCTACATGGGATCGCGCTCCTCCACAACTTCTCCTCATGGGATCGTGGAGTAATTGGATCAATACAAAAGGTGATGGGCCTGGGCTTTGGGCCTCTAAGGCGGGGCTACTCGTCCAGGCCTATAATGCTAAATTCAGGGTACCCACAATTTCCCCTAAATTTGTTGGGCCATTTTTATGGGTCCAATGAATTTAAATGATCAGCTATTATGGTTGATTTCTTTGAAAACTGTGAAGTTGCTTTGGCGGCACCCGCTTCGCTATCCGTGCGCTATGATTAGAACTGAAGGCTTGTTGGAATAAGGCACATTTCTCTTCGTCGCTTCAGCTTTTTTCATCAACCTTCTATCTTCTGAGAACTCTTACGCTTTGTACCTTCTGTTTTCGATCTTTACTCTTGTTGCTTCTTCGCCATTTGACCTGATCTTCTGTCTTGTAAGTCTCTCGTGCTCTTTACATTTTCTCTTTGGTTTGTAGTTTTTCTTGTATTTTTCCAATGGCGAAGATTGGAAATAGGTCAGTAACTGAGTTTAGAAAATTCTACAATATTCCTGAGCGGGTAGAGATTGAGTGTTGTGCCTTGCCTCCTAGGAACGTTAGGGATATAGAGGATGCACATTGGATTCACGTCTTATTGCTCTCCCAGGGGGGACTTACCTTTCCCCCTAATGATCTGTTTCTGCACTTCTTTATCTATTTTAGTATTGTGCCTGCACAATGGTCGCCCAACGTATGTAAAATAGTGAACGGCGTGCATAGGATAAATCAATTGTATGGCACAAGGTTAGGGCTTGCCGAGGTCTGCTTTTATTACTCCTTTTCTCGAACGAGTTCAGGTGTTCTGTACCTTAAGGCTAGGAGCCCTGATAGGTTATTGGTAGTAAATTTACCTGATTCCCATAAGGACTACTGGCAAGAAGGTTTTCTTGTTAGGAATTGGCAACTCTCCCCCCAATTTGAAGGGCCGAGGTCTGAGAGGTTCACTGTTCCCTTTTATGGGGAAGAATATATAGGTAGATGTTATATTATTGTTTCAACCTTTTTTGACTTGTGATTTTTCTAACCTCTCTTTGCTTTTTCTTTCACAGCGAGGATAAAGAACTAGGAGCCTGATCTTAGCGAGGTTCGTATCTCGGAACTGGTGAAAGCTTGGAACATTAGGGAACCTTTGGGTGACGGCGAGCATCCTAGGTCTGCTGCTTTTCTGCTTGAATACAAGAACATAGGCTCCAGCTTCATAGCCCGACCTATGGATAGTGTTCCAGACTTTAACTCTTCCGAAGAGATTTTGGATGAGCCCATCCAGTTGGACGAAGAAGAGAGAAGCTCGTAGAGTGAGCCTGTAGGCGTCGTGAGTAATTTGGGTGCAGGGAGTGCTGAGAGTAGCAGTTCTTCTGAAGGGGATTCCGAGGCTCGAGACTCGTCGAGCACTACCAGCAGTTCTGGTGAAGAGATGCCTCCCAGGAAGAATTTGATCAGAGATGACGATGATGATGATGATGACGTGCTTCTTGCACAGAGGTCCAAGAAATCGAAGACTGCCTCTGGGGCCATAGCTACTGGTTCTCGGCCTTCTTCTCAGGAGCAAGAGAAGAAGAAGAGAGAGGAGGAGCAGGGGAGAGAGAGAGAGAGAGAGAGAGAGAGAGAGAGAGAGAGAGAGAGAGAAGAAAAAGGAGGAGGAGAGGAAGAAGGTGGAAGAGAAGAAGAAGGTGGAGGAGAGAAAGAGAAGGGATAGAGAAAAAGAGGAGGAGAGGAGGAAGATGGAATTGAGGACCAAAACTGGTCAAGCCCTGGTCCCAGTGTCTGCCTTGCCTGAGGGGGCTTCGGTGGCCACCTCTCCTCAGCTTGCCCCTGCGTTGCTCGAGAGAGCAGTCCTCCCTGCAGATCGTGAGAGGGCGTTGGGGTCCGATCAACTGGATTTGCAAGCTAGCCAGAGGCTTGCCTTGGTAAGGTTCCCTTATAATTCTCAATTTCTTTTAACAAATTTTGATGGTTTCTTCTTCTTGATCCCTTCCTTGTTCTTTGCAGTTTGTGACCGACTTTGCTGTGCTTTATCACTCTCGCGACGAGCTGATGAGAAGGAATGGTGAGTTGGAGCAGCAAAAATCTATCCTGGTAGCTAGGGGGTCTCAGTTGGAGGCCGATCTGAAGGCTGCTTATGCAGCTCGAGCTTCATCTGACTTGGCTCTTGTTAATTCTGCTCGCGAGAAAGATGATGTGGTCAGGGATCTTGGGGAGCTGAGGAAGGCGTATGACCTGGTGTGCTCGAGCAAGCTAGACCTTGTAGAGAAGAACAGGGTTCTGGCCTAGCAACTGGGGGCGGATAAAGCCCAGGCAGCCACTCTTAAGGAAGATTCGTACAACTCTAGCTGGGCTGCTGCGTATGAGGAAGCCGAGGTTCAGATAGGCTATATCAGCGTCTGAACTTCAAGAAAGGGTGGAATAAGGCTCTCGTGGCTGCTGGGGTGGACGTTGCATCCCCACTCTTTGACGAGCATGATCCAGGGCCAAAGCCAGTCGTGGATGAGGACCCAGCCCCAACTACTGAAGGCACTGATCCTGTCTCTCAGGCGACTTCTACTGATGCTCCTTTGGTCGAGAGGACAGAGGACACCCCTGCAGAGGGTAATGCCCCTACTGATGCTGATAAGGACAAGGGACCATCCGCCTCTGGGCCACCCGAGGTTGCTAATTGATAGGGTTATTTTGTAATTTTTTCTTTTTCAATCTGATGTAACCTCGTTCCTTATTAATGAAAAGACTCCATTTTTGTTTATGCTGATGTCTTTCTTTTCTCTTTCCTTTACTTGTAGTTGGTTGATGTGGATGGTTATATTCCTGTTACCTCCCAACTAGGTAGGACTCTCGGTCCTAATGCAAGCCCTACAGTTCGCCAGGCCTTTTCTAGACTTTATAGGTTTGCTAAGTCAAGGAACCGTAAATATAAGGACCAGTCCGAGCTAGTGGCCAAGTTGAAGGACAGGCTTCAGGAGATGGGAGAAATCGGTGCTTCGGTGTAAGAAGAAGTCAGTGCACTGAGAGCAAAGTTGCTGGAGGCCACCGAGATTAATCAGGTTGGGGAGTTCTTGCAGCAAGAGAATGAAGACTTGAGGAGGGAAGTCCTAAGGCTGAAGGAGCATTCGCCGAGCATCGTTTCGGCAGTCCTACAAGGCTCTTCTTCATCGCGAGCTGCTCGGCCCCCCCTCCCGCGTGCTGGTAGGAGTGCCAGGGGTAGTAATAGGGAAGCCGAGGAACAGCGTGAGAGGGAAATGGAGGAGTTGCGCGACGATGTTCGGCGAGCTTATGTGACTGCTGTTGGTCTCCAGAGGGACGTTACCCGACTTCGGCATCTATTCAAGAAGGGCCCTCGCCAAGTGTGGTCTG
Source organism: Sambucus nigra (assembly GCA_949130495.1). Classification (NCBI taxonomy): domain Eukaryota; kingdom Viridiplantae; phylum Streptophyta; class Magnoliopsida; order Dipsacales; family Adoxaceae; genus Sambucus; species Sambucus nigra. The sequence continues at coordinate 449,240,432 of OX422210.1, read as the reverse complement.
ATGGCTATGATCAGGGCTGGCTGGATGCTCCCACAAGATTATCAGAGTTCGAGGAGCTCTCCTTCATCAGGGGGTGGTTGAGTGCTCTCAAAGAGCTGCAAGTCCCGAGGAACTCGACATTGTGGTATCGACACGAGATGTCCTCCTCTACTCTGATGCCCGATCCATTCAGGCGAGATGATCGATGGATCCCCATCGATGCTATTCCCCGGTGACTATTGGAGTTGGACGCAAATGAGGTCATGGAGGAGCTCGCTCCTGCTCCTGATGATGGAATGAGAGCTAAAGTTGCTGACTATCTTGCTCGGAGGCTTCCACCTCCTTGAGACTTTGTTTTTTAATAATTGTAAATGCTTTGGGCGAGCTTCGCCGACTAAACATGTACTATTATTGTTTGTAAATATAAAAGATTAATGAAAAGTTCGAGTTTTGGGCGATTTTGCCGACTAAACGTGTTCATCCAATCCTTTTATATTTTTGCAGCTTCACAATCCTTTTTATTTTGTCATGTGAGTGTCCGCCCAGTCCAGTATTAAGAATACCATTGTTCCCTCCCTTTACCTTTTAGGTCGTGTCGTCACACTCCCTTAGGCCTAAGTAGGGCAATTGGCAAGGACACACCTGGTATTGGATGTCTTCATTCGGTCAGGATTTTATTCAACCAAAGTAGGTTTGATGCCTAAGGATACTCTGTAGGGCTTCATATATTTCCATGGGCAATGCTAAGAGGTCTATCGTGCTTCATGACGATGACCTGAGGAGGGGTGTTCCCCTGCTATGTCAACCATTATGCCTGTGATTTGAAAGGGATGTGCAATAAGATGTAATTGTTACTTTTTAGAGAGTGATCAACTGAAAGATTTTTATTGGTGAATTGAGAAATGAACTGTCCTTTCACATAATGAGTACAATAAAATATCTAACAATAGAACTCCTAAAAATAGAATTTCTTGAGATTAGCTGCATTCCATGCTCGTGGTATCTCTCTGCCCTCCATCGTTTTCAAATGATAGGCACCTCGCAAGTCATCTCTAATTATCTTATAAGGTCCTTCCCAGTTCGGGCCCAGTTTACCGTCTAATGGCTTTATTGTGTTGCCCAAGACCTTTCTTAGCACATAGTCCCCATCTTTGAATTTCCTCGGATTGACCCTTTTGCTGTAGTGCTTCGCGAGTTGTTGCTGATAGCTTGCTAGTTTTACTAGGGCAAGTTCCTTCGCTCGTCGGCCAAGTCGAGTTCGTCGAGCAAAGCCTGATCGTTCTGGCCCTGCTCGACAAGGTCGAATCTCATTATAGGCAATCCTGCTACTAGTGGGATGACTGCCTCCATACCATATGCTAGTGAGAATGGCGTTTCTCCTGTGGCTCGCCTAGGAGTCGTTCTGTACGCCCATAGGATATGCGGTAGCTCGGTTGTCCATGCGCCTTTGGCTCGCTCTAACCGCTTCCTCAATCCAGCGATCACTGTCTTGTTGGAAGCCTCAGCTTGTCCGTTTCTTTGAGGGTAGGCCACCGAGCTGAAGTGGTGCCTGATCCCGTGTTTGTCGCAGAAGTCCTGAAAAGGGCCACTCTCGAACTGTGTTCCATTGTCAGTGATGATGGTTCTGGGGATCTCGAATCGAGTGATTATATTTCTCCATATGAACCTCATCATGTCATCATCTCGGATGTTCGCCAGTGTTTCTGCCTCGATCCACTAGGTAAAGTAATCAGTTGCAACCAACAGGTATTTGCGATTGCCGGCAGCGGTGGGCAGTGGTCCCACGATGTCCATTCCCCACTGGGCGAAGGGCCAGGGACTGGTCAGGGATTTTAATTCGCTGGCGGGCTGGTGGACCAAGGGAGCATGAAGTTAGCATTTTAGGCATTTGCGGACATATACCGCGGAGTCCTTTTGCATGTATGGACACCAGTAACCTTCCTTCATTGCTCGGAAGGCTAGAGACCTTCCTCCGACGTGACTTCCACAGATTCCTTCGTGAAGCTCGTGAAGCACTGCTTTGACATCGCCTGGGTGGACGCATCTAAGGTAGGGGCCGGAGAAAGATCTTTTATACAAGTCGCCACCTGTGGATAAGTGAAAGCGATCAGCTTTGACTCTTATCTGGTGGGCAGTTCTCTTATCCTCTGGGAGCGTTCCGCTCTTTAAATAATCTCTCAAGGGATCCATCCAGCTGGGGGCTGATTCCAATTGGAGTATTGGTTTTGCTTTTATCAGCTCGCAGTTGGGGTAAATGCTTGGGCAACTGAGGAAATCGATAGGGATGATCCTTTTAAGGCTAGAATCAACTGCCGAGCTCAGGGCTGCTAAGGCGTTAGCGTGGCTGTTTTGCCCCCTGGGAAACTGTTGGATGTTGATCTCTTCAAAGTTCGTCACTAAGTTTTTTACCAAGGAGAGGTAGGCTGCCATTCTCTCATCCTTCGCGTTGTAGTCTCCACTTATCTGATTGGAAACTAGTTGTGAATCTCCGAATAACTGCAAATGCTTTGCTCCCAGAGTTTGCTCCCTTTGGAGACCTGCTATCAAGGCTTCGTATTCTGCTTCGTTGTTGGAGGCTGCAAATCCCAGCCTTATTCCTTGCTCAAGGACTGTATTTTCAGGAGTGATGAGAATAATTCCTACTCCTGCCCCCTTTGAGTTGGAGGCTCCATCAACGAATAGTTTCCAGCCTTTCCTTATAGCCTGGTTGTTTTGTTCTGTTGGCTTAGGCTGGTCGAAGGGTTCTTCTCCTGTGAACTCAGCTATGAAATCAGCAAGGATTTTACCCTTGATAGCTGTCCTTAGTTGAAATTGGATGTCAAATCGGTCGAGCTCGACTGACCATTTAGACAGTGTGCCCGACAAATCCGCCTTCCTTAGGACAGCCTTGAGGGGGTGTGATGTAAGGACGATGATCGTATGAGCTTCGAAGTAATGCTTCAGTTTCCTCGAGGCCATTACTAGGGCGAATGCGAGCTTTTCCAATGGTAGGTAGCGCTGCTCGGCATCTAGTAAGGTTTTGCTCGCGTAATAGACTGGATGTTGGATCCCTGTAACTTCACACATTAGCGCTGAGCTGACAGTATGGCTGGATACAGAGAGGTAGAGGTACAAAGAGTCCATTCACTTTGGTATGACAAGCAGCGGTGGGGAGCTTAGGTAGGACTTGAGCTCGTCTAACGCTAGTGAGCAACCTGGGGTCCATTCTACTGTTTTGCTGCCTTTTAAGAGTTGGAAGAAGGGCTTGCATCTCTCGGAGGATTTAGAAATGAAACGATTTAGAGCAGCGAGCATTCCAGTGAGCTTCTGTACATCTCGGACTGTACGAGGAGGTTGCACTCTTTTGATTGCATCAATCTGGTCCGGATTAGCCTCTATGCCTCGTTTGCTGACCAAATACCCAAGAAACTTTCCTGACTGGACACCGAAGGAACACTTGCTCGCGTTGAGTTTCATTCGGTACTTCCTGAGGATTTCGAAGGTACTTGATAGGTCCGAGAGGTGATTTTCCTTCTCCTTTCTCTTGACGAGCATGTCGTCGATGTAGACCTCCATTGTGTTTCCCATTTGATTTTTGAACATTTTAGTAACTAGCCGCTGATAGGTTACCCCTGCATTTTTTTAGCCCAAAAGTCATGACCTTGTAACAGTATAAACCAACCGTCGTGATAAATGCCGTTTTGTCCTGATCTGGGGCATACAGGGGAATCTGGTGATATCCTGAGTATGCGTCCAGGAAACTCATTCGTTCGTGAGATGCGGTGGCGTCTACTAGTTGGTCTATTTTCGGAAGAGGGAAGCTATCCTTGGGGCAGGCTTTGTTGAGGTCAGTGAAGTCTATGCAAACTCTCCACTTCCCGTTGCTTTTTGGAACTACCACTGGGTTGGATAACCATTTGGGGAATTGCACTTCCCGTATGGACCCTGCATCCAGCAGTTTTTCGACTTTTTTTTCTATTGCTTTGGCCTTCTCGAGAGCAATTCGTCATGCCTTCTGCGCTATCGGCTTGAATATGGGATCGACGTGCAACCGATGGTAGACCATACTGGGATCGATTCCTGGAAGCTCATAGGGTTCCCAAGCGAAAACATCTATGTTGCTTCTGAGTAAGGTTGACAAATCCTTTTGCTCTTAGTCAGTGAGTGAGATTCCGATCAGGAAGACTCCGCTGTTGTCGCCTTCTTTAGCCGACACTTCTACCAGGTCCTCGACGACGCGCTCGGAGGGGAGGAGCCTGGTCTCTTTCACTCCAGGCCTTCCATATTTTAATTGCTATTTGGAAGGAATTGCACCTTCCTCCACTTTCTCGCTAGTTTGAATGGCTCTTTTCTCTGGCTTTGGTCGGATGGCCGCTATGAAGCACTTTCTTGCCATCGCCTGGTCGCCATGTATCTCCATCACTCCCCGCTCGGTGACATATTTGAGTTTCTGGTGGTAGGTCGAGGAGACTGCCTTCATTGCATGAAGCCATCCCCTGCCGAGGATGGCTTGATACGGTGAATCGATGTCGACCACCAAGAATTTGATCATTTTGGAAACATTTCCAGCGCGCACTGGCAGTACTATTTTGCCCAGAGGCATGGTCATCTTCCCAGCGAAGCCGACCAGAGGGATAGTGGTTCCCTTTAGGTCGGCGATGTTCAACTTCAATTTCCAGAACAGGTCGATGTACATTACTTCGGATGAGCTCCCTTGATCGATGAGCAGTCTGTCGATGTCAAAGTTGGCTATCCTGAGTGTAATGACTAAGGCATCATGATGAGGGGTCCTTACTCCTACAATATCTTCATCCGTGAAGACAACATGCTTGTTGTAGTTGATATCTTCTGCTCGCCGGCATTTTCCTGACTGTGATTTTGCTGGATCGATCTGAAAAGCTTGCATTACCGCTGTCAATTTTTTTACCTCCATCCGAGCTGAGTTACCCTGGATTAGCTTGACATCAGATACTCCGTGGATTACTGCGAATTCGTGCCCGGCCTCATCTTCCAATACGTTGTCGGGTTTTGCCTCTTTGTGGGCAGTCACTCTCTCTATCTTCTTTTCCACAAAGTTATTCAAATGTCTGGATTGGGCCAACTTCTCGAGGTGGGACTTAAGAGCCTTGCAATGCTCGGTCTTATGCCCTCCCTCTTTGTGGAAAGTGCATCTTAATGCATTGTTTCTTTTCGAGGGGTCTCCTCCCATTTTCCGGGGCCATTTGATGAACGGCTCATCCTTGATCTTTGCGAGAATTTTGTAAATTGGTTCTTTGAAGACGGTGTTGACCACCTGGAACGATTTTGTAACGTCAGGGTTCCCTCCGTTTTTGGAGCCATCCTGGCCCCCACTCTTTCCTCCTTTTTTCTGGTTCTCAACTTTCTCACTTCCCTTGGTAGTGAGCTTGGCTCGACCGTTTTCTCCCACATTAAGGCGGGTGACATCTTCCACCTTTGCGTATTTCTCAATCCGGGCCATCAGGTCGTCAATGGTTGTAGCTTCCTTCTTTGTCAAGGACTGGTAAAGGAGGGAAGAGCTAGGTAGCCCAATTTTGAATGAAGCCACTGCCACTTCTTCCGCGCAATCCTCGACCTCGTTGAATAACTCCCAGTACCTCTTCGCGTAGTCTCGGAGTGTCTACTGAGGTGTTTTCTTCATTGTTAATAGAGAATCCATCCTTTTGGGATGGGAGCTGCTGGTGATGAACCGGGCCGTAAAGAGCTCGGCCAGGGATTTGAAATTTCTGATGGATCGATGAGGGAGCTTCTCGAACCATTTTTGGGCCACGTCATGAAGGCTCGAGGGCAAAATACGGCACATCTGTGCATCTCGATGATTCCAGAGGGTCATAGCCTGTCGGTACTGCCTGACATGGTCAATGGGATCAGTCTTCCCGTCGTAAATCTTGAACCTTGGAATGGCAAACTTTTTGGGAGCTTCTTCTTCTTCAATTTCCCTCGTGAAGGGTGATTTCATCTGGGTCTTGAGGGCTCTCCTGGCGAATTCTCTGGTCGACCTGGTGCCGCGGTGAGCTGGATGTTGGTCCATTTCTCTGCGGACCAGGTTCCGTATATTGTCGTCACTGCGAGCAGGGCTCTGGTAGCGGCGAGCTTTTCTTAGTTGTTCGCGGAGGTCGTCGTCTGAGTCGCCACCTTCGTTACCTTGATATTGCCACCTAGGGCTCCTTCCTCGGCTGTGAGATTTGCTCGCCTGTGGGCTAGGAGTGTGATAGGGGTGTCTCCTGGTATCAGGACGTAGTTCCTTCTCCAGTTTTTCCAGTCTTCTTTTCAAGCGAGCATTCTCAGCCTCATATCTGCGAGAAGACTCCCTTTGCTCGTGGAGCCTTGCCTCGTATGCATCGATCAATCTGGATATCTGCGTGGACCTTGTTGGTCCTTGACTCTCTTCTGAGGCTGGCCTTTCTAAGCGAGCCCCTTGATCTGAACGTCGGACTTCAGACCTAATCCTGGGAGGAGCACGTGGCTCCTGAATATCTCCTGCTTGAGGAGCGTTGCTGCTGTGACCAGACATCTTAGATTTTTTCTTGGCGTGGGCTCTTCTCGGGGAAAGATGAACGCTTCCCACAGACGGCGCCAATTGTGGTGACAATTATTATGCAACACCAATAAATATGAAAGAGGTAATAACCAAGAAAAGATAAATAAAATGCCAATCACACAACAACGGGTATACGTGGTTCAGCAAAGATGTGCCTACGTCCACGGTGGTTCAGTCAGTGGTATTTCTCTATATTCTGAAGAATAAGTACAGAGAATACAACTTGTCCTTTGCCCCGGACTTACGGTTTGATTTATACATGTATACGTTGGTTAGTGGGGGTGATGGGTTCCTCCTTATTAGCCATCTCCCCTGTAACTTTCCTACATGGGATCGCGCTCCTCCACAACTTCTCCTCATGGGATCGTGGAGTAATTGGATCAATACAAAAGGTGATGGGCCTGGGCTTTAGGCCTCTAAGGCGGGGCTACTCGTCCAGGCCTATAATGCTAAATTCAGGGTACCCACAAGAACGATTCCATGTATCTATACCTTGTTGTTTCCAGCCACGCTGTCAAATCTGCACTGGTATGCGAAAGAATTGGAATCCAGCACCCGATCTACTACGCGAGCAAGACCCTCTTGGATGTCGAGCAGTGATACCTACCACTGGAAAAGCTCGCCTTTGTACCCGTGGTAGCCTCAAAGAAACTGAAGCACTACTTCAAAGCGCACTCTATCATCGTCCTTACATCACGCACCCTTAAAGAAATCCTGTGGAAAGCAGATATGTCCAGAAAATTATCGAAGTGGTCGATCGAGCTCGAACGATTTTACATCCAGTTCCAACTGAGGAATGAAATCAAGGGACAGGTCCTCGCCGACTTCATCGTGGAGTTTATAGGCAAACATACTTGCGACCAACTGCAAATCGTGGATAAGAGGGAAGATCACTCGGCATAAGGTATTTGGCGACTGTTTGTTGATGGAGACTCCAACTCCAAGGGGGCAGGAGTAAGCATTGTGCTTGTTACCCCTGAAGATACAATCCTCGAGCAAGGAATCAGACTTGGATTTAGAGCCTCCAACAATGAAGCGGAATATGAAGCATTGATAGTAGGCCTGCAAAAGGCATAGGCATTGGGTGTAAAATAACTACAGGTGTTCGGCGACTCACAACTTATCTCCAATCAGATAAATGGAGACTTCAACATGAGGAATGAGAGAATGGCAGCCTACCTCGCCTTAGCAAAGAAATTAATGTCCAACTTTGAGGAAATCAGTGTCCAGCAGTTTCCCAGACAAAACAGTCATGCTGACGCCCTAGCAGCCTTGAATTTAGCAATCAACTCTGACTTAAAGAGAACAATCCTAAAGACGCCCGATGGGTCCCCCGATTTTCATGAAAACTAATTCTTTAAAATCAATTTCCTTGTTGATGCGGAAGCGTTATATGATGGTTCACAAAACAAACGAATCACCAAATTTTAATTTCTTTTTCAAATTAAAATTAAACACAAGTGAATATTAATGAAACACACACAAATATTAAATTCACTTAAACCAATTAATTCAAGTCCTAGAATTTGCCTAAGTCATATTTTTCATTCAAACAAATTAGGTTAAACCAAATTTAACTAATCACTTGAATTAAATAAACTTTACTCAAAAATAAAGTTAGCACCAAATTAAATTAATAGTGATTTAAGCCAATTTTATCTTCTTTACCCAAGCATGCGTTCTAGGTGGTATTGCAAGATAAAATAAAATAGGAAATCACTATGCTGCGATGTACGAGGAAAAACCTAAGATGGGAAATAGCCTCGGACGGCCCTAGCCATAAATCCACTAGATACGGTTTTACAAATACATGACTGAAAGACTTAAAACACACGACTCGATCCCTCTCAAGCCCCGACGCTTCTTCTTGTAGACACCTCTTCCTAGCGGATAACCTTAGAGCTCTACCGCGGTCTCGAAATCCACCGATCGAACTTTATATGGTCACCGTCACCCGAAATAGGAACCTTTCTCCAAGTGGGTAAATCAATGTAAACTTCTTCTTCTTTGAGGGATGTAGAAGCAAACCCCAAGATAACTCTTCAAAGCGGTACAGTGAACCGGTGTCAAACTCCAAGCAAGATATATGTATATGGGAACTTGGAAGAAACTTATTTGGGTGTAAACAAGAGTGGTATATGTTTTTCTCTTTGTAAAATCTCACTCAAAACATGATCTTTTTCTCTATTTGATTTTGCTCTCAAAACACTCTCTAGGAGTTAGTAGGATATGAAAAAATAGTTAATCAAAAGTGATTCCCGCACATAGTTATGCTGTGAAAAGATAGTGGGGAAATAAGTGGATATCATGGGAGAAAACAGCCAAAAATTGTTCCCACCTGAAAATTCGTTCGAACGACATTGGGTCTCGTTCGAACGACCTTGGGATTTCGTTCGAACGACATTATTAACGAGGTTCCAGTGGTGAAAATGGAATTTTGTTAGAAGTCTTGTTCGAACGTCCTGGCAATCTCGTTCGAACGAGATGCCAGTTTGTTCGGATGACATTGTAATCTCGTTCGAACGAGATTACAGTGTGCTTCGAACAATGTGCCAGAAAGTCAGGAAATATTCATTTTAGCTCCAAAACTTTTTAACTTTATTTAAAGTTTTAATTAAATCTTTCTGAAATTAAAACGCAGTTTTAGTTAAACCTAACACCCAATAAATATGTTCCAAGCTCCTATATATATATAACATTGCATTAATACCTTGGGAGCATGGAACCACTGTTGATGACATAGAAACGAGGCACGAAACCGGCATGATGATGAAGCTTTATACTCTTTGCCGCTACGTTTTCAACAAACTCTTCATAGGCTTGCGAATATTACAATTAAATACAATCCTATGAATAAATGTTTTTGTCCGGAATTGAGCCAAAACTATAAATGGACTCAATTGGAAATTCGTGTCCTTACAAATATCCCCCTTTGGCTATTCCGGGACAAAAAGCAAACAAAATACTAAAGGTCCATCAAGCTCTACTAGACTAATATAAAGTCCCACCCAAAATAAAAATACAATGCTTGACACAAACAACCCAAAGGATCAATAATCTTTGCCGTTGAAAGTTGCCGCTTTAAAAATAATTCCTGCACACTTAAGCAAACACATTACACGCATAGGAAATATGTTAGGGAATATGTTATTATTAAATGCAATTAAATAATCCTAAATTAATTCTCCCCTTTATCAAGTATGATCAACTTAGAAAGACGTCTCCCCCTAAGATAAATCTCCCTTAAACTAAGATACGACCCCTATCATTCTCCCCCTTTTTTGTTCAGGAATAGACAAAGTCTTAAAGAATCAAATATTGACTTATGTCCCCCAAATAAAGCATATACACCCTCTAAATTAATGAAGGGAAAGCAAGATAAAACATGTAATTGTGCATTTAGTGAAGAGAACATTAGTGCATATGGGCAACAAAATTATAACTAATCCAACAAATAACAACTTAGACCAACTAGGATGAAATAAAATGATACCAATATGTTATATAAATTATTAAGCATATGACATCAACAACGAATGCAATAAAATGGATACCAAGTATGAATTAAAGTATATAGGGATTAGAAATCAAAGCAAAGATTAAACAAAAAAATATCAAATATGTATACATAAGATATAACTAATAGACGTAAGTACACATATATAGATATAAACACACAAATGACACACACAAAATATAATAGGATTCTTTCACACTCGTATGGCAAAAATGTGTCATATGGAAACGGAAGTGTTGGGGTGTGAACTAGTAACGATTAAATTCAGACCCAATCACTTAAAAACATGTTCACGGAGTTATCATTTGATTGCAAACTTCATCACATTTGAATATGACCTCATGTGACAATATAGATTTAACTCAATGAACAAACATACACAATGCATACAAGCCTAGCATATTGATGATTCTAAGAACCAACAAAGTCATGACATGAAATACGCAACTAGGATAAACGGACATTGTGCAAACCGTTGCTATACCATCCAATCTCCCTCAATAAGCATATATATTAATTTTGAATGAATATATCAATCAAACATAGGCCTTGGCAAAAAAAATCTTTTTAATGCCATATTTTCTATTTTTAGGCCTTTGGACCACGTATTTCTTTTAGGTCCATTCAATACGGTGGCTTACAATCGCAAAGGATCACTAAGTCCTTTCGGAGCCCTTCCCCGTGCACATTTATATTTATCATGTTTTCATTTTTCACACAAATCTCACGTGCAACGGATTTTGACATGCACTAGTCCTCCTAGGTCATAAATATGTAGATGACTAGATTGGTAGGAGAACATCTCATAAAGCTCAAATATAACATGTGACATTAAAATTTCAAATGAGCTCGTGCATGTGTGAATAGAGGCACATAAAAATAGAATCCATTTAAACAACACAAAATCCAACTACTCCATGTAAGCATGGTAAAGAACATAATAAGGATTGATAATCTAAACCAAAATTTCTAGCCATATGAGAGCGTTAACGGAGGAATTCAAACACAAGTATATGCCACTTAAAGTGTGTCAAACCAAAATACACACAAAATAAAATATTTTTTTTAGTTTTTTGACATTTTTAACCAAAAATAAAAATATATACTCAAAAGACAAACAAAAAGCATTTGAACTTTTCATTAAGCTTAAATTATCAAGAGATAAAAAAAATGATAAACAAAAAGCTTTTTGTATTTTTCATTTAAGGAAAACAAAATGAAGAAGTAAAATACAAAAGATAAACAAAAATCATTATTCTAGCATGTGATTAAGCATGGGGCATAAACTAGAAAATGATTAAACAAGCATACATTTAGCATGTGAATAAAGCATGAAGTACAAACGCTAAAGTATGCTAACACTAACACATTCATCCTTTAGATTTAGCAAGGGAGGAAGCAAGTGAAAGTAAATGAGAATAAAAAACCCTATTTTGCAAAGCAATCAAGCCGGATTTCCTATCCAAATTAATGAAGAATGACTATCTTGGGGTGTAGGAATTTCAAATACATTGGTTGCTTTACGTTGGGATTTTCTAGGAATTCGTTTAAGATCAAAGAAAAATTTCTGTAAGGACATTTTTGTCCAACATACTTGTATATGTCATTAGCCGTAACACCGTTGCAAAGATTCAAAGTCCATTCATCATCAACGGAATCCGAAGATCCAAAGAAAGGAAGAATTCAGAAATTCAGTCATTCGGACCGGTCCGCCTGATATTAAAACGAACCGATCCGCCTCGAACCGATCCACTGAAATAAAAAAGGAACCGATCCGACTGCGAACCGATCCGCCCAGGACCGGACCGGACCGCCTTGCTCTTTGAAGCCAGTGAGCCCCGAACCGAATGCGAACCGAATCAGCTTCAAATTAAAAGAACCGGTCGGCTATCGGACCGATCCGCCTAAGGCCCGGACCGGTCCGCCCTTGATAGAATCAAACAAATCGTGTATCAGATTTTCTCGGCCAAAGAGTTTCTATTTAATCCCACTACGGGGAAGTGGTTTGATAAGACTTACACACGATTTTCTGAGTTCCATAACTCTTAAGTCTTCATGGTATTTGAGTCCATTGATTCATACCCTTGATTCACACAAATTCCATACATTTGTGAGTCACTTTTGGTAACCCAAGAACACCATTGCTGTTGTTCAACCCTTGTGAAGTGGACCGTTTCTTCCTCTTCATTGCTGCCCTACTGGAAAGGGATAATTCCAGCCGCGACTACAGAATCCGATACCTGAGGGTAATTCTTAGTCAAAAACTTGTATTTCAGTGTAATCCGATTGTAAGCCGTTTCTCTTACAAATTATAGTGATATACAAATGGTTTTGCCCCTGTGGGGGATTTTTCCTCAAATATGTGTGTTTGAATAACTCTTGCATGATTTCATATTGTTTCAATCACACCTAGTTGCATGTTTAGGGTTTGTTTGGGTTAAAAGGTGTTTTAAATATAATTTGATCATTTGAACGCAAGCGCCAACTTTCTCAAATTGGTATCAGAGCAGGTTACGCTAATCTATCACGTATTCCTTTTTTCGCAAAATTTTTCTAAGATATCAATTTTCAAAAAAATGATTTTTGAAAAAGTGAGTGTTCAAATGGAGAAGTCATATTATAAAATGCCTATTTTTGACGGGACAAATTATGCTTATTGAAAAACCCGTATGAGGTCGGCTTTAAAAGCCATTGATGAACGTGTCTGGATTTTGGTTGAACGAGGGTGGACTCCTCCCACCGTGACTGTTGATAATGTGACCAACTTGAAACCTGACATTTCTTGGTCTGATGAAGAAATTAAATGGTCATCTTTTAATTCTAAGGGTCTAAGTGCTATCTCTGGGCCTGTCACACCTGATGAGTTCAAACGTATAATGACGTGTACCACGTCAAAAGAGGCATGGGATGTTTTACAACTCACCCATGAAGGAACTAATGCTGTGAAAGAGTCTAAGTTGCAAAACTTGACAACTCAATTTGAAACAATCACCATGCATGATTCTGAATGCTTTGATGAATTTTATGCTAGACTTTCTGACATTGTGAATACTAGTTTTAATCTTGGTGAACAAATTCCAAATGCTAGAGTTGTTAAAAAGATTCTTCGTTCTTTGCCTAAGCGTTTTATCCCTAAAGTCACTGTGCTTAATTCTATGGGTAATTTAAATACGCTAAAATTGGAAGAACTTGTAGCAGATTTGCAAACTTATGAAATTGATATGTTCCCTAAAAATGCTAAACCTAGAGATAAGGGAATTGCACTTAAATCCCATGAGAGAAGGAGTGAGGGGTCAGCTAAAAGGAGTGTAGAGTCATCTAGAAAGAGAGAGACTAACACGTCAGATTCTGAGTGCGATTTTGACTTAGATGATTTGGCTATTTTCGCAAAAAATTTCAAGAGAATTCTCAAATTTAAGAAAAATGGCAATTTTAAAGATAAAAAGAAATTTGAGAAAAATAAGTTTGAAAAGAAAAATGAAAAAGATTCCAAAAATCCTCCTCTGAAAGAAAGTGAGAGATGTTTTGAGTGCGACGGTAAGGGACACAGAGCGTTTGAGTGTACCACTCGTCTGAATAGGGAAAGGGGTAAAACTGTCCTAAATGCTACCCTTAGTGACGACAGTGAGGTCGAGTCGGTGGACTGGGGAGATGAGTCACCGCATGAGCGTAACTTCACCGCGTTCATGGCTAGTCATATGAGTACTCCTAGTGCATCTCACGACGATGAGGATGCTATTTCACATGGACACCTCGACAGCGAGAGCGAAGAGAGTGAGGGAGAGGAGGAAGGTAGTGAGGACGAGAGTAACCTTCAACGCGCGTACGCTGAGTTGTATAATGAATCATTTAAAACTAAAAAGTGTAACAAAGCCCTAGTGCTTAGGATCACCGCGTTAGAAGAGGAGTTAGGAGAAATGAGAGAGAGTGAGTCCTTCACCTGCACCGCTATGAGAGAGAGAGAGTCTGCCTGCGCTATGAAAGAGAAGTCTCTTAGAGAGAAAGAGAGCAGTTGTGAGAAAGAGAAAGCAGACTTGACTAAACAAGTAGCTAGTCTTAGGAGTGAGCTCCATTCCTCCATGGAGACTCGGAAGAAACTTGAAGCCCTTGTTGCCCAGCTTACTCATGACCTTGAGAGAGCTAGGAAAGTCAAGGTACAAATCGAGGACAGATCTGGAAAGATGGGAAAGATGCTCCTCGGTCCCGCTTTAGGTTTTGGTGACAGGCAAGGAATAGGTTTTGATGGTGCCTCCACATCCCAAATTGCACCCGGACCAATTCCTGAGTTTACTACGACTCCTTATGGCCGTCATCAAAAACCAAGAAGGAGAGTTCGACCAAGAAAAGCAATCCAAGGTCCTCCTAATACTGTGCCCTTTTGCTCCCATTGCAAAAGAAACGGACACCTTAGGGATGATTGCTATAAGTTGGGTCAGACACGACGTACATTTGCTCCACCACATCAGACTGATGAGTTTTCCAGTCTGAGAGAGCGTGTTGACTTTCTAGCCGCCACATCACAGAGTTTGATGGAAGAATTCCGACGAATAACCTTACCATCAATGAATGCGCCCCGCATTCCGGCTAAAACCTACAACAACAAGGGAATACAAAAAGGTACCTATTCTTGGGTTCCTAAGAAAGAAAAAAGGCCCTTGTTGTCCACGTCGCTCTCAAAGCCCATAATACCTCACAGTGGTATTTTGACAGTGGATGCTCCAGACACATGACAGGTGATGTCTCATATTTTACCCATCTTGAGGATTATAATGATGGGAGAGTCACCTTTGGAGATGGTAGCAAATCTAGCATAGTAGGACGAGGTACAGTAGAGTTACCAGGATTTCCAAAGCTAGAGAACGTGCTGTACATCAAAGGTTTGAAAGCAAACCTTCTTAGCATCAGCCAACTGTGCGACGATGACTTTGCAGTGAAGTTCGACCGGAAAGCTTGTATGGTCTATAATCAAGCCGGTAAACTTTTAGTGCAAGGGGTGAGGACAGAGGATAACTGCTATGGGACTGAGCCCACATCCTCACTTGTTTGCAACAGCGCCACGATCACTCCTATGGATCTGTGGCACCAACGTCTAGGTCATGTGAACGTTAGAGACTTATCTCGTTTAGTCAAAAAGGACCTAGTACGTGGCTTACCATCTCTTGGAAAGCCAACTTCCATGATTTGTGGACCCTGTCAGTTGGGAAAGCAAATTCGTAGTCCGCATAGGAAGTTGCATTCCATTACCACCTCTCGTGTTCTGGAGTTGATTCACATGGATCTTATGGGTCCCACTCGTACTGAGAGTCTAGGTGGTAAGAGGTACATCCTCGTGATGGTAGATGATTTCTCCAGGTACTCCATTGTAGGTTTTCTGAGAGAGAAATCTGATGCTGTAGATTTCTTAACGACCAAGTGCCATGTCCTGCAAAATCAACACGCTGTCACTATTAACAGAATATGTAGTGACAATGGCACTGAATTTAAGGAAGCAAAGGTGGATTTGTACTGTGATAGCCTTGGGATCAAACATGAGTTTTCTGCTGTGAGAACTCCTCAGCAAAATGGGATTGTTGAGAGGAAGAATAGAACGATCCAAGAGATGGTTAGATCTATGCTTCTAGGTCGTAAAGTTTTTAGGAGATTTTGGGCAGAGGCAGTGTCTACTGCATGCCACACGGTGAATAGGGTGTATCTGCGTCCACGCACACTTCACACTCCTTATGAGTTGTGGACTGGCAAGAAGCCCAACCTGGCATATTTTCGTGTTTTTGGGAGTAAATGCTACATCCTACGGGATAGAGAGAAATTAGGAAAGTTCGACTCCCAGAGCAACGAGGGAATATTTCTAGGATATTCATCGAATAGTAGAGCATACTGGGTTTTTAACCTGAAGAGCTTTAGGATTATGGAATCAATAAACGTTACCGTGCAAGATGACGAACCTCCAACGATTATTGATCCTAACCTTCAGTGTAAGGATGAGGATTGTTCTGACAGCGATTTACCTGTCCCTCTCTCACACTCTGTGGACCCTACTCCTGTGTTAGGGGACACACCTGCTTGGGTTCGCAAGAGTCATGACCCGTCTGCCACTGTTGGTGATCCCACTCTAGGGGTCAAGACTCGTGCTCAGCTAGAGAACGTTGTTAGCCATCTTTGCTATACGTCCAAAGTCGAGCCCAAAAACCATAAACAAGCACTCAAGGATGAACACTGGATATCTGCTATGCATGATGAGTTGCTTCAGTTTAAAAAGAATGATGTCTGGGAACTTGTCCCCTGACCTAGTGAGATTAATGTGATAGGTACCCGGTGGATTTTTAAGAACAAAATGGATGAAAATGGTACCATAATCCAAAATAAGGCTAGGTTGGTCGCTCAAGGCTACACACAGATAGAGGGTGTAGACTTTGGGGAGACATTCGATCCTGTTGCGAGGCTTGAGTCCGTCTGTCTTCTGCTCGCCATCGCATGTCATCTGCGCTTCAAGGTGTATCAGATGGATGTCAAGAGTGCCTTTCTGAATGGCATTCTAAAGGAGGAGGTTTATGTGGAACAACCAAAAGGGTTTGAAGACCCTCAGCACCCTGAGCATGTATACTATCTGAGGAAAGCCTTGTATGGTTTGAAGCAAGCACCCCGTGCTTGGTACGAGAGGCTTACTTCCTATCTCTTAGCTCGTGGCTTCAAGAGAGGGGGAGTAGATATGGCGTTGTTCGTCAGGAGAGATTATGGTGCTATTTTGGTTGCCCAGGTCTATGTGGACGACATAGTCTTTGGATCCACATGCTCCCAGCATGCTGACCACTTTGGGGAGGAGATGAAAAGTGAGTTTGAGATGAGCATGGTTGGTGAGCTTACATTCTTCCTTGGTCTCCAGGTTCGTCAGCTAGAGGATGGGATGTTCATCTCCCAATCCAAGTATGCTAGAGACCTAGTGAAGAAATTTGGTTTAGACTCCGCTAAGCATGCACGTACACCTATGAGTACTACTACTAAGCTTAGTAAGGACACTTCAGGCAAGGACGTAGAGCAAACCTTATATCGGAGTATGATAGGTAGTCTCCTATACTTGACTGCCAGTCGTCCCGACATCGCCTTTAGTGTTGGAGTCTGTGCGCGTTATCAGACGTCTCCTAAAGAGTCACACTTACTCGCTCTAAAACGTATTATCAAATACGTGAGTGGGACTCTCTCATACGGTATTTGGTATTCCTTTGATACCGATGATCGTTTGTCCGCCTATTCGGATGCTGATTGGGCCGGGGATGTAGATGGATGTAAGAGCACTTCGGGTGGGTGTTTCTACTTTGGTTCTACTCTTGTCTCTTGGTTGAGCAAGAAGCAAAA
The DNA here is from genome assembly GCA_949130495.1 of Sambucus nigra. NCBI lineage: Eukaryota > Viridiplantae > Streptophyta > Magnoliopsida > Dipsacales > Adoxaceae > Sambucus > Sambucus nigra. The sequence continues at coordinate 449,223,048 of OX422210.1, read as the reverse complement.
CTCCATCTCTTTGTCCACTGCGGAGGTTGAGTACATCGCCACCGGGAGTTGTTGCACGCAACTCATGTGGATGAAGCAAATGTTGGAGGATTATGGGATTTCAGAGGACACCATGCTCATTTCCTGTGATAACACGAGCGCGATACACATATCCCGCAATCATGTCCAACATTCGCACACAAAACACATCAGGATACGTGAGCACTTTATACGTCAGTTAGTTGAAGAGAAAGTCGTATCCCTGAGTTTTGTTCCTACCGACCATCAGTTAGCCGATATTTTCACGAAACCTTTAGATGCCCTTAGATTTGAGAGTCTAAGGAAATCTTTAGGGATTTGCACAGTTGACTGAGGGGTTGGTCTATGTCTAGAATAGGATGCTTCTTCATGTTCATATCATATGCTTCCTATTGCTAGTCTGTTTTATATGTACCATAGCTTTGTTGTACAGCTTTGTTTTATTCTTGTTGCTTTGTATATTTCTTTTGAAAAATACAAAAAGATTTTCCTTTAAGAAAAATTTTGAGAAAATCACAAAAAGATTTTTGTATTTTGCTTCTTTTATGGATGAGCATGTAAGATAGCCAAGTCACAACTTCATTCCATTTATCCATGTGACTGTTTGATAGAGATTTGAGAGGCTACATCATTTCATCCATGTGCTTTACATTGATTGGAGTCTTTGAGATGTAATTAGTGATATCTTCCTACATGTTTGACTCCTATATCCTTTAATGAACACATGCACGGCTATATTTGATTATTGCACTTGTCTATCACATATTGGCTTGAGTGTTTCTATCTCAATTCTGTCTATACAATGTACAATATGCGATAAAACTTGACAAGATTGGATTGCATGTAAAAACCGTTTTGGTGAGACTGTGTGATAATTTAACGGGGAGGAGCTGCGAAAGTTGATTCTTATCCTTTGCGCAAAAGCCATCGTTAAAAAGGACCTAAAAAATGGAGGAATTTTAATATCCGAGGTCCTAAGAGGTTAAAAGAGCCCGAAAAAAATTTAAAGGCAATAAAAAGCAATTCATGCCAAATTTGGGCCATTTAGGTTTCACCATCAATTCTCCAAAGTTTGAGAATTTAGTATACCTCTATTATAATATACATCGAGGGAGTTTGGTTGGAGATTGAAAAACGGGTTTGCACTTCCTTGAAAGTCCTGAACAAGCATGAAAATCATTTTGGACGTTATTGGTGTAGAAATCACTTTGAGCTTTGATTTGTAGATTTGATATAGTCAATGTCTTATATTTCCAATCTTTTTCACCAAAGGAAGCATTTGAGTTCATTCGTTAAGAATATCCAATATTCATCGTGCACATATGTCATGTTTGTATGCTTTGATTTTCCAATCGAATTTTGATCACACCCATTCTTTTACGCTATCACCGACTTGGTTGTTTTATATTCATTCATGGTGTGATATTATCCTTGTGACATCCCGCACTTGGTTATTTGATTTATTTCTCTCATTTGTCTATTTGGGGACATCATAAAAAGGGGGAGAAAGAATTATCATCTTATGGGGGAGTTTTGATCATAAATTGGTATACATGTTGATCTCATTTCAAACTCGATATGTCACTTGGTATTTTGCTTTGTCTTATGTGTGTAGATACATCTTTTGATAATCCCATATTGCACACCCTGATGAGAAAAGCGGTGAGATTTCTGAAGATTCGAAGAACAAACGATGCAGCCTTAGTCATTTGTACCACTTTCAGTTTTTGGGTTCATGGAAGGGTAGATTTGTATAGGCATTGTGATTATAGATAATTCAGATGTTTTTTTATGTTTGTTCCGGCATAGACATAGGGGGAGATTTGTAAGGACATTTTTGTCCAACATACTTGTATATGTCATTAGCCGTAACACCGTTGCAAAGATTCAAAGTTCATTCATCATCAACGGAATCCGAAGATCCAAAGAAAGGAAGAATTTAGAAATCCAGTCATCCGGACCGGTCCGCCTGATATTAAAACGAACCGATCCGCCTCGGACCGATCCGCTGAAATAAAAAAGGAACCGATCCGACTGCGAACCGATCCGCCCAGGACCGGACCGGACCGCCTTGCTCTTTGAAGCCAGTGAGCCCCGAACCGAATCAGCTTCAAATTAAAAGAATCGGTCCGCTATCGGACCGATCCGCCTAAGTCCCGGACCGGTCCGCCCTTGATAGAATCAAACAGATCGTGTATCAGATTTTCTCGGCCAAAGAATTTCTATTTAATCCCACTACGGGGAAGTGGTTTGATAAGACTTACACACGATTTTCTGAGTTCCATAACTCTTAACTCTTCATGGTATTTGAGTCCATTGATTCATACCCTTGATTCACACAAATTCCATACATTTGTGAGTCACTTTTGGTAACCCAAGAACACCATTGTTGTTGTTCAACCCTTATGAAGTGGACCGTTTCTTCCTCTTCATTGCTGCCCTACTGGAAAGGGATAATTCCAGCCACGACTACAGAATCCGATACCTGAGGGTAATTCTTAGTCAAAAACTTATATTTCAGTGTAATCCGATTGTAAGCCGTTTCTCTTACAAATTATAGTGATATACAAATGGTTTTGCCCCTGTGGGGCATTTTTCCTCAAATATGTGTGTTTGAATAACTCTGGCATGATTTCATATTGTTTCAATCACACCTAGTTGCATGTTTAGGGATTGTTTGGGTTAAAAGGTGTTTTAAATATAATTTGATCATTTGAATGCAAGCGCCAACTTTCTCAATTTCGTAAGATGACCTTTTCGACCACAATGTGTACAAGTAAAAACATGTCGAAAAGGTTTACCTATGGAGTGATCTCTAAAAGCTTTCCTAGTATATTCTCCTAAAACGTTGGTTTTGGCTTTATTAGTGGATTCATTACAAGTATTGAAGCCTAAACCACACATGTCATTTTTAATTTGGACCATTCCTAAGATTTTATCTAATTTTTCCGAACGACACCCTAAATCAAATTTGACATTTCTAGAGTCTTTTAATTTATTTTGCAATTCTAAAATGTTAGACTTTAATAAAACATTTCGCTCTTCAAAAGCAAGAAGCTCCTTTTTCAAGGATTCCATTAAACCCCTAAGGCTATCTATCTCGCCTTCTATATATTCAAGCTTCTCTTGAAGAGTCCTCTCATGTGTCCTAAGGTCTTCTACCAACATACTATCTTCAATGACCTTGACACGCTCTTTTAAGCTAGCTTCTAACTTCAAATTAGCTCTTTTCAATTTAATAGATTCTTTATAAAGTTCTTGAAAAGCATTTTGAAGTTCACTCACATTAACATCTTCTTCATTTTCACTCTCTCTTTCTTCTCCACTCTCACAATCATCAAAAATAAGGGAATCAAAAACTTTGACCTCGGAAGTGTCATGAGTTTGAGTATCTTCATGAGAAGATTCACTTTCGGTGCTCACATGACTAGCCATAAAAGCCACAAAATTTGGCTTAGTGGGGGAATCGGGTCCCTCTTCCTTATCACTATCACTAAGGGTCGCATTATATGAAATGGGTCGTTTACCCTCTTTCCTTAGTTTAGTGGGGCACTCAGAAGCCCTATGGCCATAACCCTCACAACCAAAACACCTATTAGACTCGTCCCTATTTAAATTTTTATTAATAGGTTTAGGGATCTTCTCAGGTTTTTCATACTTAGGAGTTTCAAATTTCTTAAAATTATTTCTGAATTTATCTTTGTTAAATTTAAGAAATTTTCTAAATTTTCGAGCAAACATAGCCATGTCTTCCGAGTCACTATCACTCTCGCACTCTACTACTTGTTTGACCTCTTTTCGGGCTTTTAAAGCAACGCCCTTTTCAATTTTCTCTTCAGTTTTGGAGGGAAACATGTCTAGTTCATAGGTTTGTAAATCACCTACAAGCTCTTTTAATTTCGTAGAGGCTAAAGTTGGTAAAGAATTTAAAGCATTCACTTTTAGAATAAATCTATCGGGAAGGGACCTTAAAATTTTCTTTACAACTCGGTTGTCGGGTATTTTCTCTCCCAAGTTAAAAGATGAATTGACAATATTGAACAGTCTAACATAAAATTCATCAAAAGTTTCATTATCGTTCATTTTGATAGTTTCAAATTGAGTGGTGAGGTTTTGGAGTTTCGAAGCTTTAACGATACTTGTACCTTCGTGAGTGAGTTGTAAAATATCCCAAGCTTCTTTAGCGGTCTCACACGTCATAATGCGTCAAAAATTCATCCAGTGTGACAGCGCTAAACAAGGCATTTAAACCATGGGAATTAAAATTTGAAATTTTAAATTCACCCTCACTCCATCTATCGGCCAGTTTGGGAACACGCTCATTTTCTACTAAATGAGTAGGTGGGGACCACCCGTTAACAACAGACATCCAAACTATCTCGTCGATAGATTTTAGTACCGATTTCAATCGCGCTTTCCAATATGCGTAGTTTGAACCATCGAAAATAGGAAATTTTGAAAATGGGGAAAATTTCATTTTGGCCAAAAATTATTTAAAGGATCTTTAACGAAGTAAATTATCGCTTTGGCTCTGATACCAATTTGAAGATGCCCGATGGGTCCCCGATTTTAATGAAAACTAATTCTTTAAAATCAATTTCCTTGTTGATGCGAAAGCGTTAGATGATGGTTCACAAAACAAACGAATTACCAAATTTAAATTTCCTTTTCAAATTAAAATTAAACACAAGTGAAAATTAATGAAGCACACACAAATATTAAATTCACTTAAACCAATTAATTCAAGTCCTAGAATTTTCCTAAGTCATATTTTTCATTCAAACAAATTAGGTTAAACCAAATTTAACTAATCACTTGAATTAAATAAACTTTACTCAAAAATTAAGTTAGCACCAAATTAAATTAATAGTGATTTAAACCAATTTTATCTTATTTACCTAAGCCTGCGTTCTAGGTGGTATTGCAAGATAAAATAAAACAGGAAATCACTACGCCGCGATGTACGAGGAAAAACCCAAGACGGGAAACAACCTCGGACGGCCCTAGCACAAATCCACTAGATACGGTTTTACAAATACAAGACAGAAAGACTTACAACACACGACTCGATCCCTCTCAAGCCCCGACGCTTCTTCTTGTAGACACCTCTTCCTAGCGGATAACCTTGGAGCTCCACCGTGGTTTCGAAATCCACCGATCGGAATTTATATGGTCACCGTCACCCGAACTAGGAGCCTTTCTCCAAGTGGGTAAATCAATGTAAACTTCTTCTTCTTTGAGGGATGTAGAAGCAAACCCCAAGATAACTCTTCAAAGCGGTACAGTGAACCGGTGTCAAACTCCAAGCAAGATATATGTATATGGGAACTTGGAAGAAACTTATTTGGGTGTAAACAAGAGTGGTATATGTTTTTCTCTTTGTAAAATCTCACTCAAAACATGATCTTTTTCTCTATTTGATTTTTCTCTCAAAACACTCTCTAGGAGTTAGTAGGATATGAAAAAGATAGGTAATCAAAAGTGATTCCCGCACATAGTTATGATGTGAAAAGATAGTGGGGAAAGAAGTGGAGATCATGGGAGAAAACTGCCAAAAACTGTCAAAAAACTGTTCCCGCATGGAAAGTCGTTCGAACGACATTGGGTCTCGTTCGAACGACTTTGGGATTTCGTTCGAACGACATTATTAACGAGGTTCCAGTGGTGAAAATGGAATTTCGTTAGAAGCCTTGTTCGAACGACCTGGCAATCTCGTTCGAACGAGATGCCAGTTCGTTCGGACGAAATTGTAATCTCGTTCAAATGAGATTACAATGTGCTTCGAACAACGTGCCAGAAAGTCAGAAAATATTCATTTTAGCTCCAAAACTTTTTTAACTTTATTTAAAGTTTTAATTAAATCTTTCTGAAATTAAAATGCAGTTTTAGTTAAACCTAACACCCAATAAACATGTTCCAAGCTCCTATATATATATAACATTGCATTCATACCTTGGGAGCATGGAACCACTATTGATGACATAGAAACGAGGCACGAAACCGGCATGATGATGAAGCTTTATACTCTTTGCCGCTACCTTTTCAACAAACTCTTCATAGGCTTGAGAATATTACAATTAAATACAATCCTATGAATAAATATTTTTGTCCGGAATTGAGCCAAAACTATAAATGGACTCAGTTGGAAATTTGTGTCCTTACAAATCCCTATCGACTTCCTCACTCAGTTGAGCATCAACCAAAGCGACGAGCTGCCAGACATGGGCCATATTCTTTAGATTGAATCAGCACCCAGTTGGATGGACTCCCTAAGGGACTATTTGAAGGATGGTGCACTACCAGACGATAAGAAGGCCACTCATCAGATAAGAGCCAAAGTTGACCGCTTTCACTTATCTTCTGAGGGCAAGATGTATAAGAGATCATTCACCGGTTGTTACCTCCAATGTGTTCACCCAAAGGCCGTCAAGCAAGTTCTACGTGAACTTCACAAAGGAATCTGTGGGAGTCATATTGGAGGGAGATCGCTAGCTTTTCGAGCAATGAAGGAAGGCTACTGGTGGCCATATATGCAGAGAGATTCTGGAGTATATGCTCGCAAGTGCGAGAAATGTCAACTACATGCTCCTATGGTCCACCAACCTGCCAGCGACCTAAAATCACTTACCAGCCCCTGGCCCTTCGTCCAGTGGGGAATGGACATCGTCGGCCCTCTTCCTACCGCTATCGGTAATCGCAAGTATTAGTTGGTCGCCACAGACTACTTCACCAAATGGATTGAGGCAGAGCCGCTGGCAAACATCAGAGACATAGATATGATGAGATTCATATGGAAAAACATAATTACCCGCTTTGGGATCCCCAGAACCATCATCACTGACAACGGAACGCAGTTCGAGAGCGGCCCCTTCCAAAAATTTTGCAACGACTATGGGATCAGGCACCATTTTAGCACGGTTGCCTACCCCCAGAGCAATGGCCAAGCTGAAGCTTCCAACAAAACAGTGATCGATGGAATAAAGAAATGACTAGAATGAGCCAAGGGCACATGGGTAAGCGAGCTGCCACATATCCTGTGGGCCTACCGCACTACCCCACGGCGAGCAACTGGTGAAAACCCATTCGTACTAACATTTGGAATGGAAGAAATCATCCCTTTAAAAGCTGGCCTCCCAATCATGAAGTCCACCCTGGTTGACCAGGGCCAGAATGATGCAGCATTACTCACTGAACTTGACCTAGCTGACGAATGCAGAGAGCTAGCCATAGTGAGACTAGTGAGCTATCATCAACAGCTCGCAAGGCACTATAACAATAAGGTCAATCCAAGGGCATTATAAGTTGGAGACTATGTCCTAAGGAAAGTCCTTGGCTATGCAGTAAAACCATTCGATGGCAAGCTAGGTTCAAATTGGGAGGGACCATTCAAAGTGACAAGGGACAACCTACAAGGAGCCTATCACTTAAAAACGTTGGAGGGCAGAGAGATACCCTGAGCTTGGAACGCATCCAACCTGAAAAAATTCTATTTCTAGTTTTTTCATTCATCTTTTATCACATTATTGGAATTGGCAATTCATTTTTCATTACTTTTATTAAAAGATTGTTCGACATTGGCATTCTATGAAGTGTTAATTTTATTTTGTGGACTTTATAACTTGCACACCTTTTCCAAGCGACAGGCACATTGCTCGATATATAAAAGTAGGGAGTCACCCTCCTCAGGTTTTCATTATAAAACGCTAACAACCTCTTAGCATTTCCCCTGGAAATATATGAAGTCCTACAGGGGACCCTTAGGCAGTTCGGTCAAATCGAATTGGTCACCAAATGATGTTTAGCTCAGAAAACTTGATCGGATAGAACATCCAACACCATGTGTGTCCTCGCCATTGCCACACTTAGGCCTAAAGGAGTGTGATGGCATGACCTAAAAGGTAAAGTGGGGCAGAATGGTATCTCATAAGCATACTGGACTGGGAAGATACACACACAACAAAATAACTCTACCCACATCAAATCTAGTCGGTTACGAAGAGCCCAAGATAACCAAATGAAAAATTAATGAATTAAAGAATACACAACACATGTTTAGTCGGCAAAAAGCCCAAAACATAAATATTTTATTACTTCGTTACATTTATAAAAAAATACATTGAATTAAGAAAATCTTAATGAGGATGAGGCCTCTGAGTAAGATAATCAGCCACTTGCGATCTTTGACTGTCGTCCAGATGAGGAGCTAATTCTTCCTCAACTTCATTCGCATCTGGCTCCAATAGCTGCCTGGGGATAGCATCTATAGGGATCCACTGGTCGTCCCTCCTGAAAGGATTTGGCCTAAGAGTTGAAGGAGAGATCTTGAGACGATACCAGAACACTGAGTTCCTGGGGACCTGCAGCTCCCTGAGGGCACTCAACCATCCCCTAATAAAGGATAGCTCTACAAAATTTTCCAACCTCGTCGGAGCATTTATCCAACACTGGTTATAACCATCAGCCCACACTCGTCGAGGTCCTTTCTTGAACAGATGCCTTAGTCGTGTGACATATCTTTGAAGCCCAGTAGCAATCACATATGCTCGACAAACATCTTCTCGAAGCTTGTCCATCTCCCTAGCTAGACCCCCTACATCTGTACCAGCTCATGGATCGACCGATGAAGTGGAACCTCGTAAGACTTGAGGGGTGGCGCTCGTCTCTGTGCCAGCTCATGGACTAACCGATGAAAAGGAACCTCGTAAAACTCGAGGTTCGATGCTCAGTGCATGCTCCCTGAGTCATGAGACCTCCCTCCTCAGAGTTTCATTCTCCTCTTGAAGAACTTCTCCGAATTGATTGATCTCGAAGGCATCCAAAAGTTTAGACCTCAGAAGGTTCATCTCTTCTTGAACAGAAGCACCAACCTCTTCCATCTCCTGAAGTCTATCCTTCAGTTTGGTGATAAGCTCAGACTGATCTTTAAAGCTCTTATTCCTCGACCTAAAGGACTTATAAATCCTTACAAAGGATTGGCGAACTTGACTACTCACATTAGGACCGAGGATCCTTCCCAATTGAGAGATAAAAGTATATATTCATCCACATTAATTAACTACAAGCCTTAAAAATAATTAAAGAGCAGAAGAATTAGCATGTGAAAAGGAAAGTGTTTTCATTTCATTAAAACGAAGTGTTTCAAGTACATCAATAATCAGAAGGACAGTACAAACAAAGAAAAAATACAAAAGAAGTCCTCAGAACAGGCTAGCTAGCAACCTCAGTTAACTCTGAGGTCGTTTGTTGCTTTCCCTTATCTGCATCATCAGGAACACCTCCCTCAGATGGAGAAACTGTTGTTCCCTAGGTAGAAGGAGCACCAGCAGGAACGGTCTGAGAAGTAGAGACACCACCATCAATGGCCGGGGCAGGAGCCTCATCCACAACAGGCTTTGAGCCTGGATCATGGTCATAAAATAGTGGAGAATGGATGTCCACTCCAGTACCCAAAAGAGCCTTGTTTCAGCCCTTCTTGAAGTTCAGTCGACTGATGTAGCCTATCTAAACCTCAGCATCCTTATACACAGCAGCCCACCCGACATTATACGAGCTCTTCTCTGCTTTCTTCACCTTCTCTGCCAGCACCCTATTCTCCTTGACCACAACTAACTTGCTCGTGCAGACCAAGTCATAGGATTGCCACAGCTCGCTGAGCTCTTTGACCATCGCCTCTTTCACCCGATTGGCTTCGGTAAGGGTGAGATTGAAAGACCTCTGAGAATCATTGGCAGTCTTCAAACTTTCCTCTAACTCAACACTTTTCCCCTTTAGCTCAGTATTCTACTTCTCTAAATCAACATTCCTCTTCACCAGCTCGTCGCGGGTGCGATAGAGGATGGCGAAGTCAGTCACGAACTGCAAAAACGTGAAAACATTAAGAAAGAAAAGCATTGAATAGAATATTGCAAGGATAGAAAAGTGAAGCCAAACTTACCAAGGCTAGCTTCTGACTTGCATGTAGAGCTAATTGGTCGGTCCCCATTGCCTTTTGACAATCAGTAGGCAAAATTGCTCTCTCGAGTAATGCAGGAGCCAACTGAGGAGAGATGGCGATAGAGGCCCCCTCGGGCAAAGTGGACACAGGCACCAGCGCTTTCCCTGCCTTCATTCTCATATCCTCTCTCCTTCTCTCCTCTTCTCTCTCCTTATTTCCCCTCTCGGCCTTCTTTCTCTCTTCCTCATTTCTCTCCCTCTCTCTCAGTTGCTCTTCCTCTCTTTTCTTCTTCTCCTGATCACGAGCAGGAAATTGAGAACCAGTTGTAATCTCTCCGCCACCAAATTTTTGCTTCTTCGACCGGTGGGAGAGAAGGGCAACGTCGTCATCATCATCACAAATCATATTCTTCCTGGGAGGAGCCATATCTTCCTCATTGGAACTACTCTATTCGCTCAAAAATGCTTTAGCCTCTGAAACTTCTTTCGAGCTGGAAGATTCCTCCCCACCACAACTATCCTCACCAAAACAACCTCATCACCCTCGCTCCCTTCACCAGAGTTACTTCCTTCCTCATCCAATTAGATGGGGTCGACAGCAAACTCTTCAGAAATATCTAGCTCAGGGATACTGTCTATAGGCCGCGAGATAAAGCTGGACCCAACATTCTTGTACTCCAAGAGAAAAGCCATTAATCGAGGATGTTCACCGGATGCCAAGGGTTCCCTGATATTCCAAGCTTTGACCAACTCAGCAGCTCGAACCTCACTGAGAGAAGGTTCCAAGTTCTTTGCTCTCGCTGAAAAGAAAGAAAGAAGAATATCATAGAAATCATACATTAGTAAGAGGATCGATGAGCAAAGCAAAAACTAATCCTACATATGTACTCTTCCCCATAAAAGGGGACCATGAACCTGTCAGATCTCGACCCCTCAGTATGGGGAGGAAACTGCCAATTTCTAGTAAGAAAACCCTCTTGCCAATAATCCTTGTGGGAATCGGGTAGATTTACTACCAATACCCTATCAGGACTCCTGGCCGTGAGGTAAAGGAGACCAGAACTTGTTCGGGAGAAAGAATAACAAAAACAGATCTCACCAAGCCCTAGATTGGTGCCATAGAGCTGATTTATTCTATGGACACCATTAACAATCTTACAGATGTTTGGCGAACATTGTGCAGGGACAATATGGAAATAACCAAAGAAATGCAAAAACAAATTGCTTGGGGGGAAAGTAAGACCCCCTTAGGACAATAAGATAACATGAATCTAGTGAGCATCCCAAATCTCTCTAACATTACGAGGGACAGGGGGACACTCAATATCCACCCAATCTGGAATGTTATAAAACTTCCTAAATTTGGGTACTGCTCTATTGCCAATTTTCGCCATTCACAAACCCTAATTACAGATATGCAGAAATGTCAACAGAAAAAGCAAAGAGAAAGAGCAATAGGAACTTACGAAGTGAAAACTTAGCTTAGGACGATGCAAAATCACAAGCAAAGACGATGAAGAATAGTGAAATTGGAAGACGAAGACCTGAGAAAGAAAAGCGCAACAGCTAGAGCTTGGAGAAGGTTAGTAATATGGAAAAACCTGAAGAGACAACAAGAAATCACTTCTCCAAAGTATTTTTAAATGTTTCTAATCATAGCGCAGGGGAAACAAAGCGGGCTGCCGCCTAAATCAGTTCAGAAGAGGCGCTTTAATCTTGGAGAGTGTAGCACAATTTACAAAAATGCCATTATGACAAATCATTTAAAATTATTGAGCCCGAATTGTGGCACAACAACTTTAGGGGTAATTGTGGGTACCTCGATTTCTCATTCTGGCCCGAGACGAGTAGCCCAATAAAAATGGCCCAAAGTCTGGGAACCTCGCATCCCAATCAATTCAGTTACGACTCAGTCAAGTTCCTAAAATCTCGGATGCAGATATTCTAGGGGTTATGGACTGACGTGGGGGAGTCCAACACCCCCACTCCCCGAGAATAAACATGTATATAACAAACCCTAAGCCTGGGGCAAAAGGCATGTATTATTTTTCCTGTAAAACACTCCCTGGAGTATAGAGAAATAATATCGAGAGCACCACTGTGGACGTGGGCATTCTTACTGAACCACGTAAATATTGTGTCATGTGATTGGTATTCTTTACATTCTTTATTTGCTTTGGTGATTGCCTTTTCTTATTAATTTGTGTTGAACTTAATTCTCACCACAGAAATAATCCTGAATTATTAATTTTTAGATTTTTTTGATCCGATTTTCAAAAGTGTGCCGATCTGATATTTTTTATTTTCCATATACGCACCAACTAAAGTCCCACGTCAGTTGGAAGCTAAAAAATCCTCCAACTAAGAGGCTATAAAAGTATCTACCTCATTAAAACTATTATAATCTTAAATTTCTTAAAACCCATTATGGAACTTAGCATTTTAAGTTATATTATTATTTTGTGCTTTGGTTTGCACAAAATGTTAAGTTATTTTATTTTATATGAGAATTTTTCCTGTATTTTTGGAATTTTCTGTTTTTCAAAAAAATTGGAATTTTTTATTTTCAAAAAATTTCCGAATTCAGAATAGAAAAAAAAATTGCAAAAAAAAACAGAATTGGAATCAACATTAATTTTTTTTCCTAAAAAATGGAAAAAACAAATTCGGAGCGTCCATTTCTGATATGATCCGATTGAAACACACCCCTACTCAGAAAGCCAAATGGGGAGATTTGTAATAACATGTTTTACACTCACGATGTTTATTTGTATTGGCTTTATTTCAGAATAAACTTTTTGTATCATAGTATATTTATAATGAGTCGATTGAGTTTTAAGCGCACATCAATGAAGATAAAGAAATAAAGTACCGTGACATAGATTACCAAATCGAATTAAACTGAACTTTTCAGACAAAATACATCTAAAGGTTTAGTAAGGTTTTCAAGTTTTGTATTTCCTTTAGTTTAAGGACCCTTATTTTCATCAAGAGTAATTTGTAAAACAAAAACTTCGTTGGAGAGGAACTCAATCAAAAGTGACTTTATTCGAACAAGTGCACCTGGTCCAAATGAGGGTCGTATTTTTTGAAAACGTGTTTTAGTTATGCTCTTTTACTGGTAAAGTATAAATAACTTTGTCAATGCATCTTCCAAAGTACGAATCCCAGTTTTTATAAATAATTTTTTGGTTTTGAGAGTGGTACCCGATCAATTTTCATGATTTCAAGGTAGATTTCATATTTACAATCACCTTCGAATCTTCAATATCATCAAAAGAATTGCACGAGAAATTATGTGGGTAATTAACATGTTCATAAATGTGTGGGAATATCTTCATCAATCGAGATCGGTGGATACCGAGGCCTTAGAGGTTATGCGGTTGGTTCCTAGACTATAGTAGCGATTACTAGTACGGACAAAGATATGGAAGCAAAATGCAAGGGAGTGATCACGTGGGTGTAATCATCATCATATATGTAAAACGCATTTGTATCCATGTTAAGTTATGTAAGCATTATTCAATAATAACTAACTTGTGTGTGTTGGGGTGATAGTGGTTTTTCCCGCGAGGGTTTTCACTATAAATATTTGTGTGCTTTTGTCATTGATTTATAATAGTTGCTTATGTTGATAATCACTTGCATACGAATTTGACTTGATTAATTTTATTCAGTAAATTAAAAATGGTTCAAATTAAAAAGGTTTTTATTTTGTTTTGACACTATAATTAATTAAATAATTGAATTTAGGCCCTTATGGGCATACCTATTTCAGAGGTTGGGTCAAATTAAATCCCTTTTAAGAATGTCATGGATATACTTATAAATAGTTGCCAAGGTACCATAAAATCTCACATCTCAATCGAAAAAAATATGTTATAATACACTTAAAGTGTAGATAATATCATTTTGCAAACATCCTTAAAATGCATTATTATGTTAAACAAAGTCTCTAAGATAAAAATAAATTATATTAATGAGTAAGACACCATTTTGGCTTCATAAAGTTACTAACACGGGCAGAGGTCATTTTAATTTATTTATTAATCTTAAACAGAGTAAGCTATTATTTTATACTTTTGAAAATAATAGAATGAGGTACACTTTGACTAATGTTGCATTTTTTAACATTTGAAAATTAACTTTGTAATTTTTGAACTATTAAATTTTAATTGGTTTTAGTTTTTGTATTGTAATTAAAAAATACAATTTTTCGATTTACAAATAAAATATTTCTAATTATGTTGCAAATATTACACTACAAAATTGATTTTGTGGTAACACTTCAAATGAAATTTTGAACTAAGAACTGCAAATTCAGGTTTGTAGTCTATCAAACGATTATTGCTGGTACTAGTAAGATGACAAATAGTGATATGTTAGTAATATAGTTACAACATTAACTATTAAACCCATATTTAACCAAAATATTGATGATGCAAATTTATTTTATACTCCGACAAAAGGATTAACAATGGCTGGCAACCACATCCATGGTCTAATGTTTAAAAAAACAATATCATTAATATATTTTTTTTCAAAAAACACCTCATTTAATATTAATTACTAGATTTATACAGAAAATGAGATTAAATTGATATTTTTCATAAAATAAAAGAAACTTTAGAGTTCTTACTAAGAAGTAGATCTTCGCCATTCCTGATCCTAAAATTTGCTCCAAAAATATTTCATTCTTAAATTCAATCTTTGGAAAAGTAACTAGACAAAGATTTATCTAACAAAATCAATCGAGCAAAAATCATTTTCTAAAGTTGAATGTCATTAATCTATATTATACCTCTAATACAGTAGTATTAGATGTTAATGAAGCATTAATTACCAAACTCAACAAGATATTTCATGTGTCAATTTTTATTATTTTATTTTCATTCTCTCCTCTCTTTATATTGCACTAACTTGGTTAAACCAATAGTATCCAATGATTTCTCTCATCTATAATAAAAGGGTCGTGATAACATGTGTCCTAAGGCATACATTAAGAACCCAATAATAGTAAGGACAGAGTTCTGATATACATTTAATAGGGTACAAATACTCATGTGGAGCTATAATACTTACTATTTTGAGGCTCATAACATGTGCCTAAGGGCACAAGTTATTATTTTCCATAATAAAATGGTTAATCGAACCCTCACATATCATCCATCCAATTCTTCACATTTATGTGGTCTCTCTTTTCTCTCTCAACGGCACTTCCAATGACGTTTCATTGACAACACACTTTTTGTGGAACCCTTGCACCTACTGAACACTTCCAGGATCAACAATCCTTATGGTCTTTACACATGTGTATGATGTTATATGTTATGGTCGGGTAATGGGTGTTTTGAGTTTCAGGGTTGGATTATGACGCCCAAAGAATATGTTATGTTGTGTGAATTCCATGTTTGGGAGGGATTGATGCGTAGAGTGTGGAGCCTGGTGGGAGGTTTACTGATGATGACAGGGAGGAGGATAAGAGATAATTGTGAGAAGAGTCAATTTGAATTTCATTTTATGTTCGGGTTTGTTGGTGGGATTAGTTGTGGTGTTAGTTCATTGATGTAATGTGTGTTTTGGGGGTTTGGATCTGGATAATTGAGAAGGGTAGAAGACCTTGACTTGGAACAAGTTGGAAGCAGGGAAGGTAATGTTTTGTTGGTCTTAATGGCCTCATCGCAAGAAAAGTCTTCTAACACAGTAAACCCATTCATATATGGATTAATATATCGGTTTCGATTTGAAAATTTATCTAAACGTGATTAGAGTCATTTTCATGCATTAATAGTCATTGACATTAATACTCAGTATGTGTTACTGTAGTATAGTTATTTGGTTAAACTGAATTGACAGGTCCCCTCAAGTTTGACACAATACGTATAACCTATTTGATAATATGCCACGAAAAAGAAAATATTATTCGCTTCATAATGTTAGTGATTGTAAGGACACAAATTTCCAATTGAGTCCTTTATAGTTTTGGCTCAATTCTGGACAAAAACGTTTGAGTCATATGATAGAGTATATTGATCATCCTTCAAGCCTATGACGTGTTTGTTGAAGACGTAGCGGCCAAAAGTATAAAGCTTCATCACATTGCCGAGTTTGTTTGTGCCTCGTTTCTACGTCATCAACATGGTTCCATTGCTCCTGAGGTATGAATGCATTTTGATTATATATATATAGGAGCTTGGAACATTTAATATTGGGTGTAGGTTTAATTAAAACTATTGTTTATTTTCAAAAAGATTTCATTTAAACTTTAAAATAAAGAATATAAAGATTTTGGGCAAAAATCGAATTTTTCAAACTTTCTGGGAGTTCGTTCGAAGTGTCGTTCGAACGAGATTTTCGTTCGAACCACAAGTCGTTCGAACGAGTTTGCCAACGAGTTCCCATATTGTCCACTAGAACTTTGTTCGAAATGTCGTTCGAACGAGATGGCTATTCGAACGAGATTTCTAACAAGTTCACACTGGAACTTCGTTAGAAGCCTCGTTCGAACGAGATTTGGTGGTTTTTTCTATTTTTTCCACTACTTTACCCCACTAATTTTTGACAGAATATTTAAGGGCGGGAACCAAAGTTTTTAACTCAACTTTCTCATATCCTACAACCTCTAAGAGAGTGTTTTGAGAGAGAAATCAAAAGAGAAAAAGTTCTTTGTTTAAGTGTTGCTGATTTTTAAGAAAAATGTTTTAAACACTTGCTTTACACCCATATTGTTCATTCAAGCTTCCAAAGGTATATTTGTACTTGCTTGGAGTTTTGGCACCGATTTTTCATCTCTGCCGTTTGAAGAGAAGTTTTGGGTTTGCTTCTAAATCCCACAAAGAAGAAGAGGTTTTCGTTGATTTACCCACTTGGAAAAAGGCTCCTAGTTCGGGTGACAGGGACCATATAAAGTCCGATCGGTGGATTTCGAGACCGCGGTGGAGCTCCGTGGTTATTTTCTAAGAAGATGTTGATACAAGAAGATGCGTCGGGGCTTGAGAGGGATTAAGTCTAGTGTTGTAAGTCATATTGCTTGTATTTGTAAATTCTGTACTTAGGGGATTTGAGGCTAGGGCCGTCCGAGGTTTTTTCCCGTTGTGGGTTTTTCCTAGTACATCGCGGCGTAGTGGATTAATTGTTTATTTTATCTTTTGCAAAATCACCTAGAACGCATGCTTAGGTAAAAAGATAAAATTGGTTTAATTTAATCACTACTTGTTTAATTTGGTGCAAATTAATATTGGGTAATGTTTATGTTAGTTTAATTCAAGTCATTTAATTTAATTGATAAAATTGGTTTGGCCTAACTCGATAAAATTGCAAAATATAACTTAAGCAAATTTTCTAGGACTTGGATTAATTAATATGGTTTAAGTGAAATCAACATAAGTGTGTGTTTTAATCATATTTCACTTGGTTTAATTTTAATTTGAAGTAAATTAAAATTTGTTTTTATTGAATCATCATCTAACGCTTTCGCATATTTAACAAGGAAAATGATCTTAAAGTATAAAGACTTTTGATTTTAAAATTGGGGGCCTCACGGGGAATTTTCAAATTGGTATCAGAGCCAAAGCGATAAATTATTTCGTTAAGATCCTTTAAATAATTTTTGGCTAAGACGGAATTTTCCCCATTCACAAAATTTCCTATTTTCGTTGGTTCTAATTACGCGTACTGTAAAGCGCGTATGAAATCGGCACTAAAATCTATCGACGAAAGGGTTTGGTTATCGGTAGTTAACGGCTGGTCTCCACCAACTCATTTAGTAGATAATGAACGTGTTTCCAAACCGACCGATAGATGGAGTGAGAATGAATTTGAACTTTCAAATTTTAATTCCCGTGGTTTAAACGCCTTGTTTAGCGCTGTCACACCGGATGAATTCCGTCGCATTATGATGTCTGAGACCGCTAAAGAAGCGTGGGATATTTTACAACTCACTCATGAAAGTACGAGTGTCGTTAAAGCTTCGAAACTCCAAAACCTCACCACTCAATTTGAAACTATCAAAATGAACAAAAAAGAGACTTTTGATGAATTTTATGCTAGACTTTCAGATATTGTTAATTCATCTTTTAACTTGGGAGAGAAAATACCCGACAACCGAGTAGTAAAAAAAATTTAAGGTCCCTTCCCGATAGATTTATTCCAAAAGTGACCATGTTAAATTTTTTACCAACTTTAGCCTCTATGAAATTAAAAGAGCTTGTAGGTGATTTACAAACCTATGAACTAGACATGTTTCCCTCTAAAACTGAAAAGAAAATAGAAAAGGGCATTGCTTTAAAAGCCCAAAAAGAGGATAAATAAGTAGTAGAGAGCGAGAGTGATAGTGACTCGAAAGATATGGCCTTGTTGCTAGGAAATTTTGAAAGTTTCTTAAAATTAACAAAAATAAATTTAAAAATGACTTTAAGAAATTTGAAACTTCTAAGCATGACAAAGCCGAGAGGATCCCTAAGACTATTAATGAAAATTTAAATAGGGACGAGTCAAATAGGTGTTTTGGTTATGAGGGTTATGGCCATAGGGCTTCTGAGTGCCCCACTAAACTAAGGAGAGAGGGTAAGCGACCCATTTCATATAATGCGACCCTTAGTGATAGTTATAAGGAAGAGGGACCCAATTCCCCCACTAAGCCCAACTTTGTGGATTTTATGGCTAGTCATGTGAGTGATAGTGAGAACTCATCTATTGATGAAACTTTAACACATGACACTTCCAAGGTCATAGTTTATGATTCCCTTGTTTTTTATGATAGTGAGAGTGAAGAAGAAAGAGATAGTGAAAATGAAGAAAAGGTCAATGTGAGTGAACTTCAAAATGATTTTCAGGAATTATATGAAGAATCAATTAAATTAAAAAGAGCTAATTTGAAGTTAGAAGCTAGTTTGAAAGAACGTGTCAAGGTCGTTGATAAAAGTGTGTTGGTTGAAGACCTTAGGAAACATTCGATAGAAGCTTGAATATGTAGAAGGCGAGAGGGATAGCCTTAGAGTTTTAATGGAATCCTTGAAAAAGGAGCTTCTCGAATTCTAAGAGAGAAATCTTTTATTAGAGTCTAACATTCTAGAATTAGAAAACAAATTAAAAGACTCTAGTAATGTCAAATTTGATTTGGAGTGTTGTTCAGAAAAATTAGATAAAATATTAGGAACGATCCAAATTAAAAATGACACTTGTGGTTTAGGATTCGATACTTGTAATGAATCTACTAAAAAAGCCAAAATTAACTTTTTAGGAGAATCGCCTAGGAAAGCCTTTAGAGATCACCCCTTAGGTAAATCTTTTTGACATGTGTTTACTTGTGCTCATTGTGGTCGAAAAGGTCATCTTAAGAAATATTGTTTTGATCTTAAAAGATTTTCTAGAAAATCCCAATGTAAGGAAACCAAGGTAGCCAAGATTCCTACACCTAGAGATAGTCACTCATCATTAGTTTGGGTTAGGAGATCCCACATGGTAGCTTTACAAGATAGGGTATTTGATTCTCATTTACTTTCACATACTTCCTCTCTTACAAAATCTAAAGGTTGAATGTGTTAGTTTTATTTGCATACTTTAGCGTTTGTACTTCATAATATATTCACATGATAAATTTATGCTTGTTTTACTCATTTTCTAGTCTCTACTCCATGCTTTATCACATGCTAGAATTATGATTTTTGTTTATATTTTGTATTATATTTACTTCATTTTATTTGCATTAATTGAAAAATACAAAAAGATTTTTGGTTTATCATTTGCATTTCATCTTTTTAGCAATTCAAGATTAATGAAAAATACAAATGATTTTTGTTGGACTTTTGAGTATATATTTTTATTTTTGGTTAAAAATTTCAAAAAACCCAAAAATATTATTTTGTGTGTATTTTAATTTGACACACTTTATGTAGCATATTCTTGTGTTTGAATCCCATCTTTTATGCTCTCATGTGGCTAGAACTTTTGTTTTAGATTGCCAATCCTTATTATGTTATTTACCATGATTACATGGAGTAGTTGGATATTGTGTTGCTTAAATGGATTCTATTTTTATATGCCTCAATCCACACATACACGAGCTCTTTTGAAATTTAACTTCACATCGTATATTTGAGCCTTGTGAGATGTTCTACTATCAATCTTGTCATCTACATATTTGTGACCTAGGAGGACTAGTGCATGTCAAAATCCGTTGCATGTGAGATTTGTGAGAAATAAAAATATGATAAATATAAATGTGCACGGGGAAGGGCTCCGAAAGGATTTATTGTCCTTTGCGAATAGTAAGACACCGTTTGTTTGGACCTAAAAGAAATACGTGGTCCAAAGGCCTAAAAGAAAATATGGCATTAAAAAGAAAAATATTTGCCAAGGCTTATGTTTTATTGATATATTCATTCAAAATTAATATAAATGCTTATTGAGGGAGATTGAATGGTATATCAACGGTTTGCACAATGTCTGTTTATCCTAGTTGTACTTTGAATGTCATGACTCTATTGGTTTGTAGAATCATCAAAAATCTAGGCTTGTATGCTTTGTGTATGTTTGTTCATTGAGTTCAATTTATATTGTCACATGAGGTTATATTCAAATGTGATGAAGTTTTCAATCAATTGAGAACTCCGTGAACATGCTTTAAGTGATTGGGTCTAAATTTAATTGTTACTTGTTCACACCCCAACACTTCCGTTTTCATATGACACATTTTTGCCATACGAGTGTGAAAGACTCTTATTATATTTTGTGTGTGTCATTTGTGTGTTTATATCTATATATATGTTCATGTGCATCTTTGTTATATCTAGAGTTCGTATATATATAATATTTTTGTTTAGTCTTTTCTTGCTTTCTAGTCTATATACGCTTTAATTCATAATTGGTATCTGTCTTGTTGCATTCTTTGTTGATATCACATGCTTAATACTTTATGTATCTTATTGGTATCATTTTATTGCATCCTAGTTGGTATCCGTTATTATATGTTGGATTAGTTGTGCTTTTGTTGCCCATATGCATTAATGTTCTCATCACTTTATGCACAATTACATGTTTAGCTTGTTATCCCACTCTATTTATCCCTTGCTTCGTTTAGAGGGTGTATATGCTTCATTTGGGGGAGATAAGTTAATTCTTGATTCTTTAGCCTTTGTCTATTGTGACACCCCGACTAATTAAATACCGGGTAGATACTCCTTTATTAAATTAATTCAAAATGCCAAGTTGGCTCAGTTAATAGCATCACTGTCGAAAACATTTTATTATCCCTATCCACCTAGTATTTAAAAAGTAAGTTGCCAAATTTTAATTTAAGTCTGATTAACATGCAACAATTATAAAGAAGAAATAAATAACACCATTCACCATACTGAAGTAAAACGAATAACCATCACAATAGAGTAAATAAAGTCTGGAGGAAACTCCTCACTACAATCCCATACTGAAATAAATAACCGAATGCTAAAACAATACAAATCAAAGTCTGAAAACTGTAATGTAAAAGATGTCTCTAATAGAAATGGGCAACATGCCCTACAACTGATAGATAGTGACTCTGGAATCCAAAAGATAGAAGCGTCTACAAGCAAATCCATGTAGCTTCCACAAACAGCTACAGCTCGTCACCTGAATGAGAATCCTATGCTTGGTTTCCCTGTGGCTGGGCACCTAAAATGGTTTTACAAGAAAAAGAGATTTGAAAAGCAAACGGGTCAGAGCCCGAATGTGGAGTTATATTTTAAAAACCTGCAAGTGCTTTAAAAACATTTAAAACATTAAATGCAAAGTACATGTTAGGACGTGCGCTCACATGATATTCTCACCTCTCGTCTCAACCCAAATGGTTCATTAAATATAACTCTCGTATATAATTTCCTTCTCATAAATACCCAAATGTCCCAAACCTATCACTACATCATCATTGGAAGGTTAACTATATCCTCGAACAAGTTTACGGGACTCCAAAATTCAAAACAGTTCAAAATAGCCCAAACTGTCAGCTCGTTAGAAATCTCGTTCGAACGAGACTGTTCGAACGAGATCCCTCTGTCAACTCGTTAGAAGTCTCGTTCGAACGAGACTGTTTGAACGAGATTCCAGTTTGTTCGAACGAACTGTACCTTCTAACGATATCTCGTTCGAACGAGATATGGAACGAAATCCCTTTTCGTTAGCAGCGACTGGTCAACTCGTTAGAAGCTCGTTCGAACGAGTTCGTTCGAACGACCTGGGTAGGGGCTTCTAACGAGCTATCAGATTCGTCCCAAATTTTTCCCCATCTCATTTTTATCCAATTTTATCACTCCTAATCTCTTCCAAAGTTCATCCCAACAACGTTTTAGGGTCTCTAATTCATCCTAAACATATTCAAGTCAACTCCTAACATGTTTTCAAAGATTAAATCTCTTTAACATCAATCAAAATATAAATCTTTACACTTTTTCCCCAATTATTTCAAGAACATGAACCCTAACTTTTGAATCATGAATTAACTCACTATAAATCCGTTTTAATTCCTTCCTATCACAAATATCATGCAAATCATTATCTACCTATCATTCTACATGCAATTCTCCTTAATAATTTCAAGTTCTAAGCTCCAAACTACATGGGTTTTCATAATCTTTCAAGAACAGTTGTAATTCATCAATTTTCTAACATGGGAGAAACATTCTACGAATTTAAATATGATTAAAACACTTGCCTTGATTGGATTTCTGATTTTGGTGTTGGCGTGGTGAAGATTTCTGCAGATTTTTCCTTTCTCCAAGCTCTCCTCCAATGGTGGCTTAAGGTGGCTAGGGTTTTGATTTGGGAATTTTAGAAAACTCTCCTAATAACCTACGTAGCCTTCTAGGTTAATGTGGTTTGGTTAATGGGCTTAGTGGGTTTAATCCACATCAGATTTACATCTGTAATTTTCGTCACTTTTAATTCCTCAAAATGTAAAATTACCAAAATACCCTTTAAGTTGCCGGTATGGCCTAAAAATACACCGGGACCCAAACTACACCCCCGGGTAGTGTTTTCTGACTATCTCAACCCTTTCGGACGCGTTGGCGCACTCAAAATGACCATACGATTTATAGATTTTAAATTCACTTTTATTATCAAAATATTACATCGTGACGCGGCGGTCCCACGCGTCTCAACAAAATTTCTAAAATGCCGTCTATCGATCTCACGACAAATTTTATAATACTAAATACATATATCAAAACATATATGCACATAATCAAATACCAACTCGCATCTCGTTAGTATTTATAACCCGGATGAATTTCCAATTAATACGCATTTAATTAATTAATCCCAAAAATAAATATAGTCAAAAGTACGGGGTATTACATCTATTCCTGAACAAAGAGGGGGAGATATTGATAGTGGGAGAAATGGTATTTAAACCTATTATAATCGTATCTTAATTTGGGGGAGATTTATCTAGGGTGAGACGTCTTTCTAAGTTGATCATTGTTGATAAAGGGAGAGAATTAAATTTAGGGGGAGTACTTACTTTACTTGAATTAAATATTTTAATATTCCCTATGCGTGTAATGTGTTTGCTTAAGTGTGCAGGAATTATATTATAAGTGGCAACTTTCACCGGCAAAGATTGTGATCCTTGGGTTGTTTGAGTCAAGCATTATATTTTTACTTTGGGTGGGACTTTTGTCAATCTAGTAGAGCTTGATGGCCCTTTAGGATTTTTGTTAGTTTTTACCCCGAAATAGCCAAAGAGGGAGATTTGTAAGGACACAAATTTCCAATTGAGTCCTTTGTAGTTTGGCACAATTCCGGACAAAAACGTTTGAGTGATAGGATAGAGTATATTGATCATCCTTCAATCCTATGACGTGTTTGTTGAAGACGTAGCAGCCAAAAGTATAAAGCTTTATCACATTGCCGAGTTTGTTTATGCCTCGTTTCTACGTCATCAATATGGTTCCATTGCTCCTAAGGTATGAATGCATTTTGATTATATATATATAGGAGCTTGGAACATTAATTAAAACTATTGTTTATTTTCAGAAAGATTTCATTTAAACTTTAAAATAAAGAATATACAGTTTCTGGGCAAAAAATCAAATTTTTCAAACTTTCTAGGAGTTCGTTCAAACCACAAGTCGTTCGAACGAGTTTGCCAACGAGTTCCCATATTGGCCACTAGAACTTCGTTCGAAATGTCGTTCGAACGAGATGGTTGTTCGAACGAGATTTCCAACGATATTTCTAACGAGTTCACACTGGAACTTCGTTAGAAGACTCGTTCGAACGAGATCTCATTCGAATGAAAATGTCATTCGAACAAGATTTGGCGGGAACAGGTATTTGGCAGTTTTGAGCAGCTTTTTCCATTTTTTCCACTACTTTAGCCCACTAACTTTTGACAGAATATCTAAGTGCGGGAACCAAAGTTTTAAATCAACTTTTTCATATCTTACACCCTCTAAGAGAGTGTTTTGAGAGAGAAATCAAAAGAGAAAAAGTTCTTTATTTAAGTGTTGCTGATTTTCAAGAAAAATGTTTTAAACACTTGTTTTACACCCATATTGTTCATTCAAGCTTTCATAGATATATTTGTACTTGCTTGGAGTTTTGGCACCGAATTTTCATCTCTACCGTTTGAAGAGAATTTTTGGGTTTGCTTTTAAATCCCACAAAGAAGAAGAAGTTTTCATTGATTTACCCACTTGAAGAAAGTCTCCTAGTTCGGGTGACGGTGACCATATAAAGTTTGATCGGTGGATTCCGAGACCGCGGTGGAGCTCCATGGTTATTTGTTAAGAAGAGGTTGATACAAGAAGACGCGTCGGGGCTTGAGAGGGATTGAGTCGAATGTTGTAAGTCATCTTGCTTGTATTTGTAAATTCCGTACTTAGTGGATTTGAGGCTAGGGTTGTCCAAGGTTTTTTTCCGTTGTGGATTTTTCCTCGTACATCGCGGCGTAGTGGATTAATTGTTTATTTTATCTTTTGTAAAATCACCTAGAACGCATGCTTAGGTAAAAAGATAAAATTGGTTTAATTTAATCACTACTTGTTTAATTTGGTGCAAATTAATATTGGGTAATGTTTATGTTAATTTAATTCAAGTCATTTAATTTAATTGATAAAATTGGTTTGGCCTAACTTGATAAAATTGCAAAATATGACTTAGGCAAATTTTCTAGGACTTGGATTAATTAATATGGTTTAAGTGAAATTAACATAAGTGTGTGTTTTAATCATATTTCACTTGGTTTAATTTTAATTTGAAGTAAATTAAAATTTGTTTTTATTGAACCATCATCTAACGCTTCCACATATTTAACAAGGAAAATGATCTTAAAGTATAAAGACTTTTGATTTTAAAATTGGGGGCCTCACGGGGCATTTTCAGTGATGTCTAAATTTCAAGATTCCACAAGCTCTCAAGGGTTTAATTAAAGTAGTTTTATTGAATTTTCAAGTTTATATGGGATTTTTGGTGGAAAAGGTAATTTTTAATGTCAAGTTGGATATTTTTTTTCTCATTTTTATATGCCCATATTTTCTATAATAGTGATGGACTGTTAGCATGCGTGTTGTTTTAACAAATGAAAATATGAGAGTTCTGGTGTAAAAGGCAATTTTTAATGTCAAGTTGGATATTTTTTCATCTCATTTTTATATGCCCAAATTTTCGATAATAGTAATGGACTATTAGCATGAGTGTTGTGAAACAAATGAAAACATGTTGTATACGTCCCTTTTAATTTTTTCCCATCTCATTGCGTATATCAATATAGTTTATAACGTATATGTGGCTTTTAATTTTTTCCCCATCTTATTGCATATATCAGTATAGTTTATAGAAACAGTGATTGGATATAATTATACCATTTAACAATTTCACTTTTTCTTTATTCCATTTTTACTTTAAATGTGATTACCAAATACCCAATCCTATAACAGTAGCTATTACATGATTTTTGTAGTCCACACATAATGTTATAAGGGGTGAAACATTAGCTCATGTGGTTTTACTGTACAGCTTGCTTAAACTCGTTTGACAAACATTAGCTCGTTGAATATATAAACATTGTTCTCGATGTTTTTCTATATTTAAATCAAAATATTAGATCGAGGAGAGTAACATCAGAATATGCAAAAAAACATATTTAATATAGCCTACCTTCCTTGCCAAAAATGTTTTTTTTCTTTCAATTCTAGAGTAATCAAAATGGATCATAGGATGAATCTCTTGGTTTTTCATCTTTAAGTTTGATTGGGCAGGTATATAATCATAATTAATTTGAATTAAATTTCAGTTTGCATTTTTAAACTTAAAAATTTCAGATTTCAGTTTCCAATCACCTTGCATTTGTTTTGCCTCAGAACATCAACACCACTGAAAGCAAAATCTGAAACATATTCGTATATACATCGCTTGAAAGTGTGAATGAATAATAACCATTTTTCCCACATATATGTTAATGTTTTTAATATCGTAAATAAAAATTTGCTAATAGGATGTTTGAATAGATTTTCTTTGCAGATATATGCTTAGGATTGGTAAAAATAGTCATAAATGACAACTAAACATTGACTTTTTATTATAAACTAATAGTTATATTTTATATATAATAAATAAGTATTTTTAGTAAAATTTATTTTCCTTAATATTGATCAATTAATTTTTAATAATTCATGGTTACATGATTTTGGAGTTCTACATGATTATCTTTCATATTAATATTTTTAGTGATTTTTGTGTCAACAAATGCAGAGTTAATTGATGAGGCTCCTTTTACATCTTCATTTTTAACTTTTAGGAATCTAGAATTATAAACAATAGTTCGTGGTCAATGTTGCTTAAGTAACTAGGTACCAACTAATTGAATATTCACCATAAAATATTAAACACAACATATTTACAAATACTATCAATTATTATCTATTTATATCATTAAAACTATTTCAAATAAATAGTAAGAAAAAAAATTTATAAAATGCCCGCTCATGGCACGGGTTCCATACTAGTAGTAAAGTAATTTCAACACCATCTTCATTTTATAATTATAATTTCATTCCAAATTCAAATTTGTGGTGTTACATTGCCTAAATGAATTTGATATAACAAAATTGCAAACTTAATTTTGTATTGATAAAACTACAAATATAACTTTGTAATCTATAGTTGTATGGAGATAGTAATGAGACAAATAATGGTCTACTTATAGTATGGTTAAAACATTAAGGGTGATGATAAAGGCACCACAAAAATTTCTTCCTAATACTATAGTACTAATTTTAAAACATATTGCATAATACTTTTATACATTATGTGGTGCTAGGAAGAAATTTTTGGAGTGCATTTATCATCACTCAACATTTATCCATTACAAATAATAAATAAACAATAATTAAAATTTAATTTTCAAGGTGGCTTTTAAGGTGAAGTGTTTGAAAAGACTATAGTATTAATGTTTTTATAAATAAAATGCCTCAGTTTAAGTAAAAAAATAGAAACTAGATTTGTAAAGGGAAAAAAATTATGAAAACACAATTATAAAAAAAATCTTGTATTAAGCACAAACAAAATAAGGTCCATTTGATAAAACAAATGTTGATTGTCTTAAAACTATTGTAGTGATTTAAACATAATTCCCCATTTTTAATATGACGGTAGAATTGGAATTTTCAAAGATATAAATCAACTTTAAAAAAATAAGGACTATTTTTACAATAATAAAGTTGAAATGTCATGTATCCATAACCAACATTATTATAAGTCTGAAAAGTGTTAATCTATTACTAAATTTACATATTTTTAAGAGAAAAAAATAAATTTAACCCCAAGATTTAGGGTGAATTTGATTTTTAAGTCAATATTTTCAAAAGTTGTAAATTAACCCTAGTCTATATTTAGTAATCAAATCCTAACCCTCCATCAATGAAACTTTTGAAAATTTATGAAAGGGTGAATGGGCATCCTACATGGCATAGTTTGACCAATGAACAATTAACACTTGGCCAAAGAATTAATAAAGTCAAAAAAATTAAAAATAAACTAGTTTAAAAATTAAAAACGTCTTCACTCCTCTCTCTATCTCTCGCTCTCTCTCACACACACACACACACAAACATAAATACACAGATGCATATCTTGGGCTGAAGATTTTAGGTTTGGTATATATTTGGGGTGAACATTTTGGGTCTAGGTGTGTAAGGACGAATTTTAGCATCGAGTCAAATTGTACATATTGGTTGTATTCCATGTTTGGACAAAACTTATTTCTGTTATAGGTTAGGCTTTGAGTTGTTTGTCTATCAATCCTATGATGTGTTATTAAAGACCTTAGCAATCAAGATAAAGCTACATCGATCACACATCGAGTTTCGAGCCGAGTTTCGTCTTCAACATCCGAGGGATGTCAATGAGGTATGAATGCATATTTATGTTTGATCCCTGATTTTAGTTTTGGATATTATATTTCGAAAGCATTTTTAAAACTGTTTTAAAACTTATTTTTAGAAAAAATTTCCAAGTTGTTCTAATAATATTAGGCATGTCGTTCGAACGAGATGTTGAACCTTGTTATAACCAAGGATCTAATGAAACTTAAAACAACTGTTTTAAGTCTACCCTAATTTACTGTTGGATATATTGTTACATGTTGGCTCGAATTAGATCAGGCACTTCGTTCAAATGAGCCTTCTGACTTCGTTCGAATGAGGTGGCGCATTTTTCAAAAGTTAAGATTTTCATTAATATTTTTCATCCTTATCTGATTTTTGGAAAACCTCCTATAAATAGGAGTGCGAGGCAGTATTTTTCTTTTAAGATTTTTCATGCATTTTGAGTCCCAAACTCTTCAAAAAAGCTCTCCATGTTCATGTGATCATCAATGGTAGGGGTGTTCGCGATAAGGTCCAATCCAATTTTTAGGATTTTTATGGACCGAACTGATTAAACCAGTCCTTAAAAAAAAGGACCAAGACTGGACCGATTGTATCGGTCTTCCGGACCTAGTCAGTCCAGTTTTTTATAGGGTCGGTCGGTCTAACTTTTCAGTCCAAATCTTATTAAAATAATCATTTTAAAAATTAAAATTCCCCTTAAAAAATATCCTATCTACATGCTATTAAACAATATTACATGCTATTTAAACATATTAATACTACAAATAAAAATTAATGTCAGTTTAATCTTTGTCTCTGGAACAGAGAATAAGAAATATTGTTCGAATTCAAAAAATTGGATCAAACATTGTTCTAAAAATATTATTTAGGATGAAATAAACCCTAAAAATTAATATTGGTTTAATCTCATCCTTACCTGAGAATAAGAAAGCTCAAACAGCAAATGAACACATGGAAATACATGAGTGATATTCATCCTTGTGTGTGAAAAAGAACCAACCAGATTAGAGAAGCAAGCAGTGGCGAGAGGCACCAAAGAGAAGCAAAGAATAAGAAAAAAGTGACAATGTAGAGTAATAGAGAATCATCCTTACCTGAGAACCAATCGGCAGTGAACTAAGCAGCGGCGAACCAACTAGCGGCAAGAGAGAGAGAAACATCGTAGTTGTATTGGAGTTGGTAGAGGAGGAAGAGAGAAACGGAGGATGGAATGGAAGAGGAGAGATGAAAAAATTTTAAGCAGGTTAAGCGTGCGTGTGTATTTTGTTGTTAGATTAGGGTTTTTCTATTGGACGAACGTACCCTTCCCCTTCCCTTCTTTATTTGAGTTATTTTTTTATGTAAAGATATAATTAAAATATATATTAATATGTATAAATGGTCCGGGTCGATCCAAAGTGGTTATTTAATGCGACGGACTGAGGACCGAATCGACTAAACTGGTCTGTAAAAAAAAACTGGATCGGACTGGTGGAACAAAAAGGCAAAATTAGGACAGTCTGGTTCGGTCCGCCAGTCCATTCGGTTTTCTGAACACCCTTATTTCATGATCAGGTTTTTCAAATTAAAACCCTAAGTTACACCCAAGTTTGAGATCCAAGAATCTTACATATATATGTCTATTTGAGATCTCTTTTGTGATGCACCATAGTGGATTGATCTTTTCTTTGAAAAGCATTTCCAACAGTGGACATCTTGTGCGACAGTTTGACTTATCACGAGACAAGTAAGATCGATGGGATACCGAGACGTGGGAAAGCACATGAGTTGTATGAGTGTTGGAAGGTGTCAAATAGTGGTTGCGAAGAAGGTAAAAATGAAGAAGCTCATCATGACTTGAAGGAGTCGAGTTTGTGATAAATTCTATTTTTTTTCTTGTATATAGACATATATTGTAGTGCACTTGTGTGGTTGGACCATTCAAAGTTTTTATCGCTGTAGATTTTTCTCGTACATCATCGTGTTGTAGTTTGTTGTTTGTTTTATTCTTACTTACACTCACCTAGATATATGCTAGGTTAAGACTAAAATTGGCAAATTGTTTAACACAACAATTTCAGTTTTAAATTAGTGCAAAGTTTATAAAAATTGAGAAAATTAAAATTGGTGGTGTTTTCATACAAATCTTAGGGAATATCATTTTCAATTTGGAATCAGATAAGGTACACTAAGTTATTGTATTGTTTTGTAGTTTCGTGTCGTTTTAGAGTTATTTGTTTTTCTCTCTTAATGGGCCATCATAATGTTAAGTCAACCGAAGTCTCGGGCGGTGAGGATGATTTTGATATTCGTGAGGAGTTTAATGAGATTTATAATCGCGCTGATAGATTATCTAAGTTGAATTTGAAACTTGAAAAAAGGATAAAATTTCTTTAAAATCAGAATTTGTGCTTAAAAGGTAATAATGATTTTTTGTGAAATATTCAAACTCAACGTGACATTTTGTTTGATAAGCTCAAGAACATGAAAAGTAATTTTTAAAACTTAGAATTGTCCAAGAAATAGAGTGAGGATAGATTCCATGTTTTAGACAGTGAATTAAAGGGCTTTAAAGTTTCTAAGGTTAAAGAACACCCTTAGAGGAAAATCATAAATTAATGGGAGATTTGAAGGCACTTGAAAAGACTTTTAGGTATAAGTTCTCTTACATTGAAGGGGAGTGATATAACCTTCTAGGATTTACTGAAAATATGAATAAGGGATCCCTAAACTTTGAAGAGTTTAAATTTTTACTTGACTCTAGGAGCTTGAAGCTTGAAGATGATTTAAAAAACTCAAGTAATGATGGTATTGGCTTCTTTAATTCAAATACTTCTGCCGCTAAAGTCAAGATCATGTGTTTAAAAGTGTCAATCGTTGCCCAGGATGTTAAAAAAGTTCAATCCAAAGGCCTTCTTACTCGTGTTTACGTATGTTGGCATTGTAGTATGAAAGCTCACCGTAGATTGTTTTTTATCTTAGAAAAAGTCCTATGAAGTCTAAATGTGATCCAAAAATCCGATGCATTAGATATTCATTTATTTGGGTTAGGAAATCCGTTTTGGAGGTGCTAAATATTAAACTGATTGATTCCCGCATGCTTTCACATGACTCTTCACATGCTATATCTTATGGGTGATTGTTTGCATGTTTTTCATACATTAGATTTTGTGATTTATGTTATATGCTTTGTCTAGTTGTATGATTTGTTTATCTTTTGTATTTTTATTTTTTTATTGGGTATTTATGAAAAAAATACAGAAAGATTTTGTTTTGTTTTTGAGTCATTTTCTTTTGTGAAAATTTTTATAAAACTCAGAAAGATTTTTATTTATGTGTGGTTTGGTTTTACATATTTTGTGTGGCATATTAGTGTATCTGAATCAACTTCGTTCCATATATCCATATCGCTAGGACATTTGATTATGATTTTTAATGCTTAGATTTCTCTTAATCATGATTACATGGAGTTGTTCACTTTGACTTTCTTAATAGATTTACTTTGCATATGCCTCCACACACACATGCATGAGCTCTTTTGGATTTTAACTTTACATGTTACATGAGTTAAGTGAGATGTTCTGCTAATAATCTTATCATATACATATCTCTTTTACTATGGGGAATATTCACATATAATAACCATTTCCCGTGAGTTTGTTAATTTATTGAAAATATGAGTGTGCATGGGAAAGGGCTACGAAGGGAGAAATCTTGCTTGCATGAAAAGTCACCGTTCGTAAGAATGTAAAAAATTAAGAGGTGAAAAAAAGAAAATATTGCAAGTCCAATTTTTAGGATTGATTTTTCAAAAGTGTGATATCTTCAAAATATGAGAGTGAAAAAATGATATGTCTATAATTTTTAGGGTGTTATGAGTTGAAAATCAATGGATTTGAACAATAAGTCCTAGTTAATTCACGTTTGATACTATTGATTTGAGAATCATCGATATTTCTAAGCTAGCATGAATTCTGCTTGTTTGTACATTATGACTTCACTTTATCTATCACTATGAGGCTAAATCTTTGTTTGATAAATTTAATACAGTCAAATAGAACTCCTTGGACATTTTTGAGTGATTGAGTTATTTTTCTCTTGTTTCTAGTTCACGCTCGTTCACTCCGTACCATGTTTGTTTAGACACATTGATACTATGCAAGTGTATAAAGCTTATGGGTTTGTGTATTTTGGGGTCATATATATATATATATATATATATATATATATATATATATATACATTCATTCGTAGAGTTATTTACTCAATCGTATACATTTCTGGAACACCTCTAACAGAGGGACAAATAGTCAATTTTGAAAGAACTATTGTCAACCTCTTTCAGATATGAATCTATCTTATTCAAAAGGGAAGAACTTGCATTAGTATCTCAATTTCAATTCAAACATAGGTTTGATTCACAGTCCATGTTCTGAGAAATATTTAGGAAATATTTTTATGTCTTTTGTTTAGAAACATTGATATTATGCGAGTGTATAAAGCTTATGGGTTTGTGTCTTTTGTAGTCATTTATACCTATATATATGCATTTTTATTTAATCCATGGTTTCCTTATGCTTAATATTTGATTCAAATTGACATTTGTTATGATAATCTTGGTATGCCATTCTTCAATATTTTCATCATAGTTGGTATCATTTGCCCATATTTTATATTATTTGTACTTGTGTTGCCGAATTGTTTGTCGTTGCATGCTTTCTTCACACCATTGCATGATATTCTCTATTTCCTTATGTTTACATGATTTAACATTATGGGGAAGAATTGGTTTATTATTCTGCATCGTATTCTTTGTTTATTTCTGACCACAAAAGAGGAGAAATGGTATTTAACTCTTTACATGTGGGGTAGAAATCTTTATCTTAGGGGGAGACGTCCTATCTTAGGCAGAGGGGATTAGAAAAAAGTGTGACACCCCGCCTAATCAAATACCGGGTGATCAGTCCTTTATTAAATTAAAATCAAGGTGAACGGTTGGTTCATTCTTAGCATCACTGTCGCAAAATAAATATTGCCTATTTAAAAACCCTAAATAATTAAGCTAAGTGTCAAAACAATTTGAACTCTTATTCCATTTATTAAATCCCAACGTGAAAAACCTTTATAAATATAAATCAGTTTTTATTTTTATTTTTATTTTTATTTTTATTTTTTTAATACAATGAAACACTTCATATGTAAGGTTACATTGGCTTCTTTTGAACTACTATTATATGTACAAACTATTCAGTTGGTCTTATAAATATCTAAAAGCTTCAGCGATTGCTCGGCGTCTTCAATACAGATGCAGTCGTTTCAGTGAAGAAGATTTTGGATCCGATCAACACATTTCTGTTTATGGATCTTATTCTTTTACTTGAACTCCAGAAGACCCTGTGCACTTTTAACTCCAAAATAGACTTCCACATTTTCCCTTTCATTTCTGAACAGCCATTATATGTAATTTATTGTTCTTGGAAAATGCTCCTCTAACATGTTTACTCTTGAGCTTGATTATGACCTGAGATTTCTTATTAATATAGATAGACACACGCTTCCATTGCAGGGCTCCAGAATTACATAAATGCTAAGGATGAAAATCAACTCAAAAGAATTAAACCAACTAGATTAACCAAACTAAGTCAAATAACCATAAGTGCAATCACCATGACTAGAATTAATCCCCAATGAGTACTGAATAATGAAAACAGAAATAAATACAAAATCTCAAATAAGTCTAAACTGAAATAGGAAATCGAGCGACACATGCCCTAGCTATGAAGTACTAAAGCAAGAGCTGAATCAAGGAAGAGGTCGTCTAAAGCAAGGGCCTGCAACTCCCACATAAGCTGCAGCATGTCCAATCTAAAGAACCTACGCATGACGCTCCTGTGGTTGGGCACCCGTAATATATATACATATATACACAAGAGAGAGAAAATGATAGAAAACGGGTCAGAGCCCGAGTGTAAAAATAGCTTTTAAAAAGTGATTTAGCAAGTAATTAAGTGCTTACTAATTGAAAAGACATCCATGTTAGCACACGACACTCTCTTGAGAATTCTCACCTCTCATCTAGTGTGCACGCCTAACGTACTACTAAAAGCCTCATCAGTCTATCGAACTCATTTCCCATAAATTTTATCTCGAGGAGTCACAAGGTTACGATTTTAGCTTAGAGATTAAATCTCTTAAAGTTTTCTTACGTTACTTATGTATATCTCAATGCTGTTACAAAGTTCCCGAACACTTGCTATAATTTGGGAGCATTTACTCAATATTAATCTACTTACACGCACAGTAGAAGAATTTCATATATATATATATATATATATATATATATATATATATATATTAATCACTCATATAATATATATGTTATCGGCACCCCACATAAAATCTATGGTGATGGCATACTCTGCTATCAAGTCGTCGTATCTCTCGTACTAAGGGAAATACTAGTTCAGAATCACTCTCGAATTGTATCAACACAATACACATAAAATGGAGGCGAAGCATAGTTCCAAGTCACTAAGAGGTTAGCACATACCCCTTACGTCTCTTAGGACCGTCTGACTATCATTATTAGATAGCTTGTACTAAGGAATCCTATGTTCTAGGGTACAAGTCCATATCCCCCATAAAGGTCCCATCAAAATAAAACTATCCCAGCGCGGCAACCTTCGCGATAGCAAGTAGCGCGGGTATATATACACAAATATATAATATATACATACACATGCACTCGGTCATATATATCAATATTCACATTTTTCAATTAGGTTCGCCCACGACCTATAATAATATTTTTAACTGTATGTAGTGCAATTTACCCAATCTTTACGCATAAAGAACTCATCTCTTTTCATTCTCAATTATAATCATTTTGTAATTACTTCTCGTCCCTCGAAGTATTTTCTCTTCCTAAAGGTAAATTCAGTAGGTATACCCTCTCTAACATACTAGTCTAAGTCATCCACGAATCTCTCAATTCCTTAGTTAATGTACACACGATTTCTAATATGTGTCAAACCCCGTTAACCCACGGTTACATCCCATATAAAATTACATTCAACGGAATCTACTTAGACCCTATTGGTCCTCTTCATGACCCATTATACTCTTTAAATGATATTCAAGGGTTCCTGGGCATTTTATCTGAATTAAACAAAAAGAGGAAAAACATGCAGTTTCCAGGAGGGGTCGGTCGATCGATGAAAGGGGGTCGATTGATCGATCAGTCGATCGATCGACATTCTTGAGTCGATCTATCGATCAAACAGGTATTTCAAATTCTGCCATTGTTAACTACGGGTTTCCTTCATCAAACTCAACCAAAACTCTATAATTGAGCCCCAAACTAGCAACCAATTAAACTAATAGTTATATTAACCCACCTACAAGATTTTCTACGTAAATCATGTACGAATTTCATCAAAAGTATAGGATTAAAGGTCCAATTCATAATATTTATCAAAAACCCTAGTTTCATTATAATTTCCAATCTTCTAATTCTTTTTCCGGATTTCTCTCTTCTAAATCATTACAATTTCATGGGTAATCCTCTACAAGTGATGAGATTTCCAGAATATACTTATTTCTTCTAAAGCATGTGATTTAAATTCCCTAAATCATCAAATTCTTCAAATAAACATATACTATTACATCCTATTCTAACATGATTGAATTATCCACTAGAAATCAGCAAGAAAATTACTTGCCTTAAGATAGTAGGTCTGATTCCGCGAGTTTGACAGGTATAGGCTTGATCCCCTCGCTCTGATCTACGTTTTGGTGGTGGTAGTGGTGCAATTGGGTTGGTTCTTGACCTTGGATTCTTAGAAAAAAATTCTCCTTTGTTCCTCTCACTGCCGTTCTAGACTTTTGAGAATGTTAACCCTAAAGGGCTCTCTTAACATCTGATATTAAATCTTAATTCTCGTCATTAACTAAGGCTAAAAATGAGAAATGACCAAATTTCCCTCCAGAGATACCGATTAGGCCTAAAACGCCCTGAGACCCAAACTAAACCCCTGGGTACACTTTTCTGACTATCTGGACCCTTATGAACATGTTGGTGCACTCAAAATGACCATACGAGTAGCTTATAATTTATTCACTTTTTATTAGAATCGCCGAAGAAGTTCAGAAACAATCTACATCAAGACGGATCCGAATATATCAAGGTTCTTCATCAAAAAGCCTCCGCAAAGTTTACTTTGGTAAGGTTATGTTTTAAATACCTTAACTTTGCACTTAGAGCTTCGGGATATTTTTTCAAAATTCTCTAAGTGTTGGAGCGGACTTTTTTCGTCAAAATTTGAGAATGAGTATTTTTTCTAAGTGTTGGAGTGGATATTAAAATAATATTTTTTGGCGTTCCAGTCGTTCAAACGACTTTGCTCTGTCATTCGAACGACATTGCATTGTCACGCGATGTCTCTTGAACGACACGCGCATCTCATTCGAGCGAGATCTCCTTTTCGTTCGAACGATTGAGGCGGCGCAATTTTCTATAAATACTCATTAAATGGTTTCGTTTTCATTCAGAAGTCCCAGCGTTTTGAACCACAGAAAACTAAGAATCTGCATAATTCTTTTTGACTTCTTCTTTTAGGATTTTCATCCCTTTTGTTTCGATTCACAAAAATCCCATATGCATTGGTGAATTATTTTGGTGTTCAAGAACACACTTTATTTTTGTTCATTCTTTGTGGGGAAAGCTCTACAACCGACAGCTGTGTGCTATTGTAGAGGGAGTCCTTGTGAAGATTTTAGACTGCGGGTCCTTGTGGTATAGCTATGTGTGAACCACTACTGATTTCTAGCCATTTCTTTGGAGGTTTGATGAAGACATCGTACGTTACTCTTGTAGGCGAAATCAAGATGGTATGTAAGTCAATGGTCTTGTAAACTTGTCAGAGTTCTAGAAATAAAAGGTTTTGCCCTTCGGGGATTTTTCCTGATATTTGTATCGCATAATTTATTTATGGTTTGACACACGCACACACGTAGTTGCTTTTTAGGGGTTGTTTCTAAATAGACTCCAATTAAATAAGTGTGTCAAATCGGAGATTTGTGAATTTAATCAATTATGACACACCGTCATATTTTATATATCTCGACCCTTCCGGACACGTTGGCGCACTCGAAATGACCATACGAGTGGCTTATAATTTTAATCACTTTTTATTAGAATAATTTAGTCACGATATGACACAGGCGCTTCCCGACTTAATTTTCATAATTGCCATATTATTCACTCGTGACAATTTTAATAAATACAATTCTACATATTACTTTACTCATTAAGTAATATTCAACAAATTCCCAATAATTACTAACTCTCGTCACGCTAGTAAATATTTAAAATAAATTTTCGGATTAATATTAAATTAATTCATCTCAATTAAATTTAATAAATCCCTAATTTAAAAGCCATAAAAATATGGGGTATTACATATTTCCCCCCTAATAACGGAATTTCGTCCCGAAATTTGGAAAATAAGGCCTACCTGGTAAAACAATTCCAGATACTTTATCAGTACTCAAAACTTACTTCAGGGTAAGGTGTTCAATCACTATAGCCCTCGCCTCACAGTAAGCTTATTTAACACTCCAACACTATCAGTTATAGAGTCACGCCTTAATAACGGATCTTCACATTGTGCTCCAATTCGTCGCTATTCGATTAAGACGAGCCTATACAGCATTAGCCCCCATTGTCTCAATATTATTTGGAGTCCGCGCCTCACTACGTATCAATTACTCATATTTATCTAAACACAAAACTCCCATCCTGAGAGAAACTGTAAGAACATCTTACCACTCTTGTCAGTTCTGCGAATCTCGATTCCCGGCTTCATAACTCTAAGCCACCTAAAAAAGTGTGGTAATTCCACCTTAGTCATCAGTTTATTCTCGACCAATCCAAAATTCTGATTATCCACTCACCTCAAAACATCCAGAGGGAGAATAATTAAGGTTTTTCCACACCAAAACCTCAATAAGAACCTTGTTCAAGATAAACAGGTAAGAGTGCTTCCAAAGAACCCTATCATTAGGTAATATTCTCTCCTTATTATCGTACTATACTTCACTTATTAGCTATATCCGTAGTGGAAATGAAATGATCACAATGAATCCAAAATTTTATTCATATGGCTCCACTAATCGTTAATCACTGTTCGCCTACCTCCCGGGATATGGGTGATACAACCTTCTCAAAACGAAATGTTATCCCCACTGCTTCCTGAAATCCCATATTGAAGGTGGGGTTCAAAAATTTCATCCTAATTAAGAACAATGCCGGACAAAACCACGTACTGGCGCGATCCTTATTTTCAAAGGAAGATTAGGGAACACTATCTAATACTATAAATCACCCCAAAGGAATATCAATCGCTTCCTTCCTGGTCAACTTGTTCCACACATGAGAAGGAACTCATGACCTTACTTTGAGGTTGGCGACCCATCAGAGAAATTTTACCGACTTAACCTCCCTCTTCCACTATCGGAATCGTCGGTTTGATACAAAATTTTATGGTTGATCATATTACTCCGACCGATTTCTACCTACGAATGGTGCACTTTGTGACTACTCACTATGCCCCGCTCAACACCGACTTCCACTTATAACGCCTCCCATTAAGTGGTACTTAATAATCCTCTTCTTCCCTCGGCGTATACCAAAAGTTTCGGCCCGTGCACTTCTGGACTTTTTATACCTTATTGACATCATCTTTCCATTTTTGCACAAGTCCCTCTCAACATTCGACTGGGTAGAATGCCGCTCCAAATTTTCCATAATAGTTAGGTTTTAGTCTTCTTAACGGATATCCCTTTTTTTTAATGGCTTTCCACAGCCTTTCAACCAAATTCAGGTGTGCTATTCTGATTGCACATGTATATATATGGACTATCGTCCTTCTCACATGACGCGTAATCCACTCTACCACTTCCACTTCATTATATTAGTCCCATAAACATATATTCCACACATCTATTCCCACGTTCCTTCAACCCGAACGATTCTGACATCAGCTAACCAGGGTGCCCACACACCCTATAAACTGTGCTTACTGGTGTAAGAATCACATACGCTTCTCCCAATTCTTTATTTCCCCTGTACTCACAATGTGGCTACAACACTTGGGTACTCTCAATTACCCTGGAAATTGAAATTTCAAATCTCCCTTAACATCATTCCACCCTTTAACTCGTGGTGATTAAACAAAATTTTTAATACTTCCCCATCACACAACCGGCTCCAGTGGCCTTATATTGTAATTCAACCTTCAACTTGCTACTTCTATGACGACCGAGGTACCAGACTCATGTATGAATGACCAAACGTCTCCCTACTTCCAACCTTATTCTAAGTTTCATGCGTGGGATGTCTCGCGAAGCGAAATCCAAACAAGAAACCCCCTATACACTACTACCTAGCATTGTCGGTTATCGAAATCTGTTAGGCTCTCAGTCCATAACATGTACCCCTATATTCCCGTCTCTTTACATAAAGGCTACATCTTCTTCCGCAATTACATTTAAATGAGGAACCTCCCCCCCAAAAAAAAAAATCACTATCACTCGATATTGGGGGAATCACATTCCATAAACCTCGTACACATACGATCGGGACTCTCGAAATCCTGTCCCCAGACATATAACTTTAAGTCTTAACTTCCACGTCTCTAAAGGAGTGATATAACAATGCGCTCTTCATGTTACTAAATCCTGAGCGTTAAACATAATAACGAGCTAAATATTTTTTCCCCACAGTAACCTAATGAGCTCTGAATCATAACAATAGAATCCCTACACATACTGGGATCGAACATCTCGATACCACTATACCCCACGAAATCTTTATATTATATGAATAGAAATGCGAGCCCAACCCTCTTGTAAGTGAGGCTTTGCCAGAACAAAACATCCTGCACTAGGGCAACAACCCCGATAGCCATTCAATATTTGCCCACTATCGTTCTAACTATTACTTGTAAAATCAAAATCAGGATAATCTCATACTCGTATAACGCATCACTAAGACGAGTAATCTCAATAAAGTATATA
The DNA here is from genome assembly GCA_949130495.1 of Sambucus nigra. Classification (NCBI taxonomy): domain Eukaryota; kingdom Viridiplantae; phylum Streptophyta; class Magnoliopsida; order Dipsacales; family Adoxaceae; genus Sambucus; species Sambucus nigra. The sequence continues at coordinate 449,182,672 of OX422210.1, read as the reverse complement.
ACACTATTAATACACCCATTTATCCTCTGCAGATAACACTAAAGATAATCCCGCTATACTAGGGAGAATATTCGCATAATAATAATGTTATCGATATACGCACTAAACTCGCCCCACATGTGAATCTAGAAAAACCAAAATATAGTGACTCGCTCGTGTCACATAAATAGGCTAAAACTCATACTTCTAGCTTGCCAATCGCCTTGGCTGCTCAAATGGTTTTCGTACATAACACTTCTGTCCGAACTAAATTGAAAACCACATTAACCATTGCCCTTGCTAGGTACCATACCTTATCCCTTTACTCACTTCGGAAAAATTAACGTATGTAGTTTTACTCTCCACAAAATAGCTCTTCACATAATCCACTTATCTCCTGTCATACTGACCATATTAGGGTTGTCCTTCTCTCGGACTTTGGTAGTCTTGACCCTGATGTCTACCCCCATTGTTACCTTAGCTTTGTTGGCCCTAAGGGACATGCTACTGGCCTCAATATTCCTTACTGAATTCACCATAACTTGGTAAGAATTCAGCTATCCGAATCATTTAAATGAGTCTCCTGATGGGTCTCCCCCTCGTTGTGCTTCACTACCACCATTTCATCCAGTCTTATTCTCTGACTAAATTCTTCGATTCCATTAGTTTCCCACATGAAGAAGCATTAACATTTCCATTGACAAAGCACGACATTTTCACTCTCTGGATCGGATGTCTAACAGAAGTCCCTTTAAGTGTTGTTAACTTCTGTTATGAGTCGATCTCCCACTTGAAATCCTATCCTCTATTTGTATCTACTTTCGTCGATACATGATTCGCTAAAAGTTTAAATTCATTTTCACAAATGGATCGTTGTCCGTCCCTCCTGCGATGAGTCCAGAACAACGTTCACATCTTATCCTGAACATTTGATGAAGGAACTTGCAGTCAAACTTTACCTAAGATCCTCCCATGGTCATAACATTCCACTTCTAAATGTGGTGGCTAACTCCCACTATCATAACTTTGTTCCGACGAGCCAAGAAAAATTTTATCCCAAATTTTCACTTTCAGTTATCCATACTCCGCCATATGCCCAAGCCTTTGGATGTTTTACCTCCGTTGGCTAACACAAACAATCTCCCCATTTCTAGAATTTCCACTGACAGCTCTCTTCAATGTTTCGTCTGATGAACTCCCAATCCAACCACGTTGGGTGAGTCTAATTTGGCACCACTTTCTACTATAGCGATACTTGAAAATAATTTCATGTTTCCTAGCCGTTTTTACCGTCATGACTTCCCGTTCCATAATAGGGGTGACTTCATCTATGGTCATCATTCTTGAATATACCCTCTAACCTCTACTGAGCTCTGCCTCTTGCTGTTCGCCCAACGACCATCAACCGTCGTACTTTATTGTTCAGTACATGAACACACCCGAACACAAATAAGATTCACTAATATATACGTGATAGCAAGAGAACGAAATCTCACCAAAGAAATCAACAATCCTAAACATAGGGCTCTATATCAAAGAAAGTTACGCTGGAAGCATAATAAGCCACACAGATTCTAAAGGACACTAGAACCAGATGCTTTGATACCACCTGTGACACCCCGCCTAATTAAATACCGAGTGATCAGTCATTTATTAAATTAAAATCAAAGTGAAAGGTTGGTTCATTCTTAGCATCACTATAGCAAAATAAATATTTCCAATTTAAACACCCTAAATAATTAAGCTAAGTGTCAAAATAATTTAAATTCTTATTCCATTTAATAAATCCCAACGTGAAAAATCTTTATAATGTAAATCAGTTTAAGAATCACATAAATGCTAAGGATGGCAATCAACTCAAAAGAATTAAACAAACTATATTAACCAAACCAATTCAAATAACCATAAGTGAAATCATCATGACTAGAATTAACTCCTAATGAGTACTGAATACTGAAAACAGAAATAAATACAAAATCTCTAATAAGTCTAAACTGAAATAGGAAATAGGACGACACATGCCCTAGCTACGAAGTACTAAACCAAGAGCTGAATTAGGTAAGAGGTCATCCAAAGCAAGGGCCTACAACTCCCACATAATCTGCAGCACGTCCAATCCAAAGAACCTACGCCTGACGCCCCTGTGGCTGGGCACCTATAATATATATACATATATACACGAGAGAGAGAAAATGACAGAAAACGGGTCAGAGCCCGAGTGTAAAAATAGCTTTTAAAAAGTGGTTTAGCAAGTAATTAAATGCTTACTAATTGATAAGACATTCATGTTAGCACACGACACTCTCTTGAGAATTCTTACCTCTCATCTAGTGTACACGCCTACGTACTACGAAAAGCCTCATAAGTCTATCTAACTCATTTCCCAAAAAATTTATCTCGAGGAGTCACAAGGTTACGATTTTAGTTTAGAGATTAAATCTCTTAAAGTTTTCTTACGTTACTTATGTGTATCTCAATGCTGTTATAAAGTTCCCAAACACTCGCTATAATTTGGGAGCATTTATTCAATATTTATCTACTTACACGCACAGTAGAAGAATTTCATATATACGTATATATATATTAATCACTCATATAATATATATGTTATCGGCACCCCACATAAAATCTATGGTGTTGGCATACTCTGCTATCAAGTCGTCGTATTTCTCGTACTAAGGGAAATACTAGTTTGGAATCACTCTCGAGCTGTATTAACACAATACACACAAAATGGAGGCGAAGCATAGTTCCAAGTCACTAAGAGGTCAGCACATACCCCTTACGTCTCTTAGGACCGTCTGACTATCATTCTTAGATAGCATATACCAAGGAATCCTATGTTCTAGTGTACAAGTAAATATCCCCCATAAAGGTCCCATCGAGATAAGACTACCCCGGCGCGGCAACCTTCGTGATAGCAAGTAGCGCGGGTATGATTATACACAAATATATAATATATACATACACATGCACTCAGTCATATATATCAATATTCACATTTTTCAATTAGGTTCGGCCACGACCAATAATAATATTTTTAAACGTACGTAGTACAATTTACCCAATCTTTACGCATAAAGAACTCATTTCTTTTTATTCTCAATTATAATCATTTCGTAATTACTTCTCGTCCCTCCAAGTATTCTCTCTTCCCAAAGGTAAATTCAGTAGGTGTACCCTCTCTAACATACTGGTCTAAGTCATCCACTAATCTCTCAATTCCTTAGTTAACGTACGCATGATTTCTAATATGTGTCAAACCCCAATTAACCCACGATTACATCCCATATAAAATTACATTCAACAGAATCTACTTAGACCCTACTGTTTCTCTTCATGACCCATTATACTCTTTAAATGATATTCAAGGGTTCCTGCGCATTTTATCCGAATTAAACAAAAAGAGGAAAAACATGCAGTTTCCAGGAGGGGTCGATCGATCGATGAAAGGGGGTCGATCGACCGATCAGTCGATCAATCGACATTCTTGAGTCGATCGATCGATTAAATAGGTATTTTGAATTCTTTCATTATTAACTACGAGTTTTCTTCATCAAACTCAACCAAAACTCTAAATTGAGACCCAAACTACCAAACAATTAAACTAATAGTTATATTAACCTACCTACATGATTTCCTACGTAAAGCATGTATGAATTTCATTAAAAGTATGGATTAAAAGCCCAAATCATAATATTTATCAAGAATCCTAGTTTCATTATAATTTCCAATCTTCTAATTCTTTTTCCAGATTTCTCTCTTCTAAATCTTTACAATTTCGTGGGTAATCCTCTATATATGATGAGATTTCCATAATATACTTATTTCTTCTAAATCATGTGATTTAAATTCCCTAAATCATCAAATTCTTCAAATAAACATATATTATTACATCTTATTCTAACATGATTGAATTATCGACTAGAAATCAGCAAGAAATTACTTGCCTTAAGATAGTAGGTCTGATTCCATGAGTTTGACGGTATAGGCTTGATCCCCTCACTCCGATCTACATTTTGGTGGTGGTAGTGGTGCAATTGGGTTGGTTCTTGGCCTTGGATTCTTGGAAGACCGTTCTCCTTTCTTCCTCTCACTGTCGTTCTAGACTTTTGAGAATGTTAACCCTAGAGGGCTCTCCTAACATCTGATATTAAATCTTAATTTTCATCATTAACTAAGGTTAAAAATGATAAATGACCAAATTGCCCTCCCGGGATATCGTTATGCCTAAAAATGCCTCGAGACCCAAACTAAACCCCCGGGTACACTTTTCTGACTATCTTGTAAGGACATATTTTTTATAAATGTCCGTCACAATTAATTATGTCATATACCATTACGATCGTCGAAGAAGTTCAAAAACAATCTACATCAAGACGGATCCGAATATATCAAGGTTCTTCATCAAAAAGCCTCCGCAAATTTTACTTTGGTAAGGTTATGTTTTAAATACCTTAACTTTGCACTTAGAGTTTTGGGATATTTTTTCAAAATATTTTCTAAGTGTTGGAGCAAACTTTTTTCGTCAAAATTTGAGAATGAGTATTTTTTCTAAGTGTTGGAGCGGATATTAAAATAATTTTTTCTGGCGTTCCAGTCGTTCAAACGACTTTGCTCTGTCATTCGAACGACATTGCATTGTCGCGCGATGTCGCTTGAACGACACGCGCATCTCGTTCGAGTGAGATCTCCTTTTCATTCGAACGATCGAGGCGGCGCAATTTTCTATAAATACTCATTAAATGGTTTCGTTTTCATTAAGAATTCCCAGCGTTTTGAAAGACAGAAAACTACGAATCTGCAGAATTCTTTTTGACTTCTTCTTTTAGGATTTTCATCCCTTTTGTTTTCAATTCACAAAAATCCCATATGCTTTGGTGAATTGTTTTGGTGTTCAAGAACACACTTTACTTTTGTTCACTCTTTGTGGGGAAAGCTCTACAACCGACAGTTGCGTGCTAATTGTGGATGGAGTCCTTGTGAAGATTTTAGATTGCGCGTCCTTGTAGTATAGCTGTGTGTGAACCACTGCTGATTTCTAGCCGTTACTTTGGAGGTTTGACGAAGACACTGTGCGTTACTCTTGTGGGCGAAAGCAAGATGGTATGTAAGTCAATGGTCTGCTAAACTTGTCAGAGTTCTAGAAATAAAAGGTTTTGCCCTTCGGGAATTTTTTCTGAAATTTTTCTCGCATGATTTATTTATGGTTTGACACACGCATACACGTAGTTGCTTGTTTAGGGGTTGTTTCTAAATAGACTCCAATTAAATAAGTGTCAAATTGAAGATTTGCAAATTTAATCAATTATCACACACCGTCATATTTTACAAATTGATATCAGAGCAAGTTACACTATTTTATTGTGAATTCCTATTTTTCGCAAAATTTGTGTGATATTGATTTTTTTTTTTGAAAAAATCACTTTTGTGAAAAATCGCAATTTTTTCGATGGAGCACTCATATAATATGACGCCTATTTTTTACTCATCTAATTATGCCTATTGGAAAGCTCGTATGAAATCACAATTAAAGGCTATTCATGAACGTGTTTGGTTGTTGTGTGAAAGAGGGTGGACTCCTCCCACTGTCACCGTTGAAAATATCACCTCTTTAAAACCCGTGTCGACCTGGACTAAAGATGATTTTAAAATGTCTAATTTTAATTAACGTGGTTTGAGTGCTATTTCTGGAGCCGTCACTCCCGACGAGTTTCACTGAATTATGACGTGCACCACGTCTAAAGACTTTGTGGAGGGTACAATGCGGTTATGCACCACCCAATTTGAGACCATTACTATGTTAGAGTTCGAAACTTTTGATGAATTTTATGCACGTTTGTCGGACATTGTCAACACTAGTTTTAATTTGGGTGAGGCGATTGATAACACGCGTGTCGTTAAAAAGATTTTGAGATCTCTCCCAAAACGATTTATTCCTAAAGTCACTGTTTTGAACTCTTTGGAAATTTTGAAATCACTTAAGTTGGAAGAACTTGTAGGAGATCTTCAAACCTATGAGATTGACATGTTTCCCCAAACCATTAAGGCTAAGGATAAAGGCATTGCTTTAAAGACTCATTTTAAGAAAAAGAAAGAAAAAGTTTGTGAGTCCGATTCTGAGGGAGATTTTGATTTTAATGATATGGCCTTATTTGCAAAAATTTTAAAAGTTTCTCAAAATTTCTAAAGAAAATTCTTCCAATAAAAATATATTTTTTGAGAAAAATAAAAAGAAAGGAAAGGCCAAAGAAAGCGGTGGGAGGGAAAAAGAGAATGACTCAGATGAGGAGTGTGAGGAGGATTTTGAGGATGTGACTTGTTTTGAATGTGGAGGTAAGGGTCATAAGTCGTTTGAGTGTCCTACGTGACTTAGAAAGAAAGGGAAGAAAGTAGCCATGCCCGCCACACTTAGTGATAGTAGTGAAGGTGAGGATGACGTGACTAGTGGTGAGAAGTTTGTTGTTTTTTTAGCAAGTCGTGTGAGCACACCCACTTTGTCCCACAATAGTGCAGACGAATGCGATGTGATGATTTGATCACTTCAAGTGAGGAATAAAGTGAGAGTGAAAGTGGAGATGAAAGTGAGCTCCAAAAAGAATTTAGAGATTTGTACACCGAGCCCTTAAAAACAAAGAAGTATAATAGGTATTTAGGTCGTCGAGTGTTAGATTTGGAGAGAGAGAAGGGGGTTTTAAGAAAGGAAAAATGTGATTTGACTGACACAGTGTCTAGTCTGACGACACGTGATCTCGAACGTGCCCGAAAGTGATCTCGAACGTGCCCGGGTGGTCAAAGTCCCTTTAGAGAACGCATCTACGAAGGTTGGAAAGATGGTTCTCAATCCTATTTTGGGTAATGGTGAGATTTTAGGAATAAGTTATGACGGGGCTTCTACTTCCCAAGTAGTACCCGAGTTAGTTCCCACTTTAGATTCACGTGAGTCTCACCCTAATCCACCTAGGCATCCCATTCCTATTAGGAAAGTGCGTCCTAGAGTTTTTGAGAAAGGTATTCCTAGGCCTATTATGTTTGTTCCCATTGCAAGAGGAGAGGTCACCTTAGGGAATTTTGTTTTAAGTTGGGTTATGTATCACATTTTGCTTCTACACGTGTTTCTCCCACATATTCACCCACACCTGATACTTTACATGCTCCTGGAGATTACATGAGAGAGTTTACACATTTAGGTGAGCAAGTTAAGTTTTTGGTCAAAACTTCACAAAATTTGATGGAGGTTTTTCATAAGTTGGCACCACTTTTGGAAAACCCCTCTGCACCTAACGATTGAGGTTTGACATGTTTACTAGCATAAAATATTTTCCATGATGACATTATTTGCCTATTGCTAGTATGTATCATTTTTATATGTTTTCCATTTTTTTGAAAAATTTTGAAAAATACAAAAAGATTTTATTTTGATAAAATTTGTGAGAAAATCCAAAAAGATTTTTTCTATTTCGTTTGCACCTTTTATGGATAAACACTTAGTATGACCAAGTCACAGTTTCATTCCATTTATCCATGTGACTATTTGATAGTGTTTTGAGATAATATATCATGTCTTCGTTGTGCTTTATAATGTGTGGAGTCATTAAGATGAAATTAGTGTTACTTCCTACATGTTTGACTCATGATTTCCTTTATTGCACGCATGCACGGATTTGTTTGATTATTGTGCTTGTCTTATCACATGTTGGCTGGTTGTTTTCACTTCAATCCTGTCTTTAAAAACGAACCAAGAGCGATAAAACTTGATAAGAAAGTTGTGCATGTAAGAGCCGTTTGTGAGTTTGTGTGCTTTATTTGAAAACGGGGAAGGGCTGCGAAAGGTTCATTTGGCCTTTGCGAACACTAAGCCGTCGTTATATCGGATCTAAAAAATTGAGAAATTTAATTATCCGGGGTCCAAAGAGATTTAAAAGAGTCCGAAAAAATTTAAACGCAATAAAAAGAAATTCATGCCAAAAAGTGGCTATTAGGTTTTTGCACCAATTCTCCAATGTTTGAGAATTTAGATTACCTCTAAAAGAAAATATGCATGAGGGAGTTTGGATGGAATTTAAAACGGGTTTGCACATCCTTGAAAGTCTTGAAAAAGCGTTAAATAATTTTGGACGTTATCGGTGTGGAAATCACTTTGACTTTGATTTGTTGATTTGCATAAGACGATGTCATCTAAATTCACCAATGTTTACACCTAAGGATACTTTTGATATTCATTCGTTAGGAGTACATGTATTCATTGTGCACATATGATTGATTGAGTTTATTTACCTATCGAATGTGTTCACACCCATTCAATCCATTTCCATGACTTGGTTATTTTAGTTAAATCCATGGTGTGATTTTTGTATCTTATTTTTGCTTTGAAAAAATTGAAAATCCAAAAATAGTTTGTGAAATCTTTTGAGATACTCCTTTACATGCGTAGTTTGATCCATGTTTGCTATTCTTTTGTCGTGACACTCCATATTTTGATTGTTTCTTCTTATCTGTATATTTGGGGACATCATAAAATGGGGGAGAAAGAATTATCATGTTATGAGGGAGTTTTTGGAGTATGGGGGAGATTTAATTTATTAATGATTTATTCGTATATCATTTCAAATTCGATACGTCACGAAGGTTTTTGCTTTATCTCATGTGTGTAGGTACAAAGATTGAAGATCATTATGTTGCACACCCTGATGAGAAAAGCATTGACATTTGATGAAGATTTTTGAAGAAAAGTTTGAGAACTTGCAAATTTGTACCTTTTCAGTTTTGAGATTCATGGGAGGGTAGATTTGTATAGGCATTTTGGTATTTGATAATTCGAATGTTTTGATATATGTTCCGGCATAGACATAAGGGGAGATTTATAAGGACATATTTTTTATAAATGTCCGTCACAATTAATTATGTCGTATACCGTTACAATCGTCGAAGAAGTTAAAAAATAATCTACATCAAGACGGATCCGAATATACCAAGGTTCTTCATCAAAAAGCCTCCGCAAAGTTTACTTTGGTAAGGTTATGTTTTAAATACCTTAATTTTGCACTTAGAGCTTTGGGATATTTTTTCAAAATATTTTCGAAGTGTTGGAGCGGACTTTTTTCGTCAAAATTTGAGAATGAGTATTTTTTCTAAGTGTTGGAGCAGATATTAAAATAATATTTTCTGACGTTCCAGTCGTTCAAACGACTTTGCTCTGTCGTTCGAACGACATTGCATTGTTGCGCGAAGTCGCTTGAACGACACACGCATCTCGTTCGAGCGATATTTCCTTTTCGTTTGAACGATCGAGGCGGCACGATTTTCTATAAATACTCATTAAATGGTTTCGTTTTCATTAAGAAGTACCAGCGTTTTGAAAGACATAAACTATGAATTTGCATAATTCTTTTTTACTTCTTCTTTTAGGGTTTTCATCCCTTTTGTTTTCAATTCACAAAAATCCCATATGCTTTGGTGAATTGTTTTGGTGTTCAAGAACACGCTTTACTTTTGTTCATTCTTTGTGGGGAAAGCTCTACAACCGACAGCTGCGTGCTATTGTGGATGGAGTCCTTGTGAAGATTTTAGATTGCGCGTCCTTGTGGTATAGCTGCGTGTGAACCACTGTTGATTTCTAGCCGTTGCTTTGGAGGTTTGACGAAGACACCGTGCGTTACTCTGGTATGTAAGTCAATGGTCTTGTAAACTTGTCAGAGTTCTATAAATAAAAGGTTTTGCCCTTCGGGGATTTTTCCTGATATTTGTGTCGCATAATTTATTTATGGTTTGACACACGCACACACGTAGTTGCTTGTTTAGGGGTTGTTTCTAAATAGACTCCAATTAAAAAAAAGTGTGTCAAATTGGAGATTTGTGAATTTAATCAATTATCACACACCGTCATATTTTATATATCTCGACCCTTCCGGACACGTTGGCGCACTCGAAATGACCATACGGGTGACTTATAATTTTAATCACTTTTTATTAGAATAATTTCGTCCCGACACGACACAGACGTGTCCCGACTTAATTTCCATAATTACCATATTATTCACTCGTGACAATTTTAATAAATACAATTCTACATATTACTTTACTCATTAAATAATATTCAACAAATTCTCAATAATTATTAACTCTCGTCGCGCTAGTAAATATTTAAAATAAATTTTTGGATTAATATTAATTTAATTTATCTCAATTAAATTTAATAAATCCCTAATTTAAAAGCCATAAAAATACGGGGTATTACAAAAAGGGGAAGGATTTTTCATATGCGGTTTATAGTATGATATTCAATTTGCATTTGAAAAATGCATTCAAGTGTGCAGGTTAGCAGCGACGCGAAAGAGAAAAGTTACTCAAGTTTGCGTTGATTAAGCATCTATACATTTTCCTCTTGAGGTTGGGAATTAAGTCTTAGTGAGCGTGATGGCCCAGTAGGATTTTGTAAATGGAGACATTTGTAAGGACAAATTTTCGCATTGAGTCAATTTGTATGTATTGGTTGTATTCTTTGTTTGGACAAAACTTGTTTGTGTCATAGGTTAGGATTTGAGTTGTTTGTCTTTCAAGCCTATAATGTGTTATTGAAAACCTTAGCGACCAAGACAAAGCTACATCGAACATAGATCGATATTATAGCCAAATTTTGTCTTCCACATCCGAGGGATCTCAATGAGGTATGAATGCATATTTATGTTTTGCCCCTGAATTTAGTTTTAGGTGTTGTTTTTCTAAAAAAAAATTAAAACTATTTTAAAACTTGTTTTTTAGAAAATTCTCCAAGTCGTTCTAACGACATTAAGCATGTCGTTCGAACGAAATGTTGAACCTCGTTAGAACCAAGGCAACGAAACTTCAAACGACCGTTTTTAAGTCTACACCGATTTGTTGTTGGATATATCGTTAGATATTGGTTTGAATGATCCTTCTAACTTCGTTCGAACGAGGTGGCACATTTTTTAAAGCTGAGATTTTCATTAATCTTTTTCATCCTTATCTCGTTTTTGGAAAACCTCCTATAAATAGAAGGTTTTTGCAAAAGATTTCAAATTGGGCATTTGCAAAAGATTTCAAATTATTGATAGTTTTATTCACAATTTTTAAGATTTTTTTTACTTTAATATATTACTAATCTTCAATTTTAGATTTTAATACACCTCTGTCATGGTCGCTAAGTAACATTTTTCATCGCAAAAAGTCACCAAAGTTCACTTTTAGTGGCAAAATTCACATTTAGCGACAAAAATTGTATTAACGTATAATAAACTGATAAAGTTGTATTAAAGTCTAAAATCGACGATAATGTATTAACGTAAAAAAATTATTAAATATTGTTTTATTGAGGTTGAGGTTGAATTTTTTTACAAAACCATTTCATGTTGAAATTTAATAATCTTCGGATATTTTTGGGTACGTTGAATATTTTCAGATTTGAAATTTTATAATTTTCTAGTTTACATTTCTATCTGGGTTTCTATAAATTTTAGACTTTTACTTGTTTCTTCAATATTTTTTTTAATATTTTTCCTTCAATTTTCTATTTTTTAAAACATTTTTTCTATAATAACAAGATTTTTAAATTATTTTTCAGTATTTTCCTCATTTTTAAAGTGTTTTTCTATAATTTATTATTTTTCTGGTAATTTTTGTTATTTCTTTTGTTTTTTAGTATTTTCCAAGTTTTTGGAATGTTTTTCCGGTAATTTAATTTATTCTGTAATTTCTGAAAAACTTAAATATTTTATCATTATTTCCATGTTATATAATAAAAGATCGGTAATTTCTTGTTTTTTAAAATTTTTATGCTGTAATTTTAAGAGTTTTAATAGATTTTCAAGATTTTATAAATATTTTCTGTAATTTTCAGATTTATAAATATTTAAATTATGTGTTTTCAGTTTGTTGCATTTCTATTTATTTTTAATTAGTATCATCTACTTTTTTTTAGTTTTTCTGTTTTTCAGCGCTTTATTAATTCTTTCGCCACGTCAAACTATGCCATGTAAGAAGTCCATTTAGCCTTCCGTTGAGTTTCCAAACAGTAAATTGTTTGAGGAAGGGTAAAAGTAGGTTGCATTTTGAACAATTTTATTTTGCTCACATCATCAACGTGCTGACTGATCTACAATCGATTGTGTTTGAGAATCATTGAGCTTTTTCTAATCTAAATCCCATAGTGGTGGACCTCAACCTATTTAATCAGGGCCGGCTCAAAAGTTTTACCCACCTTAGACGAACAACCAATTGGAGACGCTTTTATGCAAAAAAAAATCAAATTAAAAAAAAATGTGTTCTTGCATTTTTCAAATCAAAACTATCAATTAAACCAATAAATTTAATTTTTTTAACAAATCATTTTCAATTGATAATATAGCTAATTCATTTTTAATTGATAACAAATCTTTTTCAATGTTCTAACATGTTCATTTTTTATCTTTTTAGAGTTATTAAAATATTTATTTAGGAATCCGCTAATTTTTGTATTTCTTCTTCAATTTATTTGTCTTTTTTTTTTTCGTGCCCAGAGTATATTTTCTAATAAACATTATTCACACAACACAACAAAGTGTAATTTGTAAATACAAAAATTAATCACACAACAATATTATATTTTTTAAAAAAATAATAAACAAAAAAATAAAACCTCACTTGCAATTTACAACCAACTTTAATCATAGGCCCTGAAAATTTTCTTGCCTATTTACATTTACTGGTGCTTTGTGTGGGCTTCCACCTGTTACAACAATGCTAGTTCTTATCACCTTCAGGTGTTCCGAATTTTTTCTTTCGACAGCATTTGACCCTTTTATCGATCTATCATTGGTGGAGTCTTAGGGAAAAAGGCTGTCGTAATAATCCACGTGGGTGTAAATTAATGAAGAAGAGCCAACTTATATCATTTTGGTGTTTAAAAAAGTATCTGTCGCAGAATTTCTTTTAAGTTGTATCGCCGTGATTTAAGGGACGTAGTTGCTTTGTTTCTTCTCTTAAACTGATTGACAAAGACAAATTAGGGGTGTGGGCACGATACAGTTTGGTGACATATATCTGTTCTCCTGCCACGTGGCAGAAGTTTAGGATTGCCCTATTAAATGAAACGAGGAGGGAAAAACAAAATCCAAACCAGCCAAATGGGATAGCTTGGGACAGCCATACAAGTGGACCAACCAAAGGTGACTGATTATAACCACCAACCAATAATTCAAGAAAGCGGCCCACCATTACTAAAGACAATTCATTTAATCCAATCCCAATCAAACATGTATTGAAGATAGCGGAAAGAAAATATAAACAACACACAGTGAGAGAGTAATTTTCCTGTTTCGTAATTGTAGTCGTTTAATCCCTCAATAACAACAAAAAACGTGAAAAAAATGCATATATTAAAACCAAACACCCCATCACCTTTCCACACCACCAACATAAAAAAGACGAGAACAGACAGAAGCCAGAAGAGAGAAGTACAAAATGGGTACCCAGGTCTCTAAACAGGTGGAAAAGCGGAAAACAATCTCCGCAGAGAAGAAAACATTACTCAGTCTTCAACAAAGCACTGGAAGTGATTTCCCCGGTAGTGACTACCGCCCTGCTGATCGGAAAAACTGGATGTCCGGCCTCGGTCCTGAGAAAATTCACGTGAACAAGATCGTATGGCCCGGAACCCACGATTCAGCAACCAACAAAATTGGAATCCCATGCATCTCTCGCCCGTTTGCTCAGTGCCAGTCCTTGTCTATTTACCATCAGCTTGTAAGAGGCACCCGTGTTCTCGACATCCGTGTTAACGAGAATCGTCGTGTCTGTCACGGAATTTTGGCCACATACAGTATCGATGTCGTCATGAACGACGTCAAGAAATTTCTATCGGAGACTCAATCGGAAATAATAATTCTCGAGATCCGCACTGAGTTTGGACACGAAGATCCCCCCGAGTTTGAAAAGTATTTGGAGGAACAACTGGGTGAGTTTCTGATCCATCAGGATGATCATGTATTTGGGAAGACAATCGCGGAGCTGTTGCCAAAGAGAGTTATTTGTGTTTGGAAGCCAAGAAAGTCACCTCAGCCTAAGGCAGGAGGACCGTTTTGGAGTGGTGGGTATTTGAAGGATAATTGGATCGACACCGATTTGCCATCGACCAAGTTTGAGAGTAATTTGAAGCATTTGAGCGAGCAGCCACCGGTGACTTCCAGAAAATTCTTTTACAGGGTGGAGAATACGGTTACACCGCAAGCTGACAACCCAATCTTGTGTGTTAAACCGGTGACGAGGCGGATCCATGGTTATGCCAGGGTTTTCATAACTAAGTGTGTCTCTCAGGGTCATGGTGATCGGTTGCAGATCTTGTCAACCGATTTTATAGACGAGGATTTTGTTGATGCATGTGTTGGGCTCACATATGCAAGGGTTGAAGGGAAGGCCTGAATATAGTATTTTGTGTTTCTACCGTTGATCTTCCTGGTGTAAATCATATTCCTTTGTGTAAGAAAAATTGTTTAATTGGTGTTGATCAAGTAACTGTGATTTATTTATTTGTTAGTTGAAAGTCTTTTTGTCTGTCAAACTGGATTGTATGGGTTTCAACCCGTATCTTTTAATGTATTTTGCAAGTGCAGAAAGTGTTTTGGTTTAAGATCTCCCCACCCCCACCCCATGTTCTGATTTTGGAATGAGAATTCTGAGCAAGAAATTAAAGTGAGCGTGGCTGTTCAAGATGGAGAACATTAATGAACCTGACGTGAATAAATATAATTGAGAGATTTTATTTCATTGTATTTAGTTGCTGATTTTCATGATACATTTAGAAAATATAGTTAGAATTAGAGTTATCTAATTGTTTCCTAGATCACCTTGATTTCTTTAATTATGTATAGTAATTGTTAATTTATGAGGATATGTGACAAAGTGTGAATGTGTATAGGAGCATGGTTTACTCATGGTACCATAAATGACGATTGATACGACTGGGACTTCCTGGCCTCTGCTCTCGCCGGCGGCCCCTCTCTGTCAAAGCTGAAACTTGACGATCGCCCCTCTGCCATCATCCGTCTCCGGAAAACACTACCGGTCCCTTGCCGAGTCAATCGAGGCTCAACCACGACCCACCACTAATACCGCACAAAAACAAGACCCAAGCCCTCCAACCCCCATCACTCCTCTGCCAACTACATATCTGACTCCACCCCACCCTCACTCTCGCTGGCATCGGGCAATGGTCACCAAACTTTGACAATGCTAACTAGAGTTGAAGAATCACTTACCCATGTGTTACAAGTCAACCCGACCTTGAGCCCTCCAATCACAAGCCTCGGCGCCTTGCACCTTCACCTGACATCAACCCCTTCCCAAATGTCCAGTGATCCTCACTGGCGCAGCGAACAGCCTGTTGGATCTCTAGCGACATCCCACCACCCTTTAAAGTTTCCTAACAAAGCGCTAAGCCCACTCAATGTCCCCTCGGTTTTCAAGAACATAACATAATTTAAATATTAGGAAGATACCCCCGACTTTCCAGCCTAACCACAAACCCTTTCCAAAATTACACTTTCCCAAACATTTCAATCAAGTTTCAGAAAATTCAGAACAGCTCCTATTTGGCTCTTTCTGATTTGAGGAGAATTCCATGAGTGAGGAATATTATGTGCCATCTCCTAAGGATATTCTTAAAAAAATTTAAGTGAAAGTGAATTTTGAGGAGTGGGAAAAGAAAAGTGACTACCAGTACCATGAGGCTAGAGAATACTTGTGTGGAGTTATCTCAGCTGCCCAGTATGAGGAACACTGCCGGAAGGTGGACGGGTGCGATGAGGAGGTGTTATATTGGAAGTCTAAATATGAGGCTGTCGAGCACAATCGCCGGGAGTCTTAATCGAGCTCCACACGACCAGCCGAAGTTATTCTCCCAGAACCACCACCACAACCCGCCAGAGGAGGTAGTCAACCTCTGATGAAGCAAGGAGGCTGGATAATGTCCAGAGCGAGTTTGATGATGAAGATATGGAAGAAAACACAGCTTTCTCCCTTCCATTTCTATGAATCTGCCATCACAACTCCGTTGACGAGTTTCTCTGCCTAATTCAACATCACCAGTTCAAATAAAGAAGCAACTCTAAATGCTGGCGTTGGTCTCGCTCGCACTACCCTCATCCTTTCAGACTTCGCCGGCTCTAGCGTTATCATGAACCCTCATCTCGACCCACTGCCTTTCTCCCTAACCTCACCTTTGATGAATTCCTCTGCCCGCTTCAAAATTGCTAGTTCAAGTGGAGAAGCAACTCTAAACGCCGGCACTTGTTTCGCACTACACTGGCAGTGACTTTGTCATGACCCTCTGCCTCAACCCATTTATTTGTTAGCCATGTGACGGAAACATCAACCTCGGACTTAGAACTGACGGCGACGAGATGTCGAATCTTTTGAAGAGTGTCTGGCGAGATTTCACCCCAGCTCTGTATTTTGTGGAGTACATGGTTCATTCCTGGTTTCGGAGGAATCATCACAGGCTGAAGATCAAATTCGACGAATTCTCCAAATCCCGCTAATTGTCGTATGGGTGCATAGTATTGTCTTTCCGATTTCTCTATACATGAAGGATTACTCGCACAAGTTTCATGATGTGAAGATGTAGATTACACCGGGTTCAGCATTAGTAATTTATTTGATGTGTTCACTGAAGAAGTTTGGATAACTCGTACAAAATTCACAAATTGAGGCGTTTGATATTAGTGACTTATTATTTTTGAGAGTGAAGATGCCTCTTCGAATTTTGTTTCAACATTCGAAGATGCTTGCTTTGTGTGTTGGTGATCTAGTTTTTCACTATATATGGATCCTGTCTGGGATGATTCTGAGTCTAGGTTGTGGGTGCTATGTTTCATGGTTGGCATTATATTTGTCCTCTGATGGTTGCAGGGTTTAGTCCTCACAGTGGCAAGTTCTGAGTCTAGGTTGTGGGTGCTATGTTTCATGGTTGGCATTATATTTGTCCTCTGATGGTTGCAGGGTTTAGTCCTCACAGTGGCAAGTTTAGAGGAAGGCTGCCCGCTGTGTTGCTTGGGTATTTAATTACTGCTAGTGGGTATTAAGGCAAAGTTTGTTGAAGGACGCCTTTTGTGGGGGGGGGGGGGGGGGGGGGGGGAGGGGTTAGGTGTACGACTAATCTTTTTGTTTCCTATATTACCTATATTATCTTCATTCTTTTATGATGTTTAGAACTGTAGTTAGTATTAGCCTATAAATAAGGTTACTGGTCTCATCTTGTGATATTGATTTATGTAATTATGAAAATATGCGATTGAGAGATCTTTCCTTTGATTTCTTGTTTTTTCTGCAAGTGTGTAGTTAGTGGTTCAACAGTTAATAGCAGTTACAAGAGCGTTTGGAATTTGGATACAAAACCAGGATTCATCCCTGTACTCGCAACGATACAGACTTGTAAGATCTAATGAATTGCCAACTCTCTCTACCCTAAATTAACTATATAGAGGGTATAAGGAATCGTGTAAGCTTCATTGTTAGATTTATCAATAAAAATTGGCCATTCTAAGTGTTACCTTACCAAAATAAAATTGAATTCGTTTTTACCAGAGCAATGTGACACTAACGGAAGCACATGTTACAAGTTCATCGCAGCAGGTCTATTTCGATAAAAGACCACATTGTTTTGGCAATAGAAATTAACTTTATTAATCAACAAAAAGCGTAAAGAGTAGCTGCGGTAGTAGCCCAAAAGTATTTGAATAACATATAGTACAATATTCACCAAGAGACCAATTAATAAATACAAAAATAAAAGGCATTTATGTGAAGAAAAAAACTCAAATGCTCAGAAATTCCTCCCTTTTCTCCTCTTTTGTATATTTTTTTCAAAAATATATGAGCATGCTTATCAAAACCACCATAACAAAACATTTGTTGGACAAGAACTAAACGCTAAGCGGTCATGAAGGGAAATATAGCCCACACATGTTTTGCTCATTCCCATATAGGAACCGCAAGTTCAACAAATCTAATGCCGAATTTTTGCATGATTAGAGTGGAAAACCATCTGCTGCTTGTATCTTCTCTCTACAAAATTTATTTTTCAAATTGTCCTCGAATTGTTGAAATATCAATGAAAATGCTCCTGCAAAGAATATAGCCCACAACGAAAATTGCTAAAATGAAACTCAAGAAAGGCCTTCGACGTCTAAATTATATACAGTTAGACTCCGATGTAAGGAAAACTTAAAGAAAGCAGGGAATGGGTGGTAGTGTGCTTTGTTGTGAAGTATACATACCTCTAGGGTTGTGGTTTAGAGTGTAGAAAAAAATACAAAAAAAAAAAGAAAAGAAAAAGGAAAGTATATATATGAGCTGTTGTTAAGGTTTATTTAACCACGTGTTAATAGAAATTATATTAAAAAAAATAGAAAGAAGATGGGTGGAACCTAGAAGTGGGTTTTCACTACGCTGCAATGATCCTCTTACCAAAAGAGTGCCTGGGATTTGCTGAAAGACCTACAAACAGAAATTAATATACAATCAGGCATAATTCTTCACAATAATGAACTTCGTATTCAAGCCAAACTACAAGTAAAAAGTACCGAAATGCGGAATTTCAAGTCATTTGAAGGAGAGTTCAAAGAATTTGAACCATTGGATGTGTCCACCTCATATTGGCAAGCTTCTCGTTGTGTCTCATTTCTCAAGATTGCATCACAGTGACACGGTGATGCAGTGATCTGTTTACATGAGATCGTGTTCTACATAAGCATAGTGAAACATCGCATTCACAAGAATCACACTGCATATTTAATGTGATCAACTGAACATACGTCAACATGAAAAGAGGCAACATTTGATTTGCAGGATGCACCGATACTCGAGAAAAAGGACTCCACTGACTGCAAAACATGAATGGCTCCATATTGGCGTTGAACACCCTAAATTAGCAATGCAAAATGTCATTGACAAATGTGGGTAAAACCTGAATACCGAGTCATTTAATTTAAGTTTTGCTCATTTATGGCACAGATGAAGGTACATAATGTGTATAATACGGAATGGCTGCTGAATATAAGGGAATGAATTTGAGAGAATTAACAAGAATCTTACTTGAAAACGGAAATTATGGTATCTATGGTCCCCAAAAGTACAAATAAAAGGAGAAACATGCAAAGTCTTCGAGTAATATTACTCATCTAGTTACAGAGACATGATATGCAGCATATGTTTGTAAATATAGAATACATTAAACTGATAGCCCTCACCGTTTAGTAATTTCCATTATGCGCACCCGGAACGCAATACAGTTTCTCAAGTCATTTCAAGCAATAATATTTTAGGTACAATGTGATTACCAGGAATTCAATTTCCAAGATGTATTTTATTAGGAATCTGATTCCTTTCATCACAGCAGGTTAACTAGTGTACTTCTACCTAAAATTGATGGCAACTTGTGTAATATATTACACAACTTCTCACGTTACTTTTTAATGAGAACTATTGTCATTATAAAAAATTCTATTAAGAACTCCCATGAGAAATTAAAATCCAAATATGCATCCATTTTCTGATGGACTTGGATTCTAACCAGCTTTCCCACCACCAAGCAATTTGATTCCTTTGGGTTTCCACTTTTTCATGTCATATAACTTCCTAACAAATAAATCAGGATGAACAAATTAGAGATGGGTCCCAGGGGTCTAATTATAAATTGTTGATTTGTTAATGTCATACTATCACTAGTTTGTATAAGGGTAGATAAGTCATTTTAGCTTCTAGTAGTGTTGCCCGAACTAAACCCAAATTAGTCATTTGTCTCGTTACAAAATAGAAGGTCCAACTAATAGATCTCGCTTCTCTCCCAACAGCATTGTGACTCTGCATGTAAACAAGTAGCGTTTCATCTTTTACTATGAATACTGAATTGTTGTTCTTAGCTTTATATAATTGTTATTGCCTTGAATAATTTTTCTAATCTATATCTGTTCATAAAGTTATTAAAAATAGGAAATTTTTATTCATGTGAAATTATTAAATTATAATTCCATTTTCATATCCTAGCCGCATCATATCCTAATATTTTGAGTTTTACCATATCCCCATTTTAGTATAGTATCAAACATAATACATGTATTCGTATCCATATATGTGCTTCCTAAATTTGAGCTACACCAAGAAAATTGGGGACAAAGACAAACCCTAGAAGAAATCAAGGAAGACTGCCAGTATGAAGAATGAGCACCAAAGCGTTTGGTGAGAACGAGCAACGAAGCGCTTGGTGATAGATGTGGATTTAATTTATCACTACGAAAATGTCACATGAAAGCCACCAAATATGGTAAGGAAATTGACTGTTGAAAGGTGGAGTATGAGGATGTTGAGCTTAAGTTGTCTAAGCTCTGTCCAGTTGTCACTAGTCGTTTACACTAGGGTTGTTGCTACCCTGTCATTAATTTACAATATACGACAACTATTACTAAACGTGTTTCATTGCTCGTATTGTATCCCTGATTTGCGTGGTTGTTGAGGAACATTCGAAAATTGATACCACCAGGTTCAATAATGGAGAACTTTTCAATATTTTTGTTTAAATGGATGGGTGACTCGTACAAAGTTCAAAAGTATGGAATTCTTTTGCATTGGCAACTTCTTTCCAATCATTTGGAACCAAAGATGATTTTTTGGGGCATGTTTTCTTTGATGCTTTTTATTTTCCTGTGATTGGGTATGCTTATGCTAACCCTCTTTAGGATTCTTTTGAATCTCGTACTGCCTTTGTGCTTTAATTTTTAGCGTTGAATAAATTTTGTGAGATTGCTCCAGTCAAGGTGTGGCCTAGTCATCCTTCATTGATGGTCCGGTGTTCAAGTCCTTGTGATGAACATTCTTGAATGAAAAGTGGGCTGATGCATTTTCCTCCGTAGCCCACCAAATAGTATCCCTCCAAAGATACGAGGAAAAATGGAAGAAGAGAAAGATAAGAGAGTATTAATTATTAAAATGGACATTTATTACTATTATAACCCTTTTGGTAGCATGTCAAATTCATTCAAGTGTTTGAATCTAGGAATATAATTGTTAAAACATGTATATTTTATTTTTCCTTTCTTCTTGTCAACACAAAAAACAAAAGGTTAGTTGTTTTCTCTCCTAGTTTCCTTCCTAAAAGTCGTACCCACTTTAGCAGGTGGGGAAAGGTTTATGTAGGCAAACCTTACCCCCATTTATTGAAGACGTTGCTTCCAAAACTCGAACCCGCAATATATCGCTTTGAGCGGGCAAGCACTTGCCTTACTGCCAAACAAAATTTGAGGGAAAGAGGTTCCTCCCTTGTAAATGGAAAAACTCTCTCCCTATTTTCCTTCCACTTTTCCTCAATTTCTACCGGATGGCTATGAAGCATGGACACTTCTCCGGAGGTGACGTACCCGTGTCGGACACTTCGAACACTCCGACACGCGTACGACACTTTGCGTGGCGTGTCAGACTTATTTGACATTTTAAAGAAAGCGGACACTTCTGAGACACAACTAATACACTCCGCGGACACGTCTGATTGCCAAAAATTAATTAACTTTAATAAATTTTATTGTCATCATGTAAAAGTAAATCTTTTTAAATTTATACATTGTAAGAATTAAAGTTAAAAATGAATGAAGTTAGTCTCTAACTCGTTATACTTTTAATTTATGGTTTAATTGTTATTATGAAATATTTAACCATGTTAATTTTGATAAATTAGTTTAACAACAATATATATACACAAAATTGATCAAATGCAGACTCAAATAGTGGAATTTAAAATGGACTCTTCAAAAACATCGTTTTGCATTAAATTGAAGAAGGAAAAAAACATGCTAATGCAAAACAATGTCGTTTATAGGACCCGCTAAAAATTCAGTTATTTGAGCACGCCTCTCTCTCTCTCTCTCTCTCTCTCTCTCTCTCTCTATATATATATATATATATACATATATGTGTGTGTGTATATAATTTTCAGTATATTTATTTTTCGCCGTGTCTCTCTCATGTCCTAGTTTTTTTATATTTGTCGCGTCAGCGTGTCCGTGTCGTGTCGGACACGACACCCGGCTCCGCGTCCGTGCTTCATAGCCGGATGGAGCCTTAGTATTATAATGAGATACAAATATGAAACCGTATTTTCATTAGTTGTTATTTTGTTTACGCATCCACCACAGTTTACATCACTTACAATGAGTCATAGCCATAGAGTTCCTCCCACCCTCAATAAAATGGCAACACTGCATCTCTTGCAAATATGGTCCAAGAACTGACATTCACTTGATAACTGACAACTCGTGCCATTAATCTATCCACAAATAAATGCACAAACAGCTTCTCTTAAAACAGTGAACATTCTTGCATGTAGATTTTAGGAAGGAAGACAGTGACTTTGTGAGTAAAAAAGGCCACTTAACAGAGTCACAGAGCAACACAAGAGCAACAGTTTCAACATTGTAATGTCCATAATAATGGTCTCAATACAGAAAATTGGAAATTCAACATTAAAAGCCAAACCTCAAGCGTGAAAGACGAGACACCCTTCTCCCCCACATTAGATAATATCTTTCTTGCAGGAGGCACAAAAGACCACGCAAGCCCCCATCGACATGTTTGGCCTTGGACAAATTCAGTTGTCTTAACTACAGTGACTCCTACCTCCCAAAGCTTGGACATTAATGTCTTCAAGTTTGATTTCTTTCCAACCATTGATGTGTACCACCTGTAAAAAAGGGTGATAATTCAAAAGTAAACAAATATTTTAAAGTATTTTAAAAAGAGTACATTGAGGGGCATGAAATATATCAAAACTATATTTATTATGAAAGACAATACCGAAAACAATGCTTCAATTGAACACTATCTTCAATAATGCGACTTATAAAAGCTCGTTCCCCGCCAGGACAGACCATCTCTGCTGGGGTCCCACCACACGAAGTATTTGGATTCAATCCTGACTCTTCCATTGTCTCGAAAAATGGAGGATTACACATACAAAAGTCAAACTTCTCATCATCTTTGACAGAACCAAGAAGCACAGGCGGTCCTTGGTAACATAGGTTCACACATGGATATGATTCGAGTGAAGATGAAGTGGTAGGGTCCATGTCCACAGCACCACCAATTGACTGGTCACTATGCAACTCTGCCAAATAAACTGTTTTTACCTCGCTATCAACTTTCCTGATTTCAATTAAACTAGAAATATGCGGATTATTTTCAACATTTTTATTCGCCCAATCCAGTGCCACATCTGTGATATCTGTAACCAATTTAAGCAACAATTACATCATATTAAAATTTCCACTACATAACAAAGTTTAATGGCCTAACAAAATTGGGGAAGATAAAAGAAAGTACCTGATCCAACAAAGCTCCAACCAAGAAGGGATGCACCCAGAAGAGGATATATGCAATTAGCCCCAGTTCCAATATCAAAACCTTTTACAACGTCCCCATTAGTGCGAGTGCTTGGGATGATATCAGATGAGAGAAGATCTTCAATCCAATGAATGTAATTGGATCTGTTGGGTACTGTGGGGCATAGCTGCCCATCAGGAATCCACCTAAATTGATAAATTCAGATTACATTATACAATATTAAAACCCAAAATTTACCCAATTGAGTTGTTGTGTCCCAACGCCCAATTTGTTGGGATAACCTCCAATCAACCATGACCGGATATAAATTATAATCAAGATAAAATGGTAATAACGGCAAGCACAATAAAGATGTAAACAAGGGAGAGAACAAGATATACGTGGTTTACCAACTTGGCTATATCCACGAAGAGGCTCGATTCCACTATATTTGAAGACATTACAAGTAAAATAGAGAATATAGCAGGATAAATCACATACCCTCTACTCTCCTGCCTGATATCCATTGTAAATCAACTCTTCCCTAAGAACCCTCTCAATCTCATGCCCTCGAGTGTTTTCCAAGTGTTTCTCATATACCCAATCCAGTGTATCCCGCTTCCATGTAAATCGGTGAGAAATCCCCCATACATTACATCTTACACACCCAATGTTTAAAAAGGCGTTTGAGGCTTACGCCTCGAGACGAGGCGAGCAAAAAATGGCTTGAGGGTTAAGGCTTACGCCTCAATGCGCTTCGAGGCTTACGTTTCGGTGCGCCTCACGCCTCGCCTCGCGCCTTTTTGCTGAGGCGGGGAAAAAAAAAAAACTCGGTTCTTTTTTTTGTTTTAAAACTGCACTTAACTTGTACTATTTACTATTGTAACTTGAGCGAAATTTTTAAAAAATAACCAATATGTTAATGAAACTTAAAAAACTGATTTTGTCAATTTGATTTTGTTTGAAATAAATGTACTAAATTAACTTCAATATGACTTTTTTTTTAAAGTTTTCCGTTTTTTGGTTTTCAACTTAGATTAATATGTTATCTTTAACTAAACTGAATATATATTAAGAAACTAATATATTTTAAAGGTTGCTGTTTTTTTAAATAAACTTAGGTTGATATGTTTGTTTGTTTTTTAATAAAAATGCTGTTTTTTTAATCTTAGCTTGAAAATTAATGTTTTTTAATAAATTTGCTTGTTAAGTTGCATTGATTAATTTATTGTCATATCGTAAAATAACCAATATGTTAAAATTGATTTTCTCAGATTACTTTTTTTTTTAAAGTTATCTCGGGGGAACAAAAAAATGTCAAACTATGTGAGAAAGTCCTCAAGATTGTTTTTTTTTTTTGTAGTTTTATTTTATATTTCTTTGTTATTTTATTTTTATTATTTTATTAGTGTTTTTTTAATATTATTTTGCTCTTTTTTTTCTTTTCGGTGAGGCTTACGCCTCGCCTTTCGCCTTTTTAAACATTGTACGCACCTACACACATGAAACACTAACAGTCACACCCCTCTTTTCCCTTTTTCCCTTCGAGCAATGCCCATAATTGAGAGGGAAAATCCCTCACCTCACTTCAAAGCATCACCTGTGAAAGAAGACTCTCTTCTCTGGCTCTCGAGAGAGCAGCCCAAGAGTTAGTGTTTTATCCCTCATAAGGTACCTTTTACAGGTGAAATACATTTGTAGTGAGACCCCCAAATTATCCCCAGCTTAAAAACCCTTATTTCGCAGAACTAGGCACGTTCACTGCAGCGAACATTTTCCTTCGCTGGTCACACGTCCAGAACAAACCACGGCACAAATCCCTGGAATAACCCGCGTCCGGCAAAACCCCCTTCGCTGCAGCGAACCTGCTGCCATGTGTATTTTGAACCAAACTCCCCATAAGCTAATGTAGCTATCCGCCAAAAGTGTAACATGCAGTACTGGTTGGTTTGGCTCCAGTTTGAGTTAGTTACAGGGATTCAATATTGGTGATTTCACACTAAAGTTAAAGTTTTAAGAAATGTATCGATATCCTGTTTTTGGAACACGTGACATTAATTAAGAGACTTGTTTATGTAAGTCAAACAATTCAAGTCCTTATCTTATTCTATTATTCTCAACCGGACTGCCCTAAATGGTCCAACTATGTGTTAAGCGCGGTAAAAGTAAAACAAACCGAGCAAACAAAAACCATATAAAAGAGGCTCTAAGAATTAGCAAATAATAGTAAATGGAGGGTGCCATAAGAGTACCAGTTGAGAGCATAATCATGGAGGAGCAAAACCCTAGTGAGTTCTCTGGTGGCATTAAAGTCAGTCCAGTCGATTCTGGGGCGACCATCGCGAGAGTAGAACACGTAGGGTTCGAAGGAAGGGTATAGTGATCCCAACACCCCAAAATCTGGCGGCTTCTCCGAGTATTTGTTACGAGGGTGTATGGTGCCTCTCTCAACCCTCTTCCTCTTCCTCTTCTTATTGCTTCCCATTTCACACTCCCACAATAAATTTCAAACATCTAGCCCATTTTAAATAGGGACTAAACAAAATTTGGATTTAAACCCTATAATATTGTCATTAATTAGACATAACCCCCTAGGTTTGGATCCCCAAAAATCTATCACTAAATGAATTTTGACTTAATCCCCTAATAATTTGTGGACAAAATTACCCTATTTTTCTTCCCTTTCATCTTCTTCACAAATTTTCTAAAATAGTAACCCTAAGGGTGTGTTTGATAACAAAGTCAGAAAATAACTAAAAGTTTATTAATTTTCATGAGAAGTTTGAATATGAGTAGAAAAATATGAAAGTGATATGCTCTTACTTTTGGAGTTTTTCACGAAAATTAGTTTGGAGGATTTGAGTGAGAAGTGATTTCTATGAAAAATGATAAAACTATATAACACTTTTCGTATTTATGACTATTGTTTTTGTAGAATGTATTTGAAATCAAACACGGCAAAGGTTAAAATGAACTAAAATTACTATTTTTCATAGATAACAATTGCATGCCAATCAAATGGACTCTTATTGTAAATTCTGAAAAAATGAAGAGACCTCATTTTAACCTTCCAACACCTCTATTATATGTGTGGGTGTGGTGGTGATCAAAAAAAGATATGATGAGAGGGAGCTCCAATAGAGAAAACAAATTCATTACTCTGGATCCAAACATGCATGCAGTAGCAAATTAAAATTTTGACAGCATAAAAGCTCATGCTCCTGAACACTCGTTTAGGTCAAGTTATTGATAAGTTGTAAATATAAATAGTAAACTTGGCCTAACTAAAATCACCAAATAACTCATGAAAGGCACTACATCCAAAAAACCTAGGATAATGAACAATGTGTAAGCTTTCACAATCATCATTACATTTAGCCATTTAGTCATAAACGCCGTGCATCATATAAACCACCGCCAAATCTTCATACTAGTGCATAAAAAAGGTTGTTGCATACACAATATCATGTTTCAAAATAAAAAAAAAATAAAAAGTTTCCTATAAAATCCAAATATTAAAACAAAAAACACATATGCACCCATGTGTTGTGTCTACATGGTGCAAAAGTAATGGCAAAAATACATTACATATTTCTAACTAGTTAAAACAATGCAATTTAGATCTATAGTAATGAATTTGGTGTTGTTATCTTCATATATTTAACATACTTCTATAGTTTAGCAACTAGGTTTAGAGTTTTAGACTTTCGGGGAAGAATAGCGCATTTTCGTCTAATAAATTTTGAGGGACTCATCGGTCCAAGTCTGGGGGACTGTGTCTAATAATTTTTATCATGAAGGGGATAAGTCTAGCTACATCATTATTATAAAGGGGTAAATCAATAAAGACTTTAAAATTTGGGTTGAGATTAAATGCAAAACTTCGAAAAAAATTAGCCCAAAAATTTGGCCACTTATTATACTAGAATACCGCTTATCGGTAGAGATCGATTTTATGTTGCAACAGATGCAATAACAAAGTTATGAATATGGGAAAAAAGACGCATAATTTGTGGGGTATTTAGAAGCCTGCAAATCACAACAATCCTTTTAAATACGTATCATCAATATTAACATTCAAAACATGTAATTAGTGCCAAAAAGAAATTATATATCAGCAATGATAATCAATTATCATGAAGAAAAACAAACATGTTCTATACTATTTTACCCTCTCTTCTTAACTCTTATGCCTTTTGAGCCCAACGATCCGTCACATTTACACCATCATTTTGTTTGTCTTTGTATACTCTATGTATACATGGTTTTCCCCATTTTGGTTTGTTTAATATACATATGCTTACTTAAGTGTTTAGCAACCAATTTAAGTGGAATAAACACAAAATTCAAACTTTTGTAGGTATTTTAGATGATAACACTGTAACACCCTGCATATTTTGTCATCGATGGTGATCAGGCCACGATGCCAAATTATGTTCGGCATGAAAATTAAATATCATTCTTAGCATGTGACAAAAATATCAGACGTTTAAGACTTTTTTTATTATATATAAATCAAGATAATCCGACGGATATAAATCATTCAACGCCATAAAAATCTAATCACTATGCTAAACTCCAATAATAAATCTTAACTCCAAATATTGAAAAACGTATGAAACGCAGTGTGTGATACCAATTTAAATTAATTCGCAAATTTCTACTTTGGCACACTTATTTAATTAGAGTCTATATAAACCAAATCAATTCAGCCCCTAAAAATGCATCTATGTGTGTGCGTGTGTCAACCCATAAATAAATAAAGCATGTGACACAAAATTAAGGAAAAATCCCCGAAGGGCAAAACCTTTTATTTCTAGAACTTTGAAGAATTCACAAGACCATTGACTTACATACAACTGATAATCGTCCACAAGTGTAACACATGGTGTCTTCATCAACCCTCCAAAGCAACGAATACAAATAACGTCGGCTGGAATCTCCCGTAAGAACTCCAGGTGGTCAGCAATGAAGAAGAAAACGGTTTCTCCACAAGTTGTGAACTTTAGAAGGACTCCTTCCACAATAGCACGCAGCTCTCCGGTTGTAGAGTTCTCCCCACAAAGAATAAACCAAAGCAAAATATATTCTTGGGTTCCACAAAACAATTCACATAAAAGTAATTGGGATTTTGTGAATTAAAAACAAAACATTTGAACCCTTAAAATTATTGGAGAAAAACTTTATGCCAAAAGGTATTGAATTAAATCTGGGCAAATACACAAGTTTCAAAAGATAAAACTTTTCAAAGCTGGAAACTATTCTCCACATCTTTCAAAACAATGCTGACATGCCTTTTTATAGGAAATTGAGTCGGTCAAAGAGATCAGCATTAAAGCAGCGTGTCAGCCGAAAAGCAGCATCGCTCGAACGAAAACCCCATCTTGCTCGAACGAGATACGCGTGTCATTCAAACAACTACGCGCGACATCCACATGTCGTTCGAGCGAGATGGCGATCTCGCTTGAACGACCTTGGCGTTGAAACCGAGGTACGTTTGTTGTTTTTAAAAAATTTCTTAAACCTTTTCAAAAACACATTTTTCTAAAACAGTAATAAAACCTTTCTAAAAAAACATTTATAAAAACATTTTTATATAAAAGCTTTTTAAAACTCCTTTTAAAAATATCCCAACACTCTTAATATGAAATGTAAATGAAACTTTAAACAATATCTTACCAAAGTTCATATTGTTGGACTTGAATGTTGAAGACAACTTGTAATTCGGATTCGTCTTTTGTAGATGCAATCTTCACAATTCTTCGACGGCTTTTAGCGGTATACGACATAATTAATTGTGATGGACTTATTAAAAATATGTCCTTACAAATCTCCCCAGATGTCTATGCCGGTACATACATAAAAACATCTGAATTATCAAACACCAAAATACCTATACAAATCTACCCTCCCATGAATCCCAAAACTGAAAAGGTAAAATTTGTAGGTTTTTAAATTTTTCTTCAACATCAAAACTCTCAAAGCTTTTCTCATTAGGGTGTGCAACATCATGATCTTCAATCTTTGTACCTACACACATGAGATAAAGCAAAATACCTTCGTGACGCATCGAGTTTGAAATGATACAAGAATAAATCATTAATAATCAAATCTCCCCCATAATGCAAAAACTCCTCCATAGCATGATAATTCTTTCTCCCCCTTTTTATGATGTCCCCAAATAGACAGATAAGAAGAAACAATCAAAACATGAAGTGTCGTGATAAAATGCATAGCAAACAAAGATCAAGCTACGCGCATGCAAAGGTATGTCCCCAAAACATCCACAAATTATTTTTGGATTTTTCAATTTTGTATACAAAAATAGGATACAAAAAAAATCACACCGTGGATTTAAACTCAAACAACCAAGTCATGGAAACGTAATGAATGAGTGTGAACACATTCAATACGTAAATAAACTCAATCAATCATATGTGCATGATGCATATGTGTACTCCTAACGAATGAGCATCAAAAGTATCCTTAGGTGTAAAAATTTGTTGAATATAAATGACATCGTCTTATGCAAATCAACAAATCAAAGTCAAAGTGATTTCCACACCAATAACGTCAAAAACTATTTAGCGCTTTTTCAAGATTTTTAAGGACGTGCAAACCCGTTTTAAATTCTCCAACCAAACTCCCTCAAAAATATTTTCTTTTAGGTGTGTATAAACTAAATTCTCAAACTTTGGAGAATTGGTGCAAAAACCTAATTGGCCCATAATTGGCATGAATTTCTTTTTATTGCCTTTAAATTTTTTCGGGCTCTTTTAAACCTCTTTGGACCCCGGATAATAAAATTCCTCAATTTTTTAGGTCCAATTTAAACGGCGGCTTAATCGCAAAAAAATAATCTTTCGTAGCCCTTCATCGTTTTCAAACAAAGCACACAACCTCACCAACGGCTCTTACATGCACAACTATCCTATCTAGTTTTATCGCGCTTGGTTCGTTTTAAGGACAGGATTGAGATGAAAACACCCAACTAACATGTGATAAGACAAGCACAATAATCAAACAAATTCGTGCATGTGTGCAATAAAGAAAATCATGAGTCAAACATATAGGAAGTATCACTTAATTACATCTTAATGACTCCAAACATTATAAAGCACATGGATGAATTGACATATTGTCTCAAAGCACTATCAAATAGTCACATGAATAAATGGAATGAGATTGTGACTCGGTCATCTTAAGTGTCCATCCATAAACGGTGCAAACAAAATACGAAAATATTTTTGGATTTTTCAAAAATTTTATCAAAATAAAATCTTTTTGTATTTTTTCAAAATTTTCCAAAAGCAAAAATTTATACAAAAAGTACATGTCACAACGCTAGCAACCATAAATATCATGAAACAAAAAACTAGCGTATGACAAACATGCAAACACAATCATCTATATGATATGGCAAGAGAAGAATCATGTGCAAGCAAACGACAATCAACTTGTCTAAAATCTAGTGCCTCTAAAAGTGATTTCCTAACCCAAATAGATGTGAAACGTCGTGTGGTGGCTTTGGGAACCACGAAAACACTAGACATAAACTTCCTAGAACATTTTCCAAGATCAAAACAAAAACGCCTAAGGTGACCTTTCCTACCACAATATGAACATGTGTAAATGGGTGGACCGACACCTATGGGTTGATATTTTCTAACATCCTTGGAATTAATTAACCCTATAGTTTGGGCTTTAGCATTAGAAGCATGAGAACGCGATGAGCCATTACCATCACTATCAAACCTACTTGAATCATTTAAATCATTTTTCAACTTCAAAATATTTGATTCAAGCAAAGAATTAGACTCTTCCAAATACAGGGATTTCTTTGTCAAATTTTCAATTAAACTTAATAGTTCATCACGCTCCCCCTCAATTAAAACAAACTTATCCCTAAGAGTATTTTCACGTGCCGTAAAATCATCGATTAATTTTTTATCCTTGACGGCACAAACGGGAACCCTATAATTTTTTAAGTCCTCTAATTCCTTCTCTAAAACAAGGGCTCTCTCATCACTCTTCTTTTTGGAAAATTTCAAAGAATCAAAATCAATACGCAAATTACCAAAGTGCTCACGACAAATATCACTTTTGAGTTTGAAACGCTTGCAGATATTCAATTTTACTTTTAAAGAGAGAATTTTCTTTTTCCAAAACTTTAATTATTTTGCAAAGTTTCAAATTGAAACTTTTTAATTTTTCAGCACGGTCGTGACTTTTTCAAAAATAGGCTCCTCGTTAAATGGGCGTTCCATTGGAAAAATTGCGATTTTTT
Organism: Sambucus nigra; assembly: GCA_949130495.1. Lineage (NCBI taxonomy): Eukaryota > Viridiplantae > Streptophyta > Magnoliopsida > Dipsacales > Adoxaceae > Sambucus > Sambucus nigra. The sequence continues at coordinate 449,151,048 of OX422210.1, read as the reverse complement.
ACAAAACTGATTTTAAAAAAAAAATCAATATCACACAATTTTGCGGAAAAAGGAATACGCAATAAATTAGCGCAACCCGCTCTGATACCAATTTGTAAACGTGAGTAGACAAATTGTATCAGAAAGTAAATCCTTAAAAAATCAGGATCACGCGATAAATTAGCGTAACCCGCTCCGATACCAATTTGAAAAACGTATCAAACGCGGTGTGTGATACCGATTTAAATTAATTCGCAAATTTATAGTTTGGCACACTTATTTAATTAGAGTCTATATAAACCAAATCAATTCAGCCCCTAAAAATGCATCTATGTGTGTGCGTGTGTCAACCCATAAATAAATAAAGCATGTGACACAAAATTAAGGAAAAATCCTCGAAGGGCAAAACCTTTTATTTCTAGAACTTTGAAGAATTCACAAGACCATTGACTTACATACAACCTGATAATCGCCCACAAGTGTAACGCACGGTGTCTTCGTCAACCCTCCAAAGCAACGGCTAGAAATAACGTCGGTTGGAATCTCCCGCAAGAACTCCAGGTGGTCAGCAATGAAAAAGAAAACGGCTTCTCCACAAGTTGTGAACTTTATAAGGACTCCCTCCATAATAGCACGCAGCTCTCCGGTTATAGAGTTCTCCCCACAAAGAATAAACCAAAGCAAAATATGTTATTGGGTTCCACAAAACAATTCACATAAAAGTAATTGGGATTTTGTGAATTAAAAACAAAACATTTGAACCCTTAAAATTGTTGGAGAAAAACTTTATGCCAAAAGGTATTGAATTAAATCTGGACAGATACACAAAAGTTTCAAAAGATAAAACTTTTCAAAGCTGGAAACTATTCTCCACGTCTTTCAAAACAATGCTGACATGCCTTTTTATAGGAAATCGAGTTGGTCAAAGCGATCAGCATTAAAGCAGCGTGTCAGCCAAAAAACAGCGTCGCTCGAACGAAAACCCCATCTCGCTCGAACGAGATACGTGTATCGTTCAAATGACTACGCGCGACATCCACATGTCGTTCAAACGAGATGGCAATCTCGCTTGAACGACCTTGGTGTCGAAATCGAGGTACGTTTGTTGCTTTTAAAAATTTTCATAAACCTTTTAAAAAACAAAAGCTTTTCAAAAATCCTTTTAAAAATATCCCAACACTCTTAATATGAAATGTAAATGAAACTTTAAACAATATCTTACCAAAGTTCATATTGTTGGGCTTGAATGTTGAACACAACTTATAATTCGGATTCGTCTTTTGTAGATACAATATTCACAATTCTTCAATGACTAGTAGCCGTACACGACGTAATTAATTGTGACGGACTTATTAAAAATATGTCCTTGCAAATATAATAAAACTCAAATGAAATAAAGTCAACTACATCAAATCTCTCCAATTAAAAACCATAAATAATTATGGATTCGAATGAACCATGAAATCCAAAATAACTATCTCATGAATGAACGAATGAAAAGAAATTAAACTGATGCAATAAGTAAATTCCACCTGCATGTCTGTTATCTCCAAAACTATGCAGCTACCCAGCAACCTAACTTAAAATGTTAGTCAACCGCGATGGGTCAGGGCCCACTGTAAGGATACCAACTACTCTTCCCAAGTATAATCAATAAATTACAAGATCATTATGCCCAATTTGTCTTTATATTGGACCTGCACATACGCATGGTGTGCCTAACGTATCAATACATCGAATCCACATTCATCACTATAGCCTGTCGATCGAATTTTTGTTAGTCGCACATACCATGATGTTCCACACGCACGACACATCACTATAGCCATTTAGTCTAGGTTCTGCAATCATCATAATGGCCGACCCACACTAGACACTGAACATACTCGTGCCATCAACATCAAACTATAAAACTAGCCAAAATAGTGCGGGTCCCGCAATCATCGTAATGATTGTCGACCTACCCACGACCGCACATGCAATGACGCACATCAATCGTCTTTAATACCCGTTTATTATCTTTAACATTAATTATATTTTCTTTATCGCGTTTTCATTATTCACAACTAGCCCCCATTTATAATTTGGGCATCACAACTACAATCCATCCTAGTCTCCTACCTTGACATCACCAAACCATAAGTGTAGGGGATATTAAACCCATAATAATTTCAATATTACTAATTGGCCTCAAATATATGATGTAATAAAATATGTCACTTAGTATTTACGTGGTTCGACAGATCGTCATGCCTACGTCCACGAAAAAATAGGTAGAGTTGTATAAAGGAAAGGACAATTAGAGTGCTAAGGTTGCTAGCTGAGAGCCTAAGTCGCCAAGATTAGAAAATAATTAAATACCTCCAAATGTATGGGGTCGCCCTTATTTATAAGTACAAGGTGCCTACAAATCTTGGTCTCCTTTCTTTAAGCTTATCTTCACGGTAGTAGAGTCATAATCGTTCATGATACATTGTGATCTTCTTAGATTCACTATCATCTTTCCCTAAGTACTAGGTTGACTACACCGCCTCAACCTTTTCATGTCACGTGTTAGTCCACGTGGCATAATTAACCAAAACTCCCTTCAATTTCCCTTAAGATTAGGGTTATAGGTCTTTTAGGCGAGGTCGACCTAGTCTTATTATCTGGACACATGTTCACATAGATTTACTCATTTGTTAGTAATAACTTAACACATGCCCACTGGGTTGTAATCATTTCCCTTATGACGAGCACAATCCCCACACCTAGGGTCTTACGAACCGTTAGTGGAAAATACAAGGCAATGATTACGCGTGAGCGGGTGACCTAGGGAGAAATTGATGTAGGTTCCCTTCCCAATGTTAAGCCGTCATTCCGTTTAATTTTGGAGGCAGAAGGTATAAGGTCCTGGGAGCCTTATACCTTCTCCACTTCATAATCATTTTAGGTACAACTCCATTTATTTATCTATAATTTGTAGTAAACAAGAGAGCGTCTCATTCATCTTTTATTTTTCTTCAAACTTCACCACCATCTCAAGGAGTTTGAGGAAGTTTGAAGTGTCTCTAGAGAATAACTTTGAAGCATTTCGTACTAAATACCTCATACCTGACAACATGCATATCATGATTTCACTGAATGAGAGGATACCTTCGTTATCGATGATGGAGTCACTTTGATGATTGTTGTTATAATAAAGGGGGGTTGTTTACCCCTTCACCCATTATTGGTGAAATTACTCTATTTTTTATGGGATACTTCTTATCCATGCGAATGGTAGTTTCTACAGAATTGTTATGGACACAGTTGCCATTAATCAAATTTGTGGGACTAATCGCGGCCTAAATGATATTAAGTATTGTTATGATCTGAAGAGTTATCCTATATTTGACATATACCATTTTTAAGCCCGAAACAAGTCTCGTAGTTTGGTTACATGGTTGCCTAGGTCGTAAAAGACACTGATAAGAATGTCTTAGTGTTTTATGGGCTCTTATATGGTGAGGGCTACATAGGTTTTCATGTGCTTTATATAATCGGATCTCTTGGTAGTTCACCTATTATTTCTTTGATTAGTTATTACTTTATATGTTATTTATAATAAACATGTTTGTTATTCAGATCCTTATTACAAAAGAAACCTTAGAGATATCAAAGTAAACTTGCGTGACCTTGAGATTATCTGGAGAAAGAGAGCTCTGGTTGGTGTGCGTCCACATTAGAATGCGGCCCATTTACTACTCGACTATGACCTTCTTGTTGCATATACCAATAACTCCACAGTGATCCCTAAAGTGACTACGGCTATAGTGGGCGATGATCCTTTCATTCCAATAACCACTATAGTTCTTAATGAATCAGCAAGGCGAGTGTACATTGGGGAGTCATCCCCCATTTACGTTGTATCCATCAACTCTGGTGAAGACCATTAGGAGGAAGAGGAAGAATAAGAAAAGAGAGGAAAATAAGAATGAGAAGAGGAAGATTAAATCATAGAAATAGACCTTTTCTTTGACTACCTTGATCCCCTATTTCGTACGAGGAGGTTGGCATAATTGGTCTCCTCTGAGAAAAGGTTGAGCAAGAAGAAAATTTTAACTAAACGACTTTACCTTCCCCCTCTTATGGATAATATTGAAGAGATTCCCAATTGTCCAAGGCGAAAAGTTAATTTGACTACAGTTTGAGCCAACCAAGAGAAACTGGTGACTAAGCTGATCAGGAGAGAGGAAGAGGCCTTCGAGCTGGAACAGTAGAGAGAGGGAGAGGGAGTCGAACAAGACAAAAAGAGGATGGCCAATAGGTCCATCCCAACTACTCATTCCCAGCCCACACTAGCAACATTAAACCAAATTATATTCATCTACTCACAGCCTTAGAGTCGTCAGAGGACCCATCCGCTAAGAATGTCTAGGGTGCAGCCTTGGTTGATCTCATTTATGAAGAGCAAAGAGGCCATGACGATAAGGAATTTTACCTATTGCGACTTAGATGTCAGGTATTTAGTCGCCCAAGCTACCATGTTGTCATTCGACATGGACTCTCTAAGATTTCATTCATTAGATCGCCTTCACAAGGAAGGGCTCCGTCACAGTGTGCTCGTAAGCCTTGTATTTACTTCATAATTTCTAAAATAGTTATTATTTTGTCTAATTTTGTTAATTTTTTATTTTTCGCGGGCCATGTAAGATGTTTCCACCAAGACTAATCACTTGGTCAGACATAATGACGTTCTTATTTACAGTAATAACATCTGGAAGAATGACATGACAAGGAATAATAAGGAAGTGATCGACATCTAAGATAAGTTGAAGAAGGAGACGACCACCAAAGATAAAGACGTTGAAGAGGTTAATCAAACTCAACTAGAATTTAGTAGAGTTAACATCGAGCTAACCAACCTGAGGCAAACCTATTATCGAAAGACTTTAAAGAAATTTATTATGCAGAGGCAAAAAAGTTACTTGGAAAAGAAAGCCGAAGCCGATCTTAGTAAGGCTCATGACGATGGCTTCGCGACAACCGCTCAAGAGGTTGCTTCGCAATTGGACTATCATGAGTCTATTACGTATAACCTGGGATGGATTTTTGGGCTCCAAAGGGGAAACGTATTTAAGGGTGACCCGAATTACGTCGAATATCCTCCGATAGAGGATCCCACAAAGTTGGTAGATGACACCACTGAAGTCCTTGTCGCTGAGGTCAATCAAGCGCTTACCGAGGTCGATCGGGTTGACCCTTTTGCCCATGATGGGGAAGTGATGAATGTTGAGTTAGAGGATGTTATTCCGATGAGTTAGGGGGAGGTCACCCTAACTCTTATTTTTTTAACTTTTGTAGACTATTTAGTCATTTTTGTAGACCTTGAGCCATATTTCTAATATTAAATGAAAGTATTTCCTTTAGCATTGCTCATTTTACACTTTTAATTTACTTCTGACATGATCAATATCATGACCATGCCTTGTGTAGAAATATGTTGAAAAAAATGATCGTTCATTCTAGCTTGACTGCCTAACTAGATTTTAACTAAAAATAAGTTCATCCTAACCTTAGCTCATACTTGGTTTCATTGGAATTCATAGATCGATTACAAAAAATTGGCAAGATTAATTTAATGAGTAAAATGACCATTCGAGCATAACTCTATCTAATTGTCCAATTATAAGACTACTGCATCTTATGTTATACCACCATTTTCAAGTAGGATTGTGCCAAATGTAGGACCCCAACTTATTTATAAGTTGTTCCACTCAATTCTTAAGTCTGTTTATGCCTGTTATAGGCTGACCAACCCAACTTGGGTTGTACCACCATTTTTTACGTGGATTTTATGTGAAACGTAGGCCCCCGACTTATTTATAAGTTATACCACTCAATTCTTATGTGGGTTTATATTTTTTCTAGATAGAACAACCTAACTTGAGTTATACCACCATTTTTAGGTGGGTTTTATGCCAAACATAGGCCTCCTACTTATTTCTAAGTTGTACCACTCAATTCTTAAGTGGGTGTTATAGAACAACACGTGGATCTCTCATAAGATGACATGTATCTTCATTAAAGGCAAGTAGAGAGGTTAGCCTCATATGTATATTCTGGTTATCCCTTGGCTCAGTTATTACTATGCTCGGCCTCATTCTGTTGTTGAACATCACATTACTATTATAGCGGATTTGGGTAACAATGTTAATCAGCCCCGTCAATACCAACCTCACACCAGCTAGCACATGTGGAGGAATATCAGCAGTCACGTTTATCTTATCTTTGCATCTGACGAAGTTACTCATTATCCCACTTTTATCATGTTGTAGCAAACTCGTCATTATTTGTTCATTGAATGTAAAAGGTATAACTGCCTAAACTATAAAGGCACTTCACCTGTCCCTTAATTTTCTCTCTAATAACTAACTATAAATAGCATTTAATCCCACGGGATAATGGATCCAAAACTATTCCACTAGCAACTATAGGCAAGACCTAGAGAGAGAGACCCAACCAGAGATTGTATTCTCAACTTTCATAACAATTTCCTAGTAATAAATAGCACACAAGCATTGCACGTGTGGATGTAGGCATCGTATTGGGCTGAACCGCGTAAATCATTGTCTTCTTTCTTCGTCTCTCACCTCACTCTCTCTCCCCCAATTAAGCAACCCTGTAGCACAATCTATTTATTTATTATTGTTTATTATTAGGATTTCTCTAGCCAAGATAATTAATCCATAAAATAAATTTAAATGATAATAGATTGGCACCATTTATGGGAACTTGGCAAGCCATTGTTTTTTCCTACCATCCTTAACCCTAGACATTTTCCCCTTTTACAAACCATACGCTCGCAAATTTTGGAAAATGATAAATAACCCAGAAAGTAGTCACACAGTAGAAGAACTTCCACCCTCCACGCTGGTGGGGATGGGAGACATACAAGGAATTTCGATGAGCCTGGTAAACGGCCAGGAAATAATACAAAAGTGTTAAGCAGCTGATGTAGACGCTCCAGGTTTGATTGAACAGGTCCGAAGTGGATCCTGTCACTCCAGTGGGAGGAGAAACCTCAGAAGGGAGAGGATAAATGTTACTTTCAGACCCCTACAGAGATAGGAGGCACGCTTATAGGGCACAAGCCCTAGAATAACCAAGGAGTTTGAATTTTAGGTCACGTGATGGCAGGAGTGCATCCAGGCATTCTGGATCGTGAAAGGACAGGTCATACCACCCCGGAGTTACTTCCTCCCTTAGATTAACTACGTATGATGATGAGCAATCCTTCTCTAAGGAAAGGCCTATTGTGTTGGAATAACTAAGTAGAGGGTATGCTTTTGATATTTTAGGTTCACGCAAAATGAGGGGATATAAGTTAATTGATCCTAGAGAGCACAATACGCGTCGAGAATAATCAGCTAGGTCAGTTAGTAGGAGATTAAAATGCTTGGCCAAATCCAGAATGAGTATTAAAAGATTGTCTCAAGCCGCAGACTTCCCAGGAAGAGAGCTCATTTGAAAGCTGAGGTCGAACAGTCGAGTCCTTTATAGTGAACACAAAGAAAGAGGATCAACCCTAGAAGGGATCCATCTAGAGACTAGAGGATCGTTCAGGAGAAATGGTCAGATCCAAGACCCCTGCACATAGACTTTGTGAATGACCCCATTTGTCCCAATGATAGTGTGTTATTCAACTCTAGTGAAATTCAAACTGTCGGTCATTACGCTAAAATACGATGGAAAAATGCAATACCAACCTGCTACTGATGTCTATTCGATCCCGAATGAAATGCGTTACAAAGCATTCTCTACTACGATGATTGGGTCTACGCAAATCTAATATAATAATTTGCCACTATGGCAAATCTCAATTTTCCAATAGCTGGCCGTTCTCTTTATCAGTAATTTATGTTTTAGAGCCAAGCTAGGTAAAAGAGTTGCCCATTTGCAAGACGTATAATAATAGACCGATGATACCATGTGTAACTTTATTACTCGCTTAAATAATGAGAAGCTAGAGGTGGTGGATTACAATTAGCAAACTGCCATAACTGCGCTGATGCACGGGCTATAATCGGAAAATCTATTTTGGGAAATGATCAAAGAACCACCCAAAATAATGACATAACTCTTAGAAAAAGCAGGTAAAATCATGAATGCCGAAGAGGCCATGGTATTCAAGGAACCAGATCACCTAAAGGCTACCTTTAGTAAGAACAATGAGAAGAAGGATCAGAAGGATAAGAAGATCAAAAAACCAAAAAAGTACGATGAGTACACCCCTCTGACCGTTGGCATCCATCACATCCTTGAGGAGATAAGATGAAAATAAGATCTAAGGTGGCTCGAAAAGTAAAAAATCCCAGCAAATCATTGAGACAAAATCAAATACTATGAGTTTTGCAAGGACTACGACCACAACACGAACAATTGCGTTACTCTCAAGAACGAAATTAAGAGCTTAATCAGAAGAGGAAAGCTACTCGAACTCATGAATAAATATGGCCGAGCAAATATAAATGAAGAATACAAGGGATGAAGACATTCAGAATCTAAATGCATGAAGACAAACGAGAAGAAAAAGTGACGCGATTATCTGGATCTGCCAAAGAAGCCCAAGGTGCCTATCCATGAGGTCAAGATGATTTCCTTTAAATGCCATTTTATTACTGGTGTGTATGTAGAAGGGGGAGAAAAACTTGTCGAAAGGAAGACCTACCTCGACGAGGTAAAGGCTTGCTTGCACATCAAATATATTAACCTAATTGCTAGAGTGGATACTCGTCCGAGGAAGGTAAATAAAGATCACCTTATTGTTGGTTTTTTTAAAAATGATTTATCTGGTGTCTTGTACTAGCATGACGACCCTCTGGTCGTCACCATGATGGTGCATGAAAGCAGAGTGGCTAGGATCATCTTCGATAATGGCATCTCGACAGACATGATGTTCTATAATTGTTGCAGAAGCCTAAAACTTTAGGACAGTAAGTTAACACCGTACCACCGGCCTCTGATCGATTTCTCATGTGAGAAGGTATATTCCTTACACATAGTTGAGTTGGAGGTTATAGTAGGTGCCTGACCAATGTGCCAAATAGAAAATGTGCATTTTTTCGTCCAAGATAAAAATGTTCTTTCAACATATAATATCATTCTCGACAGAGTAAGGCTGAATAAATTTAAATTTTTACCGTCTACAGTTCATCAGTGCTTGAAGTTCCACACACACTACAAAGTTGGTGTAGTCAATAGGAACTAAGTGAAAACCCGACCTCAACCAATCAGGAGGGATAAAAGAAGCTGACTGCGACTTACCAGATTAAAACGATAGATCCACAAAATGAGGAGAAGTTAGTCAAGGTACATGTAGTCGAAATGATCGAGTCCATCGTTCTAGATGATGAGCACCTAAAGAAGACTGCCAGATTGTCTCGTCTCTGGAACATGCCTCGGATTGATCCATATTTCATGTGTCACGAGCTAAGTATAATGAAAGGGGTTAAAATGGTCAAACAGAAGCAGCATGTTTTTGACGTAAAAAAGAATATGGCGGTACAAGAGGAAGTCCAGAAATTACAAAATGCTAATTTTATAGACGATGTTAGATATCCAGAGTGGATATCCAACGTGGTGATTGTCCTGAAGAATAATAATAAATGGTGAATTTGTGTAGATTTCACTGACTTGAACAAAGCATGCCCCCAAAATCACTACCCAGGATAGATCAACTAGTCAATGTCACCTCAAGATACGAGTTGTTCAGCTCCATGGATTCTTTCTAGGTATAATCAGATCATAATAAAGTCGAAAGATTGGGATAAAATGTCCTTCATCACCAGTAGAGGTACTTACTGCTCTAACGTCATGCCTTTTGGACTAAAAAACATTGAGGCAACCTATCAGCGGCTGGTGAACAAAGTGTTCAAAGATCAGATAAAAAAGAACATAGAGGTGTATGTTGACAATATTCTCACCAAGAGAGAAATGGCAGCCAATTATATCAAAGAGTTATAGTAGACTTTCGATCAGCTAGAGAAGCATCAGATGAAGCTTAACCTGACGAAGTGTGTCTTTGAGGTGAAAGAAGGGATGTTCCTAGGCTTTATGGTCAACCAGAGAGGAATTGAGGATAATCTAAAAAAAAATACAGTCACTGATTAATATGCAGTCACCAACAAGAAGGAAATACAAAGGCTAACAGGAAGCTTGTCAACACTTAACAGTTTCATCTGTGGAGCTACTGATAAATGTCTTTTGTTTTTTAAAGTGTTGAGAAAAACTTTCGAATGGAATGAAGAATGCAAAACCACATTCCTGGAGTTAAATCGGTACTTTGGGTCCGAATTGTTATTCTCAAGGCTAATTTTTTGGGGGAAACTCTTACCTCTATTTAATCATATCAGAATACGTTGTCAGATCGACTCTGATACGACACGAAGAAGGAGTACAAAGACCTATTTACTACACCAATAAAGCATATCGCGGATAAAGAATCTGGTATCCTAGGGTGGAGAAATTAGCCCTTGCACTGATCGAGGCCTATAGGACAATAAAGCCTTATTTTTAGGCCCACGCGATTGTTGTTTATACCCATCTCCCTCTGCGATGAGTCCTTTATAAGCCTGAGAAGTCAGGCAAACTAATGGCATGGGTTGTGGTGCTTAGAGAGTATGATATTCAATATGAACCCAGGATGGCTATCAAAGGCGAAGTAGTGGCAAACATCATTGTCAAATTCACAATAAGGAGAAACTAATTGAGCAGACTCCTTCAGGAGAGAGCTCGACACTCATGCCAAAATAAAATTCTATGAAAGAGAGCTCAGTCGTAGATGAAACCAAGCAGACTTCTTTGAAAGAAAGCTCACCTGTCAATCCAAACGGGTAGACTCCTCTGGGAGAGAGATCAACTGCACCAATTCCAAATCAAAATGAAAATGTTTCAGGATCGTCAATCATATGAGAAGAGATTTCTCATAACCAGGAGAAGGTAAAAAATTTATTCAAACATGGAGAATTAACTGTAGGGGAATTCGAAGAAGACCTTCCTGTATGGCAACTGTTTGTGGATGGCTCATCCTGTACTGCGAGGAGCGGAGCAGGCCTGATCATCACCACACCGGACGAGATAGATGTAGAATATGCCCTTCTATTTCAATTTAAGGCCTCTAATAATAAAGCTGAATACGAGGCACTCATAGAAAGTTTTGGTCTGGATTTAATATTGGGTGGCGAGTAGATTTTGGCACACTGTAATTCTCAGTTGGTAGTCAATAAATTATTCGGGGTGTATAAGGTCAGAGAAGAATCCATGATCAAATACCTAGCCAAAATAAAGTGGTGTTTGACTAAATTTCCAAGAGTGAAGATACTCAAAATCCTTAGTATCGAAAATACTCGAAGAAATGCACTTATACGTTTAGCGTCAGCTACCATAACAGAATTACAAAGAACCATCCCAGTAAAAATTCTCACACATCGCAATGTCGACGAGGAGATAATTAACATCATAGAAATAAATATCAACCCATCATGGATGGATCCGATAGTCTTACATCGAAATCGACATTGTGCCATCTGACCCCAAAGATGCAAGAAAGCTTCATTACAAGGTAGTCAACTATATACTGAAAGGAGTAATTTTGTACACAATATGGTATATCATCTCATTATTACGATATGTTCATCCGGTCAAAGTAAATAAGCTAATTAAGGAAGTACATGAAGGATGTTGCAGAGCACATTTGGAAGGAATGTCACTAGTAAAGCGAGTGGCCACTTAAGGCTATAAATGGCACACAATGAAAGAGAATTGCGTAAATTATGCCAGGAAATATGATATGTGCCAGACGTATGCCAAAATCCACTCGACTCTAGGAGCCTCACTCACATCGATCACTTCACCTTGGCCCTTCGTAATTTAGGGTATAAATCTTGTCCGCCCTTTGCCAAAAATAAAAGGGAAGTTCAAATATTTGATGGTTGTCGTAGACTACTTCACAAAATGGGTAAAAAATGAGCCCCTTTGTGGAAATACCATACGAGAGAGTCTTCCAATTCATCTAGAAGAACATTAGCTGTCGATATGGGATGCCCTGCGCCTTCATCATGGATCATGGTACATAATTTGACAACCAAGAATTTAAGGATTACTGCACTCGCTCTAAGATACAAAATTTATATTCTGCACTAGGCCACCCACAGTGCAACAGACAAATTGAGGTCACTAACAAAAATATACAGGTTGAAATGAAGAAGAGATTAGACAAAACGAAGGGAAACTGGATTAACGAGCTGCTAAGTGTCCTCTGTGCTTATAGGATGGCCCCTGGGACTGCAACAGGTGAGACTCCCTACATGATAGCTTTTGGCACAAAAGTAGTGCTTCTAACCGAGATCGATCTTCTTAGACACCGAGTCCTCAATTTTAACTCGCCTTGGAGTGACCTAATGAGACGGTTTGACCTTGATCTAATAGAAGAAGTAAGGGAAAATGTTGCATTAAGTGTAGTTGCTTACTACCAAAGAACCGCCCGATTCCACAATAAAAGAGTAAAGCTGAGCAGTCTGAAGGAGGGCGACTGTGTACTAAAAAAGGTAATCCAAGAAGGAAGCAAGTTGGAACCCAATTGGCACGACCCCTATCGTATTTCCAGTATTGTCATGCCAAGAACTTACAGAATTGAGACCTTAGAAGGTGAGTAGTTTAAGAATTCGTGGAATGCAGAGAACTTAAGAAAATATTATCAGTAATGTAATGACGAGTTTTTATGAAGTATGTAATTTTTATTTTATATAAATAAAAATTTCTTTATGATGCTACTATCACTCCTTCTACTTATTTATTTATTTATTTTTATGGGCATAGGATATGCACATACCCCTATAAATGTTCATCACCAACACTAAACCTCATGTACAGTCTCGTTACAATACATATTATGAACAAGAGGGATTAACATAATATAAAGTTCATGTATGAGTTCATTGAAAAAATAAGTCGCGATAAGAAGTCAAGCTTCATGCATGATCTCGTCTTAGGACAGATCGTGAACAAGAAGCAACCTCATTAAGTAAAGGGGATTCTTGCATTATGGATGATAAGATCAGACAATAATCCAATGTAAGGATAACTCCCAATAAACTTTGGTCGACTCAGGTAGTCAGTGTTGACACATAGTCAGAATGATGAGCTTCGTTCAGAAGAGTAGTAAGATGACATTGGTATAATCTAAGTGAGGACAACTCAGGTTCGTTTTAAAATAGGTAGTTAATAAGGAAAATCAAGTTAGTTAAAAACTAACCACGTGCTTATAAGACTAAACTATTACCAGGCCTATTCCAAATATTAAAGTTGTTAACTAGATACCATGCTGCTAAAAACTTTAAATAGAATGTGTTATGTCATTATCATGAGTTTTTTTACATAAAAGAGGAGAAATTCATCAATTTGTTACATAACATTCAAAAAGAAATAAGAAGACTGGATATAAAAAATGCATCACTAATAAAAGACTACTTATGCCACAGGAGCATCTTTATTGACAACCTCATACATCTGACATCTGGAGTAGCTGGAATGACACTAGAAACAACATCATGAGTGGGAGTATTTTCTTCAGAGATAATCTACTGAACGACAACTTTAAAGTCTTCGGCAACGGGTTCGTCAATTACCGTCTGCTCGGCAAATAGAGTTGTGGCTTCTTCATCATCCCCTTGCCACTTGCTTACAACCTCTGCAATGTCGGGGTAGTAAGTCATCATCCTTTTCTTCAATTTCTTATACCCATCAAGGAAAAAAACTCACACAATCGACGTTGTAGTCGCCTGAAGACTTATATGTGGCCACACCCCTCTCCCCAGTAGTAGCCGTAACACATAGTGTTCTTAACTTGATTAAGCCCGAGTCAGCTTAGTGTTCAACTGATTATTTATCTCCAAAGCTAGATTGGATGCAGCCAGATCATCGATGATCTTCTTCAGAGCCTCCTCAATGATCTTAAGCTTAACATCATCAGTAATGGCTTTATCTTTGAGCTTGATGCTTTCTTCCTCATCCTTGATAAGGGCAACATCTTTTCCACCAACTGATCATCTCTCTATTGAAGCTTGTTGCATGCCTTTTTTAATTCAATTGCTACTTATTTCAGATCATTCTTCAACTTCCGGCTCTCCTCGACCATCTCCTCATAGCATACTTATTAACTACAGTCTTCTCTCTCAAAATAGTTGATGCTGCAAAAGTATATGCTAATAAAAGAAGACAAATCAGTAGCTGGGATTAGAAAATCAAAAGAGAGAGAACGGTAATAGCAAAACTCACCACGGTTAACCAATGTTGAATCAATTTTCATAAGGAATCACGATCAAACCCCCTTAGGAATTTGAAGTCCTTATAGGCCATGATATCCCAACAAATCAGTGGCATTATTGGCATGGTGGAAGATGGAATCTTGTTCGACCCTCAGCTCTTCGGAAGAAATTATGTGCACAGGATCAAACTTAAACTCCCCAACCTCACCATAATGGGGGGCATCTCCTTGGCTATGTACCAGCCGACGTAGGGGCCTGGATTCAGCCATGCGTGGAGATTTAGGAGTGTTTTAACTGACAGGGGCTTCAAGGGGTTGTTTATCCCCCATAATAAGTGCAATAGGATAAATCAGGACCTTGCCAAAACAACAGTAGTCTCCTCGGCCTTTTTTCGAGCATTTTGCTTGGCTTGACTTTTCTCCTCATTGACTTTTTTCTGAGCCTGTACCTTATTCCTCTTCGCTTCCAACCTCTTTTGCAGAGCTATTTATATCGCCTTATGATCAATTTTCGTGGGGCCATCCCAAACGTGGATTCTAAAAGTAGATATGAGGCAACGTGAGAAAGAAATGGGTGAGTTAAATAATAAACAATTTGATCCAAAGGTGACATGAATGAATAAAAAAGGGAAAATATTACTACATGTACCAGCTTCGGCCTCGGCCTCAAAATCAACCTCTACCCATGGGTTGGTCTCAAACAACACTCCTTCCTCCAAAGGAACAACTACTTCAACGGGAGGAATTTCGCTGGGAGGAGTATTATATTTGGCACCAATAAAATTCTCGAAAATAAACATGTCTTCAAACTTTGGAGGCTTCTTCACATAATAGGCTTCCACTAGGTTCTGGACGGCAACAGGAAGCCTTGGGGCCCTCTTCACTGAAATAATTAACAAGAAAATATCATAATATAACAATTAAAGGCAAAGCGAGATATGCAATAGTGTAAAAGTTTACATATTCTGTTTGGCCCATTCCACTCGTGGGGCACGATTGATCCTTCTCATGTCCCCTAAACTCACATTCACCCTTTGCAAACATAAATTAACCTTTCCAACTATGGCTACTGGTTTGAACAACCTTGACCATTCTTAAATTGGACCTCCTAGGGGTAAAATAATAATATATGGGGGCATTGACATTATCATTCAAACCATGGACATATCTAAAAACGTCTTCAATGAGATCAAACTCGATTTCGGCCTTCCAAAACATCATAGCCCCTAGTATAGTCCTATAAGCATTTGGGAAAGATAAGTCAGTGTCATGCCATACCCACTAAGAATGGATATAATAATGGGGTGCAGAGGTAGCAGAAGTCCCACTTGAAGAGCCCAAAGGGGAAGGTATATCTCATCCGAGTTAAAGTTACCGTATGCCATTTCCTCACTGGTGGGAAGCTTAGTCTGGATACTAATAGGGATGGTGTATTTTTTTCTTAAGGTGATTTAATTTATCCTCAGGGATATCACTAGCGTACCACCTTGAATCAGTAATGGAGGGTGAAACGACCCTTTAGTGTGTACTTTAGGTAAAAACAACTTTGTTCCAATTTTAACTTCTTAAACCCTAAACATGCATCTAAGTGATTAAATCCATTCCATGAATAAAGCATGCGGTAAAAGAAATAATTTCAGGAAAAATTCCCGAAGGAAAAAACCTTTTTATTTCACTATAATTTGTAAGACATAACTTACACAGATTACAATGAAATAGGGTGACATACAAAATACTCGCAAGTGTCAGTTTCGATGTCTCGGCTGAAATCTCCCGCAGGAACTCCAGGTGGTCAACAGTAGAGAAGAAGACGGCTTCTCCACAAGTTACATCATAAGGACTCCATCCACAATAGCACGCAACTCTTCGGTTGTAGAGTTTTCCTCACAAAGTGCAAAACGGTGTAGTGAATGAATTATCTTCTGGTAAACGCGTTCAAGATCACTAACTTTGGAATTGAGTAATACAATCTTGAATAAACACCAGATGAATGAAAAACTGTATGGGAATAAGTTTTCGAAACTGTTCTGCCTTCACAAACTTTCGCAGATACGTTTTTTTTATTTATAACTAAGCAGCACAGAGTCCAAGAAAATGAAAACACGAAAATCGAGGCGACAGGTCGTTTGAGCGAGATGGGGATCTCGTTCCGCGACATAGGGATGTCGTTTGAACGACTCCCAGTATCGTTCGAGCGAATGTGATAAAAAATAATATTTTCCTTTTAAATAAATCCTCGAATTTTCTTCAGACTTTTTGCAACTCAGAAATATTTTTAAAACATAAAAAGATTTAATTCCCAATTATTTAAATCACCCAGCATTTAATCAATATACAAAATTACTCAAATGCTTATAAGTATTCATACCTGAGTGATCTTAAATAAATGCAACACCTCTTGACTTGGAAATCTTCTTCAACGCTTTAGATTGCACATTCTTTGGACTTGAACTTTGTCGTATGCTCAATTAAACTCCATAATAAAAACTAGCTTAGACTTAATTTATTTTGTTCGAAATTAAGCCAATTAAAACAAAAGTACATGATAAGAATTATGTTCTTACAAATCTCCCCCTTTGGCTATTCCGGGATAAAACTAAACAGAGATGCTATATGCCATAAACAAATACATATCCTATCCCAAAACTCAAAAATATAATAATACAGGACATAGTGAAACTGAATAAACAACAAGCATCTGAATCTGATTCTGTCTCTGAATGGCAATCATCTGAATCTGTCTCTGAATGTGATGTATCAACAAATATCTGAATCTCTGAAAAATAATACCTACGCACACGAGACACAAACAAATACCCAAGTGAAGTATGAAGGAATAAAACAAATATAATATCATAATAAAACAAATATAATATCATAATAAATACTCCCCCTACATTACATATCTCTCCCCCTTTTTGCCCGGAATAGACAAAAGATGGGACAAACACACCAAGTCTAGCAAGAATATATGAGAATGAACAGTATGGCTAGAGAAAAAATATCAGTATGTCAATGGATAAGAAAATAGCAGTATCTGAAGCATAATAAGAGAATCACTAAACTACAAACGAAACTGTACATCCATGTCATAAAATAAACCAAGAGTGATACAACTGTCCAGAAGAGTACATCATATCTGAGAATAAATATAAATACATCAGGAATCATAATGTCTCAGATACAATAAAACAAATACAACTAAGCATCGGTAGGAGTATCATCATCATCAGCTAGGGGTGTGCACGGTTCGGGTTGGTTCGGTTCCACTATAGAACCAGAACCAAAATCAAAATGGTTTGGTTCTCTGGTTTTGGAACCAGAACCGAACCGAAATATAGATAGAACTGAACTGAACCGAACTAATGGTTCTCGATTTGGTTTGGGTCGATTTTCGGTTCCAATTCATTTTGTTTATACAAGGGTTTCAAATCTGAGACAAGGGGTTTCAAATCTGAGCATTTTGTTAAAACAAAAAAGAAGAAAAGCGAAATAAGATCTACAACAAAATTGTATGTTCATCATTCACTATCATAATGAAATAAAAGAAATCAAGGTCATGATGTTATGCAGTATGAAAACGTTAAGATCTGTAAAAACTAATAAAAGCAAGGTCACAAGAAAATCATTGGTAAAAGAAAGTAAAAAAAAAGCAACTTGTACAAATAGCGTGAACGATGATCAGAGAGATGTCCGATCAACAAGGGGTTTATTTCATACCTGAGAGAAGATGAGAGCTACACGAGAGAGAGCGGCTTCTTCGATGAGAGAAAGGAGGACAACGGCTAAGGTGAGAGAGACGAGAGCTACACGAGAGAGAGAGAGAGAGAGAGAGAGAGAGAGAGAGTTGCTGCTAAACGAGTGAAAAAATGAAAACAAAAACCTCCCTCGCTAGATAAGAAAATAATTTTGGTTCTAATTTCGGTTTTAAATTTGGTTCTAGGTTCTGAGTTTTAAGTTTGGTTTGGTTTGGTTTGTATACCAACCCGAGAACCGAACCGACTGAATCATTTTTTTTAGAATCAGAACCAACCCATATGTAAAAAAAAGATCCAAACCGAACTATAGGGGTCGGTTTGGTTCGGTTCGTCGGCTTGACGATTTTTTTGCACAACCCTATCATCAGTAGCATCAGCAGTGTCATCAGAGTATGTAGATGAAATATGACCTAATCCAGAAGAACCTGCGCCTCGCAGCTGCTCTCTCTGCCGCATCTCATAAAAAAATGTTGTCATCTTGAATTCAGCACAAACACGTACTTCGACCTCAACATCAAATCTAGCCATGATAGAGTCATACATCCTGGACTGAGAAGCTACCTGTGCCTGATGGTAGAAACCTCCTCCTCAATAGGACGAGTGGGAGCAGGAGTAGGGGGTGGTGGATGAGAAAACTCGAAGGTGCTCGGGACAGTGTGATCACCAAGATGACTAGGATCAGTATCGGGGAAGGCTCCCTCAGGGGGTGGAGCATAAGCTCTCGCTGCCTATGGCAAATGACTCTCGGAACGAGTGAAAGTATTATGATCAATAATGGCAGGCGAAGGGAGACGCTAATCACCCTCTAAAACAGGAACCCCGGTAGTGGTGCAAATGGTGGAGATGAGAATCCCATACGAAAGAGCAGGGCGGACTGGGATTGTACCACTAACGGTAACAAACGATATAACACGAAGCATGACCATCGATAGATCGATATCCCACCTTTGAGAGACGTGATACATGAGATAGACAATGTCAGATCCAATCTGAGTATGATTTATCCTAGGATGAATAGATGCTGACACAAACCTATTAAGTACACGAAAGGCAGGAAAAAGCTGGCGATGGTACATAGTAGTACCTACCTGGGGAATCTCCCAGAAGAAATGATGCAGAATATCATCATATGAAGGTCCATCATCGGTATAACGAGGAAATATAACGTCAGGGACACGATAAAGGTGCAAAAAGGTAGCTATGAGATCTGGTGTAACGATAACAAGAACGCCACGAACAATAAAAAAATATCCCCTCAGCGTGGGGAAGAGCGCGAAAGAAAAACTCTCGGACAATGTCCGGATAAACAACCCCACGAGACTCAAACATATAATCCCATCGCCTATCAGACAACCAGTGCTAAATGCCTAACCCTTGAAACTCATAATATCGAAATACCCTCTCCGGAACAAGAAACCGAATGTGTAGACCCAATAAACAGTAATGATCATACTCAGCATGAGTGATCCATCTCACTGGGGAATACGGGGGCCTACTGTCCTGAGCTCTCTGAGCTCGAGCAGAGGGTGGTGGAGCATCAAGTCGTCTTATTGGAGCACCACGACGTCTAGGAGGCATGACGAAAAAGTGTAATGTGTGATGTGTGAGAGTGAACAGTCGCTGAGGAACACACACACACCTAATAACCTATCTCCGTACAATAGTCCAACCGAGCCACCGCGAATCACCAACCACAACAACAGCCAAAATTAGAAAAATAATTCTAAATACAACAACTAATTTTTTTCTCAAACAAATGAATAAAAAAATCATGAACAAAATTACCTCGAAATCACCGAAAAATATGAACTGCTCGTCGGATAACTAAGGCTTGAGAATTGGGTTGAACTTGAGAGAACCAATGCGAGGAACACGCACTGGAGAACTAAAAGCGGTTTTTGTGTACTGGGTCAGTCACCGGAGAAGACAACAATGGCTGAACCACTGTGAAGGAGAAATCACCTTAGAACAAATTTCAGGGGGAACACACTCCAGAAAACTAATATGATGCACAAACGTCGGGGATGCACAGGAGCAGGAGCAACAATGGTTGATTTTCTCACTCAAAATGAAGAGAGAAAAATTTAGCTCTAGAGTGATGACAGAGAGTAGAACACGAAACACAAGCTTTAAAGACAGATTAAGGGCGGTTTAATGCACAAGTGCAGTAGAGCACACAAAAAAAATGAAGCTTCAAACACTGTTAATGGAGGTTTGCTGCTGACGCCGTTTTTTTTTAACAGGAAATGTGATTTGAGGGAACGAAAAGAGAGAACGACTGATGTTAAAAGAAACCCTGATCTCGTTTGATGTCGCCCGAACGACTTGATGTTGTTACTCGAACGATATGGGATATCGCTTGAATGACATGTTCGCGCGACTTGTGATGTGGTTCAAACGAGAAAGTAAAAATTCCAGAAATACCCCCAAACCAATATGGATTTGCCCAGTGAAAAAATTAACTAAAAATAGTACCTGGAATACAGAAACAGACTGTAAAACAGAAAATAGTGTAAAAAGTGACAAATGGGAATTACATGTTAACATGTTACTAATGTGCTCAGTTATGAAAGTGGATTGATTGGGAGTAAACTACAATAAATGAGTCATCATTTCAATACGTCTAATCAATCAAAGAGTTCTAATTGATAACAAGGAATCATCAAACTTCATCAAAGCCATGTGTGACAAAATAATTGTGAGTTTGATGAACTAAACTTAATCCACATGCATACTAGTTCGGATTGTTGACGATTCTACAAACAATAGCGTCATAATACGATGTTTCGACATAGAATTCGTGGTACAAACTCGTTTAAATTAATTTCCAACCAAACTCCCTCATATATATGAATTTTTCAAGATCTTTAGAAAAATCTATCAATCTCAACTTAGAGAAAGTCCTATTGGCCCCAATTATTGGCATATGAATTTTTATTGCCTTGATTTTCTTTTGGGATCTTTTAAACGATAGCTTTCACGACGAGTCAATTTTATACTCTCGTAGCCCTTTCCCGTGAACACTCATCATATTTTTAAATATCAATTCTCACAGAAAACAGTTCTTACAAGCACACTTCCTCCTTAAGTTTACTTACGCATAGATGACAAAATTGAGATAAGAACGTCTCACCAAACTCAAATATGCAAGAGAAGCCAAACATTCATATAAACTCGTGCATGTGTGCAAGGATGGCATATAAGCAAAGTCGAATAAAAATGCATATCAACTTCGAAACAACCCCATAGTGCAAAGGTTAAGATGATTCTAGGCGTCAATAATAATGACCAAAAGTCCTAGCCACATGAATAATGAAAGAAGGGGGGAATCAAGCACACCAATATCCCACATCAACCATGTAACCTCAAGACTTAAAAACCAAAAATCTTTTTGTATTTTCAAAAGTTTTTATAAAAAGCAAAATCTTTTTGTATTTTCAAAAGTTTTTATAAAAAGCAAAATCTTTTTGTATTTTTCGAAAAGACTTAAATAAATAATAAAAACTAGAAACATGCCATAGCACTAGCCAAATATAACGCAAGATGTAAATACTGATGTATGACAAACCAACGAACAACCTCAATTGAAAGATGAAAGATGAGGAGAACCATGAGCAATGATGCGAGAATCACCAAGCCTAATACCTAACGCTTCTAAATCCAACTTCCTAACCCAAGTAGGTGTGAACCGACGAGTAGGGGCATTGGGAAAAGAAATGGCTTTAGACTTTCTAGGAGCATTCTTAAGATCGTAGCAAAACCATCTAAGATGACCTTTCCTACCGAATTGAGTGCAAGTGTAGATACGGTGAGGAGCGTGTCCTATAGGACGATTATACCTCATGTTCCTAGGTGGCTCTCTCCTAAAGTTCCTAGGCGGCTCTCTTGTTTGCACAGTATTGGCTTTGGGAGTAGGTGCGACATGATTATCGAAGCCAATACCATGCCGATTATCTTTGATTTTGACGGTGCCTAAGATTTTGTCTAACTTTTCAGACCTAGCCTCCGAATCAAACTTAACTTTACTCGAATCTCTCAGTTTTTCTTCAAACTCAACTATCCTTGACTCAAGTAAACGCGTAGAATTTTCAAACTCCAGAATTTCCTTTTTTATAGTCTCCATCAACCCCTAAAGACTATCTCTCTCACCCTCGACATATTCTAGCTCCTCTCGAATGTTCTTTTCTTGTGCCCTAATATCCTCAATTAAAGCATTGGAATTATTTATTTTTATGGCACGTTCTTTCAACATGGCTTATAATTTCATGTTTGCTTTCTTTGCTTTTAAAGTTTCTTTATACAATTCTTTGAAAGCAGTTTGCAAATCTCTCTCTTCTTCGCTCTCATCCTCACTCACCTCACCCTCACTCTCAGGTGTATCTTCTTCTGCGGCTGTGGAAGAATCATGCGAAGGTAAGTCTTTACACTACACCAAAATGTGAATTTTGTGACTGCCTTTTTGTGACTCCCAATAGGGGTGACAAACTAGTCACTCCCGGGAGCAGTCACAAAATTATTTGTGACTGCCATTAGGGGTGATAAAATTAATTGGTTAAAAAATTTTTGAGTCAATTAGTTTGTTACCGCTAATAGGAGTCACAAATGTTACCATATAATTAATTTGTGACTCCTATAAGCAGTCACAAATTCATAACTGTCACAAGCCCTCACAAGTTTATTAGTAGACACAAGTTATGACTCTTATGAGCAGTCACGCAATTATAACTGCTATGAGGAGTCACAAATTTTAGTCTTAGACTTAATTTATGACCGCTATTAGCGGTCACAAATTTGTAACTGCTATTAGCGATCACAAATTTTGGTCTAAAACTTAATTTATGACTGCTATTGGCAGTCATAAATTTATAACCGCTCCCAGCAGTCACAAATTTTGCTCTTATACTCAATTTGTGACTGCTATTAGCGGTCACAAATTTGTGACTGCTATTGGCGGTCACAGAATTTTTCACCTTTCCCTCTATACGTGAAGATCGAGCTCCCGCCCTCTTCTCTCTCTTTCATTTCCCTCTGTACGCATCTCTCTACGAATCATTTCGATCGGTGAAGGTATTTCCCTCTCTCTACGAATCTTGAAAGCAAACCCTAGATTACATTTTCATATGCTTTTAATCTCTACGCATACCACTTCGCAAGTTCCATTTTTCGTTTGTTTGCTTTTAATTTTCATATGCTTTTAGTCTTGAAAGCAAACCCTAGATTACAGTTTCAAACTTATTACCTGAGGTTGTGCTTCGCAAGTTCTATTATAGGGCTTGCTTTTCTTACTTTGATAACAAAAAAAATGAATATTACCCCAAAACAATAAAATGCTTAAATCATTTGGGCTTCAGGTATATTTGCTATTGGGTGAGAGATGTTCTTCATCAATAACGTCATTTGCTGTTGGGTGTTCCAGAATTAAAGACTTTTTCTTAATTGTGAAGGTATATTTTTGGGTATTTTTGCTGTCTAAAGCCCTAATTTCTGTCTAAAGCCCTAATTTCAATTCTCATTGTGTGTGTGCGCATTTCGATTCTTATTATGTGTGGGTATGTGTGTATATTTATGTGTATGTAGAAATATCTGTTTATATGTGTGTATGTATGTGTATGTATAGATTTATGTTTACATGTGTGTGTATGTATGTGTATGTATAGATTTCTGTTTATATGTGTGTTTATGAGTGTATCTATATACAAATTGTATTTTATGTTAATAAGCCCTAGAAATTGTATTGAGGTTATTTTTTTGACAAAATATTATTCAAAAACTCTAGACATTATATTTTTTTGACAAAATATAATCAAATGGATTTTTAATATTACGAGTTTTGCCCGAGCTTTGTGATCAACGTTCTCTAGACAAAATATAATCAAATCTGATTGTTTTGTTGTGAGTATATCTACACATCGTTTAACCTCTTTCGTTTTTTGAATATTATCTTGTTTGGGAATTTGTTAGATTTTTTTAAATAATCATTTTATACTATTCATATTTATTTTATCTAAAAATTAATTAAATAACCATTGTTTTGTGCTCGTTGAAGTTTTGACGTTTTGTGCTTGGTTGGGTTTTCCTGTGAGTTTTAATGCAATGATAGTATTAATGCAATGATAAGCCATAGATTATGTTCTAAATATTAGCTCAAACTTCATTTAGTTTTATAATTTACTGAGTTTCTATTTGTTTGTATTGTAGAATTAATGGGGTTTCCACAATATAAAGAGTGGATGGGTGAAAGTTGTAGAGTGGGGCAAGTATACGTTAATGGGGTTAAAGACTTTGTGAATTATGCAACGAAGAATCTCGAAACTGATATTATCCCATGCCCGTGCAATCGTTGTAAAAATGGGAAACGCTTGAAAGGGGTAGATGTAAAAGTACATTTGTTTCATTGGGGTATGCAAGCTGACTACACGTTTTGGCATTTCCATGGGGAGAGGGAATTTAAGTATATTCCAGAAGAAATACTTGTCAATGAAACCATTCACACAAATGGTGACCCGTTAGTACATGCTAGGTTAAACGATCTCATAAATGATACGTATGAAGTGCACGCAGCACAAGAAAAGCAAGATAATAGAGGGAATGCTTTAGGATGTGAGGATCATGTTGGCAACGATACGGACCAAGTTAAGGATTATATACGGTTAAAAGCAGCAGCCGCAACACCATTATACCATAACTCCAACCCCGACCACACAAAGTTATATGCCATGGTTGGGTTGCACAACTTAAAGAGCAAATTTGGCTTGTCGGGAAAAAGTGTGACGGCAATACTCCTCTGGGCAAAAGATTTGCTCCCCAAAGAAAATACACTGCCAGTAAATTATCCGATCATGAAGGATAATTTGAAAGGTTTGGGTATGAAATACAAATCAATTCATTGCTGCAAGTATGACTGCATTTTATACTATAAGGAGCATAAGGACAAACGGGCTTGTCCTGTATGTAAGGAACCTAGATATGAACAAAAGATGATAGTACATAATAAACGTTTGTTGAAAGTAGATACACAAATACCTAAGAAGGTGTGGAATACGCTCATGAAAGAGTTCAATCTTTCGGCCGACCAGAAGGAGGGGTCCATGAAAGCCATTGGTATTCAATTGAAGACTTTTAGAAGTAACCTCCGCTCGACTTATTTTAAGGGATTGGACAGTGATGGGATAAAGGCCCTGAAGGATCAAGTACCGGAGAAAGAGCATATCCCTGTTCGTGAGTGGAATGAATTCGTCTCGCGTGAAGCATCTGAGGCAAAATTGAAACAACGACACCAAGGCCGGGTGAACAGGGATAAAAAGACCGACGTCCATTGTCTTGGTCGGATGTCGTATGCTGAGAAAACCGAGGAGATGGTATAAACCCTTTGTTATTTTAATGTGTATATATATTATATGTCTTGCTCAAATAGTTAATGGAAAATTAATTTATAGGTGCTTAACAATAAACGACCTGTTGATCGTTCAGAAGTGTATCTCGAAAGTCGTAGGCGGAAAACTGGGGAGTTTCACCCAAAGGTAGCTGATGATATGGTGAGTTTCGTAATCTGAGTTGTAATAATTAAATTCCTTCAAGTTTCGTCGTTCAATGGTTTTAATCGATTCATAAATAATTTTGCAGCAAAAATTGAGTGAGCTGAGAAGTAGCCAAGGTTCTTCAAGCCAAAACAGTATTGATACAGATGCATTGACTGCCTTTAGAGGAAAAGATACTAGGGGGGCGACTCGTGGTGTTGGACCCGTGTCCAAAAGTAAACTTAAGGCAATTGCTCCTATAGTATCACAGTTGACTAGAGTAAATACACGAGAAGAAAAACATGATGAGGATATGGCATTTCTCAAATCATCCGTTACCATGCTTTTAAGTGCTTTTGAATCGAATGGATTGAAAATACCAAATCCAAGTCCTCGCAATTATAGTCATGTCCCACATCCAAGTCCTCGTAATTACACTCCAGTTCCGCATTCAAGTCCCCATGATTACACTCCAGTTCCGCATTCAAGTCCCCATGATTACATTCCTACCCCCCCGTCAACTGAGCCAAACTTTGGAGATTCAACTGAGCCAAACATTGGAGATTTAACTGATCCTCCACATGATCCATATGTCGATTTATTAGATTTTTCAAATCAGAGAAAGATTGCAAGTGGACAAGTTGTTGCTTCAGCTGCTACTGGAACGGTGGTGCATGGCCATCAATTGCTGATATTTGAACGTAAGGTTTACGTTAATTGTGTTGAGCCAGGAGAAGAGAATCATCCGTTGTATCGTCGAAGTCATGGGGCGGACACTATTAAGGATGTCGAGAAATCTTGGGTGGTTTGGCCATTGCTTTGTCTTATCCTTAAGTGATCCAGAGTAATTTGTCTTGAGAAATTTGAACAAATTGTCAAAGTGAACAATTAGTAGTGTTTGAACTCTATTTTGAATATTAGTAATCTGTTTTGAATCAATTAGTAATCTGTTTTGAATGTATCCAGTGTCTATCCAGTGTCTATCTGTTTTGAATCAATTAGTAATCAATTAGCAATATTCTTCTATATGCATATTGCAGTGCGTGGGCTTTGATTATACATAGATGTAACTCTATGAAGTTCCTCTCTATTTTCCTCTGAAGGGTTCTGATCATATGAAATCTCTGCATTAAGTAAAACCATGTACATGATTAAACCCATGTACATGATTAAACCCATAGAAAATAATATATTTGTCAACACAGCCATGAAGCAAGTTTTTTTAACAGTAAACATCACACAACCACCCATTATAGTCACAGTCACAGTTTGAGAGAGCCAGTGTCCATCAATTTATTCATTAGATATCAAGAGAAACATGAAGTAAAAGTACGTATCATTTCGATACGAAAATCAACTACACTAATGGACCGAAGGGACCAATGCTGGGAGATACGGTTCAACAACCTGAAGAGCACTCGCAACTATCCTAAGGATCAGATCTTCTATGGGCACCTTCACTACATCACTTCTCATCCCAATGTCATCAGCATATCGGCGAGCACAGTACACACCCCTAGCAGTTGCTGCCATACCGTATATATTGGTGGTAACTAGACCTAACAGTGTAGATAAAATGGCTTCAAGGGGGCCATCAATTATGGATACTGCTTGCCCGCTCTGCCCCAATGTCCTTTGATTAAGAACAAGCAGCCCTGTTTTGCTGTAAATGGCAAAGTCTTCACAATTATTCTTGAAAACATTATAGCACCCAAAACCATTATGGAGAAGGAAGTTTGCTCGATGGACAATAATATCATTGGGATCCGATACCTCAAGAGTATAGGTCCCGCCGCTTGCTTTCGCGAGAAAGAGTGCAGGAGTTACGACGTACTCAAAGCGGTAGACTACACCACCAGCTTGTCAAAAATTACTCTCAGGGATGGCATGTCGAAAATTGGTGATATTTGCTTCATTAGTTGAAGATCTCACTGACTGTGAAATGTCGCTCTCAAATGGAGTGCCCAGTTTCATGAGTTTTCTCTCAATTTTAGAGTCTTATGACAGTCCTCAAAACATCTTATTTTTAAACCCGTTGATGAGATTTTTGAACATAGACATAACTAAACGAAGGCAATGTTGAACACTAAGGCCAATAGCCTATAGCAAAAATTAACATACAGTTAGTATATGTAGCTTCTTGAATGTATTGCAGTTCGTGTTTAGGACATAAATATGATATGACACGATATAGACCTGACAAATACAGACAATGCAGGTCTACCTGAATGGATTAGAGATTTTCTGATGCAACACAACTAGATTTCCCTGTATAATGGATTCCAAAGGTAGCTATTGCTCTTGGGAGAATGTTTCACCATTTTGCAAGCAATTTGGCTCCAATCTGGCAATTAAATATCATCCCATGGATTGGTCCTTGTCATGGGCTACAAAGGAACTGAGTTGAGCTTGAAACTAACTGTGTTGAATTAAATATAATTAACCTCATTATAATTTAAATGGTTTGAATAATTAGATATGCCATTAACAACCTGAAGCTGAATGATAATTTTTCTAACCCAAGTCTAATTTTGATACTTTGAACACTGTAATATATTTTCTTTGAATATGGTTTGGTTTGATGGCCTTCAAATAATCAATTGAATCACTGGTTGGGGTAGATATGAGATTCAAATGCCTGAATAGAGAGGACTTTATTGCCTTTATTACATAGAGTTAATTGACTCGTCATTGTTGACTTTGATCACTTCATAGTGTGGTTAACAGTCAACTGTGTAGTGGGACGACAATTACTAAACAAAGGTAATGTTATGTGCCTGCAATGTGCCTACCGTGCTGATGCTTATAGTTGTTTTATGTTCATTTTATTTGATTAATTTCAAAGTTGGACAGTAGGTCCACTGGTGGTGCATACTATATGTTATTTTTTATACCCAATTTGCAGAGATTAGAGATAATTTTCGTGCTTTTATTTGTTGACTATAATTTTTATATGATTTATCATAGAACCATATTGTCTCGCCCAAACCAAGTGTTCAAAACTGGTCTAGTTTTATTGTTGTCTATTAAAGATCAAATTCAAATTCAAACTCTTATGGCGTGGGCCTTCAGGTGTTCCAGCAGTTTGTGGTCATAAACATTGTTATGTATTACAGCCCCACCATAGGTCAGTTAGCCGATTTTGCATCAAACCAAACCATTCTCCTCCTTTCACTTGTCATGGCTGGGCTCAATGCCTTTGGGTTTGTTATGAGCATATACTTTATTGATAGGACTGGGAGGAAGAAGCGTTTGGTGATCAGTTTATAATTAACCGTAAGTTTAATTAAACATGAATCCAATGTTGGCCCATTGATGCGAAATGTTCTATGTTGTCTTCGACTTAGCCACATTTAGTGGGAAACTGTTTACATTGATTGAGAAATAAAGTTTCAGAATTAACCGCAAGTTTCTAAAGAAGTAAAAATGTCAACCACATTTTCCCATAAAATATCCACTTTAGCAAAAAGTAGAAATTTTGTATAGGTGTCTGATGGATCAGTTTTCGCAAAGATGGAGATGTATGCCTCACTACCTCTCAAAATTTCCTATATAAAAATCACTTCAGCATTTTTTTTTGGTAGGCAGAAGTCCATGCATAGTCTCATACCAGCTCTTCCAATTTGTTTTTTCGATAGTTGTTTTTCTTGTGAGTGTTATTATTCAAAGAAGATGGCTCTGAGTGGGACATTGACTGCGAGAACAATCATAAAATCTCAAAATTTCCTAAATAAGAAACTATGATTATCGGCGTGACAACTCAATTGAATATATACACAGTTATAACCAATCAACATATAATAAACTATGAATAAGATGTTACTTTTCTACATCTCGAACCAATTTAAATAAATAAATAAATATATATATATATATATATATATATATATATATATATATATATATATATATATATATATATATATATATATTAATCACATTTTATTATTTGCAGGCATACACATGGCATACCCGGCATACGTAGTATTCAAAGGCCTAAATCCAGGTGTTTACACTTCGTGGCAAGCAACACAAGCACAAGTTAATGGATACCGAGGCGCCGTATTCAAAAAATTTGAGTCCGTTGAACTTACTCAACAGGCATACTCCGAGTACACGAGGGAGGATGTCACCGCATCAATACCCCCCACGGCTGATATACCTAGACTTCACGAATCGTATCCACTGCGTGGTGACTCCTGGTCTAGATTTAGAATGATTTGTTACATGTTCATGACATTCCATGTCATCGAAGTGTTGTGTCGTTATTTTTTTTAGTTTATTTTTTATTCTATGTTCATTTTGCACTTGGCGCCCACTTAGGGGTTGTTTGATGTTAAATTAAGTTTAAACAAGTTTTATGTGTACTGGATATTTGGAATATGAGAACAAAAAAAATTCATATGCCAACAAAAAAAATGAATATTACCCCAAAACAATAAAATGCTTAAATCATTTGGGTTTCAGGTATATTTGCTATTGGGTGAGAGATGTTCTTCATCAATAACGTCATTTGCTGTTGGGTGTTCCAGAATTAAAGACTTTTTCTTAATTGTGAAGGTATATTTTTGGGTATTTTTTCTGTCTAAAGCCCTAATTTCTGTCTAAAGCCCTAATTTCAATTCTCATTGTGTGTGTGCGCATTTCGATTCTTATTATGTGTGGGTATGTGTGTATATTTATGTGTATGTAGAAATATCTGTTTATATGTGTGTATGTATGTGTATGTATAGATTTATGTTTACATGTGTGTGTATGTATGTGTATGTATAGATTTCTGTTTATATGTGTGTTGATGAGTGTATCTATATACAAATTGTATTTTATGTTAATAAGCCCTAGAAATTGTATTGAGGTTATTTTTTTGACAAAATATTATTCAAAAACTCTAGACATTATATTTTTTTGACAAAATATAATCAAATGGATTTTTAATATTACGAGTTTTGCCCGAGCTTTGTGATCAACGTTCTCTAGACAAAATATAATCAAATCTGATTGTTTTGTTGTGAGTATATCTACACATCGTTTAACCTCTTTCGTTTTTTGAATATTATCTTGTTTGGGAATTTGTTAGATTTTTTTAAATAATCATTTTATACTATTCATATTTATTTTATCTAAAAATTAATTAAATAACCATTGTTTTGTGCTCGTTGAAGTTTTGACGTTTTGTGCTTGGTTGGGTTTTCCTGTGAGTTTTAATGCAATGATAGTATTAATGCAATGATAAGCCATAGATTATGTTCTAAATATTAGCTCAAACTTCATTTAGTTTTATAATTTACTGAGTTTCTATTTGTTTGTATTGTAGAATTAATGGGGTTTCCACAATATAAAGAGTGGATGGGTGAAAGTTGTAGAGTGGGGCAAGTATACGTTAATGGGGTTAAAGACTTTGTGAATTATGCAACGAAGAATCTCGAAACTGATATTATCCCATGCCCGTGCAATCGTTGTAAAAATGGGAAACGCTTGAAAGGGGTAGATGCAAAAGTACATTTGTTTCATTGGGGTATGCAAGCTGACTACACGTTTTGGCATTTCCATGGGGAGAGGGAATTTAAGTATATTCCAGAAGAAATACTTGTCAATGAAACCATTCACACAAATGGTGACCCGTTAGTACATGCTAGGTTAAACGATCTCATAAATGATACGTATGAAGTGCACGCAGCACAAGAAAAGCAAGATAATAGAGGGAATGCTTTAGGATGTGAGGATCATGTTGGCAACGATACGGACCAAGTTAAGGATTATATACGGTTAAAAGCAGCAGCCGCAACACCATTATACCATAACTCCAACCCCGACCACACAAAGTTATATGCCATGGTTGGGTTGCACAACTTAAAGAGCAAATTTGGCTTGTCGGGAAAAAGTGTGACGGCAATACTCCTCTGGGCAAAAGATTTGCTCCCCAAAGAAAATACACTGCCAGTAAATTATCCGATCATGAAGGATAATTTGAAAGGTTTGGGTATGAAATACAAATCAATTCATTGCTGCAAGTATGACTGCATTTTATACTATAAGGAGCATAAGGACAAACGGGCTTGTCCTGTATGTAAGGAACCTAGATATGAACAAAAGATGATAGTACATAATAAACGTTTGTTGAAAGTAGATACACAAATACCTAAGAAGGTGTGGAATACGCTCATGAAAGAGTTCAATCTTTCGGCCGACCAGAAGGAGGGGTCCATGAAAGCCATTGGTATTCAATTGAAGACTTTTAGAAGTAACCTCCGCTCGACTTATTTTAAGGGATTGGACAGTGATGGGATAAAGGCCCTGAAGGATCAAGTACCGGAGAAAGAGCATATCCCTGTTCGTGAGTGGAATGAATTCGTCTCGCGTGAAGCATCTGAGGCAAAATTGAAACAACGACACCAAGGCCGGGTGAACAGGGATAAAAAGACCGACGTCCATTGTCTTGGTCGGATGTCGTATGCTGAGAAAACCGAGGAGATGGTATAAACCCTTTGTTATTTTAATGTGTATATATATTATATGTCTTGCTCAAATAGTTAATGGAAAATTAATTTATAGGTGCTTAACAATAAACGACCTGTTGATCGTTCAGAAGTGTATCTCGAAAGTCGTAGGCGGAAAACTGGGGAGTTTCACCCAAAGGTAGCTGATGATATGGTGAGTTTCGTAATCTGAGTTGTAATAATTAAATTCCTTCAAGTTTCGTCGTTCAATGGTTTTAATCGATTCATAAATATTTTTGCAGCAAAAATTGAGTGAGCTGAGAAGTAGCCAAGGTTCTTCAAGCCAAAACAGTATTGATACAGATGCATTGACTGCCTTTAGAGGAAAAGATACTAGGGGGGCGACTCGTGGTGTTGGACCCGTGTCCAAAAGTAAACTTAAGGCAATTGCTCCTATAGTATCACAGTTGACTAGAGCAAATACACGAGAAGAAAAACATGATGAGGATATGGCATTTCTCAAATCATCCGTTACCATGCTTTTAAGTGCTTTTGAATCGAATGGATTGAAAATACCAAATCCAAGTCCTCGCAATTATAGTCATGTCCCACATCCAAGTCCTCGTAATTACACTCCAGTTCCGCATTCAAGTCCCCATGATTACACTCCAGTTCCGCATTCAAGTCCCCATGATTACATTCCTACCCCCCCGTCAACTGAGCCAAACTTTGGAGATTCAACTGAGCCAAACATTGGAGATTTAACTGATCAAATCTGATTGTTTTGTTGTGAGTATATCTACACATCGTTTAACCTCTTTCGTTTTTTGAATATTATCTTGTTTGGGAATTTGTTAGATTTTTTTAAATAATCATTTTATACTATTCATATTTATTTTATCTAAAAATTAATTAAATAACCATTGTTTTGTGCTCGTTGAAGTTTTGACGTTTTGTGCTTGGTTGGGTTTTCCTGTGAGTTTTAATGCAATGATAGTATTAATGCAATGATAAGCCATAGATTATGTTCTAAATATTAGCTCAAACTTCATTTAGTTTTATAATTTACTGAGTTTCTATTTGTTTGTATTGTAGAATTAATGGGGTTTCCACAATATAAAGAGTGGATGGGTGAAAGTTGTAGAGTGGGGCAAGTATACGTTAATGGGGTTAAAGACTTTGTGAATTATGCAACGAAGAATCTCGAAACTGATATTATCCCATGCCCGTGCAATCGTTGTAAAAATGGGAAACGCTTGAAAGGGGTAGATGTAAAAGTACATTTGTTTCATTGGGGTATGCAAGCTGACTACACGTTTTGGCATTTCCATGGGGAGAGGGAATTTAAGTATATTCCAGAAGAAATACTTGTCAATGAAACCATTCACACAAATGGTGACCCGTTAGTACATGCTAGGTTAAACGATCTCATAAATGATACATTCAAGTCCCCATGATTACACTCCAGTTCCGCATTCAAGTCCCCATGATTACATTCCTACCCCCCCGTCAACTGAGCCAAACTTTGGAGATTCAACTGAGCCAAACATTGGAGATTTAACTGATCCTCCACATGATCCATATGTCGATTTATTAGATTTTTCAAATCAGAGAAAGATTGCAAGTGGACAAGTTGTTGCTTCAGCTGCTACTGGAACGGTGGTGCATGGCCATCAATTGCTGATATTTGAACGTAAGGTTTACGTTAATAGTGTTGAGCCAGGAGAAGAGAATCATCCGTTGTATCGTCGAAGTCATGGGGCGGACACTATTAAGGATGTCGAGAAATCTTGGGTGGTTTGGCCATTGCTTTGTCTTATCCTTAAGTGATCCAGAGTAATTTGTCTTGAGAAATTTGAACAAATTGTCAAAGTGAACAATTAGTAGTGTTTGAACACTATTTTGAATATTAGTAATCTGTTTTGAATCAATTAGTAATCTGTTTTGAATGTATCCAGTGTCTATCCAGTGTCTATCTGTTTTGAATCAATTAGTAATCAATTAGCAATATTCTTCTATATGCATATTGCAGTGCGTGGGCTTTGATTATACATAGATGTAACTCTATGAAGTTCCTCTCTATTTTCCTCTGAAGGGTTCTGATCATATGAAATCTCTGCATTAAGTAAAACCATGTACATGATTAAACCCATGTACATGATTAAACCCATAGAAAATAATATATTTGTCAACACAGCCATGAAGCAAGTTTTTTTAACAGTAAACATCACACAACCACCCATTATAGTCACAGTCACAGTTTGAGAGAGCCAGTGTCCATCAATTTATTCATTAGATATCAAGAGAAATATGAAGTAAAAGCACGTATCATTTCGATACGAAAATCAACTACACTAATGGACCGAAGGGACCAATGCTGGGAGATACGGTTCAACAACCTGAAGAGCACTCGCAACTATCCTAAGGATCAGATCTTCTATGGGCACCTTCACTACATCACTTCTCATCCCAATGTCATCAGCATATCGGCGAGCACAGTACACACCCCTAGCAGTTGCTGCCATACCGTATATATTGGTGGTAACTAGACCTAACAGTGTAGATAAAATGGCTTCAAGGGGGCCATCAATTATGGATACTGCTTGCCCGCTCTGCCCCAATGTCCTTTGATCAAGAACAAGCAGCCCTGTTTTGCTGTAAATGACAAAGTCTTCACAATTGTTCTTGAAAACATTATAGCACCCAAAACCATTATGGAGAAGGAAGTTTGCTCGATGGACAATAATATCATTGGGATCCGATACCTCAAGAGTATAGGTCCCGCCTCTTGCTTTCGCGAGAAAGAGTGCAGGAGTTACGGCGTACTCAAAGCGGTAGACTACACCACCAGCTTGTCGAAAATTACTCTCAGGGATGGCATGTCGAAAATTGGTGATATTTGCTTCATTAGTTGAAGATCTCACTGACTGTGAAATGTCGCTCTCAAATGGAGTGCCCAGTTTCATGAGTTTTCTCTCAATTTTAGAGTCTTATGATTGTCCTCAAAACATCTTATTTTTAAACCCGTTGATGAGATTTTTGAACATAGACATAACTAAACGAAGGCAATGTTGAACACTAAGGCCAATAGCCTATAGCAAAAATTAACATACAGTTAGTATATGTAGCTTCTTGAATGTATTGCAGTTCGTGTTTAGGACATAAATATGATATGACACGATATAGACCTGACAAATACAGACAATGCAGGTCTACCTGAATGGATTAGAGATTTTCTGATGCAACACAACTAGATTTCCCTGTATAATGGATTCCAAAGGTAGCTATTGCTCTTGGGAGAATGTTTCACCATTTTGCAAGCAATTTGGCTCCAATCTGGCAATTAAATATCATCCCATGGATTGGTCCTTGTCATGGGCTACAAAGGAACTGAGTTGAGCTTGAAACTAACTGTGTTGAATTAAATATAATTAACCTCATTATAATTTAAATGGTTTGAATAATTAGATATGCCATTAACAACCTGAAGCTGAATGATAATTTTTCTAACCCAAGTCTAATTTTGATACTTTGAACACTGTAATATATTTTCTTTGAATATGGTTTGGTTTGATGGCCTTCAAATAATCAATTGAATCACTGGTTGGGGTAGATATGAGATTCAAATGCCTGAATAGAGAGGACTTTATTGCCTTTATTACATAGAGTTAATTGACTCGTCATTGTTGACTTTGATCACTTCATAGTGTGGTTAACAGTCAACTGTGTAGTGGGACGACAATTACTAAACAAAGGTAATGTTATGTGCCTGCAATGTGCCTACCGTGCTGATGCTTATAGTTGTTTTATGTTCATTTTATTTGATTAATTTCAAAGTTGGACAGTAGGTCCACTGGTGGTGCATACTATATGTTATTTTTTATACCCAATTTGCAGAGATTAGAGATAATTTTCGTGCTTTTATTTGTTGACTATAATTTTTATATGATTTATCATAGAACCATATTGTCTCGCCCAAACCAAGTGTTCAAAACTGGTCTAGTTTTATTGTTGTCTATTAAAGATCAAATTCAAATTCAAACTCTTATGGCGTGGGCCTTCAGGTGTTCCAGCAGTTTGTGGTCATAAACATTGTTATGTATTACAGCCCCACCATAGGTCAGTTAGCCGATTTTGCATCAAACCAAACCATTCTCCTCCTTTCACTTGTCATGGCTGGGCTCAATGCCTTTGGGTTTGTTATGAGCATATACTTTATTGATAGGACTGGGAGGAAGAAGCGTTTGGTGATCAGTTTATAATTAACCGTAAGTTTAATTAAACATGAATCCAATGTTGGCCCATTGATGCGAAATGTTCTATGTTGTCTTCGACTTAGCCACATTTAGTGGGAAACTGTTTACATTGATTGAGAAATAAAGTTTCAGAATTAACCGCAAGTTTCTAAAGAAGTAAAAATGTCAACCACATTTTCCCATAAAATATCCACTTTAGCAAAAAGTAGAAATTTTGTATAGGTGTCTGATGGATCAGTTTCCGCAAAGATGGAGATGTATGCCTCACTACCTCTCAAAATTTCCTATATAAAAATCACTTCAGCATTTTTTTTTGGTAGGCAGAAGTCCATGCATAGTCTCATACCAGCTCTTCCAATTTGTTTTTTCGATAGTTGTTTTTCTTGTGAGTGTTATTATTCAAAGAAGATGGCTCTGAGTGGGACATTGACTGCGAGAACAATCATAAAATCTCAAAATTTCCTAAATAAGAAACTATGATTATCGGCGTGACAACTCAATTGAATATATACACAGTTATAACCAATCAACATATAATAAACTATGAATAAGATGTTACTTTTCTACATCTCGAACCAATTTAAATAAATATATATATATATATATATATATATATATATATATTAATCACATTTTATTATTTGCAGGCATACACATGGCATACCCGGCATACGTAGTATTCAAAGGCCTAAATCCAGGTGTTTACACTTCGTGGCAAGCAACACAAGCACAAGTTAATGGATACCGAGGCGCCGTATTCAAAAAATTTGAGTCCGTTGAACTTACTCAACAGGCATACTCCGAGTACACGAGGGAGGATGTCACCGCATCAATACCCCCCACGGCTGATATACCTAGACTTCACGAATCGTATCCACTGCGTGGTGACTCCTGGTCTAGATTTAGAATGATTTGTTACATGTTCATGACATTCCATGTCATCGAAGTGTTGTGTCGTTATTTTTTTTAGTTTATTTTTTATTCTATGTTCATTTTGTACTTGGCGCCCACTTAGGGGTTGTTTGATGTTAAATTAAGTTTAAACAAGTTTTATGTGTACTGGATATTTGGAATATGAGAAATATAAATGAAATGTTGTCAAAAATTTTAGAGTTGTTATCATGATATTTATTTTACTTTCATTATTTCATCATTTTGTGAAAATATAAAGATATTTGTAATAGCTTTTACAACATTTAACAAATTCAATTTTGTAACTACTAATAGGAGTCACAAATTTGTCACTACTATCAATTTTGTAACTGCTAATAGCAGTCACAAATATATGATTCGTAACTGCTGTCAGCAGTCACAAATATAACATTCGTAACTGCTCACAGCAGTTATGAATGTTATATTTGTGACTGCTGACAGCAGTTACGAATAGCAGTTACAAATTGGGGTCACCAGTCATAACTCCATAGGGGTTATAAAAAATTGTGACTGCTGTTAGGAGTTATAAATTTTCTTTTGTCACCCCCTAAATTATGACGGTAAATAGCAGTTATAAAGGTCATTTGTGAGTGCTAACAGCTCTCACAAATCTCCCATTTTAGTGTAGTGTTATCACTTTCATGACTAGCCACAAAGGTGGGAAGTTCACGCTTACTAGCATAAAAGTTTTCTTCTTCTGGGTCACTATCACTAAGGGTAAAAACATGATTTATCGTTTTATTAAAATTCTCCCTAAGTTTAGTGGGACACTCATCTATACTGTGACCAAAACCTTCGCAGCAAAGACAATTTTCACAATCACCCTTATTAACCAATTTTTTAAGAACAATTTTCATGTGAGATTTTCAATTAGATGATTCAAACAAGTGAATTCTAAAATTATCAAAACCACCGAAAGCCATATTTAAAGACAAGGGATCAAACATAATAAGATAGTGCAACAAGCTCTGATACCAATTTGAAACTGCCCTTTAGTGTGTACTTTAGGTAAAAACAACTTTGTTCCAATTTTAACTTCTTAAACCCTAAACATGCATATAAGTGATTAAATCCATTCCATGAATAAAGCATGCGGTAAAAGAAATAATTTCAGGAAAAATTCCCGAAGGGCAAAACCTTTTTATTTCACTATAATTTGTAAGACATAACATACACAGATTACAATGAAATAGGGTGACATACGAAATACTCGCAAGTGTTAGTTTCGATGTCTCGGCTGAAATCTCCCGCAGGAACTCCAGGTGGTCAGCAGTAGAGAAAAAGACAATTTTTCCATAAGTTACTTCATAAGTACTCCCTCCACAATATTGCGCAGGTCTTCGGTTGTAGAGTTCTCCTCACAATGTGCAGAACAGTGTAGTGAATGAATTATCTTTCGGTAAACGCGTTTAAGATCACTAACTTTGGAATTGAGTAATATGATCTTGAATAAACACCGGATGAATGAAAAAATGTATGGGAATAAGTTTTTGAAACTGTTCTGCCTTCAGAAACTTTCGCATATACGTTTTTTTATTTATAACTGAGCAGCACAGAGTCCAAGAAAATGAAAACACAAAAATCGAGGCGGCATGTCGTTCGAGCGAGATGGGGATCTCGTTCGCGCGATATAGGGATGTCGTTTGAACAACTCCGAGTCTCGTTCGAGCGACTGTGATACAAAATAATATTTTTCCTTTTAAATAAATCATATAATTTTCTTTAAACTTTTTGCAACTCAGAAATATTTTTAAAACATAAAAAGATTTAATTCCCAATTATTTTAATCACCCATCATTTAATCATTATACAAAATTATTCAAATGCTTATAAGTATTCATACCTGAGTGATCTTAAATAAATGAAACACCTCTTGACTTGAAATCTTCTTCAACGCTTTAGATTGTACATTCTTGGACTTGAACTTTGTCGTAGGCTCAATTAAACTCCATAATAAAAACTAGCCTAGACTTAATTTATTTTGTCCGGAATTAAGCCAATTAAAACAAAAGTATATGATAAGAATTATGTTCTTACAAAGGGGTCATAGGAATCTAAAGAATCACTCGAATTATCATCCTTACTATTTGTCCCTTCCTCAATCGGCTCTCCTATAAGGGAAATAAAAGGGAGTGGCCCTACACTATCAGGCCTAACGTCATTCGCTCTATCCGATCTAACCTCCTTAGAGGAGGAATTCAAGTTTATTGCTGACATAGATTCTATGTTTTCTAAATTTTCAACACCAATTCGTTATGAAAACTAACTACCTACTCATTGCTTATCAAAATCAGGACCCACAAATAGCGATTCCGCTGGTAATGGAATAGAGCCACTAGAAGACACTGCCTGGGGGGTATAATTGGGATACCCTGGCTTATCTTCTGGGCGAACAACTTACAGGGATTGTAGAAACTCATAGCAGTAATACCAGGGAAAGTAGGTTCTAATTCGGCCAATTTTTCAAACAAACATCGAACGCGAGGAGGATAGCTCATTAAGATTGTGCACAAGCTTTTTGCCAGGTTGACAGAACTTGGGGGCTACCTAGATATAGAAAAATGGTGTATGTGCTAAAAAAACCTAATAATGGTGGATCCCTAGGTCAACCAACTCAAAGGTCATTTAGATGTATAAACTTCCAATAAAAAATGAAATAACCCAAAGCTAACAGAAGATTTAACAAGTGTTAATCACGAAATACTCTAAAAAGGAGGGTGAAAGCCCTAAAAGATTGAAAATGTAAATTAGGAATGTACCTTTGAACTGGAAAAAAAGTTGAAAGCAAAAACGAGAAGTGCACCAGAAAAATGGATAAGAACCGTAAAGATAATGGAACCCGATAGCTGAAGAAGTGAGACTTCTCTCCCTAGAATGATACTCAGAATTTTAGAGTGAAGTGGAGTTCAAATAATGAAGATCTTGACCCATTAAATACTTTGGGCTGGTGGTAAAACATCGCGTATCGTAAATGACATCATCTTTAAAAAGGCAACAAACGGTACAGGTTCACTGCATGCGCGTCACCCCAAGCATGTATAATGATTACCCCTGATGCCGTTTCCAATTATTTGACACGCGTCTATTTCGTTAAAAAATCTCTAAAGGAAATCTACTCGACATGGGCTGAGGAAAAATCAAGGCGATCGGATCCACTTAAATAGACCACTGGTTAATACTTTGTATATTCATTTCACCTATCAACCACTCTAGAATGTCATCAATCCAGATAAGATGCAATAAGTTCCAATCATGTATGAAGTCTTTGGGGATTTGTTATACCATAAATATAGAATAATATGTGGACCTCTCAATAGATGATAAGTATCCTCATTAAAGGCAAGTAGGGAGGTCAGCCTCACATATATATTATAGTCGTCCCTTGATATTGAGATTGACTTAGTTATTATTATACCCGACCTCATTTTATTGTTGAACATCACCTTACTGCTAAAGAGAATTTGGGTAATAACGTTAATTAACCCCGTCAATACCAACCTCACGCCAGCTAGCACATGTGGAGGAATATCAGCAGTCACGCTTATCCTATCTTTCCACGTGAGGAAGTTACTCATTATCCCACCTTTATCATGTTGTAACAAACTCATAATTATCTGTTCCTTGAATGTAAAAGGTGTAATTGCCTAACCTATAAAGTCACTCCACATGTCCCTTAATTTTCTCTCTCTAATAACTAACTATAAATAACATTGAATCTCACAGGATAAGGGATCCAAAACTATTCCATTGATAGCTATAGTCAATCCCTAGAGAGAGAAATTCAACTAGAGCTTGTGTTCTCAACTTTAATGGTAATTTCCTAGTAATAAACAACACACCAACACCGCACTTGTGGATGTAGGCACTGATATGCCCAATATGTACTCTCATACTCGGAGTCGACAACCTCGGCTGATGTAATGGTCGAGTCAGCAAGAGGCTCACAATGGCCATCAAAAAAGTCATCCTCCACAAGGTCAACCCCACAATGACCAACCTCAACTGGCCATCAGCCATGGTCAGACAACTCATGGGCTCAAGCGATTGCCATTAGCGCACCCTGCTTCAGCCATGCTTAAAATCTAACCTCGGCTGGTCAATCAGGCTGAGGTCATACTTGAGTTTGGCAAAATAAAGACAACCCTTAGACTTATCAAGCATTATACTCGATTGGGTCGAGGTTTCCATGGATGACATCACAAGTTCGAGAATACGTAAGCACATGAGAAGACTTGAAATGCGTGGACTAAACCGTTATAACCAACTCATTCCCCTCATGTAAGGGAATATTTGGTCATCATTACCTGCATGTGTCATAGCCAGGTGTCCACATGAGATTGGATTAATATTTACACACATGCTCATGGCATGTTTGGGGGTACACTACACTCCCCAGGCATTATATATACATGTATTCTCTTACCTTGCAAAAGGATCAACAATTGCAACCCTAGCCAAAGCTCTATTTGTATACACAGTTGAGATAGAAAGTAATAGATTGTATCACAGGCCATTAGCGCCCTCATTCTAGTAAAACTCACTCACACGCTCACAGTGGACGTAGGTCAAATTGGCTGAACCACTTATATACTAGTGGTTCTCCTCATCCCCTTCTACTAGATATTTACTCTTGTACTACCATTGTTATTGCTAGCTTGATCTTATCAACACCTCATCATCATTTTTGGCGTCGTCTGTGGGAATGAGAAGATTAATTTCTTTCTCCTTTGTCGCTTGACCTCACCGGAGACTCTGGTGGTGAACCAGACCTCCCCCATCGCGTGGAGTTATTTCACTATTGAAAGAGATCCTTAAAGGTATCGAGCTCCTTAGTATTTTCATTACAAGCTCTCTAGTCTTCTTACATGGCACCAGAGTTACCACCTCCACCATCTGGTGTTGGAGGGCCCAGTTCTAGCCAAGCACCACCCCAGTCCGAGATGGATGAGGTGGTGGCGGCCTTGAAGTCCTTAGCTGCTACTCAACAAGCAATACAAGAGCAATTTTCCCAACTAAGCCAGAACATAATAATGAGACCACTTGGGGTCTCACCGGAGATGATTACTCCGACAGTTGATCAGGGACAACTTGAGACCATGGGACTACCCCGGGAACTATGAAAAAACCTACCTCTTCCTCAATGACGGAGGGATGTTGCTGACCCTAGGCGTTTACGCCTGGGGAGGCAATAAAACCCTTGTCCAGCGAATAGGTGTGACGATATAGAGGCCGAGGATGCTCCTGCAGATTGTTGGGAGCAATATGAGATCTCAAATAACACTGTGCGACCTATCCAGGGTGAAAAATGAGACCGTGATGCCCGATAAAGAGGTTCATTAAGTAGAGGGTCAGCCTTCGGAAGACTCGACCCAGTTAATGACCTGAGGGAAAGACTGTCTAAGTCAAGAAGCCTCGTAGGATCCAGAAGAGAGGGTGAAGACTGTCGGCCTCATCACGATCGACCCCCACATGGCCGAGAAGGTGGTCATGGGGAGGTCAACAACCGATGTTGTGCTGCAACTGGGGAACCCTCCGTTTACCCTTTGGAGGTGTCCGGGGATAACCTCGGCCAGGCCGACGTTGCTAAGCCCTGGAATGGCTCAATCCAAAGGCTGGAAAATAAGATTGGAGATCTTTTGAAAAGTCGAGACCCCTTACAGAGGGAGTATTCAGAGGGTTCACCCTTTGTGGCAAGGATTGTTAGCTTCCCAACACCTGCCAAATTTAAACCTCCAGTGGTGTCTCCCAACTACGATGAAAGTACCAACCCAGTCCATCATATTGAAATGCATCAATATGCAACAGATATTTATTCAATCTCTGATGAGATGAGGTGCTGAGCTTTCTCAAGCACTCTAACTGGGGCTGCACATATCTGGTTCACTTATCTTCCTAAAAATTCAATTGAAAGTTTTAAAGGTTTGGCCGAGCGATTTATTCACAACTTCTGTTTTAGGGTAAGACCTCAGAAGAAGACGACTCACTTGCTTTATGTAAAACAAGGGAAGAATGAAAGCCTCAGAGACTATATCATGAGGTTCAACAAGGAAAAGTTAGAGGTAGAAGATTATGAAAAGAGTATAGCTATGACAACCCTTATTGGAGGACTTCAGAAGGGAAAGCTACTCTGGAAGCTTGCTGAAGACCCTCCTAAGACTATGTCCAAGCTGTTGGCAACAACTGGAAAGGTAATGAATGCAGAGGAAGCAATGGATGCGAAATATGAGGATAAGAATGGAAGTATCAGTGGAAAGTTCCAGAAGAAAAAGGACGAAAAGAAGAGGGCTGCAAATGACAAGTTTGCAAACTATACCCCTTTAACTGTGAGCTATGAACATATCCTCAACGAGATAAAGAATGACAGGACTCTGAGATGGCCAGAGAAGCTGAAGGCTCCTCCACATAAGAGAAATAAGAATTTATGGTGCGAGTTTCATCAGGATCACGACCATCTAACTGACAAATGTTACGCCCTGAAGGACGAGATTTAAAAAATGCTGAAGTCTAGAAAGCTGAGAAAGTATGTGGGTACACGAGCTTTAAAAAATGGTCGAGCCGACCCCAGAAAGAAAAGAAATGATAAATGCCGGGAAGACACCCCTGCCAGGGAAGATGATGCCTCCGATGATGATGACGACGACCATGACCTCCCACCAAAGGATGATAATGTCCTAGTAAAGAGAGTCAACATGATCTTTTTTGGTGTGAGAACTATCTACGGGGGTCTAGTAGGGGTTGGCTCAGAAGTAGCTAATCACAAGGCTCATTTGGCAGAGGCAAAAGCAGTGACAAAAGCTGAGGTTGTGAACTTGGATTCAACAGAGTTTAAACTTGAGAAAAGAAAGAAGGTGGACATGGACACACTCATAGTCGGCTTCTCGTGACTTGATATCAAGGATATCTTAGCTCCCCACGATGACCCTCTAGTCATCACAACAAGGGTGCATGGATGTGAAGTTAAGAGGATC
Organism: Sambucus nigra; assembly: GCA_949130495.1. Lineage (NCBI taxonomy): Eukaryota > Viridiplantae > Streptophyta > Magnoliopsida > Dipsacales > Adoxaceae > Sambucus > Sambucus nigra. The sequence continues at coordinate 449,106,913 of OX422210.1, read as the reverse complement.
CTTGTGGATGGGGGAAGTTATGCAGATGCTATGTTTTGGCCCTATTTTAAGAGCTTGGATCTCAGTCAAGCAAGGCTTGTCACTTATCATCACCCCTTGATTGGCTTCACCAGGGAGAAGGTCCATCCATTGGTAATATATAAAATGGATGCGAGAATGGGAGATGAATGGTCTAAGAGGTTGACCAGGAAAAATCAATTTCTTTGTGATGGATGCAAATCTCTTCTTAGCCTACAACCTCATCATGGGATGAGTGACCCTAAAAGAATTTGAGGTCGTGCCTTCAACGGTCCATCAGATGCTAAAATTCCTGACTCCCTATGGAGTAGGGGAAGTGCTAGGTGACCAAACGTCAGCGTGTAAATACTACTTCAACTCTGCTGAAAAGAGAGAGGCTCATAAGAGGGCAACAACCACTTACAATATTGACACCCTTGATCCCAAAGACGAAACAAAGCTCAAAAAGGGAAAGGCTGCGAAGGAGGTAGAATCCATCATCCTTAATGAGGACCAGCCGAAAAAAACCATCTAAGTCGATAAATCCCTAAAGACTGAGATCAAGTAGGAGCTAGTGAAGTTGTTAAGGAAGAGACATAGTATCTTTACCTGGAGCCATGCAGACATGCCAGGTATTGATCCTGAGATTATGTGTCATAAACTCAATGTTATAGAGGATGCCAAGCCTATTAAGCAGAGAAGAAGGATATACTCAAGAGAGAAGTACGAAGTCATCAGAGACGAGGTTCGAAGGCTTGAAGAGGCCGAGTTTATTAGAGAAGTTATATACCTTGAGTGGTTGTCTAATGCTGTTATAGTGCCTAAAGCTAGTGGGAAGGGGATGATGTGTGTAGACTTCATCGATTTAAACAAGTCTTGCCCAAATGACAGTTTTGGTAGATGCAGCAACAGGACATGAGCTCATGAGCTTAATGGATGCATATTCCGGGTATAATTAGATCTTCATGGATTCGGGTGACTTAGAAAAGACAACCTTCATTACAGATAAGGGGACCTATTGCTACAAGGTCATGCCCTTTGGACTGAAGAATGCAGGGGATACATTCCAACATCTTGTAAATAAGATGTTCGAGGATCAGATTGGCAAAACCATGGAAGTCTAAATGGACAACATGCTGACGAAGAGTTTGAAGGCAGACACTCATGTGGCTGACCTCGAAAGAACTTTTGATACTATGGATAAGTACAGAATGAAGCTCAACCCGACCAAATATGTCTTTGGGGTCGGAGCTGGAAAGTTTTTGGGTTTCATCGTCAACCAAATGGGAATAAAGGCTAGCCTTGAGAAGATCAAGGCTTTGCTGGAAATAAAGACACCTAGAACTATCAAAGACATTCAGAGGTTAACCGGATGAGTGGCTGCACTTAACAGGTTTGTCTCCAGAGCTACGGATAAATGTCTTCCATTTTTCAAAGTTCTTAGAAAAGCCTTTGAATGGAATGAGGAATGCGATAAAGCTTTTAAAGAGCTTAAGTCCTACCTCGGATCCCCTTTACTTCTATCATGGCCAATTCAGGGTGAAAAGTTATATGTATATTTAGCTGTCTCAGAGTCAGCTATTAGTGCTGCAATAGTAAGAGAAGAGGATGAAGTGTAGAGACCAGTGTAATTCAATAGCAAAGCACTCCAAGGTCTGAGCATAAGTACCCTCAGATTGAAAAGTTAGCCTATGCTTTGATACATGCTTCTAGGAAAATGAAGCCATACTTCCAGGCTCACTCCATGGTCATCCTCACTGATTCCCCACTCAGACAGGTCCTCCATAAGTCTGAGAAGTCAGGAAGGCTAATGAACTGGGTAATTGAGTTGGGGGAGTATGATATTATTTATCAACCCAGGGTTGCCATCAAGGGACAAACACTATCAGATTTTATGGCGGAGTTTACCTAGGATGAGGCTGAGGTTGAGAACCATTTTGGAACTTCAGATGAGCAGGTGGAGAGGAACGTCGGGTGGGAAGTAGATGAGGCTGATATAAGCACAGCCAGGCAAAAGGCAGCTGAGAATGAAGAAGAGAGATACCTCTTAAAATAAGGGGCCCTGACAGAGGGAGACTTCTCTTCAAATGAAACCATCTGGAACCTCTTCATTGATGGGTCATCCTGTGAAAACGGGAGTGGAGCATGGTTTATATTATTGGCACCCGATGGTATAGATATTGAATATGCGTTGAGGTTCAACTATAAAGCTTTCAATAATAAATCGAAGTATGAGGCATTAATAACAGGTCTCTCGTTAGTAAAATCCCTAGGCATCGGCCAACTCCTAGTTTATAGTCACTCAAAATTGGTTATGAACCAGATCCTAGGGGTGTACAAAGTCAAAGATGAAAGGATGACCAGATATATGAAGAATGTGAGATCGATGTTAAAAAGATTCAAAGAGATAAAAATGAAGAGGATACCTCAACTGGATAACAATCGAGTTGGTGCGCTCGCGAGGTTGGCCTCAACAACAAGAACCGACATAAAGAGAGTACTACTAGTCAAGATTCTGCTCAAATCGACCATTGAAGAGGAAGAGGTTACTAAACCTTGTCTAAATATGAACATGGGGTCCTCGTGGATAGACCCTCTTATCAGATACATCAGAGAGGGAGAATTACTAGAATCAAAGTGTGAAAGGAGAAAGTTGAGGTTCAGAGCTACTAAATTCTCCATTTTGGGAGATGTCCTGTACAAGAAGGGCTTCTTAATCCCTCTTCTCAGATGCGTTCATCTTTAGAGGTTCGATAGATCTTACAAGATGTGCATGAGGGATCTTGTTCAAGCCACATTGGAGGAAGGTTGTTGGCTAAAAGGATAATCACTAAGGGGTACTGGTGGTCGACCTTGTCCAAAGATGTAGCTGCATATGTAAAGAGATGTGACAAGTGCCAGAAGTTCTCCACCATTCCCCATCAGCCTCACCGCCTCTGACTTCTATCAGCTCCCCTTGGCCATTTACAATATGGGGTATTGATTTGCTAGGACCCTTGCCAAGGGATGTAAATAACTATCGATACTTAATTATGGCAATTGATTATTTCTCCAAATGGGTTGAAGCCGAGCCAATGATCACAATCACTGAGCAGAAGACCTTCCAGTTCATCGAGAAAAACATCATATACAGGTATGGCCTCCCAAACACCCTCATCTCAGATAATGAAACCCAATTCAAGAATGTTTCCTTAGAAAAGTATTGTGAAAGAGTAGGGATCAAGCAATTATTCTCTTCCCCTGGCTGACCCCATGCAAATGGTCAGACTGAGGTCACAAATCGAACAATCCTTGATGGGATAAAAAAAAGTTGAAAGAGGGTAAAAGAATATGGATAGAAGAGGTATATGTCGTGCTTTGGGCTTACAGGACGATAGTGAGGACACCCACAGGGGAAACTCCATTTATATTAGCCTATGGCTTAGAGGCTATTATCCTAATAGAGATAGGGCTTCCCACTCATAGAGTTTAGACATATGACCCTCAGAGGAACGAGGAAGAAAGAAGACCTGATCTTGATTTGATTGAGGAAAGAAGAGAGGATGCAGAGATAAGATGAACAACCTATCAGTAGAGAACTGCCAGATTCTACAATCAAAGGGTAAAGACAAGGCCGATAGTTGTGGGAGACCTAGTCCTAAAGAAGACGTGGAAGAAACCTAATAAGCTCCATCCAAATTGGCATGGTCCTTACAGGGTAATTGATGAGGTTGTACCTGGTACCTATCGACTAGAAAATCTAGAAGGGGAGCCCTTCTCCAACCCTTAGAATGCTGACCACTTGAAAAAATATTACTTATGATGTTGTAATTGTTTTATCTTTTTGTAATATATGTACCAACCTATAACAGAGAATGTCAATGAGAAATAACAATGTTGTGTTGATGCTTTTGTTCCAATGTATATGTATGGTAAAGTATGAGGTGAAACATCATTAACTTGGTGACCTCGGACCTTTAACATCATTAGTTTGGTGAAATTATGAGGTTAAACACCATAATTTGGTGACCTCAAACTTTTAATATCATTAGTTTGGTGAAATTATGAGGTTAAACACCATAATTTGGTGACCTCAGACCTTTAACATCATTAACTTGTTGAAAATATGAGGTTATACACCATAATTTGGTGACGTCAGACCTTAAACATCATTAATTTGGTAAAAATATGAGGTAAAACATCATTAACTTGGTGACCTCAGACCTTTAACATCATTAGTTTGGTGAAATTATGAGGTTAAACACCATAATTTGGTGACCTCAAACCTCAAACATCATCAATTTGGTGAAAATATGAGGTGAAACATCATTAACTTGGTGACCTCAGACCTTTAACATCATTAGTTTGGTGAAATTATGAGGTTAAACACCATAATTTGGTGACCTTAGACCTTTAACATCATTAGTTTGGTGAAATTATGAGGTTAAACACTATAATTTTGTGACCCCAGACCTTAAACATCATTAGTTTGGTGAAATGATGAGGTTAAACACTATAATTTGGTGATCTCAGACCTTTAACATCATTAAGTGAAAATATGAGGTGAAACATCATTAACTTGGTGATTTCAGACCTTTAACATCATTAACATGTTAAAAATATGAGGTTAAAACATTATAATTTGGTGACCTCAGATCTTAAAACATCATTATGTTTATATTCTTATAGTGAGATCTGTGGTATGGAACATCACAATTACAGAACACCAAAATATCATAGAAGAAGTAATAGAGACAAGGAAATGAAATTTCATTGCAATCATAGAAAGAAGGTGTTGCAGAGTTAGCATATATAATAAGAAAGAAAGAGTGCGTCACTTAGAAAGAAGAGGTCACACATACATCATAACATTTCTAAACAGTTCATTCAATTTTCTAAAAAAACTTCACAAAAAAGAGCCGGATAAGTAACAGGAAATATCCTCGCAGCTAGGCCTATCCCTCAGCAGGAGTCGACCCATCCGTAGCTGAATTTGTTTGGTCAAGGTTAGTAACTTTAACCTCATCACCGTGTTGAACACCGTCGTCAGTCTTCGAGACCTTAAGAGTAGCCGTCTCGGCCGGGGTAACATCATCCTCTTCTACTTCTTATAAAGCTTGGGCAAATCGAGGGTCTCTAAATCCTAGACTGATAAAATCCTCAGCAGTTAAGGTCCTAGACTCACCTTGCTTCATGGCCGATCATCGTCTGGTCGCTTTAATACCCCTCTCTAGATACTCAAAGCCGAAGCTGACAAACTCGTCAGAGACTTTGTAGTCCTCAATGGCTTTCTCTGCGACATCTTCCAACGCTGCTTTAATAACAACATTAACCTTTGATTAAATAACATCATTCTTTGCCTTCAGAGCCTTGTCGTGATCTTCCTTGAGCCGAGAAATCTGGTTGTCCTTCCCCTTGAGGTCTTCTTTCATCTTTTCAACCTCTTCCTTCACAGTGGCCTCAACTTATTTAGTGTCCTTGTCGTCCATTCAACAAGACGGTAAAGAGACACCACACTCTGCAGAAGAAGATCAAACAAATGAGTAATAATTCCTAAAGAGCAGAGACAACACTTGGAAGAAAAATAGCTAAAAATTGATACCTGAATCGATCTGTAAAGAGTGAACTTGGTCAATAGAGGGGCATCTAAGGCATGAAGAAAACTCTTATCCTCCCCAGTCATTATGGTTCCAATAGCATCGGCATCTTTCAAACTATGGCCGATCACGCTATCTCTAATCTTGAGCTGAGATAGACGACCAACCAAGGCATCATCAATCGAAATGGATATGGCACGATCTTTGGCTTGGGTCTTACTGGGCCTCGTATGAGCCAGGTCAGTGGAAGCCTTCCTCTTCTTGGAAGCATCGGCCTTAGAGGTGCCGATGCTCTTTTTTGTGGCAGGTGGGGGTACATTCTTTCCACCTCATTTCTCCATGAGCTTTACAAGGCTGGGAGACGACATCTCCTAAAAGTCATTTGAAATGCCTGTTGGTCGCTCTATAAAAAGATAAGTCTCTGAGTTAGCAAGTCAGATGGATAAAAAATGTACGAGACATCACTTGGTAAGAAAAATGTGGACTTATGAAGCTCTTCCAGGGGACCACCCCCCAAACCTGTCTGAGAAAGGTAATAAGGGGTCATCAGATGTTCATACTTAACAAGACAACCCTTCTCTCCTTGATTACGAAGGTCCTCAACATTCTTGTAATTATCTTAGCTAAGACCAGGGTCGGCTTTAGCCGCGAGGGAGACTTTTCCCTATCTCATAGGGGTCCTTAGAAATAACGTTCCACAAACCTCGTCTAAGCCAAACTCCCAGACCCTAGACATAATTAAATACCGAGGTTTCCAATTATGATTAGAAGTCTGGGTAACCAAGAGCATTTTCTTCTCAGATTTTCTGGCTAAGAAATGGTAGTAGCCAGGGTGATTTTTGATAGACGAGGGAATGTAGCAACCAGTAAAAACTCTGACGGGAAGGTCTGAATGGTGAACAGCCTTCTAAAGGACAATAGACCTAATCATAACCCTCCAAGCATTTGGGGACAATTGAGAAGGGGCAAGGTTTATGTATGAGAATATATCTATGATAGTTGGGTGGATGGGAAGATGAAAACCTAACTTAAACATCTGTTCATAGACAAATTTCACCATATCGACCATCGAAGGCCCTTTCGACCTTCAGAGGTTTCCTAAGGATGATTAAGGAATCTATGGAATAGAGGTTCCTGAAAGAAAGAAGGTTGTACTCATTCATGGTACTCTCATAATCTGCAGCTACAGAGGTATCAAGTTCTCTTCCTTCATCATCGTCACTATCCCCAATAACTTCGGCCTGGGCACTTGTAGGGGCACCACCAGGAAACCTCTTCGCAAACTTAACACCGGTGGCGGCCGATAAAGGAATGGCATTAATAGAAGGGGGAATTTATACACTGGGCCCTAAGATTTCTATAGAAGGAGGTCTACGCGAAGTGATAGCATCTCTATGGGACGAGGCACGGCTCAAAACCTCGGCATCCTCCGAAGCCTCATCTTGCCTAGGGGAATAATCCATAGCCTCTTGAAAAGAGTTTATGGACTCATCAGCCTCAGAGGTAGACATCGAGTTTGAAGCAGCTGACTCGAACATGGGATTTGGAACCTATGCAGACTCAGCAGGCTTAGGGTATATGACAGCTAAGGGTGGAGGAAAGATAGGTCTGAGCGAAAAAACCTCGGCCTTATGAGCCTATTCCTGGGTTAACTCTATCTTCTTAATCCTTTTAAAGGTCTTCTTACGCAGAGTTAGGAACTCTTCAATAAGTTTGTACAAAGATCTGAGCATTTGGAAGACGAGACTACACTTGAGAGTTCAAACTAAAAGGGAAAATAGTCAAACAACTTGTATAGCTCAAACTAAAGATTAAACTGGGAATCCAAAGGGTTTATACCAAGAATACCAAGAATAGGTGCAAAGCATCTCACCAGATAAGGTATCCGATGATCAGCCAAAAAACCTGAAAACACAAAATTCAACCTAAAGTAAGCCCAAGATGACTAAGTGAATATGAAATAGACCCTATAGCCCACTGTCTCTCATGAAAAAATACCAAACATGGATGGTTTCCCTTGCCGGAGAACAGAAAAACCCACCGAAAAAAATGGAAGTTGCAAATAAACCCATAAATTAAAGAAGAAAAGAGAAAGATGGTTACCTGATCAACGAGGAACGAAAGGCTAGGGGTTGCAAACCCAAGACGACTTGAGAACCAGAGAGAGATTGAAGATTTTTCTATGGAGGATTTAAAAAAAAATCTCAGTAGTGAGATCTCTATGGCGGGATAAATGAGAAAAGAAAGAGAATAAGGGAAGGGGAAAAGTATTTAAACCTTCCCTAATGATGGGGCATAATTTCCAAGGCCCCTATCATTGCCTTAGAGAAATTAAAAGGCGACGTCGGAGCTGTCATACCTCAGGGAATATGTTAGTCACTTCAATGAGTGACATGTGTTTAGGAATCACTACGCACCCCAAGACACCAAATGTAACTCGGCATCGACCTAACTTAGATACCCCTCAGCCACCCACACACATAGGAGACTAAGGTCTAGGGGTGATTGATATGCCCAATATGTACGCTCATACTCGGAGTTAACAACCTCGGCTGATGTAACAGCCGAGTAAGCAGGAGGCTCACAATAGCCATTTGAGAAGTCGTCCTTCACAAGGTCGGCCCCACAATGACCAACCTCGACTGACCATTAGCCGTGGTCAGATAACTCATGGGCTCAAATGACTACCACTGACGTACCCTGATTCTGCCGACACTTCAGCCATGCTTAAAATCTAACCTCGGCTGGCAAATCAGGTCGAGGACATACTTAAGTTTGGCGGAACAAAGACAACCCTCGGACTTACCAAGCATCGTACACGACTGGGCCGAGGTTACCATGGATGACATCACAAGTCCGAGAATACGTAAGCACAAGAGAAGACATGGAATGCGTGGACTAAACCGTTATAACCAACCCGTTCCTCTCACGTGAGGGAATATTTGGTCATCATTACCTGCATGTGGCATAACCAGGTGTCCACTATGACACCCCGCCTAATTAATCACCGGTGATCAGTCCTAAATCAAGTTAGAACAGGTTTCTCAGTTGGTCCATTCTTAACATCACTGTCATCTTTTTAATTACTAACCACCTATGTGAGAAAATAGACTGGTGACAATTTTTATCTTTCAATTAATTAAATGAAACTCATGCGGAACATACAATAATACACAATCACAGTTAACTGAAATAACCATCCACAAATAAAATACCTAACCGAATAAACCATCGGTCCAAATATCCAATACAAGTAAGGACAAGAAGAAAATCTCAACAAGTCTAATACTAATTGTTGATGTAAAAAATTAGATCGCTCTAATTATTCAATCACAGATAAATAAATAAGACAAAGATTTTTAAAGTGGTTCGGCTAGGAATAAAGCCTACGTCCACTGTTATGTTATTGCTGAGTGTTTGTGGAATTCTTGATTACAAGTTCTCTCAAGAAATTCCCGTCCCCTTGAATGAGGATGATACATGGTATTTATAGCCTTGAGGCTGTACATGAAAGGTTCGATACATTAAATTACATACACGTGAAAGGGTAATACATTTAATGCAGAGTGCGTGCCAAGAATATAAGCATTCAATGAATATCTGAGCTGTTGATTATCTGGCAATTAATGATACGACCGAGATGCAGCTCGGATCGCCATAGCTGTTCGCTGATCAGGAGTTCCTCGGAACATTAGAGTTCCTCAGAACATTAGAGTACCTCGGTGCGTTAGAGTTCCTCGGTGCGATAGAGTTCCTCGGTGTGATAGAGTTCCTCGGTGTATTCTCGTTGCTCGGAAAGAAGCATGGTTGGTCGGGAAATGATCTTCCTCGCTGCTATTGTGCCACGTAGATTGACACGTGTCTTCGTCTTATTCGTCCACATCAGCATATTAATTTTGGTATCAACAGAAGCCCCCAATGTTTCATATTTTGAACTTTGAGGAGTATGGAACATTCTTTCTCGGTATATGGCAATATTAAATGTCCTTCCCGGGTTTCAGGAACATTGTATTCAAATTTCCTTCTTATTTCGCAGTTTCCGCCTTTTTTATAAGCGCTTCGATCTTCGTGCAAATTTTGTCCTCTTAGCCGCCGGAAGTTTAGTAGTTTCTTTTTGGTAATCATTTCTTTCGCCGCTTCCCAATGCAAAGTATTTAAACTTCTTTGGTAACCATACCGTCGTCTACGTTTTCCATTTTCTGCATTCAAGCTTTCTATTCTCTTCTTCTCTTGTGCGTTCATCCTTGTTTCCGTTCGTTGTCAACACACCTCCTTTCTTTCTGTAAGATCTTCTTCCTTTCTTCTGTATCTCTTTTATTCAATATGGTTTATATTGTGGAGTCTGTTGAGAAATTCCGTTCTGATTTTTCCATTCCTTCGTGGGTAATTCTGGAGGTTCTTTATGAGCCTTTAGATTACTTTCGATTGGCTGAGGGACATTGGTTCCCCAGTCTTTTTGTTGCTGAATGCGGTTTTTCCTTTCCACCAAACCCATTATGTCTTGAGTTTTGTCAATATTTTGATCTTGTTCCTGCAAAAATAGCCCCCAATTCATGGAGAATAATTAACGGGGTGCACAAATTAAATCTAACTCATGGGACTCGTATTGGGATCCCAGAAATTATGTTTTGTTATAAATGGGCCACTCTAGATAATATTTATTATTTAAAAACTAGGTATTTGAATAGGGCTCTTGTAGTTAATCTCCCTGACTCAAATAGGGATTATTTTGAGCATGGGTTGGTCATAAAAAATTGGCAACATGCGCCTTTATCTGGGAATGAAATATACAACGGTCCCAGATGCCCCCCATACGGCAATGGGATAGGTTTATTTTTTATTTTATTTTACTTATGAAATTATGCTTTCATCATGTTTGACAAAATGTATGACTGATATCTCAACATGTATTTATTTGCAGTTGATAGCAAAAGAAAAACTCCAAAAGAGTCAGAAGTGAATATCAAGCATTTAAAACTTATCTGGAATTTGCATAAGACAATTGCAGACGAGCATATTAGGTTTGCATCATATTTGCTGCAGTATAAGAGCTACACGACCTCTTATACTGCTCGTCCTGTTGAGCCTGCATCAACTCCAGAGGACTCCTCATCAGATTCTCACGTCCCCTTAAGTCAGAAAATGGGCAAGAAGAGAGCTCCTCCTGCTCTATTTGATGATTCTTCCTCTGCTGCTAAGGCTAAGAAAAGCAGAACTGATGTCCCAGAAAGGACTAAGAAGGTGGATATTGAGCCTTCAAAAGCTGCCGAGAAGCCCCCAGTGGCTCCGAGCAAGAAGAAAGCTCCCATGGAAGTAATTACAATCTCTCCGACCAAGACTTCTTCCTTGGTTGATGCTGCTGATCCTCCTTTGAAGAGATTGAGGAAATCATCCTCAGTTAATCTTGCTGGAACTGCATCTTCTCTACCCGCTGGTGGTAGTAGTGTTTCAAACATCATTTTTTCGAGTTCTTCAATGAGCTCAGTTATACCCGAGGTTCTCGGGGTTGATGAAAAAATTCCTAGGGATACACTGACATCCCTAGCTGCTCGTCATCTTTCTTCAGTAAATTTCTCATACCTTTGGTCTTTCTTTCTTTTTTTGAATTCTTGTATTTGTGTTGACTTTATTGTTTTTCTTATCTTTCAGCTGGTGAACTGCTTCAATACCATCGTGAAGAAAGATGAAGCTATTAAATCTTCAAGCTCCTCGTCAGGTGTAGAGGATGCTCTGTTGGGTTTGACCCAATCTTTAAAGGAATCTCGTCAACAATATATTGACGAAAAAGCTGTTTGGGAGAAGAAATTAGCTGCGGCTGAGGCTGAGAAGGTGAAAATGGCCGAAACCTCCAAGAATTTGGAGGAGAAAGTTAAAGTTTTGGAGGTTAAACATCAGGATTCTGATGATAAGTTGAAAAAGGCAGAGGAAGAATTATCTACTCTGCGAGATATCAAGGTTAAGAAAGAGGAATTGGAGGTGAAGCTCTCCTCGGAGAAGTCGAGGAGAAAAATTGCAATCAAGAAACATTTCAGTGTTGGTTGGGAGAAAGGATGGGAGAGAGGGATAGCTGCAATGACATCCCAAGTTCAATATGGGGAGTTGAAATACTTCCATGATGGCTGGGTAGCTGCTCTGCAAGAGCTAAAGGTCCAAGACGATTCTGAGCTATTCCAACAGCATCTCCCTGGTCCTCCTCCACCAATTGTGGAAGAAGAAGAAGATGAGCCTTCATCAGATGAGTCTTCTATGGCTATGGGTGATCAAATTTCTGCTTCTCAACCCTCTGCCACCGAGGACGTTTCTTCCATGCCTCCTCCTCCCGAGAAGATTCCTACCGATCAAGCTGTTGTTCCCACCGAGCAACCGAGCTCCTCGTCCCAGCCTCCCGAGAAAGTCTTGGGGGACAAGGAAAAGGTGTGAAGTTGTTCGGTATCATTTCTATATTTCCTTGTAATCGAACAATGTAACTTTTTGATGATCTAATGAAATATATCTTTGTTCATCTCTGTTGTTGATGATTTATATTTGTTGATTGTTGTCTTTTTCTCGTCTTTAGTTTGTTGCTAGAATGGAATTGATCTCTTCACATGATACCGAGTTGATGCAACAATGTCACCAATACTATAAGGCTAGTCATACAATCCTTAGTACATCAGAAATTGCTGATATTCTTGGCCATGGTGCCTCAGAGCAGGCAATTGAAGCTTATCAGTACTTGAAAGCTTTACTTGACCGAGCAGTGGCCAACAATGTCGCTTACTATGAGTTGATTGAAGAGCTTCATGGTTCCATAGAGGATCTTCAAAGTCAACACAACGAATCAATGGCTTCGTTGCATAAGGATTATGAAAATAGATACCAGCAGCTCTCTTCAGAAACAGGCCATAAGAAGATCATTGTTGGGTACGACGTTAGGGAGAGAACCCTAAAAGGTGAAGTTGAAGCTTGTAGGCAGATTGTCGAGATCCTGGAACAAGAAAATAATAATCTGCAGAAAAAATTGGCTCAATATGAATCTGCTGCTTCATCTTCTACTGCATTAATACCAGTTACTGATGAAGGCTTCTCGTTCTTAGAGGTCGAAAACACCAAACTAAGGAAAGAGCTGGAGGACTTAAGAAGATCTGCCATTTTTGGAACTGCTCGGGGGCGAGGAAGAGGTTCTCGGGGGCGAGGAAGAATCCTCAGCCAAAATGTTGAAGAGGCTCGCACTCAGTCTACTCTGGAAACTCAAGCATTCCAGTTGAAAGTAAAAGACCGTGCTCTGACTGAAATGTCCAATAAAAATCTGTCTCTGGAAGATCAGCTTACATCGACGAAATCTGCCTTGCATAATAAGGATCTTTTTGCCAAAAGCCTTCATGAACAATTGGATAGATTAACCTTCCAATTCCATAAACAGCCAAGGGAATTCTGGATGGCAGGATACAATGAAGCCCTTGTTCACCTGGATGCTCGTATTGAACATGCCAATAATGAAGGTTACAAGCAAGGATGGTTAAATGCACTGGGTGTGTTAAAATTGGAGCAAGGGCATTTTTTATGGGACTATCATGCTCCATCATTATTAGACCTGCCTGTACCACCTTTCAAATTGGATATGGCATGGATCCCAGCTCGTTCCATTCCTCGCAGCCTAATTTCAAAATACCTTGGTGATTATAGCCTTCATTCCCAAGTTGAATTATCTCGTCCTGAGCATCTTTTGGATACACCTTCTGTTATGAACGTCAGAATGCTCAGAGATGTTAATTTCATCAATTCTCCCCTTTGCCTAGAAGACCCTCCTGCCGGCGAGGAACCTGTTTCTAAAGCACAGGGCAAGAAACCAATAGAATAGTAATATCAATGTAACAATTAGTACATTCTTGTATCCTGTAATCTTATTTTAAATTTAATGAAAGATTTTCATTTTCTGTTTGCCAATTTTGCTATTGTCATGTGTTTATCAAACACCTTTATATTTGTACATATGTATCTATGTAGTAAATTGTTCAAACTGTTTCCAACCAACCAAGGTAGTTGAATAATGTTTGTCGACCAATTACAGTTGATGGGTTTTCATCCCCGACCAGCTATACTTGGTTCAATTATAAAAACGTGTCCGACCAACTAAGATCAATAATTTATCTTTGCCGACCAACTACAGTTATTGGGTTTTTATCCCCGACCAACTATACTTGGTGTATTTTTTGAATATTTTGTTCTTCAAAGAACTCTTTGTAATAATATTACCTCCCGACCAACATAAGTTATAATATGAGAGTATATTTTTATCTTACCAACCGTAATTGATCACGCTGGTGTCGCTGGTGTACACCTTTTAACCAAAAGGATATTTTTGGCTCCTCAGAGCTGTCCTCCTAACCAAAGGAGGTTGGCTACTTATAGCACTTTTGCTCCGTAGAGCTGTCCTCCTAACCAAAGGAGGTTGGCTACTTATAACACTTTTGCTCCGTAGAGCTGTCCTCCTAACCAAAGGAGGTTGGATACTTATAGCACTTTTGCTCCGTAGAGCTGTCCTCCTAACCAAAGGAGGTTGGCTACTTATAGCACTTTTGCTCCGTAGAGCTGTCCTCCTAACCAAAGGAGGTTGGCTACTTATAGCACTTTTGCTCCGTAGAGCTGTGTAGTGTATTACACTAGTATTCCCCGAAAAACTTTCAACCAGAAAGAAAATGGCGAAACATCCTCGTTTTATTCATAATGAAAGAAATGCTTTACATTTGACATCACTGATAATACTTGCGCAGGTGTTCAGCATTCCATGCGTTCTTAAATTCCTCTCCTTCTAGAGTTGCTATTCTGTAAGTTCCTGGTCGAACAACCTCTGTAACTCGGTAAGGTCCATGCCAGTTTGCTTCCAGTTTATTCTGTTTCTGAATGACCTTCTTTAGCACATAATCCCCCTCTTTCAGATCACATTTCTTTACCCTTTTGTTGTAAAACAGAGCTGTTCGTTGTTGATAAGCAGCATTCCTAATGGCTGCCTCTTCTCTGACTTCTTCGAGCATATCCAAATCCAGTCTTCTCATCAAATCACTGATCGGAGAATTGAAATTTAACACCCTGTGTGTTGGTAGGCCCAACTCGGCAGGTATCACAGCCTCACTTCCAAATGCTAGCATATATGGTGATTCTCCTGTTGCTGCTCGGGGAGTTGTTCGGTAAGCCCACAAAACTGACTGTAGCTCATTAATCCAATTTGCTTTAGCCTCACTTAACCTCTTCTTCAACCCATTTAGTAATGTTCTGTTCGTCACCTCAGTCTGTCCATTGCTTTGGGGATGGCCTGGTGCTGAATGAAACTTCAAGACGTTCGACTGATGACAATAGGCAGCAAATTCTTCATTATCAAATTGCGTTCCATGGTCTGTGATGAAAGCGTGGGGGAGACCATATCGACAAATGATATTCTTCCATATGAACTGATACACCTTCTCGTACGTCATATCAATTAGTGGTTCAGCTTCCACCCACTTAGTAAAATAGTCTACTGCCACGACGAGATACTTGAACCTTCCTCGGGTCGTCGGCAGTGGTCCAACCAGATCAATTCCCCACATGGCAAATGGCCAAGGTGATGTTATGGGTGTCAACAATGCCTGTGGAGTTCTTCGGATGGAGGAAAAACGTTGGCATTTGTCACACTTCTTAGCATAGGCTATACAATCAGCCCTCATCGTCGGCCAGTAGTATCCCTGTGTCATTACCCTTTGCAAAAGTGTCCGACCTGCTACATGAGCTCCACAAGATCCTTCATGAATTTCTTCAATCAATTCTTTGACTTCTGATGGATGCACACATCTCTGCAAACCTGCCATAATTCCTCGTCTGTACAAAACACCATTAGTTAACACATACCGAGCTACTTTATACTTCAATTTCTTGGCAGCTAGTTTGTCCTCCGGTAATTCTCCTTCTTCAATGTATGCTCTGATAGGATCCATCCAAGATGGTCCTAAATCAAGGGTAATAATCTTCACCGTCAGATCTTCTTCTATGCTCCGACTTTCTAATACTTCAATTGGTATTGTTCTTCGCAGCTCGGTGTGCGTAGCTGACGCTAGTCGGGCCAATGCGTCTGCTCTAGCATTCTCCATTCTCGGTATCCTCACTAATTGAATAGCATCAAATTCTGTCAATAACTCCATCACTTTTGCATGGTACTTCACCATTAACTCTCCCTTTACTGCATATATTCCCATAATTTGATTCACAATTAATTGAGAATCACTGAAAACAATTACTTGACGTGCCTCCATAACTTTCGCCAAATGAAAACCTGCTATCATAGCCTCATATTCAGCCTCATTATTGGAAGCTTTGAATTGGAATCTCAAGGCATACTCCATGTCAATATCATCTGGAGAGTTTAAAACAATCCCTGCTCCACAACCAGCCGTGCAAGATGATCCATCTACATATAATCTCCATGTATGTAACTCGTCTTCAAATTTCTTATCTGTTAGAGTTCCTCGGTGAAATATCATCTATTTTCTTTCATCATCCCCGGGTATCCTTCGTTCCTCGTCGGTCATTTGTTCGATCCCTTCTACCAACCGGAGTTGGTCGGGGTTTGAATATGATGATTTTTCTACATCCACAAGTCCTTTTACCAACCTTGGTTGGTCTGGATCTGTGTCTGTTGATCCCGTATCGTCCACAGGTAGGTCAGCAAGCACCTTTTGCTCCTCGGGGGTATCAGGGTATGTGAACTCTGCTATAAAATCTGCCACGGCTTGCCCCTTCAACGATGATCTGGGTTCATACACAATATCATATTCACCGAGCTCTATTGCCCAGTACATCAATCTTCCTGATTTTTCTGGCTTGTGAAGGGCTTGTCTTAACGGCATGTCGGTATACACAATGATGGTATGGGCCTGGAAGTTTGGCCTCATTCTTCTACTTGCTTCAATTAATGCCAGTGCCAATTTTTCCAGCTTTGGGTATCTGATTTCCGCACCTCGGAAGGCCTTGCTTGTGTAATAAATTGGCTTCTGGACTCCATTCTCCAATCTGATCAACGTCGAGCTAACTGCATTTTCTGATACTGCCAAATACAAGTACAGCTTCTCTCTAGTTATTGGCCTAGACAACAATGGTGGGGCTCCCAAATACTTCTTCAAATCTTGAAAGGCTTTCTCACATTCATCAGTCCACTCAAAACTTTTTCGCAGTGTTTTGAAGAATGGGAGGCATTTATCAGTTGCTCGGGATACAAATCTGTTGAGTGCTGCAACCCGTCCGGTAAGACTCTGCACTTCTTTCTTCGTCGTCGGAGATCGCAGCCCTAAAAGAGCCTTGATCTTTTCTGGATTTGCCTCAATACCTCGTTGGTTGACGATGTATCCGAGGAACATTCCTTCTCGTACTCCAAAGGTACACTTCGTCGGGTTAAGCTTCATCTGGTATTTATCCAGTTGATCAAAAGTTTGACTCAAGTCAATCAAATGATCTGCAGCTCTCTTACTTTTGGTGAGCATGTCGTCGACATAGACCTCCATATTGCGGCTGATTTGTTCGGTAAAAACCTTGTTCATCAACCGCTGATATGTTGCACCTGCATTTTTTAAACCAAAAGGCATAACATTATAACAATAAGTTCCCCTTGGGGTAATAAAAGAAGTACTTTCTTTGTCTTCAGGTTTCATTTTGATCTGGTTGTAGCCAGAATAAGCATCCATGAAGCTGAGTAGCTCGTGTCCCGAGGTAGCATCCACTAGTTGATCAATTCTGGGCAATGGAAAATGATCTTTTGGACATGCCTTGTTGAGATCAGTAAAATCAACACACATTCTCCATTTGTTGTTCTTCTTCTTTACCATCACCACATTCGCCAACCAATCTGGATATTTCACATCTTCAATGAATTGGGCTTTCTGGAGTTTCTCGACCTCCTCTTGTATGGCCTGGTTCTTCTCGGGACTAAACACTCTTCTTCTTTGCTTCACAGGCTTGATCTCCTTATTCACGTTGAGCTCATGACATAAAAAGTTTGGATCTATTCCTGGCATGTCTTCATGACTCCAAGCAAAAGTATTCTTCCTGTTTCTCAAGAAAGTTATCAACTCCTGTTTTATTGAAACATCCAACGACGATCCTATCTGAGTTACTCGTTCAGGATGCTCGTCGTCCAGGATAACAATTTCTGTAGATTCCACAACCTGCCCTTTTACGAGTTGAGATTCATCCCTAGGGTCAAGAGTTTCAATTTCTGTGCCCTCCTCTACTTGATAAGTAGTAGTCTTTTTCCTTGATTCTTCAAGTTCTTCTTGCTCGGCAGACGAGTAATAGCATTCCCGAGCTACTTTTTGATCACCTTTCATAATTCCTACTCCAAAATTCGTTGGGAATTTCAAACACTGATGTACTGTAGATGGAACTGCTTCGAATTTCTTCAATCCAACTCTTCCCATGATGATGTTGTAGGCTGACTGCACATTCTTATCCATCACAAAGAAACGTATTCTTTCTGTTCGACAAGCAGGCCAAGTTCCGATGAGTATATCCAACTTGATCGTCCCAAGTGGAAAAACTTTCTCGCCAGCAAAACCCAGAAGGGGTCTGTGATAAGGTTCCAATTGAGATAATTTTAAATTCAGGCTATCAAAGCACGAATAGTACATGATGTCTGCCGAACTACCATTGTCTACTAACACCCTTGAAATGACCACATCCTTCATCCTCATTTTGATCACCAAAGGATCATCATGAGGGTAAAGAACACCTGCCAGGTCGTTTTTTGAAAAACCAATCACTAGCTTCTCTTTGTTTACCTTCCTCGGACGATCATCCTCGGCCAGGTTTATTCGCTGAATGTATGAACAAGCTTGAGCCTCTCCGAGGTAAGCTTTTCTTTCTGCAGTAAGGTCTCCTCCTCCTGCATCTCCTCCTGTAATAACATTACAATCAAATGACCCAAAACGTATGGAAAATACCTCTCGTTCAGGTTTCCTTGGTTTCTTGGGAAGATCGGGGTCATCATCTGGATCCTCTTCATGGTCCCTCCTCTTTTTCTCCTCTGCACGACGAGGAGATCTAGATCTCTCTCTAGTTCTATCATCATTCTTCCTTTCACCTCTGCGATCTGCATACTTTGATAATTTTCCTCTTCGGATGAGTGTTTCAATCTCGTTCTGAAGGGCTATACAATTTTTTGTCATATGGCCATGATCTTTGTGAAACTCGCAATATTTGTCCTTATTCCTCAGGTCGGGATTTGTCTTCAGTTTCTCTGGCCACTTGATTTCCTCGTTATTCCTGATTTCTTCCAAAACATGATTAATACCCATTTTCAATGGAGTATAATTATCATACTTCTTTAGGACTTCCAACTTCATCCTGTTATTCCTGGAATGTTTGTCACCACCATTACCTTTCTGATCTTTCTTTTTAGAATTGTCGACCTCCACTTTAACTTCTTTCTCCATATTCTTCTTCGCAGCCATAGCCTCCTCGGCATTCATGATTTTGGCCGCCTTTGCCATCAACTCCGACATATTTTTAGGTGGATCTTTGGCCAAAGTGTAGTACAGCTTGTTAGACAGCAAACCACTCATCAGAGCAGTGATTGCTGTCTTTTCTTCATAATCTATGACTTCCAACTTCTCGTTATTGAAACGAGTTATGTAATCTCTAGTACTTTCACCTGATTTTTGTCTAACACTTAGCAAGTGTGCTACTCGCTTTACCGGCTTTGCTCCAAAACAAAAATTGCCAATAAACAACTCGGCTAACTGAACAAAAGTTGAAATCTTACCCCGAGGAAGATTATTGTACCATATCTGTGCAGATCCGGTAAGAGTTCCCGAGAATGCTCTACACCTCATCTCGTCGGGGACAGCGTAGATATCTGCAGCAGCTTGGTATTGTTCTATATGAAGTACGGGATCTGTCTTTCCATCGTACTTGGGGGTCACTACGGGTGCTTTGAATTTCGACGGTGTAGGGAAATCCACAATGGCTTGCACAAAAGGTGTTCCTTGAACAAAAGTTCTCTGTAAGGGGTTCCTCGCCTTAGCCATTTCTCCCAGTCTATCCTCCAACCGTTGAATGGAACCTTTCCATGCTTCATTCCCTTCCTCGGGCCGCTTAGTCCGAGCAACTGATTGCTCTGACGTAGCTTCCTGAGATTTATCTCGACGAGTAGTTGGTCACGACTGTGCAGATCCTTCTCTCAAACCTGGTGGTGGTCAAAAACTTCTTGATGGAGCCCTAGGTGGACTCATGTTCCTCCTTGGTCCTAACCGACTGAAAGGAGACACCCTGCTTAATCTTTCCAAAGCGCTAGTTCTCTCCGGAGAAAGAGTGATACGTTGATCTGTATCCGTAGCCCGTATCGATGAAGTTCGCCCAGGTTGATAAGAAGAATCATTAGACTCCTCATTGCGATATGACCCAGTACGTCTAGATTGCGATTGCCTATGATCACTCCTTTGCCCTGAATAGGTAGGTGCACCGCCCTGAAGAGTTTGAATGAGTTGCCTCATAGATTCTTGCATGGCGGTTTGTCCTTGAGCCAGATTCGTCATAATTCCAGCCAGATCTGGGGATGCAGATGGATTTGGAAGATTTCCAGTATTTCCAACATTTCAATTACTGGATTCTGGATTATCTGCCATTGGTGATAAATGATTTTTATGAAAAACGATAATAACAGTCGTTTCCCACAGACGGCGCCAATCTGTTGATGTAAAAAATTAGATCGCTCTAATTATTCAATCACAGATAAATAAATAAGACAAAGATTTTTAAAGTGGTTCGGCTAGGAATAAAGCCTACGTCCACTGTTATGTTATTGCTGAGTGTTTGTGGAATTCTTGATTACAAGTTCTCTCAAGAAATTCCCGTCCCCTTGAATGAGGATGATACATGGTATTTATAGCCTTGAGGCTGTACATGAAAGGTTCGATACATTAAATGACATACATGTGAAAGGGTAATACATTTAATGCAGAGTGCGTGCCAAGAATATAAGCATTCAATGAATATCTGAGCTGTTGATTATCTGGCAATTAATGATACGACCGAGATGTAGCTCGGACCGCCATAGCTGTTCGCTGATCAGGAGTTCCTCGGAACATTAGAGTTCCTCGGAACATTAGAGTACCTCGGTGCGTTAGAGTTCCTCGGTGCGATAGAGTTCCTCGGTGTGATAGAGTTCCTCGGTGTATTCTCGTTGCTCGGAAAGAAGCATGGTTGGTCGGGAAATGATCTTCCTCGCTGCTATTGTGCCACGTAGATTGACACGTGTCTTCGTCTTATTCGTCCACATCAGCATATTAATTTTGGTATCAACACTAATAAATGAACTGTGAGCGACATGCTCAAATAACTACTAAAGAGTCTCTACACGAATGAAAGAAGGAGGCGTCTATCAAAAACCCCGCAACATCCACGTGTGCTGCAGCAACGGATACCTGGAATAGAGTCAAGCCTGGCGTCCCTGTGGCTGGACACCTAAAAGGTTTTTAAAATTTTTTTATATAGCAAGGGTTAGTACCCAAAAACATTTGAAAACATTTAACAAATGATTAACTTGCAGTAATAAATAAATATGCATGCTCTTCATATTTTAGTTAGTGCCGCACTCTCTTGAGGACTTCCTTACCCCTCCTCTAATGTGCACTACTAACGCTTCCATTTCATTTACTAGGTTCTACGCTCCTGACACAATACTTATGTTAACCCTTGCAATTAACCTACTCTAACCGAGTAGGCCTTAAATCATGATTTTTAAGTTATTATAAACATCAACTTAATTTAATCATTACCCTTTTTAATTTCATATGACACTCACACCTGTTATGCTCATAATACATTTTTCACCATGTATTAATTATCCCATATATAATTATTTACCTAATTATATATTTAATCAAATTGCAGTATTCACAAACATACTGAAATAACATTTAATACTAACATCCAGCCGAGTAGAAATACTCACAAAATATAAATTCTCTAAAGTGCTATCCCACTAGGTATGTTCACCTGACCTAGTTACCCAAGTCAGAATTTCTCCCTAACTTGGTTATTACATAAATATTGGAGGTGGTCATATTCCTTCCCTGTAAGTGAGATGCCCTCACCCATATAACGGACGCTATGACCTGGGTTTATACTTGCCCTACTCCTCAAGCTAAGTGATTCATCCATTACGCGCAACCTCCCACTATAGCACTAGAGAATATAATAATAATAATAATAATAATAATAATAATAATAATAATATCTATCACTGATATTATAGCACACCCATATATATATACATATACTATCGCACACCGTATATTTATATAAATATAAAAATATCCCGGCTATACCGTGTACTGTCCGTGACACAAGCCTATTCCATTTTATAATGAGTTTGTGGCCCAACTCGAAATATTAATTAATTTTCACATAAATTTTCTTTTGGTGTCACCCTAACCAATATATCCGGACTTACTTTCGTGGCCCGAATTAACATTACCCGAGTCTCAATCCCCGACTCTAAATTATTTAGCCGATGCCTAAATAAAATTTAGCTCTCGGTATTGCTCAACCGTTACGCCCGGACTTGTTCCCTATGTCCATAGTTAATCGTTTCGAACAAACTTCTCATAAATCAATATTAGTGTGTCACACCTAATTTATCCAAAACATTTTTTTAATTTATGATGTCACACTAAGCCGTCTTCAAATCCTAATTAATTTTATTCACTATTAATTAGATTTTAAATCCATGTATTAAGTATTCATCAAATTTAAGACATGGAAAAATATTAAATTAAATTTATCTCCATATAAAGGAAAACTGGGCAAACTGCCAGAATCTTCCGACCATCGATCGATCGACCCCAGACCTTCGATCGATCGATCGAGCAGGTCTTCGTCTTCTTCGCGAAGACAGATTCAGCCATGGATGAATTTTCCCAAACCCTAGTTTTCTCTACCAGCAACCTTAAGCCCTCTTAACATTAATACATGTTAGAAACCTTATTAGGGACCTCCAGAATGTCCACCAACATTATTAATTCGTTCATTAATTACAATTTCTGTATTTGTGGAAAAATTCATCTTTAACCCTTTACCCATTTACACCCCAAATTCCTTCACCAAATTCGTTTCTAATTATCCAGATATCATCCTACCAGATATGTACCAATTTATAATATCAGATTTAACATGAATCCTCATTCAAATTCGTAAATCAGATTATTATGTTCAAAACCTCATGTTTATGTCATGAATACCCAAAACGAATTTTAATTAGTCACATCACATGAATATGAATTGAAAAACAAATTCAATACTATTGCAAGTTATCCACTTGCCTTAGGTTTCGTAGTGTCTGATTCAGAGATGAATTCCAAGGTTGAAGATGATCCTTGTTGGCTCTCTAGTGATCCCCAAAACTGCCTTTAACTGCTATTAGGGTTCCTTAACACACTTATCCTTTTCCTAAACTCACATCAGCCGTTTCCTTATTTCTTCTAATTCATTAATTTACCTAAATCCCGTTTTTTGCCTAATGGGCCAAGCCCAAGTGACCCAAATGCCCCCGTGTGGACCCGACTATGTCTAAAAACGCCCCGTGACCCGTTTACTACCCCCGGGTACACTTTTTCGACTATCTCGGCCCATCCGGACTCAACTGTACACTCAAAATTGGCATCCGAATTAATTTATAAAAATACTTATCCCCCACCCGTTTAGTCTATGCCGACTCCCGATTGAGATAAGTGCATACCCTGTCATTAATACTCGAAATGACATAATTACAATATTACTATTCACTTAGTAAATAAGTTTTCCTTAAATATTAATCATTCACTTCCCGATTAATGTTTAAATAAAATTTTCCTAATTAATTTAATTAAAATTACGACTCACAAGTAATTTCAATTCCCGAATTACTTAGATATTTAATGCATGAAAATACGGGGTGTTACATACTCCCCCCCTTACAAAGGAATTTCATCCCCGAAATTTGGTCATACGTGTGATGAAAAGCTCTGGATATTGTTCCCGCATATCCTCCTCCCGCCCCCAGGTAGACTCGTCAACGTTGTGATGACCCCACTGTACTCTAACTAGTGGTACAACCTTGGATCGTAACTTTCGCTCGCTCCGGTCCAGAATAGCCACCGGTCTCTCCTCATATGTGATGTCTGGCTGTAAATCAATTTTCTCGAGTGGAATGTGCCAGAAGGCCCTCTCGCTCCTACGATATTTCTTCAGCGATGCCACATGGAACACGTCGTGTATCCGCTGAAGGTGCTCTGGTAATCCCAGCCTGTAGGCTACAGGCCCCACTCTCTCGATAATAGGGAAAGGCCCCACGTACCTCGGTGCTAACTTACCCTTCTTGCCGAACCTCATCACCCCTTTCATAGGGGACACCCGAACCAATACCTGATCCTCAAACTCGAACTCCACATGTCTCCCTGAAGCATCAGCATAACTTTTCTACCTATCCTGAGCTATCCGAATCCTCCCTCGGATCAGCTCTATCTTGGCAGATGTCTCCTGAACAATCTCCGGCCCCAATAGTTTGTTGTCCCCCACCTCTAAAAACAAGCGGGTGAACGACAAGGCCTCCCGTATAGTGCCTCGAATGGTGCCATGCCGATCGTGAATTGGTAAGAGTTGTTATACGCAAACTCTACCAGAGGAAGATATTTCTCCCAACCTCCCCCAAAGTCTAGTATACACATTCTGAGCATATCTTCCAGCATCTGATTGACTCTCTCGGTCTGTCCGTCAGTTTGTGGGTGATAGGCTGTACTCAAACGTAACTCCATGCCCATGGCCTCCTGAAAACTCTGCCAAAAGTGGACCACAAAGATCTTGTCCCTATCCGACACAATATTTATCGGTACCCTGTGCAGCTTAACAATCTCTGGTATGAATAGCTGCGCATAACGCATCGTCTCAAAGTCTGTACGAACCGGCAGGAAGTGGGCCACTTTGGTCAACCGATACACAATGACCCATATGGAATCGTGACCCTTCTACGATGTCAGTAACCCTGTAATGAAGTCCATGGAGATGCTCTCCCACTTCCACATGGGAATTTCAAGTGGCTGTAGCATCCCTGATGGTCTCTGATGGTCAACTTTCACAAGCTGACACGTGGCACATTTCGAGACAAATTCTGCTATGTCTCGTTTCATTCTTATCCACCAATATTGACTCCTCATATCCTGATACATTTTATCCCCACCGGGATGTACCGCTAATCTCGACCCATGAGACTCTGTCATAAAAACGTGCCTCAACTCCTCATCTTCTGGCACAATCAACCTCCCATTAAGGCGTAAGCCTCCCTCCGAGCTAATCGAGTAACACTCTGCTCCCTCTGCTAGCAACTGGCTCACCCTATCCCGGCAGGTTTGATTCTCTGCCTGAGTCCTCACCACCCGCATAATGATCTCAGGTGTGATGGATAGTGCTGACATACAAGCCCTGGCTATGTCATCCTCATATCGAAGTTCTCTCCACTTCGCTTTCTAGACTTCTGATATTTCCCCAGTCGATCTCCGACTCAATGCATCTGCTACCACATTAGTCTTACCAGGATGATACTGAATATCAAACTGGTAGTCTCTCACGAATTCTAGCCATCGCCTCTGCCTCATATTCAGATCCTTTTGCGTGAAGAGATACTGAAGTGATTTGTGATCCGTGAATAACGTGAACTGCTCCCCCAGAAGATAATGTCTCCATATCCTCAAAGCAAAAATGACTGCTGCCAACTCCAGGTCGTGAGTGGGGTAATTTCCCTCATGGGGCTTTAGCTTCCGGGACGCATAAGCTATAACCCTTTCCTCCTGCTGAAGCACACTCCCAAGTCCCTGTAAGGATGCGTCAGTGTAAACCCGATACTCTAATCCTCCTTTTGGCAATGCAAGCACGGGTGAAGATGTCAACTTGTCCTTTAACTCGTCAAAAGCTAATTGACAATGATCATTCCAAGTGAAAGGTACCCCTTTTCGGGTCAGATTCGTCAAAGGGCCCACAATCTTTGAGAATCCTTTGATGAACCGCCTGTAATAACCGGCCAATCCCAAAAAATTGTGCACTTCAGTCGGTGTCGTGGGCTTCCCCACTCCCTCACCGCCGATACTTTATTCGAATCCACAGCAATACCCCGGTCTGACACCACGTGGCCAAGAAACTGAACCTCCCGTAGCCAAAATCCACACTTACCGAATTGGCATAGAGCTGGTGCTCCCGCAATGTCTGTAACACTATACGCAGGTGCTCTGCGTGATCTTCCTTGGTGCACGAGTAGATCAGGATGTCATCAATGAACACGATGACAAACTGATCGAGAAACTCCCTGAAAACCCTATTCATGAGGTCCATGAACACTGCTGGTGCATTGGTGAGCCCGAATGGCATCACCCTGAACTCATAAGATCCATACCGTGACAGGAAAGCGGTCTTAGGAACATCCTCCTCTCGGATACGTAATTGATGATACCCTGACCTCAAGTCGACCTTAGAGAAGTAAGACGCCCCTCTCAACTGGTCAAATAGATCATCAATCCTAGGCAACGGATACTTATTCCGTATCGTGGCCTTATTCAGCTCTTTATAGTCCACGCATAATCGTAGTGAGCCATCTCGCTTTTTCATAAACAGCACCGGTGCACCCCACGGAGTTGTACTCCGTCGAATGAAACCCTGACCCAGAAGCTGCTGAATCTGCTCCCTTAGTTCACGCATCTCTGAAGGGGCCATACGGTATGGGGTCCGAGCAATTGGCCTCATCCCCGGGGCAAAATCGATTATAAATTCGATTTCCCTGCTAGGTGGTAACCCTGGTATATCCTGAAACACATCCTCAAAGTCTGTCACCACTGGGATTGAATCCAATGGGATAGTCACCTCCTGTGAGGTTTCCTCCTCAATGTAATACAAGTGTGTGCGTGACCCTCCCTCCGGTAGTGGCATTGCTATTAAGAACATATCTTGCCCTAGAATGGAGAACACGATGGTCCTCTCATAGTAATCTACCGTCGCCCGATAACCTGCCAACCAATCCATACCCAAGATGATATCGTACCCCTCCATATCTAACACTAAGAGGTTTGATGCTAAGCTAAGTCTCCCAATCAAAATTTTCACACTCCGACAAATCGAGTGAATTGTAGCCCCGCTGCCTACTGGCGACTTTACACACATCCGAAGACTACCCGCGGTCTCTAGTAGTCCGGCCCGTTTAGCAAAATTTAATTTAATGAATGAATGTGATGCTCCCGTATCAAAAAGAATACTACCCTCATAACCATGAATGAGAAACATACCCTGAACTGCTGGTGGTGCCTGCTTCGCCGGGGGATTGGGAACATCCCGAACGTTATACACATGCCCGTAGTGCATCTGCCCTTGTTGAGGTGGGGCGGGTGGGGCTGGTGCTGTTGGCGGTAATTGCCCCCGTTGCCCCTATTCGGCCTCCTGCTATTGACCTCTGCCCCTTTGTGGGCACTCCCTCTTGAAATGTCCTGGCTAGCCATAGACAAAACAATGTCTCTGACTATCCCCCTGTCGTTGGCCCTGACGCGGTTGTCCCTGGCCCTACTGGCCTCCCCCATTATTCCCTTGGCCCTGACGGCTCTGAGGAACCGGCTGCTGTTGATTCGGGCCCGAATGCCCTTGCCTGAACCCCTGTCCTCCCAATCGGAACCCACCAAGCTTAAACTTCTTAGCCTGATTCCCTTGCTGACTGTCCGCCTGCTGCTGAGCACCACTTGTGTCACTACTAGTAACGACCTTGCCCTGATGGCTCGGCTCCCCTGTTCTCTTGTTCCCCTTCGCATGGAAGCGATGATCCTGGCAGTCTACAAGTGCGGCATTAACGACGTCTGTATACGTCACTAACGCCGAATTCCTAATCAAGTGTTGCCTGATCCGCCAGGCTAAACCGTCCATAAACCTCGATTTCTTTCGCTCCTCATCGCTCACCTCATTTGGCACAAAGTTTGCCAAACGGGTGAACTCTTCCTCGTAGCCTGCCACTGATCGTTCACCCTGAACTAAATCACTGAATTTCTTTCTCATCTCAGTCTCTACTGCCGGTGGAAAGTATTTGCGGTCAAAGCACCCAGAACTCTGCTATCGGCATCAAGTCTCGCTCCTCGGCGGTGGTAACTGACTCCCACCACTGTAAGGTGCCCCCGACAGATGAAAGGTAGCAAGCATCTGTTTTTGTACCTCGGTACATGCGCAGATGGCGCTGAATGTTCTTCTTCCAGTCACAAGCCTCTACTATATCTGTGCTACCCCGAAACTCAGGTGGGTGACCCTTCTGGAAGGTCTCCCTAACTCTCTGCCAAGATGGTGGCCCCACTGGAGCATGAACTGCTGGTGCCACTGGAGGCGGTGCCTGGGGCTGTGGAAAGTGAGCTGCCATAGCTCTCATTGCTTTTTCGACCGCCTGGGCTACTATCACTTCCACCTGAGTAGTGGAAATCAACTCGGGTGGTGGTGGTGGTACTTGTGGCTCCTGGTGAGCCTCCCTGATCTCATCCCTAGCCACATCCCTCTTTGCTCTCAATCTCCTCGGTGGCATCTGAAATAGATTAAATCGCATAAGTACATAGTTTACACAAAAATATACACAGCAGAAATACGATATCTCACAAGCGGAAAATGAATCAACAGTCCTAATAATAGGGCTCTATAACAACCGAGTGCTACGCTGAAACGTAGAAAGCCTCACAGATCCTAAGGACACTAGAACCTGATGCTCTGATACCATCTGTGACACCCCGCCTAATTAATCCCGGGTGATCAGTCCTAAATCAAGTTAGAACAGGTTTCTCAGTTGGTCCATTCTTAGCATCACTGTCATCTTTTTAATTACTAACCACTTAAGTGAGAAAATAGACTGGTGCCAATTTTTATCTTTCAATTAATTAAATGAAACTCATGCGAAACATTCAATAAGACACAATCACAGTTAACTGAAATAACCATCCACAAATAAAATACCTAACCGAATAAACCATCGGTCCAAATATCCAATACAAGTAAGGACAAGACGAAAATCTCAAAAAGTCTAATACTAATAAATGAACTGTGAGCGACATGCTCAAATAACTACTAGAGAGTCTCTACACGAATGAAAGAAGGAGGCGTCTATCAAAACCCCCGCAACATCCACATGTGCTGCATCAACGGATACCTGGAATAGAGTCAAGCCTGGCGTCCCTGTGGCTGGACACCTAAAAGGTTTTTAAATTTTTTTTATATAGCAAGGGTTAGTACCCAAAAACATTTGAAAACATGTAACAAATGATTAACTTGCACTAATAAATAAATATGCATGCTCTTCATATTTTAGTTAGTGCCTCACTCTCTTGAGGACTTCCTTACCCCTCCTCTAATGTGCACTACTAACGCTTCCATTTCATTTACTAGGTTCTACGCTCCTGACACAATACTTATGTTAACCCTTGAAATTAACCTACTCTAACCGAGTATGCCTTAAATCATGATTTTTAAGTTATTATAAACATCAACTTAATTTAATCATTACCCTTTTTAATTTCATATAACACTCACACCTGTTATGCTCATAATACATTTTTCACCATGTATTAATTATCCCATATATAATTATTTACCTAATTATATATTTAATCAAATTGCAGTATTCACAAACATACTGAAATAACATTTAATACTAACATCCAGCCGAGTAGAAATACTCACAAAATATAAATTCTCTAACGTGCTATCCCACTAGGTATGTTCACCTGACCTAGTTACCCAAGTCAGAATTTCTCCCTAACTTGGTTATTACATAAATATTGGAGGTGGTCATATTCCTTCCCTGTAAGTGAGATGCCCTCACCCATATAACGGACGCTATGACCTGGGTTTATACTCGCCCTACTCCTCAAGCTAAGTGATTCATCCATTACGCGCAACCTCCCACTATAGCACTAGAGAATATAATAATAATAATAATAATAATAATAATAATAATAATAATAATAATAATAATATCTATCACTGATATTATAGCACACCCATATATATATACATATACTATCGCACACCGTATATTTATATAAATATAAAAATATCCCGGCTATACCGTGTACTGTCCGTGACACAAGCCTATTCCATTTTATAATGAGTTTGTGGCCCAACTCGAAATATTAATTAATTTTCACATAAATTTTCTTTTGGTGTCACCCTAACCAATATATCCGGACTTACTTTCGTGGCCCGAATTAACATTACCCGAGTCTCAATCCCCGACTCTAAATTATTTAGCCGATGCCTAAATAAAATTTAGCTCTCGGTATTGCTCAACCGTTACGCCCGGACTTGTTCCCTATGTCCATAGTTAATCGTTTCGAACAAACTTCTCATAAATCAATATTAGTGTGTCACACCTAATTTATCCAAAACATTTTTTTAATTTATGATGTCACACTAAGCCGTCTTCAAATCCTAATTAATTTTATTCACTATTAATTAGATTTTAAATCCATGTATTAAGTATTCATCAAATTTAAGACATGGAAAAATATTAAATTAAATTTATCTCCATATAAAGGAAAACTGGGCAAACTGCCAGAATCTTCCGACCATCGATCGATCGACCCCAGACCTTCGATCGATCGATCGAGCAGGTCTTCGTCTTCTTCGCGAAGACAGATTCAGCCATGGATGAATTTTCCCAAACCCTAGTTTTCTCTACCAGCAACCTTAAGCCCTCTTAACATTAATACATGTTAGAAACCTTATTAGGGACCTCCAGAATGTCCACCAACATTATTAATTCGTTCATTAATTACAATTTCTGTATTTGTGGAAAAATTCATCTTTAACCCTTTACCCATTTACACCCCAAATTCCTTCACCAAATTCGTTTCTAATTATCCAGATATCATCCTACCAGATATGTACCAATTTATAATATCAGATTTAACATGAATCCTCATTCAAATTCGTAAATCAGATTATTATGTTCAAAACCTCATGTTTATGTCATGAATACCCAAAACGAATTTTAATTAGTCACATCACATGAATATGAATTGAAAAACAAATTCAATACTATTGCAAGTTATCCACTTGCCTTAGGTTTCGTAGTGTCTGATTCAGAGATGAATTCCAAGGTTGAAGATGACCCTTGTTGGCTCTCTAGTGATCCCCAAAACTGCCTTTAACTGCTATTAGGGTTCCTTAACACACTTATCCTTTTCCTAAACTCACATCAGCCGTTTCCTTATTTCTTCTAATTCATTAATTTACCTAAATCCCGTTTTTTGCCTAATGGGCCAAGCCCAAGTGACCCAAATGCCCCCGTGTGGACCCGACTATGTCTAAAAACGCCCCATGACCCGTTTACTACCCCCGGGTACACTTTTTCGACTATCTCGGCCCATCCGGACTCAACTGTACACTCAAAATTGGCATCCGAATTAATTTATAAAAATACTTATCCCCCACCCTTTTAGTCTATGCCGACTCCCGATTGAGATAAGTGCATACCCTGTCATTAATACTCGAAATGACATAATTACAATATTACTATTCACTTAGTAAATAAGTTTTCCTTAAATATTAATCATTCACTTCCCGATTAATGTTTAAATAAAATTTTCCTAATTAATTTAATTAAAATTACGACTCACAAGTAATTTCAATTCCCGAATTACTTAGATATTTAATGCATGAAAATACGGGGTGTTACATACTCCCCCCCTTACAAAGGAATTTCATCCCCGAAATTTGGTCATACGTGTGATGAAAAGCTCTGGATATTGTTCCCGCATATCCTCCTCCCGCCCCCAGGTAGACTCGTCAACGTTGTGATGACCCCACTGTACTCTAACTAGTGGTACAACCTTGGATCGTAACTTTCGCTCGCTCCGGTCCAGAATAGCCACCGGTCTCTCCTCATATGTGATGTCTGGCTGTAAATCAATTTTCTCGAGTGGAATCTCCTCATATTTAATGCATGAAAATACGGGGTGTTACATCCACCTGCTATTGGACTAATCTTTACACACATGCTCATGGCATGCTTGGGGGTACACTACACTCCTCAGGCACTATATATACATATCTTCTCCTACCTTGCAAAAGGATCAACAATAGCAATCCTAGCCAAAGCTCTGTTTGTATATACAGTAGAGAGAGAAAGTGAGAGATTGTATCACAGGCCATTAGCGCCCTCATTCTAGTGAAACTTACTCACACACTCACAGTGGAAGCAGGCCAAATTGGCTGAACCACTTATATACCAGTGTTTCTGATCTTCTCCTCATCCCCTTCTATTAGATATTTACTATTGTACTGCCATTATTATTGCTAGCTTGAGATTATCAACACCTCTTACTGGTGGTGCTGTTTACGGCATCATCAGACACCTTATTGGGTCGAACCATGTAAATTCATATCTTCTTTCTTTATCTCTCACCTTACTCTCTCTCTCCTTCAATTAAATAACCCTATAGTACAATCTCTTTATTTATTATTCTTTATTATTTGGATTTATCCAGCTAAGACAATTAGTCCATAAACTAAGTTTAGACGATAAGAGTGGGTTTATGCATGTTCTAGGCCGACCAACCCAACTTAAGTTGTAGCACCATTTTCAGGTGGGTTTTATGCCAAACGTAGGCCCTTAAATTATGTCTAAGTTGTACGACTCAATTTTTAAATGGGTTTATGCTTATTCTTGGCTGACCAACTCAACTTGGGTTGTACCACCTTTTCTAGGTGGGTTTTATACTGAATAATTACACTGTGGCCACACTAGTAAATGAATAACTTTTATTGATATGAATAACTTAAAATATTTGGGAAAACTAAAACCTAACTAATGATAAAATTTTCTATTGTTCATTGCATTCCATGACATTGGTACTATTGTGACATCCAATTCCTCTAACTGGTAGGATTCATTTCGCCCTTGATGCTATTTTGTATGGTTCCCGCTAGTTTGGTGCTAATTTCCCATCTGAAGTTTTTTTTTTTGCCCGTCGATAAGAGCTTTATGATAACTAGGTCATCAACTTGGAATTCCCTGACTTTGACTATTCAGCCATGCTGTTGGCGAACTCTTGGTGGTAGGCGATAAGATGTATGAGGGTTTGTCCTTTACGTTCCTATGCTAAGTCCATTTCGTGAGCTAACCGATCATTATTTTTTCCTTCTTTAAAGATCTTAATCCTCAAGATCGGAAGACCGATCTCTAGGGGACTCCCTGATTTCATATCATATATTGAGGAGTATGAGGTTTCTCCTGTTGGCCTACTAGGTGTTATTATATATGCCCAGAGGACGGACGGGAGCTCATCTACCCATATTCCTTTCGTATTTTTTAATCAATACTTGATAGCGTAGAGCAAAGTTTTATTTATGATTTTAACTTGATCGTTGCACTATGGAATGACGACTGAAGCGTAGTGGATCATGATCCTGTATTTTGCACAGAAGAATCTAAAGGTGTTATTATTGAATTGGGTCTTATTCTCAATTACTAAAGACCTAGGGATTCCAAATATGGTAATCATGCTCCTCCACACAAATAGTCTAATATTTGTCTATCTGATGTGTTTGAGTGGTTCTGCCTCCACCCACTTAGTGAAATAATCGGTGGATGTTATTAGGTACTTCAAATTTTTTGGATCTGAAAGCAATGGGACCACAATGTTCATGACCCATCAAGCAAAAGGCCAAGGACTCGTGAGGGGGTTCAGGTCGCCGACTGGCGACTTGATGATCGGGGAGAACTCTTGACATTTTGCACATATGTGGATTGATATGCCCAAATTGTATCTGCCAGCTCGAAGGCACCAACCTCAGCCTAGATGACGACCGAGGTAACAATGACTCAAGACTGATGATTAGCAATCTCGTCCATCTTAAGGTCGACCACGACCGACGTTGCTAGTCAACCCTCAATTAGGCAACAACCGAGGTCTGCATGACTCGTGTGGTCAGTTATCCATCAGTTCGTCCACAGCCAACATCACATCTACCTCATACATCAACCTCCGCTGGGCATCATCTGAGGCCAGCAAGGACTCATGGGTTCAACCACCCTTCAACATCATCATCGACCCTAGCCGAGATTGCAAGTGCCACATGAGAATCAACAGCCCTGCAGGCTCAGCATCAATTGTCAGGACAACATCAGCCCTGGTCGACGTTCCACATATCTAACCTCGGCTGGCATCCCAACCAAGGTCATCATATAATTCCCAGCCAAGGCAGGGGTTGTAGCTCACCAACCTCATACAGACCTAGGCCGAGGTTGGTACCAAGCAAAGACAACCAAGCTTCTACGCTTACATGTATGACTTGAAGCACGTGGACATATATGTTATAACTGAATCATTCCCTCCACGTGAGGGAATATTGAGGTCATCATTACTTAGTTGAAGATTAACTAGGTGTCATCTTTTCACTGGCAGGATCTCCATGTACATGCTCATTGTATGCTTGGGGGGTACATTACTCCCCCCAAACACTATATATAGAGGTCATCCTCTACCTTACAAAAGGATTTGAAATTATAACCCTAGTTAAAACTCTGTCAAATTACATAGTAGAGAGAGAAAGCTTGAGAGATTGTATCCATGGCCGTTAGTGACTTATTTCAGTGACCTTACTCACTCACTTGCACAGTGGACGTAGGCCTAATTGGCTGAACCACTTATATATTGGTGTTCATCCTCTTCTCTTCATCTCAATCTCTTACATTTAGTATACTCTTGTATTGCCATTGTTATCACTGGTTTGAGCTTGCAAACACCTTGACGGGTGGTGCTATTTCCAGCATCATCATTTTGGCGGCGTCTGTGGGAAGGAGAAGCTGTATCTTCCTCTTTTTCTACTTAACTTCACCAGAGACTCTGGTGGTGAACCAGGCCTCACCCCTTACGTGGAGCTGTTTCACCATTAAAAGAGGTCCTTTAAGGTATTAAGCTCATTTTCTTCACCAGCTCTTCAGTTTTAACATATGACACCAGAGTTGCCACCGCCTCCTCCACCATCTGGTATTGGAGAACCCAGTTCTAACTAGGCACCACCCCAGTCTGAAATGGCTGAGGTGGCGGCGACCTTAAAGTCCTTGGCTACAACGCAACAAGTAATGAAGGAGCAATTTATGTAACTCAGTCAAAATATGATGAGGCCACCTGGGGTCTCACCGGAGATGATTACTCCGACAGCTATTCAACCCCATCCTGAAGCCAGGGGACCACCTCAGGCACCGCAAAAAGACCAACCTACCTCTCAGTGGAGGAGGGACGTTGCTGAACCTAGGTATTTGCGTCTGGGGAGGCAATGACACCCATGCCCTCAGGATAGGTATAACGATGTGGAGGCAGAGGATGCTCCAGAAGATTGCTGGGAGCCGTATGAGGTTTCAAATAACACGGTGCGTCCTATCTAGCAGAGCCGAGGTTGTGGGGACAGAAGAGATGGTGGTGCCCAACAAAGAGGATCATATTTTGATCGCTTGAGCAGAGGGTCGACCTTTGAAAGGCTCGGCCCAGTTAATGACCTAAGGCAGAGGTTATCCAGGTCAATAAGCGTTGCAGGCTCATAAAGGTAAGATGGGGAACATCGACCTCATCATAGTCGACCCCTGTAAGGCCGAGACATGGATCGAGAAGAGGTAAACAGCCGACGCTGTGCAGCGGCTGGGGAACCCTCAATTCACCCCTTGTAGGTGGCTGGGGACAATCTCGACCAGGTCGACATTGCAAAGCCATGGAACGATTCCATTCAATGTCTTGAAGAGAAGATAGGGTACCTCATTAAAAGCCGAAACCCACTGTAAAGAGGTTTCTCAGAAGGTTCCCCATTCGTGGCAAGGATAGTGAACTTCCCAACCCCTGTCAAGTTTAAACCTCCTACGGTGTCTCCCAAGTATGATGGTAGTACCAAACCTGTGCATCATATTGAGATGTATCAATTTTTAGCAGACATTTATTCAATCCCAGATGAGATGAGGTGTCGATACTTCTCTGGGACTTTAATAGGAGCTGCACACATCTGATTCACCTCTCTTCCGAAGAACTCCGTTGAGAACTTTAAGGGCTTGGATGAACGATTCATTCATAATTTTTGTTTTGGGGTAAGACCTCAAAAGAAGACAACTCACCTGCTCTACGTCAAACAAGGCAAGAACGAGAGCCTAAGATACTACATTTCTAGATTTAATTAAAAAAAATTGGAGGTTGAAGATTATGAAGAGAATATAGCTATGACCGCCCTCATAGGAGGACTCCAGAAGGGGAAGTTATTGTGGAATCTTGCAAAAGACCCTCCCAAGTCCATGGCAGAGGTATTGGAAACTGTAGGGAAGGTCATGAACGCTGAAGAAGCCATGGTCACAAAGTATGAGGATGAGAACGGAAGTGGCATCGGGAAGTTCCAAAGAAAGAAAGACGGAAAAAATAGGTTTGTCGATGACAAGTTTGCACACTATAATCCTCTAACTGTAAGCTGCAAACACATCCTCAATGAGATCAAGAATGATCGGTCCCTGAGATGGACAGAGAAGCTGAAGTATACTCCACATAAGAGGAATAAGAACATGTGGTGTGAGTTCCACCAAGACCACAGGAATGTGATAGACAAGTGTTTCGCTTTAAAGGATGAAATCGAGAATATGTTGAAGTTCAAAAAGTTGAGGAAGTATGTTGACGGCAAGGCTCCTAGGAGGGGAAGAGATGATCCTAAACATAAGAGAAATGACAGGTGTCAAGATGAAACCCCAGCGAGAAGAGACGAGGACTCAGATGGTGATGATGAGGACGATCCAGACCTCCCACTTAAGGATGATAATGCCCCTGTGAAGAGGGTTAGAATGATCTCCTTCGGTGTTAACACCATATGTGGAGGACTAGTAGGGGGTGGCTCTGAAGTAGTCGACCGTAAAGCTCATGTGGCAGAGGCTAAGGTAGTGAACAAGTGGAGGTTATGAATCTGGCGTCTTCAGAGGCCAAGCAGAAGAGAAAAAAGGTGGATATGGATACTTTTATAGTTGGGTTCTCCCGACTCGACTTCAAAGGTATCTTGGCTGCACATGATGACCCGTTGGTAATTACAACAAGAGTGCATGTATGTGAGGTACACATAATCCTTGTAGATGGAGGAATTTCAGTGGACGTGATGTTTTGGCCATGTTTTAAGAGCCTAGGCCTCAGCAGAGCAAGATTAGTACCCTATCATCATCCGTTGATGGGCTTCGGCGGTGAAAAGGTCCATCCATTGGGCATGTATGAGATGGATGTATGAATGGGAGACGAGTGGCCTAAGAGGTTGACCCGGAAGATTAATTTTTTCATTATGGATGAAAATGTCTTCTCGGCATACAACCTCATCACAGGATGGGTAGCACTTAAGGAGTTTGAGATCGTGCCGTCGACGGTCCACTAAATACTAAAATTCTAGACCCCCTATGGGGTAGGGTAAGTGCAGGGTGACCAGACATCGACACGAGAATGCTACTTCAACTCGACTGAAGAGAGAGAGGCCCATAAGAGGGCAATTACCACATATAACATTGACACCCTTAATCCTAGGGACAAAACAAAATTGAAGAAAGGAGAGGCCACAGAAGAGGTAGAATCCATCATCCTCAATGAGGATGAATTGAAAAAATCCATCCATGTCGGTAAGGCCTTAAAATCGGAGATCAAGGAAGAGCTGATAAGATTTTTAAAGAAGAGGTAGAGGATCTTCGCTTGGAGCCACGCAGACATGCCTGGCATCGACCCGGAGGTTTTGTGCCACAAACTCAATATGGCAGAAGATGCTAAGCCAATCAAATAAAGACGAAGAGTTTACTCCAGGAAAATGTATGATGTCATCTGGTAAGAGGTCAGAAATTTGGAAGAGGCAGAATTCATTAGGGAGTTCATATACCTAGAGTGTTTATCAAATTCTGTCATTGTGCCCAAGGCCAACGGAAAATGGAGGATGTGCGTAGAGTTCACTGGCCTGAATAAGTCTTGCCCGAAAGATATCTATCCCTTACCACAGATTGATCAGATTATAGATGTCACGGCAGGGCATGAACTTATGAGCTTCATAGATGCATATTCAGGCTATAATTAGATCTTCATAGATGCTGAAGACTCAGAGAAGACAACATTCATCACAGACAAGGGGACCTATTACTATAAGGTCATGCCCTTCAGCTTAAAAAATGCAGGGGCCACGTATCAACGTCTTGTAAATAAGATGTTTGAAGATCAAATTGGCAAGACCATGGAGGTATATGTAGATGATATGTTGATGAAGAGCTTGAAGGCCTGCACTCATGTAGCCGACCTGGAGAGAACTTTTGACACTAAGGACTTATACAGGATGAAGCTCAATCCTGCCAAGTATGTCTTCGAAGTAGGAGCTAGAAAGTTTCTAGGATTTATAGTCAATCAGAGGGGAATAGAGGCCAACCCCGAGAAAATTAAGGCTTTGCTTGATATGAAGACACCAAGAAGTATAAAAGACATTTAAAGGCTCACTGGAAGAGTCGCTGCACTCAACCGATTTGTTTCCAAAGCTACGGACAAGTGTCTTCCATTTTTCAAGGTGCTTAGAAAGGCCTTCAAATGGGACGAAGAGTGTGACAAGGCCTTTAAACTGCTCAAGTCCTACCTCGGATCCCCACTGCTCTTATCTCAGCCCATTCTGGGGGAGAAGTTATATATTTATCTAGCAGTCTCGAAGTCATCTATAAGTGCAGCCATAGTACGGGAAGACGTTGGGTACAAAGGCTTGTATACTTTAATAGTAAGGCCCTTCAAGGGTCTGAACATAACTATCCTCGGATGGAGAAGTTGGCCTACGCTTTGATACACGCTTCCAGGAAGATGAAACCTTATTTCCAAGCCCACTATATGGTCATCCTCACTAACTCCCCACTAAGGCAAGTCCTCCACAAGCCTGAGAAGTCAGGCAGATTGATGACCTGGGCCATTGAGTTGGGAGAGGAGTATGACCTTATTTATCAACCCAGGGTGGACATTAAAGGGCAGGCACTCGCAGACTTTGTTGCTGAGTTCACATGAGAAGAGGTTGAGGTTGAGAATAATCCATAGATTACAGAGGGATCAAACAGTAATATCTTTCGAAACCTAGAAGAGGTTGTGTCCAGCAGAGCCAAAAAAGGAATAACTGATAATGAGGAAGACAAATACCTTTTCAAGCAAGGAACCCTGTCAGAGTGGAACTTCTCTTCAAATGAAGATGTTTAGAACCTCTTCATTGATGGTTTTTCTTGCAAAAGTGGAAGCGATGCAGGGCTGATACTGTCAGCTCCGGATGGTACTGACGTTGAATATGCGCTAAGGTTCAACTTCAAAGCATCAAATAACGAGTCAAAATATGAGGCCTTGATAGCAGACCTATCCTTGGTAAAAGCCCTTAGAGTTGACCGACTCCTACTTCATAGTGACTCGAGATTGGTTGTCAACCAAGTACTTAGAGTATATGAGGCCAAGGATGAAAAGATGGCCAAATATCTGAAGAGGGTAAGAATGATGCTAAAAGACTTTGAAGAGGTGAAGATGAATAGTGTACCTCGATAAAACAACATAGTTCAGATGCACTGGCAAGGTTGGCTTCAGTAACAAGAACAAACGTCAGAAGGATAGTACCAGTCGAGATCCTGATCAAATCGACTATTGAGGAAGAAAAGGTTGCCAACTCTTGCCTCAACTTGAACCTAGGAGACTCATAGATGGACCCCCTCATCAGATATATCAGAGAGGGAGAGCTATCGGATTTGAAGCTAGAAACGAGGAAATTGAGGTACAGAGATGCTAAGTTCTCAATAATAGGAGATATCCTGTATAAAAAAGGATTTCTACTACCTCTCCTCAGATGTTTCCATCCCACAAAAGTCCCCCACGTCCTACAGGACATACACGAGGGTTCTTGCTCCAGTCACATAGGAGAAAGACCTTTAGCCAAGAGAATAATTACGCAGGGATACTGGTGGCCGATCTTGGCCAAAGATACTGATGCCTACGTGAAGAGGTGCGATAAGTGCCATAGATTCTCCACTATCCCTCATCAACCCATGACATCAATAAGTTCTCCTTGGCCATTCGCAGTGTGGGGGATTGACTTAGTGGGACCATTGTCGAGAGCTGCGAATAATTAACGATTTCTGATAGTTGCAATTGATTGCTTCTCCAAGTGGGTAGAGGCTGAGCCGATGATCACGATTACAGAGTAGAAGACCTTCCAGTTCATCTAGAAGAGCATCATATGCAGGCACGGTCTTCTAAACACCCTCATCTCAGACAACGGAACCCAGCTCAAGAATTCTTCCTTAGAAAAATATTATGAAAGAGTGGGGATAAAGCAGTTCTTCTCCTCTCCTGGCCGACCTCAGGCAAATGGGCTGAATGAGGTCACGAACCGAACGATCCTCGATGGGATTAAGAAGAGTTTGGAGGAAGCCAAGGGGAGATGGTCGAAAGAGGTTTATGTAGTGTGATGGGCCTACAGAACAACGACAAGGACACTAACGGGGGAGACCCCATTTATATTGGCATATGGCTCAGAAGTTGTCATACCTACAGAAGTAGGAATCCCCACTCACAGAGTTCAGACCTATGACCTCGAGAAGAATGGGGAGGAGAGAAGACTTGACCTAGATTTGATTGAGGAGAGAATGGAAGACGCTGAGATCAGACAAGCAGCCTACCAGTAGAGAACAGTAAAATTCTACAATCATAGGGTGAAATCAAGACCTATAGCTGTAGGAGACCTGGTGTTGAAGAAGACGTTGCAGAATGCAAACAAGCTCCAGCCGAACTGGCATGGTCCTTACAAAGTAGTCGATGAGGTTGTACCCGGCACCTACGGGCTAAAAAATCTTGAGGGAGAACCTTTCTCCAATCCACGGAATGATGATCACCTGAAGAAGTATTACATATGATGTTGCAATTGTTTTTATGTAAATATATCATTTTATGAAGAGAATATTAATGAGAAGAGCAGTTCATGTGTCAATACTTTGTTTCATCAAGCTTTAGTGGTAAATTTATGAGGTTGTAAGAGGGTACTTTAGATTATAGATGGAGGCGTAACCCCTTTTGGAGTATGGTAATGATAAGTTAATTGGACAAACCCTCAGATTAATGATAGGGCATGCAAACACAAACTAAATGAAGACAAAACTCAGTTTAAACTCACAAATCTCTCGTGTATAACTCAGAAGATAGTAAAGAACTTTAGAAGTAACTCAGCTAGAGGGGGAGAGAAGTAAGCACCCTAGATACACCTTGGTAGGCAGGTAGAAACACACCAAATACCCTCAAGAATCCCTGTCAAGTATTAAAAGCTTCGTAATAAATAACAATGGGGAGTGAGTAAACCCTCTGGCTTGCAATAACTCTCTCTCTCATGTGTATTCTCCCTAGCAATACCTTCTTAAACTCTCAAAGGATCCTCCTCCTCCTCAAAGGTGGTTGGGGTCCTTAAATGCCCCCCCACACCACCCCCGAGGCAACTCAGTCATTAAAGACTACGAAAGACATCCCTAATACTTTATGTCACAACATTAAATGCCTGATGCACTAGTTGTCTCCACGTCATAAGCATTAAATACCAAGACATGCCTTTTGCCTAACCACTATGTGTTAGGGGGCTGTTGTCGTAAAGGTGGCTCACCAACTGTCTGACAACCCTAAATACCACGGTGGTTTACTCAAGTGCAGGTTTGACATTATTTAGTTGGCTAGTGACATAACCTACAGTAGATGTGACATTAAGTAGAGGGTTGTTTGGTTTATAACTCAACGCCCGATGGAACTCCAAGCTACTTCTTCCGGGGTTCCACGGCCAGGGTCCTTCGCTGTTTTACAAGGTGTATCTAAGATGGTCAGGACAAGCCCCAACGGTGCCTCACTTCTCAATCCTCCATACCAAGTCCCTTTAAAGTTCCCACGACGAGGTCATTCTATAGAGCATGAAAGCTCTCCCAGGCCCTGCCAATCCTGGTCTCTCGTGAGTACCCTTTGACCTCATACTAAAACTCATTATTATTCTCATTATAACATTAAAACCGTTACAGCTCATAGTCAACATAAACAGAAATACAATATGACTAATACAACAAGCTAAAGTATGAGTTGCCACGTCAAGCTGCCTCGCTGAGTTGCCATGCTTGAGTTTCCACGCTTGAGCTGCCTCGGTTGCTTAATCTCAAACACTATTGCCAATTAGGGAATTATCCCTAATCCCAGGATTACCTTCAAGCCCCCTCTACATTTGCCCCTTCGTGGAGAGATTTATTGGAATAAGAAATGTCTGCACGAAACTTCTCAATCCGATGAACCCTTTTTGCATCAAAAAATTCTGGCCTCCTCTCCTCGTTAGAACTTCAGCGTTATAACCTCCTGGAAAAAGTAAAATTCTCCCCGATGTACCGAGCCGAAGCGCCATAACTCATTGGTTCTTGGGCGAAGGGACATCATCATTTTTTCGTGATGCTGAGCCTCAACCGTTCTAACTTTACTATTTAAAATTCTCCCGAAAGGCCTACTGACCTCTTCAAATACTCGTTTGGACTCTTGGAAAGTGAAATTCTCCCTTGTAATGCTTCGCTATGTTCAAAAAGTAGAAATTCTCCCCGATGTAACTGAGTCACAATTTAAACAATGTTTGGACATGTGGCGAGGGGACATCGTAGCTTTTTTAAACCGTTGAGGCACTGTCTACGTTGGGAGTCATTGGATATGTCTGAAAAAAATTCTGGCACCAAAACTCAAACTTGCTGGAGAAGGAAACTCCCTTCTTTTCTCAAAGCATCACTTCATTAGTGATGTGGCGCTATCTTTTCAACGGTCGAGACCCTTCCTGAAGTGCCATGTGTTCATTTAAAATGATTATAGGCGACCCTTGCACGTGCGATGGTGGAAAACTCAAAATTCGGGTTTAAAACCCTTCAAACGTCTCTTTTTATTTCAAAACCCTTCTCTTTCCTTCATCTTCTTCAAGCTCCCCGCTTTCTGTAGAGAGAGAAACTCTGTGTGAATTCTGTGCGAACTCCATTGTTGCCTTATTCTTTACTCAGTCTCCTCCCTCTTTCATCTTTTGCGCCACCACCTGCGGTTGTGCACGTCCCTCTTCATTCCCAAACCTTCTTCCACCAAGATTTTTCCTTACCTCGCTGTTGTCAGCAATCGCCTCCTCCAGCCACACTTCCACACCTGCTACCAGTGCGCTACCTTCCATCTCTGGCGCCACCGCTATCTCATGCGCCGCTGCCCTGAACACTGTTCATCAGGAGCAACTTCATTTCTATCGCCGGGCCCCCATCTTTGACGAAGGTGATAAGTTTTCTGAGGCATGCAAGACTTGCCATTTCTCCTCCAAGTTCGACCCCTTACTGTTGGGTGATGAGGAAATGGATTCATCGAAGTGGGGTTATCTTCCACTAGAGGGGACTCTACGCTTTCGTCTGGACCGTGGCGACTTTCCCTATTCCCAGATCGACTTCGAAGCACCTGGGGGGTCACCAGCCCATTTCACTACCTGTCACACACACATGCAGAGCTCTCATATCGATGCTCTTTCAAAGTTTAGGCTCATCGCGTATACTGGTTTGGGGAGTTCACCCTCTCAAAGCACAACGCGACGTTACAAGTGCTAGTTTCTCGATGGAACACCACGACTCACACCTTCTTTGCTGCGTGGAGGGAGTTCACTGTTACACTGGAGGACGTCTGTGAACTCTTTGGGTTTGAGCCCATGGGTGAGTTCACCTACCACGATGAGCCTCTGGATGCTGAAGAGGCTGCTGATCGAGTTGAGTTGGATCGGATCTGCTGTAGTTGCACCGATTCCTCAAATAAAGACACATTTACCCCCTTATTAACTATTTT
This sequence comes from Sambucus nigra, assembly GCA_949130495.1. Lineage (NCBI taxonomy): Eukaryota > Viridiplantae > Streptophyta > Magnoliopsida > Dipsacales > Adoxaceae > Sambucus > Sambucus nigra. The sequence goes on along the minus strand of OX422210.1, from coordinate 449,063,451 downwards.
TTCGAAGCTCCTACGCCGAAGGACGTCAGTGATGTAACGGGACGCGGTAGAGGTACCTCCCTGGAACTATCATCCTACATACTTGTATTGCTTTCATGCTTCTTCCTTACTGGGAAATCCAACGATAAGCCTAGGAGGGACCTAATAAACATTTTCGTTCGTTTGGCCAGAGGGTTCAACCTTCCTCTGGACGCCATTGCCCCGACGTCCCTCTACACCTGGTTGGATCGAACACACATCGATATGGCACGATCACTGGGTCATTACAACTTGGCGAATTTTGCCAACACCATCATCTTGATGGGCTTCCTCTACACCCGCTTTCTTTCTATTACTGCCAAGTTCGTTTCTCTGCCAGTGAGCTAAGGTTTCAAGCCCCCACACCTACTATGTTCTCATAAAAAGTAAAGTCAAAAGGAGATAATTGAGGTTTTTGATCATTTAGACTCCTTCGTGATGAGGCCATATAGTGAGTCTACCTTTTCCCATAGTTGGGGCTTCTTTCCTTTTGCAGCCATAACTTTCAAGTTCAATCCGGTTGTAGAAGATCCCTCGCAAGCCGTAGTGCATCTTTTCACCCCGGGGGTTCTCCCCTCCTACACTAAATGGGGATACACCTCAGAGCCTTACAACACTGATAGAGACAGCAAGCAGTTCGTGTTCGATCAGGGGCCCCTCGATCAGTGTTCCATGACAACCACTCAAAGGCCACCTTCTCTGAAGCCTGCACCTTCTATACTGCAGCCATGGTGCTTGGTGTGACATCCACCATCGATGGTCGTGTCACCCTTCCTAGTGCTACTAGGAAGGGATACGTATCCACTTCTTTTGCCTTTAAGTTCCATTTGGAGCAGTTAAAAATGATCCGTGAGTACATTCAATCCCCCCCTCAATACCCCCAGTACTTTTCTTCTCTTCTTTTGAACTGGGTCTTAAGGGGAACTCCGTGCTCGAGGTTGAGTTTCCCTTAGGTAAAATCGTTAAATAATCTCCCCTGTAACTACCCCCTCATTGCCCGATGATCCCAACTGCTACCCTAAAACCCAAGTCCGTTGCAGCTCCTAAACAAATCGCCCATTCGGCCGAAGATGCCATGGGAGAAGGGCCTTCTGAGCCACCTGCAAAGAAGGCCGAGAAGTCCAAATCCAAGTCCTCGAAGTCTAAGGCCCAAGTTCAAGCACAAAATCCCCTGGAGGCATTTTCTATTACATCCGTTCCCCCTCCTATGTCTCCAGAGATGGCTGAAGAGCTGAGAAGGCAGGTGTAAGCTGAAGTCGACAGAATACATGATGAATTTCAACGGCGTGCTGTCATCGTTCCTCCTCCGGGCGCGTTTACTGCGATCGTGGTTGATCCCACAGAGCCAATGATAAAAAGAAGAATAAGGACGAGGCTACCTGAAGCTGGTGGTGCAACGAGTTCCCAGAAGAAAATGCTGGGTACCAAGACTCGGAAGAAACAAACACTCGAGAAACCTTCATCACCAGTTCATTCTGCTACTGTCTCTTCGTCGCCTTCACCGGTAATTATACCTTCTCGTTCTCCCTTTGGATCTGAGGTATGTGTGAATTCTTTATTTCTTATTCCTCTTCTCTTAAAGTGTGTTGTATCTGCTCATTTCTTAATAAGAAAATGTTTTGGTGCAGGGAGTTGAAGAAGAAAGGCCCAATCCTCCCAGTCCCCCTAATCCCCCAGTAAGCCGCTTCGTGGTCGGGAGCTGTGGTATTTCGCAAGCTGATACCACTCCTCCTCGTTCCCCCATGACACGCCTTACCTACTCACGAATATTGTCCTCACAACAAGCCCAAGAAGCCGCTGTGTGGGCTACTGCCGTTGGGTCTACTGAAATGCCTGGCCGACCAGAGGAAACTACCATAGCCTCTTCTGAGTTACCATCGGAGCAAGAGGTCCCTCTGTTCCTCATTGTAGTTGAAGAGAGTGCCTCACAGGTAAATTTCTTTCCAAGCCTTACATATTTTATTTGTCCCATTGTTTTGTTTATCATTTCTAATATGTTGGGCCGTTTTAGGTGGAAGTGGCATCACTGATAGCTAACATTCTCCTTCCGCCTGCATTGACAAGACCCCTTACTGCAGTTCCTTTTTTTAGTGCCATAATGGAGGTAAGTTATATGCATTCCTGCCTCTTATTCTTTTGTGTTTACTCTTTGTGTCTAACACTTGGCTTTTCATTTGCAGCTTTCTCCAAGCCTCTCGCCACCCTTTGCCCTGAGTGGCCTTTTCCTTTCCCAGACCCAGGTTAGTGCTACTGCTCACGTTGGGGCATCTCTTGAAGGTTCAACTTCTTCTTCCAATGATGCACCCATGTTGGCTTTAGTACCTTATGTCGGTGAGGGAAGTTCGCCTACTACCCTTGAGGCTTTTTCATCCAAGGACCCCGTTGAGGCTTCTGAGGTAATGAGCCCACCTCCAACGGTTTCTACCCTTATGGCCCCCGTGGTGATTCCCATTCTCGCTCCTACTACTGCTGAGGTACCTTGCTCATTTCTCTGTACTTCTCAGTTTCTCAAACTTCACCTATGTGGGTGACTTAACAATGAAAACACTTATTAAGTTTTTTTTAAAAAACTCCACCTATATTGGTGACTTAACAACGAAAACACTTGTTAAGGTTTTTCCAAAAACTCCACCTATATCGGTGACTTAACAACGAAAACACTTGTTAAGATTTTTCCACAAACTCTACCTATATCGGTGACTTAACAACGAAAGCACTTGTTAAGATTTTTCTCATAAACTCCACTTGTATTGGTGAATTAACAACGAAAACACTTGTTAAGTTTTTTCCCCATAAACTCCACCTATATCGGTGACTTAACAACGAAAACACTTGTTAAGGTTTTTCAAAAACTCCACCTACATCGGTGACTTAACAATGAAAACACTTGTTAAGATTTTTCCACAAACTCCACCTATATCGGTGACTTAACAATGAAAACACTTGTTAAGATTTTTCTCATAAACTCCACCTGTATCGGTGACTTAACAACGAAAACACTTGTTAAGTTTTTTTTTCATAAACTCCACCTGTATCGGTAACTTAACAACGAAAACACTTGTTAAGATTTTTTCATAAACTCCACTTGTATCGGTGACTTAACAACGAAAATACTTGTTAAGATTTTTTCTCATAAACTCCACCTGTATCGGTGACTTAACAACGAAAACACTTGTTAAGTTTTTTTTTTCATAAACTCCACCTGTATAGGTGACTTAACAATGAAAACACTTGTTAAGATTTTTTCATAAACTCCTTATTTTCTCTAATTGTTTTCAGGTTGCTCGGGAGGATTCTCCAACAGTTCCTTCCCCCATTGCCTCGCCCCCTCATGAACCTGTTGCTTTCGAGGAAACTAGCCCTCATGATCAAGGTTCCACGACAGGTGCTGCTATGGAGAGCGAATCTGGATGCGAGCTTCCTCTGCCTGACCTAGCTCCTCATGCCTTCTGCCAGATGGTGCTTCGGCACTACCCTCCAATGTCTGCCAACCATCATCTGGTCATTGAGAAGCTTATAAATTATCATCATGAGACATTCACGGTGGACTGCCTTCGTTCAAACATCTCCGTTATGAGTTATAGGCTACAAGGCATGGCCACCGTTGTTACTGAAATTACCAACACTCCGGCCTCAAATGTTACCAGACCCCTTCTTAACTAATTTTTGGGTTATCTGAGGGAGTTGGGTCGTGATGGCTTCCAGCTCGACTGGCTTATCACACATTTGAAAACCTTGAAGAGCTAGCGGCTGGACAGCCAGAGGGAACTCTTGAGGAAGCATCAGGAGGATCAGCGGGCCGAGGAAGCTAAGTTGGCCGAGCTATCACCTCTCCTCAGAGCCATTGACAAAGAGGTGGAGGACCTCGAAGAAGCTCTGCGTTTGCGAAGCTAAAAAGAGAAAAACTTCTTATCGAACACACGCAAGCACAGACTAGGTTGGAGGTTTCCATTAATGCCCAATGGTCTTGCTTAGAAGATTCTTCAGGACTTCCTGGAGATTTTTTCTCCTCCCCAGATTTGTGGTTCCTCCTAAGCCAATGAGTTTTTATATATATATATTTTTCTCCTCTCATGTAATTCTTGGGCAATAGCTCCCAATTTGTAATGCCCCAAAGTTTATAAATGAAGAAAGATATCAATTTTCTCATGCCATTTCTTTGTGTTACAACTGTTTGCATAGCTTGTGAAATTCTGTAATTATTTTATCTCTACTTGTGTTATAGTAAAAAGAACTTACATACTCATCATAACAAGAACTCGTGTATTCATAACAAAAGCCAAACAAATCAGTGGTAAAACGTAACTGTCTACGCATGATACACTTTTAACCATTTATTGGTAATCTTAAATGGCCTATCTTCTTCTATCTTTGAAATTAAGCAATAACCTGAGTCATGAGCTTCCTTTACGATGAAAGGTCCCTCCCAATTCGCTGCAAACTTAGTTAGAGGGAGCCCCCTAATATGTTTCACTGCTGCCTTCAATACCAGGTCTCCCTCCACGAACTTCCTTGGTCTTACTAGGTTATCATACGCCCTGGAGAGTTTTCTCATGTACATTTGAAAGTGTTGCATCGCATTATCTCCGTGTTCATCCAACGCTTCCAACTGTACATGTCTACTCTGGGGGAATATGCTACTTCGCAGAGCATATTGAATAGAGGGAACTTCTAAATCCACTGGGAGAATCGCCTCGGCGCCATAAATAAGAGAGAACGGTGTATACCCTGTGGGCTTCCTCTTAGTCGTCCGATAGGCCCATAAAACGACTGGTATTTTTTCATCCCATGATATTGAGAAATCCTCCATCGTTTTAGCTAAGATATTGACGAAAGTTTTATTAGTCGCTTTGGCTTGATTGTTTCCCTTTGGGTATGCCACCGTTGAAGTGTGATGGATAATGGAGTATTTGTCTGTGAGCATCGTTACTTCTGAATTGACGAAAGGGGTTCCATTGTGTGAAAGGATAACCTTTGGGATCTCAAAACGACAAATGATGTATTCTCTGATGACGTTGCTCACTACTCCCGTTGTTGCCCTTCTCAGTGGTATCACCTTAGCCCACTTTGTAAAACATTTCGTTGCTACTAGTATCCATATCTTCCCCCTTGAAGAAGGGTGTATTGCCCCTACCAGGTCAAATGCCCAAGTGTGAAAAGGATAAGGCGTTGCTAGGGAGTATAGGTCTACCGATGGGGCATGGATCATATTTCCATGAAGCTGGCAAGCCTTGCACCTTCGAACGAACTCAGCAGAATCTTTCTCCATCATTGGCCAATAGTATCCCAGAGTCATCAACTGGTCATATAACTTGGCCCCTCCTATATGAGCTAGATTATGTGCTTGTTTGAGAACCTCGGCTTCTTCCTCCTTCGTGTTACAATGCAACGGCCAATTGAAGTATCCCCTTCGATAAAGTTACCCCCCCTAAATGTAAAATCTCAGGGCCCTTCGCTTGAGTCCCATCGCATCAATTTTCTTTGTTGGAATAACTCCATCTTTAATGAAGTCAATATAGGGCTATCTCCAGTTAGGTTGAGCCTCCACAAAATGACATTCAGCTGCCTCGAAGAATAATTGGCATTTGTCGCATTTCCGTTGTAACTCGGCTGCATCCTGCTTCATGCCAGGCCAGAAATATCCCTCCCTTTGAATTCTTCTGTAAAGAGGGATCTCAGTCGTTTCGCAGTGCTCTTCGTGTATTTTATTCAACCTATACCCTGCTTCCTCTGGGTCGATGCATCTTGACAGCCATCCTCCTGCGTTTCTGAAGTAAAGGTTTCCCTGGTTTGTAAATACTGGGCCAATTCTCCGAGCCCCATCATTCCTTTACCAGTCTCCAGTTGCCTCTTAATCTCTCTCCTCTAGTCCCTATCCTTTTCCATTGGTAGAATTTACTGTACCATCGAAGGAGCTGTTCTTCGTTGAATCATGACGGTAGTTGTATCGCTCCTCATGATTATCTTCTGGGCAATGGTGGCATAGGCGTCTGGGTGATGGTTCATCGTTCTGGGCTACCTCTGGATCTTGGTCTGACGGAACTGGCAAAAAAGCCTCTGGATAATTGTTATGTACGGTGCCAGGCTCATGTGCTTCAACGTGTACTCTCCATTCACTTACTGAACCACCAACTTTGAATCCCCTTTGATGCACAGTGAACGAATCCCCCATTCGAAGGGACTCTAGCAACCCTAATACCAATGCTTCATATTCTGCCTCTATTCCTTTTGAAAGAATAACCCCTGCTCCTCCTTTCTTCTCCGTCGAGGATCCATCGAACTGCATTGTCCATTCTTCATCCGTTGCAGCCAGGTGATTGGCCTACAAATCGTCTCCTGGAATATTTTCTTTGAGTGGCTCAAACGTCCCTGAGGGGAAAATAGCCAATAGATCAACGTATACCTGGCTTTTGATTGCGCAAGGAACCACGCACTTCAAGTCATATTCAGATAGGATGAGGAACCACCTAGCTGCCCTACAAATCAAAATTGTTCTTACTAGCAAATACTTAATAGGATCACATCTAGTTACAACATGAATTGTAAAAAACAACATATAATGCCTAAGTTTTTGCGCTATAAAGACTAAGGCTAAACAATGCCTTTCTAAGCTGCTATATCTGACTTCTGGCCCATGGATGATCCTGTTGAGGTAGTAAACTGGCCGTTCTTGCCCCTCAATCTCTTGTGCCAGCAAAGCTCCTACGGACCTCATGGTGGATGTGAGGTACAACCGCAACAATATTCATGTCTTTGGGGAAACCACGGTCTGTGGTGAAACTAGCAGTTTCTTCAGCCCGTCGAGAGACTCCTGGTGAACCCCTTCCCACCTGAACTTCATGTTATTTCGCAACAGCTGCATCAACGGATGTGTTATTTCGGCTAATCCAGGCACAAATCTCCTAAGGTAGGAGACTTTACCGAGGAAACTCTTCAGATCTTTCGCCGTTATCGGACATGGCATTTCCAAGATCGCCTGATGTTTGTCCCGGTCCATCTGCACCCCTTATCGATCAACCACAAAGCCTAGGAATTTCCCACTTGTCACCCCAAAAATGCACTTCAGTGGGTTCATCTTCAATTTATACTTCCTGTAACGAGAGAACACTTTCCGCAAATCGCTCAGATGGGACTCCTCCTTCCTCGACTTGATGACCAAATCATCCACATAAAATTCCACAAATTTGTAAAAGAAATCATTAAAAATTGCCATCATTATTCTCTGGTAAGTCGCCCTAGCATTCTTGAGTTCAAACGGCATCACCCTGTACATGAAGTTACCCAACGGGGTTCTGAATGTTGTCTTCTTTACATTCGAGGGGTCTATTTTGATCTAGTTGTACCCTACATACCCATCCATGAAGCTATACATCTCATGACCAACCATTGCATCTATCAAGTTATCAATGGAGGGTAGAGGGAACTCATCTTTGGGGTAAGCTCTATTTAAATCTCTAAAGTCCACGCAGATTCTTATTTGGTTTTTATCTTTCTTCCCCACCGGGATAATACTGGATAGCCAGAGTGGGTGCTGTATCGGTGTGATAAACCCTGCTGTTAGTAAGCATTAAACCTCTTCCTTGATCTTTAAATCTAGCTCAGGCTTGTATGTTCTCGTTGCCTGCTTCACTGGAATGGCTGAAGGCATTACATTCAACTTGTGGCCGCTTACTTCTTCATCCAAACCCTTTATCTTTGTGTATTTCCACACGAAGACATCTATAAATTCTCGGATCAACTCCACCAAGGCCTCTCATTTCTCTTTACTGAGATCATTCGAGATGAAGCTGGGCCTTGGATCTTCCCCTTCTTTTACTAGATTCAATTGTTCCTATTCTTGTGCTTGTGATTTCGGTTGGTCCATCATGTACTTTGGTTCCTCAGTGACTTCCTCCACCAATTCCTGTATGTTGGAGTTATCTATCACCATACATTGTCCCCGTTGATCCACCAGAAAACATTCATATATCGGGTCAACCTCATCATCAGCTTCCTCGACCGCTCGTTCACATTGTTACAATCGATACACCACCTTTCCCTCCTAGGTAACGACCTTCTTGCATTATCTGCTGGCAGTGGTGACTGCCTTCCTCTTCTTCTCTCTAGAAGCCTCAACCCCTCTTTTTCCTGAGAACCGGCTCAGCATGCTTTTTCGCCGAACCTCATGCTCCATCGGATCCACTCTGGGTCTCATTTTGTCTTTGAGCTGCTTCGAGATGCCTTGGGGCCGTGGGACCATCTGGTGAGCTTCTTCGATAATTTCCCTTGTGCTGCTCATAACCACCTTCTTCTGCTCGTTCAAGGGTCCCATCCTGTCTCTGATCAAAGGAATCCATGCTCCCTCCATTCTTCTTGTTAGGACCCGGACATCTTCCTCTAACTCTGTGTAAAATTCTACGTCCACCAAGTGAGCCTCCTCAACAGGGAAGGGCCTCTTCGTATCACTAATAGTCACCTATGTCCCCTTGATATTCGCCTTCGTACATTGGTGGTATGTTGAGGGAACTATCCCCTGGTTGTGCATCCATACTCTTCCTATCAGCAGATAGTAGGAAGTTGCACTTTCTATCATGTGGAACTTGATATGGGAACTCATATTTCCCATCACAATCCCAACATTAACATACCCAATGGATTGGGAGGATTGGTTATCATACCTCAAAATTACCAAAGGCATGGGAACTAACCTTTCTTTTGGAATATTGGCTACATGGAAAGAGTTGATTGGCATGATATTGATGGAAGCTCCTTCATCCATAAGAGTTCTTGCGAAGCTAACTCCATTGACACTGGCAGTCACATACAATGGCCTATTATGAGGGAAACGTACAACCCTATATGCATCGCTGAAGGTTACCTCTGACAGAAACCTTCTTACCAACCTAGCCATGGGTCCCTTCCATCTTAGCGAAGGGACTGGATTCTTCCTCGCGATATCGCATATTGCCTGGGTCATATCCAACCTACTCTCCTTTGGTACCCCTACCTGGTCGAAGAACCAGGTGAACTTCGACGATTTATAAACTGCACAGTATTCTAGAACTGGGTCTACTTCCTAACTTTCAACACCGTATACCTCCTCCATATCCTTGGCACTTGCTTCGTCGTAAGCCAACACCACATTAGCCATTACCCTAGTACAATCTTCCAGAGCCTCTTCGTACTCTTCTTGCCTCGTCGTTGACTCTCTTTCTCCTCTCTCGGCCTCCTTATCATAGGCCAACACAAGATTGGCCCCATGCGCCGGTAGCGGATTGTTATTGACGTTCTGTGGGGGGATTTGCAATACCCCTGCCTTCACGTACTTATCGATGATTCTTCTCAGTGTGAAGAAATGCTAGATCCTACGATGAACCTGGCAGTACTTTGGATCTGCCTTCGTTGCCGCATCGGGCTCCCCAGCAGGAATGTCCTTTGGCTCATAGACCGTTACCCCTTGGACCATCACGTTATAACAGCTGATAACTTATTCCACTGTACAAGGCAAAGGTGGTGGGTCCTCCCTGTCTCTTCCGAACTTTCTCTTATTATCCTTCTTCGGTACTTTGCCCCTATCTCCCCCTTCGGTGTATCCTACCCGTGGGGGCTGAGACCTCCCCCCCGCGGGTTGCATCGGCTGCCTAAACATCATGGGAACCACCACTGGATTGGTACGCACCACCAAGGATATATTCCTCGTTGTTTTTAAGAATGCCGAGAAAGTCCCCTCGCGCGTCTCATTGATAAGATGGTAAATGTACTCAGGAAGCAGCCCCTCAGCGCAGATCTACAACAACTTGTATTCTTTAGCCTCCTCCTTCACGTCAAGGAATCTTTCTCTGAATCTTTGAACGTAGGCCACCACTTCTTTCCCATGTCTTTGCTTCTCCCTACCCAGTTGGGTCAAAGTGAATTCATTTTATGCCAGAAAGAACTTCTGGACAAATAATATATGCATCTCTTCCCACGTAGAAACGCTGTTAGGAGTCAAATGGGAGTACCAGGTGTATGCTTTATCGATTAAGTATTTGGAAAACTCCCTCAACCTAAGCTTCTTATTATTACAATGCTCTCCCAAGTGTTCAACAAAGCACTTAATATGCTCCTTCAGGTTCCCGCCTTTCCCTGTATATTTTTCAAAGACAGGGGGAATATAGTCCTTTTGATAGGGCTCATCGTTGTATTCCTGAGGATAAGGTGTTTGAAAGTCATCATAAATCGAAGCCACCTCTCCCGCAGATTGCGAGGAGGCTTGCATGAACTTAAACATCTCTTTCTGCATCTCCTTTTTAATTTCCTCCATGGGTGATGCTACTGGAAAAACAAGCAACGGGGCCATGGGTTGAACGCCCGTTGCAGCTGGAACGAACATTACAGCTGGGGCCGTTGATACTCCTGAGGCTCCTACACTGGATTCACAACAGAGGGTATGCTTGCTGGGACTGCCCTGCTAAACCTGCACCTATTGGGACCGTTGGGGCTACCCCTGGTGTTACAAAGGCATGGACTTCCAATCCCCCCAACATCGTTGAACCTACCAGAGTTTGCAAAAACTCATAAAACTTACTCATGAGGAGCGCCACATGAGTGGGTCCCAACCCCGCACTCGTGGAAGCTTATGCCACCCCCGAAACACCTGTCATCGCCTGAACCGGAGGTACCTCTATTCATGGAGCCCCATGCCTTTGGGCCTCTAGTTTTCTCATAGCCTGTTCTTCATTATGCTGGATGTCATCAAAATTGAGCCTTCGAGTAGCACTATCTTGCGCCATACTCCTTACTTAGAGGAATGCCTCCCCAGCAGAGTCACCAAATGTAAGCGAGTACTTTAGATTATAGATGGAGGCGTAACCCCTTTTGGAGTATGATAATGACAAGTTAATTGGCCAAACCATCGAATTAATGATAGGGCATGAAAACACAAACTAAATGAAGACAAGACTCAGTTTCAACTCACAAATCTCTCGTGTATAACTCAGAAGATAGTAAAGAACTTTATAAGTAACTCAGCTAGAGGGAGAAAGAAGTAAGCACCCTAGATACACCATGGTAGGCAGGTAGAAACAAACCAGACACCCTCAAGAATCCCTATCAAGTATTAAAAGCTTCGTAATAAATAATAGTGGGGAGTGAGTAAACCCTCTGGTTTGCAATAACTCTCTCTCTGATGTGTATTCTCCCTAGAAATACCTTCTTAAACTCTCAAAGGATCATTATCCTCCTCAAAGGTGGTTGGGGTCCTTAAATGGCCCCCCACACCACCCCCGAGGCAACTCAGTCATTAAAGACTACGAAAGACATCCCTCATACTTTATGTCACAATATTAAATGCCTGATGCACTAGTTATCTCCACGTCATAAGCATTAAATGCCAAGACATGCCTTTTGCCTAACCACTGTGTGTCAGGGGGCTGTTGTCGCAGAGGTGGCTCACCAACTGCCCGACTGCCCCAAATACCATGGTGGTTTACTCAAGTGCAGGTTTGACATTATTTAGATGGCTAGTGACATCACATACAGTAGATGTGACATTAAGTAGAGGGCTGTTTGGTTCACAACTCAATGCCCGATGGAACTCCAAGCTGCTTCGCCCGGGGTTCCACGGACAGGGTCCTTCGGTGTTTTACCAGGTGTATCTAAGATGGTCTGGAAAAGCCCCATTGGGGCCTCACTTCTCAATCCTCCATACCAAGTCCCTCTAAAGTTCCCACGGCGAGGTTATTCGATAGAACATAAAAGCTCTCCCAGGCCCTGCCAAGCTTGGTCTCTCGCAAGTACCGTTTGACCTCACACTAAAACTCATTATTATTCTCGTTACAACATTACAACCGTTATAGCTCATAGTCAACATAAACAGAAATACAATATGACTAATACAACAAGCTAAAGTATGAGTTGCCACGTCAATCTGCCTCGCTGAGTTGCCACGCTTGAGATGCCTCGGTTGCTTAATCTCAAACACTATTGCCAATTAGGGAATTATCCCTAATCTCAGGTTGTACCCGGCACCTACCAGTTAGTAAATCTTGAGGGAGAACCTTTTTCCAATCCACGGAACGCTGATCACATGAAGAAGTATTACGTATGATGTTGCAATTATTTCTATGTAAATGTATCATTTTATGAAGAGAATATTAATGAGAAGAGCAGTTCCTGTGTCAATACTTTGTTTCATCATGCTTTAGTGGTAAATTTATGGGTAAAACGTCATTATATGGTGACCTCAGACCTTAAAACATCATAATTTGGTGACAAGGTCTGAGGTCAAACATCCTAGTATGATGACCTCAGACCTTAAACATCATTAATTTGGTGAAATTTATGAGGGTAACATCTTAGTTTGATAACCTCAAACCTTAAACATCATAATTTGGTGACAAGGTCTGAGGTGAAACATCTTAGTTAGATGACCTCAGACCTTAAACATCATTAAATTAGTGAAATTTATGAGGTAAAACGTCATTATATGGTGACCTCAGACATTAAAACATCATAATTTGGTGACAAGGTTTGAGGTGAAACATCATAGCATAATGACCTCAGACCTTAAACATCATTAATTTGGTGAAATTTATGAGGGTAACATCTTAGTTTGATAACCTCAAACCTTAAACATCATAATTTGGTGACAAGGTCTGAGGTGAAACATCTTAGTTAGATGACCTCAGACCTTAAACATCATAATTTGGTGACAAGGTCTGAGCTAAAACATCTTGGTTTGATGACCTCAGACCTTAAACATCATAATTTGGTGACAAGGTCTGAGGTGAAACATCTTAGTTAGATGACCTCAGACCTTAAACATCATTAAATTGGTGAAATTTATGAGGGTAACATCTTAGTTAGATGACCTCAGACCTTAAAGATCATAATTTCGTGACAAGGTCTACGGTGAAACATCTTAGTTAGATGACCTCAGACCTTAAACATCATTAATTTGGTGAAATTTATGAGGGTAACATCATAGTATGATGACCTTAGACCTTAAACATCATTAATGTGGTGAAATTTATGAGGGTAACATCTTAGTTTGATGACCTCAGACCTTAAACATCATAATTTGGTGACAAGGTCTGAGGTGAAACATCTTAGTTTGATGACCTCAGACCTCAAACATCATAATTTGGTGACAAGGTCTGAGGTGAAACATCTTACTTAGATGACCTCAGACCTTTAAACATCATTAATTTGGTGAAATTTTTGAGGGTAACATCTTAGTTAGGTGACCTCAGACCTTTAAACATCATTAATTTGGTAAAATTTATAAGGGTAACATCTTAGTTAGATGACCTCAGACCTTTAAACATCAAAATTTGGTGACAAGGTCTGAGGTGAAACATCTTAGTTAGATGACCTCAGACCTTTAAACATCATAATTTGGCGACAAGGTCTGAGGTGAAACATCTTAGTTAGATGACCTCAGACCTTAAACATCATTAATTTGGTGAAAACTTATGAGGATAACATCTTAATATGATGACCTCAGACCTTGAACATTATAATTTGGTGATAGGGTTTGAGGTGAAACATCTTAGTTAGATGACCTCAAACCTTAAACAACATTAATTTGGTGAAAATTTATGAGGGTAACATCATAAATTAATGACCTCAGACCTTAAACATCACTTGATGGGAAGTATGATTTGCAAGACAACATTCAAGAAAGCATTCATCGAAAGAAGCAACATCCTCTGAAGAGGGTGATATAACATAAAGAAGTCAGAATTACAAGTCAACATGCCTTAGATTATGTTATCAGAGGTCACATACAATTACAGGGTTGGTAACCTCGGCCCCATCAACTTGAGGGTTGACATCCTCGGTCTTTGTAACTTCCAGTGGTGCAGTCTCTACAGGAGCTGAACCTTCTCCTTCCTCCTCGACCTCTTGTAAGGCTTGAGAAAACTAAGGGTTAGCAAAACTGAAACCAATGAAGTTCGATACTGTCAAACTCCCTGACTCTTTTTCTTTGATGGCCGCCCATTTACTAGTAGCTTTAACACCTCTTTCAAGGTATTCAAAGCCGAAGCTTATAAATTGGTCAGATACCTTGTAGTCGGCCAAGATCTTCTTTGAGGCATCTTCAAGGGCAGCTTTTACAGCAGCATCAACCTTTTATTGAAGAACATCATCCTTGGCCTTCAGGGCAAATATGTTGTCCTTCTGGAGTTTAGCTATGTCCCCATCCCTCTGCTTCACCTTATTCTCAAACCCCTCCAAGGCGATCTTCAGACGTTCAACCTCAGCATTTAGAGAGGCCTCCACCTTCTGGGCCTCTTTTCCCTTTTTAATAAGGGGCAGCTTCCTCAGGATCCAGTCAATGAACTGGTGCATGGATATGATACCCTGCAAAATAAAGTCAGATGTATAAATGAAAGCCTTAATCCAATAAAAGCCAAGGTTAGACTTGGAATAAAAAAGCAAAAGTATTTACCTGGATAGACCTATAAAGGCAAAACTCGGCTAGTAGAGGGGTATCGATCGAGCGTAGAAGATGTTTATCTGTATTGGTCATCGCAGAGCCGATGGCATCCATTGCCTTTAGACCGTGACCTATCAGGCTGTCACTGATCTTCAGAAGCTCCAGACGAGCAGCCAATGCGTCATCAGACGAGATTGGGATGGCTTTTTAGTGCTTACTCGACCTCTGATCCTCTGAGGCAGTAGTTGTGGATTTCCTCTTTTTTATATCATCGACCTTAGAGGTGCCGAAGTTCTGCTTAGGCGGTGGAGGAGAAGGTGCATTGCACCCAGATTTCTTCACCAACTTAATAAGACTTGGTGCAGACATCTCCCACAGGTCATCTGAAATACCTTCTGAGCGCTCTGCAAAAAATATATCTGAGTCACAGTAGCAGAGACATTAGAAAATTAGAGGTAAAACTTATGCAAAATAATTCTTACGAAGCTCGGCTAGTGGACTCCCCCCAGGCGAGTCTCAGAGAGATAGTAAGGGGTCATCAGATGCTCATACTTGACTAGCCAACCAAGATCCCCCTGATCTTTGACCTTTTTTAGGTTATCCTGGCTTAATCCAGGGTTGGCTTTGGCAGCTAATGATAATTTTCCCCACCACAGAGGGGTCCTCGGATCTAGTGATGAAGAGGGGGCACAAGTACCAAATTCCCATTCCCCTGAGACAAAGAAGTACCTTGGTTTCCAGTTATGATTTGAGGTATGGGTAACCGACATCATCTTCTTATCAGACTTCCTAGCTAGGAAGTGGTAGTAGCCGGGGTGGTTTTTGGCAGAGGATGGAACATAACACCCTGTGAAGACCCTGACAGGAAGGTCTGAGTGATGGATTACCCTCCAAAGGACGATAGCTCCAATCATCACCCTCCAAGAATTGGAGGATGATTGGGAAGGGGCCAGGTTAATATGGGATAATATGGATCTAATTGTTAAATAGATGGGGATATGGAATCCTAACTTAAACATCTACTCATATACACAGATTTCCCCATCTCGACCACCAAAGGCCCTCTTATCCCTCAGAGGTCTCCTAAGCTTGATAGAAGGACCTATAGAATAAAGGTGCCTAAAGGCTTCGAGATCGTACTCATTGACAGTACTCTCTATATCGGCTGCCTCTGAGGTATTAATGTCACTCTCATGACCATCATACTCATCCCTGGCAACGTCGGCCTGGGCAGGCGTAGGAACACCATCAGGGAACCTCTGAGAGAACTCAGCCCCTGTGGCATCCGACGGGGGAATAGTATCAATGGGTGGGGGCATAACCACGCTCGTCCACACAACTTCAATATCAAAAGAAGTTCATGAAGAGCTAGCACCGTTGTGCGATGAGGCACGACTTTGGACCTCGGCCTGATAAGGGACCTGGTCTTGCCTAATAGAGAACTCCATGGCCTCTTGGAATGAATCTACAGACATAGGGTCTGAGGTAGATGACTCAGACCCAGACATTGGAGAAGGGTCAATTGGATCCTCGGTTGGCTCAACAGGCTCTGCTGGCTCAGGATAAATCACCTTCAAAGGTGGAGGGAAGATAGGTCTGAGGGGGAAGGCCTCAGCCCTACGAGCTTCCTTTTGGGCTAGTTATATCTTCCTAATTTTTGCAAAGGTCTTCTCTCTAAGAGAGGGGAAATCCTCTATAAGTTAATAAATAGGTCTGAGCATAGAAGACCGACCCTACACTTGAGACTCTAAAACTCAAATAAACAACTGGGTACAAGCTAAACTAAGGATCAAAACTTGGTTTTGGTCAAGTTCATACCAAGAATAGCCAAGAAAAAAAGCCACCAGAAAACTCAAAGAGTCATCGAAAAACTCATACAGTTGCTGGAAAAAGCAGAAATGGAAATTAAGGGCGGAAAAGGAAGAAATAGGGTGAATATATTACCTGCCTGAATATGAAATGAGGAAAAAGAAGATCGGAGACAGGGAAATCCCAAAATGCAGCAGCAAAATTCTTAAGAGAGAAATGGAAAGCACATAAAGCTCAGACGGGAAGAGTAAGAGAAATGGAGAAGAAAAAAGGGTTTAAACCCCAAAATTGATTGCACGCGTCCCAAGGCCTATCATTGCCTTGGTAGCCTAAAAGCCCATCATTATTATTGCACTTGTCAGGCACGCAACCTACTTCATAAGTTGACACTTGTCAAGGAAATGATGGTACACAAGGGAAATACAACCTCGGATATATATACCCCTTAGTCACCTACTCACATAGGTAACTAAGGGATGGAGTGATTGATATGCCCAAATTGTACCTACCAGCTCGGAGGCACCAACCTCGGCCTGGATGACGACCGAGGTAACAATGAATCAAAATTGACAATCAATAATCTCGTCCAGCTTAAGGTCGGCCACGGCCGATATTATTAGTCAACCCTCAATTAGGCAACAACCGAGGTCTGCATGACTCATGGGGTCAGTTATCCATCAGGTTGTCCACAGCCGACATCATATCTACCTCATACATCAACCTCGGCTGGGCATCAACCCAGGCTAGTAAGGACTCATGGGTTCAACCACCCTCCAACATCATCATCGACCCTAGCCGAGATTACAAGCAACACATGAGAATTAAAAGCCCTGCAGGCTCAGCATCAATTGTCAGGACAACATCGGCCCTGGCTGATGTTCCACATATTTAACCTCTGTTGGCATCCCAACCAAGGTCATCATATAATTCCCAGCCAAGGCAGGGGTCGTACCTCACCAACCTCGTACTCACCTAGGCCGAGGTTGGTACCAAGCAAAGGCAACCGAGCTTCTATGCATACATGTATAGATTGAAGCACGCGGACAAATCTGTTATAACTGAATCATTCCCTCCACATGAGAGAATATTGAGGTCATCATTACTTAGTTGAAGATTAGCCACGTGTCATCTTTTTACTGACTGGATCTCCATGCACATGCTCATTGTATGCTTGGGGGGTACATTACTCCCCCCAAACACTATATATAGAGGTCATCCTCTACCTTGCAAAAGGATTCAAAATTATAACCCTAGCTGAAACTCTATCAAATTACAGAGTAGAGAGAGAAAGCTCAAGAGTTTGTATCCATGGCCGTTAGTGCCTTATTTCAGTGACCTTACTCACTCACTTGCACAGTAGATGTAGGCCTAATTAGCTGAACCACTTATATATTGGTGTTCATCCTCTTCTTCTCATCTCAAAATCTTACATTCATTATACTCTTGTGCTGCCATTGTTATCACTGGTTTAAGCTTGCAAACACCTTGACGGGTGGTGATGTTTCCAACATCATCATGGATGAACTAAAGAGAGTATTTTTACATGAAGGGCCACCAATATCCCTGAAAGATCGCCTTATAGGCGAGTGATCTTCCATTGCGTGGTATCCACAACTTCCTTTGTGTATTTCGCTGATTCTTTCCACTTGGTCTAGATGGAAACACTTGAGGAGAAGACCACTGTATGATTGTCTTGCCCGTAGAGTTAAGGCAAAACCTTATCGACTAGATCTTCAATTTGAGGGCCTCCTTACTATTTATTGTTAAATCCTCATTCTTTGAAAAATACATGATAAAATCCATCAACGAGTACGACATTTGGATCTACATGCCATTTAAGGTCTCCTTTAGTTCATCAATAATGGGTTGATCTACGTATTCTACCTCGATCATTCTTATCAGGTCGGTATCAATGGAAGATGCTAGGGTAACTAATGTAACTACATGATTATTGTCGTTCCTTTGGAACTATTTCATTGAAGACATCCTTAACAGGCCTAAGCCCGACCAAGCCGACCTCAGTCATTCATCAAGTTAGACTGTTAGAGGTCACCCCAGTGCGGTCCATCCTCAACAGTCTTATCCTTGAATTCTTCTATTATCTCGGTATTGTACTAAGATGAGGGGGTTAAGACCCATCAATCGTACCAAGGATAACTTTAAGAGCCTTATCTCAGCCTTGCATCACCCTAGAAAGTCGAGACCATGCTTTGACTCAACTTTATAATTATCTACAGGGAAGGTTCCCTATGTCAGACTCGGCAATATCGAGTCCACCATGGACGACATCTACCCCACGTCTGTTATAGGACTCATAAGGTTTTAGTAAAGTTAATCCACATGGGCATGAGATTCCAACAGATCTTCATACGCACGTGAAGGAATATTTCATCATCATGACTTATGTGAGCCAGGGATAATTGGTTTGTTCTAATTGGATGCCTCATCTCGTGCATGCTCATTATATTCTTGTGGGGCGCACAATGCACCCCTAAGGCTATAACTAATGTTCATTTTCTTTCTTTAGGGGGATCTAATATTGAAACCCTAAGGTAAACTCTATCCAGATACACAGTAGAGAGAGAAAGCTTGAGAGTTGTATTCTTAAAGCTATTAGTGCCTCATTTTATAGTGAAAACATCACCATAAATACCTTGCACAGTGGAGTAGACTACGACTGAACCACTTTTACCATTGTGTTATTTTTTTGGCCTATTCTCCTTTTGTATTTACTTTACTTCACTCTTAGCTCCATTACTGTAGATTGCTAGCTTGAGTTCCATACAAGTTTAAGTGGTGATATCTTTGGTATCATCAACGATTTAAAAAGACTAAGCAATCATTTTGATTATTCCAATAAGAGAGCATCCTAGGATCCATGGCCTTGTATTCACCATTGAGCTAATTTGTGATCAGATGAGAATCACAATATCACTACACCAAAATGGGCAAATTGTCACCTTTCAGCCGGCCAGCCTTGTCAAGGTCATTGACCGTGACAAAAAAACACGCGTTTTATGTCACGGTCATTGACCTTGACACGACCGTGACAACGAATTGTCACGGTCATTGACCGTGACAAGCCCGTGACAATTCAATTTGTCACGGTCTTGTCACGGTCATTGACCGTGACAATTATTTAAATTCTTGTCACGGTCAGTGACCTTGACATGACCGTGACAATATTCGCAGCAAAAACCCTATCCCCCTTCTTTTTTCCCTCCCGCGCCGTTCCCTCCATTTCTCTCTCTCTCTCTCTCGACGCTGTTCTCTCTCTCTCTCTCTACTTTCAGGTCCATTTTCTCTCTCTCTCTCTCTCTCTCTCTCTTTCATTTATATATATATTTGTGTGTATATTTGTGTGTATGTGTATATATATATGTGTGTATGTGTGTGCGTGGAGGGGGGCAGGGGGTGGGGCGGGGTGGGGCAGGAGGGGGTGGGGACGGTGGAGGGGGGCAGGGGGTGGGGAAGGGTGTCACAGACCATGAATCATAGTTTCATATTCATCCTCGTTGTTGGATCATTTAAACCCGAGATGAACTACTTTTAAATAAGAACCTGAGGCATAACAAAGATGATCCTAACGTTAGCCCCATGTTCATTGGATGCCACATCTATGAACAACTTCCATCCCTATCGTTGATCACCCTCAGTGATGGCTAGGGATTCTAAAATTGGATTTTTCTACACCTCTTCATTTTATTGTGATGATGTGACCATCCTGATTCTCGCGATGTCCCTCTTCTCTCATTCTTCCCCAAAAAAGGGTGTGTGGAGAATAAAGGGGCTGAAAGATCTCGCGCCTTTTTTGAATTAGGAACGCTTCGATCGTAGTCGGTGTAGGGTAAATGTAAAGAGATGGAGTCGCAACCTATTTTGCACAAAACAGGAAAAATAATATGTTACCGCCTCGAGAGAGCGGCATCAAAGACAAACTGATGCTTATGAAATCAATAGTTTAAAGGTTCCGGGGGGTAGGTTACGAAATAAAAAGTGTTAAGCACCCATCCTGCCCTTTCGATCTTTCATGGGATTGTATTATTATTATCCTTTATTTCTCCGTGAAGTGCGTGTACGTGTATATATACTGGATATTGGAATCGCTGAACTCATACCATGGAAGAGATAGAGTGAGGTCATCCATAAGAATTTTCCCAAAATAATATATAAAAAATATGATTTATACGTTTATCGCGATATTGATCGTTATGATGAAACGATAATATGTGTTGGATGAAACGCTAATAATAATCACAAACATAATATGTATAATAATGTAAGAATATGATAAATATGAAAATGGGGAATTTAGCAAAATTGGAAAATTGGACTCGAGTCTCGGGCTATAATCCGAGATGCCTACGTAGCTTATAAAGGCATCAAAGTCCACGTAGTTCACATGCGGCATAAGGATGGGGTTCATCTCGTAGATTCAAAAAGGATTTTATTATAGCTGCGTGTGTAGAAAAATGTATTTTAGTTTTGAAAAGTGTGATGGATAATCCCGTTCGAAATTTATGGGTGTAACCCTCTTTTTATTTGTTTTGGGTTTTTATGGAAAATAAAGTATGTGCAATATACTATTAAAAATGTAGATATTAATGTGTATGAACTAAAGTAAGAACTAGATTATAAATCTAATGTATTTAATGCAAAAATAAGAAATTTAAAGAGAGAGGGAAGGATTTGGACCTTCTTTGAAGCTTGATCCTTTATCTTGGATGAACTCCATTGAATATGAAATGAAGATTGGATGAGAGAGAATGTGATTTTGCCAAATTGGGTATGCAAAGTATTGGAATGTAAGCTTGAATGAAAATTCACATGGAGGAACTTCGCTGATTTCGAGAGAATATTGCTGAGATCAGAGATGCTGATGGATCTGAGGTGTGCTTTTGAGTGAGTTCATGCCCTATATTTATAGGGTAAGGGGTGGTACCAATCGGCATGGCCCTAGCCTTGCCTATCGGCAGGTAACCCTTGACACACTACTGATAGGTAGGAATGGACCTGCCAATCGACAGTCTCCTATAGATTTTCCCACAAAAATGATCGTAGAACGTAATTCTTTGATCCAAATTATTCACGGTACATACCTTTAGAAAGTTAATTCATAGATATTTGATAGTCCTTTGGACTGCTCCCGGTTTCGGGAGTTGACTTTGGGTCAAATGTGGCTCGAAAGCGCATGTCGATCCTTTAGACGGGAGATTACTAGGCGAAACGGATCGTTCATCTGCATGGTAGGTCGAAATCGCGCATAGGGTAGACCATTGGAAATGTTAAGTGATGTAATTAGATATTCCAAAGAGATTCGCTTGGTTCAAAAAGTTAACTTTGGTCAATCAGGGCCTGAAAGTGCTCGGTGACCTCTCGGAGTAAAACGAGTCGTTTGTCCGTACTGTAAGTCAGAATCATGCATGGAGCGGACCGTTGGAATGGGTATTTAGTGCCCTTTGGATTTTTATTCAGTATTATTCGAGCTGAAGAGTTGACCTTGTTCAAACGGAGTCCGAGAGTTCTCGGTGACCTCCAGATCAATTTTTTTGGGGAAAATTAATCGTTTGTCCGAATGGTTTTGTTATTTCACACATGGGGTGGACCATTGGAAAGGGTATTTAGTGCCCTTTAAACACTGAAAGAGTTTTTATCTATTTATGAAGTTGAATGGGGTCAAATCGAAGCCCGTGAGCGCCCGTTGGCCTCCTAATTTGGTAGTAAAATGGTCCGTTTGTCTGAATCATTATGTCGATTCGCACACGGGGCAAACCATTGGAAAGGGGATTTAGATTCCTTCAAAGATTCAAAGATCTTCTGCTCTGACGACAGAGTTTATCAGAGTCAAATGGGGCTTGGGAGTGCCCGATGGCCATTAGATTAGTACTTGAACTATGACCTAGGATTTGTAGTGAAATGGGGGAGTTCTAAGGACCTAAGGAGAGATTTAGGAGGGTCATATAATGTGGTGTCTATAGATATCCTCGATAGGTGAGCTTGAAACAAGTGAAAACCATCGAATAGACACCACATGAATGTTTAGGAGGTCGATACTGAGGACCTAAGATAATGTTGGGAATGGATGATTCTGCGGATCGAGGTCAATTCTGAACTAAAAGAGGTGACGACTGAGGGCTGAGGTCAATTTTGATCTAGAAGAGATGACAACTGGGGCTGAGGTCAATCCAGACCTAGAAGAGGTGAGGATCGGGGGTCGAGGTCAATTCTGACCTATAAGAGGTGGCGATCGGGGCCGAGATTAGTTCTGATTTAAAAGAGATGACAATCGGGGGCTGAGGTCAACACTGACCTAAAAAAGGTGACGATCGATGGACGGTGTTAATTATGACCTAGGTTTGGTGATGATCGGGGCCAAGGTCAATTCTAACCTAGTAGAGGTGGCGACCAAGGCCGAGGTCAATTCTAAACTAAAAGAGGTGACGACTGACGGACGAGATCAATTCTGACCTAAAAGAGGTGATGATAGAGGGTCGAGGTCAATTCTAACCTAAAAGAAGTGATGGCCGAGGGCCGAGGCTAATTATGACCTAACAGAGGTGACGATCGAGTGCTAAGGTCAATTCTGAATTAAAAGAGGTGACGATCGAGGGACGAGGTCAATTATAACCTAGAAGAGGCGATGACCGAGGGCTGAGGTCAATTCTGACCTAAAAGAGGTGACGATCGAGGGTCGAGGTCAATTCTAATCTAAAAGAGGGTGACGAATACTGTGGATCGAAGACAATTTTGAGGGCTTACATAGATAATCTACTGGGGATATTTATCCTGCGATTTTGCATTTAATTTTGAGTTTTAGGTTCCAGTGTGGAAGATGAAATAATCTGAGGGTTAGATATTTCTTAGCTGGGGAATTTTTGAGGTGTCCTTTGGAGACATTGTTGGGGAGATGTACAATTGATTTCGGGAATTCCACTGGGGAGGCGAGAGTTTCGCTGGGGAAATGAGTGTGGTAAAAATTATTTTCTTGGTGAAAAAGGTTTTAAAATTTATTTGATAAATTTAGAAATTTTCCAGTGTTTTTTCGGGATTTTCTAACATTTTTTGTATGAAATTTTTGGAAGGGTGCCGACCGGCATGGTTTGAGGGGTGCCAAACGGCAGTGGCATGGTCTTTTAGGTTACCTCGAGTAGGTAAAGGGACAGTGCCGATCGGTGGGTGGCAGGGAGATGTCGATCGACATTCCCCTTAGCCTCCTATAAAAAGGGGGTGGGTTATCCTCATCTTCTACAGCTTTCTAACTTGCCTTCTTCTGTAATTACCTTCTGCAAATCGTTTTAGCATTCCAAAATCAAGAGATGTATGATTTCTCAAGCAGCGCGACACATATGGTGTGGCTCAATGTTGATGATTGGGCAAATTTGGAATGGAGGGATAGGGTGCGCCTTTCGTTGGGCAGCGAAAATTCCTTCGATTCATTCGAGCCAGTGGGGGATGAGCGGACCCTTTTGCATGAGACATCGCATCATAATTCTTCTAGGGTGGTGAACCATGGCGGCTATGTAAGTATTGATGACTTTTGGTGTTCTTTTCTTCTTTTTTGGTGATATTTCATTTTTTCTTGAATTTTGACACGAATTTTTCCTTTTTACCTTTTGACAGTCTGATGTCTCTATGTCGACTATGCATGCTCGAGGTATGACGGGGCTTAAGGACATTTGGGAGAACTTTCTGTTGGTGGTGCGTTAGGTGGTGTCATCAGTCGATTTTAGGAGACTGGCATCTGCACTGGATGAGACGCCTCGTTTTATGGATGTTCTTTGTGCTCTGGGGGGAGAGGTGGTGGGACACCTCCCATACCATGCATTTTGGCTTTGGGGAGATTACGGCGACTCTGATAAATGTGAAATAGCTGCTGGGGCTGGACTGTGATGGGGTGCAGATAGAGGTGGACAATACCTTACGGGTTACACCGGAGGTGGTGACGGCGACGTTGGGTGATATGGAGAGGGTAGTCTATGGGGACTCTCTTCGTTTATCTCTTTTGAGGGAGTTATTATTGAGTCGAATGATTGATGAAGAGGACGGGAGGCAAGTGTGACAGATGGCCCATTTGTTTATTCTACTTGTGTTGGGAAGGTTCTTGTTGGCAATGAGTGGCGACGTCATCCATTTATGATTTTTTCCATTTTTAGGGTGTTTTTGAACATTCCTCTTTATGACCGGGGGAGCCTGACCTTTACGACCCTTTATTCTTCTCTTGATGTGTTCAACCGGTGCTGCCGATAAACTTTTACTGGAGCCACGTATCTTCTTGAGGTATTATTTATTTTGCTCATTTTCTATTATGCATTGGCATTTTCCTTTATGTGTCTTATTCTTTGTTTCTTGATTACTGGCCGTTTCTCCTTGCAGACGTGGTTTTATGAGGTGATTGGGTTTAACACCCAATTGATATATTTGAAGGATAATTATGTTGGGGACTTTTATCGGATATACTGATGGCAGAGGTCCAACCGATAGTGGAAGAAGTCTCTCCCTCTGAAGACGGTGCGTCAGGTATTGAATGGTCTAATGAGTGAGTGAGTAACTCCTTCTTTCTCTTCTCAGACCATTTTACTTTATGACCCTTTTCAATAGTGATCTTTCTCTATTGGGGAATTTTTAGGTGACCTTCTAACTGTGGGGGACGACCATCCAACACACGTGGGTGACTGGGGGGAACGTGCAACTAGGGCGGTTGATGGGTATATTTGATACCTAGTAGAGAGGGTTGCGGGGAAGATGAGGTGACATCTAATTCTGGTTCTTTCCTTTTAGGGATTTTCTTATAGGTTCTTCACTGATTGTGGGAGCTTGTTGTTGATCATATTGCATGTTTGATGTAGAAGTATTGCACTTGAATAGAGACTCAAAAATGCAAAAAGATATGCATATTTCGTTCGATTACCTTGATTTGGTGGTTTACTCTACATGCATTTTAATTTGCCATTAAGTTTTTATTTTGAGAAAGAGTAGGAAAAATGTGTTTTTGGAAAAAAATTTGAGTGTGTTTGAGTAGAAGATAGACTCGGAGGCTTGACTAAAAAAGAACTTCCCTTTTGAAGGGGTTTATTTTGAGAAGAAGTCATAAAAATGAGTTTTTTGAGTAATGGAAGGCCTTGACCGCTCGGTTGGCATATGGATTAGGAGATAGAAAGTTGGGTTGTAAAGTGTTGTCTGCCGCCTTCATTGGATTGTGCTGAATCTGGTGTGTTAAAGAGACTGTATTGATGCTGGAGTTATTGCCCCGGGATTAACTTTGAAGTCACTGTTGGTGATCGAGGACCTGCTGGTGGACCCAAAACTCACATCTAATGCTTCTTGGATGTCATACCGTCGTAATACTTTGGCAGTGATACTAGCAGAGACTCTGAATGGTCTGGATTCCTGGAGGGAAGGTCATTTCATCTTCCTAAGGGGTAGCCCCGTAATTCTATTCATGTGATTTTCAGAGAGATTTCGTATGGCGATCCCACTTGAGTATCCTTTGCTGGCTGTGCCAAACTTCTTTTCAATTTACATTATCAGCGTAGGTCAGGACATTGAGAGCTGGGAGAATTGGTTTATAGAGCATGGGGCCCGAGGCTTGCGTTGGTCTGTGCCTTAGTGGAGGGAGGTACTGTATATTTTAGAATTGAGGGAATACTAGTATGTTCGGTTGGTTAGTCTCTGGCTGACCCCTTTTTACTTTCCTTGGCAACTCTTGTGCCAATTTGGCTGAGAACAGATTGTGCCACCTCGGATACTTGATTTCTTTTAGGTGGAAGACTTGACAGAGCGTATGCGCACGCAACTGGGCTCTTTGTGGGAGAATCGCCGGCCATCTACCAGTCCATCATAGTCTGTTGGAAGAGTTTGACATATTTTCAGGGACTACATGAAGTGGTTGTGGAGAAAAGTAGTTGCCAAGATGCTGGTTGTGGAGAGGACAAAGGTGGTTCGCCATATTTGACACCATGGAGGGAGGTGTTGTGGTTTTCCCCAGGCTAGTCCTGGCCTATAATTCTATGGAGCATTAGCGACACTCTATTCAGGCAGGGGAAGTTTGAGGACCCCAAGATGTGGATGATGATGGGGCCGACTCTTCTGGTAGCTGTGGGTAGAATTTGTGAAGCTTTTATATGGTGTTTGGCTATGTGTAGTTATGTAGGTTATATGGGAATAATTTGGAAAGGTTGTTTTAGGTGTAGCGGGGCTTGTTTTTATTTGGTTTTAGGAAAGTAGGAGTAGGTTGGCAAGGGAAGTCGTTTGACTCCCTATGCTAATGTAATTGTACATAAATTTCTTAATAATGGAATAAAAAAGGTTTTTGATCATCTAGTTGTGCCTCTTGATGAGTTTTTGTATTTGAATTATCTATACCAATTGCTAAGGCATACATAATCCTTTTGTTCATGTACATGTTAAAATGAATTGCCATTCTCTAGGATAAGAAAAGAGTAGTATTTTTGTGAAAGAGAAGGGGGTCATGCTCACGTAGAGCGTACGAGCTGCCTACATACCTCTGGGGGTTTTGGAAATTTTCTGAGTTTCATTTTTGAAAGCAAAAGTAATTTTAGAGGACCAGGCCCCACGTAGTTCTTAGTTGAAGGAAATTAAGATTTTTTTTAGAATATAAGGGAGATGGGAAGAGTCGCAGCGCGCTGAGATTAAGGATATAATTTCTTAAGACGATCCAGGTTGATTGAACGAGCCATTTCTTCCCCATCAAGGTCGGTGATCATAGCGGGGTCGCCTAATAAGATCTTCTTCACAATGTAGGGGCCACTCCAATTGGGCTCAAATTTCCCTCTAGGGTCCCTGATGGGCTCTACTATTTCTTTAAGGGCTAAGTCCTTTTCTCGGACACCACGGTCCTTGAATCTCTTATTAAATGACTGCGCTATCCAACGATGATACCCTTGTATGTGATATAGATCTTTCAGCGTCCTTTCGTCCAAGAGTGATAGCTCGTCAAGACGACTTTGATGCCATTCTTCCTTGCTAAATTTGCTTTCAAGCATGACGCTCAATGAAGGAATTTTCAGCTCTACGAGTAGGACTACTTCCATGCCGTAAACTAGAGCAAAGGGGTAACCCCAGTAGAAATTCAAACTGAAGTGCGGTAGCCCTAGAGGGCGTAAGGGATCCAGTCTGCCCAATCTTGGCAGCTTTCAGTCATCTTGCTAATGATGGCTTTGAGGTTCTTATTATCGGCTTAAAATGCGCCGTTGGTTTGAGGTCGATAGGGAGAAGATTTGTGTCTTTAGATCCCATACTCATTGATGACTTCTGTGACTTCTGCTTCGAATGCAACCCATTGTCAGACACCAGCTCACGTGGGACTCCATATCGGCAGATGATGTTTTTCTTAATGAACTTAACCACCTCTTAGCATTCAGCACCGCATATGACTCGACTTCGACCCGTTTAGTGAAGTAGCCACACTAGAAGAATTTTTTTTCACAACATTTAAAAAGTGTCATAAAAGCTATTTACATCACTTTTAATTATAATCAAAAGCGTCTTAAAAACTACTGTCATAAAAAAAAATCTTAGAAAATAGAGCTTTTTAAGACGCATTTTTTACAAGGGTTAAAAAAAATCCCTACTGTCTACCACTTGCACAAAAGCTTCCTAAATATATTTTTTTTATAGGATACATCAATTGAATACATATTAATATATTATATTCAAAAGTTATCATATGGAATAAAATTAACACAAATGTTCTCAAAATTAATTCTAACTACTCATATCCATATATACATTCAAAAGTTATCATGCAATATCTACATCCAAAAGTTTTTCTGCCAAAATATACATCCAAAAATTATCATGTCAAAGTAATACATACATTTAAAAAGGTATTTGTCCTAATTACATTTCCATCCAAAATCAGTTAAAACAAAAAAATTCCTAAAATAGTGAAAAATGTAACTATTATAAACCAAATATGACCTCGACATTCCACCACAAATGTTCGCTCCATTCTTTATTTACAAAACCACTTTCCATAAAACTGTAAAAAAAATAAAGAAAATGTTATAATCACTTGCAACAAGAAACCAATTTATGAAAATCTATATAACCAAAATAACTACATAATAACAATTTGATTTAGCACATATAAAAAATCCGACAGCGCCCCCCCCCCCCAAAAAAAAAAACCTGAAGCGACACCCCCCACCACTCACCCCCACACAACAACAGCCCCCCAAACCTTGCCAACCCTCACTCTCGCCGATCTCCATTACATGGGCATCGTATCACTTTTTGAATTTTAACAAACCAAGGCAAAAAATCTTGTATCACACATACATATTATTATTTAATAGTATTCATCGAACATGAATGGTGTGTGTACCATTAGCTAGTTCGTATAAATATCACATGTATGAGGGAGAGGGAGACTTATAATGCTTTGAGGTGCCTTAAAATGATTTGAATGAAATCAACTTGTACATCATAAATTTCATCCTTTGTGTATGTCTCTTTCTTAGATAACATGCTCGTATAAAACAATCCAAGAATAAATGATGAGTTTTTAAGACATATATTAAAAGTACTATTATATATATATATATATATATATATATATATCGTTATATATACTACTTAGAAATGAACAAATAATTAGTTAAACATAAACAAAACTGTTAATTGATTTGAACTTTTTTATTACCTTTTATATTTTAATAATTGACAACATCAGTGATGAAGAATAAAATGGCTTACACAAACAAACTATTCTCCAATTTTCTACAGGGAAAAAACATAAACGTTAGATAAATAGATAGAAAGTTATATATAAGGAGAGATTATTTCCTTGTAATCAAGCGAGAAATAGCGAAGTTATCGTTAAAAAACTATAAATGTGAGTTTGTGTGTCACTATGTGTGGAATTCAATTTAAGTCTAACTGTTATAAAAATGCAACTCCCAAAAACTACCAAATACTCACAAACCTATGATAGTCTATTCATAATGACTCTAATCATCACCACCTACAATGTAAGCACATAGGAAAGCAATTTACACATGGATAAATATAAATAAAATGGAGATCGGGAGAAATCGATGTTATTTACTTTACTAGTCTTTACTTTCATTGCATATAGTGATTTAAGTTTAAGTTAGTCTTTACACCTTTAGATCGACAAAGTTTCAAGGACATTACCTATTTATAAATGTCCATTGCTCAGAGTTCCTGCAAAAAAAGAAATTACAGATAATTAGAACATAACACTGCTTTTGCCAGTTAAAGTTGTAAACATAACATAAAGCATCAATCATAACCAATATTTGAATATGAAGTATATAATTATCACAAACCCAATGAATATGAAGTATATAATTGCACAAACTACTGTGCCTTTAAATGAGGCAGAGAGAGAGCCAAACCAAAAAGAATCGCCAAACAATTTAATTTGCTACTGAATAAATTGATTTCATCAAGCAATAATGAAAAACGATGGAGGTCATGGTGGTGCGAAGTAATCAAAATGGTGGCGTGACGACATGCACATTTTAATGGTCACGATGGTGACGAAACTACAACAACAAATATTTGGACATCTTGAACCCTTAATGACGATACAACTAAAGAAGATGCCAGTCGTTCAACACCCGTATGTGAATGAAATAATAAAAACTGCAGTTAAATGACTGTGGACAACACTATTTCCATCTCATATAACAAAGACTGAATTGTGACACGGCCTTTTCTTCCGAACAAAGAGAAGAAAAAAAAATGAGGTCAGATCTCCCCCACACAGCAGTACACCCTTACCACAAAAAAACACTATTAGGGACAGTATGATGTACATAATCACCATTAGTATTTGTCTTTTAATCATAATTGTGGTCCAAAGGGTGGCAAGAAGTGTAGCCAGTCAATGCAAGAAGGATCTTTTTACACCCTCCGATACCGAGTAAAATGGTAAGAATAATAAATTGAGCAAAAAATTGACACAAATTGACGTAAACTACTAATCAAATGCCTAAAACAAATAGAAAATTCTAGAGAGCGCATCTAAATAATCCTCGCTATAATTTCTACTATCTCACACAAAGAAGAGGAGGATATTTCAAAAGTTTAAAAGTAACGGAAGAAGCTCTAAAGAAACAACGAACCCTTCTTGTAAAAAAGAATGGAAAAAAAGGTATACATAGTATGGTGCAGCTGTGTAGGTTTTTTAAAGAGTTTATTTACAGACTATATTTAAGTATATATCAGAGTACACTTATACTCCATATTATGATATGTATACATATAGTATTCTTAGTCTCTCTCTCTCTCTCTCTCTCTCTCTATATATATATATATATATATATATATATATGCTCAATTAGTTGATTAAAAGAAGAAACAGAGAATGAGAAGACAAGACAACATTTATTTTGACTAGATAAGTCTATCGTATTTAATCCTCCCTAGAGAGCAACAATTGCAGGAGGAGAGACTTTCGAACCCGACACATCCATTGCATGATCCTTTGGATCCTTCTGTATCCTCCTCCTTTCTACTGACGTTAGCTCACATTGCCAAGAATAGAAGAAATGCATAAGCCCCTAATAAATACCAGGCTTGCTTAAGGATATTTTTCAACGCCTCACCTCAACCTTTTTTTAAATGTGTTCTTATAAAATAAACAACACATATTTTATTAATGATAAAATGATTGTTAGCATCACTCTAAAATTGAACATATCTAACAATACAACAAAAAATCAAATGCAAATGTACCCAATTTATGGTTGTGGTTCCTCTGCAGTTTTATTTCTATAAGATGAAAGTCAGATCTGATTCTTAAAGAGAAGCAGACTAAAATTTTTATACACTAAATATAATATTTTCAAGTTTCATCAAGACAATTGTAAGAATAAGGACCTTTATGGCAACTGTCCCATTAAATTCCCCGCCGTGAGAGTTACCTAGGTGGCAAGGAAAAACTAAATATCACATATAGTTTTCATTTTTTTCATCACAAAAAATATGAATAGGAAGATACATATGACTTCCTCAAATGAATGGAATATAATGATTGCAACACATTGGTCTTGGTAATTGTAAATTTCCTCTGGGAAATTTGAATTAAAGGAAAAAAATACAGTAGCTACACCCCACTTAAAATGGAGGAAAAAGTAAAAAAGGGTGATTATTAGTATTGTAGAGATATTAGTATGCAAATGACTAAAACAAGGAAGGTAAATCAAGAGCATACATTCTATTTGATCTTAGCATACTTTTGAAACACTATTGTCATACTTTTCTCAGAAAAAGTAAAAGTTATTTTTTATTAAAAAAATGGGTCGAAAAAATACAATTGCATGTAGTAACATAAAATATAGTTATAATTGAGTATGCA
Source organism: Sambucus nigra (assembly GCA_949130495.1). Taxonomy (NCBI): domain Eukaryota; kingdom Viridiplantae; phylum Streptophyta; class Magnoliopsida; order Dipsacales; family Adoxaceae; genus Sambucus; species Sambucus nigra. Next base: position 449,031,874 of record OX422210.1, on the reverse strand, counting down.
TATCGACTATATATGTATCAATTTAATCTCAAACAAATTTGGTCATATATCTTGTATTGAAGAATATTGACAGTAAGATGGTGATTTTAGTAATAAGCCATGCTAGTCACATTTACACTTCATACTAAGTGAACTAAACCATCTGGAAGGGTGAGGATTAACTATCAAAATATCTTAATTTTAGTGGGGTGAGGGATGGGGGCTTGGGAGTGAAGGCTTACCTGTTCCGTCATTAGCAATATTAACCCCATCAAAGTTGAGGAAAACATCAGAGTGCTTTAACACTTGAGATTCAGGAGTTGTTGGCTCAATAAAGACCAAGCATGTCTGTATACTTCTTAGATCCAAAATAAGGAAATACCAGTTCAACAATAACACAAACTAACCCTAACAATCTTCAGTGTGAATTAAGGCTACAAATGTAAGATCTCAAATATATCATTATCAAGAAGAGAAGCTAGAGACAGTGCTAAATTTTTTACTAATCATGACATTCAAAGATCAAGAAAACTAGTAAATAAAATAATATCTTAAACATCATAACGGTCAGCATACGCACCTTGGGTGAAATGTCAGACTAAAGATAATTGACATAGTTTCTAGCAAGAAAACATAATTACCTTGAAAGTCGCTATTTTTTCTAGAATTATCTTTTGAGAACCAAGTGTGGGGAAATCTCCATAACTTAGAGAAAATCCATCATTCTTGGAGGGTGGGAATACCTGCATTTGATTTGAAATTAACTAAAGAGATGGCACAAAGCAAGAGAAACCAAATCACCATCAACAGAGCACAACTACAATCTCAAGATAAGAGATTGAAAAGGAAACAAATGCATTAACCAGTATATTTTACCAATCACTTCATATTCATTTGTACGAAAGAAATCAATCTGGAGAAAGAATTGTTAGAACTTGAAGATCCAATACATGACCTGCTAAGTTATAGGACCATACTAATTTTTCCATGGTACCAGTTCCACCCCATGATACTAAACTATGAGAAGAGGGTTCAGCAAACCACGATAGTTGTGAGCTACCAGGTCTTGTTTCTACACTACGAGGGCGCAATGATGCCAGTGATGTTTGATTTGAAGTCAGTCATCTAGAAGCTAACGACGACCTATAATTTGGACCAATGCGTTGGTGGTAGTAGGGGTGTGCGGTGAAACCAAAAATCTGATAATCAAACCAAACTGATGGCATTGGTTCGGTTTGGTTTTGGTTTTTGAACTAACGGTTCGATTTTGGTCCCCCCAAAAAATTCGATGTTTCGGTTCGGTACACAGTTCCTAATCCAATCCAAAAACTGATCCGAACCATACCCGGGACCGAACCCGAACCAACCCAGGACTGAACTGAATATAATATCTTTATATTTAATATATAATATAAATATATATACTAACTTAACCCTAACACTAACCATATATATACTAACTTACTAAAGCATTTGAGACGTTATCTGCTGTCTCTCTTCCAAAAACCACATCTCTTTCTCTTCTAAAATCCATTTTCAACCAAAAATACATCCCTCAACCGACCGGAGCTCAGATCACTGTTTTCAAGTCATCCAAAAACTAACTTACCGGAGTCGTTCTCAGATCGGAGCTGAACGAACTGTTTTCAAGTCAACTCCCTGTTTTATGTTCCTTTGTTTTAAAGTCAGTCAGAGTCGTTCATCTACACTGTTGATAACTTCTTCTTTTTATTGTAATATGTTTTTATATATTTTCATAGTTGATGACTGGTGAGGATCTGGGTGTTTTGGGGTTAATGGGTGTTGATGGTATTGGGGATTAATGATGGCTTGCGTTTATAGATTTGGTTGGGCATTAGTTTTGGTTGTGTTTTTTTGGGTCTTGGGTTTGTACCACCACTGGTTGGTGGCAATGTAATTATTCTTTGTTGTTGTGTCTCCTCCTCTGTATGATGATTTTTAGCTGTGTGGTGGTCTCTAACAACCATGAGTGTAAAATATCTAAATATAATTAGAGTCGATCACAATACCCGAATAAAAATGAAACTTTCAAACAAATTTTGGCATCATTTGAGCTTGAATTTTAGAAACTAAAACAACTAGCATAACTTATATATAACTGCTTGATAATAAAGCAGTCAGTTCGGAACTCAAAAATTCAATTCGGAGCATCCCCTCAACTCCTAAAATCAGATCGAAACTCAGTTAATTTATATATAAATCAATTGTTGAATTATATATATTTTACAGTGTTTATATATAAATGCTTGATAATATTTAATAATGATGATGGTCATTATTAATGAAAATGTTGGTTTTTCATAGTAATAATGAAAATGTTCTACACTGTTAATAACTTTTTTTATTGTAATCTATTTTTATATATTTTCTTTTTTTACGATAAAAATGTTGCATATGTTTTCTTCGAACAACTAATGTATAGAACCTAGAATCAAGCCGAACCAGTCCAAGAACCATTAGTTCGATTTGATTCGGTTCGATTCTAAGAAAAATCGGTTTCGGTTCCAAAATCCTAGAACCGAACCACTCCGATTCTGGTTCTGATTTAGTAGTGAAACCGAACCAACCCGAACCGTCTGCACCCCTAGGTGGTAGGTTCGTGCATTTTATTGCTACTAGTAGTTGATGTTCGAGTGCCGCTTCCACAAGATGAAGGGTGGCCACTAAGATTATTGGGCGAAACGTTGTCAGCATTTGCAGAAAATGCTAAGGAACCCCATGGATTTTATCCTAAGGAAGACGGGAGACTGCCCCAACTAAGACTACCCCTAAGATTGAGAAATGTTTTTACCAATTTATAGTGGACGTTACATAAATACAAAACATTTTCACTGGGAATAAACATTTAAAGTGAAGGATTAGTATACACACACACACACACACACACACACACACACACACACACACATATATATATATATATATATATATATATCTATATATATATCTATATATCTATATATATATATATATATATATATAGAGAGAGAGAGAGAGAGAGAGAGGTATTAAAAACCAGATAAATCATTACTCGGGAACAATTTCCACATTTGGGTCCATGCCATGATTTTCTAACCTTGAAGCAACATTGCACATAATTTCAGATAGCAAACCAAAATCCTCATGTTAAGGGGAACTGACAAGAATTAAGCAAGAAACTAAATACCTTTGACTGGGTAAGTTCAACTGTTAGAATTTGTTAAAAACTAATTAAGGATATTTATGTTGTATAGCTTTAGTCTTTTGAAGAAATATCAAATTTAACTGTTAGAATCAGTTAAAAACAGATTCTTTGGAGATGGATGGTTCCTTATCTATACAATAAACCAACTAGATTTGATGAGGGGATTTATGCTCCTCAGTTGGACGAAGACCAACCAAAGCCTTTGGCCTTAGATGACGACGCAGGCTCTCCCACTACATAATGACTGGAAGTACATAGCTTATCGAATCTGATAAGGAGAGTGACTCTCCAATCGATCCACGATAATTTCGGAGGGATATTATAAGGAGGCAGACTTCTATACGACACTGGAGACCTGCTCCTAGTCAAAAGTTTGTAGGTTCTCATTTTTAGTGAATTTGCAGGTGCTGCACAGTCTTTAGGTACTGGAGCGATCCTTATGAATATGTGGAACATCACCGAATTTGCTCCCTCAATAGTCCAAGCTCTAACTATATGTGCTAAAGAAAGAGAAAAGAGACATTATCATAACTTCCATCACGTGGCAACCCAAGTGAACTAAATGATACTGTAGTTGAAGCTCAGCAAAGGATAAGACAACTTATGCTTCATCTTCCAGTCAAAGATGCAATAGAACAGTACTTGCAGTCTAACAATCGATTACTTGTACTGGAATTCAACGCTACTTTAACTGAAGCAGTGGATAGCCTGGCGGAAGATATGGAGAACAAATTAGAGAAATTGAATTTAAATTGCATCCAGAGTTAAAAGAGCCTCTGAATTCCTTATAAAGTGATTCAAAGACAACTATTGTTGTTCTCAGTGGTAGCGACATAAGAGTATTAGATGAGAACTTTGGTGAGTACATGTGGCTGACGTCAGAGAACGAGATATTTTTGCACTCTACGAGTGGAGAATAGATGACAACAATGCCACAACATTAAATATGGATCCGATTAACAATGTCAGGCATTTGAGTATTTTACTGAAAGAACTCCTCTTCCGCAATTTGAACCACGAAAAACTTCACATGTATGGAATTATAAGTATGCAACTACAAAATTTGGAAGGCTACAAGGCATAGATATGCTGCATCATCTCTGGATAAGATCAATATCTAATGCATCCGTTGATATTGTGCAAGGTAGTTGGTCTGTTAAGGTACGAGCAGTCGGTGTTACAAAAGGAGCTTCAATTGACCGTATATTAGGAGAGATAATTCATAATAAATCAATTTCAACAACAGTTGATTATGTCTTATGCATTGGTCATTTTCTGGGAAAAATGAGGATGTGTACACTTTTTTAGTCGGAGCTTCCCTCAGAGGGCATAGGCATGTCAAGAGGCAAGGTAAGTGATGGAATAAAGTCACTCGGGGAACGAATCCTCAAAAGCTACCACTTAGTTCTCACGATAAGACAACCATAACATTATTGACTTATCACTGTACTTCCTTGTAACAGTTCCACAATCTTGGACACTACTTTAAAATATAGTATGCTCTTCTGATATCACAAAAGCTACTTCCAGATCTGAATAAACCTGGAAAACTATTTTAGCTACAAATATTAGAGAAGTATATGAATATCGATTCAAGACCTCCTTAGACTAATTAACTGATTAAAATGAATCCAACTTAGATTAAACTAAATTAAATGAATCTAACTAGATATCCAATATGACTGGTGTGGGGCTTTAATAATGATGATTCCATCCTTTGAAGGCTTATTACTCTTTGTTTCCTGCAATACGAGTTAAACAACCAGTAAATTATTCAAAGAAATAACACATGACAATCATACACCTCATACAACTGAAATAATTGCATGAGTTTTTTCCCAAGGCATTGGACAATAATAACTTATCAACCATCTAAATGAATAATGGAGAAAAATAAAAGCCAACAATAATAATGAAGCTTTTTGATAAATAATGAAATTGTCTAGAACTTAGGGTTTGAGGACTCTAGGTTTTAATGAGTTCATTATCTGCTCATGATATCCAAACTTCAATGCTCGGGTCTGGGAATTATACTAAAAAAAATCTGACCCTGTCTATTAATCCTGTCAAAATCCAACCATATATCACGTAGGACTATGCACACAAGTTCCTTTCTCATTATTTATAACTTAAATCCACTTCAATTACTATTTTCTTGTAAAAAAAATATGCAGCAATCGATCGTTTACGTTTCCATAACTCAACAATTATGAGAAATTACTACCTTTGAAATGGACCTGTGTAGTTTACATTAGTAATTTTTTTTTGCCAAATTGGGATGGTGGAATACTATATTTAAAACTACATAACTCTCCAAGTAATAAAATTAAACATCTTAAGCATGGTTATATATGTTATTCTGGTAAACCAAAGGGTAAAAACTACTATCTTTGATGAACAATACCAGAAACACTGACATCAACTTGAAAATAGAGTTCCATGTGATGTTGGCATTAGTCTCTTACTTTCATGTGCTTTGTAAAGGCCAAGGAATTATCTGGAAAAAAAGAAAGAAGTATTAATGATCAATTAGTCACAAAGATATGTTATATGGTTATTTAGGATCTTCCCCCCGCTTTGTTTTATTATTATGTCAAACCCCTGCTATATGACTTTTTTTTTGCTTTTGACCCTCATTTTACACAAAGCCATTGAGTCAACAACTATGACTATTAACCAACCTCTATAGTTTTTATAAAACTGAAAATGTCCTAGTTAACTACAACCACTACAAACTATAATTACATATGACTTTGATTTTCTTTTATTGAGAAAAAACTGGGCTCTAGGAATGTTTAAAAGATTCTTATGATAATGGTTTTTGTAGAATAATATTACCAAATGTCACTGAAAATAATTTCAGGGTGTCTCAAAACCGGACTGTCTAGCATAGACAATTGAAATTTTACTAAATACAGAAGAGGAGTGTGGGAATAAGGAGAGATCAATCAAATTGTCTAATAGTACATAATGCATGGTAGGTAGGTTATCAAGCCTTAAGCCTTATTACTTTGATTTATACAAGTAATTTATGGTTAGTTTAATCAGTAGTTTTGTAAGAGGGTAGTTTAGATTAATGGAGTCGTAACCCCTTTTTGAGTACCGCAGTGATAAGTTAACTAGCAAAACCTTGGATTAACCATAGGACACGCGAACACAACTTAGTGAGGAGAAACCTGGTTAAACTCGCAAATCTCTCGTGTATCACTCAATCAGATAACAATGAACTTAGAAGTAACTCATTTGGAAGGAGAAAGAATTAAGCACCCTAGATACACCTTGGCAGGCAGCCAAATACACCAACCACCCTCAAGAATCCCTATCAAGTATTAAAAGCTTTGTAAAAAATGACAATGGTGGGTGAGTAAAACTCTCTGGTTTGTAATAACTCTCTCTCTTGTATATTTTTCTCTAGCAATAACTTCTGAACTCTAAAAAAGAACATGATCCCTTCCCAGAGGTGGTTGGGGTCTTTAAATAGCCCACACACCACTCCCGAGGCAACTAGTCATCAATGCCTGTGAAAGACATCCCTTATACTTTATATCACCAACATTAAATACCTGATGCACTAGTTATCTCCACGTCATAAACATTAAATGCCAAGGTATGCCTTTTGCCTAACCATTGTGTGTCTGTCGCTACAGAGGTGTCTTACCAACCGTCTGATAGCCCCAAATACCACGGTGGTTTAATCAAGTGCAGATTTGACATTGTCTAGCTGGCTAGTGACATCACCTACAGTAGATGTGACATTAAGTAGAGGGCTATTTGTTTCACAGCTCAACGCCCGATGGAACTCAAAGTCGCTCCGCCCGAGGTTCCACGATAAGGGTCCTTCGGTATTTTACCAGGTGTATCTAAGATGGTCAGGAAAAGCCCCAACGATGCCTCACTTCTAAATCCTCCAAACCAAGTCCCTCTGAAGTTCCCACGGCGAGGTCGTTCGATAGAGCATGGAAGCTCTCCCAGGCCCTGCCAAGCCTAGTCTCTCGCGAGTACCGTTCGACCTCACACCAAGTTATTATCATTCTCTTCATTACAACTGTTATAGCTCATAGTCAATATAAAAAAAATACAATTTGACTAACTAACACATCATGCTAAAGTATGAGTTGCCACGCTAAGCTGCCTCGCTTGAGCTGCCACGCTGAACTGTCTCGATTGAGCTGCCACAGTTGAGTTAGCTTAATCCCAAACACTGTTGTTAATGGGGGGATTATCCCTAATCTCAAGATTACCTTTAAGCCCCTCTACAAGTTTGATGATAATTGAACTAAGTCTTTAACCACATCTTTTAGCCAATCATAGAAAAGTACATTCATATGATTGCACTCTTTCCATTAATCACCATCTTATTAGTTTCTTTCACGAAATAAATATGAAAATTTTGATTAAAGGTATGATAGATAGTCCAATATAAACTATTGGTAATCCCTCACATATAATCCAAAATATTTATAAATGGCATTCAGTGTGCGTGTCTAATGTATCAATTGAGTATTTAACATCAAAGTGCCACGTGTTCATTTGAAATGATTATAGGCGGCCTTGCACGTGTGGTGGTGGGAAACTCAATAGACAGGTTTAAAAGGTTTCAAACGTCTCTTTTCTCTAAACCCTTCTCTTTCCTTCATCTTCTTTAAGCTCCCGTTTTCTTTAGAGAGAGAACTTTGTGCGAAAACCCCATTATTGTCCAGCTCTTTACCTAGATTCTTCCTTATCTCATCTTTTACGCCACCACCTGTGGTTATGCTCCTCCCTCTTTGTTCCTAGCCCTTATTTTACCGAGCGATTGCGTTCATCACCTGCTTACTATGACTTCTTCAAGTGCCTCAAAGGTTACCACCACCTCTGCTCAGCCAAGCTCCCCTTCTGCCACCTCTGGCGCCGCTGCTACCCCTAGCACCACTACCCTGAATGCTGCTCGTCAAGAGAAACTAAGCTTCTATCATCGGTCTCCCATCTTTGGTGAAGATGATGAATTCTCTAATGAATGTAAGACCTACCATTTCTCAGCCAAGTATGACCCTTTACTATTGGGTGATGAAGATGAGGATTCGTTGAAGTGGGGCTACCTTCCCCCCAGAGGGGACTCTGCGCTTTCGATTGGACCGTGGTGACTTCCCCTATTCTCAGATCAATTTCAAGGCCCCTAGGGGATCACCAGCCCATTTTTCTGCCTGGCACACACATATGCAGAGCTCTCACGCTGTTGCTTTTACGAAGGTTGGTCTTTATCGAGCCTACTGGTTTGGGGAGTTCACACTTTCTAAGTATAACGCTGCGCTCCAAATACTAGTTTCCAGATAGAACGTTATAACTCACACGTTCTTTGGTTCATGGGGAGAGTTCACATCACGTTGGAGGACGTCTGTGAGTTACTTGGATTTGAGCCCATGGGTGAGTTTGCATACCACGATGAGGCCTTAGATGCCGAAAAGACTGCTAATCGAGCTGAGCTTGATCGAATTTGTCGTAGTTGCACTGGGTCTTCAAACAAGGCCACTTTTACTCCCCTCATCAGTTATTTTTCAAAGCTCCAACTCCGAAGGATGTCACTACTGCAACGGTCCAAGGTAAAGGTACATCTCTGGAACTGCCAGCCTACATTCTTGTGCTGCTTTCACATTTTTTTCTGGCTGAGAAACCCAATGACCAGCCCAGGAGGGACCTTATAAATATTTCCATCCGTTTGGCCAAGGGTTTTAACCTTCCTCTGGACGCCATTGCTTTGGGGTCCCTCTATACCTGGATGGATAAAACTCATATCAACATGGAACGGTCACTGGGTTGTTATAACTTAGCCAATTTTGTCAACACCATTATCTTAACGGGGTTCCTTTACACCCTTTTTTCTGCCATTGTCGCTAAGTCTATCCCCTTTTCCGTGAGCTAAGGTATTAAGCCCCCACGCCTCTTACGTTTCCATAAAAAATAGAGTCGAAAGGGGATAATAGGAGTTTTTGATCGTTTTGACTCCTTTATAATGAGGCTATACAACGAATCTACCTTTTCCCATTCTTGGGATTTATTCCCCTTTACAGCTTCAACGATAAAATTCATTCCAGTTGTAGAAGATCCTTCGCAGGCTGTGGTGCTTTTATGTACCCCTGGGTTTCTTCCCTCCTTTACTGAATGGGGATACACCTCTGAACCTTATAACCCCGATAGATGCAGCAGGCAGTTCGGGTTTGATCAGGGGGCCCTCGACCTGTGTTTCAATAAAACTCTGCAAGGCAACAATGGCGGTGCTTGGTGTGACCTCTACCATCGATGGGCGAGTCACCCTTCCTAGTGCCACAAGGAAGGGGGGTGTATGTACCTCTTATGCCACCAAGTTTCAACTGGTGCAACTGACCAGGATTCGTGAGTTTATACAGAGTCCCCCCAATATCCCTCAGCCCTTTCTTTCGCTGCCTCTGAGCTAGGTCTCAAGGGCAACTCTGTTCTTGGATTTTAGTTCCCTCAGAGTAAAATCGTTAAAGAAACTCCCCACGAGCTACCCCCTTATTTCCCGATGATCCCCACTACCATGCCCAAGACCAAGGCTATTGCAACTTCTAAATAGCTTTCCCCTTCAATTGAAGCTGCTACTGGCGAAGGGCTTTCCTAGCCACTAGCCAAAAAGACCAGGAAGTCCAAGAGTGGGATTTCCTCAAAATCTAAGTCCTCAAAATCTAAATCTCAAGCACAAACCCCTTTGGAGGAATTTTCCATCGCCTCTGTTCCCCCTCCCATGTCTGCAGAGGTAAGTGGAGAGCTGAGGAGGCAGGTTCAGGCTGAGGTCGAAAGAATAAATGCTGAGTTTCAACGACACGCTGTCGTCGTTCCTCCTTTGGCTACCTTTCCCACGATCGTGGTTGATCCAACTGAGCCAATGGCAAAAAGGAGAAAAAGTTTGAGGGTTCCTCAAGGTGCTGGTGTAACGGGTACGAGGAAGAAAACTCTGGGTACCAAGTCCCAAAAGAAATGGACTCTCGAGATACATCCCTCCCCCGCTCTTTCTATTGCTGCCTCCTCTCCTCCTTCGTCGGTGATTATATCTTCTCATTATACTTCCGAATCTGAGGTATGTGAGCATGTTTTTGCTCTTATTCACATTTTTCTTAAGTTAAGATGCATCTGCTTATCTCTTGATACCTTTGGTGCAAGGAGTTGAAGAAGAAAGACCCAGTCCCCCTAGTCCCCTCTTATCCTTTTCGTGGGGGGATGTTTTGGTATCTCTCAAGCCGATACTACTCCTCCCCATTCCCTCATGATCGGGTTTACTTGTTCCCACCGCATGAAGGACGCTGCTGTGGGGGGAGGTTTCGTTGAATCTGGGGGCATCTCCTCTGAACTAGAGACAACTCCCCCAACCCCTTCTGAATTTTCATCACAGTACGAGGTCCTTCTTCCCATCATTGCAGCTAAGGAGAGTGCCCCTGAGGTAATATAAATAATTACTTATCATGGCTCACATCTTTTATTGTCCCATCCCCCTTTTTTTCATGCTGAACTGTAATATGATGAGATTCCTTAGGTGGAAATGGCGTCTTTGGTAGCTGACATTCTTCTCTCCACTATGCTGACGAGATCCATAACTGCAGTTCCCCTTTTTGGTGCCATAACGGGGGTAAGTAACACTTAAATGCATTCCTCCCTTTTTCTCGTAGTTGCTCCCCGTGTCTAACTCGTGGCTTTATGTTTGCAGCTTTTGCCAAGTCTTACCCCGCCCTTTTCTCTTAGCGGTCTTCCTCTTTCCAAGGCCAGGGTCAATTCTTCTGTCCAGCATGATGACTCTTTGGTGCCTACCCGTGCTGAGGTATCGGTTGGAGGTCCATCGTCTTCTTTGAGTGAAACTCCTACGTTGTCCTTGGTACCTTTTGTTGGAGAGGGAGCTTTGTTGACCGTTGAGGCTTTTTTAGATATGGGCACCGTTGAGGCTTCTGAGGAAGTAATCCTCCCCCCAACGGTTCCTGCCGCTATGGCCTCCATGGTGACTCCAATTCTCACTCCTACAACTGCTGAGGTACTTCCCTATTTTTTTTGCATTTCTCAACCTTTCAAACTTCGCCTATGATGGCGACTTATCACTAAAAATACTTGTTGAATATTTTTCACAAACTCCACCTATAATGGTGACTTAACAATGAAAGCGCTTGTTAAGATTTTTCCATTAACTCCACCTATATCGGTGACTTAACAACAAAAATTCTTGTTAAGATTTTTTCATAAACTCCACCTATATCGGTGACTTAACAATGAAAATGCTTGTTAATATTTTTCATAACTCCACCTATATCGGTGACTTAACGACGAAAATGCTTGTTAAGCTTTTTCATAAACTCCACCTATATCGGTGGCTTAACAACGAAAATGCTTGTTAAGATTTTTCATAAACTCCACCTATATCGGTGACTTAATAACGAAAACACCTGTTAAGATTTTTATAAACTCCACCTATATCGGTGACTTAACAACGAAAATGCTTGTTAAGATTTTTTCATTAACTCATTATTTCTTCTAATTGTTCTCAGGTTGCTCGGGAGGATTCTCCAGAAGTTCTTTCGCCCATCGCTTGACCCTGTTGGGAACCCGTTATTTTAGAAGACTCCAATCACAAAAATCAAGGTTCCACGACTGGTCCTGCTGCTGAGAGCGAATCTAGCTGTGAGCTTCCTTTGCCTGACTTGGCTCCTCATGCCTTCTGCCTGATAGTGCTTCAGCATTCTCCTCAGATGCCTGCCAACCATCGCTTGGTAATTGAGCATCTTACAAGCCACTATCCTAAAATGTTCACTGTGGATTGCCTGCATTCTAATATCTCCGTGATGAGTTACATGCTTCAGGGCATGGCTACCATTGCGGCTGAAATTGCCAGTACTTCGACCTCAAACGTTACCAGAGCCCTCCTCAACCAATTCCTGGGCTACCTAAGGGATTTGGGTCATGATGGCTTTCATTTTGACTGGATTATCACGCACTTAAAAACTTTAAAGAGCCAATAACTTGATAGCCAGAGGGAACTACTCCGGAAACATAAGGAGGATCAACGAGCTAAGGAAGCTAAGTTGGCTGAGTTAGCACCTCTTCTTGCACCTGTTGACAAAGAGGTGGGGGATATCGAAGAAGCTCTGTGTCTGGCCAAGCTTAAGCAAGAGAGACTCCTCATCGAGCGTACACAAGCGCAAACGAGGCTGAAGGTTTCTATAAATTCCCAACAGTCTTGCCTGACAAGATTTTCGGGACTTTCTGGAGATTTTTTCTCTGCTCCAGATCTTTGGTTCCTCCTAGGTCAATAATTTGTTGTAAATATTTTTCTTTTCTGCTTTTTATGTAATTCTTGGGCAATAGCTCCCAATTTTGTAATACCCCAAAGTTTATGAATGAAGAAAAATGTATTTTTTCCCATGTCATTTCTTTGTGTTACAACTGTTTGCGTACATTATGAAGTTCTATAATTCTTTCATCTTCACTTGAGTTATAATAAAAAGAACTTGCATACTTATCATAAAAAGAACTTGTATATTCATAACAGCAGCTAGATACATCAGTGGTCCAAACATAATTGCTTACACATGATAGACTTTCAACCATTTATTGTTAATATTAAATGGTTTATCTTCTTCCATCTTAAAAATTAAGCAATAACCTGAGTCATGAGATTCTTTTACAATGAAAGGTCCCTCCCAATTTTCTACAAACTTGGGTAGGGTCAACCCTCTGATGTGCTTCACTACTGCTTTCAACACGAGGTCTCCCTCTACGAACTTCCTCGATCTCACCAAGTTATCATATGCCCTGGAAAGCTATTTCATATACATTTGAAAGTGTTACATCGCATTATCTCTGTGTTCATCCAACGCTTCCAGCTGCACGTGTATACTATGAGGGAGCATACTACTTCGCAAGGCATATCGAGCAGAGGGAACTTCTAACTCCACTGGAAGGATTGCCTCAGCCCCATAAACGAGGGAGAACGGAGTATACCCTATGGGCTTCCTCTTAGTTATTTGATAGTCCCATAATACAACTGGTATCTTGTCATCCCATGCTCCTGGGAAATCCTCCATTATTTTATCCAAGATATTAACCAAAGTTTTATTAATTGCTTTGACCTGACCGTTTCCCTTTGGGTATGCCACCGTTGAAGTATGATGAATGATGGAATACTTGTCTGTGAGCATTGTTACCTCTGAATTGATGAAAGGGGTTCCGTTATCTGAGAGGATAACCTTTGGAATTCCAAAATAGCAGATGATGTATTCTGTGATGTAGTTTCTCACCACCCCTGTTGTTGCCCTTCTTAGTGGTATCGCTTCAGCCCACTTTGTAAAATACTCTGTTACTACTAGTATCCATATCTTCCCCCTTGACGAAGGATGTATTATCCCTACCAGGTCGAACGCCCAAGTGTGAAAAGGATACGGCATTGCTAGGGAGTGTAGATCTATCGATGGGGCATGGATCATATTTCCATGAAGTTGATAAGCTTTGAATTTTTGAACGAACTCAGCAGAGTCTTTCTCCATTGTTGGCCAATAATATCCCAACATCATTAATTGGTCATACAACTTGGCCCCTCCTATGTGAGCTAGATCATGCACCTGTTTAAGGACCTCGACCGCTTCTTCTTTTGTGATGCAACGTAGTGGCCAGTTGAATTAGCCCCTTCGGTAAAGCTGCCCCTCCTAAATGTAGAACCTCAGGGCCCTTCGCTTAAGTTCCATCGCGTTAATTATCTCTGTTGGGACAACTCCGTATCTAATAAAGTCAATATAGGGCTGTTTCCAGTTGGGTTGAGTTTCTACGAAATGACATTCAGCTGCTTCGAAGAATAGCTGGCATTTATCGCACTTCCATTATAGCTCGGCTGCGTCCTGCTTCATACTAGGCCAAAAATATCCCTCCTTTTGAATTCTTCTGTAAAGAGGTATCTCAGTTGTTTCGCAATATTTTTTATGTGTTTTTTTCAACTTCTGCTCCGCTTCTTCTAGACCAATGCATCTTGACAGCCATCCTCCTGCGTTTCTGAAGTAAAAGTTTCCCTGGCTTATAAAGTATTGGGCTAATTCTCTTAGCACCATCGTTCCTTCCCTAAATTCCAGTTGTTTCCTAATCTCTCCCCTCCAATCTGCGTCCTCCTCCATCGGTAGAATTGACTGTACTACCGAATAAGCTGTTCTTCATTGGATCACGACGGTAGTTATATCATTCCTCATGACCATTTTCTGGGCAATGGTGGCATAGGCGTCTGGATGGTGGTTCATCGTTCTGGGATGTCTCTTGATCTTGGTCCGATGGAACTGGTAGAGGAGCCTTTGAATAATGGTTCTGTATGGTTCTAGACTCATGCGTTTCAACGCATACTCTCCATTCACTTGCTGAATCACCAAATTCGAATCACCTTTGATGCAAAGTGAACGAATCCCCCTTCGAAGAGCCTCTAGCAACCCCATCACCAATGCTTGATATTCCACTTTATTATTGGAACAAGGGAAATCTAATTTATATGCAAGGCAAATCTCCTTCATTCCTTTTGAAAGAATAACCCCTGCTCTCCTTTCTTTTTCGCCGAAGATCCATCGAACTGCAACGTCCATTCCTCATCCGTTGTGTCTAGGTGATTGGCATGCAAATCGTCTCCTGGAATACTTTCTTTGGGTGGCTCAAACGTTCCTGAGGGGAAGATTTCCAACAGATCGACGTACGCTTGGCTTTTGATCGCGCGAGGAACCACACACTTCAAGTCATATTCGAAGAGGATAAGGAACCACCTAGCTGCCCTACCAATCAATATAGTTCTTGCCAGAAAATACTTAATAGGATCACATCTAGTTACAATATTAATTGTAAAAGACAGCATATAATGTCTAAGTTTTTGTGCTACAAAGATAAAAGCTAAACAATGCCTTTCCAAGCTACTATATCTGACCTCTGACCCATATATGATTCTACTGAGGTAATAAACTGGCCGTTCTTGGCCGTCGATCTCTTATGCCAGCAAAGCTTCAACGGACCTCATGGTAGATGTGAGATACAGCTGCAACGGTACTCCTGCCTGTGGGGAACCATGATTTGTGGCGAAATGAGCAACTTCTTTAATCCAACGAGAGACTCATGGTGAACCTCTTCCCACTTGAACTTCTTATTCTTTCGCAACAGTTGCATCAATAGGTGTGTCATTTCGGCCAGTCCGGACACAAATCTCTTAAGGTAGGAAATTTACCGAGGAAACTCTTCAGCTCCTTCGCCATTCTTGTACATGGCATCTTTAAGATCGCTTGTTGTTTGTCCCGGTCCATCTGCACCCCTTGTCGGTTAACCACGAAGCCTAGAAATTTTTCACTTGTTACTCCGAAGATGCACATTAGTGGGTTCATCTTCAGTTTATATTTCCTGCATCGGGAAAACACCTTTCTTAAATCGCTCAGATGGGACTCCTCTCTCCTCGACTTGATGACCAAATCATCCACGTAGAATTCCACAAATTTGTGAAAGAAATCATGAAAAATGGCCATCATTTTTCTTTAGTAAGCAGCCCCAGCGTTCTTGAGTCCAAACAGCATTACTCTGTACATGAAATTGCCCAACGGGGTTCTAAACGCCATTTTCTCTACATTCGTGGGGTCCATCTTGATCTGGTTGTACCCTATATACCCATCCATGAAGCTATACATCTCATGGCCAACCGTTGCATCTATCAAGCTGTCGATGGAGGGTAAAGGGAAATTGTCTTTGGGGAAAGCCCTATTCAAATATCTAAAGTCCACACAAATCCTTATTTGGTTTTTATCTTTCTTTACCACCGGCACAATGCTAGATAGACAAAGAGGGAGTTGTATCGGTTTGATGAACCCTAGCGCTAATAAACATTGGACTTATTCATTGATCTTTAAGTCTAGCTCAGGCTTGTACGTTCTCGTTGCTTATTTTACTGGGATGGCTGAGGGTATCACGTTTAACTTGTGGCAGCTCACTTCCTCATCCAATCCTTTCATCTCTGTGTATTTCCACGCAAAAAGGTCTACGAACTCCCAAATTAACTCAACCAAGTCCCCTCGTTTCTCTTTACTGAGATCTTTTGCGATAAAGATAGGCCTCAGATCTTCCCCATCTTTAGCCAGGTTCAACTGTTCCAACTCTTGTGCCTGTGGCCTCGATTGATCTTTTATGTAATCTGGTTCTTCGGCTACATCTTCCATAAACTCTTATATGTTGGAGTTATCTATCACCATGTATTGTCCTCATTGATCTACTAAAAAACACTCGTATATCGGGTTAGCCTCATTATCAGTTTCTTTGGCCGCCCGTTCACACCATTATAAATGATACACCACATTTCCTTCATCAGTAATAACCTTTTTACATTGCCTGCTGGCAGTTGCCACTGCCTTCTTTTTCTTTTCTCTAGAAGCCTCAACGACTCTTCCTCCTGAAAGTCGACTCAGCACACTCTGTCGTTGGGCCTCATGCTGCACTGGATCCACTCTAGGCCTCATCCTGTCTTTGAGCTGCTTCAGAATGTTTTGGGGCCGAGGATGAAGCACCTTATACCTTTGACTTGCTTAAGTCTACATTGTATAAGTGCTCAACTAATTTGGAAATATTGACAAAATTGGTAGTCCATCCTAGAAACCAAAAAGCCTCAGAACTTATCTCTCTAATCCTCTTCAATGATCCATGATGGTATAAAATGAATCACACTACACACAATTAGAAGTGCATACATGTGTTCATATTGCTTAAAATTGAGTGTGTGTTTAATTCCCCTTGAATTGGAGCTTTAATAATTTTTGGGAATTTTTAAATATTTTTTAAACCTTTTAAAACTTTTTTTAAACATTTTTTAATAAAGGTTTTTATTAATAAAATGGGATAATATAATTTGTGGGGTTAATATTCTATTTTGGAAACTTCTGTTTTCATTAAAATGTTTGGCTGGGTAGGAACTCAAAGCGCTAGAGACTTCAGGGTGATGTTTTGTAATTATTTTGATGCGCGTGTGAGAGCCACTCACAGGCCAACACTTGTCATCCTCCGGGTGAATGTATTTGTGTTTGTTATGTGAGAGGGCTGGATGGATGTTTGATGAACGTTGGATCATTCCTTATCAAGGGTCTGCATGTGTTCTTGGTTAATCCCGGTGCTATCCATATGAACCAATCAGAATTATTTTAATCCACCGCTGTTTTATAACCTTTGGATAAAGTCAAACCTTACAAGACTTGATCACAGCCCTTGATTTCCCTC
This sequence comes from Sambucus nigra, assembly GCA_949130495.1. NCBI lineage: Eukaryota > Viridiplantae > Streptophyta > Magnoliopsida > Dipsacales > Adoxaceae > Sambucus > Sambucus nigra. The sequence continues at coordinate 449,014,452 of OX422210.1, read as the reverse complement.
GAATGTCCAGAACCTTCCCTCAGCCGTATATATACCCTCCTCTTCTCAGCCTTAGAAGACTTTTGGGCATTCGTCTTTCTGAGAGAAAAAAATAAGAGAGAGAAGAGAGAAGAGAGAGAAGAGAGAAAAGAATAGAGAGAAGAGAGAGAAAGGGAAACAGTTAGCCCAAAACCAAACCCTAACCCTTAAACACTTCAACTCAGAAACAAACCTTCGTATACATTCAACCCCAAACACAACCTGAGTGTTTGAGAGAGAGAGTGGTTTGTTCATATCGTTGCTGTAACCTCGTGATCTTTTGATCTTGTTCACAACTTAAACTTTAGAGTGAAGATCTTGTTTCTTTTTCCATAGAAACGTTAGATCTATACTCTGCATGTTACATTTTTCACTAGATCTGCATATTTTCTACTTGGTTTAAGAAAATCATTTCTGATTTGGTTTTAAAATGTTTTTTAGTTTCTGTTTTTACAAAACTTAACTCTGACCTAGTTGGATTCGCACTTGGAGGGTTTTCAATCTCATAAATATTTTCAAAAGAGATTGATTAAGGTCTTGACCGATTTCTGAAGCAAGATCTCCGTGGAATCTGGGTTATATTTAAAGGTCAAAAAGGGTTCGAGTTCTTTGAGAAAGAAATAAACTAAAATCACTGCATATAGACTTTAAATGTAATTTACTAGGACTGTTTGTAAATCTAAGTGTGTGTGAGTTCATGCACGTGAATAGGAATCACTACACAAACACTTAACACACTACTACACTGGAAGTGTTGTGTTTAAGATCTGAGAACATTGAGTCGACGTAAAGAAGCTAAAGCAAAGGAAGTTAGCAAACTGAAGAACATCATCAACAAATCAGATCTATGAGAAGTTAGAAGGACACCAAGGGAGTATATTCCTAAACTTAGAATAGGTTGATTTGTGTGCTTGCATGTTGTATTGTTTGTAACTGATTTTTGTTATTAGTGAATTTTTGCTTTTGTGACTTAGAAGTCACCATGGATGTTTCCTCTGTTGGGAGAGGTTTTACCACGTTAAAATCATTGTGTTGATTATCTTCATCTACTCATCTCATTCTATAAGTGTGCTGAATTTTTTTGAAACTGCCTTAGTTTTAAAAACTGATTACACAATCTTAATTACTCTCGTACATAAGTTTCTTTGTAAACACATCTTGTTTATAATTTTTATTTTCAAAAGAAAATGGTTTCTCCAACAAACATTCGGAGTTGCTTATACAGTTTAACCTTGTGTTAAACGGCATTAGCGACGTTTTTCAATTGGTATCAGAGCCCTGTTAACTTTTATTTCAAAAGATCTTGTGTTTCTGAAATCGTTTTCTGAAAAATCTAACTATGGACGAGAAGAATGAAAGGTTTGGTAATCTGTCCAGACCTCCACTCTTTGATGGAAACAACTTTGCTTACTGGAAAGTAAGAATGGTTGCCTTCATCCAAGGGACTTTAGGAGATGATGTCTGGGACATTATCGAAAATGGATACACTTATCCTACTAAACCAGCCACTGAAGGAAGTGATGAGAGGGTAAAGAAAATCTTAAGTGAATTTACCCAAGAAGAGAAAACCATTTCTCGAAATAACAATAAAGGCAAGAATGCCATTTTTATGTCTATTAATGAGTATGAGTTCAAATGAATCTCATCTTATGCCACTTCTAAGGAAGCTTGGGACACATTAATCACTGCCCATGAAGGAGACTCAAGAGTTAAAGCTGCTAAAACTCAAATGCTTATCCAGCAGTACAACTCTTTGATCATGACTGATTCTGAGTCTTTTGATGATTTTTACATGAACTTAACTGATATAGTTACTAAGTTGCATGCTAATGGTATAACTTATGATAGGAATGAAATTGTCTCTAAAATTCTAAGGTCATTACCACAAAAGTTTGACAGTAAGAGGTATGCTATTGAGGAAATGAATGATCAAAACCTTACCCCTGAGTTACTCAGTAGCAAACTTAGGACTGTGGAAATGGAATTAGACTTTAAGAAACAATTAAATCATTCTCAAAGAAAACAGCCCAACTATAACTTGAGTTTTGCCTCTAAGATACCCAAACTTGAGTCCAATTTGACCAACTCTGACTCTGATGAGGAGTGTGATATAGACAAACTAGATAATCAGATTGCCTTAATGTCTAAACAATTTAAGAAAATTGTCAAATTTCGAAACAAACAGGCAACTAAACAAGGCAAGCCTAATTATCCTACTCTGTCTAATCCCAAACCTCATGAGAGAGGTCTTGACAAACATCCTAAAGACAACAATTCCAGACCCACTAGAGACCTTAAAAAGATTGAATGTTTTAGATGTGGGAAACTAGGTCACATTGCTCACGACTGCAGAGTTAATCTGAATAAAGCCAACACACACAATAGAGCCAATGTCTGTAAAACTTGGAATGATTCAAGTGACTTTGATGAAGAGGAACTTGAGTCATCTAATGTACTTGACCCTTGCATGTCGTTTTATGCTAAGATCATTTACAATGATGATATGCCTGTGTGTGATAATGATGCTCCTACTCTTGCTTGTGTGAATACTCCTTTGATTGGCCTAGATGCTTTATTGTCTGAAAATGTTGCTAGTTCTAGTTCCGTATGTGTGAGTCAAAGTGATCTCAATAATGACGATGCAAATGGGTGCGTGAGTACTAAAACTGAATCGTTAGGGGTCACTACACACACTTCACTTAGCGACTCAGACACAGATGACCTCCCTGATATCCATACTTTGTATGCTAAAACTCTTAAAAAAGGCACTAGATTGGAGAAGACTGTTAGAGACCTGACTAAGAAATTAGATGATCTAAGTCTTATAGTGAAGTTGAATGCTGAAGAGTACACTAACCAGTGTCTGACTCATCAATCTGAAATTGAAACCTTTGATCAAAAATTAAAAGATTTGACTAAAACTAATGAAACCCTGGAAATGAAATACAAGGGAACATTATTAGAATTGGAGGAAGCAAAAACAAAGACAGCTACTGTTTTCAAAAAGTTTTCTAAGTTTGAAAACAATTCAAATTGTTTTACTGACTTTGTTGTTGACTCCAAGACCAATTTTGATGATAGAACCGGTATTGGATTTTGCCCTAAGAACAAACCACAAACTACTAAACTTGAACCTATTAAGTTTGTGTCTAGGGGCAAAAGACCAATTGAAACATGTCCAGACTTTCATTTGATTAAAAATGAATTTGATCAAAAGCAACAAGAGAAACATTGGAGAGTCTAGTAATTCTAAGGCCGAGACTGCACTTAAGACTAAATACGTCTGTCCTTTGATCAGAAAGGCTGATTCTACCTATAAGACCATACCTCCTAGGAATAACACTTCTGAACAAAATGCTGTCAAACCTATCTTTAGAAGTTTTCCTAAGGAAATTCATCCCTCAAGCAATCAATATTGCTCCTACTGTGACATTTATGGTCATTCCTTTGAAGGTTGTTATGCTAGGCGTCTAAATACCCCTGTTTACAACACTTCTGTCTACAAGAACTTTAACTATTCTAGGCAAAGTCGTAACAATTATGTCCTTCCAAGACAACCTGATAAGAACTCTAACTACAGAAATAGAAAGACCAAAACTAAGAGTTCATTTAAGAGAAAGGCTCCCAGAAACTTTCCTAAACCAAAAGCTCAACTTTTTCACAACAATCAGTTTGCTGCTCCAAATGTTTTTCGACAAAAAACTGTGTCTCGAAAATTTTATCAAATGAGGGCAAACTTGCGCAAAATTAAAACTAGAGCTATTTGGGTTAGAAAAGATGATCTTTTACCCCAAATGAAGTGTAACATTGTTATCACTGCCTTAAAAGCTGAACACACTTCATCTGGTTGGTATTTAGATTCAGGATGTTCCAAACATATGACAGGAGATGAAACCAAAATTTTAAACAAAACTAGATTTGCTGGTGGGAAAGTAGTTTTTGGTGATGGTGTTTCATCTCAGATCATAGGTAAAGGAACCCTAAAAGAAGAAGGAATGCCTGTTCTCGAAAATGTTCTATTAGTTAAAGGCCTTAAAGCCAACCTCCTAAGTATATCACAATTTTGTGACTCTGACCATACAGTCACCTTTTCAAAGAACAATTGTAAAATTCTAAATGATAAAGGTGAATGCATTATTACAGGATTTAGAACACCTGCCAATTGTTATACTGTCAAGACTAGTTCTGAAACCTGTAACATTGTCAGAATGGATGACAATGAGATCTGGCATAATCGTATGGGTCACCTAAGTTATGATATCCTTGGTAGATTGTCTAGTCAAGAGATTGTTAGAGGTATTCCTAAAATTAAACCTATTTCAAGTGTTGTCTGTGGTCATTGCCAGGAAGGAAAAATAGTTAAGACTTCGCATAAAAAGGTTAAAGACATTCTCACCTCTAGACCTTTAGATCTCATCCATATGGACCTTATTGGTCCCTCTAGAACTGTTAGTCTTTGTGGACACAGTTACATCCTTGTCATGGTTGATGATTTCACACGATTCACTTGGGTTGCCTTCTTAAAACATAAATCTGACACGTTTCAGAATTTTTTGAAAATTCTTCTAAGAATTGAAAATGAGAAGGACACACAAGTCAATCGCATTCGTAGTGATAGAGGGGGAGAGTTCATAGACACAGGAATAGTTGAATATTGTGACTACAACGGTTACAAACATGAATTTAGTGCCCCTAAAACTCCTCAGCAGAATGGCATTACTGAAAGGAAAAACCGAACTCTTCAAGAGATGGCACGTGTCATGTTGCATGCCAAATCCCTACCTAAATACTTTTGGGTAGAATCTATTAGAACTGCCTGTCACATCACTAATAGGGTCTATCTTAGGAAAAACTCTAAACAAACCCCTTATGAGTTGTGGTACGGTAAGAAGCCTAATCTGAAATACCTAAGAACCTTTGGAAGTCAGTGTTATGTCTGTAAAGATAGAGAACATCTGTCTAAATTCGAAACTCGTGGTGATAAAGCCATCTTCTTAGGATACTCTCCAAACAGTCGTGCTTATCGTATATACAATCTGCGTACTAAGGCCCTTATGGAATCGATAAATGTAATTGTAAGTGACACTATTGTCGAAAATAAGATATCTGAATCACGTATTGTGGTTGAATCTGAAAATGATTTCAAAACTGATTCACCAGAAATAGATGACTCATTACCTATTGAGAGTCCAGAAGTACCTGGCTGGGTATCTAAAGATCATCCCATTGACAACGTGGTCGGTAATCTTAATGAGCCAGTTCGTACTAGATCCCAGTTAAGAAATTATGCTAATTATGCATGTTTCGTCTCCCTTGTGGAACCGAAAAATGTTAATGAAACTTTGAATGACATACACTGGATTTCTGCTATGCAGGAAGAACTTTTACAATTTGTCATTCACGATGTCTGGTATCTTGTACCTCGGCCTCAAAATAAAAATGTTATTGGAACACGTTGGATTTTCAAGAACAAATCTGATGAAAATGGGGTAATCCTTAGAAACAAAGCTAGACTAGTTGCTCAAGGATACTCTCAAATAGAAGGGATAGATTTCAGCGAGACATTTGCCCCTGTCACTCGTCTTGAATCTGTTCGACTTCTTTTCGCCATAGCGTGTCACTTAAAATTCACACTTTATCAAATGGACGTCAAATCTGCCTTCCTAAATGGAATTATGTCCGAAGAAACATATGTAAAACAACCCAAAGGGTTCATTGATCCTAAATACCCTAATCATGTCTTTCGTCTAAAAAAGGCTTTGTATGGCTTAAAACAAGCTCCTAGAGCTTGGTATGAACGCCTTTCCAACTTTTTGTTGGATAAGGGTTTTAAGAGAGGAGGAAATGACCAGACTCTCTTTGTCAAACATTTTGACAATAATATTATTATAGCCCAAGTCTATGTAGACGACATCATCTTTGGGTCTACTTCACCATCCGAAGTTAAATCCTTTTCTGCTAGTATGCATAAGGAATTTCACATGTCCCTTATGGGGGAGCTACCACTTTTCTTAGGATTTCAAGTGAAACAGAATTCTGATGGACTATTTGTCTCTCAAACCAAGTATGCCTTAGATCTTGTTAAGAAATTTGGTTTAGATAATGCTAAAGTCGCCAAAACGCCTATGAGCACTACTGATAAATTATGTAAAGATGAAACTGGAAAGTCAGTTGATTCCACACTCTATCGTAGTATGATTGGTAGCCTACTCTATTTAACTGCCTCACGACCAGACATAATGTATGCTGTATGTCTGTGTGCTCGTTACTAGAATAATCCTAAAGAGAGCCATTTATCGAGTGTAAAACGTATAATAAAGTACATAAAAGGCACTCTTAATCTTGGACTTAGGTACACTAAGGATACCTTTAGCACCATCGTAGGGTATACTGATGCTGATTGGGCCGGTTGTACTGATGATAGTAAAAGTACATCAGGTGCCTGTTATTATGTCGGCAATAATTTAGTTGGTTGGAGTAGCAAAAAGCAGAATTGCACATCATTATCTACGGCTGAGTCCGAATATATAGCAGCAGGAAGTTGCTGTGCTCAATTGTTATGGATCAAACAGATGTTAAGTGATTATGGGATTAAAGAAGATCAATTACAATTGTATTGTGACAATCAAAGCGCCATTAACATATCTAAAAACCCGGTTCAACACTCGTGAACTAAACATATTAAAATAAGGCATCATTTTATACGCGAACTTGTTGAAACTAAGGAATTAGAAATTCATTACCTGCCTACTGATCTGCAACTTGAAGACATGTTCACTAAACCTTTAGACTATAACAGATTTCTGTATTTGCGAAATTCTATAGGCATGGTATGCGCTGATTAAACTCTCAAGACTTTAAGTTTTACCCTTTGTCCATTTGAGACAAAATGGGGGAGAAATTTGAGTTTTATGAGTTCATTTTTTTTGTTCATATTTCATCTAAACTGCTTGATCTTAGTGTGCATATTTGCAGGAATCTCTTCTACTGATTGTCTACCGTTTCTAGTGTACAAATTTGTAAATAGTTGAGTTATGTAATTTTTGACTTTCTAGGAATTGGGTAGATAGTATCTTTTGTATAGGACTAGGTTTTATTTTTGGTTCCCTACGAGTTTTAAGCTAACTCAAAGGAGATTTTGTCTCATATTTCTAAAGGGGGAGATTGAAGCACCTTATACCTTTGACTTGCTTAAGTCTACATTGTATAAGTGCTCAACTAATTTGGAAATATTGACAAAATTGGTAGTCCATCCTAGAAACCAAAAAGCCTCAGAACTTATCTCTCTAATCCTCTTCAATGATCCATGATGGTATAAAATGAATCACACTACACACAATTAGAAGTGCATACATGTGTTCATATTGCTTAAAATTGAGTGTGTGTTTAATTCCCCTTGAATTGGAGCTTTAATAATTTTTGGGAATTTTTAAATATTTTTTAAACCTTTTAAAACTTTTTTTAAACATTTTTTAATAAAGGTTTTTATTAATAAAATGGGATAATATAATTTGTGGGGTTAATATTCTATTTTGGAAACTTCTGTTTTCATTAAAATGTTTGGCTGGGTAGGAACTCAAAGCGCTAGAGACTTCAGGGTGATGTTTTGTAATTATTTTGATGCGCGTGTGAGAGCCACTCACAGGCCAACACTTGTCATCCTCCGGGTGAATGTATTTGTGTTTGTTATGTGAGAGGGCTGGATGGATGTTTGATGAACGTTGGATCATTCCTTATCAAGGGTCTGCATGTGTTCTTGGTTAATCCCGGTGCTATCCATATGAACCAATCAGAATTATTTTAATCCACCGCTGTTTTATAACCTTTGGATAAAGTCAAACCTTACAAGACTTGATCACAGCCCTTGATTTCCCTCGAATGTCCAGAACCTTCCCTCAGCCGTATATATACCCTCCTCTTCTCAGCCTTAGAAGACTTTTGGGCATTCGTCTTTCTGAGAGAAAAAAATAAGAGAGAGAAGAGAGAAGAGAGAGAAGAGAGAAAAGAATAGAGAGAAGAGAGAGAAAGGGAAACAGTTAGCCCAAAACCAAACCCTAACCCTTAAACACTTCAACTCAGAAACAAACCTTCGTATACATTCAACCCCAAACACAACCTGAGTGTTTGAGAGAGAGAGTGGTTTGTTCATATCGTTGCTGTAACCTCGTGATCTTTTGATCTTGTTCACAACTTAAACTTTAGAGTGAAGATCTTGTTTCTTTTTCCATAGAAACGTTAGATCTATACTCTGCATGTTACATTTTTCACTAGATCTGCATATTTTCTACTTGGTTTAAGAAAATCATTTCTGATTTGGTTTTAAAATGTTTTTTAGTTTCTGTTTTTACAAAACTTAACTCTGACCTAGTTGGATTCGCACTTGGAGGGTTTTCAATCTCATAAATATTTTCAAAAGAGATTGATTAAGGTCTTGACCGATTTCTGAAGCAAGATCTCCGTGGAATCTGGGTTATATTTAAAGGTCAAAAAGGGTTCGAGTTCTTTGAGAAAGAAATAAACTAAAATCACTGCATATAGACTTTAAATGTAATTTACTAGGACTGTTTGTAAATCTAAGTGTGTGTGAGTTCATGCACGTGAATAGGAATCACTACACAAACACTTAACACACTACTACACTGGAAGTGTTGTGTTTAAGATCTGAGAACATTGAGTCGACGTAAAGAAGCTAAAGCAAAGGAAGTTAGCAAACTGAAGAACATCATCAACAAATCAGATCTATGAGAAGTTAGAAGGACACCAAGGGGGTATATTCCTAAACTTAGAATAGGTTGATTTGTGTGCTTGCATGTTGTATTGTTTGTAACTGATTTTTGTTATTAGTGAATTTTTGCTTTTGTGACTTAGAAGTCACCATGGATGTTTCCTCTGTTGGGAGAGGTTTTACCACGTTAAAATCATTGTGTTGATTATCTTCATCTACTCATCTCATTCTATAAGTGTGCTGATTTTTTTTGAAACTGCCTTAGTTTTAAAAACTGATTACACAATCTTAATTACTCTCGTACATAAGTTTCTTTGTAAACACATCTTGTTTATAATTTTTATTTTCAAAAGAAAAGGGTTTCTCCAACAAACATTCGGAGTTGCTTATACAGTTTAACCTTGTGTTAAACGGCATTAGCGACGTTTTTCAGAGGAACATCCCGATGGGCCTTTTCAGCCATCACTCCTTTGCTGCTTGTAACTTTTTTATTCTGCTCATTCAAAGTCCCCATCCTTTCTCTGATCGAGGGAACCCATGCTCCCTCCATTCTTCTCGTTAGGACCCGAACATCCTCCTCCAACTCTGTGTAAAATGTCGCATTTACCAAGTGAGATTCCTTGACAGCGAAGGGCCTCTTCGTAGCCCTAATGGTCACCTCCATTCCCTTGATATTCGCCTTAGCGTATTGGTGGTACATCGAAGGAACTACCCCCTAGTTGTGCATCCACACTCTTCCTATCAGGAGATGGTAGGAAGTTGCACTCTCTATTACGTGAAACTTGACATGGGAACTCAAATTTCCCATCATAATCCCAACATTCACATACCCGATGGACTTGGCAGACTGGTTGTCATACCCCGAAATTATTAAAGGCATGGGGACCAACCTTTCTTCGAGAATATTAGCTGCATGGAAAGAGTTGATTGGCATAATATTGATGGAGCCCCCCCATCCATAAAAGTCCTTACAAAACTAACCCCGTTGACGCTGGCGGTTACATATAAAGGCCTATTATGAGGGAACCTTACGACCATGTCTGCATCGCTGAAGATTATTTATGATAAAAACCTCTTTACCAACCTGGCCATGGGTCCCTTCCATCTCAGCGAAGGGACTGCGTTCTTCCTCGCAATGTCAAGAATTGCCTGGGTTATTTCCAACCTACTGTCTTTCGGTACTCCTACCTGGTCGAAGAACCAAGTGAACTTTGGGGATCTTGAAATTGCACAACATTCTATGACTGGGTCTGCTTCCTCGCTTTTAATGCTGTACACATCCTCCATGTCTTTAGCGCTTGCCTCATCGTAAGCTAATACTATCTTAGCCATTCCCTTAGTACAATCTTTCAAAGTTTCTTCGAACTCCTCTTTCTTCGTTGTTAACTCTCTTTTCTCTCTTTTTGCCTCCCCATCATAGGCCACCACCAGATTGGCCCCATGGGCTGGGAGTGGGTTATTGTTAACATTATGTGGAGGGATTTGTAACGTCCCTGCCTTCACATATTTATCGATGATTATTCTTAGCGTAAAACAGCTCTCTGTTGGATGTTGGATCTTTCGATGAATCTGACAATATTTGGGATTCGCCTTTGTTGCGGCATTGGGTTCCCCAATGGGAATACCCTTTGGTTCATAGACCGTTACTCCTTGGACTATTGCATTGTAACAACTGATGGCCTCTTCTACTGTACAAGGAAATGGTGGTGGGTCCTCCCTATTTCTTCCAAACTTCCTTTTATTGTCCTTCTTCGGTACCTTGCCCCCATCTGCTCCTTCGGTGTACCCTACCCATGGGGGTTGAGACCTCCCCCCCATAGGTTGTATCGGCTGCCTAAACATCATGGGCTCTACTACTGGATTTGGTCATACAGCTAACAAGATATTCCTTATTAATTTTAGGAACGCCGCAAAAGCTTATTAATGAGGTGGCAGATGTACTTAGGAAGTAGCCCTTGTGCACAGATCTGTATCGGTTTGGATTCTTTAGCCTCCTCTCTTACATAGAGGGACCTTTCCCTGAATCTGCGCACATACGCCACCACATCTTCCCCTGGTCGTTGCTTCTCCCTCCCTAGTTAGGTCGGAGTAAACTCATCTTCTACCAGAAAGAACTTCTGGACAAACAACACGTGCATCTCCTCCCACGTGAAAACACTATTGGGAGCTAAATGAGAATACCAGGTATATGCTTTATCGGTTAAGGATTAAGAAAACTCCCTCAACCTGAGCTTCTTGTTATTACAATGCGCCTCCAAGTGTTCGACGAAGCGCTTAATTTGCTCCTTCGGGTTTCCATATTTTCTTGTATATTTTCAAAGATAGGAGGGATATAATCTTTTGGATAAGGCTCATCATTGTATTCCTGGGGGTAAGGTGTCCGAAAGTCGTCATATACCGAAGCTACCTCGCTCGCAGATTGCGAGGAAGCTTGTATGAACTTCAACATCTCTTTCCTCATTTCCTCCATGGGTGATGCCACTGGAGCAACGACCAACGGGACCATGGGCTGAGTGCCCATTGCAGCTGGAGCGATTGTCACAGTTGGTGCCATTGATACACCCGAGGCCCCCAATGATGGATTCACAACTGAGGGTATACTTACTGGGACTGTTCCAGTTACGCCTGTACTTGGTGGGGCCGTTGGGGCTACCCCTGGTGTTACGAAGGAATTGGCTTCAAATCCTCCCAACACTGCTAAAGCTACCAGAGTTTGAAAAAACTCGTAAAACTTATTCACGAGGAGTGCCACTTGAGATGGTCCCAACGCAGCACTCATGGAAGCTTGTGTCACCCCTGGAATGCCTATCGTTGCCTGAACTGGAGGTACCTTTATTCGAGGGCCCCCGTCTCTTAGAGCCTCCAATTCTCTCGCCGCCTGTTCTTCATTCTGTTGAATGTCATCAAAGTTGAGCCTTCGATTAACATTATCCCCCATCATACTCCTTGCTTAGAAGAATGCCTCCCCAGCAGAGTCGCCATATGTAAGAGGGTAGTTTAGATTAATGGAGGGGTAACCCCTTTTTGAGTACAACAGTGATAAGTTAACTAGCAAAATCGTGGATTAACCATAGGACACGCGAACACAACTTAGTGAGGAGAAACCTGGTTAAACTCGCAAATCTCCATGTATAACTCAATCAGATAATAATGAACTTATAAGTAACTCAAGACTTGTACTCAAATTAAAATTAATGTGACCTCAAAATGACATGACTAACTCGAATTGCCATCCTTAGTTCCCGTGCCTCAACTGTGTTGTTCTAAATTTTTTAGATCTACTGTGTCGGCATGTCGTGTGTCCGTGATTCATATCATAAGGGTATATGATAATTGATCAAACAAAGAAATCCATACGTAACAAAACATAACCGAAACATTACAGGCCCTAACTCATGGTAAGATTTGAAACAAACACGTTTGGTTTATTAATGCCTTTTTCCTCTTGCGTTGTGTTTGGGATTCAACAGCATATATTAGGAGGATAACAAATGCATATATATAAGAGAAAAATCAATATAGTGCCATTGGCAAAGTGCATAAGCTAATAAAACTATATATATATATATATATATATATATATATATATATATATATATATATATATGTGCGCGCGCGTGTGTGTGTATGCGTGTGCGTGCGTGTATGCGTGTGTGTGTGTGTATGCGTGTGTGTGTTTATAAAGTGATATATTTAACAAATACATAATATATTAAAAAAATCCATCATGTTGTGACATTTACCTCTTGCACGGTTAATATGAATTCTATATATAAATATATCATTTTGACAAATGATTATTTCATGATAATCTACCATTTCTTTCTCATATCATATCTTCCAATTGTACCAAAATACTTTTCTCGCACCTATACCACGCTACAACATTTAAGCTTTCCATTGGATGGTGGAATTTATACAAATCACAGACAACTGCGACCAAAAGGGGAAAACCAACAACATATGTATAACCAACACTGTTAGGGTTTAAATGAGAATTCAACAAACAGAGTGAGGGTTTAAACGGAGCGAGCTAGGGTTTGGATGCAAAAGAAAAATATACCTGATGTGAATTTGCTTTCGGTACTTGTGGTGACTTACAGACACTTGGGGCAGCGATAAACTGAATTGTTTCTTCAATAACTTATCCGCAAATAAAAAATGGTGAGAGATCGAGGTAGATGAGAGAGAGGTCGCAAGATAAAGATGGGAACTAGATTGAGGGAATATTTGAGGAGTGCTCGGTAAAATTGGGATGAAGGCTTTCATATGATTTTTAGAATGGAGAATGTGCTTGAGAGGAGTCTTAATTAAGGTGTTTTTCATTAAAAACGCTGGATAAAAGATTAAATTATAATTTATTTAAGTCACTTCACTAAAAATGAGATGTGAAATTACATGGAAGAGTTAATTTACAACGTAACCCTTTTGAGTGATGCAAATAAATTTATAAGAGTGTCCTAAATAGTTATTTTTCTTGTAGTGTCAATGGAAACTAGGATGAATTCATGCCCATTGGATGATTTGGGTGTAACCTTTCCTGTGATATCAATGCCCCATGTGGAGAATGGCCATGGAAAGGTTATGTTGTACAATTCCCGCAGAGGTGGTGTTGGAGGTTGGAAAACTGCTGGCATTTGAGACATCTTCGAACATAGGCAGGTCAATCCTGAACCATGGTAATCTAGTAGTAACCCTGTCGGATGATTTTCTTGGCGAGCATATGGCCATTCATATGCGGTCCGCATTGCCCACTGTGGATTTTCTGCACCACCTCTTCAATGTTAGCCCCTGTAATGGGTTCCATCTAAGTTCCTCTTCAATAGTGCTTTGTCACAGACGATATACTAGGCAGAGACTCTACTAAGGGTTGCTCGATCTTTCATGTCAGAACCTTAGGGATACCTACCATGCTGGACGAGGCGTCAAATATTATAGTACCGGCAGTCAGTTACATCAGGATCTTCTTATGTGATGAGCTCAATATGGTAGTAGTGTGTTGGTTTATCTTGATTTTGAATTAGAAAGGGGGCCATTATTATTCCTTCAGGAATGTCAATGATGTAGGTTATAGTAGAAAGGGCATCGACTAAGTTGTTCTTCGCTTGGGGCAGGTAGTGAAAGGTGATATCTTAGAATTGGGAGGCCAGATCTTCTAGGTGGGCATGCAAGGGTAAGAGTTTTTTGTTCTTGAATTTCCATATTCTGAGTACTTGACCGATGATGAGGGTTGAGTCCCCATAGACATCTAAGTATAGAATTCCTTTCTTGAGAGCAACTTTGAAGCCTACTGTGAGTGCCTTGTATTCAGTCATGTTATTGGTGCAGGGAAAATCCAGCTTGATGGCAATGGGAGTGAGAGAGTCATCGGAGGTAATTAGGTTTATCCCAATACCATACCCTTTCTTGTTAGCGGCACCGTCAAAGAACATTTTCCATTGGAGGTCTTCTTGGGAGGTTCAAAGGATATTCTCATCCGAGAATTTGAAAATCAAAACATCGGCTTCTTCCATAGGGTAGTCAGTGAGGTAGTCAAAGATGTCTCTTCCTTTGCGAGATTATTTAAGTTATTAGGGTAGCAAAGCCCTAGTTGCGGTATTTATCACGGTTAGTTAAAGGAGTAGGGGAAGACCAGGCTATGACGATACGAGTACCGAAGGTTGGGTTAGGTATTACTTTATTCAATCAAAGGCTTATTGGAAAGCTTCATTCCAAACCTTGGTGGGATCCTTTTAGAGGAGTTTGAAGATGGGTTTATAGATGGAAGTCAACTGGCTGATGAACCTGTTGATATACTGTAACCTTCCAAGGAATCCCCGTGCTTCCTTCTCCGTTAGGGGTGGTGGCATCTCGAGTATGGCCATTAGCTTGGCAGGATCTATTTCTATCTCTTTCTCACTAACCATGAATGCCAACAGCTTCCCTTTGGTGACACTGAAGACTCATTTATGTGGGTTAAGTCGCATTTTATATTGTCGTAGTCGCTCGAAGAATTTTCGAAGAGTGGGAATATGACCTTCCCTAGTCTTAGACTAAATAATCATATCATCCAAATAGACCTAGACTTCTTTATGTATCAAATTATGCAAGATGGTTGAGGCAGCCCTCTGATAAGTAGCCCCTGCATTTTTTTAGACCAAATGGCATGACGATGTAGCAAAAGGTTCCCCAAGGGGTGATGAATGCGATTTTCTCTTGATGATCCGGGTGCATGTTGATCTGGTTATATTCTACAAACCCTTTAACAAATGACTTGAGAGCATCATTAGTCGTGTTATCTACAATCATGTCGATATTGGGTAGCGAGTAATCAACCTTCGAAGAGGCCTTATTCAAGTCTCGGTAGTCAAAACACATGCGAAACTTTCTTTCAGATTTAGGCACGGATACGATATTGGCTAGCCATATAGGATATTCGATCATATGAATAAAACCCACGTTCAACTATTTAACCACTTCTTCCTTCACCTCGAGCGACCATTCGGTCCGAAGCTTTTACAATATCTGTTTGATCAGTTTCCAGTCTAGGAGAGTGGGAATCTTATGCTGAGATATCTCGGGATCAATGCTGGGCATATCATCGTAGGACCATGTGAAGACATCCATAAATTTCTTCAGTAATCCTCGAGTTCCATGCGCTCATGCTCGTCAAGGGTGGCCCCTATACTAATCTCACGTAATTAGCTACTAGAATCGAGATTAATAACAACAGTTTCATTTTCATTAACTTGAATGATGTTATGTTATTTGTTATTAATCGTATTAAGATCAGTTAAGAATTATTCATTTGTAAAATCATCATCATCAAGTGTTTTATTAGAATCAGGACAATTAATGTAAGGCACAACAAGATACTCAAAATCTTCGTTGATTTCATTGATAGGAAAAATAACATTGAGAACCTCATCGAAGGAGGTCTCGATTACATTAGTGTAAGGAGGAACAACAAGAGAAGAGGAATTGAGATAAACATAAGGGTTGGGTTGAATTTTAATAGGGGAAACTGGTGCAACAATCTAGTTGTGGAGAGGTGCATTAGCAGCTTTAATAAGGTGAGATGGATCCAATGATATAGCCCTTGAGTGGATCATGTAGAGTGTTAGCCCCAATGTTTGTAAATTAAATGAATCTTCAGAGTTACTTCCCTTAAAATCTCCAGTATTGGTTATGGTCTTCTCAATGAGTGGTTGCACATGATATTGGGAGTTTTCGACCCATGATTAACTGTCTTAGAAAAATATATCCATTCCTGGTTTCATCTTCTTGTCCATATGATCATACCACGATTCAGGAAAACCACAAAAGGGGAAATCTTCACCCTCTATGATGAATCTTCCATTCAAGGAATATATTTAGACCGTCTTGGTGCTTTCTAGCCTTCTCTTCACTGAGGTAAACGGATCATTTTGAGTTATTCTACTGATAGTTGATAGCCTAAACCACAAGGAGGAAAAGCTTTCTTTAACACAATGATTCAAGCATCCTCTATTGTCGTCGTCCCAGTCCCAGTCCGGGCATGGACTGTATATTTTTAAACATCTGGATTATATTAACATTACCATAAGGGTTATATTCTGGACAAACCCTATCTTTGAAATCATCCTCTACTGGGAGTAGAAGTGGTTCAACTCGAAAGACTGACAAAAGCATATCATTTACCCCGTGTTTTATCTCAATTACTAGATTATTAGTGCTTGCATTCTCGATGATATCATCATTACCAAAGATGGTGATGACCTGTCCATTAGCGAAGAACTTTAATTTCTGATTGGGGGAAGAAGACACACCCTTAATACTATGGAGCCACGGTCGTCCATGTAACAGATTGAAATAAGCTATGATATCGATGACTTGGAATTCAACAGCAGGATTTATAGGGCCAACCCCTATTATAAGCTTTATGGATCACATCACTTCTCGACAGGTATTATCGTAAGCGCATATAGCGACAGAGGTTGGAGTAAGGTCGCTCATTTTTAGTCCCAAATAATTGAGGGTCCTCAACGGGAAGACATTAAGAGCTGATCCATTATTAATAAGAGAGATCGGGACAGTGTTTCCCATGACTTCGACAGAGATGTTGAGAGTATAATTATGGTTTGGCCCAGTCTTAGGGATTTTTTCTTCAGATAAAGAGAACATTCAACTAGAGGTCAGGGATCTGACCAGATTCATTATTTCTTCTGTTGTTGTTGAAGGAGGAACTGTGGGTCCTGTGAGTATCTTAATCAAGGCATTTTGATGTAGCTGGAAGATAAAGAGTCCCCATAGAGTGATGTTAGATTAGGTCTTATTCAACTGATTGAGGATCTTGCTCTCCTTGAAGGTCATTTCGAGCATATAAAGATTCTCCATACCTTTTCTTTTGTTGCTCGCTGATTGTGGTAGGTTTGGGATTTGGAAATGCCTCCCTGACCTGGTCATGCGGTTCACAAAAGAGGGGAAAAATAGAAATCCCATCTCCTCATCGATTTCGGGTTATTCAGCCACTTTATTGATTTTTCTTAGTAGCTCCTCAAATGATATCATCTCGCATATACTGACTATTGGGCTAGTCTTTTCTGGACCTTGCTCTTCATCTAAATCATTGAGTTCGTCCCCCCATCCGATGCCAACATTATCATTTTTCCGTAAAAAGTCAATATAATCCATGATGATGCTAGAAATAACACCACCCTTGAAGGTGTTTGTGAGCTCAATTCAATGTTAACAATGGCAGTATAAGGGTGTATACACACATAGTAGAGGGAGATGAGGAGAAGAGGATTTACACCGGAATATAAGTGGTTCAGCCAATCAGGCATACGTCCACTGTGCAAGTGTATGATGCGAATCACTGTATGAGGGCTCTAATGGCCATAGATACAATCTCTCAAGCTTTCTCTCTCTACTGTGTATTTGAACAGAGTTTCAGCTAGGGTTGCTAATTTTGGTCCTCCTTTAAGAAGAGGAAGACAAGTATATATAGTAGCTGGGGGTGTAGTGTACCCCCCATGCATGCAATGAGCATGTGTGTGTTGATCTAGCCAATATGATGAAGACACATGTACCTGTCACATGTAGAGAATGATGATGAAATATTCCCCCCACGCGAGGAGAATGATTTGTTATAATTGATTTGTGTACACGTGTCCTTATCCACACATATGCGCATAAGAGCTCGGTCATCCGTGCCTGGTCATAACCTCTCCCTGGAAGGGTACGAGGTTGGTAAACTCTAGCTATTATCCAATCTGAGGTTAGTCATGATGACCTCGGCCTATGTGGAGCCGAGGTTAGGCAGGTAATGTCATAAGGTCAGCCTAGGCCGAGGTTAAGCTAGAACACGCTAAGAACATCGACTGATTCCCTACCGAAGCTGGCCTTGATGGAAGTATGCTTCTGTAACCTCGACTTCCTCCCAGCCGAGTTTGTCATCCCCTGGGTGGCCTGATTAATTATCCCATGGATCATGAAGACCTCTCTTGACGAGGTTGGTAGTAACGTCGGCCATAGCCGACCTTGCTTGGGACAAGACCGCTGGTCATTGATCTGAGGCCCTTCCAATCGTCGGCCATATCCATGGCCGAGGTTGATGTCTCTGAGCCGAGGTGGTACATTTGGGTCACATCAATCACCCCTAGCCCTTAGTTACCCATGTGGTCAGGTATCTAAGGGGTGTATTAGTCCGAGGTTGAATTTCTTCAGGTGTCAAATATCCTATTGACAAGTGTCAGCCATTGGAGTAGGTAGCGTGCCTGACAGGTTTGATGATGATGGCTGTCTTTTGGGCTCCCAAGGCAATGATGGGACTTAGGATGCGTGCACCCACACTTAAGGGTTTAAACCCCAATTCTTCTCTTTCTTCCTCATTTCTCTCCTTCTCCTGACTTGGGCATTTTCTGCAACTTTCTCTCTCTAAAAGAGCTCTTGATTTGAAGTGCGTTTGGGTGGTCCTTCCTTGCTTCTCATCGCTTTTCTTCAGGTATCCTTTGCCATCCCTTCTTCTTCATTTTTCCGCCTTGATCTTATTTTTGCATTTTTTGGTGAGATTTGAGAGGTTTTCGGTGAGATTTAAGAGGTTTCCGGTGAGATTATTATTTTTTCTGGCGAACTATTCTTGTATGTTCTTCGTGGTTTTTGCTCAAAATTTAATAGCTTGATCCTTAATTCCATTTGTCCATCCTATTTGTTATTTAGGAGAGTCACAAGTCTAACGTCTGCCTCATATGCTCAGAGCCCTCTATCAACTCTTAGAGGAATTCCCATCTATTAGGGAAAAGGCCTTAGAAAAAATTAGACAAGTAGAAAGAGCCCAAGAGGAAGCTCGAAGGGCAGAGGCATTCCCCCTCAAGCCTATTTTTTCACAACCTCTGAAGGTTATATACCCTGAACCATCCGAGCCAATTAACCCATCAGAGGCCCCAGCTGGACCTACACAATGTCTGAGTCTGAGTCATCTACCTCAGACCCTATGTCTGAAGACTCTTTTCAAGAGGCCATGGATTTCACAACTCGGTGAGATCAGGCCCCTGATCAAGTGGAGGTTTCCAGTCGGGCCTCGTCTCATAAATGTTCAAGTACATCAACCTCTTCCTCAGAGGTTAAAATTATTAGACCAAGTGTGGCGGTTCCACCAATCCTTGAAGCCATTCCCCTGTCGGCTGTCATAGGGGTTGAGTTCGCTCAGAGGTTTCCAAGTGATGCCCCATCGTCTGCTTAGGCCGACGTCGATCTAGATGATGATGATGATGATGCTGAGAGTGATGTTGATGTCTCTAAGGCGACCGAGATTGAGAGTTCAGTCAGTGAGATCGACCTCCTATCCTTCAGATACCTATATTCCATAAGCCCCTCTATAAAACTCAGGAGACCTCTGAGGGAAGAGAGAGCTTATCACTGTCGAGATGGTGAGATCTGCCTATATGAGCAAATGTTCAAGTTGGGATTTCGTCTGCCTAACCATCCCATCATCAGGTCTATATTGGCTTATATCAACTTGGCCCCTTCCCAGTTGTCACCCAATGCTTGAAGGGTGATAATTGGATCCATTATCTTATGGAGGGCTGTTCATCACTCAGACCTTCATGTCCAAGTCTTTACAGGATGCTATGCCCCTTCATCTTCTAGAAATCATCCGAGCTATTATCATTTTTTAGCTCGGAAGCCAGAAAAGAAGATGCTTCAGATTACCCAAACTTCAAACCATAACTGAAAGCTACGTTATTTCTTTGCCTCAGGGCCATGGGAATTTGGTCCATGTGCCCCATCTTCCTCATTAGAGCTGAGGATGCCCCTGAGATGGGGAAAGGTTACGATGGCTGCTAAGGCCGACCCTGGGCTAAGCCAACTCAATCTTCAGAAGGTCAAAGACCTTCAAGATCAGGGGGATCATGGTTTGCTTGTCAAATTCGAGCACCTGATGACCCCCTATTACCTCTCTGAGACCGGTCTAGGGGGAAGTCCTCTTACAGAGCTTGGTAAGTGATTTTTATTTCAACAAGTTATACCTCTGAATATATGTATATCTGATTCTCTAACTCTGACCTTTCTATTTTGCAGAGCGCCCAAAAGGAATATCGGACGAGTTGTGGGAGATGGCAGCACCAAGTCTAACAAAACTCGTTAAAAAAGTAGGTTTAAATGCTCCTCCTCCCCCTCCTTCAACCTCGAGGGCTAAGGCCACTAAGAAGAGGAAGGTTGCTGCCCCTGCCCCTGAGGATTAGAGGCAAAAGAAAAAATGAGGGTATTGTGCCATCCCCATTTCTTCTGAGGATGCCTTGATTGCTTGTCTTGAGCAATTAAAGATCGGTGAAAGTGTCATTGGCCAAAGTATGAAGGCCTTCGATGCTATCGGCGATGTCATGACCGAGTCTGCCGGTCCATGGATAAGCCTCTGCTTGCTGAATTCTCTCTTCACCGTTTTATCTAGGTAAGACCTTTAAGTTTTTACTTCTAAGTTTTACAAGTGTAACATCAGAATTTGAACTACATCAGACCTTAGACTACTATCTTGGCACATGTGCTGTAGGGTCTTGTCACCATGTATCACTACGTTAATTGGACCTTGGGGAAGCTTACCCTGATTAAGAAGGGCCAAGAGACTGAGAAGACTGAGGCCACTTAAAATGCTGAAGTGGATCGTATGAAGGATGCTCTGAAAAAGGCCGAGGCGAGTGTGAAGGGGATACAAAAGGACATGGACAAACAAAAGGAAGATCGTAACACTGCCATGAAGGCTCAGGATGACTCCCTTCAGCACAAAGTCGATGTTGCAGTCAAGGCAGCCTTAGAAGATGCCTCCGAGAAGATCTTGGAGGAGTACAAGGTCTCTGACGAGTTTGTCAGCTTCGACTTTAAATATCTGGAGAGGGGCGTCAAGGCAACTGGCAAATGGTCTGCCATGAAAGAGAAGGAATTAGGAAGTCTTCCAGCTGTCGACTTCATCGGCCTGGGTTATGCCGACCCTAAGTTTGCTCAGGCCTTACAGGAGGTTGAAGAAGAGGGAGGTGCTACCCCCACCGAGACTGCACCACAGGGGGACACCATGACTGAGGATGTCGGTGACCAAGACGATGGGGTGGAGGTGGCCACTCTCGGCCAAGAAAATACAGACACGACCATCAACCCTGAAGCCGTAAACACTTAGTTTTTGTGAAGCTCCTGATTTTTGTAACCTCTGATGAACATCGTTACTTTATATCTTTATAACTTAATGTCAGCCTCTGAGGTTTTTTTTATCTCTTCACTTGTTGATTTGTTTGTTGAATACTTTTCTTTGTCATGCAATGTGTTCAGCTCAGAAGTCTTGGTGCAATGATGTTTTACCTCAGACCTTGTCACCACATTATGATGTTATAAGGTCTGAGGTCATCACTAAGATGTTATCCCCATAAATAATTTCACCAAATTAATGATGTTAAGGGTTTGAGGTCATCCAAGTATGATGTCTGACCTCAGACCTTGTCACCAAATTATGATGTTATGAGGTCTGAGGTCATCACTAAGATGTTATCCCCATGAATAATTTCACCAAATTAATGATGTTAAGGGTCTGAGGTCATCCAAGTATGATGTCTTACCTCAGGCCTTGTCACCACATTATGATGTCTATAAGGTCTGAGGTCATCACTAAGATGTTGTCCCCATGGATAATTTCACCAAATTAATGATGTTAAGGGTCTGAGGTCATCCAAGTATGATGTCTGACCTCAGACCTTGGCACCACATTATGATGTTATAAGGTCTGAGGTCATCACTAAGATGTTATCCCCATGAATAATTTCACCAAATTAATAATGTTAAGGGTCTGAGGTCATCCAAGTATGATGTCTTACCTCAGGCCTTGTCACCAATTATGATGTTTATAAGGTCTGAGGTCATCACTAAGATGTTATCCCCATGAATAATTTCACCAAATTAATGATGTTAAGGGTCTGAGGTCATCCAAGTATGATATTTGACCTCAGACCTTGTCACCACATTATGATGTTTATAAGGTCTGAGGTCATCACTAAGATGTTATCCCCAAGAATAATCTCACCAAATTAATAATGTTAAGGGTCTGAGGTCATCCAAGTAATGTGTCTGACCTCAGACCTTGTCACCACATTATGATATTATAAGGTCTGAGGTCATCACTAAGATGTTATTCCCATGAATAATTTCACCAAATTAATGATGTTAAGGGTCTGAGGTCATCCAAGTATGATGTCTGACCTCAGACCTTGTCACCACATTATGATGTTATAAGGTCTGAGGTCATCACTAAGATGTTATCCCCATACGTAATTTCACCAAATTAATGATGTTAAGGGTGTGAGGTTATCCAAGTATAATGTCTTACCTCAGGCCTTGTCACCACATTATGATGTTTATAAGGTCTGAGGTCATCATTAAGATGTTATCCTCATACATTCTACCACTTGATCACAATGAACCAAGAATTGTCATGGAAACTGATCTCTCATTAATAATATCTTCATAAGATAATACATTTACATAAACTTCTTGCAACATCATATGTAATACTTCTTTAGATGATCAACATTCCAGGGATTGGCAAAAGGTTCCCCCTCTAGGTTTTCTAGCTTGTAGGTCCCGGGTACTACCTATTCGATCACTATGTAGGGACCATGCCAGTTTGGGTGGAATTTGTTTGCTTTCTGTAATGTCTTCTTCAGTACTAAGTCTCCTACGGCAATGGGTCTTAGTTTCACCCTCTGATTGTAGAATTTTTTCGCTCTCTGCTGGTAAGCTGCTTGTTTGATTTCTGCATCTTCCCTTCTCTCTTCGATCATATCTAGGTCTAGCCTTCTCTCCTCCCCATTTTTATCAGGATCATAGGTTTAAACCCTATGAGTAGGGAGTTCCACTTCTGTTGGTATGACGACCTCTGACCCATGTGCTAGCATAAACGGGGTTTCTCCTGTCGGTGTTCTTGCCGTTGTCCTGTAGGCCCACAACACAACATAAACCTCTTCAGTCCATCTCCCCTTAGCTTTTTCTAACCTCTTCTTGATTCCTTCGAGGATTGTTCTGTTTGTGACTTCGTTCTGGCCGTTTGCCTGAGGTCGGCCAGGAGAAGAGAAAAATTGCTTTATCCCAACTCTTTCGCAATATTTCTCTAAGGAAGAGTTTTTGAATTGGGTTCCATTGTCTAAGATGAGAGTGCTTGTGAGTCCATGTCTGCATATGATGTTCCTCCAAATAAATTGGAAAGTATTCTGTTCTGTAATCGTTATCATCGGCTCTGCCTCCACCCACTTTGAGAAGTAATCAATGGCTACTATCAGGAATCGATAATTACTGGCAGCTCTTGGCAGTGGTCCTACTAAGTCAATTCCCCATACTACAAATGGACAAGGGGAACTAATTGACGTCATAGACTGATGAGGTTGGTGAGGAATAGTGGAGAATCTCTGACATTTATCGCACCTCTTCACGTAAGCTGCAGCATCCTTGGCCAAGGTTGGCCACCAGTACCCCTGTGTAATAATTCTCTTAGCCAAGGGTCTTCCTCCTATGTGACTGGGGCAAGAACCCTCATGTACCTCCTGTAAGACATGGGGAACTTCTGTGGGATGAACACATCTGAGGAGAGGCAATAGGAACCCCTTCTTATATAGGACTTCTCCTACTATAGAGAATTTTGCAGCCCTGTATCTTAGTTTCCACCTCTCCAGATTTGATTCCGACAGCTCTCCCTCTTTGATATATCTGACGAGGGGGTCCATCCATGAGTCTAATAGGTTCAAATTGAGACAAGGGTTGCTAACCTCTTATTCTTTAATGGTCGCCTTTGGTAAGACCTCGACTGGAACTGTCCTTCTGATGTCTGTCTTCGTTGCTGAAGCCAACCTTGCCAATGTATCTGCGTGGTTGTTGTTTTGCCGAGGTACTCTCTTCAGTTTTGCCTCTTTGAAATATTCTAACATCATTCTCACCCTCTTCAAGTACTTGGCCATCCTTTCATCTTTGGCCTCATAGACCCCCAATACCTGATTAAGTACTAACCTTGAGTTACTATGAAGTAGGAGCCGTCTTAATCCCAGAGTCCTTGCCAATGATAGACCTGCTATCATGGCCTCATATTCTGACTCGTTGTTAGATTCCTTGAAGTTAAACCTCAAAGCATATTCAATGTTGGTACCATCTGGAGCTGAAAGTATTAGCCCTGCACCGCTTCCACTGTCACAAGAAGACCCGTCAATAAAGAGGTTCCAGATGTCTTTATCTGATGAGAAGCCCCCTTCTGTCATGATTCCTTGCTTGAAAAGGTATCAATCTTCCTCATTCTTGGCAATTCTCTTTCCAAATCCCTTGGATATAACCTCTTCTCGTTCCCGGAAGATGTTTGGTGCAACCTCTTCCGATTCTCGGGAAGACATTATTGTTTGACCCTTCAGCTGTCTCTAGGTCATTCTCTACCTCGGCCTCTTCCCATGTGAAATCAGCAACGAAGTCTGCGAGCGCCTGCCCTTTGATGTCCACCCTAGGTTTATAAGTAATGTCATACTCCCCCAACTCGATGGCCCAAGTCATCAATCTTCCAGATTTCTCAGGTTTATGGAGGACCTGTCTTAGTGGGGAATCGGTGAGGATAACCATGGAATAGGCTTGGAAGTAGGGATTAATCTTCCTTGAAGCATGTATCAGGGCATAGGCTAACTTTTCCATACGAGGATAATTTTGCTCAAATCCTTGAAGGGATTTACTGTTGAAGTATACAGGCCTTTGGATCCTAACGTCTTCCCGTACTATGGCTGCACTTATAGCTGATTTAGAGACTGCTAGATAAACATACTATTTCTCTCCTACTATGGGCCGAGATAATAACAAGGGAGACCCAAGGTAGGACTTGAGTTGGTTAAAAGCCTTTTCACACTCTTTGTCCTATTCGAAGGCCTTTCTGATCACCTTAAAGAAAGGAAGACACTTGTCCGTTGCTCTGGAAACAAATCTGTTGAGTGCATCCACTCTTCTAGTGAGCCTTTGAACGTCTTTGATACTCTTTGGTGTCTTCATGTCAAGAAAAGCCTTGATTTTATCAAGGTTCGCTTCTATTCCTTTTTGATTGACGATGAATCAAAGAAACTTCCCAGATCCTACCCCGAAAACACACTTCGCCGAGTTGAGTTTCATCATGTACATGTCCATAGTATTGAAGGTCTTTTCAAGATCTTCCACATGAGTGCAGGCCTTTAGTCTCTTCGTCAGCATATCGTCTACATATACCTCCATAGTCTTACCTATTTGGTCTTCGAATATCTTATTCACAAGACACTGGTATGTTGCCCCCGTATTTTTCAGACCGAAGGGCATAACCTTATAGCAGTATGTCCCTTTGTCGGTAATGAAGGCTGTCTTCTCTGAGTCTTCTACATCCATGAAGATATGATTGTAGCCTGAATATGCGTCCATGAAGCTCATGAGCTCATGCCCTAAAGTATCATCTACCATCTGATATATCCGAGGTAAGGTATAACTGTCTTTTGGGCAAGACTTGTTCAGGTCAGTAAAATCAACGCACATTCTCCATTTTCCATTGGCTTTGGGCATAATGACTGCATTCGATAGCCACTCCGGATATATGACTTCTCTAATAAACTCAGCCTCTTCTAATTTTTTAACCTCTTCCCGGATGACGTCATACTTCTCCCTAGAATAAACTCTTCGTCTTTATTTGATAGGCCTGACATCTTTAGTCACGTTGAGCTTGTGACACATAACCTCATGGTTGATGTCGGGCATGTCTGCATGACTCCAAGCGAAGATACTCTACCTCTTCCTCAAGAAGTTTATCAGATCTTCCTTAATTTCTATTTTTAAGGCTTTGCCGACCTGGACAATTTTTTTCGGTTCGTCCTCATTGAGGACGATGGATTCTACCTCTTCCGCGGCCTCTCCCTCTTTTAACTTTGTTTCATCTCTAGGGTCAAGTGTGTCAATGTTGTAAGTGGTAGTTGCTCTCTTATGGGCCTCTCTCTCTTCAGCCGAGTTGAAGTAACATTCCCATGCTATTGTCTGGTCACCCTGCACTTCCCATACCCCATAGGGGGTTGAGAATTTTAGCATCTGGTGAACCGTCGATGGCACGGCCTCAAACTCCTTAAGGGCTACTCTTCCTATGATGAGGTTATAGGCCGAGAAGATGTTTTCGTCCATAATGAAAAAATTGATCTTTCGGGTCAACCTCTTAGGCCACTCATCACCCATTCATACGTCCATATCATACATGCCCAATGGGTGGACCTTTTCTCCACTGAAGCCCATTAAAGGATGATGATAGGGTACCAGCCTAGCTCTGCTAATACCTAGGCTTTTGAAGCAGGGCCAAAACATCACGTCTGCCGAACTCCCCCCATCTACGAGGATTCTCTGCACCTCGCATCCATGTACTCTTGTTGTTATTACCAAAGGGTCATCATGTGGGGCTAAGATACCTTTGAATTCGAGTCGGGAGAACCCAACTATAAGGGTGTCCATGTCCACTTTCTTTCTCTTCTGCGCTGTATCAGAAGACGTTAGATTTATAACTTCAAGTTTGGCCACTGACTTGGCCTCTGCCACATGGGCTTTTCTGTCAGCCACTTCAGAGCCACCCCCCGTAAGTCCTCCGCATATGGTGTTAACACGAAAGGAGATCATACCAACCCTCTTCACCGGGGTGTTGTCATCTTTTGGTGGAGGGTCCAGATCGTCTTCATCATCACCTTCTGAATCATTGTCTCTTCTAGATGGGGCATCGTCATGGCATCTATCATTTATCCTCTTTTTAGGGCCATCTCTTCCACCTTTAGGAGCCCTCAACTTTCCAAATTTTAACATCTTTTCGATCTCATCCTTCACGGCGAAGCACCTGTCTGTAACATGGCCATGGTATTGGTGGAACTCGCACCAAAAGTTCTTGTTCCTCTTATGCGGAGGGGCCTTAAGTTTCTCCGGCTATCTTAGAGACCTGTCATTCTTGATCTCGTTGAGGATATGTTCACAGCTCACAGTTAGAGGAGTATAGTGAGCGAATTTGTCATCGGCTGACCTCTTCTTTCCATATTTCTTTCTTTGGGACTTCCCGCTAATACCGTGGTTCTCATCCTCATACTTGGTGGCTATTGCCTCTTTGGCATTCATGACTTTTCCCACAGTTGACAACAGCTCTTCCATAGACCTGGGAGGGCCTTCCGCGAGTTTCCACAACAACTTCCCTTTCTGAAGACCTCCTATGAGGGCGGTCATGGCTATATTCTCTTCGTAATCTTCAACCTCAAGCTTTTCTTTGTTGAACCTGGCGATGTAGTCTCTTAGGCTCTCGTCCTTGCCTTGCTTGACATACAGCAGATGAGTGGTCTTATTTTGAGGTCTTACCCCAAAAAAGAAGTTGTGAATGAATCGGTCAGCTAAGCCCTTGAAGTTCTCAATTGAATTCTTCGAAAGATAAGTAAACCAGCTGTGCGCTGCTCCTGTCAAAGTCCCAGAGAAGGCCCGACACTTCATCTCATCAGGTATTGAGTAGATGTCCACCGCTGACTAATACATCTCAATGTAATGTACAAGGTTGGTGCCTCCGTCATACTTGGGAGACATCATGGGCAGCTTAAACTTAGCAGGGGTTGGAAAACTCACTATCCTGGCCACAAATGGGGAGCCTTCAGAGAAACCTCTTTGCAATGGGTCTCGGATTTTGATGAGGTCTCCTATCTTCTCCTCAAGACGTTGAATAGAGTCATTCCAGGGTCTTGCAACATCGGCCTGGCCGAGGTTGTCCCCAGCCACCTCCAAGGGGTGGACTGAGGGTTCTCCAGCCGCAGCACAACGTCTGCTGTTGACCTCTTCCTGGTCTCTACCTCTTCCTGCATGAGGTCGGCTTTGGTGAGGCCGAGGTTGTCTGTCTCCTCTTTGAGAGCCGGATTCACTTCTCGACCTTGATAACCTCTGTCTTAGGTCATTTACTGGGCCTAACCTTTCAAAGGCCGACGCTCTGCTCAATCGATTAAAAGATGATCCTCGTTGTTAAGCCTCTTCACCTCTTCTGCCACCACAACCTCGACTCTACTGAAGAGGATGCACTGTATTATTTGAAACCTCATATGGTTCCCAACACTCTTCCGGAACATATTCAGCGTCCACATCGTCATACCTATCCTCAGGGAAAGGGTGTCCTTGCCTCCCCACGCATAAACGCCTAGGGTCAGCAACGTCCCTCCTCCGCTGGGGAGTAGGCTAGTCTTTTCGTGGTGCCTGGGGTGGTCCCCTGGCTTCAGGATAGGGTTGAACCATCACCGGAGTAATCATCTCCGGTGTGACCCCAGGCGGTCTCATGATGTTTTGACTGAGTTATGAAAATTACTCCTTCATTGCCTATTGTGTTGCTGCCAAAGACCTCAAAGCTGCAGCCACTTCCGTAATTTCGAACTGAGGCAGTGCCTGACTGGAACTAGGTCCTCCCGCACCAGGGGGCGGAAGAGGCAGTGGTAATTCTGGTGCCATATGTTAACACTAAAGAGCTTGAGTAGCAGATGAGCTTAATACCTTAAATGACCTCTTTCAATGGTGAAGCAGCTCCACGCAAGGGGTGGTGCCTGGTTCACCACCAGAGTCTCCAGTAAGGTTAAGCTGAAGAAGAAGAAGAAGAGATAGCTTCTCTCTTCCCACAGACGGTGACAAAATGATGATGCTAGAAACAACACCACCCTTCAAGGTGTTTATGAGCTCAATTCAATGTTAACAATGGCAGTATAAGGGTGTATACACATATAGTAGAGAGAGATGAGGAGAAGAGGATTTACACTGGAATATAAGTGGTTCAGCCAATCAGGCCTACGTCCACTGTGCAAGTGTATGATGCGAATCACTGTATGAGGGCTCTAATGGCCATAGATACAATCTTTCAAGCTTTCTCTCTCTACTGTGTATTTGAACAGAGTTTCAGCTAGGGTTACTAATTTCGGTCCTCCTTTAAGAAGAGGAAGACAAATATATATAGTAGCTGGGGGATATAGTGTACCCCCCATGCATGCAATGAGCATGTGTGTGTTGATCTAGACAATATGATGAAGACACCTGTCCCTGTCACATGTAGAGAATGATGATGAAATATTCCCCCCACGTGAGGAGAATGATTTGTTATAACTGATTTGTGTACACGTGTCCTTATCCACACATATGCGCATAAGAGCTCTGTCATCCGTGCCTGGTCATAACCTCGCCCTGGAAGGGTACGAGGTTGGTAAATTCTAGCTATTATCCAATATGAGGTTAGTCATGATGACCTCGGCCTATGTGGAGCCGAGGTTAGGCAGGTAATGTCATAAGGTCAGCCTAGACCGAGGTTAAGCTAGAACACGCTAAGAACATCGGCTGATTCCCTACCGAAGCTGGCCTTGATGGAAGTATGCTTCTGTAACCTCGACTTCCTCCCAGCCAAGGTTGTCATCCCCTGGGTGGCCTGATTAATTATCCCATGGATCATGAAGACCTCTCTTGACGAGGTTGGTAGTAACGTCGACCATAGCCGACCTTGCTTGGGACAAGACCGCTGGTCATTGATCTAAGGCCCTTCCAATCATCGGCCATATCCATGGCCGAGGTTGATGTCTCTGAACCGAGGTGGTACATTTGGGGCACATCAATCCACAACCTCAATGGCTTTTTCTTAGAAGTCCTCCCATTCGACGGGGAGATGTAGAAGTGAAGGGACCAAGCGCCCTTATAGTTTTAAAAGAGTCAAGTAGCTCAGACATACTACAAATATCACCGACCTATTGAAATAAGTCTGCCATGATCTGGACCACATTATCTAAGCCGACTTCATCGATTGGTACCACCCAATTATCTGATTCTGGGGCCCATTTTTGAGCTTCTAAGAATAGTGCACTGAATCTCTGGCAGTCAATGGTCACCTAGGAAGGCAATTTTTGCTAAAACTCTAGAAGTTGATTCAACACTTTTGATAATTCCATATCTTTCCCTCCAAAATGAGTACATACCATGATGCATGCTCTGGTAAGGAGTGACATGGCCTAATTTGTGAAATTGGTAGGGTGTAGGGAAAAAATTAGGCACACTTAGAGGGGTTTAGGAGAGTATATGGGTATGATGGTTGATTCACTTGGTACGATCAGGATATATAGATCAAATTCTGGGTCTTCTTCTAGGACGATGGCATTTGTATGATTTGGGAGTGGCTTATGGGTAGTGTTTTGTTTATAATTGGCTAGTGGGGCGATGAAACCCCAATCAATCAGGCATTGGATCATATTTCAGAGGTGGAAACACTAGTCGATGGTGTGGCCGACAGTTTGATGAAAGTCATAATGGGCATCTAGTTTGAAATTTTTTAGAAGTGGGTTAGGTAATGGATGAGGATCCAATGGCTTGATGAGGTTTCAGCTTAAAAGTTCTTGGTAAACTTTAGAGAGGGGAGCATGAAGCTCGGTGTATTCCTTTTGGACTGTGTTAGGGTGGCTTTTTGGTACCCATGAAGTGGCAGGCTGAGAGATGTTATTGATGGTTGAAACTGAGGTATTGGAGGTCTTCTCATACTTTTTACGAGCGAAATGTCCAGACACTTTCTTGGGTTCCACTTCATTCTTGGCAAGACCTTCTTGGATCTCCACTCCAACATTTTGTCGGGCTTGAAAATGAAGGTAATACTGTCCTCCCATCATCGCTCGAACATGGGGTAAGAAATTATATTTTAAAATGCTGACTTGCTCCTCTTTGGAAGGCCGATTGGTCATTATGGCTACTTTTTCTTGCACCTTGCTATGAAATTACTGACTGATTGCCCAGGGTTCTTCTTGAGCATCTCTAAATCATGACAGGTAACCTCTAACTCTTTATTATACTTGTACTGTGACATGAACTCGGGGGCAACATCCTCCTAACTGCGAATCCTAGACTCCTCGAGGGATAAGAACCAGCGAAGGGCCCTGTCCTTCAAACTTTATTGAAATATTTAGGCCATTATTTCTTCGGAGGCACCTAGGAGAGTCATGGCTCGGTGGTAACTTTGGAGATGAACAATTGGGGGTCCAATACCTCTGAACTTCTCGATGTTGGGCATCTTGAATTTTTTTAGCAACCTGGCTTTAGGATAGGGAGACATGCGGGTATAGTCTAAGTAGTTTCCAGAGATTATGACTTGGTCAAACTTCTTGGTCAACATCTTAAGATCCTCCTTGACCTTGTTCAATTATTCCTCCTTAGGATCAATGGTAATGGGTAAATTAGCCCCTGGCTGAGTAAGATTCGACATAGGAAGCTGGGTTGGCTGCGGCCCAGTAGCGGGAGGAGCACGTGGAGCATGCTGATATTCCTAGGGAACCCAAATAAGTTCGGGTGTGGGAAGACCCATAGTGCGAGGGAAAGAGGACCTTAAACCTCGATTTGAAGGTTGTCAATCTTGGCAGTGAGTTAAGCCAGGACCGTCATCAAATTCAACTGCACATTTGGTA
This sequence comes from Sambucus nigra, assembly GCA_949130495.1. Taxonomy (NCBI): domain Eukaryota; kingdom Viridiplantae; phylum Streptophyta; class Magnoliopsida; order Dipsacales; family Adoxaceae; genus Sambucus; species Sambucus nigra. The sequence goes on along the minus strand of OX422210.1, from coordinate 448,982,772 downwards.
CTTGGTTTGTATTCTCCATGGGAAGTAGATGAAAGTGAATTACTGATTCGGAGGAAGCGAGGGAACTGACGGAGCTTTGGAACGATTCGAATGAAAACCGAAGCCAATAGGGAGCCATGCCAAAGGTATGAGATTGACCTGAGAAGGAGAAAAATACGAATTTATTTTTGAAAGATAAAATGAGATAAATATTATTTTTTTGAAAATGAACGAAATATTCTTGATATATATATATATTTTTTTGGAAAAGAGGAGGAAAAAATGTTTTCGGGTAAAAGGAAGGAAGAATATTTTTGGTATAAGGAAAGGAAAAATGTTTTTGGTATTTTTTATAAAAGAAAGAAAAATGTATTGACACTTTTTGGAAAAGAAAGAAGAAAAAGAAGAGAGACAGGTCTCAGCATGATTATTATTATGTTTATTATGTTCTCACTTGTATTAGGTTGACCTAAATGCAAAAAGAAATTCCAAATAGGACCCGATCCTGGAAAAATAAGGTTTGAAAAAATATATAAAAAATGGTTTAACTTGTTACGAGGCTCATGGGTAGGGTCTTGTTTTAAAAAAGATGAAATTGAGCGAAAATTTGGGTTGCGTGCCGACTCCTCATTTCGACAGAGTTTAGGGTAGGAATCGGCAAACTAAATATGAGTGCCCTAAGTTTGACACCTTTATAAGGGTATGCAGTTGTTGGGTTAATTGGAAGGGTTCCACCCTTTGGAACGACTTCCATGATATACGTCTTGCTTTTGAGGGTAATCGGTACGTGTGGACAAGACATTTGATATACCTGAGTGTACGTGAATTGCCTCATAATATACCTCGTGGGGACAGTACGTGTGAGAGAGAATTTGATATACTCGACGTACGTGAACGAGTTCTCCGCGATATACCTTCCGTCATGACTTCGGTCAAGCGATACGATGCGGGGGAACCATTTGATATACGTCAAAGGAGCTTATCCAATGGAAGGTGAGAGTCATATCTCTTAGGCTAATTAAGACCAGTCGGATCAGAGCCCATCACAAAGTGACCCCCCAGTTACAGGACAAAATTTGGTCAATAGCCATGCTCTGTGGTGATGAAATGTGCAAAATGCATGATTCTTGATGAGTATATTATGAAGAGAGTACCTTTATTGATGAGCATTATGCTAAGCAGGGGATAATGTACAAGTATAAAAAGTAAATCTATACTAAGCATGAATATGTGGGAGATGTGTGACTAGCTACAAGTGAGTGTGTGGTAGTGAACCTAAGCATGCGTAAACTACAAGTGGGGTGTGATAAACGTGAGTGAGCATGAATATATACAAGTGTGATAAGTATAGGTATGTCTTAGTGACACCTAAGGATGGATATTCTAAGTGGTGTGTGCAACACGTGGACATAAGTAATCCTAGGTACACGTAGTGTGATGTGTACATGGAGAATATCTATAAGTGTGTGAGTGAGTATTGATATAAAAATGAGGTATATATACGTACAAAAAATAGTAGAGGAGAAGAAGGGAATATACAGGTAGGTGCATATGCACATAAGAAAAAAACAAAACATCCATATAAACAGAGTCTAGCCCTCTTATAAAAATAGTGTCTCCAGCGGAGTCACCACTGTGGCCATCTCGATTCTTACAATGTACCTTCTCTCTCCTTCTTCCCAAAGGGGTGGTGGTGGTGGTGGTGGTGGTGGTGGGGGGGGGGGGTGGTGGAGAAAGAAAGGGGGATGAAAGGTATCGCATCCTTTTTGACTCAGGAACGCTTCGACCATCGTAGATGTAGGGTAAATATAAAGAGATGGAGTCTCCAGCCTATTTTGCACAAAACAAGTAAAAGAATATGTTGCCGCCTCAAGAGAGTGTCATCAAAGACAAACTGATGCTTACGAAATCAATAGTTCGAAGGGTTCGGGGGATAAGTTACGGAATAGGAAGGTGTTAGGCACCCAACCCTCCCTTTCAGTCTCTCATGGGCTTGTGCTATTATTTTCCTTTATTTCTCCGTGAAGTGTGTGCGCGTGTATATTTAATGGAGATCGAAATCACCCAACTCATACCATAAAAGAGATAGAGTGAGGTCATCTATAGGAATGTTCCCAAAATAATATATAGAAAATATGATTTATGAGTTTATCGCGATATTGATTGTTATGATGAAACGATACTATGTGTTGGATGAAATACTAATAATAATAAAAAAACATAATATGTATAACAATGCAAGAATATGATAAATATGAAAATGGGGAATTTATGAAAATTGAAAAATTGGACTCGAGTCTTGAATTTTAATCCGAGATGCCTACATAGCCTATAAAGGCCTCAAAGTCCACGTAGTTCGCATGAGGCATAAGGATGGAGTTTATCCTATAGTTTCGAATGGGATTTTATTATAGGTGCGTGTGTAGAAAAATATGTTTTAGTTTTGAAAAAGTGTGATGGATAATCATGTTCGAAATTTATGGGTGTAACCCTCTTTTTGTTTATTTTGGATTTTTATATGAAGTATGTACAATATACTAATAAAAATGTAGATATTAATGTGTATGAACTAAAGTAAGAACTAGATTATGAATCTAATGTATTTAATGCAAAAATAAGAAATTTAAAGAGAAAGGGAAGCATTTGGACCTTCTTTAAATCTTAATCTTTGATCTTAGATGAACTCCCTTGAATATGAGATGAAGATTGGATGAGAGAGAATGTGACTTTGCCAAATTGGGCATGCAAAGAATGGGAATGTAAGCTTGTATGAAAATTCACATGGAGGAACTTCACTGAATTTGAGAGAATATTGCTGAGATCAGTGATTCTGATGGATCAGAGGTGTGCTTTGGAGTGAGGTCATGCCCTCTATCTATAGGATAAGGGGTGGTACCGATCGACATGACCCTAGACTATCTATTGGTTGGTAACCCTTGATACACTGTCGATAGACTGGTAAATGGACCTTCCAATCGACAGTCTCGTGTCGATTTTCCCAAAAAAATGATTGTAGAACGTAACCTGTTGTTTCGAATTGCGCACGAGGCATACTGTTGGAAAGGTAACTCAAAAAACTTCGAGAGTTCGTTAGAACACTCCCAAGTTTGGGAGTTGACTTTAGGTCAAATATGACTCAAAAGCGCACGTCGGTCCTTTGAACGGGAGATCGCTGGACGAAAACAGATCATTGTAAAGAGCTTTGCTTGGTTCGAAAAGTTGACTTGGTAAACCGGGCCCTGAAAGTGCTCGGTGACCTCTCAGAGTAAAATAGGTCATTCGTCTGTACCATAAATCTAAATCCCGCATGGATATTCAGTGACCTTCGGAGTTTCATTTGAGATGAAGAGTTGAACTTGGCATAACGGAGCTCGGGAGTGCTCATTGGCCTCCAAATTGATTTTCGAGGGGAAAACCAATCATTCGTCCGAATGGTTATGCTATTTCGTGCACGGGGTAGATTGTTGGAAAGGGTATTTAGTGCCCTTCAGATATTCAAAGATCTTTCGCTCTGTTAATGAAGTTGAATGGGATCAAATCGGGGCCAGGAGCGCCCAGTGGCCTCCAGATTGATTTTTGGCTGTAAAATGGTCCGTTCATTTAAATTTTTATGACGATTCATGTATGGGGAAGAACATTAGACAGAGGATTCAGATCTCTTTGAAGATTCAAAGAGCTTTCGCTCTAACAATAGAGTTGATCGGAGTCAAACGGGGTCCGAGTTCGCTCGATGGCCTTTAGATTGGTACTCAGAGTATGATCTATGATTTTCAGTGAAATGAGGAGTGCTAGGGACCAAATGAGAGACTTATGAGGGTCCTAGAATGTGATGTGTACACATGATATAGAGAATTTTGTGACGAAATCAACCAAAATCCACCCCTTAATGGTTGTTTATGTTTATAATTTATGTCGAATTATGCCAGCTCCAATAACCATTTTATTATCTTGTTGGAGATATTTTCCTTTTATAGGAATTTATTCAATCGTTAAGTCTTTGGGATGACTATTGTGTAGGTGTCGAAGTAGTGTCACAGCTTTCTGGCGGATGTTACTGGTACTAGGACCATCTTCTCAATGGGCATGTATCTTGTTTATGCCTTAAGGAAAATATGGCTGACATAATAAATCAACTGTTATTCTCCATCCTGTAATAGTACTAATGCTCCATTGGTTGCATGTTGTGAAATAACCAAATATAGGTAAAGATCTTTTTCTGTGGTAAGAGTTGATAACAAGGGACAATATCCCAAGTGTTGTGAAATTCCTTCTAGTGCCCGGTTACATTCCACTATCTAAACTATTATGCTTGAGTTCTTCAAAGCTTGAAATAAGGATCGACATTTATCCGACGATCAGATATGAACTGGTTGGGAGAAGTTAACATCCTAGTGAGGACCTGAACGTCTCTGATTGTGGTTGGCTTTATAATATCTTACAAGGCTTTAATCTGATTCAGATTTTATTTATCCCACTTTTTGTCACCAATTAACCTAGAAACTTGCCAGAGCTGACTCTGAAGACACACTTAAAGTCCTTTAGATTCATCTTATATTCTCCTAAAGATTTTAAACGTCTTTGTCAGATCTTTGATGTGGTTGGTTGCCTGTTTTCTTTTGATAAGCATATCATCGATGTAGATCTCACAGTGGCATCAATTTACTTCCTAAACATCATGGTTATGAGGCATTGATAAGTCATCCGACCGTTCTTCAGGTCGAAGGGAATTACTTTGTAGTAGTAAATCCCAAGGTTATGGTGAATGTTGTCTTTTCTTGATTTGGGCTGAATAATAGTATCTGGTGGTACCCGGAGTAGGCATCCATGAAACCATATGCCAATGTCCAACTGTTAAATCCATGGGTTGATAAATTCGAGGTAGTGGAAAACTGTCTTTGGATAATGTTTGTTGAGATCGGTGAAATCAACGCAAACCCTCTATTTTTTGCTCTTCTTTCTGACCATAACGGGGCTGGAAATCCAATCCTTCACTTTTTAAGAGCCTTACTTTCTATGATGTCGATTTCCTCAATTTTTTCTTAATCGATCGACAGGTTGGGTTCGCCGATGGTAGACAACGTCTGGATCTATTCCGAATGGTCATAAGGCTTCCAGACGAAGACATCATTGTTAGTCCTAAGAAGGTGAATGAGGTGCCCTACTTCTTCCTTCGATAAGTTTGATCCAATCAAATAGACGTTATTCGATTGGGATGAATGTAGAGGAATGGTGATTATTTCCTTTATTACTCACTCAGTGGGGGCCAACCTGGTTTTTTTAACCCCCGACCGAATGCCATTTGGTTGCTAATTGGGTTGTTCATCCTCTGAATCGTCATCATTCTGAATTTTCTTGGACTGATTCAGCTTGGTCTTCGATCTCTGCTCTAAATCCAGAAAACACTTTTTCTTCGTACTCATAATCAAATAAAGAGAGTATCTTTCATTGAACTTCACCAAAACTCTCCATAATTTAATCGCTCCCTATCCTCAGGTATGGTGACACTCTTCTACCACTGTAAAGCATATTCAGTCAACTTAAACGTAGATAACATCTATTTTTTTACATCTATGCAGTCCACCATCATTAAATGCATCTCCATATCATGCCTCCATTGGTGAGGAACCATTGGATAGATCCCCCGACAAAAGTGGGAGGATTACCCTTGCCGAAGTTGTCCCTCACCCTATCTCATGCTTAAGTGGGTGAAACATAATGTTACGCCTCTAGGGCTCCCCACCTTTTCCTACATACCTCAATCCCTATTGTTGTGGGCTCAAGAATATAGTCACTAATTCCTCGGCTCCCAAAAGAAACTGTCCTTGTCCAGCCTGAACTGAGGAACCAGAAACTAAACCTCTCTTCTATCTTCAGATATCCTAATGTTCACCATCTGAAAAGACAGGAATAAAGAACGTAAGACTCAAAAGCCTAAATAATACAATTAATAAAATGAATCAAAGATCGGTAACAGGAAATCTATAACAACCATAACCTAAGACTAGGCTATGATATCAACTGTAAGACGCTGTATATTTTGCCATTAAGGGTGATCGGGCCATGATGCCAAATTTTATCGGGCATTAAAATTAAATACCATTAATTGCATGTGAAATAAATTTAACTACCTAAAATCTCTCCAACTGAAAACCATAAACAACCATGGAGTCGAATGACACATAAAATCCAAAATAACTATCTCATGAATAAACGAATGGAAATAAACTAAACTAATGCAATACGTAAACTCCAATTGTAAGTCCGCCATCTCTAAAACTATGTAGCTACCTAGCAACCTAACCTGAAATGTTAGTTATCAACAACAAGTCAGGGCCCACCACAATTATACCAATTACTCTTCCCAAATAGGATCCGTAAATTCAGTCATAATAATTATAAGAGATAAATATCACAATTGAAAGATCTTAATGAACTAAACATTAATATTAATGATGCGAGTAAAGTAAAACTTATTACAACTACCCATATATAACAAACCACCTCACTACCAAATTCTGATTATGTTATTTTAACATGAATTAAATCCCATTTTCGCCATCTTTCTCAATTCAATAATCTTTCTCAATATTAATCATATATTCAATGTAACACCATTATAGCCAATTTGCCTTTCTATTGGTCCCGCACATACTCCTGGCGCGCATAATGTCTCAACACATCAAATACACATCCATCACTATATCCCATTGGCCCAATTTTTGTTAGCCCACACATATCGTGATGTTACGCACACATGAAACATCCTTATAGCTAGTTAACATAGGTTCTGTAATCATCGTAATATCTGGCACACACTAGACCCTATACATACTTGTGATGCTAGCACAAAATCGCCAAAGTAACCTAGACAATACGGTTCCCGTAATCATCGTAATGACTGACATACCCACACACGAACATACACTGACTCACATCAATGCATCTTTAATATCTTTTTATTATCTTAGGCATTAATTATCTTTTTAATCATGTTTTCGTTATTCACAAATAGCCACCACTTATAATCCAAGCATCACAACAACAATCTATTCTTAGTCTCATACATATAATTACCAAATCTAAGTATCACTTAGTACCTCACCTAGGAAGAATACCCAAAATATAAACATCACCTAGCCTCACACACAGAATAAACCAAAATAACAATGTATACCACTTAGTCCCATATCTAGAAAATACCCAAATGTATATGTGAATGCTAGTACCATAACTAGAAAGCATCAACAACAATTAATTTGCCAACTCGCTAGTCTCATACTAAGAAAGTAACATTCTAATACAAGAGTGAAGGTACAACTACTGGCATCCCAATGGTGTCAATTTATTAACACATATAATTTTTATATTAATTAAATTTCCTTACAATTATTTATTTCGCAATTTTTACAAAGTCAATTCCATGCGCATTAAACCAATTATATCAAGTGATAAACGAGTTCTAAAAAATATCCCAACAAGTTGTCCAAGTTTGGTATTTTGACACGAGTGATAATTAATCGAATTAAATTAAAAATTTATTTAAGCGTGCGTGTCAACAATTTTCAGCAATAAATTAATACATTCTATATCATCTTAATTATCTAAGTGATTTTATAAATCAACACTTATTATCGAATTACATATTTTAATTAACATGCGATTCGTCGTGACAACCCAAAATAACAAAGTACAACAAACTAGGCACGAAATATTTTAACTATTAAATTCAATTTCAGTTTTTAATTAAAATACATTTATAATTAGGTTATCACTTTCTAAAAAATATGCGTGTTTAATGTTTAGGTAACATTTAAATGAAATAATACTTAAGGATAACAATAGCGATATTATTGAGTGAAAAGAAGTAATCTGAAAAATCCGAATGCACCACTGCGTTCGTCACGCGAAAATTAACAAGCTTTCTTTTATGGCCTTCTTCAATATATTGATTAAACCCTCCCAAAATAAGGTTGAAGTTTTGTTTAATGAAGGTTTAGGGTTACAATTATGGGTGATGTAGCTACTATATTTTGTGTTGGAGAAAGAGGTTTGATAAAAAAATATATATACGTGTTAATAAAATAAGGGGCCCAAACTACCTTTTAAAACAATTTGAAAGTCATTCTTAAAAGAGTCCTACCATAACAAGTCAACATATACACACACACACACAAACACAATAACCTAAACCTATGTGCATACCAATTTCCCAACCAAAGCCAACTCACCCTTTTACCTGCTACCTTCCACTAACCCCAGCCATCATTCTACCAATCCTTTTTTAAATAAAACACATAATACAAATAGTTCCAACAACTTTAAACTTTTCGAATTAAAAATGTGACAGTCCAAAATAATTTATTTTATGGAGTCGAAGCCAAAACAAAAGACTCAAATGACCATATGATTTTTACAAAAATCCCATTTTACCCAATAATTCATTGAAAGCTCAAAATATTCAATTAAATAGCCAAAAAAATCACCGAATTCAATTAAGTAAAATCATTGTAATTTAACTAACATTCCAAATAAAATACTCATTTTAATTAATCAACCCGGATTTCAAAAATATGGGGTATTACAAAAACAGTGAAATAGAATCCCCACATTTAATAACATTGAAAATTGAATTACTACGAAGAAAAAAATCAATTTTTTTACTTAACCCCCACTCTTTATGTTATATTAGATAAACCCCCACTTCGCTAATATCTTTGACATAACCCCCAATTTTTAACAAAATTCTAACTTTGCTAAAAAGTCACTGATATGTAATTAGACATACCTCCATACAACCTTTAAAGAAAAAATACCCTTTAGTATAAAAACCCCAATATCTCAAAAAGTATTACAAAACAACCATCTTGTTATGCACTCACTCACTAAACCTTAGCCCTAAAATTATTTCTCCTCCTGTGACATGCTTCCGACCACCCTATGAGGAGGCAATAACACCATTACGCTATTTGACTTTCTCGTCTCATTGTCATTATCATCCAAAAATATATCTGATAGAAAAGCCAAGTGAATAGGAGAGTAGGAGGATGCGAGAGAAGGTAAAGTTGATAGTGACGAAGGTGAGATGGGAGAAAATGATAGTGATGAGTTTTTCTTCCATTAAGGTTCATATTTGGAATTTGCTTCCATTAATGTTCAGAAATGTATAAGATTTTTAGAGCTAGAAATATTTGTGTTTAGTGGAAGGATTTTGGGAGAAAGAGCATTGGTGGTGGTTTTTATATGGTGAAAGTTATGATTTGATAATCATTCATTTGTGAACATTTGCAAATATATGTGTTTGGAGAGAGAGAGAGAGATAGAGAGTTTTAGGGTTAGGTGAGTGAATGAGTGCGGAAGAAGATGGTTGTTTGGTAATAAATTTTGAGATATTTGGGGTTTAAACTAAAGGGTATTTTTGTCTTAAAAAGATATTGGGTAATAAATTTTAAGATATTTGAGCTCTTCTTATCGGATTCCATAAAATTTCTGCACATTTCAGTCTATAAGGGAAGCGAACATATATATATATACATTGGTGACTACTTTCGCACACATAAGTTATTGCGGTGCCTGAGGTAAAAAATTATATGTATTTATCATGCCATAAAACTATCTAGTAGTAAATTAGAAAATTCCATTTGTTGTTCTAAAAAATTCATGCTTAATGTACATATTTTCTAACTCACACCAATATGTTTGATTTAGTATCTTCATACAAGTAGCTTAAGGTAAATTACCTCATCAATAACTATAACATATGATAGCTCTAAAAATATACATTGTCCAAATTTAATTCTCGTTACGAATAATTAATAGAACAAAAATTAAGTGAGTGAAGACCTCATGATAAAAATGATCCAGTATCTCGATAATATTTAGTAGGACTGAGAATATATAGGTAATATCAATTCTACAATAATTCTTAATACCACTTTTACCACAAATATGAGAGCAAATTAATAAGAGAATACAAAGATGTAAGTGGTTACGTCTATGGGGAATGCAGAGCTGGGTTTTATTGATCTTAGAGAAAGAGGAAGAAGACGACTTAAAGTGTTAGGGATGCTAGCTAAGAGTCCCAGCCATGGGCACAATATTGTGTTATATCCTTTTTTTCATCAGGGGTGACCTATTTATATATACACAAGTCATAATCACATTAACTATATTATATGGCCTTTCTAATAGTAGTAGGCCTCTAACCTTGATCTTATTTTTGAGGTTGTCCAGTTATATTAGGGCTGCTTCCGATCATATTTATTGTTATCTTTGATGATTTTGTAAGGGTATAGTATACTCATTATATTTTACAAAAAACACACCGAGTCTAATCCAAGAGGTCTCCGAAAATCTTAAATAAAATCATACTAGATCGTTTATGCCATTGCATCGAGTTAATCACTCAAGATACACTACGTTAAATACCATAAATGGTCACGATTTTGGATCGTGACCAAGCTCCCGGGTCACGATTTCGGTTCATGACAAAATTAAGGGTGACCTTTTTAGTGTTCACGGTCCAAAAACATGACCAGAAGACATGGTTATAGTCTCTTTCGTAACCCTAATACAAGGGTTTTGGTTATGTTCAAGAATAGTGACCAAGGGTCATAGTTGGTCACGTTTTTGAACTGTGACCCTTTTCATGAATGTATTTTCTTGGTCATGGTTCAGGACCATAACCACAAGCCATAACAACCTATTATGAACTTTGGTTGTTTATCGTCGCGAACTGTGACCCCTTATTATGGCCCCAGGTCCTTTTGTCACGGTTCATGAATGTGACCACATTTAACCCATTAAATTATTGTCACGGACATGTTCACGATTTTGAACCGTGATCAATAATGAATTTATTTAAAAAAATATATTTTTTTCTGTTTGCTTCCAAAAAAACCTTGTACATGTTTTCAAACCTTTATGATATTCCATTATAGAACTAACTAATACATCAATCAAAAAGCAATAATATAAAAACTATTAATACTTTTAAATAATCACATAAATTTTACATAAAAAATATTAAAATTTTCAAAGTGTTCCTTCCTCGAATCATATGCAAAACATTTAAAGTGTTCCTTCCCGAACTACACCTGCAAATATTTCAAAATATTTCAAATAGTAAGTAAGGACTTGAATCCCAAAATTACTTGGGAATGGATACTTAGCCAAAAATGGCATCAAAGTTCACATAGTTATTAAGAAGTATAATAAACAAGCTATAAATGGAATAAGAACCCTAAAAAATGCAAAATAACATTCACGCGACTAGTAAAAATAAAAGATATTACAAAATGTAAGCGACGAGGAAGTATACAAGAGAACTAAATATATGACATAACCTTGAATAGTTTTGGGTAAGTACCCTTAAATAGTTTCTTAGAGGTTTAACCAGTCCAACGCATTCGGGGTTCCTAGTCACATGATAAGACTATGACATAACCTTATTAGGCTTGAAATCCCAGATGAATTTGATTAGTTATACCTCCAAGAAACTATACAAGGGTACTTACACAAAACAATTTTTTTTATTCAAATTCTAATTAGAGAGTAGAGAAATAAGTCTGCATAAGAAAGGACTTGAATCCTAATTTGACTTTGGGATGCATACGTAGCCAAACAAAATGGCATCAAAGTCTATGCAGCTCTATCACTTCGCAAGATTATAATTTTAATGTCTTATTCGTAGTTTAATTAACGTGTTCAATGATCTAACCAACAAAACAAAAATCTTGCTAGCATCAACAAAGTGTTGTTCAGAGGGGATTAACCTTGTTGGGGTATCGAGAGTTGTTTTATAGATGTTGTGTGGAACCCATCAGTTGAAATGCAGGATATTAGTCTTCAGTATAATCTTGGACAAATTATAGCTTTATATAACCTTCTTTTGTCCAAGGCCATAAGCTTGGCTAATAACCTGTGTATAACCTGAAGAGTTCCATGAATTAGGAATATGATTAAGTTTGGTCGAAAAAAATTAGTATTGGTCAAGGCAACTCACAATCTAATTTTAGTTTTGAGTGAGTACCCTTAAACTTTCTCATCAGGGTATAATTAGTTAAGCTCACCATGTGCTCCCTAGCTTCATAATAAGACTATTACATATCCTTGTCACATATTGAAACACCTGATGAATTAGACATATTACACTTAGAAAACAAAGTTCAAGGGTACACATACAAAATAAATTTAAATTTGTGAGTGGAGTTGATTAATACTAATTTTTTTCAACCAAACGTAATTGAATTTCAAATTTGTAGAACCCGCCGAGTGAAACGCAGGCTATTAGCCGAGCATATATCTTTGGCCAAAAGAAGGTTGTGTATAACTACAATTTGGCCGAGCCTATTCCACGGAATAATAGTCTTCGTTTTGATCGGTTGGTTCCACAAAACATCGATTAAGTTTGGTTGAAACTCAAGCTATTAGTCAATCTTATAGGTTTGGTTAAATTGTAGCTATACACAACCTTATTTTTCTCAAGACTATATGTCGGCTAATAGCATTTATTTCAGCAGACGGATTCCAAAAATTGGGAATGTGGTTGTTTTGTTGTGAATATTGGTATTGATCAAGGCTACTCACAAATATAATTTTAATTTTGTGTGAGTGCACTTGAACTTTGTCGTCTAGGTGTAGCCAGTCAAACTCACCACGTGCTCCCTTACTTCATTACAAGACTATGACATAACCTTGTTACAACCTGAAACACATGATGAGTTTGACTGACACACTTAGGAAAAAAGGGTTTAAGGGTAGGCATACCAAACTAAAATTTATATTTGTTAGTAACCTTGATCAATATCAATATTCTTAACAAAACAATCATATTCCTAATTTATGAGACCCGTCGGGTGACATGCATGCTATTAGCCAAGAAAATAGACTTGACCAAAAGAAGGTTGTGCATAGCTATAATTTGATAAGCCTATAAGCCTGACTAATATTCTACTTTTTAATCAATGGGCTCTACACAATGTCGATTAAAACCACTCTTGATGCCCCAACAAGGTTAATCCCCCCCGAACGGCACTTCGTCGATCCTAACAAGATTTTGGCTTCACTGTTTGGAACAACGAATGCATTAATCATATTATTAATCGGATACTAACTTCAAATTTTGTGTCATGTTCACATGTTATTTTGTGGTGTTCTTCCACTCATAAACGGGTTATTTTAAAGACTCGTTTCATACATACATACACAAATGTCAATAAATATAAGGGTTTTGTTCTAATTTTTATTCATGTACATATGATACAAATATGGTCGCCATACAAGGGTTAAGTAAAAATAATAAACTATTGTTTCAAAACTCAATCTTTCTCTAAATCAAGTAAAAGATCCTTCAAATTATATTTATCATCAAGAGCAGAGTGAAACTCTATAGGGGCCTTTAATGCATAAGATTGACTAGTCAAATCCTTTGGTGCATGCATAACAATAGACCAATTATCGTCGTTTATGAACTTTGAGTAGAATACTTACTTCCAGTTTTGAAAGGCACAAAAAAAGGGTCGTCGACCATGCAATCTTTAGTCTTCATTTTAGATAAATCTTCCATGACGAGTTTTAAGGCGAGATTAACTTTACAACCATTAATAGTGTCCTCCACCTTCACTTAATCACAATAGAAGACGTTTCTTCTGAAATCTAAGTAATCTAGTTCCAGAATTTTCTAGACAATCCCATAGTATGTCAGCTTTGGATCCTTTGAATTTTATTACTTTATGAGAAGTCAAGGAAGAAATTGAAATTTCACTACTTTGCATCAATAGTTTTTCCTCGCATAAGTATGAGACTAAATCAAAGCCATTGGTTTGGAATTTTTTTTACTCCTCACATGAAAAATTGGGACCTTTTACTAAGCGTGCAAGCCTTGAAGAGACATCACCTCTTTTTGAAGCTCCATTTATTTGTGGATTTGTATTAAAGCATGTTTTATAACACATACATAAGTATCAGCAAAAAAAGAGGTTACAATTACCTCTTTTGATACCCATGCCCTAAAATCATTCATCGTGCAATTTTACATCTTATTTCGATTAATTTTTTCTCTCATACTTCCTATACGTGTTAATAAATTGTCGAGTTTGGATAAAATATAAATACAGATAATCAAAACAAAAATACGTTATATATGTAGGTACTTACTCTCACCAATCTTCAATTTCATCTTGCGATTAGAAGACATAATGAGATGCTTGCACTTATTGTAGATTGGTGAGTCTTACCTTTTTAGGGCTCCCGAAAGGCAATTTATCCTCAAACTCATCAAGTTCGTCGACCATTTGTTTGCCACGTGGATTAAACCTCCCAAGCTCTTATTCCGGCATATATTCCCGAGCATTTAATGATTATTCTTTTATTATATATTCTTTCCCAATTAACCCTCCAATATACAGTGTGATCTTTGAAGATCATCAAGCGCTTGAAAGGTTACATTCATTGATACCTGACGGGTCCAAACTGTAAATCCTCGACCCGAATTCGGGCTACTGTTGGGTCAACCTGCACCCGAGTCAAGGTGTTAAGGGGGTAAGGGGGAAGTTTAATTTTATTACTTAACAAAATATTTTAATTTGCACTATTTTATAAGGGACGAGAAATAATTAAATCGGTTTTAATTTAAGAAATAAGTTGCCACTTTAATTAATTAAGTTAATTAGCAAGATTATTTAGATTTTTTTTTTAAATCCGACAATTCTAATTATAAGGGAAATAAACAATAAAACTTCTGTATATTACAACACATGGTCCAAGACCCGAATAAAAGATTGTCTAAAGTGCCATTATTTCAAATGTGCGAAACACACTTTTTGAAAATGTCATGGTAGACTTCTAACGATGACTAGTACTCTCTGGATCTTTAACAATGTCCTTGCCAACGTCCCTACGGGATGTACCTAGGGGTGGAGGTTTTAACATAAAAAATAGGGGTGAGCAAATCGCTCAGCAGGGTGGGGAGTACTAAGCAATACATTTTATACGAAAATACTATACATATAACGTTTATTTTAGCAATAATGAAAACGTTATCATTTAACAAGTATAAATGCAACTAATATGCAATGATACCCGAGCTAGGTGCTCATACCCACACTTAACCATTTTACACTAACTTCTCACATAATTAGAGATCATTTAATCATCTTTATCCTTAGCCCTTATTTTAATATTTCCATTAGGTTGTCTTTCTTACATTTCGTAGGCACAACCTTATATATTTCCATTTCCATCATTCTGTTATTAAAATTATCTTTTTCTCAGAATTTATCAAATAATTGGGTACTTTAATGGGCTCCACACCACCGACGATGCCACTATATGTCGTGGCCAGTGATTTTGGGTCTTTCACCCGAGAGCTCAAGGCCCTTCTTAATTCTTTCTCGATTACATCCGAGTCCATATTAATGTGTTCTAATATTTTATCAAGTGTCCACATTATTTCACCGTTTTTATCATTCTTATGGTTCACCTTTACATTTCATACCTTTTTCATGCCATATTCTTTATTTCATTTGTTTTTCACAAAACGACCGATAAGGACAATTGAGGAAGTCCAATCACTAGGATGCTTTTAACCCATTGATTAGATTCTAAAATTGATTATCACTTATCTTTTTCATGCTAATATCATTATCTTAATTTGAATAGAAAATCGATTAGATTTTAAAACTGACAAAACATTTTTGTTACATATAATTTTAGGATGCTTTTAACCCATTGATTAATTTTGAAATATAATTATTCCTCAACCAATAATTTAATTTTAATTGATTATCTACCATCAAGAGCTTGCACTATTAGCTAGTATCAGAGTGGTTCTTATATTTTTGGGTTTAAAAACCTAGGCTATATAGTTTATTTATGAGATACAGGGTGGTTCATCTCTCTGAACTCCTCCTTTTGATGGCAGCAACTATTTTTATTAGAAAATTTTCATGGTGTTACATATGATGTCATTGGATGTTCGTATATGGAGTTATGTTTTGAAGGGTCGAAATAAGATGGTTATCATAATTGATGGTGTGAATTCCCTCAAATTCGATCTAGTTGGGATGAGAGCGACATCAAAGAGAGTGTGGAACACGAAAAGTTCAAATGCAATCTTTAGTTGCATGACCGTTAGTGAATTTTAGCGTATTTTGACATGCTCTACACAAAGGAGGCATGTGATCCTTAGTGAATAATTAAATGTATTTCAATGTGATAATTAGCAAATTTTGGCATAATTTAATGTGCTCTACGTGAAAGGTATGAATAACCTATGAAGGCACCTCCACTGTGAATCATGAGAATCTTTAATGCCCCACCACCCGTTTCTAACTCCTTACCATTAAGGATAATGAAAATTTTGATGAATTCTATGCTCAACTTAACGATATAGTTAATTCAATGTTTTCTTTAGGAAAGGTCATCAATGAGAAGATTATCATTGATAAAATTCTTAGATGCCTACCCGGTAGGTTCCGTGGTAAGGCTGATACCATTAGAAATGTTTGAGCTTTACTTCAAACTTCTATGAAATTAAATGAACTACTAGGCTCACATTAAAGGTGAATCTAAATTATTGCCCTATAGAACCTATCAAAGAGAAAATTTAATTTAGGCGACCTTTTATTTATTTTGTAATAAATTTGTGCAGGTCATCGAGGCTGACGATCTTCCTGGGAGATTGAGATTGACCGAGTTATTTTTATAACTGTACTTAATCTATCGAATTGGGTCTACACGATAACTAACAGCTCTTTGATCAGAGGAATCATCCATTTAAGGACGATTATAGCGCAAAACTCATAGACTCCTAGATTTGGACATTTTGTATTATGCCCAACCCAAGTAAGTCTTGGAGATAAAATTTTCCCTCTTTTATGATGTTCAAGGTTATTATATTGTCAAGTGAACTATCTCTTTAACCAAGAAATCTCCTCATCTCCCTCATTCATTCATTTCTTATAGAGGTTGACTAGGCGCGATGTCATATTCCTAGTAGGTTGATTCACTGGTGGAGTATTGTGTAGATGAATGGGACTGGACTTATCAATTGTGTTACCTCAAGATATTATATTACTAGGAGGTGGAGGAGATTAGAAAGAGTATGTTTCTTCATTACAATCCATACTTCTTGTAGAGGGGAACCCATTTGACCCTCCTATAAAAGTTAGACTTACTTTGAGAAGGTGTAAAGCCGGGAATAAAGTAATAAAGGGTGAGCAGGCCCAAAGTGGTGAAAAAGTCCAAGGAAACATTGGCGAGCAAGCCCAAATCACGAGCAAGGGATTATTGGGCGAGCAAGTCCAAATTTAGGGCAAGGCAATATTGGGCGAGCAAGCCCAAATAACTGGCAAGCCAAGACAAACACAATAATATTGAGTGAACAAGACCAATGCAGGAATAAAGTGATAACGGGAGAGTAGGCCCAAGATAGCAATAAAATAATAACGGGCGAGAAGTCCTAAAGTGGCGAGCAATTCCAAGTAATAGGCAAGCCAGGATGAATAGAATAACATGGGGTGAGAAGGCCCATGACATGAGTGAAATAACTTTGGACGAGTGAGTCCAAATTGCGAGCAGGATAAATATGTCTACCCCACTAATTAATTCGAAGAAGTAACCATCAAGGGGACGCATTACGAGCAACCACAAGTCATTAAAACATATGCATTTACATAAAACTTTATTTATTAACATTTGTTTATTATTTGAACACATGTCTACTTAGCAAGAAACCTTAGCTGAGCAAGCAGTGCTCGAGCAGATGGCTAGTTGGGATCTTGAGAGTATTAGTTTGGAGGCAGAAAGGAAAGTCTTATTGATCAAGCTAAGGCTCAACCACTTTTGTACCCTAAGAAAGAGAGAATAATAAGATGAGGGACCCAAGAGGTCACTCACACATACACTTACACAGATCACATCTGGTAAAAATGAACGAGCAATCAAGATACTGGTCACAAAATTATTTTGGAAAATAACATTGGTGAGTGGCCTCAAGGCTGCTTGCAATTTTTTAAAATTATTTGCTAAGTAACCGTTTGAAATATTGACAAAATCATAATTTTTGGCACTATGCCCGGCATATTTGCCTTTTGAATTTGGTTGCACCGGATGCCACCTGTCAGAGTGGAGAGAGATATATAGTAACATAGGATAAAAAGTACCACTCAGATATTGTAGCAATGGAATATCCCTTTAGCACGCGTGTGCCATGTCATCCTTAATGTTAGGTTATAAATAGAGCACTAGGGTAAAGTCAAAGCGAACCATAATTTGAGCACTGTTACTCTGCCCATTTTCACACATAAAGTATTCTGCCTATTTTAACACAAAAATATTCTCTCCTTACTATCTCCTAGGTACTTGAAGTGATTGTCTCTAAACTCTTAAAGAATAATCACTCTCAAGTGATTCCGTTATTTTAGTTCTTACTGAAAAGTTATATCTAGTCACTGTCTTCCTCATATTGTCACCAGAAAGTTGTTATTATATTGCAAGTGTTGTCTTTTGATTTACTTGTTGCTCTTCAAATTTTGAATACCTTGAAGGCTGTTTCCACTGGAGTGGCTCACACTTCACTCTTTCAAATTATTCATATACCCCAGTACCACTACCCTCCTATATTTGGCGACTCCACTGGGGAGGTATTTTCATTGCCATGGATAAAGAACGTTATAAAATTTTAATGCCGTTGGTTTTTGAAGACACTACAGTCGATAATAGAGTTCAGAGGGATTAGACTACTAATGAGGAAGTCGTGGTCACTGGAGTAAGAGCTCCTACTTCTTTTGGGGGTAGGCGATCACATCAGTGACTACACTCCTAAACATTATAAATCTTATGAGTATGTTCTTGGAGTTTTTATGACAACACAATATAGATGTGGCCAGTTTAGGTCAAGCTTGTGTGACACCAACTGTGGCTATTGTTGGAGGAGATGGTATAATGAAGACGGTGCCATCCAGAAGAGTGACAATGGAGCAGGTTATGATTGCAGTAAGTTTACCGGCTATAAAGAAAGTAGAGGCGGGGGAATCACCCTCCAAAGCCGTTATAATGGAAGAAGTGAAAAGGTTTCTCTCATCCCAGAGAAAGTCACCTCTTATGTTATAGAACCCCTATCCAGATGGAATCAATGAAAAACTATACCATGAAGGGTATGTTCCTCCTAAATTCATGAAGTTAAATGGTAGAGCTGGAAACCCCAGGGATCATGTCAAGAGGTTCATGGAGTATCTTGGCATGCACGATAACGACAAGGAGTTAAAGTTGATGGAGTTATATAAAACTCTAATTGGAAAAGCCTATATGTGGGTCAAACAACATTCCCACTTTGGAGTAAATGCATCGGTAGTTTTTGCAGATATTTTTCGTGGCTGGAGATAAGTTCACGCTGAGAAATTTAGCCTAAGAAGTGCAGAAGTCGAGTGACGAGCTGATGTAATACATTAAGCATTTTAGGGAAATAGAGCTAGATGTGAATGAGGATGTCGTAGAGACAAGATTGCTGCAAATTTGTGTAGAGGGGTTGATGGAAGATAACAAAATCCATCTGATTAATGAGACTAGAGAGGGTACCTTCAGAGAATTCATGCAAGCAATGAGTAACATCTCCATGATCATTAAGATAAGACCCGAAGGATGGAGGGCATAGATGCTGTTGCCAGTTGGTAGGTTTCAAGTTTCACACCAAAAAGTAGTGAACTATGTTAAAGGAAGTCCTAAGGGAAGGAAAAAGGGACATGGGCCCATGAACAATAACTTTACTAGACAAAGGAAGTTTGGGAATGATGTTCCACCACCATTGCCACGCAGCGTGGCAGAGGCCATGCAATGATATCGAACTCTAGTACACAAGGGGGTGGCATGTCCCCTCACTAAAATAGTCAGGTGCTCATGATGGCAGATGGATCAAAAGTAAAGTTATATGAGTTATAACATAGGGTGCAACATGCTACTAAAGATTGCTATTATTTGCACAAGATAATAGGGGAATAAGTTACTAACGACACCTTGCAAATTCTGCCTATGGACGTTAACAAAAATTCACTACCAGCTCATCACTATGGCACATCAAACATGGTGACGGTGCACGATTGGGAAAAAATGCTCAAGTATAAAGAATGATCGAATGGTGATGATGCATGCGAAAGATAACTATCTAATTTGTCCAAGAGAGATCCTTAAAATGAGTGGGATGAGGAGCTAGAACTTGAAGAAAGAAGTGTTGACGTGGTTCTCGCCCTAGATGAAGGGGGAACATCAGAGGTTGAGTATATGTGTAGTGCGCAGACGTATGGAGTTAAAATGGATTCGAAGTATGTAGCGATTGAAAGAATCCCTAAGTTCAAATGGTTCTTTTACCAAATTCAGGTAAAGTATGAAGCACGAGTAATAATCACTAAGAAGATCTTAGAAGAAGTCCAAGAGTGAGGGGACCCCTCCATCAACTAGCATGGTCCTATAGGGAAATTGATCAAGAAATATAAATCTGAGGTAGTATATTCAGAGGCATTCATGTAAGTGAATTTCTTCCACAATAGACCTATATATGTTATCGCTTTAGTGAATGGCATTAATGGGGGCATCGATAAATATAATGACCACTAGCATTCTATATGATACTAGAATTTGTCAAGAAAAAAATATGTCGATACAACTCGTGATATCTAAATTTGATAGCGTGGGCATGCAGTCTCTTTTGGTTATGTTAATGTGGGGATTAAGTTGGGTAACTTCACATCCCACATTAAGTTTCATATCATCAATTCTAGAACGAGTTTCCAGCTATTGATAGGTCGGGTGTGAATCCACACACATGGAATTGTGACGTAAATGTTTCGCCAATTCATGGAATCATATGTTCATGGGACAGATGGTGATTAAAGCCACAGAAAAACCATTCTCAGTAGAAGAGGCTCGTTTATTTGATGCAACATTTTACACAAAATTAGATGAGGAAATAAAACGTTTGATAAAAGGATAAGGGGAGAACCACGTGGTTCAAGAAGAAGTTAAAGCTAAGAAATAATGCATGAGAGGTTAGCCCATGAGTGGCACCCTCTGAGAGCAAAGGAAAGAGGAAGAGAAAGTTTAAAGAAGAGGAAAGACTCACGCAGATTTGTAAGAAGATTGTTTTGCCTAATGGCAAAGTCATTTATCATTTATAATGATATGAGTGGGCGATGTTTTTGGATGAAAGCATTGAACCAATGCCAGAAAGTTTTGTGATTAATGAGTCCTATATTGTTGAATAAAATGAGGAACTGAAGGAAGTACCAGAATGCATGTAGGTTGGAATGCAAGAGCATCTCCAAGAGCTTAAGGAGAAAAACTTAGAAATGGAAGGTAGATATTAGTAACCCATCTTCATTTCTAAAGGTCTAAATCCTAAGCAGCGAGGGGAGATCATTGTCTTTCTTAAATAATTCATAAAAATTTTCGTGTGGAAGTATATAGATATGTCGGGAATAGATCCGGAGGTGAGTTCTCACAAGTTGAATGTTTTTCCCGTGAGGCAGGTTATGCGAACCTATATATCTAAGCTAGATTTGAAGATCAAAGCAATGGTGGAGAAGATGCTGGCCACTGGATTTATCAAGGCCATTCAGCACCCAGTATGACTCTTAAGCATTGTGCCCATGGAAAAGAAAGATAAGAAAAAAAAATGCGAGTTTGCATGGATTTTAGAGATCTGAACCTTACTTACCCAAAATATGAGCTTCCTCTGCTAAGCATCGATATTTTGGTGGATGCCACTGCTGGTCATGAAATGTATAGTTTCATGGATGGATATGTGGGATATAATCAAATCAGAATGGACCCGATGGATGTGGAGAAGATAACTTTTCGAACACCTCTAGGAAAATTCCACTACACCGTTATGCCTTCTAGATTAAAGAATGCAAGAACAACTTATCAATGGAACATGATGTCCATATTTCATGACTTATTTCATGATATATTGGAGTTTTGTATAGATGATTTGGTGGTGAAGTAAAAAATAGAGAAAAAACATGTCCAGGATCTTAGAAGAGTCTTTGAACGATGCTAAAAGTACAAAATGAGGATGAATCCCTCGAAATGTGCCTTTGCAG
The DNA here is from genome assembly GCA_949130495.1 of Sambucus nigra. Taxonomy (NCBI): domain Eukaryota; kingdom Viridiplantae; phylum Streptophyta; class Magnoliopsida; order Dipsacales; family Adoxaceae; genus Sambucus; species Sambucus nigra. Next base: position 448,960,699 of record OX422210.1, on the reverse strand, counting down.
TTACTGTGGTGAAATTTTTGGGATTCGTTATGAACATGCAGGGAGTGCAAGTTGATGTAGAAAAATAAAAATCCATTTTAATGATGCCCCACCAAAGAGTCTGAGAGACATCTCAAGAGTTTCTTGATAAAGGTCTCTTATCTGAGAAGGTTTATACCAATGTTAGGAAAAGTCATTAACCCCTTTGTGACACTCATGAAAGATAAAGAGAAATGGGTGTGGTGGGATGAGCAGAAGAAGGACTTTAAGAGGGTCAAGGCAACATTGATTTCTCCTTCAATCATGATCCCACCTGAAACAGGCACGCCTTTGTTGTCGTACCTTATTTCTACCGAGCGATCTATCGGGACTTTTCTCGAGGAGTAAAAAGAAGGAATAGAGACACCTGTGTACTACTTATCTTGAGTGATTTTGGGAACTGAGTTCAGGTTTATAAATGTACAAAGTCATTACTTGACCTTAGTCTTTGTAGCACCGAATCTGAGACATTACTTGATTGCATTCACGATGCATATTATCACCAAGTGTGATCCCATCAAATATTTTCTTGCGCGAACCGTCTTGGTAGGCTTAACAGCCAGGTGGTTCTTGATACTCTCAGAGTATAACTTGGAGTGTCTTGTTTTAAAGGCAATTAAGAACCAAGCTGTGGTTGATCTCCTCACTAACTTCCTAAGTCAAAGTTTTAAACCTCAAAGTGAAGAGCTACTAAGGGATAACTTCTAAGCCTGTTTAGCGGAGGAGATGGAAGAATGGATCATGGAGTTTAATGACTCATGCACATAAGAAACCAGTGGAGAAGGAATTATACTTGTAGACACCCCATCCTAGGACCCCTCTAAGAACCTCCTTAGGTCCCTAGCGCTCACTCATTCACTGCAAACCCTAGGTCATACTCCGAGTACCGATCTAGAGGCCATCGAGCACTCCTGGACCCCATTTGACTCTAGTCAACTTTCTCATCTGAGTGAAAACTCAATGAATCTTAGAATGGCTCTAAATCCCCTTTATAATGGTTCACCCCATGCATGAATCGGCCTTACGGTTTGGATGAACGACCTGTTTTACTATTAAAAACTGATTTATAGGCCACTGGGCACTACCAGGTACCGTTTAACTCCGATCAACTTTCTCGCCTGAGCAGAAGCTCAATGAATCTTTGAAGGCCCTAAATCCCATTTTCAACCGTCTGCCTCATGCTCGAATCAGCCTTATAGTACGGATTAATTGTCTGTTTAACCTGAAAATTGATCTAGAGGCCATTGGGCACTCCTAGTCCCCATTTGACACTAGTCGACTCCATGAATCTTTGAAAGGCTCTGAATACCCTTTCCAATAGTCCGTCCCATATGAGAATTAGCCTTATGATACGGACGAATGACCCATTTTAGTTCGAAGGGTCATCGGGCACTTTCGAGCTCTATATGACCTTAGTAAACTCTCTTAACCGGATAAAACTGAATAAAATCTTAAAGGTCTCCGAATACCCTTTCCAACAGTCCATCCCATGCGAGAATCGGCCTTACGATTTGGATGAACGATCCATTTTCTTTCGAAAACTTCGTGTCCAGTGACTAATAGGCGCTTTCGGGCCCTATTTGACCTTAGTCAGCTCCCGGACCTGGGAGTGACTCAATGGATTCATAAAGGGATCTGAATACCCTTTCAAACAGTCCACCTCATGTGCATTTTTGACTTACTATTCGCATTTTATGACTATTTTCCCTAAAAACCTGTCCCAGACTGCGGAATGGCACCCTCAGGACCCTACCCATTGACAATGTACCCGAGGTTCTATGCTGATAGATGGGTTCATGACCCTTCCGATCGGTACCCCCTGGGTCCCTATAAATATAAGCCATGACCTCACTTTAAAAGGAACCCCTGAATATCCCTCTCAGTAATTTCGAGAACATTTTCTCGAATTCAGAGTTGTTCCCTTCCTAAAAAGCCCATTTCCCACATTCCTTCCATTATTTTCATACTTAATTTAGTAAACTTCCCCACACCTCTTCATACCACCTCCATCCCATTGCAAGATCAACGTATTTACACTCAATATCAACTCTAAGTATTCATAAGGATGTCCAATTCGCCATCACTTTCTCTAAATTCTCTTATTTTAGTATTAGTTTCTCTATTTCCACTTTAGCACTTTATTTTATTACATCGTATATACTAATCGCAAACCTTTATTTGTAGTATTTGGACATACTATATTTTCATAAAAAAACCAAAAACAAGAAAAATAGGGTTTATATATAAATTCCAAAAGAGGGATTCTCATAACACATTCTCACTCTTAAAGCATATTCCTCTCTCTACACACACAGAAGAGAACTCCCCCATTTGGATTTATGGATTAAACCCCACCTTATATTATCTTCGAACTACGTGGACTTTGATGCCCCCTGGGCTATGTAGGCATCTCGGGTTAATCCCGAGACTCGAGTCCTCCTCCATGAGCGTTATAATATTGTTTTTCATATTATATTCTTAATAGATGCCATATTATTGCATGCTTGTGTTTTGTTCGATATATACATTCGTTCTTCCATAACGACTTGTGATTCGACAAACACTCATACTATATTTTGAATTGTTATTTTCAGGAACCCTCCTAAGGATGAATTCACTCCGTCCTTTTACATCACGTGAGTTGAGCGATTCCATTCTCCATCTATATTATGAACATAAGCACACACTTCATGGAGTCTAACAAGAGAAGATTAACACATATCCGTGAGATATCGAAAGGGTGATATGGGTACCTAACACCTTTCCATTCTGCAACTTAGTCCCCAGACCTTTGAACAACTTGGTTTCGTAAGCATAAATATTGTTTTTGATTTCGCTCTCTCGAAATGACAATAATTCTTTTGCTTATTTTGTGCAAAATAGGCTGACGACTCTATCTCTACACATTATCCTAAATTAATGACGATCAGGCGCCCTGAGAAAGGTCATAATCCCCCGCGCATGCCAAAGGGAAGCTTCAGAAAGAAAGAAAAGGAAGGATGAGGAAGCCCCCCCGGGATAGCCACAATTGTGACTCTGCTGGGGACATGTTTTAAGAGGACTACACTCTATTTCTGCATTGATGTTATTCTTTTTTGCATGTGTGCGTATGCACCTACCTGTATGTTCCTTTTTCTCCTCTATTTACTTTCTGTGTATGTCTACCTCATGTATATACCACTCTTCACTCACTTATACATTTTACACACTTGTATATACTATCCATGTACACTTCACACACTTACACTTAGCTTCACTTTTACTCACATATTCCACACAACACTTAGATTATCCATGCCTAGGCTTCACTAGCACAAACCCACACTTGTTACACTTATATATATCCATAATCACTTAAACATGACACATCACACATCATTTGTAGTTGATCTATGTATAGGCTCACTACCACACACCCTCACTTGTAAATATTCACATGTCACTCACTCACTCACATGTATATATTCCCATCACCATGCTTAGTATAGTTTTCATGATCCATGCTAGATTTAATTTTCATGATACTTGTATATACTCCCGAATTAGTATAGTACTCCATTTACGCATTATGAAAATAAAAGAACACTGTTTGTCCATAATATACTAATTAAGACTCATGCATTTTTGCACACTACATCACCAAGAGCATGACAATATTGACCAAAATTTTGTCCCGTACTAGGGGTCACTTTGTGATAGGCGCTGGTCCTGCGGGACGCAGTTAGCCTAAGCTATATAACTCTCACCTTCCATTGGCCTTGTACCTTCGGCGTATATCGAAATGGTTCGTCCCATCATACCGCTTGATCGAACTCATGGCGGGAGGTATATAATAGCGAACTCATTCATATATGCTGAGTATATCGAATTCGCTCCTACACGTACAATCCCCACGAGTTATATCATGAGGCAATTCACGTACACCTAGGTATATCAAATGGCTTTTCTATACGTACCGATGAATGATTGCCCTTATAGGTAAGAGGTATATCGTGGAAGTTATGTCAAAGGGGAGAACCCTTCCACTAACCTAATAAGTGCATAAACCTCATATAGGGGTCAAACCTAGGGCAACCATATTTAGTTTACCAGTTATTATGATAAACTCTGCCAAAATTTTGGGTCAGCGTACTGGCCAAAGTTTGGCGTTATTTCACCTTTTTCAAAATAGGACCCTGTTCATGAGTCTAAAAACAAGTCAAATCATGTCTTACATATTTTCAAACCCTATTTTACTAGGCTAAAGTTCGGTCCATCATTTTTTTGCATCTGGGCAAACTTAATACAATTGAAAACCTAATAATAACACTAATAATAATAATAATCCTGCTAAGATTCTTGTACTTTTCCCTCCTTTTTCAAAAACCAATATACTAAAAACATTTTTCTCCTGCTTCCAAAATACCAAAAACTTTCTCCCTCATTCCTTCAAAAATAAATTCAAATCGTTTTCCCTCTTAGGTCGATCGCATACCCAATTTTAGCTTGGCTCCTGATTGGCTTCGATCTTCCTTCAAATCGTCTCGAAGATCCGTCGCCTCTTTTGGTGATTTGTCTGAATTCGGGATCTACCTTCATGAGCTATACATGGAGAACACTGACCAAGCACTAAATGTGCATCCTGATCTGATGGTTGTCTTAGCCCAACTCGATGCCAAGATTGATAACCTTTAAACCTAGTTCTAAGAAATACAGCGATGCTGGACCTAAATTCCAAAAGAACCCGAGATTCTCTTTCCTCACGCCATATGTCCACCCACTGTCAAACTTGTCTGTGTCCCTTAAGAGTACCAGCATGCTCTGCATGGCCCACTTGCTAATGGGTCGCAACCTTCACAAATCTCGAATTCAAATCTTTCCTAACTAGGGGCTAATCTTCTAGTTCCCGTGGATCCCAAAGAGGAGGAACCGAACAAGGTTTAGGAAGACCTCAAACTATTACCGAAGAAGTTTGACCAAGTCAAGATATCCCGAGAACTACATGGACTATACCCATATGTCTCCTAATTCCAAAGCTAGACTGTCAACGAAGTTCAAAATTCCAGACATCAAGAAGTTTGAGGGAATCGAACCATCGATTATTTACCTTAAAATCTATCACTGAGCTATGACCCTCCTTGGTGCCTCTGAAGAGATAATGGCCCAGATTTTTCAACAGACCTCGAAAGAAAGTACCCTCTGATGGTTACTATCCCTTGGAGAATCCATAATCCATAGTTGGGAGGATGTCACCCGAAAATTCAGGTCTTAGTATAACTATAATGAGGAGATATAGGGATTCTTAAGAAAAACCCTAGGGAAACAGTCAGTAGCTTCATAGAAAGGTGGAGAGAGAAAACTTCTACTATGACCAACATACCCTTCGAGGAGGAATAAGTCAATATTGTGAACAAGAACTTCTTGCCTCATATATGAGCATCCATGGGAGGACAGTATTACCCACACTTTCGAACCCTTCGAGAGGCCGGTGTTAAAATTGAGGAAGGGATTATGAAAGTGAAATCGGAGCGAAAGAAAGTGGCCAAATAGTTCAATCCCCAGAAGTATGAGAAGCCTGCAAGTTCTATAATCTCAACCATCAACAACATTTCACAACTTGCTACCTCTTGGGTACCCGAAAGTCACCTTAATCCTGTCAAGAAAGAATACACCTATCTTCATGCTCCCCTGTTCGAAGTCTACCATGCCCTGTTAAGCTAAAATATCATCAAACTCTTGGAACCCTGTCCATTACCAAACCCACTCCCTAAAAACTTCAAACCCGACGCCCGATGTGATTTTCACCAATCCGCAAGTCATACCATCGACCAATGCTTCCACCTTAAAAATGTGGTCCAAGGCTTAATTAACCGGGTTATTATCACCCCACAAGCTAATCCTAGACCCAATACTAATATTAACCCACTTTCAGCATATACAAATGCCATCTTACTAGCAAAATGACCCAAAATTTGACCCATCTACTCAAATTATGCCCAACAAATCACCCATCATCCCTATACTCTCACCCAAATCGCTCAAGATTTACCTATTTTTTCTCCTACACCCTACATGCTTCACCGATCAAGATTTTTCACTCCTTACGAGGGCCTGAATCACCGTCTGCACCCGATTTGAGGGGGGAGGCATGGAGTTATAGACTGTCTTGAACCAGCCTTAGAGTTTGGGCTAAAAGTACCCACCGAGATGATCATTGGTTGTCAAAAGTTTAGCAACTTATTCATGAAAGACCGAAAGTGGGATGATGTATCAGATGAATGGGTAGTACTTGTTTAAAAATCCAGTCTAGATGATATGGTACAGACCATGGATGATATGTTTTGGTATACAAGTGAAATTTACAGCATATTTAAGTTGCTCACCACTTTGAAGCTTTACGAACGGTTAGTCCCTTCACTCCTGCATTTCCCCGTTGAGTGGTAAGGTTTATACGATGTAGTCGTTAAGGTTTTTGAATGTATTGATTACTCTGGGCAAGAGGACATATTCACCACCGGATGGGGGGATGATTTTGACAGTTCAGATGATGAACCAAGTAAGGAAAATGCCAGTCCAGTGTCCGGCCTATGTGGAATGATATCATTCGAAGATCTACTTGGGAAATTAATAAGGTGTCCATTTAGCCCAAGCTAAATGAAGCCACAATATTCTTGTTCTTTCCTACTTCTGTGAAACAAATGACTAGGTCTAGGAGACACTACAAAGATTAGATTCCTCATGCAATCAAAACAGATAAAAGAAATGGAGTTTCCAAAGAACTTCCCATGCCAGAAATGACCATTGAAGAAAACAATGTCCTTGATCAGCTCAAGAAGACCCAAGCCAAAATCACCATATGGTGGCTTTTTATTTCATCTTAGTTTCACCTAAATGCCTTGATAAAGCTCCTCACCGGACCCACAGTCACTCCTTCCACTACTCCCGAAAAATCCATAAATATGGTTGTGTCCTTGACCTCTTCCAGACTCCTCTTTTTTAAAGAAGAAATATCGAAGTTCGACCCTGATCACAATTATGCTCTCAATAATTTCGTTAAATTCTTGGGAAAAATAGTCTCACTATCACTTGTCGATAATGGAATTGTTTTTAATATTTATCCACTCAGAACCTTCAACTATTTGGGACTGAAAATCAGTGATCTCACTCCTACCTCCTCCACCATGTGTGCTTATAACAATACCCGTTAAAACATTACGGATTCTATAAAACTCACCCTAGGGGATAGACTTATCAATCCTGTCACCGAGTTCCAAGTAATCGACATACCTGAATTCTTCAATCTACTCCTTGGCTGTCCATAGCCCCATAACATCCAAGGGGTATCTTGTTCTCTTCATCATAAACTGAAGCTCTTTGTGAAAGGTCAGTTTATCACCATTTTGGGGGACGACGACAGTACAAATAATGCCAACACTACTAATCTAGTAATTAAAATCCAGTATGCGACCAATGACATGCTCCTCTTTAGTTTCAAACTTGATCTGATCCCCCTCCTAGCAGGCGAAATCTTCAAAGACCGAGTCTTTCCAGAACACAATCCTCATGGAAATGTCAATGTGATTCAAATGTTAAGGAACATGCACTTCATGTCCGAAATAGGGCTAGGGCTACGCCAACAAGGGATCCTTGAGCCTATAGTCCAAAAGTAGGCCTTTCCCCATGTGTCTTGGGTTACCAGACTTCACCGACTGAACTCAAAGCACTCCATCAACCTAGACTGAAAAGAAGCTTAGAAGATAAAAAGACTGTTTCAAGAGACTCTTTGAACGGAAGATTTGTCAAGGAGGGTGAAGACTTACCCCTCTATGAATTCCCTGAATCCTGGTACGATCACATTGATAAGAAGATGAAATCGAGGCTAGAAATCGTCTTTCAAGACAATAACTCTTGGGCTGAAGACTACAAACATGAAGTGAAACCTCTTGCCAAAAAGCCATGACAATTACTAAAGACACTTAGGAGAGGGACTTTAAAGAATACTTAGACTTGAAGACACTGGGGATGAGTCTCTGTATGATCTGCTCAGACACCACGTCATCAGACCCGTTCGCTCAGATCAAAGCTACTGATATGCCTCTCCTCAACTAGAATGCTATACTAGTCCAATTTGCTTAGATTCAACCTAACACTGCTGTTTACCCTATCCAAGTCTTTTCACCTATTGTTATTTTTCTTTTTCTTGATATCAATATAACTGAGACCTCTTTTTATTAGGTTCTTAATGTTATTTTTTCTGAAAATGAAATAAACGAAGATTTTGAGTATCTTACTGTGCCTTACATTAATTATCTCGATTCTAATAAAACCTTTGATGATGATGATTTTTTAAATGAATAAATCTTAGCTGATATTAATGAGGAGAATAACAAACAACATAACTGCATTCAAATTAATGATGATGATATTTTAATTATTAATCGCAGTTTTAGTAGCCATCAGTGCGAGATTAGGACATGGTCTACCCTTAACGAGCACGAGCGTGCGCAATTTGAAGAATTACCAAAGGAATTCATGGACGTCTTTGCATGGTCCTATGATAACATTCCTGACATTGACCCAAAAATAGCTCAACATCAGATCCCGACATTCCCAGGATGCAAGCCGCTCAAGGTCAAAGAGGAAGTGGTAAAATAATTGAACGTGGGTTTCATTCACGTGATCGAATACCCAATTTGGATTGCTAATAGCGTCCCTGTGACGAAGTCGAGAGGAGTAAAGCATGTGCGTCGACTATCAAGATTTGAATAAAGCATCCCTAAAAGACGATTAACCATTGCCCAACATCGACATGATCGTGGACAACAAAGATAGCCATGCCCTCAAGTCGTTTATTGATGAATTCGTCGGATATAACCAGATTAAGATGCACCCTGACCATCATGAGAAAACTGCCTCCATCACCCCATGAGGAACCTTTTGCTATATTATCACGCCATTCGTACTCACGAATGCCGGGGCTACCTACCAAAGGACTAACACAACCATCCCGCACAACCTTATTTATAAGGAGGTTGAAGTCTATGTAGACGACATGATCATTAAGTCTAAGACTCAAGAAGGTCATATTCCCGCCCTCCGAAAGTTCTTCGAGTGATTGCGACAATATCAGATGTGGCTAAATCCATAAAAAATGTGTTTTCGGAGTTACCAAAGGAAAACTCTTAGGATTCATGGTCAGTGAGAAGGGAATCGAAGAAGACCCTACCAACCTGAAAGCCATACTTGAGATTCCACCACCACAGACGAAGAAGGAAGTCCTAGGATTTCTGGGTAAGCTATCCTACATTAGTTGTTTCATCATCTCGCTGATCTTTATCTGTGAACCCATTTTCAAACTTCCCTGAAAGGATTCAACTAAAGTTAGGTATGAGGTCTATCGAGATGCCTTTGATCGAATCAAGCGATACCTCACCCTACCTTCGGTACTCATGCCTCCGCAACTAGGTTTCCCTCTCCTCTTATACTTTACCGTCATAGATACTATGTCAGGGACTTTGCTAGCCCAATACATTGAATAATTCCATAAGAAAAGAGTCATTTATTACTCTAGTAAAAAAATTAGCTGGATACGAAGTCAACTACCCTACTTTGGATAAAGCATGTGTCGCCCTGGTTTGGGTCACACAGAAGTTACGACACTACATGATTGCCTTCCCCATCAGACTAGTATTTTGAATGAATCCTATTAAAAACCTGCTAGAAAATCCCCCTCTGTCCAGTCGAATGACCCGTTGGTTAATGTTGCTAGCTGAATTCGATATTGTGTACGTCATGCAGAAAGCCATGAAAGGGAGAGTCATCTCCGACTACCTTGCTGATTACCACATGAAAGGAACCGATATTTAGGTCTCTAAATTTCCAGATGAATATTTTCTCTGCACCTCTTAAGATTACCTTAGATGGAAGATGTTATGTGATGGTGCTGCCAACAAGAAAGGATACGATATTAGAATACTCTTATTCTCACCTGATGACTCTTACACCCCCATTGCCATTAAATTATACTTCCCTTGTACCAATAATATGACTGAGTATGATGTATGTACTGTAGGCCTCAAAGTCTCCCTTAAGAAAGGTATCAAGCACCTAGACATCTACGGGGACTCTGCCCTCATCATCTACCAAAAATTCTCAGAAAATGGAAAGTCAAAGACGAGAAGCTCCTACCCTCTCACACCTACCTAAAAGAGATGGCCTCCCAGTTCAAAGATGTAACCTTCCACTACCTACCTCGTACAAAGAATAGTCTCGTTGACGCCTTTGCTACCCTGGACTCTATGATCAATATGCTCGAGGGATTAATAATGGCCCCTTTTTTCGTTCAGAAATAGGCTACAGCTACTCACTGCTACCACAACGAGTTAGTCACTGAGGAAGATTACGATGTGGCTGAATTATGGTACTATAACATTTGGTGCCTCCTTAAATATAGTAGGTATCCCTAAGACGAAGATAAAAAAGACCATCTGACCCTTCCCAAATTGGATGCCCAGTACATCATCTATGATAAAGAACTTTTTAAGAAAAACTTCAATGGAACCCATTTGCATTGTATAACAGGGTTGATGTTGAAGAAATGATGAAAAAGATTCACAGTGAGGAGTATGGCCCCCACATGAATGGTCATATGCTTGCTAAGAATATCATCCATCAAGGATACTACTAAACCACCATGGTTTAAGATTACACTACCTATGTTTGAAGATGTCTCAATCACTAATAGTTCGCCAATATCCAACACTTGCCTCCTCAAGAACTGTACAACATTACCTCTCCTTGGCCTTTCTCCACTCGTGGCATTGATATAATATGTAAGGTCACTCCCAAAGCTTCAAACGGTCATGAGTTCATCCTGTTTGCCATTGATTACTTCACCAAATGGGTCCAAGCCAAGTCATATGTAGTGCTGAATGCCAAGAAAATGGATGAGTTTATCAGAAAGAACATCATCTGCCGATATGGAGTTCCCCATAAGTTGGACTCCACTTCAAAGCTGAGGTCACAGAACTAGTTGACGAGTATGAGATTCATAGACACATATCCTCTCCCTATCAATCCCAAACCAATGGTGCTATCGAAGTTGACAACAAAAGCCTCAAAACCATCATCAGTAAAATGATCAAGAGTTGTAGAGATTGGGCCGATCATACCCCTTACACCCTTTGGGGATACCGCACTTCAATCATAACGCCTACTGAGGTTACCCATTATTCTCTTGTGTATTACATGGAAGCCGTCCTATGCGTTGATCTAGTAACACCTTACCTATACGTTATGCTTGAAAGCAAAGTTAGTGAAGAAGAGTGGAGCCAGAGTCGCTTTGAGGAACTATCACTCTTGGATGAAAAGAGACTTAAATATCTACATCATCTCCAGGGGTAACATCATCGGATAAAGCAATTATTCAATCGAAGAGTCAAGGATCACGGTGTCCAAAAAGGAGTCCTTGCACTCAAGGGAATCATGGAACCCATCTGGGACCCTAGAGGGAAATTCAAACCGAATTAGAGAGACCCCCTCCATTATAAAGAAAATTCTTTCTTGCGGTGCTACTATGCTCACAGATCTCAACGGAAAAGAGATGGCTCTAGTCAACCTGGATTGCCTCAAGAAATTTTATCCTTAGTCTGAAATCTCGACGTGATGTGACTCTTCTCACCCCTTTTTATTCTAAAAAAATAAATTCTTTATTTCCCCTACCCAAAACTACGTGGGATCTGATCCTCTAAAAAACATTTCCTTTCAAAACGAAACTCATGAACATTTTCAAAACCCCCAGAGGTACATAGGCAGCCCTACGCCATTCATGGGCACAATCCACTTATTTTTCACAAAAATGCTATTATTTTATAACCTCTGAGAACGATGGTCCATCTTATCATTTACATGAACATAAAGATTGTGTATGTCTTAGAAATTGGTATAGATAATTCAAAATGAAAAACTCATCAAGAGGCAAAATAAAATGCAATTAAAATCATTTTTATTTCTAATAAGGGAATACGTCACTGTTACATAAAGTATTAGTGAAGGGAGCTAAACAGAACACCCCATTTCCACTAATAACACCATCTTAAAAAAACCTAATCCTTACCAAGATTCATAAAAATTATCCCTGACCCCACAAAATACCCCAAAATTACCCAAGACACAAATTACCCTAGCTTCACAATATGTTACCCGTACTTCATAAACATTGTCTTCAACTGGGAGATGCCCACGATTCTTTATCATTCCTGGATCCCGAAGGTTCCCAAGTCTCCCACTCTTGGTTAACACTCCGTATATGATCCATAAAGAAGTACACCCTAACAAGTTTGGATCGAACCACAATGCTTTCCTCCATGGTGTCAAAGGCGACCAACTACTTTTCTCCAGTCTCTTCCTCCAATATCTTATCAACTATCCTCTTCCATAACCACTTCAAGTAGTCCCTGAACGTATGTCAGACCCCTCCCACAGATTGTGATGGATGGGTACACGACCGAAGGCACTGCTACAAGGAACCCAACATCATCCGTAATGATTCAGCCAGTCCCTCCAACGGAAAGAAGTTTGTTATGAGAGGAGGCATAATTTGTTCCTATCCGACTTGGATAAGAAGTCGCTAGGTGAAATAAAATGAAGTTCAGTGAAGGCCAACCAATCGCACATACTGGTACTCTCCTTACTGTAAAACAACCTGCAAGATTCCCCACTATGTCACAGATCAAGGAAGACACCGTACTTCATGATCCACAAACCAGTCGACCCAGTTCTTTGTATACGGACTGAAACAGAAGAAAGGTTGGACAAAGAAATTAGGCACACCCACCAAGGAATACTCAGGAGAGGTTTCCAGACGAAACCTCTCTATAAGCCATATGAACAACATTATCGGGTTCTCTCTCAGAAATTCAAAATGACCATCTTTCTAAACATCAAAACCGTTCACGGTCTTCGCCAGCACCACCAGCGTAGGATTAAGGAGATAAGACATCCATGTCACAACCGCAACCACTTGGGGGTCAACATTCAAGTTCCCTATCCCTAGTAAAAGTCTCGCAGTAAAGTCTAAAGCAATAACTTTGACAAATCCTGCACCATCAAAACCCTTCAGGCACGCTAAATACATAACTTCTTGAAGAGAAATAGTCCCTCTAGTAGCCAACGATCGAGCCGCCAAAGGAAAAATATGGAGCAACTCCGTCAGAAATGCTCGGGGAGAACGAGAAAAATTGGGCATAGTCACCGCAACACTGGGCTAATGCCCCACATTGCTGAGAATTCATTGTAGGTAGGACATACCTCATCCAGGCTAAAATGGAAAACATAATCCTCGGGGTACCATAATTGTACCGCCACTGCCAGGAAGTTCTAGTCTATGGCTTGATTACGCCACAGAGAAACCCGACGCAAGTTGAAAGTATCATAGTTAACGTTGTAAAGGCACACGACCTCCAAACCTTCAAGATAAGTGGAGAATTCTTCATACACGAAAAGAGCCATTTGGGGGAATAGGAAATAAGAAGCAAGAAAAGAGATGTGGGTGTTGGTGAAGAAACCACACCCCATACCCCTCCTTTTATACCCAAAATCCTTGGCAAAAAACAAAATCTCTTGAAACCCATTTAATTTGAAGCCCTACATAAGTACACAAGTATGAAGGAATGTGCAATCAAAACCTAGGAGTGATTTGATTTAACCCCTATACCGATAGGCAGGTCAAGGGATATGCTGATCGGCAACCCCTCTTTTAGGAAAAAAAAATCCCTTTTTCTCCTTTTGCCCAAAAATCAATTTCCAAAAGTGAGTTTCTCAAAATAAATCACTTCAAAGGGAAATTCTCTTTCAACCAAGCCTTTAAGGATTTATTTTACTTGTAGTCATCCCTCGATACTCACGGCGGGCGGGCGAATGAGGGAGGATCCTTAGGTCCCGTGCATCCCTCTCGGGAGCGCTTCGGCCGGCGTCATTTGGATGAGGTGAAAAATGTAGAGAGATAGAGTCGCCAGTCTATTTTACTCAAAATAGACAAAAGAAAGGGAGCCATCCTGAAGTACATCATCCAAAGACATACTGATGCATACGAAACCAAAATGATTCGAAAAGGGTCCGGAGGCTAAGTTATGAAATGAGAAGGTGTTAGGCACCCATTCCGCCTTTTCAGTCTCTCATGGTTTTTTGTTATTTTCCTTTATTTTCCCCGTGATATGTGTGCATGTGTATATATAGTGGAGATAGGAATCATCGACTTGCACCATGGAAGAGGTAAAGCGAGTCATCCATAGGAAGGTATAAAAATATTGGAAAATAGGATTTACGCGATTATCCTTACGTTGACCGTCATGATGGAACGATAACGCATGTGGAATAATACGCCACTAAGAACAAATATATGTATATATATATAATATAAGAGAGTGGAGTTTAGAGAAAATAGAAAATGAGAGAAAAAGTAAAAATAGGACTCGAGTCTCGGGTTTTACCCCGAGACGCCTACGTAGCCTATAGAGGCATCAAAGTTCATGTAGTTCGCATGAAAAATGAGGGGTGGGGTTTATTCCATAAATTCAACTGGGGGATTCTCTTATTTATGTGTGTGTGTGTGTAGAAAAAGTGTTTTAGTTGTGAGAAAAGTGTAAGAAAAGTATGAGAATTCCCGTTTGGAATTTATGAGCAAACCCTCTTTTTCTTATTTTTTGGGTTTTTATTTATATGAAAATAAGATATGTGAAATAATACTAAATAAAAAATATATTAGGATGTGTGAGATGAGATAATGAAAGTGCTAAGTAATAAAACAAGTTATTGCGAATTTATGAGAATTTAAGGAGAGAGTTGAGAAAATTGGACCTTCTTGAAGATCTTGAGGTTGATCTTGAATGTTGGGGAGCAACCCTTAGACTTGGATGATGATGGAGGGTAGTGAATTCACCAAGTTTGATGAAAAGTGAAGGTTGTAAAGGGATTTGGGTGTGGAAATTACGTTTACTTTGAGAGAGGTTTTCTGAATTTGCTAAGAGTGATATCTATCAGATCTGGGATCTTCTTGCGAGTGAGGTCAGGCCTCCTTTTTATAGGCCCAGGGCATTTCCAATCGGCATAGCCCTGTTCCTGCCAATTGGCAGGTGCATTTAGGCACACTGCCGATAGGCAGGGTCTGGGACCTACCGTTTGGCAGTGTCTTTCAGTCCTTTTCAAAAAATTAGCCGCAAAATGCAAACCGTTGATCAGAATTATGCACGGGGAAGACAATTGGAAAGGTAATTCAGAGACCTTCAAAAGTCCTTTGGACTATTCCCAAGTTCAGGAATTGACTTTGGGTCAAATATGTCTCGAAAGCATTCATCGGTCTATTAGACGGGGAATCATCGGACGCAAACAGATCGTTCATCCGCATGGTAAGTCCGAATCACACACGGGGTGGACAGTTGGAAAGGTTAGGAGATGTACTTATAAATTCCAAAGAGTTTGATCCGGTTCGGGGAGTTGACTTCGGTCAACCGAGCCCTGGAAGCATTCGATGACCTTACGAAGTAAAATGGATCATTCGTCCGTACCGTAAGTCAGAATCATGCACGGGAAGGATCGTTGGAAAGGGGTTTTAGTGGCCTTCGAAGATTCATTCAGTCTCGATCGAGTTGAAGAGTTGACTTAGGTCAAACAGAGCCTGGGAGTGCCCGGTGGCCTCCTGATTGAGTTTCGGGGGAAAATAGGTTGTTCATCCGCATGGTAAGTCAAAATTGCACATGGGATGGATCGTTGAAAAGGGGTTTCAGATACCCTTCTAAGATTCATTCAGTCTTGATCGATTTAAAGACTTTGACTTTTGGTCAAACGGAGAATGGGAGTGCCTGATGGTTTCTAGGACAGTACTCGGGGTATGACCTGGGTTTGTAGTGATAAAGGGAGGTGCTAGGGACCTAAGGAGAGTTTAGGGGGTAACAAAATGGGGTGTCTATAGAGCCCCTCGACGGGTGAGTTTGGAACAAATGATTGTCGTCGAATAGACACCGCATGATGCTTTTGAGGGAGGATGACCAATTCAGAGGGTCGAGGCCGATTCTGAGGACCTACAGAGTGTGCTGGGGATAACCAATTCGGTGGGTAGAAGCCGATTTTATGGGCTTAAGTTGAGATGACCAATTCTGAGGGTCGAAGCCAATTTTGCGGGCTTAAGTAGATATGACCAATTCTACGGGTATAAGCCAATTCTATGGGCTTAAGTATGAGATGACCAATTCTGCGAGTCAAAGTCAATTCTATGGTCTTGAAGATGGGATGACCAATTTTACGGGTCGAAGCCA
Organism: Sambucus nigra; assembly: GCA_949130495.1. NCBI lineage: Eukaryota > Viridiplantae > Streptophyta > Magnoliopsida > Dipsacales > Adoxaceae > Sambucus > Sambucus nigra. The sequence continues at coordinate 448,944,392 of OX422210.1, read as the reverse complement.
ATTCGGCGGGCTTAAGTTGAGATGACCAATTCTACGGGTCGAAGCCAATTCTGTGGGCTTAAAGATGAGGTGACCAATTCTGTGGGTCAAAGACAATTCTATGGGCTTAAGTTGAGATGACCAATTCTGCGGGTCGAAGCCAATTCTGCCGGCTCGAAGATGAGGTGACCAATTCTGCGGGTCAAAGCTAATTCTGCGGGCTTATGTATGAGATGACCAATTCTGCGGGTCGAAGCCAATTCTGCGGGCTTATGTAGAGATGTTCTTGGGGAACTCTACCGGGGAGATTTATCTTATGGTTTTGTTTTGGGCTGGGGAGCCGATTGCTGGGGAAATCTTTTACATCCTCTGAAGGAATAGCTAAAATTCCACTGGGGAGATTTAGGTGGCCCAGGGTTTGGATGTAATGCTTGGGGAAAATTAAGGCCTTTGGTGATCTTTAGAGATCCTCTGGGGATGTTGTTGGGAGGATTTTTACTTGATTTTTGAGAGTTCTGCTGGGGAAATAGAGGTTTCGCTTGAGAGAGTGCGAAATTTTCTTGGTGAAAATGTTCTAAATCCTTCCTTGGATTTTTAGGAATTTTTTGAGAATTTTTTAGGGCTTTCTCGTATTTTTTGGGAATTTTTATACGAAATTTTAAGGGGGGTGCGGGTCTGCATGGTATGAGGGGTGCCATTCGGTAGTGGAACAGACTTTTGGACTGCCTCGGGAAGGTAAGGAGATAGTGCCGACAAACTATTACTGGATCCACGTATCTCCATGTGGTATTCTTTAATTTGCGCATTTTCTTTTCATGCATTCACATTTTCCTTATGCGTCTATTTTTTATTGTGAATTCTTGTCTTTGACAGACGTGGTTCTATGAGGTGACTGGGTGCAATACCCCTCTGATTGACTTGAAGGATGAGACTGTTGGGGACTTTTGTCGATTGTATCGATGGCGCAAGGCCAATCGGTAGTCGAAGGGATCTCTCTCTCTGGAGGTGGTGCGTTAGGTCTTGAATGGCCTGACCAGTGGTAGGGTAATACTCTTTCCTTTCAGCCTTGATTTTTGCATATTCTGATTCTGTATTGACTTATGCCTACTGGGGATTTTCAGGTGACTTTTTACCCTTCGGGGATAACCATTCAGGATACTGGGGCGACCAGGGTGAATGCACAGATGAGGCATTTGCTAGCGCATGAGTTTGGCCATTCATGGTATTTCAGGGAGCGGGTGGTTCGACAGATTGCGGAGGAGGAGGTGGTGGTGCCACCTTTGCAGCCTCCTACGTCTATGAGGTGGGAGCGGCTGCTGCCAGAGGATGCGAGGATCGCGACGATGATCGATGAGCGCCACCTGTTGTATACTGATACGGCTGCGCCGTATGACTATATGGACTTTTTGACGAGCTAGTTGATGGCGCCCAGTATATATGATGCCTTGCCTTTCCCTCCTGCAGGTTCGATTCGGGCGATGGGGTCCTCCCACAGCGACGATGGTCCGTCGGCGTTTGCGGCAGTAATGACTTCAGAGGTTCCCTTTGTTTCAATTGCATACCCCTTCGTACAACATCCGTCGGGCTGATGGAGGGATGGTCTCCATGTTGCATCATCCTCATGCGATGGATCCGGAGGATCTGGGTTAGACAGAGGAGGTTCTTCATCCTATGGTATACCATTTTCCTCTTTTTGGCTCCTTTTCTATTTTGATCCCTCTTTGATCCTGATTTTTCCTTTTACTTGCAGCAAGTCCGTGTGTCGACCACTTGGCTGAGGGACATCAAAGACTGGATATCTTCAGTGACCGCCCATATTCAGGATGCGGTCCCGGTGCCTTCTTGCTTGGTGCCATCTACTTCGTCCGAGGAGAACTCTGGCTCGGGTAGCGGTGGTGCATCATCTCACCGTAGGGGAAAAAGAGCGCGTCACAGGGGTGGAAGCTCTTAGAGAGAGGGGTTAAGGGTAGGTGAGAGAGAGAGAGAAAATGTGGGTTCGGGCTAAGTCCCGTTTGTTTTTTTCTTTTCTTTTATTTCCTGCAAAATTTGATGTAACACAGAAGAATATATATATGCAATGCAATGGGATTTTTTTATTATCTTTTGTTAATGGTGAGTGAATGCATGCACATGCTCTTTTTACTTTGCTACTGAGACCGTAAAAAGAGACATTTTTAGGATTTTTTTTGAAGGAAAGTTTTAAAAATGGGAAATTACATAGGGGTGGAAGAGGATTTTTTTGAAATTCTGTTGAGAATATCAATTTTATTTTTATTGGGTTTTTCTGATTTTGATAAAAAAGGAAAAAGAAAAATTTCCAAAAATGGGGGGTAGCCGATCAGCAAGCCCCGCCTATCGACAGTCAAGTCCAGTCCCATCAATTCAAAGCTTTTGATTAGTGCCCTCTTCAGCTTCTTGTACCTTGTGGGGTAGGATTCCCTCCGATTTCTGCAGGGGTTGTGTCTTTTGTGAGGGTTCTCAAGTTTAAAAACGGGTAGGGGTGGAGTGTTTTCATCACACCTTCACATTCTTACTTACTTGCTTACTATCTCTTAGTGCTGCAAGATGGCTCTCCCTGGTAGCATTGAGTTTTCTAACTACCTCGAAGCCTTGGAAGCGATGTGCTCTTATAATGTCGACTACGATGCTTTCAACATGCGTTGAGTCTCTTTGTGGTGCAATCGGTCCATTGAGTGGAACATGCTGAAGGCGAAGGTACAATTTTGGTACCCAGAAGACCATGTATTCCGCTTTGGGTTGAATGAAGTTTGTACAACCTACGAGGAATTTTATTCCATGCTGGGGATAAATTCCAGTGTTGTTGTGGCTTTACTCAAATTTTCCCATTCCCCCAGGTATTTGCTAGCCGGGCTTCTTCGTATTTTGCCTTTGGCGACTAGATTACTAGTTGCTGGAGAAATGATCTCCCTCCCGGCGGTATTGCAGTCCGTGCATTTGCGGGAAGTAGGTGATGCTGGTTATGCTGGAGTCGTTGCTCTGGGCCTGGTTTCAAAATTGCTGCTGGTGACTGGGGAACTGCTGGTGGATCCGCAACTTGCATCCATTACTTCATGGATGTCATACCATCACAATTCTGCGATGGTGATACTGGCAGAGACCCTGAATGGTCTGGATGCCTGGCGAGAAGGTCGTTCTGACTTCCTGCGAGGTAGCCCCTGATGCTGTTCATGTGGCTGTCTGAAAGACTCCGCCTGGTGACTCTTTCAGAATATCCTTTGTCGGCTGTACCTAACTTTTTTTCGCGTCACTTCTTCAGCATTAGCCTGGATATTGAGAGTTGGGAGAATTGGCTTGTGGAGCATGGGGCTCAGAATCTGTACTGGTCAGTGCCTTGGTGGGGATAGTTGCTGCCTATTCTAGAGCTAGGAGAATACCCGTATGTGCGGCTGGTTGGTCTCAGCCAGACCTCTTTTAATTTCCCTTGGTGACTTCTGCGCCAATTTGGCTGGGCACAGGGCGTGCCACCTAGGACACTAAATTTATTTCCGATAGAGGATTTGACTGAGCGTCTGCATCTGCAGCTTGGCTCTCTGTGGGAGAGTCGGCGTCCGTCGACCCGTCCCTCTCAGTCTGTTGGGATATTTTGGCATATCCTTGGGGATTATATGAAGTGGTTATGGAGGAGAGTAGTTAGCAAGATGTTGGCAGTGGAGATTGGACAAAAGTGGCTTGTCTCTTTTAACACCATGGAAGGAGGTGTTGTCGTTTTTTCGAAGCTGGTTCGAGCTTATCGGTCCATGGAGTGTCTGCGAGACTCTATTCAGGCAGGGGAAACTTGGGGACCCCAGGATACAGATGATGATAACGGAGCGGGCTCCTCTGGTAGCTGTGGGTAGGATGGTTTATTTTTTAATGGGGAATAAATGTGGGGATTTTATTTGGCTTTTTTAGGAGCGTAGGGGTAAGGGAGTTATCCATTCCTTTTCTTATGTAATCTGTACCCTAATTTCTTATTAGTGAAATAAACAAGTTTCTGATCATCTACCCGTGCCTTTCGATGAATTTTGTGTTGTTTAAATTATCTATATTGATCACTAAGGCATACATAATCCTTTTGTTCAAATATATGTTAGAATGAACTGTCGTTCTCGGAGGTAAGAAAAGAATAATATTTTATGAAAAAGAAAGGGTCATGCTCATGTAAGGTGTATGAGCTGCCTACATACCTCTGGGATTTTGAAATTTTATACTTCCTTTGAAAATGTTTATTTGCAGAGGATCAGGCCCACGTAGTTCTGGGCAAGAGGAAATGAAGAGATTTTTTTTAGAATAGAAGGGAGACGAGAAGAGTCATAGCGCACCGAGATTTCGGACTAGGGGTAGAATTTCTTGAGATGGTCCAGGTTGACTGGATGAGCCATCTCTTCCCCATCTAAGTTGGTCAGCATGACGGCACCACCAGACAAGATCTTCTTGACAATGTAGGGGCCGCTTCAATTGGGCTTGAATTTCCCTATGGGGTGCCAGATGGGTTCTATAATTTCTTTGAGGGCTAGGTCCCCTTCTCGGACACCGTAATCCTTGACTCTCTTATTTAATGAACGCGCTATTCGGCGATGGTACCCTTGTATGTGGTATAGTTCTTTTAATCTCCTTTCATCTAGGAGGGTCAACTCGTCAAGATGACTTTGGTACCAGTCTTCTTCGCTGACCTTGCTTTCAAGCGTGATGCGCAATGAAGGTATTTCTAGCTCTACGGGTAGGACTGCTTCCATACTGTAAACTAGAGAGTAATGGGTAGCCCCAGTAGAGGTTCGAATTGAGGTTTGGTAGGCCCAGAGGGCGTACGGGATTCGGTCGGCCCAATCTCGACAGCTTTCGATCATCTTGCTGATGATGGCTTTGAGGTTCTTGTTGGCGATTTCAACTGCACCGTTGGTCTGCGGTTGGTAGGGAGAAGATTTATGTCTCTAAATACCATACTCGTTGACCACCTCTGTGACTTCTTCCTCAAAATGCAACCCGTTATCTGATACTAGCTCATGCGGGACTCCATACCGACAGATGATGTTTTTCTTGAAGAATTTGGCCACTTTCTTAGCGTTCATCACTGCATATGACTCTACTTCAACCCATTTCGTGAAGTAATAAATGGAAACTAGGATGAACTCATGCCCATTGGAAGCCTTCGGTGTAACCTTCCCTATGATGTCGATGCCCCAGGTGGAGAACGGACAGGGAAAGGTCATGTTGTATAATTCATGTGGAAGCAAATGCTGAAGGTTGGAGAATTATTAGCATTTGAGGCATCTCTGTACATAGGCGGTGCAATCCTGGATCATGGTGGTCCAGTAGTAGCCTTATTGAATGATCTTTTTGGCAAGCATGTGACCGTTCATGTGGGGTCCGCATTCCCCATTGTGGATCTTATACATTATCTTTTTAATGTCAGCCCCTGCGATGCAGTGCATATGAGTTCCATCGAAGTTCCTTTTGAGTAGTGCTTTGTGACAGATAATGTACTGGGCGATGAGTCTTCGAAGGGTTGCTCGATCTTTCTTATTGGAACCCTCGGGATACCTACCATGCTTGAGGAGGCACCAAATTTCATAGTACCAATAATTGGCTAGCGCGGGATCTTCTATAGTGATGAGATCAATGTGGTAGTAGTGGGTTGGTTTATCTTGCTTTTGAACTAGAAAGGGGGTCATAGTTATTCCTTCGGGCATGTCGACCATGGAGGCCAAGGTAGAAAGGGCATCGACTAGGTTATTCTTTGCTCGGGGTAGGTAATGAAAGGTGATATCTTGGAATTGGGAGGCTAGTTCTTCTAAGTGGGCATGGAAGGGTTGGAGTTTCTCATCCTTGACTTTCCACTTTCTGAGCCCTTGATCGGTGATGAGGGTGGAATCCCCGTAGATGTCTAGGCATTGAATACCTTTCTTGAGAGAAACTTTGAGGCCTACTGCGCATGCCTCATATTCAGTCATGTTATTGGTGCAAGGGAAATCCAACTTGATGGCGATGGGAGTGTGGGAGTCATCTGGGGTGATCAGAAGTATCCCAATGCCATATCCCTTTTTATTGGCAGTTCCGTTAAAGAACATTTTCCATCAAAGGTTGTCTTGAGTAGTGAAAAGGATGTTTTCATCTGGGAATTTGGAGATCCATACATCAGCTTCTTCTACGAGGTAATCAGCAAGGTAGTTAGAGATGGCTCTTCCTTTCATGGCTTTCTGCATGACGTACACAATATCGAACTCGGCTAGGAGTATTAACCATCGGGCCATTCGGCTGGACAAGGCTGGTTTCTCAAGTAGGTATTTGATGGGGTCCATTCGGGATACAAGTTTGATGGGGAAGGTGAGCATGTAGTGCCGTAACTTTTGGGTGACCCAGACAAGTGCGATACACGCCTTTTCCAAAGCAGTGTATTTAACCTCGTACCCGACCAATTTATGACTGGAATAATAAATGGCTCTTTATTTGTGGGAATCTTCAAGGTAATATGCTAGTAAAGCCACACTAGTAGTATCGGTTATGGTTAGGTATAGGAGCAAGGGGAGAACAGGCTGTGGTGGTATGAATACCGAGGGTTGGGTCAGAAATTGTTTGATTCGATCAAAAGCTTCTTAGCATGCCTTGTTCCAAACTTTAGTTGAATCCTTTCGGAGGATTTTGAAGATAGGTTTGCAGATGGAGGTTAACTGGCTGATGTATTTTAATTTCCTGAGGAAACCTTGGACTTCTTTCTCTGTTCGGGGAGGTGGAATCTCAAGTATGGCTTTCATCTTTGCGGGATCTGCTTCTATCCCCTTCTCACTGACCATGAATCCCAAGAGTTTTCCCTTTGTAACGCCGAAGACACATTTCTACAGATTGAGTCTCATCTGATACTGTCGTAGTCGTTCGAAGAACTTTCGGAGAGCAGGAACATGACCTTCTCTAGTTTTGGACTTGATAATCATATCATCCACATAGGCCTCAACTTCTTTGTGAATTAAATCGTGTAGGATAGCTGTGGTAGCCCTCTGGTAGGTAGCCCCAGCGTTCTTGAGACCAAATGTCATGACAGTGTAGTAAAAGGTTCCCCATGGGGTGATGAATGTGGTTTTTTCTTGGTGGCCTCAGTGCATTTTGATTTGGTTGTATTCAGTAAACCCATTGACGAATAACTTGAGAGCATGAGTGGTTGTGTTGTCCATGATGATGTCGATATTGGGTAGTGGATAATCATCCTTTGGAGAGGCTTTGTTCAAATCCTGATAGTCTACACACATCCAAACTTTTTCTCCTGATTTCGGCACGTGCACTATATTGGCTAGCCACGTGGGATATTCGATCACACGAATAAAGCCTACGTTCAACTGTTTGACCACCTCTTCTTTGACCTTGAGCGACCATTCGGTGCAGAGCTTTCTCAACTTTTGTTTGACCGGATTGTAATCTAGGAGAGTGGGAATCTCGTGCTGAGCTATTTCAGGATCAAATGCTAGGTATATCGTCATAGGACCATGCGAAGACATCCACAAATTCTTTTAGCAATTCTTTGAGTTGTGCATGCTCTTGCTCGTCGAGGGTAGCCCCTATCCTAATCTCGTGCAGTTGGCTACTAGAACCGAGGTTAACAACAACAGTCTCTTCTTCATTAACTTGAACGCGGTTATGTTGTTTATTATTACCTTATTTAGATCAGTTAAGAATTGTTCATTTGCAAAATCATCATCATCAAAAGTTTGATTAGAATCCAAACAATTAATATAAGGCACAGTAAGATACTCAAAATCTTTATTTATTTCATTGATAGGAAAAACAACATTGAGAACCTCATCAAAGGAGGACTCGATTACATTTGAGCAAGGATAGACAACAGAAGAAGAAATATGGTAAATATTGGGATTAGGGGGGGATTTCAACAGGTAGAACTGGCTTAGCATGCCAGTTGAGGAGAGGTGTATTAGCAACTTTAATAAGGTAGGATAGATCCAGTGATGTAGTGCTTGAGTGAACCATGCAGAGTGTTAGCCCCAGTGTTTGCAAGTTGAATGAGTCCTCGGAGTCACTTTCCTCAGAATCTTCGGTATCTTTGATGAGCGGTTGTATACGGTGTTGGGAACTTTTGGCCCATGGGTCGTTGTCTTAAAAAAAGATCTCCATTTCAGGCTTCATCTTCTTGTCTGTATGGTCATACCATGGTTCCGAAAATCCGCAAAAGGGGAAGTTCGCACCCTCTTTGATGAATCGTCCATTCAAGGAATCACTTGGGATATTCTGGATGCAGTCTAATCTTCTCTTTGGTCAAGACTGGAGGATCATTTCGAGCTCTTGTTCTGATGGTTGATACCCCAAACCATAAGGAGGGAAAGCTTTCTTAAGTTCAATGGGATCAAGTATCCCTTGCTGTCTTTGTCCTAGCCCCAGTCCGGGCATGAAGTGCATATTTTTGAATATCTGAATCACATTGACGTTGCTATGAGGGTCGTATTATGGACATACCCTTTCTTTGAAATGATAGGAAAAACAGCATTGAGAACCTCACCAAAAGAGGACTCGATTAAATTTGAACAAGGATAGACAACAGAAGAAGAAAAGGGGTAAACATTAGGATTATGGGAGATTTCAGCAGGTAGAACTGGCGCAGTATGACAGTTGAGGAGAGGTGTATTAGCAGCTTTAATCAGCTGGGATAGATCCAATGATGTAGTGCCTGAATGAACCATGCATAGTGTCATCCCCAATGTCTGTAAGTTGAAGGAGTCTTCGGAGTCACTTTCCTCAGTCTCTTCGATATCTTTGATGAGCGGTTGTACCAGGTGTTGGGAATTTTTGGCCCATGGGTAGCTGTCTTGGAAAAAGGTCTCCATTCCAAGCTTCATCTTCTTCTCTGTATGGTCATACCATGGTTTCAAAAAGCCACAAAAGGGGAAGTCCCCACCCTCTTTGATGAATCTTCCGTTTAAGGAGTCACCTGGGATAGTCTGGACGCGGTCTAGTCTTCTCTTTGGTTGAGACTGGCGGGTCATTCTGAGCTCTTGTTCTGACGGTTGATAACCCAAACCACAAGGAGGGAAAGCCTTCTTTAGTTCAATGGGACCAAGTATCCCTTGCTGTCTTTGCCCTAGCCCCAGTGTGGGCATAAAGTGCATGTTTCTGAATATCTGAATCACATTAACGTTGTCATGAGGGTCATATTCTGGACAAACCCTTTCTTTGAAGTTGTCCCCTGCTGAGAGTAGAAGTGGTTCAACTCGAAATCCTGATAGGAGCATATAATTTGACCCGTGCTGTACCTCAAAGATTGGACTGCTGGTACTTGCACCATCGGCATTATCGTCATTGCCCAAGATGGTAATGACCTGTCCGTCGATTAAGAACTTAAATTTATAATGGAGTGAGGAAGACACGCCCTTGATACTGTGGATCCAAGGTCGTCCTAGAAACAGATTGAAATAAGCTGGGATGTCAATAACTTGGAATTTGACGATAGGGTTTATAGGGACAACCCCTATTACAAGCTTTATGGATACCATCACCTCCCGATGGGTATTATCGTAGGCACGCACAGCAGCAGAGGTTGGAGCGTGGTCGCTTTCCTTCAGGCCTAAACATTTGAAGGTTCTCAGTGGGCATCCATTCAAGGCGAATCCATTGTCAACAAGAAAGAGTGGTACGACCCTCCCCATAACTTTGACGGAGATGTTGAGTGCATGATTGTGGTTTGGCCCATTCATGGAGATTTCTTCTTTGGAAAAGGATAACATTCGGGTAGAGGTCAAGGATCCGACCAAATTTATCACTTCTTCTGGTGTGGTAGAAGGAGGAACCATGGTTCCAGTAAGCAACTTGATTAAAGAATTTTTGTGTAGCTGAGAAGACATGAAAAACCCCTATAGAGTGATAGTATCTTGAGTGATCGAGGATCTTGCTCTCCTCGAGGGTTATTTCTGGCATAGGAAGGTTTTTAATGCCCTTCCCTTTGTCATTGGCTGGTAGTGAGTTTGGAATCTGGTAATGCCTCCCTGATCTGGTTATGTGATTTACTGAAGAAGGGAAAAATATGAATCCCATTTCCTCATTGATCTCGGGTTGTTTTTCCACCTTGTTTATTTCTCCGAGGAGTTCTTCAAATGATATTATTCCACACATGTTGGCTATCGGGCCAGTTTTCACGAAAGCTTGTTCTTCATTTGAATCTCCGAATTCTTCCTCCCATACGATGGCAATAATTCTATCTTTCCATGTAAAGTCGATGCATTCTATAACTTCAATGACTTCTTCATACAGGTCATCCCATTCTGCGGGGATGTGTAAGGGTGAAGGGACCAGACGCCCCTGTAGCTTCAGAGCATCAAGTAACTCGGTCATACAACAAATTTTATTGGTTTGCCTGAATAATTATGCCATGATCTGGAAGACATCATCCAGGCTGACTTCATTGGTTGGTACTACCCAGCTATCTGACTCTCAGGCCCATTTCCGTGCTTCCAAGAATAGTGTACTGAACCTCTGGCAATTAATGACCATCTGTGAGGGAAATTTCAGCCCAAACTCTAGGCGTTGGTTTAACACTTCTGACAATTCCATGCTTCCATTTTCAGAATGAGTACGAACAACGATGCCTGCTCTGGTAAGGAGTGATAGTGCCTGATCAACGAGGCTAGTAGGGTATAGGAGGAAATATGGGCGAATTTGGAGAGGTTTAGGAAATTATATGGGTGTGATTTGAGTTGAGGGATCGAATTCTGGGTTCTCTTCTAGAAGGATGGCATTGGAATGATTTGGAAGTGGGTTGTGAGTAGTTTTTGGCTAGTGGGGCAATGGTACCTCGATCAATCAGAGCTTGGATTATGTTTCGGAGGTGAAATCATTGGTCGGTGGTATGGCTAGCAGTTTGGTAAAAGGCGCAATGGGCATCTGCCTTGAAGTTTCTTGGGAGTGGATTTGGCAATGGACGGGGATCCAAGGGTTTGATAAGGTTTTGGCTTAACAGGGCCTAGTAAACTTTCGAGAGGGGAGCATAGAGCTCAGTATAGTCCTTTCGGACTGGGATAGGGTAGATTTTTGGTGCCCATGATGTGGTCAGTTGAGAGATGGTCTTGATGATTGAGACTGCAGCACCGACAGGTTTGTCATATTTTCTGGGGGTGAACTGTCTGGACACCTTCTTCGGTTCAATTTCTATTTTAGCCATACCCTCCTCGATTTCTACTCTTGCTTCTCTGAGAGCTCGGAAGTGAGGATAGTATTGTCCTCTCATGGTTGTTTGGACATGGGGTAAGAAGTTCTTCTTCACTATGCTGACTTGTTCTTCCTCGAAAGGCCAATTGGTCATGGTAGCTACTTTTTCCCTCCATCGGGCTATGAAGTTACTGACTGATTGCCCAGAGTTCTGTTTGAGCAGCTCTAAATCACGGTGGGTGACCTCAAGCTCTTCATTGTATTTGTACTGTGACATGAATTCTCGTGCCACGTCTTCCCAGCTACAGATTCTAGACACTTCGAGAGACAAAAACCATCGGAGGGCGTTATCCTTCAAAGTTTGCTGAAACATTTGGGCCATCACTTCTTCAAAAGCCCCTAGTAGAGTCATGAAACGGTGATAACTACGGAGATGAACAATCGGGGGTCCACTTCCTTTGAATTTCTCTATATTCGGCATCTTGAACTTCTCGGGTAACCTCGCCTTAGGATAAGGAGACATGTGGGTGTAGTCCATGTAATTCCCAGAGATTCTGACTTGGTCAAACTTCTTAGTGAGCATCTTAAGGTCCTTTTTGACTTTGTTCAATTCTTCTTCCTTTGTATCAATGACTATAGATAAGTTGGTCCCATGCTGGGCAAGGTTCGGTATCGGAAGCTGGGAAGGCGGTGACCTATTAGCAGGAGGGGCACGTGGAGCGTGCTGATGTTCTTCAGGAACCCAGATAGACTCGGGTGGATCCATAGCATGAGGGAATAGGGCCTCGGGTTCTTGAGGGATGGGATCCTAGTTTTGCTACATCTCTCGAACCTCAGTTTGGAGGTTGTCAATCTTGGACACAAGCTGAGCTGGAACTGCCGTCTGATCCAACTGCACAACGGGTACTTGATCTATGTTCTCCATGGAAGGTGGATAGATTCTGGACTCGAAAGAAGTAGCAAGGGAACGGGTGGAAGTCCGAGGTGATCTGACCGAAGACTGAAGATAATAAGGATCCAGGCCAAGGGTTTGCGATCGACCTGAGAAGGCGAAAAATGGGATTTATTTTTGAGAAAAAGGGATGAAATTTTTTTTTGACATTTTTTTTCAAGATTGAAAGACAAAGTATTTTTGGATTTTTGATAAAGAGAGGAGAAATGTTTTTGAATTTTTGATAAGGAAAGCAAAAAAATATTTTTGGATTTTGGATCAAGAAAAAGAAGAATTTATTTTTTGGAGACGGTCTCAGCATGATTATTATAATTATTATGTTTTCACATGTATTAATTCTCCTAAATGCAGAATGAAATGCTGGACGGGACCCGAGCCTGGAAAAATTGGATTTGTAATATATGCAAATCTATGGCTGGACTTGTGACCAAGCTCACGAGCAGGGTCCTATTTTTTAAAAATTCGGGCGGCAGGCCGACCCAAAATTTCAGCACAATTTCGGGTAGAAACCGACAATCTAACATCCCGAAGTACATCATCCAAAGACATACTGATGCATACAAAACCAAAATAATTCGGAAAGGGTCCGGAGGCTAAGTTACAAAAAGGGAAGGTGTTAGGCACCCATTCCGCCCCTTCGATCTCCCATGTTTTTTTTGTTATTTTCCTTTATTTTCCTCGTGATATGTGTGCATGTGTATATATAGTGGAGATAGGAATCATCGACTTGCACCATGGAAGAGGTAAAGCGAGTCATCCGTAGGAAGGTATAAAAATATTAGAAAATAGGATTTACGCGATTATCCTTATGTTGACCGTTATGATGGAACGATAACGCATGTGGAATAATACGCCACTAAGAACAAATATATGTATATATATAATATAAGAGAGTGGAGTTTAGAGAAAATAAAAAATGAGAGAAAAAGTAAAAATAGGACTCGAGTCTCGAGTTTTACCCCGAGACGCCTACATAGACAATAGAGGCATCAAAGTCCACGTAGTTCGCATGCAAAACGAGGGGTGGGGTTTATCCCATAAATCCAACCGGGGGATTCTCTTATTTGTGTGTGTGTGTGTGTGTAGAAAAAGTGTCTTTGTTTTGAGAAAAGTGTAAGAAAAGTATGAGAATTCCCATTTGGAATTTATGAGCAAACCCTCTTTTCTTGTTTTTTTGTTTTTTATTTATATGAAAATAAGATATGTGAAATAATACTAAATAAAAAGTATATTAGGATGTGTGAGATGAGATAATGAAAGTGCTAAGTAATAAAACAAGTTATTGCGAATTTATGAGAATTTAAGGAGAGAGTTGAGAAAATTAGACCTTCTTGAAGATCTTGAGCTTAATCTTGAATGTTGGGGAGCAGCCCTTAGACTTGGATGATGATGAAGGGTAGTGAATTCACCAAGTTTGATGAAGAAGATGATGAAAATTGAAGGTTGGAAAGGGATTTGGGTGTGAAAATCACGTTGGCTTCGAGAGAGGTTTTCTGAATTTGCTGAGAGTGATATCTATCAGATCTGGGCTCTTCTTGCAAGTGAGGTTAGGCCTCCTTTTTATAGGACCAGGGAATTGCCGATCGACATAGTCCTGTTCCTGCCAATTGGCAGGTGCGTTTAGGCACACTGCCGATAGGCAGGGTCTGGGACCTGCAGTTTGGTAATGTCTTTCAGGACTTTTTGGAAAATCGACCGCAAAATGAAAACTGTTGATCAGAATCGTACACGGGGCAGACAATTGGAAAGGTAATTCAGAGACCTTCGAAAGTCCTTTGGACTTCTCCCGGTTTTAGTAGATGACTTTGGGTCAAATATGGCTCGGAATCATTCATCGGTCTATTGGACGGGGAATCGTCGGACGTAAATGGATCGTTCGTCCGCATGGTAAGTCCGAATTGCACACGCAGCGGACCGTTGGAAAGGTTAGGATATGTACTTCGACATTCCAAAGTGTTTGATCCGGTTCGGGGAGTTGACTTCGGTCAACCGAGCCCTGGAAGCATTCGTTGACCTTACGGAGTAAAATGGATCGTTCGTTCGTACCATAAGTTGGAATTGTGCACGGGACAGACCGTTGGAAAGGGGTTTTAGTGGCCTTCCAATATTCATTCAGTCTCGGTCGAGTTGAAGAGTTGACTTAGGTCAAATAGTGTCTAGGAGCGCCCGGTGGCCTCTTGATTGAGTTTTGGGGGAAAAGAGGTTGTTCATCCGTATGGTAAGACAGAATCGGGCATGAGACGAACCGTTGAAAAGGGGTTTCAGTGCCCTTTGAAGATTCATTCAGTCTCGGTCGAGTTGAAGACTTTGACTTTTGGTCAAACGGAGCCTGGGAGTGCTCGATGGTTTCTAGGTCAGTACTCGGGGTATGACCTGGGGTTGTAGTGATGAAGGGAGGTGCTAGGGACCTAAGGAGAGTTTAGAGGGTAACAGAATGGGGTGTCTAAACTACTCAAAAAATTCCAAAACACAATTTTCCTACTTTTTCTCAAAACAAAACCTCAACAGCAAATTAAATTGCATTTAGAGTAAAAAATATGTATATCTTTTTTCCTTTTGAGTCTCTTTTCAGGTACAAAATCGCTAAGTCAAGCATACATCATGGTCAATGCCATATTTATAAAATTGCCAAGTCAAAAAATGCCATATCTATGTAATGGGGTTATTATAAAATCCCATATTTATTGCTTTCTTTCTAGAGTATTGGACCCAACTGAAAAACGTCGCTAATGCCGTTTAACACAAGGTTAAACTGTATAAGCAACTCCGAATGTTTGTTGGAGAAACCCTTTTCTTTTAAAAAAAATTATAAACAAGATTTGTTTACAAAGAAACTTATGTACGAGATTAATTAAGATTGTGTAACCAGTTTTAAAACTAAGGCAGTTTCAAAAATTCAGCACACTTAAAGAATGAGGTGAGTAGATGAAGATAATCAACACAATGATTTTTAACGTGGTAAAACCTCTCCCAACAGAGGAAACATCCACGGTGACTTCTAAGTCACAAAAACAAAAGTCCACTAAAAATAAAAATCAGTTACAAACAACACAACATGCAAGCACACAAATCAACCTATACTAAGTTTAGGAATATACCCCACTTGGCTCCTTCTAACTTCTGATAGATCTGATTTGTTGATGATGTTCTCTGGTTTGCTAACTTCCTTTGCTTTAGCTTCTTTACGTCGACTCAAATGATCTCAGATCTTAAACACAACACTTCCAGTGTAGTAGTGTGTTAAGTGTTTTGTGTAGTGATTCCTATTCACATGCATGAACTCACACACACTTAGATTTACAAACAGTCCTAAACAAATTACATATAAAGTCTATATGCAGTGAGTTTGTTATTTTTCTTTCTTACAAAACCAAAAACCTTTTGACCTTTCAATATAACCCAGATTCCACGGAGATCTTGCTTAAGAAATCGGTCAAGACCTTTCTCAATCTCTTTTGAAAATATTTAGGAGATTGAAAACCCTCCAAGTGCGAATCCAACTAGGTCAGGTTAAGTTTTGTAAAAACAGAAACTATAAAACATTTTTCAAACCAAAACAGAAATGATTTTCTTAAACCAAGTTGAAAATATGCAGATCTAGTGAAAAATATAACATGCAGAGTCAGATCTAATATTTCTATGGAGAAAAAAACTAGATCCTTACTCTAACGTTTAAGTTGTGTACAAGATCAGAAATCACGAGGTTACAGCAACATGAACAAACCACTCTCTCTCTCTCTCAAACACTCAGGTTGTGTTTGGGGTAGGGTTTATTTGAAGGTTTGTTTCAGAGGTTTGTTTCAGAGACGAAGTGTTTAGGGTTAGGGTTTGGTTTTGGCTAACTGTTTCCCTTTCTCTCTCTTCTCTCTATTCTTTTCTCTCTTCTCTCACTTCTCTCTTCTCTCTCTTATTTTTTTCTCTCAGGAAGACGAATGACCAAAAGTTCTCTAAGGCAGAGAAGGGAAGGGTATATATAGTGCCTGGGGAAGGTTCTGGATGATCGAGGAAAATCAAAGGCTGAGATCAAGTCTTCAAGGGTTTTGACTTGATCTAATGGTTATAGAAAAGCGGTGGCTTAAGAGCATAGTGATTGGTTCATATGTATGCACTGGGATTAACCAAGAACGCATGCAGGCCCTTGATAACAAATGATCCAACGATCAACAATAATGCATCCAGCCCTCTCACATAAGAAGCACAAATACATAAGCCCGGAGGATGACAAGTGTTGGTTGGTTATAGGCTCTCACACGCGCGTCAAAATAATTACAAAACCTCACCCTGAAGTCTCTAGCGCTTTGAGATTGTACCCAACCAAACAATTCAGAGAAAAAATAAAGTTTCCAAATTATTATATTAACCCCAAAAACTTTATAAACCAATTTTATTAATAAAAACATTTATTCAAAAATGTTTAAAAAAATATTAAAAAGGTTTAAAGTATATTTAAAAATTCCCAAAAAATTATTAAAGCTCCAATTAAAGGGGAATTAAACACACACTCAATTTTAAGCAATATTAACACATGTATGCACTTCTAATTGTGTGTAGTGTGATTCATTTAGTATCTTCATAGATCATTGAAGGGGATTAGAGAGATAGGTTCTGAGGCTTTTTGGATTCTAGGATAGACTACAAATTTTGTCAATATTTCCAAATTAGTTGAGCACTTATACAATGTAGACTTAAGCAAGTCAAAGGTATAAGGTGCTTCAATCTCCCCCTTTGGAAATATGAGACAAAATCTCCTTTGAGTTAGCTTAAAACTTGTAGGGAACAAAAAAAAAATAAAACCTAGTCCTATACAAAAGATTCTATCTACCCATTTCCTAGAAAGCCAAAAATTACATGACTCAACTATTTACAAATTTTTACCCTAGAAACGGTAGACAATTAGTAGAAGAGATTCCTGCAAATATACACACTAAGATCAAGCAGTTTAGATGAAATGAGAACAAAAAAGAACTTCATAAAACTCAAATTTCTCCCCCATTTTGTCTCAAATGGACAAAGGGTAAAACTTAAAGTTTTAAGAGTTTAATCAGCGCATACCATGCCTATAGAATTACGTAAATACAGAAATATGTTATAGTCCAAAGGTTTAGTGAACATGTCTACAAGTTGCAGATCAGTAGGCAGGTAATGAATTTCTAATTCTTTAGTTTCAACAAGTTCACGAATAAAATGATGCCTTATTTTAATATGTTTAGTTCGCGAGTGTGGAACCGGGTTTTTAGATATGTTAATGGAGTTTTGATTATCACAATACAATTGTAATTGATCTTCTTTGATCCCATAATCACTTAACATCTGTTTGATCCATAACAATTGAGCACAGCAACTTCCTGCTGCTATATATTCGGACTCAGCCGTAGATAAATATGTGCAATTCTGTTTTTTGCTACTCCAACCAACTAAATTATTGCCAACATAATAACAGGCACCTGATGTACTTTTACTATCATCAGTACAACCGGCCCAATCAACATCAGTATAACCTATGATGGTGCTGCAGGTATCCTTAGTATATCTAAGTCCAAGGTTGAGAGTGCCTTTTATATACTTTATTATACGTTTTACGCTAAATAAATGGCTCTCTTTAGGGTTATTCTGGTAACGAGCACACAGACATACAGCATACATTATGTCTGGTCGTGATGCAGTTAGATAGAGTAGGCTACCAATCATACTACGGTATAGAGTGGAATCAACTGACTTACCAGTTTCATCTTTACATAATTTAACAGTAGTACTCATAGGCGTTTTGGCGAATTTGGGATTCTCTAAACCAAATTTCTTAACAAGGTCTAAGGCATACTTGGTTTGAGATACAAAAAGCCCATCATAATTCTGTTTCACTTGAAATCCTAAGAAAAGCTGTAGCTCCCCCATAAGGGACATATGAAATTCCTTATGCATACTAGCAGAAAAGGATTTAACTTCAGAGTTTGAAGTTGACCCGAAAATGATGTCGTCTACATAGACTTGGGCTATAATAATGTTTTTGTCAAAATGTTTGACAAAGAGAGTCTGGTCATTTCCTCCTCTCTTAAAACCCTTATCCAACAAAAAGTTGGAAAGGCGTTCATACCAAGCTCTAGGAGCTTGTTTTAAGCCATACAAAGCCTTTTTCAGACGAAAGACATGGTTAGGGTATTTAGGGTCAATGAACCCTTTGGGTTGTTCTACATATGTTTCTTCGGATAGAATTCCATTTAGAAAAGCAGATTTTACGTCCATTTGATAAAGTGTGAATTTTAAGTAACACGCTATGGCGAAAAGAAGTCGAACAGATTCAAGACGAGTGACAGGGGCAAAAGTCTCGCTGAAATCTATTCCTTCTATTTGAGAGTAGCCTTGAGCAACTAGTCTAGCTTTGTTTCTAAGGATTACCCCATTTTCATCAGATTTGTTCTTAAAGATCCAACGTGTTCCAATAACATTTTTGTTTTGAGGCCGAGGTATGAGATACCAGACATCGTGAATGACAAATTGTAAAAGCTCTTCCTGCATAGCAGAAATCCAGTGTGTGTCATTCAATGCTTCATTAACATTTTTTGGTTCCACAAGGGAGACGAAACATGCATAATTAGCATAATTTCTTAACTGGGATCTAGTATGAACTGGCTCATTAGGATTACCGACCACGTTGTCAATGGGATGATCTTTAGAGACCCAGCCAGGTACTTCTGGACTCTCAATAGGTAACGAGTCATCTATTTCTGGTGAATCAGTTTTGAAATCATTTTCAGATTCAACCACAATAGGTGATTCAGATATCTTATTTTCGACAATAGTGTCACTTACAATTACATTTATCGATTCCATAAGAGCCTTAGTACGCAGATTGTATATACGATAAGCACGACTGTTTGGTGAATATCCTAAGAAGATGGCTTTATCACCACGAGTTTCGAATTTAGACATATGTTCTCTATCTTTACAGACATAACACTGACTTCCAAAGGTTCTTAGGTATTTCAGATTAGGCTTCTTACCGTACCACAACTCATAAGGGGTTTGTTTAGAGTTTTTCCTAAGATAGACCCTATTAGTGATGTGATAGGCAGTTCTAATGGATTCCACCCAAAAGTATTTAGGTAGGGATTTAGCATGCAACATGACACGTGCCATCTCTTGAAGAGTTCAGTTTTTCCTTTCAGCAATACCATTCTGCTGAGGAGTTTTAGGGGCACTAAATTCATGTTTGTAACCGTTGTAGTCACAATATTCAACTATTCCTGTGTCTATTAACTCTCCCCCTCTATCACTACGGATGCGATTGACTTGAGTGTCCTTCTCATTTTCAATTCTTAGAAGAATTTTCAAAAAGTTCTGAAACGTGTCAGATTTATGTTTCAAGAAGGCAACCCAAGTGAATCTTGTGAAATCATCAACCATGACAAGGATATAACTGTGTCCACAAAGACTAACAGTTCTAGAGGGACCAATAAGGTCCATATGGATGAGATTTAAAGGTCTAGAGGTAAGGATGTCTTTAACCTTTTTATGCGAAGTCTTAACTATTTTTCCTTCCTGGCAATGACCACAGACAACACTGGAAATAGGTTTAATTTTAGGAATACCTCTAACTATCTCTTGACTAGACAATCTACCAAGGATATCATAACTTAAGTGACCCATACGATTATGCCAGATTTCATTGTCATCCATTCTGACAATGTTACAGGTTTCAGAACTAGTCTTGACAGTATAACAATTGTCAGGTGTTCTAAATCCTGTAATAATGCATTCACCTTTATCATTTAAAATTTTACAATTGTTCTTTGAAAAGGTGACAGTATGGTCAGAGTCACAAAATTGTGATATACTTAGGAGGTTGGCTTTAAGACCTTTAACTAATAGAACATTTTCGAGAACAGGCATTCCTTCTTCTTTCAGGGTTCCTTTACCTATGATCTGAGATGAGACACCATCACCAAAACTACTTTCCCACCAGCAAACCTGGTTTTGTTTAGAAGTTTTGTTTCATCTCCTGTCATATGTTTGGAACATCCTGAATCTAAGTACCAACCAGATGAAGTGTGTTCAACTTTGAAAGCAGTGATGACAATGTTACACTTCATTTGGGGTAAAAGATCCTCTTTTCTAACCCAAATAGCTCTAGTTTTAATTTTGCGCAAGTTTGCCCTCATTTGATAAAATTTTCGAGATACAGTTTTTTGTCGAAAAACATTTGGAGCAGCAAACTGATTGTTGTGAAAAAGTTGAGCTTTTGGTTTAGGAAAGTTTCTGGGAGCCTTTCTCTTAAATGAACTCTTAGTTTTGGTCTTTCTATTTTTGTAGTTAGAGTTCTTATCAGGTTGTCTTGGAAGGACATAGTTGTTACGACTTTGCCTAGAATAGTTAAAGTTCTTATAGACAGGAGTATTGTATATAGGGGTGTTTAGACGCCTAGCATAACAACCTTCAAAGGAGTGACCATAAATGTCACAGTAAGAGCAATATTGATTGCTTGAGGGATGAATTTCCTTAGGAAAACTTTTAAAGATAGGTTTGACTGCGTTCTGTTCATAAGTCCTATTTCTAGGGGGTATGGTCTTATAGGTAGAATCAGCCTTTCTGATCAAAGGACAGACGTATTTAGTCTTAAGTGCAGTCTCAGCTTTAGAGGTACTAGACTCTCCAATATCTTTCTGTTGTTGTTTTTGATCAAATTCATATTTAATCAAATGAAAGTCTGGACATGTTTCAATTGGTCTTTTGCCCCCAGACACAAACTTAATAGGTTCAAGTTTTGTAGTTTGTGGTTTGTTCTTAGGGCAAAATCCAATACCGGTTCTATCATCAGAATTGGTCTTGGAGTCAACAACAAAGTCAGTAAAACAATTTGAATTATTTTCAAACTTAAAAAACTTTTTGAAAACAGTGGCTGTCTTTGTTTTTGCTTCCTCCAATTCTAATAAAGTTCCCTTATATTTCATTTCCAGAATTTCATTAGTTTTAGTCAACTCTTTTAATTTTTGATCAAAAGTTTCAATTTCAGATTTATGAGATAGACACTGGTTAGTGTACTCTTCAGCATTTAACTTCACTATAAGACTTAGATCATCTAATTTCTTAGTCAGGTCTCT
The DNA here is from genome assembly GCA_949130495.1 of Sambucus nigra. Taxonomy (NCBI): domain Eukaryota; kingdom Viridiplantae; phylum Streptophyta; class Magnoliopsida; order Dipsacales; family Adoxaceae; genus Sambucus; species Sambucus nigra. Next base: position 448,923,227 of record OX422210.1, on the reverse strand, counting down.
AACAGTCTTCTCCAGTTTAGTTCCTTTTTTAAGAGTCTTAGCATACAAGGTATGGATATCAGGGAGGTCATCTGTGTCTGAGTCGCTAAGTGAAGTGTGTGTAGTGACCCCTAACGATTCAGTTTTAGTACTCACGCACCCATTTGCATCGTCATTATCGAGATCACTTTGACTCACACACACGGAACTAGAACTAGCAACATTTTCAGACAATAGAGCATCTAGGCCAATCAAAGCAGTATTCACACAAGCAGAAGTAGGAGCATCATTATCACACACATGAGTATCATCATTGTAAATGATCTTAGCATAAAAGGACATGCAAGGGTCAAGTTCATTAGATGACTCAATTTCCTCTTCATCAGAGTCACTTGAATCATTCCTAGTTTTACAGACATTGGCTCTATTGTGTGTGTTGGATTTATTCAGATTAACTCTACAGTCGTGTGCAATGTGACCTAGTTTCCCACATCTAAAACATTCAATCTTTTTAAGGTCTCTAGTGGGTCTGTAATTGTTGTCCTTAGGATGTTTGTCAAAGCCTCTATCATGAGGTTTGGGATTAGACAGAGTAGGATAATTAGGCTTGCCTTGTTTAGTTGCCTGTTTGTTTCGAAATTTGACAATTTTCTTAAATTGTTTAGACATTAAGGCAATCTGATTATCTAGTTTATCTATATCACACTCCTCATCAGAGTCAGAATTGGTCAAATTGGACTCAAGCTTAGGTATCTTAGAGGCAAAACTCAAGTTAGAGTTGGGTTGTTTTCTTTGAGAATGAATCAATTGTTTCTTAAAGTCTAATTCCATTTCCACGGTTCTAAGTTTGCTACTGAGTAACTCAGGAGTAAGGTTTTAATCATTCATTTCCTCAATAGCATACCTCTTACTGTCGAACTTTTGTGGTAATGACCTTAGGATTTTAGAAACAATTTCATTTCTATCATAAGTAATACCATTAGCATGCAACTTAGTGACTATATCAGTTAAGTTCATGTAGAAATCATCAAAAGTATCAAAATCAGACATGATCAAAGAGATGTACTGCTGGATAAGCATTTGGGTTTTAGCATCTTTGACTCTTGAGTCTCCTTCATGTGCAGTGATTAATGTGTCCCATGCTTCCTTAGAAGTGGCACAAGATGAGATTCTTTTGAACTCATACTCATTAATGGACATAAAAATGGCATTCTTGCCTTTATTGTTATTTCGAGAAATGGTTTTCTCTTCTTGGGTAAATTCATTCAAGATTTTCTTTACCCTCTCATCACTTCCTTCAGTGGCTGGTTTAGTAGGATAAGTGTATCCATTTTCGATAATATCCTAGACATCATCTCCTAAAGTCCCTTGGATGAAGGCAACCATCCTTACTTTCCAGTAAGCAAAGTTGTTTCCATCAAAGAGAGGAGGTCTGGACAGATTACCAAACCTTTCATTCTTCTCGTCCATAGTTAGGTTTTTCAGAAAACGATTTCAGAAACACAAGATCTTTGAAATAAAAAGTTAACAGGGCTCTGATACCAATTGAAAAACGTCGCTAATGCCGTTTAACACAAGGTTAAACTGTATAAGCAACTCCGAATGTTTGTTGGAGAAACCCTTTTCTTTTAAAAAAAAAATTATAAACAAGATTTGTTTACAAAGAAACTTATGTACGAGATTAATTAAGATTGTGTAACCAGTTTTAAAACTAAGGCAGTTTCAAAAATTCAGCACACTTAGAATGAGGTGAGTAGATGAAGATAATCAACACAATGATTTTTAACGTGGTAAAACCTTTCCCAACAGAGGAAACATCCACGGTGACTTCTAAGTCACAAAAACAAAAGTCCACTAAAAACAAAAATCAGTTACAAACAACACAACTTGCAAGCACACAAATCAACCTATACTAAGTTTAGGAATATACCCCACTTGGCTCCTTCTAACTTCTGATAGATCTGATTTGTTGATGATGTTCTCCGGTTTGCTAACTTCCTTTGCTTTAGCTTCTTTACGTCGACTCAAATGATCTCAGATCTTAAACACAACACTTCCAGTGTAGTAGTGTGTTAAGTGTTTTGTGTAGTGATTCCTATTCACATGCATGAACTCACACACACTTAGATTTACAAACAGTCCTAAACAAATTACATATAAAGTCTATATGCAGTGAGTTTGTTATTTTTCTTTCTTACAAAACCAAAAACCTTTTGACCTTTCAATATAACCCAGATTCCACGGAGATCTTGCTTAAGAAATCGGTCAAGACCTTTCTCAATCTCTTTTGAAAATATTTAGGAGATTGAAAACCCTCCAAGTGCGAATCCAACTAGGTCAGGTTAAGTTTTGTAAAAACAGAAACTATAAAACATTTTACAAACCAAAACAGAAATGATTTTCTTAAACCAAGTTGAAAATATGCAGATCTAGTGAAAAATATAACATGCAGAGTCAGATCAAATATTTCTATGGAGAAAGAAACTAGATCCTTACTCTAACGTTTAAGTTGTGTACAAGATCAGAAATCACGAGGTTACAGCAACATGAACAAACCACTCTCTCTCTCTCTCTCAAACAGTCAGGTTGTGTTTGGGGTAGGGTTTATTTGAAGGTTTGTTTCAGAGGTTTGTTTCAGAGACGAAGTGTTTAGGGTTAGGGTTTGGTTTTGGCTAACTGTTTCCCTTTCTCTCTCTTCTCTCTATTCTTTTCTCTCTTCTCTCACTTCTCTCTTCTCTCTCTTATATTTTTCTCTCAGGAAGACGAATGACCAAAAGTTCTCTAAGGCAGAGAAGGGAAGGGTATATATAGTGCCTGGGGAAGGTTCTGGATAATCGAGGCAAATCAAAGGCTGAGATCAAGTCTTCAAGGGTTTTGACTTGATCCAATGGTTATAGAAAAGCGGTGGCTTAAGAGCATAGTGATTGGTTCATATGTATGCACTGGGATTAACCAAGAACGCATGCAGGCACTTGATAACAAATGATCCAACGATCAACAATAATGCATCCAGCCCTTTCACATAAGAAGCACAAATACATAAGCCCGGAGGATGACAAGTGTTGGCTGGTTATAGGCTCTCACACGCGCGTCAAAATAATTACAAAATCTCACCCTGAAGTCTCTAGCGCTTTGAGATTGTACCCAACCAAACAATTCAGAGAAAAAATAAAGTTTCCAAATTATTATATTAACCCCAAAAACTTTATAAACCAATTTTATTAATAAAAACATTTATTCAAAAATGTTTAAAAATATATTAAAAAGGTTTAAAGTATATTTAAAAATTCCCAAAAAATTATTAAAGCTCCAATTAAAGGGGAATTAAACACACACTCAATTTTAAGCAATATTAACACATGTATGCACTTCTAATTGTGTGTAGTGTGATTCATTTAGTATCTTCATAGATCATTGAAGGGGATTAGAGAGATAGGTTCTGAGGCTTTTTGGATTCTAGGATAGACTACAAATTTTGTCAATATTTCCAAATTAGTTGAGCACTTATACAATGTAGACTTAAGCAAGTCAAAGGTATAAGGTGCTTCACCAACCTCTAGATTTTAAGTTTTCTTGGGTTTGTAAGCTTCAGAGAGGCTTTTTCTCCTTATTATATTAATAAAACGTGTGGGGGTTCCGTCCCTCTTTGCTAAAAAAAAAATGGTCAATGCCAAGCTCACTCTGTCAACGACAGGTTTGCAAGAAAATCTCGAGAGGAAAGAATTAGAAATGGATGTCACCTCATCTCCCGTCCCACTCTATCTCCAAGGTACTAGACGTACCCAAAATCAAGTGCCAACAACCTCCTTATCTACAATTGCACACCCATAGCTTCCACGGCCCTTGAAAGAAGACTCCACGGGTAGAAGGTCACCTATATCCCTAATAAGGATTCAACAATCCACCTAGAAGCAAAGTTTTGAAGCCCCTGCCCATACCAATCGGTAACTTCCTTTTCCTCTTCTCGAGGAAGCCCAATAGTTCACGCCATTGCTGATTGGCACCCCTTCAAGTATGTCTATCGACAGTCCCCAAAGATTTGGTTTAAGAAAATACCAAAAAATTCCAGAAAAATATAAAAATTGCCCGTAAGAATCCCTGAAAAATATGGAACATTATTTTCCCTCAAGAGAATCATTTTTGAAACAGTAAGTCCTTTACAAACTCTCAAAATCCCCAGCTGGATTAATTTTACACCCTTATTTTCGGTATACTCCACAACGAAACTAATGATACACCCACATCCAAGACCACTACAATCCCCCAACCGGAACCTCAAAACTATACATCCCCAGTGGATTCTTAAGAAACATAATCCCCACTAGAATCACAGGTGAACTTGAACCTTCAAGATAATTTAAATTTCCCTAGGAGAGCTATTCCTCGCGCTACAACTTTAGGTCCTCATAATTGACCTCAACCCCCAGAATTGGTCGTTACAACTCACGATCCTCAGAATTGACCCCGACCCTCTGAATTGGTCGTCACAGATTTAGGTCCTAAGAATTGACCTCAACCCTCAGAATTAGGTTCTCCCAACTTTAGATCTTCAGAATTGACCTCGACCCTCAGGATTGGTCATCATAACTTTAGGTCCTCAAAATTGACCCTGACTCTAAGAATTGATCATCACGACTCAAGGTGCTCAGAATTGAGCCCGATCCTCAGAATTTGTCGTCTTAACTTTAGGTCCTTAGAATTGAAATTGATCCTCAGAATTAGTTATCACAATTTTAAGTACTCAAAATTGACCTCGGCCCTTAGAATTGGTCGTCATAACTCAAGGTCCTCAGAACTTACCTCAACCCTCGAATTGATATTCCCAACTCAAGGTCCTCAGAATTGATCTTGACTTTAAAAATTATTCGTAAAAACTTTAGGTCCTCGGAATTGACCTCAACCCTTAGAATTGGTCATCACAGCTCAAGGTCCTCATAATTAACCCCATCCCTCTGAATTGGTCATTCGAACTTAAGGTCCTTAGAATTGACCTTGGCTCACATAATTAGTTCCCCAACTTTTGGTCTTTAAAATTAACACCGAGCCTCAAAATTGATCATCATAACCTTAGGTCCTCAGAATTGACTTCGGCCCTCAAGATTGGTCATCCCCAACAAAACTTTAGAATTAACCTCGACCCACTGAATTGGTCTCCCTATACCATTAAAAATAATCTTAACACATCCTCGACCCACTGAATTGGTCATCCTCGTATCCTTAAGTACTCAGAATTGGTCTCGACCCTCTAAATCAGTCAACCCTTATACTCTAGGTACACAAAATTAACCTAAAATCCTCTTCCCTAACGTCGATGTGGTTTCTATCATTCGACGACCTTTACTTGTTCCAAGATCTCTCGTCGAGGGTATATCTATAGACACCCCATCATAGGACACCCTTAAGAACTTCCTTAGGTCCCTATCACTCACTTATTCATCGCAAACCCTAGGTCATACTCTGAGTACCGATCTGGAGTCCATCGGGTGCCCTCGGGCCTCGTTTAACTCCATTAGACTTTATCGTCTAAGTGAAAACTCAATGACTCTTCAAAGGGCTCTTAATTCCTTTTCTAATGGTCTAACCCATGCATGAATTGGCCTTATGGTTCGGATGAATGATCCATATTACTATCGAAAACTGATTTAGAGGCCATTGGGCACTTTCGGGACTCGTTTAGCTCCGATCAACTTTCTTACCTAAGTTGAAGCTCAATGAATTCGAAGGTCTCTGAATACCCTTCTCAAAGGTCTACTCCGATCATGAATCGGCCTTACGGTATAGACAAACGGTTCTTTTTATTTCAAAAACTGATCTAAAGGCCATCAGGAGCTCCTAGTCCCACAGTCAATCCCAACTTGAGTGAAGATCAATGAATTTTTAAAAGGCTTTGAATACCCTTTCCAACGGCCCAACTGATGAGCAATCAACCTTATGATACGAATGAATAACCCATTTTACTCTGAAGTGGGCAATTTCTAGCATCATTTGACCTCAGTCAATTCTTTGAACTGAATGAAGCTGAATGAAATCTCAAAGGGATATGATTACCCATTCCAAATATCCATCTCATGCATGAATCAGACTTATGGTTTGAATAAAAGATCAATTTTCTTTCGAAGCCTTCCCATCTAGTGACCAACGAGCACTTTCGAGCCCCATTTAACCTCGGTTAACTCTCAGACCTCGGAGTGGCTCATGGATTCTTAAAGGGATCTGAATACCCTTTCCAACGGTTTGCCCTATGCGTGATTCTGACTTATGGTTCGTATTTTATGATCATTTTTTTAAAAAACCTACCCCAGGCTATCCAATGGCTGCCTCAGGACCCCGCCTATCGGTAGTGTGGCTGAGGTTTTATGTCGAAAAGAAGGTTCAGGACCCTGTCGATCGGCACTCCCATGTCCTTATAAATAGAGGCCATAATCTCACTTTGAAAGGCACGTCTGAACATCCCTCTCAACAATTCAGAGAACATCAGAGTTGTTTTCATCCTAAAAATCCCATTTCTCACATTCCATCCATCCTTTTCATACTTCATTTAGTAAAATTCCCCACACCTCTTCATACTACCTCTATCCCATTGCAAGATTAGCGTATCTACACTCAAGATTTACTTTAAGTAATCATAAGGAGGTCCAATTCTCTATCATTAGCTACTTTATTTTTACTTTAGCACTTTATTTTATTACATCACGTATATGAATCTCAAACCTTTACTATATGTATTTGCACATACTCTATTTTCATAAAAAAAGCAAAAAATAAGAAAAATATAGTTAATCTATAAATTTCAAAAAAGGGATTCTCACTACACATTCTCACTCTTAAAGCACATGCCTCTCTACACACATACATAAGAGAATTACCTTATTTGGATTTATGGATTAAACCCCACTCTATGTTATCTTCAAACTACGTGGACTAAGCCCCCTGGGCTATGCAGGCGTCTTGGGTTAATCTCGAGACTCAATTCCTCCTTTATGCATGTTTATAATATTGTTTTTTATATTATATATTCTTAATACATGCCATATTCTTACATGCTTGTGTTTCGTCCAATATATACATTCGTTATTCTATAATGACTTATGATTCGACAAATACTCATACTATATTTTGAATTATTATTTGTAGTAACTCTCCTAAGGATGAGTTCGCTCCGTTCTTTTCCATGATGTGAGTTGAATAATTCCATTCTTCATCTATATTATGCACAAAAGCACACACTTCACAGAGTCTAACATGAGAAAATTAACACATGTCCACGAGAGACTGAATGGGCGAGATAGTTAACTAACTCCTTCTCATTCCATAACTTAGTCCCCAGACCTTTGAACTACTTGGTTTTGGAAGCATCAATATTGTCCTTGACGCCATTCTCTCGAAGAGAGAATATCTCTTTTACTTATTTTATGTAAAATAGGTTGGCAACTCTATCTCTATACATTATCTCACATTGATGACGGCCAAGCACCCTGAGAAAGGGCATGATCTCACACGCACGATAAAGGGCAACCCCAAGAAGAAAGAAAAAGAAGGAGGGGGAAGCCCGTGGGATGGCCACAATACTCTCCAGTGATAAAGAAAAGGTCACCCTATCTTACAAGTTGGATTTCAATTGCTCTAACAATGAAACAGAATATGAAGCTCTCATATTGTGCCTACTGGGGGCTTTGAGAAGAGGCATCAGAGTACTTTTTATATGAGGAGATTCTAATCTGGGAATTCGCACTTAAGCATGCTAACCTTGCTCTATATAGAGCAATTATTTAAAGGTGGCTGGGCCAATATTTATCAGTCAAAATATAGAGGCATCCGAGGATGATGAATAGGCACCTAGATACTTTGAAAGTAATTGTGCATAAATTAGAGATGGACGAGTCTGTGTCCACGATTACTGTCCGACAAAGAATAATGCCCACCACAGTGAGATATTTATTACCAAGTAAATAGCCTAAGGATTGGATATTTCTATTTGTGAAGTAGCTGGAGACACGCGAACGGGAAATGAAGTTACATAATTAGTAAATTTTCACATTATGTATGGTATGTTGTATTTCAAAGCCCCCTCGAGTGGTTTTTTATCGCGATGTGTAGGATAAGAGAAGTCCCACGAGAAATTGAAACCATGTACGATAGGCACTGTGGGACATAAACCTACCGCTTTATAGGTGTCTGTAGCGAGGAGGATATTATTGATCCACCATGAACACAGAGGCTGCTTGCATGCATCAAGGCTTCCTAAAGTGTCAAACCCAGTTTCATCATCCAATGGAGGCAAATTTTATGGAAGTTCTAAAGATTGGAGGATACCCTACATCGCCTATCTTAGAGATGGAGATCTACCTGTTGAGAGGGTTGATGAGATTTATTTGAAGAAAAAAGTGGTTCGTTTCTACTTAGTTAATGTGGAACTCTAAAGGAAATGGTATATTAAGAAGGCCTTGAGATGTGTGGTGGTGGAAGAAATGTCAAGAGTACTGAAAGAATCCCACGAGCCTTTTCACATGGGTAACACTAAATTATACGTCCAACTAATGACCCTAGGATACTATTAGACAACGATGGAGGCTGACTCTATAAGTTTTGTAAATAAATGTAGAGCATGCCAAATTCATGGCAATATGGTTTATACCCCCTAGGCGAGTTTGCAAATCTTAGCATTGCCTTACTCGTTTCACACTTGGGCATTTGATTTGGTAGAAAAAATTAGCTCTTCCTCTCATGAGAAAGCCTTCATTCTGGTTGCTACGGAGCTAGGTACCAAGTGGCCGGAAGAAATTCATCTTAGAAGGGTTACTACTCAAGTGATAACACGGTTCATTTGGGAGTATATGATATGCAGATTTGGCATTCCAAAGGTCATCCTCACAGATAGTGGTAAATAGTTCGTGTGTAAAGAGATAGGTCTGCTCACGAACAAATACAAGATCAACCTCTAGTTGATTTTTCTAAGCCATTTTCCATGGAGAGGAATTTTCTCTTTTTAGTTATTAATAAAACTTGTGGGATACTATTACTCTTTGGTAAAAAAAAATTTAAGATCATCCATAACAGCTCGACTATTTCTTATCCGAAAGGGAATGGTCAACGGAGGCAACTAAAAAGACACTCATCAAAATTTGAAGAAGATTTACCAGGAATGTGGGATGACAAGATATCTATGGTTTTATGGGCTTACAGGACCTCCAATAGGAAGCCGACTTGTTTTGCTCCGTTCTCTTTGGTCTACGATAATAGGTTGTCCTACCGGTATAATTGAATGTGTCGTCAGCACGAGTGGCCCTGAGCCATAATTTAGTGCCTAATCCAAGACATGTGAAGTTAAAAGGTTTGTATGAGCATCATGATAGAGCTAAGGAAAAATTCAAAGTCTAGACTTAGATGTTGTCTAGAGCTTATGAGAATCTAGTTAAGCCTAGAGAATTCCAAGTGGGACACTTGGTTTTACGAGCATCCACTCATCATTTAAGGAGCTTGGCGACTTCAAATTTCAAAGCCAACTAGGAGGGGCCATTCGCTATGTGAGGAGTAAGAAGATTAGGGTATTGTTAAATCTTAGAGCTGGAGAGTGAGTGAATACAATCGATCAATTGTAAATGTCTCAAGAAGTATTATGCCTGAGGTGTCCAAACTATTTTCAACAGAAAGCTCCTTAAGTGAAAAGGAAAGTGGCTGATGATATTTTTTTTGTAATGTCACAATTGAAAAAATAACTTCTTGAATAATGAAGACAATAGAAAGTGTTTGGTTATAACCAGTTTCTTTCATAATATATATGATGATATTTATAATGTTTATCAATTTACATAACCAACAAGTTTATCATGCATCTGTTCACAAAATCTTGTGAAGAGATGCATTTAAAAAAATAAAATTTCTTTTGCTAAGTTAATTTTACAAGCAGAGCAACTAAAAATTCTCACACCATAAGAGAAACGATATTTAACTCGCAGAGCATTGCTCATCATACTTGGGAGGTGGTATATACCTCCCAATAAAAAAAATATGACGAGCAAATCACCTTTGCTTGAAATACTTTTAGGGATTAGATCCCCGAAAGGAGTACCCAACAGAATATAATATGGGGTACACAGTTTCATTGACAACTTCAAAAAAAGAAAAAGATTTTGCAAGTTAGTTTGTATGTTTTTGTAATAACAGAAAGGGGTTGACTCCCAAGTACTATTCTTTTAAAAAATATATAGAACAAACATGCTACAAAATATAAGGAAGTTACATATATTACTCGCCAAATTGAGAACAGACACTCACATTAAAAGAAGGGAATGATATTAGTTCACGAGAGGATACTCCCCCAGAATAAGGGATAGTCCATAGTGTATAAAAAATAAATGAAAAATGCAAAGTGCAAAGACAAATATCCAAAATTCTTTCATTCTCATTTCCATAAATGACTTTCTCGAAAAATAGCTGGCCGTGATGTTACAAATAAACGAAGGTAGCTGTTTATAAGAGTTTAATCAGAGAAAAGAAGACGAATATTCTCCTTTGGGTAGAAGTCTTCGAACGAGGGTCCAATCTCTCAAATAATGTCTTCTTGGAGCTTAGTTATTCGAGAAACGTCTTCTATTTCACCAGGTAGGACTTTACCTAGCTTAACTTTTAAAGTTTGGGTCTGCTCGCGAATACTGTTAGCCTCAAAACGACGCTGCTCGGATCTGGCTTGTTCAGAGGACTTGGCTTTCCTCAATATTTTAGTAACTAGATGGATAAGTTTGCAAATGGAAGCATCAATCCAATCAAGGTTGAAGTGGTAGAAATTCTCCAAGTCTTTGATAACTTCCAAAAAGATGTGAGCACCTCCAATGGTAACATCGCTAAGAGGTGAGGATGTAAACTTATGAACATAGCTGGCGAGTGCCTTTAGATTGAGAACAGTTAGGCTATCAATATTGCAAACACTCCTGGTTGTGAAAGTCTCAAGATGATGCTCAAAGGTCAATCCTGAACAACACGCAATGGCTCTCGAAATCTCTTAGAGTGATACTCGTGCTGCATATCCCTCATGATAATTTTAGGAGCATCCATCTCTATGACGTCAAAACTAATGTCTATGGAGCTAGCCTCAGAATGAGGAGAAGACTCCTCATTGCTCTCCCTCAGAATGAGTGGCCTCAGAGTCCTTCTCGTTCTCATAGATAAATTCCTCCACCTTCTTCGTTTCTTCCTAAAAATTAACAAAGAGGAAAAGGAATAGAATAATTGTTTTTTTACTTAGTGAAAGGAGTAATAGTAAGAAAAAAGAAAAAGACTTAATCGCATGCCAATAGAAGTTAGCATGCTACCAGAGAGCCTGCGCTGCTCACTTCGACTAATCACAGGCTCCACAGTCACAGGAGCCCTCGTGACACTAACCTGAGAACAATGCAACAAGAGGTGGTCATTCGAGCACTTGCACGGTAAAAGCAAGTAAAAGAATAAACTAAGGTATAATAGATTAAGTCCCGAGGCTCTGTAGTTACAGGGGATATAAAAGAACTAACCTGAAAAAAAAGAAAAAAAAGTTTTACTTGAGAACTTGAACAATAGAATCAAGTGAAAAAAAGGACGAGGTATGATATAATAATACCCAAAGAGCACTCACAGCTATGCTCGTAGAATGTTCCATAGTCAAAGGAACGCTCGTATCACTAACCTAAAATAAAGAAATAGGAAAGTGTTACTTGATCATTTTCATAGTAAATGCACATTATAAAAGAACTAGGTATTGCAGAATAATACCCGAGGAGCACTCGCATCTATGCTCACAGAATATTCTGTTGTCGAAGAAGCGCTCATATCGCTAACCTGAAAATAAATAAACTGGAAGGTGTTACTTGAGCACTTGTGCAGTAAAAGAAAGTTATAAAAAAACTAGGTATGACAATATAATATCTGAGGAGCGCTCATGGCTATACTCACACAAGGTTCCATAGTTAAAGGAATACCCATAATGCTAACTTATAATAAAGGTCAGGAAAAGTATTATACGAACATTCGCATAATAAAAGAAAGATTAAAAAAAAACTAGGCATGAAAGAATAATACTCGAGTGCTTATAGTTAGCTTGAAAAAGGTTCCATAGTCAAGGAGACACACGTAGAGCCCACCTACTATTAGGGAGAAAGTGTAAAACTTTCAAGAATTTGAACAAAAGGAATTTCAGGTGTGCCAGATTAATACCTAAGGTGGCATAAATGATGGAGTGCTCATAACAACACTTGATAGAGAAGCAACAGTCAGAGGAACACTAGCAACGCTCGCCTAAAATGAAAGAAAAAAGATAGAGTGATTAATTGTTCAAACACATGTAAAGCAAATATGTTAATTCAAGTACTTGTACTCTAACAGGAGGGGAAGCACTCAAACGTGAGCTCTGAGAGCAAGTATAAAGGTACGCTAGTTCAAGTACCAGAACTCCAGTAAGAAGGGAAACACTCAAATCTATAGCAGGTAGTGCAGGGATACTCGCACTAACCTGCCAATGAAAACGTTGTCAATATAAAATAATAAAAAATGATAAAAATTATATAACTAGTTACCTTTGCTGAACAAGTGACATCAGAAATAGGCCCACTATAAGCAATGCTATAAATAAGATGACTCTAAAGGGAGAGAAACCCTTGGGATGGATATCATCCTAGATAGAGGTAACCCTGGGATGATCACCCCTATGGCAAAAAGTATGCCAGCAATAGTAGGGGGATCACTCATAAGAAAGCCATGTGAACAAGTGTTAACAATAAAATATATAACGTTATATTTTTATTAACAAGACAAGTATTTAAATAAAGGGAAAAAAGGTGCTCGAAGAATACCCCTTCAGAGGGTGTCGCAACACTAGCCGGGGGCTGGCTTAATAAACCGCTCACTATAAAATAAGCGAGTAACCTGGCAACTAATGCGAGTGGAGCCAAAGACACCAATCAAGAATAAATAAGTGTTAATAAAGAATGCAAAAGGACTTGACAAAAGGATCTTTGTGAACTAATTGATACCTGGATGGAATGAGCAGTCATAGAAGAACTTTTAACAATGACAGGATATATAACATGTAGCTACAAAGGAAAGAATTGAGAATTTAGTCCATGAGCACCAGAGCTTGGAAGTTCAAAATCTAAAAAGGCAAAAGAAAAGGATAAATATACCTAACACATGTACAAACCTCTCGTGCTAAGCCCAGAGAAGACACCAACATAGAGTTCATCTTGCTTTGAAATGGAGCATGTGGAAGGGTAGGGGAGAAAGGTGAAGGAACGACCCTCACTTAAGAGAGACCACTCGTCCCTGTAGAAGAAGCTTGTTCGAAAATGGTTGAGAGTTAGTAATAAGATAAATTTTAACTCAAAACCAAGATGTAATAAAAGGAAAAGTAAATAACTGAATTAAAATACTTACGAGATCATCGCGATGAATTTGGTCATAAGGCAAAGGTCCAATAATTGGACTAGTGGAAGAGGCGGCGTAGATCATGGTGTCATCATGATCACTACTGGGCTAATCCAAGTCTAGAGTCATGCCCTTCGTGGCTAATAAAAAAGGAGAAGCATTAGCGAGTGATATTAATTGATGGAAGTAAGTTAATGTCATTTGAATAAAAACTACGGTAATCATAGGAAAGAATACTTACATAATCAACAAGTTCCTTTTCAAATGAACATGATGTGGAGAGGATTCTTGTAATTCCGTTACTTATATTTTGACTAAGTAAAAGATGAATATTTAGAGTACCTTCCACTGAGGGAGTAGAAATTAAAGTAGAGGGTTGAGAAAGAGCGACTTTGAGAGCTTTATAGCCCTGCTCATGAACGGTCTGAAATGTTTCCTTAACTCCAAAGGTGTTAGTGTATAGACCTTGATCTTTAGCAACACACGGGCCAACCAACTTTGATGCTTTTATTTTCCTTCGTAGCCGCTCATGTCCTCACTAGAGAAGGAGAGGAAGTAGCCCCTCTAACTTGGGCAGGAATGAAGTTAGAGACGTCAATATCTGGATCCTTCCTCTTGCCCTTAGATTATTGAGATCTTTCCTCAGGATGTTTTAAGTAAATACTTTCTATGCGAAGAGGATTTATAAGGAAAAGAATAACTTTATTAACAGGGATACTCACAGCTTGGCTATTAAGCCAAGCTTTCTTGTAAGTGAGTTTGGACATCTATCTATCAGATGAGGGGACACCTTAATAAATGATCCATAAAGAGCTTATTGGATGCAATTATTTATCAATAAAATTTGACGCTGCCATAAATTAAAGAATGAACGACTGATTGAAGAGAGGTAGTCACGAGAAGGAATGAAAAAATTCCTTAAATGAGCAGTTTGCTGAACTATCCCTTCAGGGGTGAAATTTAAGTAGGCTTCCAAGTATAAATCTTCTGGCGAGAGGTTAGACGAAAAATCTGGAGAGTAGGTACCTTGATCATACCCATATTGTATCCTTACTCACTCAGAGTGATAAAATTCAATTCTTTGATCCAACTCAGTCAAGGATGGAAGAATATATCAAAGAAAAAATTCCATCACAGAAATGTGAAGGCAACCACCATAGACTCAACATTTGTAAGAGAAAAAAAGTACCAGGTGTAGCAAAGAAAAAAGTCTAAGGGAATAATCCCCTCGCCCACTTTGAATAGCGATGAAAGGAGAACTCGTCAATATTATCCAAAAATAAGCTGAGTGATTTTATAGGGGTTTTCTTGTGCTACATAGCAATGCGAACGAATTGACTATGTATTGAGCGGGGTCGATGAGCCCAGTTTAGGAATCGCTCGAAAAAGATCCCATCTATAGGCCCTTTTTTCTTTTGATTGTGCTTTAAGGATGTAAAAAAATACTTTCTTTTTGAAAAAATCTTTTTCAAATTTTAAACTGCACCAAGTATGTGAACCAATTTTAGTTAAGCACAATTTTATCTTGTTTAATCCTAAACATGTATCTAGATGATAAAAGCAAGTAAAATAAACAAGTTCACAAAGGCGATATCGAATGTACGAGGAAACTACTAAGGGAAAAAATCTCGGATGGCCCAAGCCAGACAATCACTATAATGTGGTATTACAAAGTACATACAATAGACTTACTTAATGACTTAATCCCCCACAAGTTTTGACGCTCCTTTGATCCTTCAACCATTCCTATACAGTGCTCACGCATAAGTCCTTCTAGAATGCTCATCCATAACAAACGGGTCCACATATGTCTCGGTGTCCACCGATACAGCTTGGCAACGTCTATGATGTTGAACACAAAATCCTTTGCTTCTTCATCGCAAAGCCCAATATTCAAAGTGATCAACAAACTCCAATGGTGCAAACCAAGATCTCTATAACATAAGAATAGGAAAGCTCGGATCTTGAAACTCTAAGGATGTTTTTAGATTTTGAAAATCTTAGAAAACTTGTGCACAAAATGTACTGTATGTAAACTATTTTTCTAGTTTTGCAACTTTCAAAATTCTGAGTGAAACACGCCTTAAATAAAAAACTTAAGTTGGCACATCGTTTGAATGAGATCAGCATATCTCTCGAACGAAATGGCCATGTCACTGGAACGACATGTTCATGTCACTTGAATGACCTTGCAATGTCGCTCGAATGACTGTAAGTGTCATTTGATCCTTCTAAACATAAGGGAAGGTTCAACATGACTATAAATAATCCTTATCTCAGAATAAACGAAGTTAAAACTCTTTGAAAACATTTTTAATAAAAATAACATCCTAAAAACATTTTTTGAGTCGCATAAACATTACGCATTCATACCTTAGAGATCGAAATGCAATGAAAACGTGGTGCTCGGCATGATAAATCTTTGAAGCTTGGCCATAATGTCTTTAATAAATTCTATGTCATAGATTATGTGGTATCGTGATAATAAAAAATCTATCTATGACTCAAAATTATGTTCTGTTCCGTGAATAAGTCAAATACATACAATGGACTCAATTGGAAATTTTTTCCTTACACCATCAACATAAAGGAGTTAACAAAATTTACCACATCAAAGTGGTTGTGAGAATGCTCCATGTCTAAACGAGCACTATCCAACCAAGTTTACATGGATCCAAGTATGGGAGCATCAAGCATCATATTCCTGTTGCTTGCAAGCCTTACTGCCAAACCAAAGACCAACTCACAAGAGGAGTCATTTGGTCTTCATTGGAATAAAAACTTGTTGAGGAATGTAACAAAGAAGACATCATGATGGGTCTTTGATGTCAGTTTTGGCCCATCCTTACTTTTGGGCACCTTTGTCTGAAAATCTTATTTGGACATTGATTCGAAGTCCTTGAACCAATACCTTTACCATTTGGCAAAGGTATATTTGCGCATGCTAGTTCGGATAATAGAAATATAGCGAGCACAGTCTGTTAAAGCCCGATGGATCTCCTCACACATCTCTCATTCCATGGATTCCTCATAACCATCAGTAAAAATATGGTTTCCTAAAAGGGGAAATCGGTCAATTCATATATATATTCCAAGGTAATGGAAAATATTCCCCAAATGGTAGCAAAAATGTGGGAATCTACACTCCATTAATAAAGTAGGATGTTTTAAGCACTACAACTCATAGTGATAATACAAGTCTTTAAGCTGGTAAGGATTAGAGTTAGGCCTCATTAATGATAGCACAATAGTCCGGGACGCCAATAACGTAGTCAACCCATAGAGCCCATTCATCCAGGGCCCCCTCCACAGACATCAATATTCACATTGGAGAAGGGGAAATAACCCTGTCCAATTGAACTTGTAAAATGTTGTCAGTAAGTACACTAGGGGCATCCTTAGATTAAAAAAACCCCAAGAGCAGTCATTCGTTTATATTCTCCACAAATTCATCCTCAAACCTTTCAAGCGAGGGCATGAAGTCATCATCCTTGCCAAAGAAAGGGTAAATACGGTAGATCAAAAAGTCCCTTTTTGTCCTTGTTTCCAAAAATTGCCTTTGCCTCTTGGCCAAGACGACATCACAACTCATAAAAGACCCAATACCACCAAAGTGGTGGTGGCAATAGCGGATGAAACCATTGAGGAATAGTTGATGGATATAGCACCGGTGGTAACAAATGTGGTGATGGTAACATGGATGGGCAAAGTGCCCACCAATACCTCACTCACGAAGGTGGAAGAAGCAGAGGAAACTATGGGAAGAGAAAAGCCATGGATTACGGTAATTTAGTTCTTAGCTATGAAAACTCTCTGATTGGAAAATTATCTCTCTAGAAAACAAAAGCAAATGACGTTGAAGGTTTGAAAAAAGATGGCCAAAAGTATTTATATGTGAAGGCGCTCACCCTAACGGTTTAAACGTAGGTGTTATCATTACCTAAATCATACAAAAGGGCTTCCCAAAGTGACAGGTCTCTCCTCGAGAAGATAAAAGGAGTCTTAGGAATGACTTAATGACAGTGCATTTAATGCATGAATAAAAAGTAATGATGACTTTTAGTCTCTCGAATTCATAAATATTTATTTTCGTATAAAACACTTCATCTTTAAATAAAAAAGACTTTTTTATGTGGGGACTAATGTAGAGGGGTACCCATTTAACCCTCCCATAAAAGTTAGACTTGCTGTGCACGGGCCCAAATCTTGGAACAAAGTAATAATGAGCGAGCAAGCCTAATCATGAGCAAGGTAATATTAGGCGAGCAATTCCAAATCCAAATCAAGGAAATATTGGGCGAGTAAAACCAAATCGCGAGCAAGCCCAAATAATTGGCAAGCCAAGTATAACAGAAAAATATTAAGCGAGCAAGCCTAACGTAGGAGTAAAGTGATAATGGAAGAGCAAGACCAAGACAGGAATAAAGTAATAACAGGTGAGCATGTTTAAAGTGGCGAGCAAGTCCAAGTAATGGGCAAGCTAAGATGAATAGAGTAACATGGGGCGAGCAGGCACAATACATGAGTGAAACAATATTGGACGAGTGGGTCCAAATCGTGAGTAGGAAAAACAAGTATAAACCACTAATGAACTTAGAGCAGTAGTCAGCAAGGGGATGCATCACGAGAAACCTCAAGTCATTCAAACAATTGTGTTTATAAAAATGTTTTTTTTATTAACATTTTTTTGTTATTTGAACACATGTCTACCTAGCAAGAAGCCTTAGTCGAGCAAGAAGGGCTCGAGCAGATGGCCAGTTGGGATATATTGAGAGTTTTGGTTGAGAGGATGAAAATCAAGTCTTATTGAGCAAGCTCAAGCTCAACCACTTTAGTACCCTAGGAAAGAGAGAATACTAAGATGAGGGACCCAAGAGGTCACTCACACTCTCACATGATACTGCTCACAAAGTTGTTTTTGAAAATAGCATTAGCGACTGGCCCTCAAGGCCACTCGTAAGTTTTCAATATTGTTTGCCAAGTAACCATTTAAAATATTGACAAAAACATACTTTTTGGCACTATGCTCGATATATTATTTTTTTGACTTTGGTTGCACCGGATGTCGCTTATCAGAGGGGATAGCGATAAACAATAAAATACTATAAAAAGTACCACTCAGATATTGTCGCAAGGGAATATACCTTTGACGTGCGCGTGCCACTTCAATCCTAATTTTTGGCTATAAATAGAGCATTAGGGAAAGGTTAAAAGCAAACCATAATTTGAGCACTGTTACTCTGCCCATTTTCACACAAAAAGTATTTTTTCCCTGCTCTCTCCTAGCATCTTGAAGTGCTTGTCTCTCCACTCTCAAAGAATCATCACACTGAAGAATTCCATTCTTTTTATTCTTATCGAAAAGTTGTATATAATCATACTCTTCCTCATATTATCACCAGAAAGTTGTTATTATATTGCAAAAGTTGTCTTTTGATTTACTTGTTTCTCTCGAAATTTTAAATACCTTAGAGGCTATTTCCATTAGAGTGGGTTACGGCTCACCCTTTCAGATTATTCATAGACCCCAGTACCACTACCCTCATACACTTTGATCGAAAATACTTCCCTGAATGGGAACGGTAAGATTGGTGTGCACTCTTGTCAAATGAGGGATGGTATTTACTACTTTTTGGGATTCAAGCTTTTTCCTATAGACAGGCCAATTTGAAGGGATATCAATCTTACAACAATTCTTAATAACAATTTTACCATAAATATAAGTGCAAATTAATAAAAGAACATATAGATGTACATGGTTCGATAGGTCGGCCTGCTTACATCCATGAGGAAGGAAAAGTTGGGTTTTATTACTATTAGAAAATAGGAATAAGATGACTTAGACTGCTGGGGATGCTAGCTGAGAGTCCAAGTCTTGGGGTACAATATTATGCTATATCATATTTTTCATTAGGGGAGACCTATTTATAAATAAAAGAGTCCTAGTTACATGAACTATATTATAAGGTCTTTTTGACGGTAGCCAACCTCTATCCTTGATCTTATCTCCGAGGTGGTTCAATTATTTTAGGACCGCGTTCAGTCATATTTATTATTATCTACTTCGTGATCTCTGGACGACTTGATCGTTATAATCCTCTACATTCTATGTGTCATGCCAAGTATTTGGCTCGTAATCCCTTCAATATATAATAATTACTTGCCCAAAATTATAATACTAAATGATATGGAATAATAATAAAAACAATTTATTTAAAATAAATTTTTAAAGATATTAATTAATTTTTTATTGTAAAATTTACAAAATAACTCCTAATTGTGCTAAAACAACTTGAGTACATGCCCAAAACTTAGCTTTTCAAGATGGAAATTAAAGATCTCCCTATTTAACTCCGTAATAATAAGATTAGTCATGTAGTTCTATGATGCAATGCTCTATGATAACTCTCCTTCAATTATGCTGTGTATCAAGTCCTAATACCAATATATGTGATTGAAATTATGATAAGTAATTTTTACATTGGCCTGAGTTGTGGATGCATTATAGTCACAATATATTGTTATCGTAGATTCAATTGTAGGAGCAAAATAAAGTTCGATAACAAACTTCTTAATATAAATAACCACCTTAATTTGCTTTAAATGCAATTACATTTTACTTCATCAGTAGAATTCAACTCTACTTATAACTTCTCTACCTAAAAGCCCTATTCCTTAGTATAAGACATAACCTAACGTTGACCTTATATCCTCAACATCATATTAGAAAGATGGGTCGACGTAGCAGTCAACCATTAAATTTTTATTGTCGTATAAAACATTATATCTCACGTTTCAAATACTTGATAATGTGTGTAACACATCCAATGATCCTTTCCATGGTTAAAATAATATTTTCTAACAACATTTTCAACATAAACAGTAACCACATCACATTTAATAAAATCTTGCGTGACTCCATGGAAAATAGAAACCCCTCTCAAGAACTTTCTCTCCTCTAAAATCTCCCCCCCTCAAGACCACCAAACCTCGTCGGGATCTTTTATGGGATGGAAGTAGAAATGGAAGATAGAATGTCAGGATAGCAACTCAAGGTAGTAAAAGTGAGATTTGAAAAGAGGATATCAAATCGAGATAAGATTATTAGTAACCCCAGTGTTTCAGTTCAACGAAATATCGGGGACAGACCAATTAGTCAGATAAATACAAATGGGCAACCAACACACATATTATTCCCATATTAGGACATGGAAATCAATCAAGAAGATTATAATTATGAAGACAAAGTCGGAGAAGGGGATGTTGTGCCACTAAATACACCAGTGGTGGAAATAGAAAGTCAGGAGCTACAGAAAATCAGACAAAAATGAAAAAATGCTTTAATCATTAAATTACTTGGAAAGTTCCTTTCCTTTAAACGACTTGATTTATGACTGTCTCGCTTTTGGAAATTAAGTAAAGATATCTTTATCATGGATTTAGGTAATAATTTCTACCTAGTCAATTTCTCTTCGCCTGACGATTATATGTCAGTTATTGCTACAGGGCCCTGGTTGTTAGAGGACCATTATTTATTAGTGCAACGGTGGCGGAAAATTTTCAAGCCATGTACGACGAATATTAAAAATATGAGTCTATAGATATAAATTTCGGAGCTTCCAGTTGAATATTATAACCGGGGTATTTTGTAACATGTTGCGGCATCCTTAGGTAAGCTTTTAAAAATTGACATGCATACTGAATTCTTGGGACGCGCGAAGTATGATTGGATCTGAGTGGATTTCATTATCGAAAAGCTATTGCCACAAAACATTAAAATTGGACGTATTCTACAGTATAATTGTGTATGATTTAAAAAGAGATATTTGGTTTGCATATGTGACCGTTGGTCATAATAGAGGAACATGTAAAAAATCTTCTATTTCGCCCACGGTGGCAAGGGAACTCGGGCAAAAAAAATAAGAATGAGCACGCTTGGCATGTGGTATCACGTCGACCTCCCCCAAAAATTTCCATGCAAGAAAATGGAGGTCGAAAAAATAATAACAAAATTCATGGTAACACATTAGAGAGAGAAAGTACCCGAGTTTTATGGCAGCACATCCAGTTTCGGCAGTAGCAACACAACCACGTGATGTTGTGTCCAAACCGATTTCTTCTGCCTGTATTCTACCTTAAGCTGATAAATGGGACCCACGAACAACAATCGTCTAAGAACCCAAGTCGATCGAAGAAACAAACACAATAGCCAACCCTGACCATTGAAAGCTGCATTTGGACACCACCTCTGTTGAAAGAGGGGAGGATGCCACGCGTCTTGCTAGTGATAACCATGGCACCGGGTTAAAATTTTTAACTGAGACCTCTGAGCCACGCACTTTCAATATTACCGCCTTATCGGCTTCGTTCCTAAACTTAAATATTATGGAAGAGATTTCGATTGAAACACAGCCACAACCTAGCCAACATGGATCCTCTGAGCCCAGATTTTTTACCATAAACCACTGCCTGTCGGACTCGCCCACTATCGAACCATTTCAACGTCCTCCTCTGAGGCCAGGGACAATGTCACCATTTTATTCGAACCTTGCCCCTAGTTTTAAATTTTCATCCCAGAGATTATCATCCCCGACTTCGACCACTCCACCTAAATGTAAACAACAGCAAAAGTCAACCACTCCCAAGACAAAGACGACATCGTAACAACATAATTATTCAACGCGGTCCAAATGATCTATTAATCCAATCGTGATGCATAATGCCACACCGCTTCCATTATCAACTACAAAGACACAACGTACATATCGAAGTCGCATAACATCAGGACATGTATTAATAGGAATCGAAGTCCATCTATACATTCCATGCTCACCAAGTTCCAAATGAATCCCAACTCATAATGAACCCACTTCACCAAAACAAATATGTTTATATCCTACTAGAGACGAGTCTGCGAATGACACTCACATCGATACATCTAATGCGAATACTTCTGTGGAATGCTAGGGGCACGGGTCGTCCAACTTTTTACCCGAAACTGATGAATTTTGTTACTCATCACTACCCTCATGTTTTAATTATCTTGGACAAACTCTTGGATGTGAGAAGGTTTCTCAGCGAGATAGGTAAACTACCCTTTCAAAATAATATTGTATCACCTGCACTAGGACAGTAAGGGGGTATTTGGATTTTATGGATGGACGAACCAGTTACAGCTCATGAGCTAGCAGTCTCGCCCCATTTTATTCATCTTCTGGTTGAACATGATCCGAAAGAGGGTCCATCAAAGTTCACGGCTATGTACATGCCACCGTATCCACAAAAACAAATTCAGGTATAGTCTGCGCTACATCATTTATCTTCTTCTATTCAATATCCCTGGATTCTATTAGGGAACTTCAATACTATTTTAGGACCTCATGAGAAGTTAGGTAGTCGGATATTTTAGGCAACACGTTCCAGACCGTTTGGTAATTTAATGACAACTTGTAATATTTATGATTTAGGCTTTTGTGGCCCATTTTATACGTGGACAACTAATACTTCTTTTTGTCATCATGTGCGTGAACGGATTGATAGAGGTCTTGCTAATATGATATGGTTAGAGCTTTATTCACGTACGTTTCTCACACATTTTCCTAACGTGGGCTCTGACCATTGTCCATTATTACTAGATACCTTTCCACAACGGGCTAAATTTCCCAAACATTTTATTTACCGTAAAGAGTGGGCACAACATGCTTCGTTTCATGATTTACTTCACTTGTAGTGGAGTCCTCCAGTGATTGGATCGCCTGCAGTTTGCTTCTTCGCGAAAACTCATGTTTTCCATCAGACGACCATTGTATGGGCACGTACTATGTATGGAAATTTAGCATTAAAAATTTCCAACCTCCATAAAGAACTCCAATTTATGTAAAGATGTTTGGAACGATCTCCTGATGCACCATCCCTTGCTAACGAATCACAGATACATTAGGCATTAGCATACTATCTTCTACAGGATTCCCAATATTGAAAAAATAAATACAAATTTAAGTGGAATCTTGAGGGTGATAATAATACTAAATTCCTTCATGCTTGTGTTGCCCATCGACGACGGCTCAATAATATTCACGACATTTTTAATCTAGATACAGGGTGGCATAAATCACGACAGGAGATAAATGTGCAATTTTAATTGTATTACGAAACTCTTTTTACGTCATCTAACCCGTCTTTAGTCACTGCCTCTTACCCTTTTGTACGGCTAACCAATTTGGATAAATCCATCCTGTTAGAGCCAGTGACTGAGATGGAAATTTGGCGTACATTAAAATGTATGGGTAAAAATAAGAGCCAGGGGCCATATGGTCTTACAGCTGAATTTTATCAAATTCATTGGCGTGAAGTTGGACCAACAGTTCGTAGTCTTATTTACGACTTTTTTCGTTTGGGAAATTTTCCATCTAATTTCAATCGTACTTTACTCTTTTTCATACCTAAAGTCAAGCATCCCACATAAATTACCCATTTCCCCCCTATAAGTGTGTGTAATGTAATCTACAAGTTAATTTCATTCATTTTAGTCGTGTGAATACGATTTGTTCTTCCGATTCTAGTATCTCCTTACTAAACTGCATTTATGAAATAGAGACATATCCAGGATGACATCATCATTACACATGTAATGTTGCACTCAATGCGTAAATCTAAATTCAAAAAGGGTATATGCTATTAAGCTTGATATATCCAAAGCTTTTACGACCAAATGGAATTACCCTTTATTCTCTGGGTGTTATAACAACATGGATTCCCTTGACCAGTGGATCCATTAAATTATGACATGCGTTTTAACATCATCATTTCATACGTTCATTAACTGACAAGTTAGGGATCTGATTCACCCTTCTCGAGGTCTCAAATAAGGAGATCCGCTTTCTCCAACTTTATTTATTTTAGCCCTTGATGTTTTGTTGCGAACGGTTGAGCAAGAGTGTATCTTGAAGAACATGACGACACTTTGACACTCCCCTAAAGGTCCTTTAATTCGTGGACTAGCTTTTGCTAATGATTGTATTTTTTCCGTTCAACCTACTCCACATATGGTTGCAAGGTTCCAAACGGTGCTTCATGAGTTTGCGACCGTGTCAGGTTAAATAATAAATCGAGATAAAACAATGATTACATTTGGACTGTCAACCCGTGTGCGATTACGCATCATACTCGAACCATGATCGAATTCCACAGACACCATGGATCCGAAAAATATTTGGGCCTCTCGCTCATTACGGGCCGACTAACTTGTCAACTGTTTATTGACTTGATCAAAGACCTAGAGCATTGCCTCCATGCATGGTATTCTCATTTTCTATCCTATGCGTGTCGGGCGACTCTAATCAATGCAGTGTCTACGTCTTTACCATCATACACCATGTCGGCATACCCACTCCCTTTACATCATATTAAAACATTAACCAAAAAGATCAAAGCATTCTTCTGAATACGTCTAAACTTTCTCATAAAACCCCAACTGTTCCCCGATCAACTATAAATCTACCTAAATGATATGGCAGACTGAGAATAAAAAAACCTTTATACACTAAATAAGGCGTACATGCTCAAACTCCAGTTGAAGATGTGTTCAGAACCAGAAAGTTTATGGTCCCAAATCCTTAAATAATTTTTTTCCACATACGCCCTTGTTATTGGCACCTTGCCATACTAGGGCATCCTGGTTTTGGAAAAAAATATCAAAGCTTCTTCCATTATTCAAACAGGGTATCAAATGGTGTATTGGGACCGGTGATATCTCTTTTGGTTATCATATTTAGGTTCTTCATGAACCTTCGAGTCAGTGATTTTCACATCTCTCTCCCTATTCTTGACGAGCCAGTACCCTCCTCTTTCCATCATTCTCAATGAAATTTGCCAATGCTTGCTCAATGGTTGCCCTAGGATTTCTTGCCATATATTCAGTCCATTTTTATTGCTCTTAACACTGGCTTGGACAAGCCGAACTAGTGGACGGGTAATGATGGATCGTTCACGATAAAAGATACGTATCATTGGCTAAATGAGATGGAGTATCAGCAGTAAACACCGAAGCTTCCTTGGCAGTGGTTGTGGTGTTGTGTACTTCTACCAAAACTTACAATTTTCTTTTGGTTTCTATTACATCAGGCACTGCCTACAGTGGACCAAATGTTTTACTACTATAAAATTTCGTCCCCCTTATGTTCATTATGCGACTTGGATGCTCATAATTATCATATTTATACTGAGTGCCCTGCTTTCTTCCAAGTTCGCGTGCCACAGGAAATAATGGATATTTCGACACTTTACATTTTTCATCACTTGTTTGCCTTGAATGAAGCCAATTAACATACGTACTTTTATCTCAGACTGCTGTTTTTCCTTCGTGCTCTTTGGCTTGCACGAAATGAGGCTATTTTCGTCACATACCAGTTCTCAAATCAATGGTCAGACATTCTCTTTCTGACTAAGTCCTTTTCTTGAGAGCACACCATCCTCCACAAAGTCCCTTATCAAATCCAGTTCAGATATTCCAGATTGCCTGGTCTCCCACCCGTTGAGTCTATTTTTCAAATGTAATACGGATGGTGCGAAGTCCCATCTTTCGGGACAAGCATCCATTGGCAGAATTATTCGCAATTTTCAAGGGGATTTCCTTTGTACATTTTCTAAGAATATTGGATATACGTCATTAGTATTAGCTGAAATTTGGGCCATAAAATTGGTTTAGATCTGACTTCTCATATGGACATTAAATGTATTGTTCTTGAAACATATTATCAAATTGTATTTCATATGATCTCCACGAACACAACCCAGCATCCAACCCACACGTCTTTGATCCAGGTCATTCGTGACAGACTGCAGCATTTCTATAGTGTGACTCTTTGTGTTTGTTTTTAAGAAGCTAATCAGTGTGCTGATGCCCTTGTTACTTTTTCAGTGTCATCTTTGTTCTTTTCCAAAGTATTTTTTCCTATTCCTAGTTTTTTACAACCTTTTTTGTCTAGTGATTTGTATAATAGGCCTCAGTCCAGGTCAGACAGCAAGGTACATCACTTGTAAAATACCTCTATTTTGAATAAAGCTTCTCTTTTTTATGTTAAAAAACAACACCACTTTCAACATGACTAGTATAAACTCTAGTGCACATCATGACACACATGGGATTTCTTACTAGTTTTGCATATGGAATATTTTTATTCTTAACTTCTCTTCTGGACTCTCGTGGCATCTTCTTACATTTTTTGAAATGTAAGAAACCCTTCTTAAATTCTTCCGTATGAAACCTCTCAAATCCTTACCTATTTAAGTAAACTGGGGCACTCCTAGCAATTTAATGCATCCATCTCTGCAGAGATTTTTCCATGAATATATGATGCCTTTTCCATTTATTTTAGGGAGAAATTATATGTTTAGCCAAAGTTTGACTAAACATAATATAGTTACACCATTACCAATTATTAATATGTAATCAACATATAAGATCGAAAGGTATTTTCTTTCTTATTTACTTTCTTACATACACTGTTCATCTTAATTCTTACTAAAGCCTAATGATTTTATTGAATCATTACACTTGCGACAATCTTTCTTAAGACCATAAATTGACATGTTTAGCTTATACACTTAGGCCCCGTTTGGTTGTCCCAAAATTATAAATTGAATCATTAATAAATTGATCCATTTATAAATTGACCCATTAATTGTGTTTGGTTTCATTAATGAAATGATTCATTAATTCCCCCATTTTAGCTCATGTGAAAAATCTGAAATTGGATCATTTCACAAAAAAGTTGAAATGAATCCATTTGAAATAGGAGTCACATAAAGTGCATGTCCCCTCTCCCTCTCCCTCTCCCCTCCTCCTCCTCCTCCTCCTCCTCCTCCTCCTCCTCCTATCCCTTTCTCTTTCTCCCCCCTCTCCCCCCTTTCCCTTTCCCTTTCCCTCTCTCTTGATTTGTTTTTATATTTTTTTCATAGAACCTCAACATCAATTTCAAATTATTAAACATTGTATAAAATTGGATTTAACTCATTTCAAATTCACTAATTCACAATGAACCAATTTACATAATCAAACAATTTGCGCAACCAAACTGGACGTTAGTGATTTTCACCACTCGACACAAAATCTTCTTGTTAGTGCATATATCCCTTCCTACATTATGAGTCTATGTACAATCATAATTTGCATATTGATAAAAAATCAGAAAATGATATTAGTAAGATTAGTACTACTTTAAATAGCTTAACTGATATAGTCTTTAGTTGGGTAAAATGAACTGAAAGACGTCAGATAATAAATCAAAATTATGTAGAGAAAGAATTAGATTGTATTGAATTCAACTTAAACAAAGTTGATCAAAAAATTAGTCAACTCAAAACAGTCTCAAACCTAGACTTAAAAGAGGAAACTAAACAAAAAATAGAGAATCTATTAAACAAAATAGATAATCAAAACCCAGAACAAACTGGCATGAATAACCCAGGGGATAATAAAATTCCTAGATTATTTTGTGGATCGGAAGAAATTAAAGCTCTTCAAACAGAAGAATTTAATTACACCGAATATATAAACGTTCGTGAAATATTAGATTATTGTATTAACTGTCTCAGAACGTAATAAACTCATTGAAAAAATACGAAACACATATTTGAAAAATGAAAAATTATTACTACATTATCAGTATGAACCAATATTCATTTGATGAAGAAGATTTTCCACCACATGTAGTAAATATAATTGATGGAAAAAGGAAGGCCGAAGAACCACTTCAGGAATTCCAAAATTGGGAAGCTTTTGAAGATTATATGCAAATCCCTGCATATAAAAATGAAAAAGAAGATTTTGTTAAAACAGGCAATACTTCTACAGCTTCTACAAGTAATACAAAAAATGAGGATGAACCAAATCCTTTTTTTTAAGAAGAGATAATTTGAACAAACAAAATACATCTCAACATGGTATTTATCTTGATTTAAGGCATGTACCTTTTAAAGATCAAGAACAAACTATAAATGAGTGGGCACAATCCATGTCCATACTCATTACTAATTATAAGAGTACATAGTCTAAAGAAAATTTTTTAGACTACCTTGCTACAACACTTCAAGGTGATGTTTTACAATGGTTGGAACAATGGAAAAACTCAGACAAAGGAATTCAGCAAAAAATTGAGCTCCTACAAACCTTCACATCTTTTGATGAAATATTCAAATAATTTGTTGATATAATTAAAGAAAATATGATTAGATACACTGGAGAACCCAGAATCCAAGAAGATGCATGCTACATATTATCAAAGCCAGAATTATGTAACATTTATCAATTTGAAGAATTTGTTGAAATATATAAAAAGTATTATTTCAAGCTAAAGCATCCAGAAAATATTCATTGGCTGGATCAATTCTTCCACAAACTCCCAAACCCATGGGATGAAATGTCTTTAAAAAGTTATCCCGCTTGGTTAAAAACTATCGAGAAGGACGACAATCTTGGTTTTCGCATTATTGGCTATTAAGAGAAATATCTAAAAAATGTATTGAAATAAAAGCCAAGAAGCAAGTTAAAAATCAAATCACAAATAATAAAGAGGGTTATAAATGTTGTGATAAGATTTTAAAAGAAAATTGGAAGATATGATTTAATCCACCCACTAGAACTTCCAAATACTCTCGAAAGAGAAAATTTAAATGGAAACCTTGGAAAAAGAAATCATCTTTTTCAAAGAATAAAAAATATATTAGAAAAAAGAAACTTTCTAAAAAACCACCTCTAAAAAAGAAGTGTCGTTGCTATAACTGTAACGAAGAAGGCCATTATGCACCTGAATGTCCTAAAAAAGGGAAAAGTGCAAATAAAATGATAAAATTTCTTGAAGAACAAGAATTAGAAATATTTTATGGAGAAGATTTATCTGATTCTGATATTTCTAATAATTTTAATGAAATTTTATATGAACTTCAATCTGATTCGGAAACATCCGATGAAGAACTCGTATTTATGTATAATACTGCAGAAGTACGAGGAAGTAGCGAATACGAGCTACAAATAATAGCCCTTCGTGAAATAGTTGGAGAAGAAATCACTTTTACCAACGAACAATTACAAGAAATTGATAATCAAAGACAACTTATAAAAAAGGAAGATTTCTATAAATTATCAAAATTCAAATTATTCTCAACAAGAATATTTGAACAATTTAATGGTAATACCACTGCTGGCTCAACAGACGATGAAACAACAGATATTAAACTCTTTTATTTAAAAAAGATCAAAAGATGGAAGAAGAAACACCCAAATATTAAATATATTCATATCGGGTTTATTCAAATATGTATTACTTCCCTGTTCAGATAAGGTATGGATACACCCGTAGCTATATTGGTCTTAGATAAAAGATTCAGTAATCCTATGAATGCCATAATTGGAGGAGTCCAATCCAATTTGATAAATGGATTTATTTGGTTTAACATAAAACCAAATTTTTTCATATCTATTGATGACCAAAATATTGAGGAATCTGTCATTATAAAAATCCAAACCAAAGGGATAGGAATGAAAGATACCTCTCGAAATATGTCAATACATTGAAAAACAATCCATGAATTGACAACTCTACCACATACTAATACACATAATGTGGATAGAAATATTATAGAAATATTTGAACCTCAACCATTTGATTCGGCAATACAGCCCAGATTATTCTATTGAAGAGATTTGGAAGTACCAAAACAATGGATACTACCCCAAATAACATAACCACCTCTTGAAAAATAACGAAACAGCGTTGAATTACAGGTATCTGGTAATAATGTTTATTTTAAAAATAAACAATCAGAAAATTGGCAAAATAATTTTCCTGATAATGATTGGGAAAAATTAAAAGAAAAAAACCTTTTAAAAGGCGAGAGTAGTAGTAATAGTAAACCTCCTATTGCTATAAAAAATATACAAGTACTAATATTACCTGGAAAAAATTATCTAAAAGAAGATAATATAAAATCCAGTAAAATATATCATTTCAAATTAGGAAAAGAAGAAACTATCTTTTCACCAAGCCATGGAAAGAGAATATATACTTATGTGTTAGGTTACTTCAATTTTGCAGGCTATAAACCATATAGTCTTTGCACATTAATTGATACAGGAGCAACAATATGTTCTTGTAGACCTAATGCTTTACCTCCTGAAAAATGGATAAAAATGAAAAATCCTATTGCTGTTACAGGCATCAATGGAACACAAAATTTTATTGATTTAAAAGCCAAAAAATTGGCTATATGGTTTAATGAAAAGAAATTCATTATTCCAAAAATCTTATGCTTTCCAGAAATGCATGGAGATTTTATTTTAGGCAATAATTTTATTTCAGAATATTTGCCTATAAGTATTGATGAGGGAATAATAAATTTAACCCTTAACAAAGATGTAGTAAAAATCCCTTTACTACAACAACATAAATATAAGTGCGAAAGAGATTTTCTCCCTACTAAGAAAGGGGATATAACTCCTTTTATTAAAGCCCTTGAAGAAACTCATTGGCTTTATACTATATTTAATGATAATTTTAGTGAAAACCCACTAAAATTATGGGATAAAAGTCCAAGATATTGTAATCTCAAACTCAGAGATCCCAATGTCATTATAAGAGTTAAACCAATGATCTATACCAGAATTGATATAGATGAATTTGATAAACAAATCAAAGAATTATTGGAAATAAACCTTATTGAAGAAACAATAAGTCCACACTCTAGCCCTGCCGTCATGGTGAGAAAACACAATGAAGTTGCAAGAGGAAAAGCTAGAATGGTTATAAATTATAAAAGATTAAATGAATAATTAGAATTTGATGGTTATTTCATTCCAAGAAAGGATGTATTAATTAACCAAACTAAGGGAAAAAAGTTCTTTAGCAAATTCAATTGTAAATCAGGATTTTGATAGTTAAAACTAACTGAAGAATCCAAACCATTGACAGTCGAGGACACTATCAATGGAATGTTATGCCTTTTGTACTAAATACAGCTCCTTAGGTATATCAAAGATGGATGGACAAAATCTGTAAAGACCTTAAAGATTTTTATGTTGTCTAGTTAGATGACATCCTTGTTTTTTCTAAAACCATAGAATAACATAGATATCATCTAAAAATTATTTGTGAAAAATTCCAAAAACATGGAATTATTTTATCACCTAAGAAAATTGATGTTGAAAAAACAGAAATTTATTTTCTTGGCATAATCCTAAACCAGGATGACCTACAATTATAAGATCATATCATCTCTAAAATAAGAGATTTTAATGAGGAAATTTTGGATAAAAAATAATTACAAAGTTTCCTAGGAATCCTTAATTATGGGAGAAATTTCATAAAAGGATTATCTAAAAAAGAATTACCACTTCATGAAAAACTTAAAAAGAATGAAGTTTTTACATGGAGTGCTAATGACACTCTTGTTGTTAAAACAATTAAACAAGAGATAATAAATAATTGTCCAAAATTTTATTTTCCTAAAACAGGAGATAAATTAATATTGGAAACTGATGTTCCGGATAATTGCTGGGGATAGGGCTGTCAATGGACCGGGTCTGGACCCGGACCCGATCCGGACCCGACCTAAATTAACGGATCTGAGCAAATTTTATAGACCCGATTATCCGATTACCCGTTTACCCGATTAGTTAATGGATCGGATCTGGATATACATGGCTCCGATCCGATAAGGACCCGACCCGAATGTGTATATATATAATATAATAAATATATATTTATATATAATATTATATATATATATATATATATATAGTCTTACATATAGTTACTAAATATATATATAACTAACTTATATATATATATAACAGTTTTACATACATATATACATACATATATATAAGTTATATATAAAAATAGTTTTACATATATATATATATATATATATATATATATATAAGTTATATATTTATATAAAAACAGTTTTATATAAAAACTGTTTTTATATATATATATAAGTTATATTTATATAAAAACAATTTTATTTTATATAAAAACTATATATAAAAACAGTTTTATTTTATATAAAAACTGTTTTTATATATATATATATAAGTTATATTTCTATAAAAACAGTTTTATATAAAAAACTGTTTTTATATAAAACTATTTTTTATATAAAACTGTTTTTATATAAATATAAGTTATATTTATATAAAAACAGTTTTATTTATATATATATATATATATATATATATATATATATATATATATATATATATATATATAATCGGGTCGGGTATTCGGGTCGGGTCTCCGGGTCCTTAACGGATCCGGGTCTGGATCCATTTTCTGAGATCCGTCGGGTAATCGGGTAAGACCCGATCCGTTAAAAATATACCCGGATCGGATCTGGATATACCCAGACCCGATCCAGACTCGACCCGTTTACACCCCTAGCTGGGGATGTGTTCTCAAAGCAATTCTTGCAGAATATTGGAATGAAAACAATCCTTCCAATAATTTCGGTATTCGTGGTAAGAAAATTGCTGTACCAAAATCAATTAAAAAACATTAATTAATATGTGAATATAATTCAGGAAAATTTAAACCAAATGAACTGAATTATATTATTTTTGAAAAGGAATTATTAGCAATCAAACTTGCTATTAAAAAATTTTACGTTTTCTTAGCACCCGAAGACTTTATTGTCAGAACAGATAATAAAGCCGTAAAAGACTTCCTAATAAATAAAAGAAATATTTTAGAACGAAGAAGACTTAAATGGTTCAACCAAATTGCCATTTATACTTTTGAAGTTGAGCATTTAAAGAGTACTAACAATTTTCTTGCAGATTATCTTAGCAGGAACTATGATGAAAAACCTACTAACCAAGTAGAGTTTTCAAAAACCCACTAAACAAGTGGAACATATTAAATATTTTAAAATAACACCCACTAAAAAAGTGGAATATTTTGAAATATATTTTATCAAAATCACTATACAAGTGGATTTTTTCTATTTTCAGGATGGGAGATAAGCATCCAGGAGAAACAAAAGGAGATTGGGTAACTATTGCTAAAAAGGCAGAAACCCAAGCATCATCATCTACACAGCCTAAACCAAACCCTATTTATGTTGTGTTCAATCGAAGAAACCCAGGCTTCTATGATAATTGGAACCAATGTTTTATGCAAGTAAATAAATTTCCTGGTGCATGCCACTAAAAATTTAATACTATGCCAGAAGCCATAACTGTATGGGAAAATTGGATGAAACAATTAGTACCTCCTAATATGATTTACTAGTTCTCCAAACTTCAGACCAAGGAAAGCCTCCTTGATACTGAAACCTATGATTTTCACAATCTAGGAATCCCCTGTGAATTGTGTACACCCTTAAATGAAGCATGAGAATCTCACCTTCGAGACAGAAGAAAAGATTTTAGAAAAAACATGAGTATCCTTGCTGACAAAATTGCTGAACAAACAAAAACTTTGAATAAATTTAAAAGTCTGAGCCTCAAAATTTTGAAAGGCTTAAACTATGAAAATGAAGATTTTTCATTTGAAAAAATTGATACTTTTCTGAAATTTTCTGAATTACTGGAAAATGATTTTTCAGACAAAATCTTCAACACTATCAGGAGAATTTGCCTATTTGAAAAAGCAAAGGTACTTCTCCCATGTCCTCTATTTCAAATAAAAATTTTACCAAAAATCGAGGACCACGAGCAAAAGATAAAAAGTATATTACTCCATTTTGATAAAAGCTTAAATTACAGTGATGACATGCCAAAATTTCATTTCGTTACTAATGAAGGATATCCACCTTGGGATATTGAAACAATTGAATGGGGGTTAGTAAACAAATAATCTTCTTAAGTGTAGCTTGTTTTAATCACTTTGAATTTTTACCCATGATGATCAAAACCATGATCTATCATGTTTTGACAAAAAGCAAGTACAAATATACTCGCTATTTATCATTCCATATTACTAGCACAATTGGTTGGCGGTCTCGAGAAATTTTCTATCAACCCTACCAAATCTGGTACCTCAGAGCCACTAAGGATTATGAATGGGACGAAATTGAACAGAATTGGGAGATTGCATTTACTGTACCGTTGGACCAGTTGGATACAACGAGATATTGGTCACAAAACCTGATCAATATTTCAAATTATGCAGACTATTATTATTATCGGGAAACAATTTTAAAATTCATGGTAATTGATGGACGGAGACTATGTGTTACCGATTTGCCGATAATCTATACTACCTCGCTTGAACAACGAGCGACTGTTAGGAAGTTTCTAAATAATTTGAAAAACAAAAATAATTTAGATGTTCCCTATGAAGAATTAAGCCATGCAGAGGAATATGAATAAGCACAACAACATGGTCCTCCAAATCCCAGGCCTAACGATAGTATGTCATTTGGCTCTGTCGCTGGAGCCAATATTGTCAATGCATTTGATGCTTGACAATTTGACGAAGATAATTAACCCACATGGACGACTGCAAATCATCCAGTACACGAAGTGGAGCCCGCAAGCGGACAGTAACAAGCTGACGAATGCAATGACTATTTGGACGTTTAAAACAAAAACATCCAAATCAGTTACTATTTACCTTTTTAATTATTAAGAATTACTGTGTGCTTTTTACTATGCACCTACTGTGCACTTTACGGCTTTTGTATTCAGCAGTCCACATTTTTCTTTTCTTTTATTTGTTTATTCATTTAGATAAAGATAAGGTTATCTTTTAGAGGCTATAAAAGGAGAGCTTCTCCTTCAGTCAAAATCATTTTCTAATCTTGAAAACTTTTGAATCTTTCTCTTCTCTCTCTCTTGTAATATTCTCTCCTCTTGTAATAATAGTAAGTTTGTATTAATAATATCTTGATCATTTTCGCACTTGTGTCTTGGTATCAGAGCCTTGTTATCAAAGGTTAGTATTCTAATTATGTTTATGTTGTTATGTTAATATGAATGTTAAAGTAGAAAACTGTTATACTCCATCATAGAACTTATGTTTCTGGAGAAAATTTCAAAGTAAAATATAGAGTTATTGGAACTAAGTGCCGTAATAATTGTTGTATGAAATATCGTTTGATCTTAGTTCTACATAAATAATTGTATAATTGTGTGTCTATTTGTTTTGTAATTAAAGTGAATTAAACATAGTAATAATATTGTATTATTTTGAAAATCTTTAAAGATTTCATAAAACCCATATACCTATTATTGTTTCAAAGCTTATATTTCCGTTTGCCAAAAACTACTGTAGTTAGCAATCGGCGTTAGGAAAACCGGTATTAGGCACCCGAAACAGTATATAATAGGTGGTTTTAGTGTTCCAATGAGGGAAGAACTTATCTTGTGGAAAGGTGTTGATGTAATGTAAAGAAATGGTATAACTGAGAGGTTTAGAGTTCAGCAGAATTAGTGTTGAGCGGGAATTTAGCTCACGGTTGTGCTAGTTTTGAGAACTAGGTATTGGTGAGAATATTGTATTTGTTGAGACCTTGTGCCTTGGACATAAGGTATTTGATTGGCGTATCGAAAGACATGGAATTGATTTTTATATCCATCTGCCATATCTAATGACCAAAGTTTGTAAATATAACAAGCAAATTTCTAATGAACTTAATTATTGTGACTAATGAAAAAGTTTCCTCATAATCAATACATTAACGTTGTGTATAACCTTTTGCAACTAGCTTTTACACATGGTATTTTACTTCTTCGTAACTGTTTCTCTCTCTTTGCTTGAAGATATCTCATTACTGATTTTGGTTCAGTGTTGTCACAAACAGAGGACATATTTCTAATATGGGAGAGTGCAAAAATGTATGGAGTAGGAAGACATTTTGTTGGTGAACTGAAATTGATGAAATAGTGGGTATGTATACTAACTGAAAACCAAGAGCGAGGGTTTTGTATAGCCATTGGTGGCACGACAGTTGGATTGGAGTGCTGCACGAGTTTACTTGACACTTGCAAACACCTATACACAACTGCTTGAAACACACAATATTTGAATATTGGTGGTTTGTCAATTTAACCCACGTGACAATGCTTTTCACAACCAATATTTATCATTGTCTAAGGGGGCATCTTGCATTTAAATGAAAAATAAAAATTCAAAGGTATGACACGTAGCGTAAATGGACTTCAAACATGTATACACGAGCAATATAAACTCACCTTTATCACTGCATGATTTTTTTTTGTCATGTCATAACTTTTTAAAGAATATAGCTTACGATCACTTGTGCTTTAGAAATGTGAGCGATTCACACATTGAGATATCCTACCAGATATCCTACATATGGTAGGTATCAAAAATACCCGGATACCACATAATTTGTTGTGTATCACACCTAATTGGCGAATTTAGGTGCGGAAGTGGAGTAAAAATTATAACATTTGTAATTTTCTTAAATTTTCATATGTTTAGCCTGGCTCCCTCTCTCAGAAATACTTTAACTTCTTCTTCTTCTTCTTCTTCTTATTATTATTATTATTTAAAGTTGTTACTAAATGCACCCTCACAATTACTCTTTAACACCATATTTAATCTAATATATTTGTATCTATATCTATACAATATTATAAAATGGATGACTGGACATTAAATCTTCCTCCACCTGTCATGTCCTCATTATTTTTAAGACAGTAAATCTTCCTCCACGTATCATGTCCTCATTATTTTTAACCTATACAAGTTAATCTCTTATTATTATCTCCACGTGAACTGATCTTTTCAGCTACTGAGTTAAATGAGGCTCCAGAATTGAGGTCTCTTATTGTTATCTCTATGTGAATTGATCTTTAGGACTACAACCACAATTGATATTATATTTCTCTTCCATTTCCTTAAATTTGAAGAAGACTTGCGGTGCCTTTTGCTATCTCTGATTCAATTTCAATCATTTCACATCTAAAGCTTTGTGCCTTTTGAGATTTCAATGAGTCATGCCTTTTCATTTCTCATCTTTATATATATATATATATATATACACACACACACACACACACACACAAACACACAACTCTCATCCTATATATGTGCTCTTGAATTTTTAGGCTCATTTGTTAATCCGTTTTTAAGCATATGCTTTAGTGTACTTTTGTTTTAATTTTCTAATGTTATGTAATGGTAACTTCTTTAAAGTTGTATTTGCTCTTTCTTTTAATGAACATAGTCTCTCTCTCTCTCTCTCTCTCTCTCTCTCTCTCTCTCTCTCTCTCTCTCTCTCTATATATATATATATATATATATATATATATATATAAAATTTATCTCATAGGTTTTCTATTGGAGATTTTATAAAGGGGGTTTTGGGAAAAGGTCCTCATAGTGCTCAAAGTGTATAAAAATAGGACACTCCACATAATTTTATAAATTTAGTTCCTGTACTAAAAGTCCCATGAAAAATGGTGAAAAATAGTGCCGCTGACGCGGACCAAAAAAATAAATGTATTGTATCACAGGGACTAGATTTATAAATGCTATTGTAGCACAGGGACTAGATTTATAAACTTGAAAAGCATTGTCTTAAAAATTCAAATATAGGAAGGAATATGACCTTTACCTTAATTCTCTATTTTATAAAATAAGTGAGTAAGCGTTTTGAGTGTAAGAGCTTAAAGAGCTTGTCCCACATTGAAAGTGTGTGGAAGAGGTGGGAAGCTAACCCAAATATAAAAAGGGATAGTGTCCCACATTGAAAAATGTACAAAGTTAAGTGTCACCACTAAGCTATAACAGGAGTGGACAACCTTTAAGTCCCACATTGGAAAAATATTAAGAATTTGTGCACTTAATAAGTACAAATGGAAGATGAAGAGTTAATTCATCTAGCATTTAAGAGGCTATTCAAGAGACCTCAATACGGTGCAAAGCACCGCACGCACACGCGCGCGCGCGTGCGGGTGCGGGTGCGGGTGCGGGTGCGGGACAGTGGGCTGTAGAGGCGCTAGTGACGCACTTTGCACTTTGTACTTTGCATGCCGCGTGTCCACAGTGGTAGCGGATTACCGGGATTCGTCCGAGTCGGATCGCGGTAGCTCGGGCGCGATCACTTTTTGGTTGACCCGTGCAAAACCGATTCGGTATTAATTGTACCTGTTCGGAAATGACTTAAGACTGTTGGTAATTAACAGTCATACCATTACGAAATTGATTAAGACTGTTAATCCAACAGTTATGACTCTTGAAGACAAAGATTTTCATTATCTATAAATAAAGGCTGCCTAAAACGAAATTGCATATAACAAAAACCCAGCTTCATATTTTCAAAACCTGCTATTACTCTCTTATAATTTTTAGGAGATACAAATTCTCTTATTCTGTTTTGTGCACAGAAACAGAATAAGAACTTGATTGATTGTTCTTCGCTGTTACATCTAAGGGCTGTCTTCAAACATACAATTTATAGATAGTGCAATTTCTTCATTATATCTTGAGTACGGATTTTCTGATTCTCGTACTTGTGTCGTGGTCACATTCTCAATGCACTTGCTGACAATTTGTTCAACTTGTACCAAAATGTTGGGACTGCAAAAACTTTATGGGAAATATTGGAGACCAAATATCTTACGGAAGACGCTACAAGTAAAAAGTTCCTTATCGGTTAGTTTTTAAGCTTTAAAATGCATGATATAGGCCTGTGCTAGAACAATTTCATGACATCCAACGCATCATAAATCATTGCAAACTGAAAAAATTAAATATGGATGATAATGTAATTGTTGCTGCCATAATTGAAAAACTTCCTCCTTCGTGGAAAGATTATAAGAAAGAACTTAAACACAAAAAGGAGGATCTTTCACTTGAAGAATTAGAGACTCATTTAAGAATTGAACAAGAGTCTCAAATTCTAGATGGTAAAGAGGAACAAGAAAATTCTATTTCTAAGGTTCATGTGGTGAAGGAAGGAAATGAGCAAAGATATGGTAATCATGAAAAAAATAACAAGCGAAAGAATTTTTCAAATAATTCTAAAGCAAACAAAAAGAAGAAAGGAAACTGTTTTCATTTCAACAAACCAGGTCACTTCAAGAAGGATTGTCGCGAGTTCAGGAAACTAAAGGAAAAAAGGAGGGACATCATACACAAAGCAAAAATTTGTTGCTATGATATCCGAGGCTAATATGCTTGGAGAAGACAACTCTTGGTGGGTTGATTCTGGTGCCACAAGGCATGTTTGTAAGGACAAGAACTTGTTCTCTATATGGGAAATTCTTCTACTGCTGCGGTTAAAGGCAAAGGGATAGTGGATCTCGAATTCACTTCCGAAAAAATCCTTAGCCTCACCAATGTTTTTCATGTTCCTGATGTTAAGAAAAATTTAGTTTCTGGAAGTCTTCTTAACAAATTTGGCTTTAAGCTCGTATTTGAGCCAGAAAAATTTATTCTGACTAAGAATGGTACCTTTGTAGGCAAAGGATATATGTATGAGGGCATGTTTAATTTCAATATCAATGAAAAATATTCGTTTGCTTATATCGTTGATCGTCTTTCATTATGGCATAGTCGTTTAGGACATGTTAATACAAACAAAATGCATTTCATGGTTAATTTAAATTTAATTCCTAAATATGAATATGATATGAATGAAAAGTGTAAAATATGCATGCAAACAAAAATAACAAGATTTCCTTTTCCAAAAATAGAAAAAACTACATGTTTGTTGCAATTAGTACATAGTGATGTTTGTGATTTGCATGGAGCACCTACTAGAGGTGGTAGTAAATATTTTGCTACATTTATCGATGACTTTTCAAAATATTATTACGTATATATTTTAAACTCTAAGGATGATGTGCTTAATATATTTAAGATATATAAAAATGAAGTTGAAAATCAATGTGATACTAAAATAAAATGTCTTAGATTTGATAGAGGTGGTGAATATCACTTTCCTCAATTTTGTGAAGATATGGAAATTATACATGAAGTTACTGCACCTTATACACCACAACAAAATGGAGTAGCAGAAAGAAAAAATAGAACACTAACTGAAATGGTTAACGCTATGCTTTCTTATTCTGGTTTAAGTAAAGGGTTTTGGGGAGAAGCACTTTTAACTGCGTGTCATATTCTGAATAGGATACCTGTTAAAGATAATAAGAAAATGCCTTACGAATTATGGAAGAATAAAAAACCTAATTTAGGTTATCTTAAAGTTTGGGGTTGTAGAGCTATTTTAAGACTACCTGAAACTAAGAGAAAGAAATTAGGAAACAAAGGCGTTGAGTGTATTTTCATAGGTTATACACAACATAGTAAAGATTATAGATTTTTGGTTAGTGAACCTAATGATTCTGTTGAGGTTAATACAATAATTGAATCGAGAGATGAAATTTTTTATGAACAAAGATTTTCTTCTATTCCTAGAATTAATAATGAAAAAGAAGTTAGCACTCCTTCACAATTATCTGATACTCCACCAGTGGAACAAGAAGAGATTAGAAAAAGTAAGAGACCTAGGAAAGAAAAAAATCTTTGGTCCCGACTTTATAGTCTATCTTGTTGAAGGAACTAGAGACATATCTTGTAATCAATATGCTTTGACTGTTAGCATTGAAACAGACCCACAAACTTATAGTGGGGCAATTAAGTCTGCAGATTCAGCATTTTGGAAAGAAGCTATAAATGATGAAATGGATTCAATCTTGGGAAATAAAACTTGAAAGTTAGTAGACTTACCTCCAGGATCTAAACCCATCAAGTGTAGATGGATTTTTAAAAAGAAAATGAAAATAGATGGAACAATTGATAAATTCAAGGCTATATTGGTTGCTAAAGGTTTTACACAAAAATAAGGAATTGATTATTTTAATACCTATGCACCAGTTGCTAGAACTTCTACTATTAGAATTTTAATTGCATTAGCATCGATATATAATTTTGAGATTCATCAAATGGTTGTGAAAACTGCCTTTTTAAATGGTGACTTAGAAGAATAAATTTACATGGAACAACCTGAAGGGTTTGTTATGCCTGGACAAGAAAATAAAGTATTTAAACTTATTAAGTCCTTATATGGCCTAAAACAAGCACTTAAACAATGGCATGCAAAATTTGATAAAGTCATTATTTCTTATGGTTTTAAAATTCATGAATCTAATAAGTGCGTTTATAGTAAATTTGCTAATGGTAAAGGTGTGATCATTTGTTTATATGTAGATGACATGTTAATTCTTGGTACTGATTTAAAAAGCATTAATAATACAAAGAGTTTTCTCTCTTCTAAATTTGATATGAAAGATATGGGTGTAGCTGATGTCATATTAGGAATGAGAATAATAAGAAAAGATAAAATATAATTCTCACTCAATCTCATTATGTTGAGAAAATTTTAAAGAAATTTAATCAGTTTGATTGCACACCTGTTAGTACACCTTTTGAACCACAGCAAAAGATGATCCCTAATACTGGTAGAGCTATTTCACAATTAGAATATGTACGAGTAATTGGTAGTTTAATGTATGCCATGACATGTACTCAACCTGATATTGCATATGTTGTTGGTAAATTAAGTAGATATACTAGTAATCCAAGTTTATTGCATTGGCATGCTGTCAATAGAATATTAAAATATTTAAAAGAAACTATGGACTATGGTATATACTATAGTGGATATCCTTCAGTATTAGAAGGATTTTCTGATGCCAGTTGGATAACTGAGCGGGAGGATCATTCCTAAAAAAGTGGATGGATTTTCACTCTTAGTGGAGGACCTGTTTCTTAGGGATCAAAGAAACAAACTTGTATAGCTGATTCTACTATGACAGTTGAGTTTGTAGCATTAGTTGCAACTAGTAAAGAGGCAGAATGGTTAAGGAATTTATTGATTGAAATTCCAGTTTGGCCAAAACCAATGCCTCTAATATCTATACATTGTGATAGTGAGTCTACACTTTCCAAAGCTTATAGTAAAGTTTACAATGGAAAATCTAGACATATTGGCCTGAGACATAGTTATGTTAGACAAATGATTACAGATAGTGTAATCACAGTGGATTATGTAAAATCAAGTCAAAATTTAGCTGATCCTTTTACAGAAGGTCTTGCAAGAGGACTGGTGTCCAAGACATCAATAGGGGTGGGACTAAAGTCCATTAATAATAATCACTCTTGATGGAAACTCAACTTGAAACTTGATATATTCAAGTCCCAAGTTCAATGATTAAAGTACATCATACGACGTGATTGTAAGCACTATAACATTTAACATCCCAAGGATAAGTGCTTAGAACATGTAATGAATAATGAAAGAGGATGAGTTTAACCTTAATAGATTTATGGTGTTTTAAGTTACATGGACACCTATGATAATCTACCTATATGAGTGTGGAAGTGGTGCCACTTCCTATGAGAATTGGGCTTGACTCTAAAGCACTCATGAAATCAAGGTACAGACACAAGGCCTAATACATGTGTCGGCTTATATGGATAATCAGTGACTAAAAGATTTATGTGTGTAGACAAATCCAACTGATCAATATGGATTGATAGTTCAAAGAAAATTATACTATACTATCATGGTTAGCCTTGACGGATTTTCACAGGGTATTGGTTCAAGTCGTGAGACACCAGTACTTATACACAGTCTTACAGACAATCAAAGATTTACAAAACTTATTTTGAAAATGGTGGAGGAATGTTGGAGATTTTATAAAATAAGTGAGTAAGAGTTTTGGGTGTAAGAGATTAAAGAGATTGCCCCACATTGGAAGTGTGTGGAAGAGGTGGGAATCTAACCCAAATATAAAAAGGGATAGTGTCCCACATTGAAAAATGTACAAAGCTAAGTGTCACCACTAAGTTATAAAAGGAGTGGGCAACCTTTGAGTCCCACATTGGAAAAATATTAAGAATTTGTGCACTTTATAAGTACAAATGGAAGATGAAGAGTTAATTCATCTAGCATTTAAGAGGCTATTCAAGAAACCTCAATACGGTGCGAAGCACCGTATGCACAAGCACACGCACGCGCGCGCGCGTGCGGGTGCGGGGCAGTGGGATGTAGAGGCTCTAGTGACGAACTTTGCACTTCGCATGCCGCGTGTCCGTAGTGGTAACGGGTTACCAGGATTCGTTTGGTTCGGATCACGGTAGCTCGGGCGCGGTCACTTTTTGGTTGACTCGTGCAAAATCGATTCGGTATTAATTGTACCTGTTCAAAAATGACTTAAGACTGTTGGTAATTAACAGTCATACCATTACGGAATTGATTAAGACTGTTAATCCAACAGTCATGACTCTTAAAGACAAAGATTTTCATTATTTATAAATAAAGGCTGCCTAAAATGAAATTGCATATAACAAAATCCCAGTTTCAGATTTCCAAACCCTGCTATTACTCTCTTATAATTTTCAGGAGATACAAATTCTCTTATTCTGTTTTGTGCACAGAAACAGAATAAGAACTTGATTGATTGTTCTTTGCTGCTGCATCTAAGGGTTGTCTTCAAACATACAATTTGCAGACAGTGCAATTGCTTCATTGTATCTTGAGTGCGAATTTGTTGATTCCCGTTTGTATACCGAAGTTATTCGAGTGGGGCAAATACTGTATTTAGAAAAGTGACATCACGCCTTGAAGTTTTCTAGTATCTATTCAGAAGTTACATTATTGTATTGAAGTTGACATTACTGTGATATATAAAGAGTTCCATTTCTGTATTTGCATTCATATTATCCAACATTTTCATGGTGCTAATTTCACGGTTGATGAAATATCATGCAAAAGATAAAGCTTATTTGAAGTTGCGTATTTTTATCTTGATGTTTATTGTACATGTATGGTGGTATCTTTAGTGTCAATATTTTTACTTTAATTCCGTTGATTGAACTTTAATTGTTGTTTGGTTAAAATTTATGTAGCCACTTTCCCCGCTCGAAGAAAAATGTTGTAAACTAAGATACGCGATATATGTATATAGTTATTTATAAAGCTATCAAGTTCAATATGGTTTTGTTTTTTTCTAACATTTGAGTAACTTTGATCGTTATTAAATATCACAAAAAATTATCACCCACCCCTTAAATTTATAATGCCAAGAGATACTTTAACACAAGTTTATGTATTAGAGAATGTTTTTTTTTCTTTCTAGCTATATTATTTTTTTTTTGATTTTTTGGCAAATTTACTTGCTCAATAAATTATCCACTCAAATAAATAATCCTCAACATCAAGAATAAATTTATATTTGTTTATATTTAATGTTTGTAGGTTAGATTTTTTCTTCCAATTTTTAAAATTTGGTTAAACTTTAACCAAATTATTTCAAAGGAGCGTTAAATTCTCGTCCGCACATCGCACGAGTTGCATGTGAGTAAAT
Organism: Sambucus nigra; assembly: GCA_949130495.1. Classification (NCBI taxonomy): domain Eukaryota; kingdom Viridiplantae; phylum Streptophyta; class Magnoliopsida; order Dipsacales; family Adoxaceae; genus Sambucus; species Sambucus nigra. The sequence goes on along the minus strand of OX422210.1, from coordinate 448,878,511 downwards.
ATTATAAAACGAAAGCCTATACTTAATTCTTAAAACATCTATCCTATCCACAGAGCACTCTTCCAAATTTTCAACTTGCTTCATCTCTTTCTTCACTCATTTATTCTAACACATCACGTCCTTTCTTTTCTCAATAGTACCCTGCATATGCCCTACTTCTTTATCCCCATTTCTCATTCACCCAAAAAATTCTCTTTATGTCTCCAATTCTGCCTCTTATTTATTCACACTTCACAGACTCATTTGCATTTCATCTTCCACATGTAAATCTCTCTCTCTCTCTCTCTCCCTTAATTAGATTAGTTGTTTTCCTCAGCACATAAATTTCTTTAGCAATTTTGAACTTTTCATATTCTATTTCTTACCATCTGGGTTTTCACTGGCTTAAGTGTAAAGTGTAATAGTCAAACAGGTCCTAGTTGTGTAAATGACTGTATCTCTACTATGTGGCACGTGTGAGTTTGTTAAGAGAGTTAGTTAGAAGTCTGATTGTCTATATAATCAGAAGATTAGTAGTTGTAACAGAGCACTAGATGACTAATGACTGAATAACAAATATAACAACTTTCTCTCTCTAACCTCTCCTCTACTCTATTCTAATCTCTCTAATTTATTCTCTCTTCATCAAATTCTTTATGGTATCAGAGCTAAGATCCGACGATCTGTGAAGCTCAAGAACTCATTTCCACAATGGCATACACTGCAAATCAACTCAATCTACCTCCAAACTTGGTGTTCTTCGTATCAAATCTCAACTCATTGATCACGGTCAAGTTGGATCAGTCCAATTTCATGATTTAGGAACTTCAAGTGAAGAATGCCCTACGTGCGAATCGACTTCTAGGGTTTGTATATGGATCGATTCATGTTCCAGAGAAATTCCTCACAGATGGTATAACTTTAAATCCTAAATATAAGAAATGGCTTGATGTAGATGGTAAATTGATTAGTTGTTTAAATGTTGTAATCTCTCCTACAATTTTACCCCAAATTATTAGTTTTGAGCATGCATATGAAGTCTGGAGTTATCTGTCTAAGAGATATGTATCTGTTTCTAAAACACATATACATGAGTTGAAATTGAAACTGCTAAATGCAAAAAAGACTGCCTTATAGATGATTATCTTGCTAAAATCAAGGATTGCTCAGATAAATTAGCAGCAACAAATAATCCTGTAGAAGAAGATGATCTTATCTTATATACTATAAATGGTCTTACACATGAATATGTATCTTTGAAAATAGCACTTCGAACAAGAACACAGTCTATTTCCTTTTCTGAATTGCATGATTTGTTAAGATCTGAAGAGGTTCATGCGCATAGAGATCTGTTATTGACTAGTGGTTATGAGAATACCACTTCTTTTGCTGCTACTGATAAGAAACTAGACACTCAAATGGGAAACATATCCCTAAACCCTACATCTACTTCATCCCAACCAACCAACCAAATCAGATATTTGGAGATCAGAACACCCCACCTTATGGACAACAAAACCAACAGTATTTTGGATAGTTCTTTATATCTGGTCGATACAGAAATAAAAATATGAGAGGAAAGGGAAATGGCAAAGCCTTTGGTCAGAGAATGTATTGTCAAATATATGGGAAAGGAAATCATTCAGCTTTTATGTGTTATTAGAGGTTCAATCAGACATTTCAACCCCAATCCATGACAAACTTCTCTCATAACCAAAATCACACTACTAACCAAAATCAAAACTCGCCCTATCCTAGTAACCCAAATGCTTTCCACTCAAACTTTCCACAGTCTTCATCTAACATTGGTCCTACATCCTCTTATAGACAAGCCACTCAACTATCTTACCCTCCTCAAGCTTACTTAGCTCCTCAATTTTCTTCACCTACTTCCTGGTACTCTGAACATTCTTTCCTTCCTGATAACTCTTCCACCTCCTCCTCAGAAGTCTCTACTCAACCTCAAGCCTTTATTGCTTAATCTACTACACCAACCACTACTAAATGGATTCTTGATACTGGTGCCACCAGTCACCTAACCTGTTCTATGTCTTATCTTCATTAAGCTAAACCTTATGAGGGCTCAGACTCTGTTACTATTAGAATTGGAGCTACAATTCCTATTAAACACATAGGAGATGGATTGCTTCCCACTCCTACTCAATCCTTAGTTCTTTCTAAAGTTCTTCATGCCCCACTAATAAGTCACAATTTGCTGTCAGTTTACCAATTATCGAAAAACAACCATTGTGAATTAACCTTTGATGATCAAGGAGTTATTATTGAGGACAAGATCACTCAGCATATACCCTATACTGGTTCTTGTTCTCAAGGTCTTTATCCCTTCCCTTCACATCATCCTAGTTCTTCTAATAAATCTTCCTTTTCTACTTATAAACCCATACATTCTCACGCCCTCATTTCACCTCTATCTCAACACACTCAGCAATGGCATTGTAGGTTAGGACACCCATCTGCTTCTACTATTCGAATCTTCAAACTAAAGGTCATTTGTCATGTCCTGTGACTCCCTTCACTTGTCATGCATATTCTATTCATAAAAGTCACAAACTACCTTTTCCTTCTTCTTTTACCTTCTCTTCTCATCTCTTACAGTTGATACACTCAGATGTGTGGGGCCCTACTACTTCTCCTTCTACCTCTGGTTATAGATACTATGTCTTATTTATGGATGATTATTCCAGATTCACTTGGGTCTTTCCCCTTCATACCAAGTCAGATGTATTTTCTATAATTGTTCAATTCAAATCCATGGTTGAGAACCAATTCTCTCATAAAATCAAAGTTTTCAGGTCTGATAATGGCACAGAATTCATAAATCAGCCCATGCAATAGTTTCTTAACCTTCATGGCATTTTTCATCAGACATCATGTTCTTACACCCCAGAACAAAATGGGGTAAGTGAAAGGAAGCATAGACACCTCATTGAGACATCTCTAACCCTTTTAACCCAAGCTTCTATGCCTAAATCATATTGGACAGAAGCTCTTTTGATAGCAACATACCTTATTAATAGATTACCTACATCTGTTTTGAACTTTCGAAGCCCTTATGAACTTCTTTACCATCATTCACCTGATCACTCCTTGCTGAAAACTTTTGGATGTGCTTGCAACCTATGGATCTCTCCCTATAGACAGTCCAAGTTATTTCCTAAATCCAAATTATGTGTTTTTCTTGGGTACTCTCTAACATCTAAAGGCTACAAGTGTATGGACAAAGAAACTGGTCGCATATACATCTCTAGACATGTGCAATTTGTAGAGCATTATTTTCCTTTCTTTTAACCACCATCTAATTCGCAACCCATTATTACTAAGTCCCCTCCTATGTCATCTTCATTTTCATAATACTTTCCCATTTTTTCTACTGATGATTCCATCATCTCTGCTTCAAACCTTTTTCCCATATCATCTAGCAACAGTTCTACCTCAAAGGTTCATGAGGTCAACTTATCACCTCAAACTAATCTTCCATGTCCTACCAACATCACCTCATCTTCATTTCCTATCATATCCCTCAACAAGCATCCTATGACTACCAGAGCCAAAGCTGGTATTACCAAAACCAAACATCCCTTTATCCCATCCACTCACCTGGCCACACTTGCTGATAACACTCAGGTTGAACCTTCCAGTTTCTCACAAGCACAGAAATCTCAGACTTGGGTTAAGGCCCTGACAGAAGAGTTTAATGCTCTTCAACTTCAACAAACATGGTATCTTATCCCTCTTCCTGCACACAAGCCTGTCATTTGCTGCAAATGGGTGTTTAAGGTGAAGCACAACTCAGATGGGAGCATTTCTAGGTTCAAAGCTAGATTAATGGCAAAAGGTTTTCATCAAACAGAGGGGATAGACTACTTTAAAATATTCAGTCCTGTCGTCAAACAACCTACAATTCGGTTAGTTCTTTCCCTAGCTCTACACTACAACTGGCCCATTAGACAGTCAGATGTTTCAAATGCCTTTTTACTTAGCACATTAGAAGAAGAGGTCTATATGGAGCAGGCTCAGGGTTTGTAAATTCTTAGTTTCCTAGAAACATTTGCAAGCTACAAAAACCTCTTTATGGCCTGAAACAAGCACCTAGGGCCTGGTACTCTACCTTATCAAGATTTTTGCTAGATAAAGGGTTTGTGAATACCAACGCTGATACTTCTCTATTTGTCAGACACTCAGATACACAGGTCCCAATACTTCTAGTCTATGTGGATGACATAATTATTACTGGAAATAAATCTTCTCTGATTTAAGATTTCATTCAGGTAATGCAAGCAACATTCTCTATGAAAGACTTGAGGCATTTGAGTTACTTTTTGGGTATAAAAGTTCACCATGATCCTAAAGGGTTAGTTCTATCTCAACATAAGTATGCCTCTGAGATCCTTCAGAAAGCTGCAATGATAGAATGTAAGCCTGCTTATTCTCCTCTTCTTACCAAAACTCCAGTTACAGAAGATACTAATCCTTTCTCAGACCCTCAACTCTACAGAACATTAGTTGGATCTCTCCAATATCTAACTATTATAAGGCCAGATATCTCTTTTGTAGTCAACTGGGTATGTCAACATATGCATGCTCCATTGATGTGTCACTTTCATACTGTGAAAAGGATTTTGAGGTACATTAAAGGCTCTCTTCAAAAGGGCATTCTACTTCAGTCTGGGACACTACAGATTCATTCCTTTTCTGATTCGAATTGGGCAGCGGAGAACATCGATAGGAGATCCACAATAGGCTACTGTGTTTATTTGGGTCCTAATCTTCTTTCCCGGAGTTCTAAGAAGCAACCTACTGTTGCCAGGTCCAGCTCAGAAGCTGAGTACAAGGCAATTACTAACACTACAACTGAGGTTCTCTGGATTTGTCAACTCCTAACTGAACTCCACATTTCTTTAACTCAAATTCCTACTCTCTAGTGTGATAATCCCAGTGCTCTATCTTTGGCATCCAATCCTGTGTTTCATGCTAGGAGCAAACACATTGAAGTGGACTATCATTTCATCAGAGAAAAGATAGCACAACATCAGCTGCACCTTACTCATATTCCTTCTACTGAATAGCTTGCAGATATATTCACAAAACCTTTGGTAACTCCCAGGTTCAAATATCTCTAAGAGAAGCTCATGTCCTGCTAATTCACTTCAAGCTGTTGTATTCATTTCTCACACATCAGCTTGCAGGGGAGTGTAAAGTGTAATAGTCAAACATGTCCTAATTGTGTAACTGACTCTACTATGTGTCACATGTGAGTTTGTTAAGAGAGTTAGTTAGAAGTCTGATTTTCTATATAATCAGAAGATTAGTAGTTATAACAGAGCACTGGATGACTAATGACTGAATAACAAATATAACAAATTTATCTATCTAATCTCTCTTCTACTATGTTCTAATCTCTCTAATTTCTTCTCTCTTCATCAAATTCTTTATTAAGACTTTCCATCTCACGACTTCTCTCTCTATTTATATATAGATGTATATATGAGGATCATGTACAAAAAACTACAAAGTTTCATATTTAGGCGGTGAATAAACCATAGCTTTGCTATACTTCTTCACCTAGTTTAAGCTATATCATTCCCCATTCTTTGTATATATAATTTCAATTTTACTACATTTTATGAAAAAGGTAAAAAGATATGATGTCACTACACTTTCAGTTGAATAAGTTTCAACCAAATGTATAGATCATCAAATATGTTATTGATGATATCTGTTAAGTGGCTATACAAAGGGTTGTCTTAGTGAGTGTCCTCAATTATCTCGTGGAGAAGGAGCAATACATGAAAAAACCAAGTCTTATATTATTAGTGAATGAATGATTGCAAAAACATGACTTGGTTGAGAAATGCTTGATTAGTTTATAATGGTGGAGGTAATCGACTGACTGTGATAAGGATAATACAAAAGATTTGGACTCTTTAGATTTTTAGGAGAGTTCTCAGTTAAATCTTTATCTAAAGTTGTTGTTGATGAGTTATCCTCATGTGCAATCTTTTCGAAAGTCGTTTATAACTGATTTTTATCAATACCTTTCCTCGCATTAAATTTGTTTTTTTTAAATTTTGTGAGAAATATTACGAAACTGTTCATATTTCCACTACAAGAAAAAATATCATTTATGTCAGTTTGAAAATTAACATTATGTTAGACAAATGTAAAATGACATAAATGATATACATTTATGTCAGTTTGGATTTGAAGGTGAATTTTTATTTCAATTTAAGTAAAATTGAGATAAAAAAATAAACATTTATCTCATATTTATATATAGATGACATATATATATACCCCTTTGTAGTTTTAGTTATTTTAGTGTTGAGTTAAAAACTGAGATAAAAGAAAAAAAATTGGGGTCTTATTTTCTCATTCCGGCCTCCTTGAATTGGCACCATATCAAATTCTTTGTACCCAAAACAAAAGGGGCGACTCTCTCACACACGATCTAGCACCGACCAACGACACATCTCTCTTACACGATCTAGCAATGCTCTTCCCTCGTATCTCTTCCACCTCTCTATGCAGCGACGCTGGCACCGACGAGGCACCATTTACATGGCAGGTATAAAGAACAATTCTCACGATTTGTCCTTAAGATTAATTCCTAAGGTTTTCAAAAGCTACACGATTTGAATCGATTTATTTAGTGAATCGATTTGTTCAGAGTTTTCCGACTTGAATCGATTTGTTCAGTGAATCAATCTCCTAAAAAAACTAGTATAAACATAATTGATACTTAATGTTTTTTCTCTCTCATTTTTCTCTTTTAATTTCGAAAATTGAGTTTATGGATATGTTTGTGCTTGAATAACTACTGGTAAAAGTGACAAATCCTCTTGCAGTTATGTTTTTTTAACCTATTTTGGTTTCTCAGATTTAAGGCAAAGCTCCTAATTATTGTTGTTTTTTTTCATTTAATTATTAGTTAGTACCTAGTTAAATTTCCCTCATTTGATTCTCATTTGGAAAGGGGTCAGTGCATATTTGTGGTACTATATTATCAAGTTATGTGATGTTCTCTATGAAAGTTCCTGTTTTTTAGTGAAATTTTTAATTGTGAAGTAAAAAGGTTTGATTTCCTTAACTTTGGTATATCTTACATATGAAATAATATGCACCATATAGGAACAACAAGGTTTCATTATCTTGGCTTATATAACAATATGCATGGACACATGTACCTCTATGATAATTGTATCTGTCTATATATGTATGTGTATAAAGTAAAATATGATCAAACAAGTGTCTGCTATCAAAATCATTATATGGATTCTTGAATATTCTGAAAATTAACGTTACGTCAGACAAGACACCACGTGATTTGTAATTTTATTTGTTATATACACTACAAGAAAAAGTACTTTCCACAACACCTAAAATGCGCCGTGAAACTGTTTTCACGACATATTTTGTGTAGTCGTTGAAGGGGGGTGTCGTAGAAAGTTACCTTCTATATCGACACCTTTGTGGTGTCGTAAAAATATTTCACGACACCCTTCAAGTGTCGTTGAAAAAAATATCCACGACACCTAGTTACCAGTCGTAAATATCCACGACACCTTTGTAGTGTTGTAAAACTATTTCACGACATCGGCCAAGTGTCGTTGAAACAAATATTAACGACACCTAGTTACTAGTCGTAAAAGTCATTACCCAAAAAAACCTTCCATGACTACTTATTATGTGTCGGCAATGTTATTTTATGACTGAACATATGTGTCGTTAATATTGTACACGTCGTTATTATCATTCTACGATGTATAAGATATGTCTTTACAAGTGTATAATTTTTTTAATAAAAATTAGCTTCTCAAATGTCTGTTGCTTATACTAATATTAACATATCCACATATATGATTATATCACGATTAGCCATTCCATAATTCTTGAAATTTAAAACAAACTTATATAATCAAAAGAAGAACTCATAGCATGTACTCATAACCATAGTATCAAAGTCGTGCCCAAAACAGTAGAATGAATAAATACTTGGGTGTTACAAGTCAGATAAAAGCATGGGATTATAATGAAATGAAACGAGCATAGCCTAACAAGTTAAAATCCAATCTTCCTTAAAAAAATAACTAAAGCATTCTTCAAAAACATTCCTCCCAACATGTCTTCAACATCTTCCAAAAATAAGTACCTATTCAGAAAATAATTTTAGTAAATACTCTCGTAAATTAACAACACACTTGTAATAAAAAAAATAAAAAGTCAAAGTATACCTTCAATCCAAAAAGCAACGAAGAAACACCATACCCACTTGATTCCTTATGTTTTTCTAAAATCGATACGAGAGAATGTCAAAGCAAAATTCTTAGAATAAAATTCAAGAACTATAACTATTCCACTCACATAATTAGTTAAAATGAATGTATCGATGTGGCCATGCTATGGTACTTCCTTTTGCATCATCAAGTATGGAAAACGCATCCAAGTATTGAAAAACTGGCACTTTGGACACTAAAATTTCAACAACCCATACTTTATAGCAATCAGGCTCAAGGATTTGATGGTGCACTAGTGACTTCGGGTCTGTAGAGTCAAGTTCTGTGCTTGCCACTTCTTCTCCAGTCCCCAACCAATGTAACAATTTGTTGGGGAAATTTCTTTGTGGAACACTTTGTGCACATGAACTTTCTCGATTGCATTAATAAACAGTACAAAGAAAACAATTAAAAAATAATTATTAATGCAACTAGTAAAATAATTTAGACTTGCATAATTCAGTAACAATAACCTGTAGAGTATGTGTGTCATTATGCATGGCATCCCCACAACCCTCATGTTGACCCTATAGAAATTGAAAGTGAAGTATATAAAAACAAACTAAGGGAAAAACTATATGTATTGAATCATGTTTAATTTAAAAATATACCACATTTCATTCATTTCCTTGTGTCATTCGACTTTCCATGTGCATCTTCCATTCCAAAAGTTGTTGAATTTGATTTTCAAGAGTCGTTACCCTTGCATTACTATAGAATGATGCATTTACCTTCGTAGACATCACCCCAAATTCAAGATCTCAGACATGACCCGAACGTTCAGGACCAAGCACCTTTACTACTGCATCATCTCTCAACGATGTTGAGTCATGAGATGGATTTTTTTCCATCTTTTCCTTTAATAAACACAAGAATTCAACATATTAAGAAATTATAATAAACAAATTGTATCTTTTAAAAAAATTGTAAAGTGTTGTGTAAGTGTATAAGTCGTTGCTATTGCTTCACCAACAACTTGATTAATCGGATCGCCATTTTCTCTCCTATGTCCCCTTATCCAAACATCAACACGACGTATAGTTTTATTTGGGTCTTCGGCTTTCTACAAAATTTTAAAAGATATAATTACAAAATAATGTAAGGTATTTATGAAGTATACAACTTTAAAGGGAAAACATACCATGGTTTCCTAAAGTCTTGCATAGCCTCTACGGCTAGTTGTGTGTGGATGGATTTTCTTTGCTCTAGCTTCCTTATTCTTTTTGCTTATTTCCTATAAAAATAAGAGAAATCATATATAATTGCTAAGAAATACGAGAATACTAAAAGTGGACTTTAGTCTATTAATAAAAATAAAAAATAAATAATTAAATTCACTTGCATCAAATTCAGGTGACAAACGAGATTTAACAGATTCATCCCATTCATTTGACTTCATTCCAGGGGGCTTGAGTAATGTAAGATGGCGAGTGGAATTTGGTCCTTTAGCTTCTTCTCGTATCTGTGCTGATAATTCTGACTTATAATCTTTCCAAGCTCTGCCGGTCTGACCCAAACAATGGCCTTTCGGTATTCTTCAAGGTTATATTTTTGCTTCATCATATAAAACAAATACACTATCTTAGTTGCAATTCAATATGTATAAAGTTACATTCAAAATATTACATAATAGTGCAAAGGGTAGAGAAATAAAATACTCGCAGTAACAAACTCCCATATTTGATCCTTGATGTCACTTGTCACCTTATCCCAACCTTTATGTGTTACTGGTACGCATTCTCGTGCTAAAATCCCAATCATAGAACTAAGCTAGATGGAATCGCGTCCAATTGGTTGCCCAAACTCATTGAATTCTACCTCTTTATGGTCTTTCATCCCAGTTGCAATTACATTCAATTTTGATGGTCCCCGCTTCTTTTTTTTTGCCCTTATCAACAGAATCAATGTTAGGTACTTCATTCGCATAAATTTTTTCTTCCATATATGAGTTAGAGACTTCGCATGATATTCTTGCATCCTCATTCTCATTGCATGTAGTTCTTTTTTATCTCTTACCCCTAACAACCTGTTTTGGATACACACATTATACATCGAATGCAGTGTAAATTATATGAACTTCAATAACATTTATTACAAAGTTTAAATTGAAGAGATAATGGACTTATAACTCACCTCTTTAAACATATCTGCCATATTCTCAAAAAGCAGATTTTTTTTCTATTCATTCCACTTGACGAGTCAACCTCCACACATACTCTTGGCAAGATAGGCCTCGATAAAGATGTTCTATCAGTATCTAGTTTTAGAGGAGGTCCAACTGCATTACAAATGAAAAATATGCTTTCCTTATTGTATAAATGAATCAGCAATAGAGGCAGATTAATCATGACTGGAACCAAACTATCTATAAGTCACACCCTATGAAAGTCCTCTTCATGAATCAAGAAAATAAAAATATGTTTTTGATCTATCAATCCTATATTAAAAATTTCCAGACTAGAACCTTTCTAATATTAGCTATAAATGGCCGACCATGTGAAAATTTCCCAAGCAAAGTATATTTGAAAAGTGCATTAATATTATGGATGATAAGGAAATGTAACATAGTGACACTGATCATCTATGTACCTGTAGTTGATATTTTAGTGAGAGAATGAGACTTTCTTTATTTGGCGCTCTTGTGTGCTATTTGTCGTGTTTCGTCAATAACAGTCCGAAAAAAAATAGAGGTTGTCAATCAGTAATCATTTATGTTAATCAACTATATAGCAAAAATGAGTACAATCAAGAAAACATTATTAATATTTCACTACATAATCCATACTTCACCAAACACACACACATGTATATCCCATACTACACTAGGTATGTACACCTGACTCCACACTAGACACATACACATGGCTCCATTACTCCTCCATACTTGCTTATTGTTTTTTTTAATTGTGGAAGCATAGTTGTTGTCTTGTCAGTGCGAAAATGTTGATTTAAATGTGGTTTGTTATTCCCCTCCAAACATGGAGTGAGTGAACACCACACACAAATTTCAAACCTTAATAAAGCAAAAGAAGCTATAAATAGGGAGGTGGTGAAGATACACATGTTATTTCAGCTGTAGCTGCTGCCATTGCGTGATACTCAGCTTCACCGATAGACACAAAGTCTTTGGGTTGTCTTTTTGAAGCCTAAGAGATACAATTTTCACTAAGGAAAAGACAATAGACTAAGGTAGATCAGCGTATTGTAGGACACCCTGCCCAGTTTGCATCGGAGAAGCCATAAAGGACATCGTAGAAGATACAATTTTCACTAAGGAAAAGACAATAGAAAATTTATTTATGCATTGCATTGATCCACCTATAATCTATCAAGGATTATTTGATGTTGGTAGGTTCAATATGATATGAGATACTGGCTTGGAGAACAGTTGGTGAAGTTGTGTTTGATAGTTGTCTAGCCTTGGATTGTGTAGTCATGGAATGGTAATTTTTGGAGGTGTTGGCTGAAGAATTTTTTGGTGTGCCACACTGTAGAGGTATTTCCAAATGAATGCCATCTGGATTGAAAATGGTGGGAGGCAATTGGGAAATTGAATTTTGATACTATGAATTGTTTTGTGATTATGGATGATTTATTTGGGAAGTATGTGAATGTATAGTGTTGTCTTGTGGTTGCGTATGATCATATGGGTGAGCAAGAAGGTGTGTAGTGGTACTTTACTCAAGTATATTGTCTTGTTTTTGTGTGGTAGGATAAAGCATGCTTCCTTATGGTTACATATGAAGATGTGGGTGAGTAGGTAACGGTGTACTGATATTTTGTTCAGGTACACTATCCTCTAGTTGTGTGTCAACCGATAGGAGTCTTTAAGCAGGTGATGTATCACTGTGTTGATCTTTTGAATGAGTTTCATTCCTATTTGAAGTCCCATGTCTTACTACTAGACTGGATAATGTTGAATCTACACAAGATTGACCTCATGTGTTCCTATTTTAATTTTCTTCGCAGAAGGTAGTCCTTCTCTTCCCAAGAATCATTCACGTCAAGTTCCTTGTTGATCTCCTTATATTTTCCAAATTTGGGCTAAACAAATGGATCACTATAAATCTAATGACTCACACACATCTCTAGCCTATACACCACTAGACACGTACACCTTACTCCACATTAAACACGTACACCTTGTTTGAGGACATAACATGAACAATTCAAACATAAATGACTCTTAAACAAAGGGACAATATGATATGATAAATTAACATTTAGATGACACCACATAAACATTCTTATTTTCCAACACCAAACTGCCTAAAAAAAATAAACAAACATTCATCTAAACCTGCACAAGTCCAAAGGTTAATTTATATTAGAACTGATGTGGTACAGAAAGCTACATTGGCATTTAGAGAAGTGGTACAGAAAGCTATATTAGAACTGATGCTACAGAAAGCTATAATAAAGGAAATTTGGTTGAGTCTTTCTTCTTACTTGGTATCGCCACTAAGATTTATCGAGAGCATAAACATATATTTAGTTTGTAGAGTTAATCTATAGTTCTGAAAAAAGAATTTCTACATGGTATGCTGTATGCATACTAATTTTGAATCATCTATGTATTTTTGGAGCACAATAGCTATGTTCAACTTACTAATAATTATGCTTATTATTGAATTCTATTGAATTCTAATACAGTTTTGAAGCTCATTATAGTTGGAAAATAGATTTCATTAACTTTCTTTTCATTTAGGTGAAGAATATTTAATCCCAAATGGAATAGAACCTAAGTGTTTTTCTGTAACATGATTGAAACAGAGTACGTGAGTCAGATTCTAACAAAACACCATTAATGTCATGTTTGGTTTGTAGCACATCCAAGACAAGTATTGTCCTTAAATTACTCTTTATAAAAAGAAAATAAGACTTCAATCTTCCACACAGTAACATCCTTTGTCTATGAGAGCATTGGCATTATACTGATTAAAGCATGTTGTTACTATGAGAGCCGAATACTGGGTGCTCACCATGGACGTATCTCAACTTATGCCCTAGAGACCTTGGCTCTTTACATATTTCATATATATAATAATAATTCTTTTGCTGGACCACTTGAGGTTGCTACAGTTATCTTGCTTTCATTACATATCATGTGTATATTTGTTTATTTAATCTTCCATCTAAATGTTTTTTCTTTGCACCTTCAGGTAAAGAACTAAGTTGTAATATAAATTAAGAGAAGTGGTAAAGAAAGCTATATTAGAACTGATGCTACCTGTGCTCTTATGAAGTTTTGCGGTTATGATGAGTAAATTAACAATTTCCTTTTCCATAGTATGTGCTGCTAAAGATTTTAATAATAGAAGATGGGCTCCACTCAAATCCAAATCCAAGCATCCACTCCCATAAAAGAAATAAGCGTAGTTATAAAGGGATGTTTATCGTGTAGAATAGACGGATGAAATAGCTACTTGAACTGGTGATGTTTGCGCCTTTAGAAATAGTTACATTGGCATTTAGACAAGTGGTACAAAAAGCTATATTATAGACCTGTTGAATATCTAATACTCGGAATGCAATCCTCTAAATTATTAAGATCAAAGATACTACCTTGTGTCCATAAAAAAAAGGAAGGATTAAAACAACTTACGAGTTTACATAACTTATCTATAATATTTATTCATGAACCTAAAGTGGAAGATAGTAGAATACAGTAATTTGTTTTGAAACTGGAATTTGAAGGAGGGGTGGTTAGCTGTGTTAACTCAATTTGGATCATAAAGGAGTAAGCATCCTTGAATTTTAAGTTTCCATCCATACTAAATGGCCAAATTAGCATGTATGCATCTTGAATAAGAGGAAGATGTACCTCCATTATCATATTATTGGTTGAGGCATAGTAGAGGAAATTAAATGAGGAATAACACATTTATCTCCTACTATAAGATCACTATAAACATATTCCAGCAGGTGAGATATTTGTTGTTAGAAAAACATATTCTAACCTCTATAAAAAAATTAAGAATCACCTAAATCTTAATCTAAAATCAGTGCTGGAAACACCCGAACCAGATATGAAATTCTAAATCGGTGTCGAAAACACCACTCCCAACCACCCCTCCACCACAACCAACATCCCCTACTAAATCAAAATCACAAGGAAAATCCCTTAAATCAACATTCGTGTGCGCATATGTTTTCATTTGTGTATATGTGTGTGCGTGTGAGAAAGAGCCGGAGAGAAATAACACCTGATGTGTTAATAAATACACCAAAGTAATATTTAAACAGTGAAATGAGGTGAAGAAAAGGTTAAGAATTTCTCTCAAAAGAACAAACATATAGTAGGCTAATTGCAACATAAAGAAACATTCCCCTTTGAATTTACCATAAACATACTAACACTTATATTCATCAAATAAGCTTAATGTCTACATGCTAAAATAAATAACTATCAAACGATAACACCCTCACAATCTATCCTCGCATGAAGCTCATCACCATTCCTCTCATTATTGTTAAATTTCGAAACATCAATCGGCATATATGATGTGTAAGCGCTCTCATCATATGTCTCTAGCTCATGAAAACCTCGTGGCGGTGCCTTGAGAACCACATACCAATTTGATGTTCCACTATCTCTTGAATAAAATACTTGTATTGCTTGTGATGCAAGAGTAAAAGGATATTTTTTTAGATGATTTTGTACTTAGTGGAGGTTAACCAAAGTGAATCCATCGTCAAATTTAACACCATTGGAAATGTTGGTCCAATCACATTGAAATATAGGCATTCGAAATTTATGAAAGTCCAACAAAATTATATCCCGTATAATCCTATAATATGAAACCTTAGCAACGACTTGTGTGGTATCCCTTGCCTAGATCTACAAATAGTCTATGCCTCAAGAAAAACACCACTATCTTGGGTGGACTTTTCAACTATTGATGTGTGAAATCGTTTGCCATTTATTACGTAGGCTGAATATGACATAGTATAATGTCGTGGCTCAACTGCTAGCCACTTTAGGATTGTTGATACTTCGATCGTATTTTCTTGAACTTTAATCTGTTTAAAAGATCATAAATAAAGTTAAATGAATTTTTATATACATAACAATATTAAATTCTTATAATGCACAATATAAGTATTGGTCCACCTTGTTCACAAACCACGAAGTGAATGTTTCGATGTGTCTTTTTTATAGCATAGTCTCGTCTTTGGATAAACTTCGATTGGAATGCCTTAGCTCGCTCGAATGCATTCTAATATGAATGTAAATGAATTTTAATAAAAATATTAATGATAACAAAAGTTAATAAATATATATAAAGACAATCATTTTACTCACTCTATATATGGCCCAACTTCTGGATTGTTAAATAGCACATGACGGTGGGCAATTTTTTACATTTCATCGGACAATGTTATTGGTTTCCCCTTAGAAATAGATTGACCTCCTAGTATTGTCTCATCTTCTAACTCTTCATTTCGAGATTGTGGAATACCTATATCTGCTATTTTTTCCAGATACATGCTAAAAAACCTTACAAACTCATCAGCCAAATAATTTTCCGCTATACATCCTTCAGGTCGTGCACGATTCCTAACATAACCCTTGAGTACCTTCATAAACCTAATGAAAAACCATAGCAAAAGAATATGAATATAATTGCTATTTACTAGATAACTAACTTATTGATAGGAAAAAAGTTAAATACATTATGAATTACCTCTCAAATGGGTACATCCATCGAAATTGTACCGTCCCACATAATCGAGCTTCTCGAGCTAAGTGAATTGGCAAGTGAACCATAATGTCAAAAAAAAGAGGGAGGGAAGTACCTCTCCAACATGCATATAATCTCTACGATATCTTCCTCTAATTTTTCCATTCTCCCTTTATCGATCACTCTTTGACATAACTCATTAAAAAAATGAAGATAAGCGAAAAATCACTTGTCTTGGCCCCTTCGGTAGTAGTCCCCGTATAGCAGCTGACAACAATTGTTTCATTAAAACATGATAATCATGGGATTTCAATCCCAATAACTTACATTCTTCCAGTGAAACACAATGACTAATGTTGGAGCTATAACCATGAGGTAACTTCAAATCATATAGTCTTTGACAAAAAAACTTTCTTTTCTTTCTTTGAGAATGTGTAAGGTGCTGCCGCCAAGTAAAATTTATTCCCTTTTGGTTGAGGATGCAATTCCTTTCTAATGCCCAATTCTTGCAAATATTTACGAGACTCGAGGCCATCTTTTAATTTTCCCTTTACATCTAACAATGTGGAAATGAGGCTCTCACTTATATTCTTCTCGATGTGCATCACGTCCATATTGTGACGTAAATCTACTGTCTAGAAAAAAAAGGAGAGGATTAATATGAAAAATAAATGTCATAAAACTTTTAATATAATTTCATTAATTTAGTGGCTGAGATTATGAGTTAAAATATACACACATGCCAATACGGTAAATAAAAAAATATTGAGTCATTTTTTAAGAATACTTTCTCCCTCTTACGCTTCTTCCCTTTACCGAAATCATTTTCAACACCCTTCAAAGTATCTAAAATTTCCTCCGCATTCAATGGTTTTAGTGGCCTCCTCAATTCTTCAAATTCGTCAAACCAACTCTTTTTGGTAACCCTCCATAGATGGTTCATTGGAAGAAAATGTCTATGGCCCATATACACCGATTTCATACTCTTTGATAACCGTAGTGAGGATGTGTTAGGACCACAAGATGGACACGAAAATTCCCCTTTTGTGGTAGATCCGGATAAATTACCATATGCGGGAAAGTCATTTATTGCCCACATCAAAATAGCTTTCAAATTAAAAGAAGATTGGTTAGATGCATCGTACATCCCCACCCCCATTATTCCCCAACTAGATTAAGTCATCTATAAGTGGTTGCAGATATACATCTATGTCATTTCCTGGTTTCTTTGGCCCCGGTATAAGAAAAGTCAACATCAAATTTTCCTGTAACATGCATAACCATGGGGGAAGATTGTACACTGTTAGAATTACGGGCCAACAACTATAGCTCGATCTAAGATTATTAAAGGGATTAAATCCATCCGCTGCAAGTCCAAGCCTAAGATTTCTTGGATCGGATGCGAAATGAGGCCACTTTTTATTAATTGTGTCCCATGCTAATGAATCAACTGGATGTCGCATCTTGCCATCTTTGCTTATGTGAGTTGAGTGCCACTGCAACTGCTCTGCTTTATCTGATGATAAAAACATCCTTCGAAATCTTGGGATTATTGGAAAGTACCGTAATACTTTTGCAGATACTCCCTTCTTAACCTTCTTTGTGCACTTTTCGACTTTCTACCGCGAGGGGCCACATTTAGGGCATTTATCCAAATGTTCATACTCTTTTCTAAATAAACAACAATCATTAATGCATACATCTATCTTCTCATAGCCAATATCAAATTCTTTTAGAAACTTCTTCGTTGCATACAAAGACTTGGGAATAATGTTATCCCCGGGCAACATTTCATATATAGACTCAAGAAGTTCATTAAATCCTTTATCGGATAGTTCGTGTATAGATTTATGCTTGTATAAAGTTGTAATTGCTGACATCTTTGTATACTTTGTACACCCGGGATACAAAGGAGTCTCGATATTTTTTAACTTTACTTAAAAACCTTCATCACCGCTTTCAAAACTATCATCAGCAAAAACTGCATCTTGAACATAAGCATCTCTATACATCCTATGCAAATCTGACAATTCAATATCAATATCTTTAGAGTACGAAGAAGTCGAATGTTCTTCGTGAAATACACACTTCTTGTACGTAGGATCAAAACCATGAATGACTAGGTGTTCAAATAGTTCCCCCTCATCTTCTTGACAAAGATTTTTACATTTTCTACAGGGGATATTATCATATAAGGATTTCTAGCAGTTTTCTTGGCACATTCAATAAATTTGTACACGCCATCTTTATACTCCTCGGTATGTCTAAAGATAATAAAAAAAAGCATGAAATCATAATCAGTTCTTAATTTTTGAACAGTGTTCATTCAGAAATAAACTTTAGGTTTTTTTTAATATATGTAAATGTATATGGATGAGTGTAATAATAATAAAAAAAACCTTGGAAATCTCAACCAATCTTTTTCCATCTTGAGTTGCCCACTTGCTAGTTTATAGTCTGTTTACACCAGAAAACATTAATATTGAAATAGAGGTAAAATGTCAACAATTAATGGATAAAATGTCATGTTCTTTTCAACTATAGTTACATTTTACAAGTTCTCATTAGATTAGTCACATTCTGCTAAATACCATTAGATTATTCACTATCTACAATGGTATATTGAAATAGATATATAGTTAGATCATCAATAGATTCAAATATAGTTACTATAGCCATTTTTGTCTTATTCATGGTTTCCTTGAGCATAAAAGTAATATAAACACCCATACTCAACAATACATATTCATACACCTAAATCAAGTTGACCTATTATAATATACATATGTTCAGAAATATCAGTGTGGGTATATACACGTAATAATTTCAAAGTAGAAGATACACAAATGAAGCAAGATAAAGATACCTATATTGGATCTGATTTGTAGTATCTGAATACTACCCAAAACAATCACCTGCAAAATAGAACAATGAAATATTGTAAATGTAAACATCAGATTTAGTAGTAAAGAGTTTTCCCTAAAAAAAAAGAATTAACCCAAATGTCGATAAAATAAATAAAACTCACATAGCCCAGTTAAGAAAGAAAGAAAAGAAGAATAACACACAAGTTGCCAGATTTCACGCTATATACCCAATGTCAAAGAGTGAAAAAGTTGTTTAGGATGCACAAAATTTGATTTCCAAGAACTAAGAGCCAATAATAAGCAAGATACATTTTTATTTCATTTGCATTTGAAACCATCTAAAAGATCCAATATCTTGATACCGTCTATATAAAGAACCAAAAAACATTTCAACCTACAAAAAATAACCAACAACTAAAAAAGGACATTACACCTTCCCTTTATTTGGAAAAAAATATCGAAAGTTTGAGAAGTAACCATAACATTACAATTTCAAAGTACTATAAATTAAATAGTATAGTTATTAGTATGTTCAATTAGTTTTGAGTTCTAAATGGAAAGGATGTTGGAGTGGGTTGTGAGTTACCAATAATTTTTATTGCGGCATTTTACTGAACATCTTGCGCGTATACATTAAAAACAGTTTATGTGATTATATTTGTTTATTTGATCCCAAATAATCAACAACAACAATTTAGTCCAAAACAATAAAGAAATCAAATTACCGATCCTGAATAATCAACACCAATAATTAAATTACCCATTCCCACCCGATTTGCTTTCACCCACGCCCATCCCAAGAATTGATGTTCTCTAACCAAATTTGACTTCTATCTCCCAAGCTTTTCAATTGTTCTAAGTTATTTTTTATTGTTGCATAGCGTCTCTAATAATTTGATCAAAAGTTAAAGATTGTTAAAATTGACTGTATAATTAAAGAAGTCACCTCTAGCGATAAAATTAAAAGTAATGAACCATTAACCAACAATTAAAATATTAAACTTATCTTGGCCTCCACTCTTTATCATCTTTCATCTTAAATGTTAAAGGCTTCCAAACAATATACGTGGGATTAATATTTTTAATGATTCAAATAACCTAATAATAAAAGGGGAAAAATCTAGCAACTCACTAAATAAAGGATTAAAAATTGATGTTATCCTTTTTTTCCATACGCCATCGAAAATGCTTTATAGGCAATGTCCATCAAAATTAACTTCTAATTACCAATCAGGTAAAATTCCACACGCATCATCCACTTTCACACCCACCTCTTTAATACTATTTGTCACGTGTTATTTTTGAAATAAAATGATTTAAATGAATTAAAATTTTAAAAAATCTCGAGAAATAAAATTAATCAAATAAAATATTCGTAAAAACGAAACAAAACGAAACACCCTCCCCTCCCCTCCCAGATCTCCCCCCTCCCCCCCACCCCCCCTCCCCCCCACCCTACTTGCCCATCCCCAATTCCGCCATCGCCTCTACCCTCCCCACCCAATCTCCTCCGGCCAACCGGAATCCAATCCATCCCTTTCCACCACCTGCCACGTAGGGACAGAAGACAAACCCACCAAAAACCTCAATAACCTTGCCGAAAATCCCGAACCCACCCCCAAATCAAAACACAAATGACCCAAAAAATGAAATCTTAAACCCAACAACAACAAACCCATTCGATTTCAAACCAGATCTGAAACCCAAATACCAAATAAAAACTATATAAACCAACATTGGAACCCAATCAATCAATACCAAATTGAAGTCGGCATAATTCCTCTAGAGCTTTGATGAGATTGGAATAAAGTACATGGTCATTATGTAGCTATTAATGATTGCACAAGAAAATAGTTGTGAATGAAAAGAATTTGATGTATACCTAAGAAGTCGAGTTCAATACATTGTCACTTGTATTTATGCATATCTCTGTCATCTTTATGGCCTGCTGACTCAGTTATTAATTTGTGAATATATACTTTATTATTAAAATAAGTTGGGTATTGATGAAATATTTTAATGCCAAAGCCACTTTGACACAAATGAACATTTTTTACTTTTAGCTTTTAGTCTTCTTTTCACATTAGGAGAGTGTAAGAACATCTTGCTATTAATATACAGAAAAATTCTTGTATATATATATATATATATATATATATATATATATATATATATTCAAAGAAAAAAAAAGTTGTAAATAAAAAATGATAATTTTTGAAAGTGTGAATCAATTTTTTGGTCCAAATAGCTATTTTGGAAGTATATACTCACTTTTGAATTAGTGGACACAATTTTTGGTCCAACTTTTATTGTTTCAAAATTGTTCTTTAGCAATCTAAATAACCAAAATATATTATGCTTCATTTTTGTTTAATACCCAAAGTACACTCCCCACACTCAAACCCAATTACCCACACTCCTCCAATAAGTAATCCATCCCACTCTTCTAATCTAAACATAGATATAAAATATAATCTAAATTAATAAATTGATCTAGTCTTTTACAATAAAAAAAACACTCTTGTATTGACATTATAAACACTCATAACTATTGTGCAATTCCTTCAAGGCAAAACATATTTTTTAAGGCTATATATATATATATATATATATATATAGGCTCTAAGACTGTCTGGAGATGAGTGTTTTGACTGGTTTTCAGAAAAAGACAAGCTGAAAACCCTTCATATTTAACCTCCACCCCACCCTCAAACAGAAAAAAATAAAATTCACACCATTTGTTTACCACCCAAAATCAAAACCTAGATAACACCATTTGTTTACCCCCCAAATCGGAGCTTCTCTCTTACGACAAAACGAAAAATAAAACCTTAAATTGTGTTTGCTTGCTTCCATCCAACCAAAAATACACACGCACACCCAATTCGACACCAATTTCCCTGTGCGACCCAAGAGGAGCAGAGTGAATTTATAAAAAAAAAAGAAAAAGCAGGGAAATCTTGCAACAGAGGAAGATTACCTTAATATAGGTACAACTCTGTTTCAACAGAGGAACGGCTCTGTCAATGGAGGTTTCATTCGGCCGGAAGTGGAATTGTAAACCGCAAATTATGGGAGTTTTTTTTAGGGAGGGGCTTTATCGATGGAGGTTTTTATGGCTGGTGATTATGGGAGTTTTTTACGGAATCGTGGAGTTTGTTGGGATATTATCCAAAATATTTTTTTTCTTTTTTTTTTGACAGGCAACTAAAATTTCTAGCGCCAAAACTAGCGGCAATTTTTTTTCCTTATGAGAAATATATTTACGACACCCAATAATGTGTCTTCCTTAATAAAAAGCATGACATATTTATTTTATACGTCGTGTTCTTAATTATAATTGAATTATTTTCGACCCGTTTCGAAATTATGTCGTGGTTATCTTTTTTACATGACATATTTTTATAAAGTGTCGTCCTTATCTACTTTTCACGACATAGTTTTATAAAGTGTCGTAAAACATATGTCGTGAAAAACATTTTTTCTTGTAATGATAGCAATGAATTAGTTTTGTTTGTTACTAGTTATAATCGCATTTACATGATATATAATTTTGTAGTTTTTTGTTGTTACTGATACCTTTTTTACATAGCTAGAATTTTTTAAATCAATTGAATCTTTGTTTAACTCATTACTCAAATGTAGTTTTTTTCTTTGTTTAACCATAGTTGTCACATTAGACGCCGTAAACTGAGCAACTCCACCTCAGCCACCGTCATTGTCTACAAAGCTTCAGCTGCCGTCATTCGCTGTAGAGGTAATTTGTAAGGACCAAATTTTTAATTGAGTCTTAATGTAGTTTTGACTTATTCTCGGAACAAAACAGGATTGAGCAATAAATAGTTTTTTATTGTCTGATCCCTCGAGTCTATGACGTATTGAAGACGTTACGACAAAGCTAAAAAGATTCAATCATGTCGAAGTTTAATTGGTGCAATTTCTCATCTTCAAGGTTTAATTGCATTCCGAGATCACACATGTATGAATGCATAATGTTAATGAAAACTCAGAATTCATTTTATAAAAATAAGGATGTTATTTTCTTTAAAGAAAATGGTTTTAAAATAGGTTTAATTGTTTACACTTCATTTATGTCAGATAAGGATGGATGATAATTGGATAAGAGTTGGTTTTAATCAAAAATCTGTTTGAATTAAGAACTCTATCTGACGACGTCATTCAAACGACATCAAATGTCGTTTGAATGATATCCACTGTCATTCGAACGACGTGGCATCTTGCTCGAACGAGATTATGACACCGAGTTAATTTCATTATAAATAGAGGTGTACTATTTCCTCGAAGTGTGTGTATTCTAGAAAAATAGTTTATGATCCAGAAACCTATTTGCAAATGTTTTTCTAAGGTTTCAAAGGCTTAAACACATCCTTAGAGTTTGCAAAGATCCGAGCTTTCATTATCAAATGTTTATGTGATCCTTGATGCACTAAGTTTTGGTTTGTTCATCTTTGGACAACTTGTGATTTCTAGTTTTACGGTGGAGAAGCGAAGGACAACATGTTCAACATCGTAGATAACTCAAGCCATATCAGTGGACACCGAGACATTCGTGGAGTCGAGTGTTATGGACGAGCAATGTGGAAGACGAAATTTCTTCATGGGCACTATTAGAGAACGGTAGAAGATCAGAAGGAATGTCAAGACCTGTGGGTATCGAGTCGTTGAGTAAGGCTAATATGTCTTTGTAAAACCATTGTTCATAGTAATTGTCTGCCTTGGGCCGTCCGAGGTTTTTTTCCGTTTTGGGTTTTTCCTCGTACATTCAGTGTTGTGAGTATTCTTTACTTTATTTTACTTGTCTGTCACCTAGATGCATGTTTAGGACTTAGACAAGATAAAATTGGCATAGTAAATTTGTTCACAACTTGGTTTGATAAAATTGAAAAAGAATTTTTTCATAAAAAGATAAAGTTGGGTTGGATTCATCCTTAACTTAATTTTGCTTAAGCAAAAAGTGTTTTATTGATAGTTATATTTTGGGGACCTACAAATTGGTACCAGAGCTATAAATACATTTTTATTTTGTTTGATCCCTTTTTGCTTATAAGGATGAATCTTGGTGGTTATGATAATTTTCGCAATCCTGTTTTTCATGGCACTAATTATGATTATTGGAAAATGCGAATAAGAAGTGCTTTAAAATCTATTGATGTGCGTGTCTGGTTAACTGTTGAAAAAGGTTGGTCACCACCTGTCACACGAGAAGGTGAGGTCACTAGTTTGAAACCTGCCGAGTCATGGATTGAGACTGAACATAGGCTTGCACAATATAACTCTAAAGGCCTGCCCGTTATTTCCTCATATGTCACACCTGAAGAGTATAATCGTATCATGACTTGGGAAACTTTGAAAGAAGCTTGGGATACACTTCCACTCACTCATGAGGGCACGAGCATGGCTAGGACGTCTAAGTTGCAAAATCTCACTACACAGTTTGAGACGATTAAAATATTAGAGAGTGAGACATTTGATGAGTTTTACACTAGGTTATCCACTATTGTTAATGCGGCGTTTATCCTAGGTGAGAAGATTCCCGATAACCGAGTGATTAAGAAAATTTTGAGATCGTTGCCGAGTAGGTTTGATGCGAAAGTGATCGTTAAGAATTCCCTTGGTATGCTTAACTCGTCGAAACTAGAAGAGGTCGTAGGTGACTTACAAACCTATGAACTTGATACGTTTACCTCTAAGTAAGTGCCAAAGAAAGAAATGGGCATTTCTTTGAAAGCCCTGATGGAGGAAACTAAAGTTTCGAATGATGACTCCGATTTCGACTTTGAGGATGTCGTCTTATTGGCAAGAAAGTTCAAGAAGTTTCTCCAAATTCATAAGCAATCGAAAGATGCCAAAAAGTTTGAGAAATTCAAGAACAAGGGAGACTCCACCCCGGGGATAAAAGTGAGAAACCTAAGAGAGATGTGTTTAATAGGTGTTTCGGGTGTGAGAGGTATGGTCACAAAGTTAAGGAGTGTCCCACTAGACTTAAGAAAGAGGGGAAGCAAATAATTGCATATAATGCCACCTTAAGTGATAGTGAACTGAAAGAGGGAGAGGAGTCTCCCATTAAGCAAAACTTTGTTGCGTTTATGGAATATCATGTGGGCGACGGTGATATATCTTCCCACGAGGATTCTCATGTGTATGACACTTCCGAGGCTGTTGAGAGTGCTTCCCGAAAGGGTGAGGGTGATGAGAGAGACAATGAGGAGATCGATGTAGGAGAGTTATAAGTTTCATTTCGAGAGTTGTTTGAGGAGACGGTGAAGTTTAAAACAGCTAAGTCGAAATTGCAAGCTAAGTTGAAAGAACGTGCCCTAGAAAATAATGACGCGTTAATTGGGGATCTTACATGATAATAAGCTTAGGGAGAAGCTAGAGTAGATCGAGAAAGACAGAGACACCCTTAGAGGTTTGATGGAGGCTTTGAAAAAGAAGGTTCTAGAGTTTGAGGAGTCTAGGCGTATACTCGAGTCTAGGATTAAGGAGTTGGAGGAGAGTTTGAGAGACTCGTCTAGAGTTAAGATTGACTTGGAGGCTAGAAGTGAGAAGTTG
Organism: Sambucus nigra; assembly: GCA_949130495.1. NCBI lineage: Eukaryota > Viridiplantae > Streptophyta > Magnoliopsida > Dipsacales > Adoxaceae > Sambucus > Sambucus nigra. The sequence continues at coordinate 448,853,113 of OX422210.1, read as the reverse complement.
GATACACGTGTAAGAGATCCACATAAGAATGTTAAAAAAGGTCCACATATAGGTCAATTTCCAAACCATCGCCACACTGCACATTTTATGGTAGGAAAGGTCACCTTAGAAAGTTTTTCCATGACCTTATAAATGCTGCTCAAAAGTTTAGGAATAAATTTACCCCTATTCCCCCACCCCCATGCATCATTACACACCTACTTGGGTTATGAAGTCGAATTTGGTAGCTTTAGGAATAAAACTTAATGGATCTCATATGGTTCACTTGATTCTTCCCATTCTAAACCTAAAGGTTGAGTGCGTTACCATGTTTATCATATTGTATTATATTTTTCATTTATTGCATCTTATTTGAAAAATACAAAAAGATTTTGTTTTTGATATATTTTTGAAAAAGACAAAAAGATTTTCGATTTTGTTTTTGTGTCATGAGTTAACATGTTTGATGTGGCATATTGGTGTGCTTGAACCCCATTACTTCCATTATCCATGTGGATCAGATATTTGGTCATTATTATCGATGCTTAGAATGATCTTAACCATTGTATTATGGGGTTGTTTCAAAGTTGATATGCGTTTTGATTTGACTTTGTATATATACCATCTTTGCACACATGCACGAGTTTATATGGATGTTTGACTACTCTTGCATATTTGAGTTTGGTGAGACGTTCTTATCTCAATTTTTTCATCTATACGTAAGTAGACATAAGGAGGAGGTGTACATATAATAACTGTTTACCCATGAGCATTTTAATTTGAAAATATGATAAGTGTACGGGAAAGGGTTGCAAGAGTGTAAAATTGACTCGTCGTGAAAGCCACCGTTTAAAAGAGCCCGAAAAATTATAAAGGTAATAAAAAGAATCATGTGCCAAAAATGGACCAAATTAGTTTAGTTCATTCAAAAGAAAATATGATATATTTGAGGGAGTTTGGATGGATTTAAAATTTAAACGGGTAACGTTGAAAATTCGTGTCATGAAGCTATTATTTGTAGACTCGTCAAAATTTCGGATTCGCATGCATGATATTTTTTTAGTTCATTAGACTCGTACTTTAATTGTCACACATGGCTATAATAAAGTTTGATGATAAATTGCTATTAATTAGAGATTCTTGATCATTTCGATGTGTTGGAATTGTGATTCATTTATTTTAGTTCACGCACATACATTCCATGTTCATTTTTAGGCACATCGATACTATGTTGGCATGTTACTCATATTTATTTGTTTTTGAGTTTTCTAGTTTTTCTTAGTTTTGCCACTGTTTTGCAGTTTTGAGTCCTTTCCAGTTAGTATTTTATGGAAATTTTTTTTTCACTGGGTAACACTATTTAATTTTATGGGGAGACTAAAAATTTGTCAATGTCGTGCTAACGACATACTGTTTCATTCGAGCGACATCCCTAGCTCGTTCGAATGACAATCTGTTTGACCAGTTTGATTTTTTTTTGGTTGACTTCTGTTTTAGTACCATGCCACATATTAACTCATCTCTTGGTACTGGGTTTCTGTTTATGCAGTTTACTTTGATTGATTTGATATTTTGCTATATTGGTTCGTTTATCACACCTGTTTAGACTGATATATTTTTTGTATGATTCATTGATTGCTAGCTACTGATTTGACCTTGATTGATCATATTTAGCTGTTTTTCCATGTTTATTTAGCTATTCTTCATGTTGATTTAATCATCTTGGTATATCTTATGCTAGATTTGTTTATCTTTTCACCGGATTATCTATTCGAGACAAAAGGGGGAGAGATGTCTGTGATGTAGGGGGAGAGTTTTGTGAGTTTTATGTTGTTTTATGTTCACATATTAGTATCATGTTTACTCACATAATAAATGATTCGGATTTAAAGTTTCATATTAATTTATACCATTTGTTCCTCTATACTTCACTGGTATTTGTCCGTTTCATGTGTGTAGGTATGCTTAAAGAGATACGAGATTTCAAGTTTATATCACATTCAGACATTCGAGACAGCTTCATGCGTGTTGGTCTTATCCTATACTGATGATGTATTTTTCAATTTGGGTTTTATGGGATGGGATTTAGGCGTCATATGTCTTGAAGGCCCGACTTAGGCATTTCACTGAAGGTTTTGTCCCGGAATAGTCAAAGGGGTAGATTTGTAAGGACCAAATTTCCAATTGAGTCTTAATGTAGTTTTGACTTATTCTCGGAATAAAATAGGTTTGAGTCATAGATAGTTTTTTATTGTCAGATCCCTCGAGTCTATGACGTATTGAAGACGTTGCAGCAAAGATACAAAGATTCAATCATGCCGAAGTTTAATTAGTGCAATTTTTCATTTTCAAGGTTTAATTGCATTTCGAGATCACACATGTATGAATGCATAATGTTAATGAAAACTCGGAATTCATTTTACAAAAATAAGTATGTTATTTTCTTTAAAGAAAATGTTTTTAAAAGAGGTTTAATTATTTACACTTTGTTTATGTCAGATAAGGAAGAATGAGAATTGGATAAGAGTTGATTTTAATCGAAACTCTGTTTAAATTAAGAACTCTATCTGACGACGTCGTTCAAACGACATTTGATGTCGTTCGAACGAGATCCACTATCGTTCGAACGATGTGGCATCTCACTCGAACGAGATTCTGACACCGACTCAATTTTATTATAAATAGAGGTGTCCTATTTCCTTGAAGTGTGTGCATTCTGGAAAAATAGTTTACGACCCAAAAACCTGTTTGCACATGTTTTTCTAAGGTTTCAAAGGCTTAAACACATCCTTAGAGTTTGCAAAGATCCTAGCTTTCATTATCAAATGTTTATGTGATCCTTGCTGCACTAAGTTTTGGTTTGTTCATCTTGGACAACTTGTGATGCTGGTTTTACGGTGGAGAAGCGAAGGACATCATGTTCTACATCCTAGACAACTAAAGCCGTATCGGTGGACACTGAGACATTCGTGGAGTCGAGTGTTGTGGACGAGCATCATGGACGATGAAATTTTTGCGTGGGAACTATTGAAGAATGATAGAAGATTAGAAGGAGCATCAAGACCCATAGGTATCGAGTCGTTGAGTAAGGCTAATCTGTCTTTGTAAAACCATTGTTCATAGTGATTGTCTGGCTTGGGCCGTCCGAAGTTTTTTCCCGTTTTGAGTTTTTCCTCGTACATCCGGCGTTGTGAGTAATCTTCACTTTATTTTACTTATCTATCACCTAGATGCATGTTTAGGACTTAAATAAGATAAAATTGGCATAGTAAATTTGTTCACAACTTGGTTTGATAAAATTGAAAAAGAATTTTTCATAAGAAGAGAAAGTTGGGTTGCATTCATCCTTGACTTAATTCCGCTCAAGAAAAAAAGTGTTTTATTAATAGTTATATTTTGAGGACCTATATACGTTGAGATTGTTTTAATAAATTGAGACTCAATTTTTCTAATATTAATTTTTTACTTGAGATTTTATTCTAATTTTGTGGACCAAACTGTTTAGTGCCTATTTTTTGTATATTTTTTTCATTCCCATAAAATGTATATTGCAAATTGGGGTGGTTGTAGGAAGTTAGTCGACACAATACACAAAGTCAAGTCGACCAATCGACATTGCCTAAATCAGATCTTACTGATTTTACTCAATTCCTGGCATTCTTATATGAGTAGTGTACTTTATTGTTTCAAACACGTCTTTAAGCTTATTGTGGTCAACACAGTATTGTCGCAAAAGGCATAACCCTAGTTTGAGGTATTGTGGTGGATCATTGGAGTTGGGCAAGTTGGCCTTTGGGTACATTGTTCATTTAGTCATGTAAAAACATTAAGAAAATAGTTGATTTCATGAGAAGCAAATACGTTTGATTTTATTTAAGTGGCCCATTCAAGCAAAATATACTGTGCCATCCTATATTCAATTGTTAGTTTGGTTATTTCATCGGAACTAACTGATATTTCCCTCCCACTTCCTAGATCATGGTACTTTGACTTGAGTAGTGTTCTTAATAGTTTCAGACATAGTCATCCATCCAAATGACACTACACGTCAACCTATTGACATACAACACCAAAGCATAGTCAGTCATCCGATGCCCAAATGACGCTACATGTCAGTCAGCTGATGCCATGCACTAAGACAAGTTGTCCAACCGACGCTCAAGTGATGCTGCATGTCGAAAAACCAACATAAGACACCAATAAAATTTTGACCTTCTGACGTTCAAATGATGTTGCACGCCTGCCCTCCGGCAGCCAAACAACGTTGCACGATGGCTAACGGACACCCAAACGATGTTTCCCTATTCGAATTTGCATTTCAAATCAAGTTTACTTGGATAACATCAATTTACAAGTTGTCTATTACTTCATAATTTACTTAGGGCATACATAGTTTATGTATAGTGTAGAATGATGAAAATACAATCCAGGAAATGAGTGATTCTGTCTCGTGCAACTATTTTTCGACAAAAAATATTATTTTATATTATGTATCTTGTTTATATTCATATATTCAAAACGATGTATATAACCAGGAGTGTTGTTTTTGCTGATGTAGAAACATGAAAAAAATGAGAAACCGGACAATCATACATTGAACAGTAAGAGAAAGAATGGAGGGTGACCTAAACCATAAATTTATTGCCTGCAAGCTTCAGCACAAGGTACATTGGTGTTCTAATTTACACCAATAATGTGAGAAAAACAATGCACATTGGCTATGACAAAGATAGAGTTTAAGGATTATAAGACCGATTCTTTGAAATTGAGGATTCCCAAGGTCAAGGATATGATTTAGAAAGTTAGGATTAAATTTGAAGGCATAGCCTTTCATAAGGGAAAGACTAATCTGTGAAAGGAAATTAAATGATAATTAAGAAAAACATTTTCTTTGATTGGGTGAGATTACTTTTGTCTTATCGATTCATATTTACTTTTGAGATTCTAACCAAAGCTTCTATTGTTTATGTGGAATAAGACCATGTGATATCCCTCCTAATTTAATCACAGGTGATCAGTCCTTTATCAAAATAAGTAGGAATCTCATTTGGTTCATTCTTAGCTTCACTGTCAAAAATCATTTAAATTACTAACCGCCTATGTTAAATTAAGCCCGTGCCAAAATTTATCTTTTCATTAACTTAATAACACGCGAAAATAAAAATAAAATAACCAAACCATCCACATAAATAAAAAAAATCTCACGACCGATATATAAATACTAATACCGAATAAACCATCGGTTCTCAACAAAAACAAAATCATAAGTTTAAAACAATAAAATAAATCCAGGTACATCATCTGATAAATAAAACTCCAATGTATCAACTAAAAGGGGTGACATGCCTTAAAGAATCTACTAAATAAGCAACCTAGTCTAGGAATTCGTAACTGAGGCTTCTAATCAAAGTCCTGCTAGCCTCCACAATATTGCAGCTGTCCTCAAGCTAGGCATCTCGGTGGCTGGACATCTAACATTTTTAAAAAAATATTTTGACATGGGTCAGAGCCCAAGAAAACCTTTTGACAATATTTAGCAAGAAATTAAAATGCAAAAATTTAAGTATGCATGGACACTTTCCATATTTAAGCCGGTGTCATACTCTCTTATATTATAACTAATCCGTCAACTAATGTGCACACCTATCGCTTGCCTCCTACCCAACTAGTTATGCTACCCCACCTAACTAGCCTTGGTACATTCTTTCCATCTCTCCACTCTAATCTGAGTATTCCTTACTTTGATTTATAAGTTTTCTACTCATTAACTTATTTAATCATTTCACCTTAATTACTTATACAACATTCACACTAGTTATATATGAAATACTAATTAATCATATAACGTTCACACTAGTTATATTTGTAAGAATACTTAATCATATAACCTTTACACTAGTTATATCTGCAATACATTCACACTTTATGTATTTATCCCGTATATAATTATTTACTCGTATTATATACGTACTAGTATACTACAACATTCACACACATGTCGCGTATAGTAACCATCCTTTCTAGTAATAACTCACCGGATGCTTGTCTTAACAATTCTATCATATCCTAGGTATGCTCAATCTAACCCAGTTACCACAAGTCGGCCTAGCTCATACCGAACTTTGGTAAAAATATCGTAAACGTAACGGAGGCGATCATATTTTCTCGAGAGTACAACAAAATTATACTCAAAATGACTCACCTCGAAAATAAATCACACAATAAAAGCACCTGATGATATGACCTGGGGACTATACTCTCCCTGCATTCACTAGTCAGGGAATTCGCCCACATCACACAACCTCCGATGATAGCACTAGAGGGGTATGTAGTCACATAAATATCTAAAACCAATATTTATAAATCACACAAGTATATATATATATTAAATTAAATCCGTCTATCTTGTGCCTAACACCCGTAGCACTAGTCCAAAATCCCCGAGCCTATTTTTCAATTATAAATTTATTTAATTTCACATCCATTAAATAATTTATGTAGCTTCACTCACTAAAATACTCGGACTCACCCAATCGGCCTATACTTAAATATTTACGAATTTATTTCACTTAATTTGTTTATTGAATTTCTCACAAATCTCATCTTTATAATCCATCATATAATTACCGTAGTCTCATCCTACTACAATACCCAGACTCACTCAATCGGCCCGTATTTAAACAATTATAAATTTATTTCACATTATTCATTATCTATGTTCCACACCTTTTTCTCACATTCCTAAACCTAATTATATCAATCCATAATCACTAGGAAATATACCCCATATTTTTCTTTTACTAAATAAATAAGTCTAGAACGAACCCCAATGAAATTTGAACCTTTAAATAAAAATAGGCAAAACTGCCAAGAATCGGGGATCATCGATCGATCGATCGATATGACGCCCTGCTTATTCTCCAAGATGTTATTTATACCACTGTCAAACCCCAAAGCTCCAACTCCTATCTAGACCTCGACCAAATAATACCCGATGTTTGTTACGCCTATGACCAGGTTCTAACACAGTTTAAACCATTAATCATCACTGATTCTCATCAAACTTCGATATTTCACAAATTGTTTTTTTTTTCTTCCAATTTATTCAATCTCATATGCAATTAGATTTAAAAATCCAAATTAAACAATATTATCTACTAGATTCAACTCTAAATTAGATTCCAACATGTGATATTATCTCATCATCAACTAAACATCAATTTCACTATTAATGCTCAAATCCCCCCAAACCCATTTTTAACATGTAACAAGCCTCCTAAAAATGGATTTATATTCACCTACCATGATATGAATATGAATTTTTGCAATAAAAATTAGAAGTAAGATAATCACTTGCCTTATTGGATTCGTAGGGTCTGATTTCACATTGTAGATGACGAATCTGACAAAGCATGCCCAATTCCTCTTTGGATTTGGTCTCTAAAGCCCCCTCTTTTTTCTTTTTTCTCTCTTTCTCCTAATTTATAGGGTTTTGATTATGTTTAGCTGTTGCCCTAAGCTCTCTAATTTAGGTTTAATAACTCAAATCCCGAAATTAGGCTATTAGTTTAAACCCAAATGACCAAAACACTCCCGTAAGGGCTCGATTATGTTTTAAAAGGCCTCAGGACCCAATTAGTACCTCTAGGTACACTATTCCGATTATATTGACCCTTTCGAAACCAACCATGATCTTAAAATTGCTATTCGAGTCACCCTACGAAAATTTCCTATCTCGATCTCATATAGTCTACACGTGACTCCAAGTTGAGATAAGTCACTACCACATCACTGTCACTTGCTATGACGTAAAATTAATAATTTACTATTCATTTAGTAAATATATTCCATAAATATTACAACTTTTTTCTCCCGATTAATATTTTAATAAATACATAATAATTAATTCAATTAAATTACGATAGACTTGTAATTTAAAGATAACCAAATTAATTTAATTATAAATGCTCTGAAATACGGGGTGTTACATACTTCCCCCCTTACAAAGGAATTTCGCCTTCGAAATTAGGATGTACCTGCGGTGAGTAACTCTGGACACTGATCTCGCATATCCTCCTCCAGCTCCCACGTAGGCTCATCAATATTGTGGTGGCCCCCACTAGACTTGAACCAAGGTTACAACCTTAGATCACAGCTTATGCTCACTACGATTAATTATTGCCACTGATCTCTCCTCATATGAGATATATGGTTGTAAGTTGATCTCCTCTAAAGGAACATGCCCAAAAAGCTCTCTTGCTCCCATGGTACCTATTCAACGATGACAAGTGGAACATATCGTGAATCCACTATTAGTGTTCCATTAAACTCGGTCTATATACAAGTGGTCCCACCCTCTTAATGCTCAGAATGGGTCCCACATACCTTAATTTTAGTTTCCCTTTCTTATCGAACTTCATGATACCCCCTTCATGGGTAGTACTCGCAAAAATCCCTAACCACTCATGTCAGACTTTGAAACTTTGATTTACAGTGATGTAACTCTCATTACGTTCCTGAAATGCACGAGAATGACGTAGATCGTCTCAATCCTTGCCGATGGACCCTAAATCATTTTGGGGTCCGAGAAGCTCGTTATCCCCCACTCTTAACCAATCAAAGGGTGGATGAAAATATTTTCCTATGAAAACTTAAAAGGCGTCACACAGATAATGAATTCCTACAAGATCTCACGCGTAGCTCTACCAACGGTAATTATTACTCCCAATCACCCAAAAATCCAAAATATGCATTTCTCGCATTTTTCAACATCCTAGTCACTTCCTGTATACCCATCAGCGTACGTGTGACGTGTATAAATCAAAATTTAACTCAACCTCCATTGCCTCCTGACACCTTCTATCAGAGGTGGAATGGAAGGGTCTCATTCTAAAATCACAACAATATTGGGCGGCACGTTGTTCCGGTTTATTTCTTCTCTATAATGAAATGTTGGGAATACAGCCTGATAGTATAAGACGCTCCAATTTAGTCACAATTATTCTATTTCGGTCAATCCATTCCACAAACCCAAGGGAATTCTTGACCTCCTCGCGTATCCATCCTGTAACTGGAACCATTAATTTATTACTAAAATCCCGATTGGTAATCTCGAGCCAACCTTTTTCCATCCGCGAATGGTGCACCTGGAGACAACTTCACTACGTCTCACTCAACACCAATCCCCATGCTCAATGTATCATGTGCTTAGACCATCTTTTAACTCACCACGATTGTGATAGTTCTCTTCCACATGCACATATCCAGACTATTTCCTTTCTCAAACGGATTTCAGTCCATCATGCTATTCCACTTACGTTTCTAATTACTCCACGGGCAAACATTCAACATGTTTATTTCCACATTCCTTCATCCTAAACGGTTAAGAAAATCAAACTAACCAGGGAGCCATACACCCTATATCCCATGCATTCCAGTATAATTGTCACTAATGTCTCACACGTAATATACTTATCTCAGGCTCAGCACCGCACTCTCGTCGTGGCGATACAGTAAGGTTATCCTCAGTTACCCTACTAAAATGATTTAATTTTCCTCAATTTTTCCCCTCCCATTAATTAGTGGCCTAAGAGTTTCTCCAGTGCTCCCTACATAACACTACCCGACCTTACATGTACTTTATTATATACTAGCTTTTAGCTCATGATTTTATCTACACACATGTGTAGTAATTAAAATGTTATACTCATGCCCTAGCGACCCACAAATCTCTCAACTCTTAACATCTGCTGGGATTCATACGTGGGATGTCTCTCAAGCAAAATCCAAACAAGGAACCCAACGATACACTACTACCTAGCATTACCGGTCATCGAGATCGATAGGTCCAAAGCACATAACGAGGATATCCCAAAAATTGTATCCCCAGATGTACGAGTCTAATTATCCACTTCCACATCACTAAGGAAGCTATACAACATGATTCTCTCACTATCACTGAGTCTCCCGTGCTAGGTCAATAACGAGCTAAATCTCTCCCCTCGATAGTAAATTCGATATACCCCGAATCACATCATTACAATCCATACACACTTGGATCAAATATAGTGAGACGATTATGCTCCCTGAAGTCTCCTTCATAAAATAACATAAACGTGAGCTTGACCCTCTTTCAGGTGAGACATCACAAAAATAACATACCCTACCCTAGAACAGCGATCGCGATAGCTTTGCTGTAACCACCCACCACCGCTTAGTCCTCACTAACCAATCCATACCCAGGATAACATCATACTCGAACATTATCTCTTAAAATGAGCAAATCTACTAAAATATACCCTCTCAGTGCCCACACCCGCTCCCCTGCAGATGGACCTAAAGAGAGCCCTGCTACTCAACGATAATTGTATACAAACTATAGTACTATTAACTATACCTCTACTAAACTCATTTTATGTGCGAATCTAGTGTTAACGAACTAATGTGACTCGCTCTTGTCACACAAAATAGACCCCAAATATCTTGGGATAAAACTCATACTTTGAATTGCCAATAGCACTGGAGGTTTGAATGGTTCATGGACATAACACTCTCATCCTAATCAAACCCAATCCTTCTTATAATTTTTACCTCTACTCGACATCTCATTCCCTCCCTTTAACTTGCTGCATATAATATTAACACATGTGGTCCTACTCTGCACATATAAGACACCTCTTTGTGTCATTCCCATTTCTCTAGCCCTATTGGCCATGTCGGGGTCATCCTTCTCTCAGACCTAGTAGTCTCGACTTTAATTGCTACCCTCGTTGTTCTTTTGGTTGTGTTTGACTTATGGAACACACCGATGGCCCTTATTGCCTTAATTGAATCCATCGTCACTTGATAAATATTTTATTGATCTAGATAATTTAAATGGGCCCCCTACTGGGTATCACCTTGTGGTGCCCCCTCAATTACATTTAGTCTTATACTTCTCACTAGGCTCTTCAACTCTCTTGGCTCCCTTCTCATGGAAGAGTTGATATAAACATTGTAAAAGTACGTCATTGATGCCATTTGCATAAGTCGTCCAAGAATGATTCCCCATAAGTACTAGCAACTCCTACTCGTGAGTCCATTATTACCTTTAGGAACCTTTTCCTCCCACCTACATACCTTTTCAGGTACGAAGTTCACTTCTATAAATAAGTTCTTAATCACAATCGGCCTCTATTCGTCCCTCCTGTGATAAGTAGAAAAACTTCCTTCGCATCTCTGTTTGAACAGCAGATGAAAGAACTCGCGGTCAAACCGCACCAAAAATTTCTCGATTAATTTCTTATTTACTTCCTTATATGTGGAGACTGTCTCCCACCACGGCAACACTTCTCCTACAAGAAAAAAAAATTTAAACCAAAATTTAAATCCTAGGTGCCACTGCACTCCACCATACGCAATTGCATTTGGATTATCTCTTTCTATTGGCCCATCCACTTCCTATCTTCCTCCAATCCTTATAGATGGATGTTCGAAAGAGTCCCTCCGACTTCCCCCCTTTACCTATTATGTTGGGTGAGTCTGAATTCGGATCACTGTTCTCTACGATGGTTCTTGGGGAAACTACTGTGCCCTAGTGATTATCCTATCATCATTTGTCTGAATAATAATCATGGTGACTCCTATTGCGGTCACCATTCCCAGAATACTTTATGGCTTCTGGTGAGCCTCTCCTCCTACATTCCTTCTGACGGCCTTCTCTGGTCGTCCTATATTATTCGGTGTATGAAACCTAACCAAACTCGTATATGATTCGTATCAACTATACTTAATACCAGGATAATGTAATTATGTGTACGAAGAGGAATACAAAAATCCTATAATAGGGCTTTATATCAAATAAAACCAATGCGAAAAATGTAGTAAGCTATACAGATCCTATGGAAACTAGAACCTGATGCTCTGATACCATCTGGGACACCTTGCCTACTTTACTCACGAGTGATCACTCATTTATAAAATAAATAGGATTCACATTGGGTTCATTTTTAGCATCACTGTCGAAAACCATTTAAATTACTAATCACCTATGTTAAATTAATCCGGTGCCAAATTTTATCTTTTCATTAACTTAATAACATGCATCAATAAAACTAAAATAACCAAACCATCCACACAAGTCTAAACAATCACACGACATATATATAAATACTAATACCGAATAAACCATCGGTTCCTAACAAAACCAAATCATAATTCTAGAGGAATAAAATAAAGCCAAGACATCATATGATAAATAAAACTCCAATGTATCAACTAAAAGGGGAGACATGCTCGAAATAATCTACTGAATCATTAACCTAGTCTAGGAATGAATAACTGTGGCGTCTACTCAAAGTCCTGTAAGCCACCACAATGCTACAGCTACGCATCTTGGAATGAATCCTCAAGCTAGGTGTCCCTATGGCTTGACACCTAAAATTTTTTTGGAAAATATTTTTGACACGGGTCAGAGCCCAAGAAAATGTTTTGAAAATATTTAGGAAGCAATTAAAATTCAACAATTTAAATATGCATGAACACTTTCCATATTTAACCCGCTGTTACACTATCTTGAGATATAACTCACCCCTCAACTAATGTTCACACGTATCGCTTGCCACCTACCCAACTAGTTATGCTACCCCACCTAACTAGCCTTAGTACACTCTTTCCATCTCGCCACTCTAATCTGAGTATTCCTTACTTTGATTTATAAGTTTTCTACTCATTAACTTATTTAATCATTTCACCTTAATTACTTATACAACATTCACACTAGTTATATATGAAATACTAATTAATCATATAACGTTCACACTAGTTATATTTGTAAGAATACTTAATCATATAACGTTCACACTAGTTATATCTATAATACATTAACACTTTATGTATTTATCCCGTATATAATTATTTACTCATATTATATACGTACTAAGATACTACAACATTCACACACATGCCGCGTATAGTAACCATCATTCTGAGTAATAACTCACCAGATGCTTGTCTCTATAATGCTATCATATTCCAGGTATGCTCACTCTAACCCGGTTCCCACAAGTCGGACTAGCTCACACCGAACTTTGGTTAACATATCGTAAACGTAGTGGAGGCGGTCATATTTCCTCGAGAGTGAGACCAAATCATACTTAAAACGTCTCACCTCGAAACTAAATCACACAATAAAAACACCGGACAATAAGACCTGGGACCATACTCTCCCTGTATTCACTAGCTAGGAGATTCACCTACATCGTGCAACCTCCGATAATAGAACTAGTGGGGCATGTATTCACACAAACATCTAACACCGATATTTATAAATAACACACACACACACACACACACACACACACACACATATACATATATATATATATATATAAATAAGACAATTATTTAATAGAAGAGAGAAAAGCCCTCTCTAAGTGGCAATACATATGGATAAAGGAAATCATAAAGCATCAAATATTCCTAAAAATCTCCTCTATTGAAAATGGACAGACATTTTTGAGAATTACCATGATTAGCAAGAAGAATTTGGACTTTGTTGGCTTCTCTAGAACAACAAGTTAGGATGAAATTGATTTGGCAGACAAGGACTTGAATTTATTTAAAATCTGGCTTTAATCTCCATGGAATGTTACTAGAAACTTATTGAAGAGACTTAAACAAAATTTTTGAATCCATTTCCAGAATAACATTTTGGAAATTCTTCTCAATACAATGCCTAATTCCAACTTTAATTTCAATGACCTGAGAATGCATAGGAATATAGTTGCTAATAAAGTTAGAATATGACCATGTAAGCCTTCCTTGAGCATATATTAACATAGCACTTGATCCTTTCAAAATCTTGTTATTGCCACTGGCTGCAAAATTATGCTTTAGACTCCCATTACTTGGATTCTTCCATTAGTCTTTTATGCTAGATAATCCCGAGATTTGGTCCAAAGAAAATAACCTCATATCTACAGGACTAATCATCTCTGCACAACCTTTATAATTAATAAACTTTGAAAGATCTGAAATTATAGAAATTACTCTATGAATAATAATTTTTGAGTTCATAGTAATGTTTTCAAAAAGAGATTTATTTCTACTATTCCAAATTTACCAAATAATGCAGGCCAGGACCACTTTGTACTCCTAATTAGACAATTTTGAAGCCACCAAGTAATTAAGTTGCTATGAACAGAAGCAGATGCAAAGATGATTATCATTAGCTGATTAAAGAAAATCCATATTTGTCTAGATAAAGGACTTTGAATGAATAGATGGTCAATTAATTCTGATGAGGCATAGCAGAATTGACACCTGGAAACTAATCTTATTCCCACAGCTTGAATCTGATAATCAATAGGAACACACTTAGATAGAACTTTCCACACTAGAAGTAAAATATTTAGAGGTATATGAGGATGCCAAATGGACTTTTAAGCTAGAAAGCATAACTTCTGAGGTCTAACCAGCTCATATGCTGACTTGAATGGGAATGTACCATCAATATAAGGATTCCAAATCAAGGAAGAATCAATGTAGGTAGAGTTGGATTCTAGCGCATCTCTAGCTGATTGAATTCTTTTAAAATTTCTTGAACCTATAGCAGAAGAAAAATTAGCATAATTTTTCTTTATAAACCCATAAAATTATTCCCTCCTTTATCTTCCAAGCTAATTTGAGGTTAGATTCTTTCAAAATAGAGAACACATTTTTTATCCCTAAGCCTCCTTCCTCAATAGGTAAGTAAATAGAATCCCAACTGGACCAATGAAACTTTTTCCCATATTACTGATTGGCACCCCCAAAAATGGAACTGATAAGGTGGTTAATAGAACGAATAATAAGTTTTGGGGGGTTTAAAGCAAGCAATAAGTAAATTGGAATATATGAAAGTACAGTTTGAATCAAGGTAACTTTCCCTTCCATTGAGAGGAATTTTGACTTCCATTATTGAATTTTAGCTGCTATGGATTGGACCAAAGGTTCAAAATAACTAGATTCTTTTTGCCCTTAAATAAAGGGCATCTAAGGTATCTAATAGGGCATCTAACATTATTAATACACGTGACTTCTGTAGTAGGCCGTCTGGATGATTAAAGGCTTTTGAACTCATAATAAAACAACGTTTCTCTTTGCTTATAAGCTAACCAGACTCCACTTCATATTCTCCAAGAAACTTCATCAATTGCTTTAGACTTTTTGTGAGACCTCTAGTGAAAAGGATGATATCATCTGCATAGCCTAAATGTCTTATCATAGGGCATCCTTTTGGGTGGGATAAAGGGGCTATTTTCTTGTTAGCCATCAGCTCATTTAGACCTATACTTAAAACCTCTTCCATTATGATAAATAGACTTGGGGAGATTAGATCCCCTTGTCTTAATCCTCATGAAGGTTTTAAGAATCCCATGGACTAACCATTAATCATAACTGAAAACCATGTTAAAGAAATGCATCTCCAAACTAAGTCAATAAATGTTTCAAAAAAACTAAAAGAACTTAGAGACTTAGTTAGGATAAGCTAAGAAGTTCTATCATAAGCCTTGGATATGTCCAATTTAAGAATGTCATTACCTCCATAAGCTTTCTTATCTATATAATGTATCATTTCCTGGCCTAAAAGGATATTTTCAAGAATGTTTCTTTCTTTAACAATTCCCCACTGGTAAGGATAAATGATTAAAGGAAGGATAGGGCCTAATCTAGATATAAGAATCTTAGAAGTCACCTTATAGATGAAGTTTCAAAGGCTTATAGGTTTGAAATCGTTACAAGTTAGAGGTCTTTGAAGCTTATACCCAGACTCACTCAATCAACCCGTATTTAAACAATTATGAATTTATTTCACATAATTCATTATCTATATGCCACACCTTTTTATCACCTTTCTAAACCAAATTATATCAACCAGCAATCACTATTTATCACTGTTGATACCAAAATTAATCTGCTGATGTGGACCAATAATAAGAAGACACGTGTCAATCTACATGGCACAATAACAACGAGGAAGTTTATTTCCCCCGACCAAGTCATGTCCTCTCCGAGCAACGAGGAGGACACCCCGAGGAACTCTATCATCCCGAGATACTCTAAGCACTCCGAGGAACTCTTGATCAACGAGCAACTAAGGCGGTCCGAACTGCATCTCGACCGTATCATTAATTACCAGACGGACAACTGTTCAACTATTCATTATATTCTTGACGCACACGCTGCATTAAATGTATTACCCTTTCATATGTATATCATTTAATGTATTGAACCTTTCATGTACAGCCTCAAGGCTATAAATACCTTGTATCAAACCCATTCAAGGGGACCAGAATTTCTTGAGAGAACTTGTAATCAAGAATTCCACAAACACTCAGCAATAACATAACAGTGGACGTAGGCTTTATTCCTAGCCGAACCACTTTAAAAATCTTTGTCTTATTTATTTATCTGTGATTAAACAATTAGAGCGATCTAGTTTTTTACATCAACAGATTGGCGCCGTCTGTGGGAACGTGTTACAACCATTGTTCTCCATCAAAAGCTAAGTTTTTATTTTCTCTACGTATAATCAATTATACATAAATCTTTTGATTCAATCATGATTTTTATGTTTATATACATAAATTAATTGTCCAATTTTTATCTGCAAAATGTTGCATATCATGATTTTTAAATCATAACTGTTAGATTCATCCTTATTTAGAAATCTGAAAAATAGTAGATTTCATAAATCATAACTCTTTGCTTGATTCTCAAGTTTTAATTTTATATCATGGAATAAATATTTTAAATGATTACATATACCAATGTATACGACGATGATAAGATTTGATCATTTTCATTGTTGATTTTGAAATAAATTTTGTAAGATATTTGATGTCTATTCATATTCCCATCATATTTTTAATAAAAGAATGGGAAAAGGTTAAAGACAATGAAAAGTCTTCTCATGGAAATCATGACCCATATATATTCTCTCTCTCTTTAAGTTTAAGACTCTTTGCATTCATTTTTATGAACTATATAATTAATTTGATTCATCTTCCATCTATGTCAATAAAGTCAAATTGATTGATTTTTTATATAAATTTGGTAATAATTTCGATCATTCACCATATTTTTATCTCTCCAAATTGGGAATAGGAAGGGATCAATATAAAAAATAATTTTCTCTCACCTGAAAAATCATTACCCACCTCTTGTAAAAGAGGATCAGTAAAATAATCATGACCATATCAAGACTGGGAACAAATTTGATATTTTGGCCCCTCGTTCATCACATCATAAGGTTTCTTTGACGAAATCACACGATCTAGTGGGTTATATATTTATTCATTTAATTAACATTATTATGGCTTAAATTTTACATTGAATGTTATTTTTTGATCTCAAGATTCGAGATATTCTGGTCATCCAACCATATATTCTATAATTTGAGATATCCTTAAATGTTGGTCGGCAACATCCATGTCGTTTGTCGGCAGCAGTAGAATCTTGGGGTATTAAAAAAATGCTAAGCACCCCTGATATTTCTTTAAACACGAGTTCGGCTTGGGGACAAGCAGGGGGCTTAAGTCTTTTTAACTTATGATCACCCCAAAAATATTTTTAAACAACAACTAATACCTGATTGGTTGTTGGAGATTAAATAAATTTAAAAAAAAAAAAAACTTTACGTCTTATTTATGATGCATATCTGATAAAAAATTGTACATCTCACACACGTGTGGCACAAAAATATTATTTCATATTTTGAAATTTTTATGCTGATACATATCATATATTTATTGGATGAGTAAATTATTCTCATGACTAATCAATTCAGCCTACACATATGGTAGAGCAAAATATTAATTTTTACAGGCACAAGATTCAATGTCGACGAATGCTGAAGCACATCCATTCGGATGCATATTATATATTCATCTCATCATGGAGCTCAACGAGATACTTATTCAGTTCTGAAGGAAAAGCTACAACATTTATTATATTTCACCCCCAACGGATAGTTGGTCGGGGTCATTCTTATTTATATTCAGGCCCATATATATTGGCTCAAGCACAAATTATTCTATATATCCCTTGGGATTCATATTCTATATTCATCTCAATATGGAGCTCGGCGAGATACTTATTATCATATTCAGCTCTGAGGAGAACTATAACATATATTATATTTCACCCCTAACGGATTGTTGGTCGGGGTAATTATTATTTATATGCAGGCCCAGCAAAGTTCTCGGCCATATTCTTATGTTCTGGAAAATATTATTCTTATTCGGCATTCCACAATTATGCCTCGACAAGATACTTATTCAGATTTAAGGAGAATTACAACGTTTGTTCGGATAATTCTTATTTATATTCAACGTTCTCGGCCATATTCTTATGTTCTGAAAGATCTTATTCTTGTTCGGCATTATATGATTCTACCTCGACTGATCGGCGAGGCATTTTGTTATTTTTAATTATTCTTTATATCTATCTGGATGCATATTATATTTTCATTTCAGCATGGAGCTCGACAAATATTTATAATCATATATTCAGCTCCAAGGATATCTCCAACATTTATTATATCTTATTCAGCTCCAAGGATGTCTCCAGCATTTATTATATCTTATTCCCAACAATCTGTTGGTCATCGCCGAGGAGGTATCCTGCATTTATATTATCTTATTCCCAACAATCTGTTGGTCATCGCCGAGGAGGTATCCTGCGTTTATATTATCTTATTCCCAACAATCTGTTGGTCATTGCCGAGGAGGTATCCTGCATTTATTATATCTTATTCCCAACAATCTGTTGGTCATCTCCGAGGAGGTATCCAGCATTTATATTATCTTATTCCCAACAATCTGTTGGTCAGCTACGAGGAAGTCTTCATCATTTATTATCAATTACCATCAACTCCGATTGATAGATAAAATCCAACTCCGGTTGGTAGACAAAATCCAACTCCGGTTGGTAGATAAAATCCATCTCCGGTTGGTATTGGTCGATAAATCTCATTCAAAGTTCACATTTCACAGTTGGGGGCTTCTATTACAGATATATTTGTTCATTTGGTGGCACATTCTTATATCATCATGCAGTCGAGCATCAAATTCAACCCCGACTAATCACTTTCTCAGGAGGAATATTGAAGTTCAGGAGGTATATTGAAGTTCAGGAGGTATATCGAAATTCAAGAGGTGTATTCAGAAGTATCAGGACATGATGAAAGAAAATGAAAAGTATTCCACCGAAGAACTCTGTCAGACCAGAAATTAGAAGATAAGTTGCCTATATGAAGGCTATATGTAGATGGATCATCTTTCACTACAGGCTGTGGGGCAGGGATCGTTTTGAACAGCCCAGATGAGGTCGACAGGGAATACGCCCTATGTTTCTAATTCAAAGCTTCTAATAATGAGATTGAGTATGAGGACATGATAGCAGGTCTTAATTTGTCAAATACTATGGAGGCACAACAGGTTATTGTCTTCAGTGATTCTCAATTGATCGTAAATCAAATGTTGGGAATATATGCAACCAAAGGAGAATTGATGATCAAGTATCAAGCAAAGGTGATGGAGTTGGTATCAGAGTTTGTTGCTGTTCAACTGGTAAGAATATCAAGAACGGAGAATGTGAGAGCATACGCCTTGGCCCGATTAGCATCAGCTACTCGTACCGAGCTGCGAAGAACGATATCAATTGAAGTATTAGAAAGTCGGAGCATAGATGAAGACCTGACGATGAATATTATTACCCTTGATTTAGGAACATCTTGGATGGATCCTATCAGAGCATATATTAAGGAAGAACAATTATCGGAGGATAAGCTCGCTGCCAAGAAATGGAAGTTTAAAGCTGCTCGGTATGTACTAATTAATGGTATTCGGAGGATAAGTTCGCCGCCAAGAAATGGAAGTTTAAAGCTGCTCGGTATGTACTAATTAATGGTATTCGGAGGATAAGTTCACCGCCAAGAAATGGAAGTTTAAAGCTGCTCGGTATAATGGTATTCGGAAGATAAGCTCGCTGCCAAGAAATGGAAGTTTAAAGCTGCTCGACGAGGAATTATGGCAGGTTTGCAAAGATGTGTACATCCCTCCGAGGTGAATTGATTAAAGAGATCCATGAAGGGTCCTATGGAGCCCATGTAGCAGGTCGGACACTTTTGCAAAAGGTGATGACGCAGAGATACTACTGGCCGACGATGAGAGCTGATTGTATAGCTTATGCCAAGAAATGTGACAAGTGCCAACGCTTTTCCTCCATCCGAAGAACTTCACAAACATTGTTGACACCCATCATTTATCCTTGGCCATTTTCCATGTGGGGATTGATTTGGTTGGACCATTGCCGACGACTCGAGGAAGATTCAAATACCTCGTCATCGTAGTAGATTATTTTACTTAGTGGATAGAAGCTGAGCCACTTATTGACATGACATACGAGAAGGAAGGTGTAACAGTTTGTTTGGAAGAACATCATCTGCCGATATGGTCTCCCTCATGCCTTCATCACAGACCATGGAACACAATTTGATAACTAGGAGTTTGCTACCTATTATCATCAGTCAAACATTTTGAAGGTTCACTCAGCGCAAGGATATCGTCAGAGCTAATGGACCAAAAGTGCTCTAAGGAGCTAAAAAGTGCTATAAGTAGCCAAAAGTGCTCTAAGGAGCTAAAAAGTGCTATAAGTAGCCAAAAGTGCTCTAAGGAGCCAAAAAGTGCTATAAGTAGCCAAAAGTGCTCTAAGGAGCCAAAAAGTGCTATAAGTAGCCAAAAGTGCTCTAAGGAGCCAAAAAGTGCTATAAGTAGCCAAAAGTGCTCTAAGGAGCCAAAAAGTGCTATAAGTAGCCAAAAGTGCTCTAAGGAGCCAACCTCATTTGGTTAGGAGGACAGCTCTAAGGAGCCAAAAGCTCTAAGGAGCCAAAAAATATTCCTTTGGTTAGGAGGTGTACACCAGCATGATCAATTACGGTTGGTAAGATAAAAATATATTCTCACATTACAACTTATGTTGGTCGGGAGGTAAGATTATTACAAAAAGTTCTTTGAAGAATAAAATATTCCAAAATACACCAAGTATAGTTGGTCGGGATAAAAACCCACTAACTGTAGCTGGTCGACGAGGACAAATTATTGACCTTAGTTGGTCGAACACATTTTATGAAAATATTTGAAATTGAAACAAGTATGGCTGGTCGGAGATAAAAATCCATCAACTGTAGTTGGTCGACAAACATTATTTATCCACCCTGGTTGGGTGGAAACAGTTTGAACATTTTCATACTCGTTACTTTTTTATTAAGTGATCGAGCAACATTACTGATACTTGTAACTTTTTATTACTATGTTGGTCGATGAACAACACAATATTGTTATCTTTTACATATGCATAGATGTAAAGTATTTTACAAGACAATAACAATTAAGATTGCGAATAAAAATGAAAGTCTTTCATCCAAAAAACAAAATACATTGAGAATGAAAATGTATACTAACTATTACATTGAGATTCCTATTCTATTGATTTCTTTTCCTTCTACTTTTGAAACAGGTTCCTCGCCAGCAGGAGGATCATTTAAAATATAAGGGGAGTTTATGAAGTTAAGACCTTTCAACATTCTGATATTCATCACAGATGATCTATTCGAGAAGCATTAGCTCATTCCCGAGAAGCACTTGCTCGTCCCTGAGAATCACTTGTTCGTCCCCGAGAAACTCCCGCTCGTCCCCGAGCAGAGGTAGAAATCAAAGTCAACATCAACAGTATTGAGATCTTTGCTACTACTATCCCAACCAATATTGAAGAAGAAGTTATATGAAAATGTTTCGAAGTCCACCACTAGCTCATAGGAGGCAGTAGGTCGGCTGGCAAACCAATCAACATACTTGAAGATTATGACAAGCTACAAGCGGCAGATAATGCACTTTATGTTGAACAAATCAAGAAGGTAGATCAAGAATTTCATGAGCACCGAGCAACATTGCAGAATAAATACTCCATCCTTTCAAGTAACCCATCAAGCATGAAGCATTGGGGGCTTTTGTTGATACCAAATTTAATCTGCTGATGTGGACAAATAATAAGAAGACACGTGTCAATCTACATGGCACAATAACAACGAGGAAGTTTATTTCCCCCGACCAAGTCATGTCCTCTCCGAGCAACGAGGAGGACACCCCGAGGAACTCTATCATCCCGAGATACTCTAAGCACTCCGAGGAACTCTTGATCAACAAGCAACTAAGGTGGTCCGAACTGCATCTCGGCCGTATCATTAATTACCAGACGGACAACTGTTCAACTATTCATTATATTCTTGATGCACACGCTGCATTAAATGTATTACCCTTTCATATGTATATCATTTAATGTATTGAACCTTTCATGTACAGCCTCAAGGCTATAAATACCTTGTATCAAACCCATTCAAGGGGACCAGAATTTCTTGAGAGAACTTGTAATCAAGAATTCCACAAACACTCAGCAATAACATAACAGTGGACGTAGGATTTATTCCTAGCCGAACCACTTTAAAAATCTTTGTCTTATTTATTTATCTGTGATTAAACAATTAGAGCGATCTAGTTTTTTACATCAACAATCACCCTTTTCACTAAATAAATAGGTCTAGAACAAGCCCCAATGAAATTTGAACCTTTAAGGGTCATCGATTGATCGATGAACTCGATCGATTGATCTATCAATTTGACGTCCAACTTCTTCTCCAAGCTGTTATTTACACCATTATTTAACCCCAAAGCTCCAAACTTCAATCCATAACTCAACCAAATAGTACCTAGTGTTTATTACACCTATAAACAGGTTCTAACACAATTTAAATCATCAATCATCACTGATTCTCATCAAACATTGATATTTAACAAATTGGGTTTTTCTCCAATTTATTCAATCTCATATGCAGTTCGATTTAAAAATTTGAATTAAGAAACATTAACTACTAGATTCGACTCTAAATTAGATTATAACAACATGTGATATTATCCCATCATCAATTGGACACCAATGTCACTACTAATGCTCAAATCCCCAAAAACCCATTTTAACATGTGCCCCAAAATAGATTTGTCTACACCTACCATGATACGGAACTGAGTTTTTGCAATAAAAATTAGAAGAAAGATAATCACTTGTCTTATTTAATTCGTAGAGTTTGATTTCATGTTGTAAATGACGAATCTCACAAAGCATGCCCAATTCCTATTTGAATTTGGTCTTTAAAGCCCCTTTTTTTTCTTCCTTCCCTCTTCTCTCAATTTGTAGGGTTTTGATTATGTTTAGATGCTTCCCCAAGCTCCCTAATTTAGTTTTAATAAATCAAATCCCAAAATTAGACTAATGGACTAAACCCAAATGACCAGAACATCCCTGTGAGGGATCTGTGATGTTTAATAAGGCTCAGGGACCCAATTACTACCTCAGGGTACTTTATTCAGACTATCTCGACCCTTTTGGAACCAATCATGACCTCAAAATCGCCATCCGAGTCACCCTACAAAAATTTCCTATCTCGACCTCATATAGTCTACATGCGACTCCCTATTGAGATAAAGCACTGCCACGTCACTATCACTCGCTATGACGTAAAATTAATAATTCACTATTCACTTAGTATTTATATTCCATAAATATTACCCAATATTTCTCCCGTTTAATATTTCAATAAACACATAATAATTAATTAAATTAAATTATGCCACATGTGTAATTTAAAAATACCCGAATTAATTTAATTATAAATGCTCAGAAATACAGGGTGTTACAAACCATTGCAACATTTATTTCGCTAATGGATGGACAAAGAGCTTCTGAATTTGGATCATATTTGTGCTTGTCCTAAGATGCTTCAAACTGAATGCCTTCGCATTATTTCGAAACCATTAATTTCATGCGTAGTTACCCAAAAACTCAAATACCTAGCGATTCATGTCATTAATAGATTAAGCCATTAGCTATTAGGTTGAGTATATTTTCAGAACATGTAATATGTTTCTAATTATCATAATATATTTGAACCAATTTTAAATATTTTCTTACCACTTTAAGGAATTGTCCCTAGTCAATTTTGTATTGATATATTGAGATTAAGAATGGTTTTCCTGGATTGCATCCCAGTGGGATTCTGTAAATTAACTATGGAATATAGACACATCATAGTGATAATTTTTTTATCCTGGTTTATGACCCTACTTATTAGTATTGCAGGCGGATCCCTCTGGATTTAGGTAATCGCAGAGCAATCACGAGTCCTTAATAGTCATCGAACAAGATCAACATGCTAGAGTCCATATTCCATATCTTGTCATTGGAGCTGATTACATGTAAGAAAAATCCACTCTCTATGTAGAGTTTATATCATAATTATTTGTATTTTTTTCTTTTTCTTTTAATTAACATTTTTTATTTCTTTGTTATTTGATTTCTTTTCATTATTTCAATGATTTTATTTTACTTAAATTCATATGTAACTATGTCAACTACTAAGAAGTTGATTATATACACACTGGATGTTACTCAATCCATTTTTCTAATTAAAATTTTAGGCATACTATTACTTTATCTATAAATTTTATTTTTCTGCCAAATCCATCAATGCTATTTGTGTCTCTCTAATAAAAAAGCCTCTAATCATTCCTCTTTTCAACTTTTATTTTTTTCCTTCAATTGCCAATTGAGTAATGTGATTTGTTTTGTAATCTGATATATGATGTTTTTAGGAAAATACCATTTCAAGAGAAACATGTTTCGCAGCAGACGTCGATTCTTGGAAACTTGGAAGAATTTGGTTTGTTGATATCTTTTGGTCTTGAAGATGATGTTCATGCAGTGGTTGAATTTGGAGTAGGAATGGGTTATTTGACACAAATGCTTGCGGACTTTTATGGGATCAAGAAAGACTTCTTGATTGAGAGAAAGTCATATAAGCTTAAGGTTGAGGGATTTTAACTCAAATTAGTATACATCATTTACTATATCACTTATTTTGCCTCTATTTTAATTTCCTCGAACTTAAAAATCTTGTTATCAGTTAAAACATAGGAAGAGTGCAAGCATAAGCTACAATAGCTCTTAATGTTTAGGGGATCAGTTCTAAAATTACTATTTATGACATCGATAAAGCTTTTTAGGCTGTTTGGAGCTTGCGACAGAAAGAGAGCCTGGTGTTAGAGCGATTAAGAATTAACAGTAAGGTTCGTTCGAAAATCCTTAAATGCGTGGTTATTATAAAATCTCTTCTATGTTTTTCTTTAATTTTTTCCTTCTTTGTTGATTATTTATATTAAAAATTGAAATATTACTAAAAATTTCCTTGGTTTTGAATGAGATTAAAACCTCATCTTTTTATTTGTTTCATCTTTTACTATCTTTTGCTGATAAAATGCATATCCATTCATAGGAAGAAATAGATACAAGTGAGAAAAACTGTGTTGGAGGAACCCAGTGTATGTACATATGTAAATATCACATATATGATTGGTAAAATTTAAAATGACAATTCTTTATTTCAGTAGAGAGATTGTAATTAATATGTCGGAAGTACAATAAACGTTGGCTAAAAAAATTATGGCAGCTCGCTAATCTTTTATATATCTTAATCATAACTTTAATAGGACCTAAGGATAGTTAGGTAGGGGTATTAACACACACGACTTTTTTAGACACGATATGATTACGACTTTATGAGTTAAATACTTGACCAATTTCCTCTCTACTCCTTTTTAGATGGTTTATATGCTTTTTCAGTTTTGGGGTAATATGAATCGTTATTAGATATCTACATTATATATTTGGATTTTTCTAATCATCAACCTATACATTATAATGTTGTACATTTCAACCAATCCAAGGTCTACCTGAAAAATCAAAAAGTCAATAGGACGAATGAAAAAAAAATCTGAGAATTCTCAATGTGTTCTTCCAAAATGGAGGTGTGTCGTATGTTATATAAAAGAACATTTTCTGTATATAGAATAATAAAGGGCCGCATTGGTCAGTATTTTTTGTAGTCTTTGTTCTGGACTCTGTTGAGCTATATACTTCTCCCATTTTATAAGTTTTATTATCTGTGATTTGTGTTGTTTAACTTTTACTTTCTGTTTGTTTTCAATTATAGTTAGGATTTATTCATGATATAATCTAATCTCCCTACTTGTTTTCTATTATGTTCAGAGGAGAACGAAGAGGATAAAATGGATGTAGAGAATGTAATTACAGGATCGTTAACTCCTCAAACAAACAAACTTGACAATGGTTTTTATTTAGAATCTGGCCGCTCAAGATCCGAAGAAAATAAAGGATCAAAATGAAAATGACAGTGGATTCTTAAGTTTTTCAATCTTTGAAAATATAAACATCAATTATGTAGATAAATAAATGTAGTATCTCAAATTCTATAGCTTTGGGTTTTGCTTTTCAGTATTATGGTTCTTTATTTGCAGCGTAAGTTTATTCCTATGCAAATCAAATATTGCTATAATATGCATGGATTTGGGATTCAAACTTTCAAATTTTACGATCCATACATAAGCATATATAACAATTATGTTTAATGAACATCGTTCAATTCTTTTTTTATTCGAAATTAAGATAAATCGACTAGTTCGCGCATCGCCCAGGTTTACACCTAGTTATATATGAAAATGTGATACTTATCCTATCCACCTTTCAATCTCGTTTATAAAAAATAAGCAAGATTTATAGACACCATTTCTCTATTTTTTGTACGTTAACATCTATATGTAAATGCCTAAACCACAAATTTTATCCTTCTTTCCATCCTTCTCTGTTTTAGACTTATTTTTGGTATGTGTGTGAGACTATGTTTGGTACGTCTGAATGTTATGACTATTACTTAATATTGAATACATAAATTTTATATTAACCCATACCAGCTGCTACTGTCGATTCTCCATTCCCATGGCAGCTGCTGCTGCTGCTGCCGATTCCCGATTCCCATACGAGTTGTTGTTGTTGTTATACCAGCAGTTGCTTCCTAACTGCTATTGCAATACCAGCAGTTAATTCCCAGTTGCTTCGGCTGCTGCGGTTATCATACCAGTAGTTCTTGCTACTGCTGTTGTTAATTTGGGATATTAAGTGACAATTGAGGGACTATTTTGAGGCCAACCATATGCAAATGAGGGACTATTTTGATAGTAGAATATAGGAGAATTGAGGGACTATTTTGAGGCCAACCAGATGCAATTGCCTAGCATTGATGTTCGAAATTCTTTGAAGGAAGAGGTACACTATCAATTTGTTGACTTGAAATATTCTAAAAATTGGAAATAAATTTTCTTGTTCTTAATCATGTTTATTTGGTGATCGGGTGAGTAGTTTACTAAATTATTTTTGTTTGTTTGACATCACAATTTTTAGGTTATCAAATTGATTAATTTGGTCCTCAATCTGGGTCCTTGTTGATAGAATCTTGATAAATGTTCACTCTCTATTAATTGATGAATCTAGCATGACCGGTAAAAGCAAGATTGTAAGAAAATTTAGACTCTATTGTGAATTATATTTTGATTATTGATGTTATTTTACTTTTCCCTCAAGGATAACACTGCTTTGTAGGCGCACAAGGATAAAAAACACCATTTATGATGTATGGTTGTAAGGTAGTAGATGGTGTTATAACAATACTAGTAAGTCATAAATTGTTATTCTATTTAATAATACATTCAATTTTTTTTATATTTTTAAGAGTTATAGATTCACTTATGTTTGCATCCGTATATTATCATCTACCAATGATGACCGGATTATTTGAGCATAGAAGATGTAGAGAAAATCCCACTATATATCACCAATCATGTTTGATTTTTTGCTTCTCTCTAGTATGGTTCACTTGACTGAGTGGGTTGTGAATATTTGCCCAACTAAGATTTTAGTTCCAAAATTAATTACGAATACATCCATTTTCTGGTTTACTAAGGATTGGTAGATTCATAGTTCTTTCAGTGCGAGAATTCTCAGTTTCATTATTTGAAATATGATTTATATCTGTTATATACATGTCACACCTATATTCATTTGTTCTTTTTTAGGCATAAACTAATATATATATATATAAACTATGTTGCTTTATTAGATAACACATATGTCGTTACATATATTTGTGTACTAGATAAATTCGTCATTTAAATAATTAGCATAGCTGACCATTATACATTTCATCGTTATACATTTTCCGCCTTTACGGATAATTGGTATTGTTGTTCTGAACTATTAGTTTTGTTATTGGAGTATTTTATATTTTTTAAATAGGGTGGATAGTCCGATAAAGGGAGGAAACTGTCCCCAATTTTTTGAAGTTTTTACAATTGTTTGTGTTGTATAAAAAATCTTTTTGACTTGTACTTTTTTATTATTTGTCTGATAAGAATGTTTTGTGTTAATTAGTGCCCAATGCAAGGAAATGGTACTATTCATTGATTTACCCGTTTATATCCTCGGCTTGGATGAGGATTACCTTCAAAACGGATTGGAGGTACTATTCATATCTTGGGGTACACCACACTAACGGTCAGCTGTGAACAGATTCTCAATGAAATTAAGAGTGACCGAACCCTGAAGTGGCCTGAGAAGCTGAGGGCAGCCCCCGGCAAAAGGAATAAGAACCTGTGGTATGAGTTTCACCAAGACCACGGCCACGTAACGGACAAATACTTTGCTCTGAAAGACGAGATTGAGAAGATGCTGAAAGAAGGGAAGCTCAGAAAGTACGTCGATAAAGGTGCCTTCAAGAGGGGCCGAGGGGACGACCCCAAAAAGAAGCGAGGCGATGCATGCAGAGGAGGCCCTCAAAAAAGAGGGGACGACCCTCCTGATGATGAGGACGACCCTGACCTCCCGCCGAGAGACGACCACGGCCCTGTCAAGAGGCTTAATATGATCTCGCTCGGAGTGGGAATGATCTCCGGGGGTCTTGCAGGAGGAGGGTTTGAGGTCGCCGACGGGAAGGCCCATGTGGCTGAGGCCAAGGCAGTGACGAAGACGGTACACGCGACTTCCCTGGAGGTCAAGTCAAAAAAAAGGAAGAAGGTTGATATGGACACACTGATAGTGGGATTTTCAAGAATGGACTTCAAAGACCTCTTGGCCCCACACGATGACCCTCTCGTCATCACTACAAGGGTGCACGGATGCGAAGTGCCGAGGATCTTGGTAGATGGGGGTAGTTCTGCAGATGTGATGTTTTGGCCATGCTTCAAAGCCTTGGGTCTCAGCCATGCTAGACTCGTCCCCTACCATCATCCATTGATTGGGTTCGGTGGGGAAAAGGTTCACCCCCTTGGGGTATATGAGGCCGATGTGAGGATGGGGGACGAGTGACCGAGATGGCTCACCAAGAAGGTCAGTTTCTTTGTGATGGATGAGCAGGTGTTTTCGGCCTACAACATCATACTGGGGCGTGTGGCCCTCAAGGGGTTTGAAGCCGTGCCCTCTACGGTCCATCAGATGATCAAATTTCCAACCCCTTAAGGGGTGGGGGAAGTTCAGGGAGACCAGACGGCAGCGAGGGAATGTTACTACAACTCCGCTGAAGAAAGGGAGGCACACAAGAGGGCTAAAACCACTTACAACATTGATACCCTAGACCCCAGGGACGAGACGAAGCTCAAAAAAGGAGAGGCCGCCGAGGAGGTAGAACCCATCATCCTCGATGAGGATGACCCGGGAAAAACCGTCCAAGTTGGCAAGTCTCTGAAGCCCAATATCAAGGAAGACCTCATCAAACTGTTAAGGAGAAGACGAAGCGTCTTCGCGTGGAGTCATGTAGATATGCCGGGGATCGACCCTGAAATCATGTGCCACAAGCTCAAGGTGGTAGAGGGAGTGAAGCCGGTAAAGAAGAAAAGGAGGATTTACTCATGAGAGAAGTACGAGGTCATCAGGGATGAGGTCAAAAAATTAGAAGACGCTGAATTTATCAGAGAGGTCATCTACCCTGGATGGTTGTCCAATGCATGCATTGTCCCAAAGGCCAACGGGAAGTGGCGAATGTGTGTGGACTTCACAGATCTCAACAAGCACTGCCCCAAAGACAGCTTCCCTCTCCCCCGCATTGACCAGATGGTAGACGCTACTGCAGGCCATGAGCTCATGAGTTTTATGGATGCCTACTCAGGGTACAACCAGATCTTCATGAACCCTGAAGACTCGGAGAGGACTGCCTTCATCACTGATAAGGGGACATACTGCTATAGGGTCATTCCCTTTGGTCTAAAAAATGCGGGGGTAACGTACCAGCGCCTCATAAACAAAATGTTCGAAGACCAAATTGGGAAGTCCATGGAGGTCTACGTGGATGACATGCTGACCAAGAGTTTGAAGGCAGAGGATCATGTGGCAGACCTGGAGAGGACCTTTAATACGATGGACAAATACCAGATGAAGCTTAACCCGGCCAAATGTGTCTTTGGGGTCGGGGCAGGGAAGTTCCTGGGGTTCATTGTCAACCAAAGAGGCATCGAGGCCAATCCTGAAAAGATAAAAGCCCTTATTGAGATGAAGACCCCCAAATCCATTAAAGACGTTCAGAGGCTTACAGGGAGAGTGGCTGCCCTGAACAGATTTATGTCAAGGGCCACAGACAGGTGTTTACCATTCTTCAAGATCCTCAGGAAGGCTTTTGAATGGAGTGAAGAGTGTGATGAGGCTTTCAAGGAGCTAAAATCATACTTAGGGTCTCCCTTGCTGCTGTCACGACCCGTGCAGGGTGAACGACTTTACGTGTACCTCTCCGTCTCAGAGTCGGCCATCAGCGCAGCCATTGTGAGAGACGAAGACGGAATACAGAAGCCTGTGTATTTTAACACCAAGGCACTCCAGGGGGCAGAGCAAAGATACCCGAGGATGGAGAAGTTGGCCTACGCCTTGATCCATGCCTCGAGGAAGATAAAGCCGTACTTCCAGTCCCATACAATGGTCATCCTCACCGACTCTCCTCTTAGGCAGGTCCTACACAAGCCAGAAAAATCAGGTAGGTTGATGGCCTGGGCTATAGAGCTGGGGGAGTTTGACATTGTGTATCAACCGAGGGCTGCTATTAAGGGGCAGGCATTGGCAGACTTCGTGGCTGAGTTCACTTGGGAAGATGATGAGGTCGAAGGTGAGACCCTTGGGATGACGGATATAGAAGACAGACCCGCCGACACACCCACAGATAGGGCCGAGACAAGCACTGCTAGAAAGAAAGCGACTGAAAACGAAGAGGGAAAATACATCTTTAGACAGGGGTCCCTCTCTGAGGGAAATTTTTTAGAGGGAAAAACTCTGTGGAGCCTCTTCGTTGACGGGTCCTCCTGTGACAGTGGAAGTGGGGCTGAACTGATACTGTCAGCACCTGATGGCACAGACGTCGAATACGCCCTGAGGTTCAACTTCAAAGCCTCCAACAACGAGGCTGAATATGACGCCTTAGTAGCAGGCCTCTCCTTGGCCAAGTCTCTTAGTGTCGGCCAGATTCTGGTCCATAGTGATTCAAGGCTAGTGGTGAATCAGATACTAGGGGCCTACGAGGCTAAGGATGAGAGAATGGCTAGATACCTCGAGAAGGTGAGGTCACTACTGAAAGGCTTCAGAGAAGTAAAATTAAAGAGGATACCTAGGCTAGACAACGGCCGTGCTGATGCCCTTGCGAGATTGGCCTCGGCGACTAGGACAGACATCAGGAGGACGGTCCCAGTGGAAATTTTGCTTCAGCCAACTATTGAGGACGCTGAGGGAACACTCGGTAATTGCCTAAATGTTTCTCAAAAAACTTCGTGGATGGACCCCCTGATCAGATACATTAAAGAGGGTGAGATGCCAGAAGCAAGGCAGGAAAGGAAGAAGCTGAGGTACAGGGCTGCAAAATTCACTGTCATCGGAGACACCTTGTACAAAAAGGGGTTTTTGCTCCCCTTACTTAGGTGTGTGCATCCCTCAGAAGTCCCTTCCATTTTGCAAGATGTGCATGAAGGATCGTGCTCAAGCCATATCGGGGGCAGATCCTTAGCGAAGAGGGTGATCACCCAAGGCTACTGGTGGCCGACCTTGGGGAAAGACGCCGCAGCATATGTAAAAAAGTGTGATAAATGCCAAAGATTTGCTACCATCCCTCATCAACCCCATCAGCCTCTTACCTCCATTACATCTCCGTGGCCGTTCGCAGTGTGGGGGATTGACTTGGTAGGGCCCTTACCAAGAGCAGTCAATAACTATCGGTTCCTCATTGTAGCGATTGACTACTTCTCAAAGTGGGTAGAGGCCGACGCGATGGTCACAATTACAGAGCAGAAGACCTTCCAGTTCATCTGGAAAAATGTGATATGCAGATATGGTCTGCCCAACACCCTCATTTCAGATAATGGGACGCAGTTCAAAAATGCCTCTCTGCAGAAGTACTGTGAGAGGGTAAATATCAGAAAAAAATTCTCCACCCTAGGCCGACCTCAGGCCAATGGGCAAACCGAAGTAACAAACAGGACAATCCTAGATGGAATCAAGAAGAGGCTTGAGGAGGCAAAAGGAAGATGGGTCGAGGAGTTATATGCCGTACTGTGGGCATACAGGACGATAGTGAGGACTTCTACCGGGGAGACCCCATTCATGTTAGCTTATGGATCAGAAGCCTTCATCCCCACCGAAGTCAAGTTTCCTACTCATAGGGTCCAAATGTACGACCCCCAGGGAAACGCGGAAGAAAGGAGACTTAACTTGGACCTGGTTGAGGAAAGGAGGGAGGACGCTGAGATAAGGCAGGCTTCCTACCAGCTGAGGACCGCAAGGTTTTACAATCAGAGGGTGAAACAGAGGCCTATCGCAGTGGGGGACTTGGTCCTCAAGAAGACTAGGCAAAAGCCCAACAAGCTCCATCCTAATTGGCATGGCCCATATAGGGTCATCGATGAAGTTGTCCCAGGGACCTATAGACTAGAAAACCTAGAAGGGGAACCTTTTTCCAACCCCTAGAATGCAGATCATTTGAAGAAATACTATCAGTAGTGTTGTAAGGTCTTGATAAACCATAATTGTAATGAGAGTTTCTCCAATAGAACACTTTGGAAAATTAATGAGAAATATCAGTGTTTCCCTCATCCTGTGGTTGTCAGTTCTAGCACGCATGGAAACATCTACAGAGAACCACCCTCGGCTAAGTTGAACCCTGGGCTATAATGAGGGCCAGCGGAGGGGACGACCCCACCACTGTCCTCAAGAAAGACGAGGGTAGACATTGTTAAAAACCATTAATTTGGTAAGTTGAACCCTCGGCTATAATGAAGGCCAGCGGAGGGGACGACCCCACCACTGTCCTCAAGAAAGACGAGGGTAGACATTGTTAAAAACCATTAATTTGGTAAGTTGAACCCTCGGCTATAATGAGGGCTAGCGGAGGGGACGACCCTACCACTGTCCTCAAGAAAGACGAGGGTAGACTTTATTAAAAACCATTAATTTGGTAAGTTGAACCCTCGGCTATGATGAGGCCACGTGGGGGGACGACCCCACATTGGTCCTCAAAAAAGACGACGGAGGGGTTAGTAGCATTAACGAAGACAACAAACCATAAAAGAATTAAATATGGAAGACAGTAATTATGGAAGACAGTAATTATGGAAGACAGTAGAAGAAGAGACGATGGTATTGATAAAAGAGAGAATATTCAAGTGTTTTACAATACAGAGCACAAAAATAGTAAATACATTATGAGGGTATGGGCTACAGACAGCCACCCTAAGGGATAACATCGGCGGGCAGAGCTTCGACATCTACCAAAGAAGCCTCTTCCGCAATCACGACCGGCTGATCCTCAGATGTACCGACCCCCTCAGCCTGTACTTGAGATTCAACATAAGTCAGGGCCTCAGCAATTATTGGGTCGTCCAGACTGACTGCTTCAATAGAGGGACGGACTGAGGAGACGACGTCGCCAAATCGGAGGACGATCCATC
The DNA here is from genome assembly GCA_949130495.1 of Sambucus nigra. Lineage (NCBI taxonomy): Eukaryota > Viridiplantae > Streptophyta > Magnoliopsida > Dipsacales > Adoxaceae > Sambucus > Sambucus nigra. The sequence goes on along the minus strand of OX422210.1, from coordinate 448,819,184 downwards.
GACAGGCCGTCCTGATCCCCCTCTCCAGGTACTCAAGGCCGAAACCCTGAAACTCATCAGAAGCTTTGTAAGCCTCAACAGCATCGGTCTCGGCTTTCGTAATGGCTGCTTCAAGGTCAGCTTTATACTTGGCCTCCATGTTGGTCAAGGCCTCGTTCTTTTCCTTGAGAAGCAAGTCCCTGTCCTTAATGTCCTCGTCCCTGGTCTTAATGTCCTCGTCGTGCTTCCTCGTCAGCTCGTCCAGGATCCTTGCATGCTCAGTCCTGGAACTTTCCAACTCGGCCCTTGCAGTGTCAAGCTCAGACTGAAGATCAGCCTCATGGAACTTCACCTGATTCTCGGCCATCCACTTGGTGGCTGAGGTGAGGGCACAAACAGACTGCACGAAAAATAAACAGATATCAAGAGGGGCCGAGGGAACAGTTAGTGAAAGAATGAAATTAAAGAGGTGGGTCAAGACCAATACCTGTGCAAGGGAGTGCAGACCATAGTCGTACACTTTAGCAGGAGGCATCTTTCCTAAGAACTCATAGTCAGAGGCCGAAGGAGCAGAGAACATTGAGGCCTTGGCTGCCCTTAAGTTGGTGATCAGTGACGAGGGGTCGGCCCTCAAGTGTGCCAGGTTTTGAGACCAAAAGGCCCCCATGCTGGACGAAGAGGCCGTCCCCTCAGAGGCTTCGACCCTGACCCTCGTCCGAGAATCAGGCCGAGGCTCAACAGGGGCCTCAGGCTCCTTCCTTTTATTGCTGTCAGTGGTCGGCTCCACCACCGTCGGCCCAGCGGCCTTTGTCTTCCTCGGAGCCTGCTGAGGCTCCTTCCCCTTCTTCTTGGCCAGTCCAGATAACAAGCTGGGAGCCGTCATTTCCCAAAGATAGTCTGGTGTACCTGCAGGACAATCTGATAAGAGGACGATACGTTAGAAAAGTGCAGATCTAAAGAGGAAACACTTGGAAAAAAGCAAAGAATAGGAAATGTTCAGTATAACTCACATAATTCAGTCAGAGGGCCGACCCTCAGACCAACTTCTTTAAGGAACCGAGGGGTCATCAAGTCTTCAAATTTGGCAAGCTCACCCACTCTCCCTCGTCCTCTCAGATAATCTACGATGTCCTTCTCCTCCAAACTAAGTCCAGGGTCTGACCTGGCCTTCATGGAGGGGTTAGACCACTTCCTGGGGACCCTCGGACTATCGGCAACGGGCTCCCACTTCCCGGAGATAAAGAAAAATATCTTCTTCCAATCATGGTTGGAAGTTTGTGCCACATGGAGGAGTTTCTCTCAGACCTCCTTGCCCGCAGGTGATAATATCCAGGCTGCTTGGACGAGGAGGTGATGTTGTAGCAGCCCAAAAATAGGTCAGCCGAGGGCTCATCGGTGAAGGCATTCTTCCATAAGGAAATATAGCCCAAGATCGTCCTCCAAGAGTTGGGGGGAAGTTGAGAGGGGGTAACGCCGAGGACAAACAGGATATCTGCAATGGCAGGGTGCAGAGGGAGCCTGACTCCAACCTTGAACATTTGTTCGTAAACTGCAACCTCTCCCTCTTGACAATCAAAAACCCTCTCAGTCTCAGAGGGAACCCTCATAGTTACCCCGGAGGGCACTCCATAAATATGCCTCCATATCAGGAGGTCTCGATCCCTAACAGAGGAGATAAAGGACGAGGCGTGGGAAGTATCAACCTCGTCATCTGTATCATCGTCCTCGTCCTCATCCCCTTCCCCCTCATCACCTGCAGGAGGACCCTTGGGAAAAGCCACTTGGAAGGCATTGGGGGATAGGGTTGTCATAGGAACGACATCAAAGGGGATCGTACCCTCGGCCTCTCGGCCTGGGCTTAGGTCGGATGTCTCCCTCCTACTAGAAGTTCGAGCACCAGTTGGTGAGGAGACTCTCTCGTCCATCTCACTTGGGTTGGGTGTCTCGGCAGGACGAGGTGACGACCCACAAGACTCAGAAGGTTCAGATGGTCTTATGGTGGCAAGAGGAATGGGAAAGAAGGGTCGTACCCAATTAGGGTCGGCCCCTCGTCTCCTCTCTTCCTCTTCCTCTATTCGTCTGATCTCGGTAAAGAGCTTCTCTCTCAAGGACGGGAACTCAGATACTAAGCTATAAAGCCTCCTAAGCATTAAAGGGAAGACTCTGCACTTAGCTATTACACCAAACTCAGCTAACTTAGCTACAAACAAGTGGGAAATTGACCAGGTTTGACTTTTAGATTAAACAAAGGAACTCAATGGTTTTGTCAAGAACACCCAAGAACCAGTTACCGGAGAAGACGCCGGAAAAGGTTATGGCACAACCTAAAGAGAATGCAGCCTCACAACCCTAAAAAACAAACAGAAATGAAGGCAAAAGAAAGCGCTGGGTGAAAGAGAGTACCTGATAAAGAGAGCAAAAAACGTTGTTAAGACTTGGAAGAATCGAAGGCTGCAAATGGCGATGGAAGCTGATAAGTTTCTAGAGAGAGAATGCTTAGGCGCGAAGAAGAAGAAGAAGGGGAGAGAGAGTTTGAAAATCTCTTAAATACTTTGGTAATGAGTGGACCCGTTTACCAAGAAAGGTATAATTAGGGCACAAGGCCCCAAGTGCACTGCGCAACCGCCATGACCTTGGAAACTGAAACAGCAATGAGTATCTGCCCAGGTGTCACTCATCTAACTGATCATACATGCATCTCATTTAAAACACTATCCCTCAACCATCTCAACAGCACCTATGGCTAAGGGCTGGGGGGTGATTGATATACCCGTTTATATCCTCGGCTTGGATGAGGATTACCTCCAAAACGGACGACCATGTGAGGGGCCGACCCTTCACCAATCTCTTGACGACCCTTCGCCCAGGCTCCAGACGACAGTACGAGGGGTCGACCCTCCACCAGGCTCGAGACGACAGTACGAGGAGCCGACCCTCTACCCAGGCTCTAGACGACAGTATGAGGGGCCGACCCTCTACCAGGCCCCAGACGACAGTACGAGGGGCCGACAGTACGAGGCCAAAATTGGGCCAGGCTCACTACCGAAAGAAACTTTGCCCTCGGCCTCGGCTCATAGGCCGAGGGTGATATCATGACAGCGCGTGGTTTGGGAGACGCGTGGAACAGTGCGCGTGAGGCTCATATGACACGTGGCAGACCGTTGTAACAAAATCACACCCTCACGTGAGGGAATATTATGTCATCATTTGGCATCTACAGGTGTCAACAGGGGATTGGGTAGATCATCACTCACATGCACCATGCATACTTGGGGGGTACACTACACCCCCCCAAGACCTCTATATACTTGTCACCTACAACCCTGCAGGGGATCGATCCATGAACTGTAGCCCTATCTAAAACTCTTCTTGTACACACAGTAGAGAGAGAGAGAGGGTTATGTGCATTGTATCCAAGGCCATTAGTGCCCATACTTAGTGGATCACACACTCACAGTGGATGTAGGCCAAATTGGCTGAACCACTATACATCATTGTCTTATCACCTCTTATACTCATCCCCTTCTACATACTTATACACTCATACATCTCTATGGCATCCATAGTTGCTACAGTTTGAGCTAATTATCACTTATCCGGTGGTGCTAAATCCAAACATCATCATTCATTGCGGGTATTTTGTGTTGAAGTTCATGAAGTACTTCATGAAGGGTCCTTCCATACCTTTTGAAACAAATGTATGTTACCACTGCTTTCTCTTTTTATCCTATTATATAAAATATTGTTTAGTTATTAACTATTATATATCGTAATAATAAATTCAATTCTATCTTCAATTTTTTAGATGAGAAGATTTCCCGATAAAGCGATGTAGGCATTGAATGAGTTAAATGAAGTTCAAATGGAGTTCATTGAATTCATTACGGATGATATATATTAGGTACTTCTGAATAATTGTATTTTGTTATGTCGTCAATTTGTTGAGATGATTGTGTTTTGATAAAAATATGTTGATTATATTTGATTACAGTATTACTCATTCTGGATTGGATAGCGTCGAGAACAAACTTGATCGAGTATACGTTCGACAACGTCCTAGCTTGAGTATTATTTTGGATTGTGGATCTTATGATGTAGTCCGCAATGCTAGTTTTTGGATCTTGTGATGTATTATCACTATTTTTAGGATATTATAATGTAAATAACTAGACGTTAGCTAATTTTTGGATATCATCACATAGCTCACGCACTAGCTAGTTTTTGTATATGATGTAGCTCATATCTATATTTTTTGATTGTAAATATCTTGATGTATATCAAGTTAGTTTCATGACCTTGGTTATTATATATTTACAATGGGATAAAATTGATGGAACAATGGTTGATTTAACCTCAAATAATAGTTGTCTATTGATGGTGTAATGATTTTTTTTATCAACATTTATGCCAGTTTTGAAAAAAGCCTCATAAAATTACTAAAACTGACATAAATGTGATCTTATTTATGTCTTTACCAACATTTGTGTCAGAGCTTTATATGTTAGTTTTAAAAAAATTCTAAAACTGACATAAATGATCATTATGTCAGTTTTTTACTGACATAAATGACTGTTTTTCTTATAATGTTCATTCGTTGTTGTGTACAGATTAATTTATAATTTTGGGGATGGTGGTCGTTTTGTATAGAATAGTTAATAGCTTTGGAAGTAAAGATTGTGTCAATATTTTAAATGTTTTCTAAAAGTATAAATTGTCTTTTCTTCTTTCCCACATACACATTGTAGGGCTATGAATCCATCACTAATCCTTTTAAATACCTCATTTAAAAACATATAAATTATTTTCATTTCCTTTTCATTTTATTGCTTCATACCTCTACCATGCCTCGTTATTTCAGGTGCGTATGAAGGACATATGCTAACAACTTTGAAAGTATCAAAACATATAATTGTGTTATAACATTAAGATAATCTTATAACAATTCTCTATCAAACATAAATGGATTTTATAGAACATTTTTACAAAATATCATCAATATTTTTAGTAAAAAATGTTGTTAACTCAACAGGCATAGGTGGGTACAAATTTTGGAATATGTAAGTATTTAACTCTGTTTTTATATGCAAAGCAAAAGTGATATATTATACATAAATGTCCTTAACTTAGACATATAGTTATGATATTATTGAATAATCACAAAAGAAAACAAGTATGGATGTAACGAGATGCCACTATTATTACCTCAAAATGTTAGCATAGAAACCCATAAATTGGTAAACACATGATTGTTATTCACCTAAAGGTGAATACAATTATTTTTTCACCAGGATCTAGAATCATTTATATCAATAATGAATGATAATTTGTATCTTTATTTTTTTAGTTTATATATTGCTTTGGAGCATTTGCAATAAAGTACTCCATATCGTCGGTGCATCCCGCAGATTATCACCTGGCTAGTATATTTAAAACTATAGTCTCCTCTTGTTTTTGGTGACATATGGCTCTCATTATTAGAGGCCCGAATTCTTTTTGAGTTGCTAACTGGAAATAGGTGCTCTCATTTTCTCTCAGCAAATCTTTTTAATCCAACATTAAATTTATCTCTTGCTCTTCTAATTTTCTTCACTTAATGAAAACAAATTCTTGAGGTTCAAAGTATTCCAAAAGTTATATATCTCTCGCCCCATCATAGCATCATCCACTATATAAATTCACTGGACACGGTTATATTCTCTCTATGTCATTCCTCTTTATCCCCAATTTCTTTTTAACAACCAGCTCATAACCTTCATCTATGGTATTTCTACAAAAACAAACTAATGGGCACCTAGTAGTAAAATTTCGTCAGTGGATCTCTCTTTTGATACTAACTTTTCTTACCCGACATATATATTTTTTCGTCATTGTGAACCCATTTCGTTTTACAAACCCAGATCGACCAATTACCTTAACATTCCCATGATTTTAAACTACATAAAAAAATTTAGATATGCATCAATAATTTAGATATTGCAAGTTTTATACAAAGCTAGATGTTGGTGGATTTTTTTTCTTCGTAAAACTGTTGATGGGTTTTGATTTCATCAATCGGGGCAAAGGGTAGTATTGTGATTAAAGATAAAATTCATTCATTTAACAATTATTACAAATTTTTATTATGTGTAGCATATGTATGCAAAATTTAAGAGAAAAAAAATTTCTTTAGTAACTTATGTATAACAGTTTTTTTAGTAAAATATGGTCATAATGCATTCAGTCCCACTTAGAGAAAAACCACCTAATATTAAATGAGTAATATTAGCGAGACCCTAAAATGTGACCATTTTCTGTGATCGGCTTATGTGTCAAACACACATTGAATAATATTTCAAATGGACCCTGTGACTTACAAACACCACCTAATGTGTATTTGATACATCATCCGGATCATAAAATAGGGTCATATTTTAGGGTCTTCATACTCATATTAAATACAACCCTGGATATAAATTGAGAATGGAACAAATACCGTGTTTAGTTTTTCATATATAAAACATTATTATTCTTGATTATTGTGCTTAAGATTATATCATTTTTGCTTTTATCAACTTTCAAATTAGTTTTATGATCTATTAGGATGAACTAGTGACACTTAAGATTTTTTAAGACAGTAGAAAATCAAACCACAAATCTCAAATGAGACAACAAACAACAATTCGATCAGTAATTAGATTAAGGCCATTACAACGTTGAAACTAAAAATGGGTACTTAATATTTATTCCTTGAAAAATTATAACATTTAAAGTTTAATTTAATTTATTTTCAAATAATAGAAAATTCCAAAAGTGTTTTAACTGGTCAACATCATTTTTGGAAAGGTCATATTTTATGTCCAACTAACGACATTATTTTTTGGCTAAGTCAGTGTATAAACTAAAAATTAAATAAAAAATAGTGTTTTTTAAATGAACCTAAAAATATTTCTAAATTTTTAATCATTATTCTATTCAATTCTTATTTTATAATATATAGATAATACTTTATTATACGCATATTAAACTTAAAAATGTACCAAAAATGTGTCTCTTTCTTAGTCCAATATTATATTTTGAATTGATCTTTTATACTTTTGTCTTTGTTTGTGATATATATTATTTTTAACATATTAATAAATGGATATTAAATTGAAAGCTCATACATGCCTTACAATACATAATATTTGATTCCAGGACCATTAAAAAATATTACAATTATTATTTGTGTGTGGCTTCAAACATGGAGTTTTCATGATTTTCTATGCAATATGTCTCATCTAATTCTGTTTTAGTGCCAAATATAATTATGCCATTGTCTATATGTAATTTTATCTTTTAAAAATGTCTCTTAGTTGATAATATTTTGTATCATCCCCTCATTTGCTCTCTTAATCTGCATATAGGGTTTTCACACATACATGTGGGTTTTTAGGCAACTGAAAGTATCACATATGTGTGAATTTGTCTTTTTTGTTTTTGTTTTTGTTTTTGGTAAATAGGAAGAATAGTAATTAAAAATATAGTGAAATACAAATATCCAACAAATTAAGCTAGAGATCTATCACAAGCCAAGGACAGGCCGAATAGGTCGAACACTCAACATCCACACATGCAAAAGCCCAAAACAATTAAGGCAAAATACCAACCCTGTTGTCCTGTATGTTATCCTGGGGGGTGGGGGGGAGGGGGGGTATTGGGATAATGATATTTTTTCGACTTTTCACAAAATAACATTTCTTCCTTTCTTTTCATTGTTATTTTATGAACTTTGCAACTTAGTAAAAATTATTTCTTAGTTTGTTGATAAAATGACTTCTCTATCGTTGTCTTGTATCCATATACATTCATATTTACATTCAAAAAATATAAGTATTAAGCATATTAAAGTAAAGAATGGATGCAAATATAGTAAGGGAGGAGAGATGATTTAAAGGAACTTTGCAAACCGAGATTTTTACGTGGTTCGGCCCTGCCTACATCCACGTTCGAGACGGTACATGATAACTTCACTATCTCCAGTTCACTTATGGTGGAATCAAAACTTCTCAAGGAACAACACCTTGCAAAATATTAACCAACAAAACGGTACCTTTATCCTTAACCAAGCAGTACTCATGCAATCGCCGAAGGTCTTTAAACGCCTCAACTATCCACAATAATGATGCTATTGACCACGAAGATACAATGAAGTTTCCCACAATCAATGTCACTACAAGAAAAAATTATCTTTTGCAATGATTTTTTAGCAAGGAAATTAATTACATTGCTAAAAGTATACCATTAGCAAGGAAAAATTAAATTTGTTGCTAAAAGTGTACTAATATAAAAAACATCTTGCAAGGAATAATTTCGTTGCAAAAAATCACTTTTAGAAAGGAATTATTAGAACCTTTGCTAAAAATAAGGGCAGTAAATTTTCTCGCTACATTTTGTTTTTCTGAAATACCTCTCCATTATAAAAAATATAATTTTTTTAATTAAAATTATGTCATTTAGGTCAAAATTTTTTGTTTACTTCATTTTAAAAATACCCACAAACAAACCCTACCCAAAATCTTCACTTCCTCTTCTCCTAACGATTGCTAAACCCCGATCAAACCTCACTCTTTCTCTTCTCCCTCCTAGCTAGACCGCCCGACGATCCACCGCTACTTCTCCTTCCAGTACTCTCTCTTTCTCTCTCTCTCTCTCTCACCATATATATATATATATATACATATATATGTATATATATATATATATATATACATATATATGTATATATATATATATATGTATATATATATATGTATGTATGTATGTATATATATATGTATGTATGTATGTATGTATGCATGTATATTTGGATTGATCACATCAAAGGCTACAAAGATCTTCATCCATCCTTCCAAATCCTTAATCCTCATTTCCATCTTCTTCTCCTGATGCCATCCACCTTGTGAATAATTCCATTAAGGTACTCTCAATTTTGGTCCTTTTAGTTTGATATATGATAATAAATATCTTTGCTTTGTAATGGATTTCAAATTTATTTCTGGTTACATTTTTGTGCTGTTGTTTCTTTGTATCTATATTTGAAACCTTATGTCTAATTGATTAAAATGATAAGACTGACTGTTTGATTGATGTTGTGTTAATTGTCACACAATATTAATTTCCTCTTGGATTTGGTTTGATACAAAATTTTAATTCCAGACCATCATGGTGTTTTTTGATTAGAGATTCAAATCAATTTTTTTACTTATCTGGCGGCTTAATCTTAAAAAATAATAAAATAATAAATGAACATATAATTACTCTACACATTATTCTCTTTAGTTTACTCCTATTTCTAATAGTTTTTTTTTTTGGAAAATCCCCAGTTTCATTACCAATGTACGTCTTTTATTATAGATGGAAATGGTATTATAATAATGAATTACTAACTATTTTATTTATTAATAAAGATTTATATCCAATGTGTTAGTATGATATAACAAGAAGGTAAATAAGGATAAGAGTTGGATGTATCTGCCTAATAGGTTATCTGAGCAATATAAAATCGGTGTTGAGTCATTCATTGAGATAGCAGTAAAGCACTTAAATGATAATAACAAGTCACGATGTCCTTGTAGACATTGTCAAAATTCACATTTCTATCATTTGGGGTCCGTCAGAAGTCATTTGATGAGTCGTGAAATGTCTTATAGTTATACTTGTTGGATAAATCACGGAGGGACTATCGAGAGTCATTTGATGAGTCGTGGAATGTCTTATAGTTATACTTGTTGGATAAATCACGGAGATGAGGTGAATACTGGGAACCATTTTTCAAGTACACGAGTGCTAGAAAAGGTAGAAATTGGGGAGGAAGATGATGACATGTTCAGGATATTAGATGATACGTTCATCCCAAATGATTCCCTCGAGCATAGTGAAAGTGGTGTGGCCATATATAATAAATTATTTGGTGAACTCGAACAAGAACTGTATCCGTGTCATAACAAATTTTCTTCATTTCAATTCCTTACAAAGTTAATGCATGTTAAGGTTATTAATTATTGAAGCAACAAATCCTTTGATATGCCACTCCAACTATTGAATAATGCCTTTTCAGATGCATCAAAGATCCCCTCCTCACATTATGAAGCAAAGCAAAAGTTGAGGGATTTGGGACTATGTTACGAATCGATCCACGTGTGCAAATATAATTGTGGATTGTTTTGGAAAGAGAAACAAAATGACGATAAGTGTCCAGTTTGTGATGAACCTAGGTACAAGTATTAAGAAATGGAAGAATGTTCCTCATAAAATATTGTGTTACTTCCCATTGAAACCAAGGCTGTAACGATTATATGTGTCAAGGCATTCAACTGCTGATATGAGGTGGCATAAGGAAAAGTGAGTCGATACTGAGGACTTATTGAGACATCATGTCGATCCTGAGGCATGAAAAGACTTCGATAAGAAATACCCTTGGTTCGCACAAGACTGTCACAATATAAGGTTAGGCTTTTCATTCGATGAATTTAATCCATTTGAAAACATGAGTAACTCATATAACATGTGGCCGGTAGTACTCATGACGTATAATTTATCACCATGGTTATGTATGAAGGAACCATTTTTCATAATAACTTTATTAATTTCTGGTCCTCAAGCCTCCAGTAAGGATATGGATATCTTCTCACGACCCTTAATAGATTAGTTAAAAGAGCTGTAGCATGTTGGTATGGAATCCTAGGATAGTTATAGTAAGGAATATTTTTGTTTACATGCCAGTGTGTTTTAGACTATCAATGACTTTCCAGCATATGGTGATTTATCTTTATCGAGAACAAAAGGGTATAATGCATGTTTAGTATGCAATAAAGACACCTCTTTATAATGACTAAGAAGGAAGATATGTTATATGGGTCATTTTCGATATTTTCCTTCCAACCATTCTTAACAGAAGAGTAGACTACATGATGGAAAAAAAAAGAGAGAGATCAACATCGAGGAATTTTAATGGAGATGGCATTTTAGAGCAGTTAGGTATGTAAAAACACTTAAACCTGGTAAGCACCTAAACGATAAGGATAAGAAGATAAAGCATACCCCTAAAGAAATAATTTGGACAAAGAAAAGTATTTTCTTCGAGTTAGAGTATTGGTCAAAGCATAAAGACATAATCTCGATGTTATGCATATTGAGAAGAACATATGTGATGATGTTCTTGGAACATTGATGAACATCAAAGGAAAAACAAAAGATACAGACAAAGCTCTTCTAGATTTTGCTAACATGAAAATAATAAAGGAGTTTCATATAGAAGAACGAGGTAACAAATTGATAAAACCACATGCATCTTATACCTTAATAGCAGGTGAGATAAAGGAATTCTGTACAATTTTAAACTAGATCAAATTTCCAAATGGCTATATGGAAAATATCTTTAGAAGTGTGAACATTAAGGTTAGAAAGATATTATGCTTAAAAAGTCATGATTGTCATGTTATATTGCAACGACTTATCCCAGTTGGAATATGTCAATATTTACTAAAGGATGTTTATACTACATTAATTGAGTTGTCAAACTTTTTTTAGCAATTGTGTGCAAAGACTCTAAATATTAAAGACTTGGAGAAATGAGAAGAAGTGATTGTCCTTATACATTGCAAGCATGAAAAACTTTTCCCACCAGCATTCTTTGATATTATGTTACATTTGGCTATGCACTTACCACGTGAGGCTATTCTTATGGGACCAGTAAATATATGATGGATGTTCCCTTTTGAGAGGTACTTTACAAATATTTGTTTGAATGTTAAATTACAAAAATATTTTACCGTGTAAAATGCGTTATTTATATAACTTTCAATGTGTCTAGAAATATGGAATCACTAAAGTTGAAAGTGAACATAAAGCTCAGCCTAAAGGATCAATAACGAATATGTACGTTGTTAATGAACCCTTAACCATTTGTTCAATGAACCTTCGTGAGGTTGAAACAAAATTCAATCAATAAGAAAGAAATGATGATACGTGTGTGAAAAAATGTAACGAATAGCTATCGATTTTTTCTTAAGTTGTTCGCCCCATAAGTGTTGAACAACCCACTCGATTGTCACAAAGGATTGTTAATAAGATGCATTGTTATATCTTGAATAACTGTGAGGAAATCAATCTTATCTCGAGTAAGTAGTATTTTACCACGTTAGGCAAACTTTTGTTAAATTTCATAAAATAAATTTTATTTCGCACGTGTAGTGAACATATGACTCAATTAGAGATTGAACCTCTGAATAATTTATTTCAAAAGAAAGAACCTGAATTTCCAAAGTGGTTTGTGGATTGTGTAAGTTGATAATTTCTAATAGCATGTTTGCTAACTTTCTTGGTTATTAGAATATTATACTCAATATAACATTAATACTTTCTTTATATGGATGAAAACTTTGCCTCATCAATGGTCACTTGAAGCCATAAATGAGTTTTGTTCACTAAGATGTGGCCCAAATTTTGGTGTGATCAAATACTCTGGTTGTATATTAACAGGGTTCGATTTCACACCCAGTATCGTGATGATCTCTGCATAACTCAAAATAGTGGAATTGTTGTACTCGGAGGGCACGATGATGAAGTAGTTGATTTTTATGGACGATTACGTAGTGTCATGTAAATGAAATACCTAAATTAGTACATTATTTTTATATTTGAGTGCGAGCGGTTTGATAACAATCCAAAGAAGAACATAATACGAAGGGATTTTCGTCTCACTTCTATTTATTTTAGTTGAACTTAATATAATAACGATCCCATTGTGATCGCAACTTAATCATCACACGTGTTTTACTTAGATGATTACAAATTAGGGCCTAATTGGAAAGTAGCACAAAAAATGCAACATAAAGAGATTTGTGACACCCCAAAGGAAGATGGTACATGAGATGTCAACGTTTGTCCAAGTAATGCTACATACTAAGAGGATGAATCTTCTGATATTTAAATGGTTATCCAAGAGAGAGATTGGACTTGGGGAAAATGGCTAGGACCGACGTTCAACCACACATTATCAAAAGAAGCGATTTGTAAGAAAATGATGCTGATAACTATGACAATGTTGATGGTGATGGTGATGATGAAGAATATGAAACATTAGAATAATACTATAGTGATGGTGATGAGGATCGTAGTGATGATGATTATGATAGCGAGTGAAGGAAGATGGAACATTTGAGTTTTCTTTCGTTTTGTTAAATCCCTATGTACTTGTTATTATTTAATGGAACTTTGTTAAATACCTATGTACGTGTGATTATTTAATGAAACTTTGTTAAATCCTTATGTACTTGTTAAATCCTCCTGTTATGTTTCTTTTATTATTTAAACTCTAAATTGTGTGCTACTTCATTTGAGTTAGTTCATAGATCATCACCTTTTCCATTATATATCTCTGAATTTGCTATTTTGATAAATTAATTAGGATTAACATATACATGGAACCTGGTGGACGTGTACGTGGACGTGGACATAGTCGTGGATGTGGATGTAGAGGAGGATGGGGATGGATAGGCTCTTCAGTTTCTAACTTTTTAGATCCATTGAGTACGCAAGATTCAGTTGCGCACGAGGAACTGATCCTGAACGATAATGCGCCCAGGACACAGAACACTAGCACAAATTCTATAATTCCACCTAATCTTTATGATAAATTTCTTATAAGTAATCATTATCATATTTTGAAGACTTGTGTACTATAAAATTTTTTGAGTTATGAAAGTAATAATCAACACTGTTAACAGAAAACACCTTTTTTAATAAACACCATTTTCTATATTTTTTGAATTTTTATTTACAACTCATGTTAAGGTCAATCATTATTAACATTGCATTTTGGAATAAGAGACTAATTCTTTAATTCTAAAAATATGTTTGAGTTCACTGCGTATGGATTCTAAACGACTATGAGAACTGATAGTCAATAAAATTTGCATCTGTGCTTGTGGATGACAAAAAAAGTAGATTATTTTTAAGACCAAAATATTTCAGATAGACTTCTTATCATCAATTTAAGGTTTGATAGCATTCAATTTAACATTATTGTTTAGTGATATTTGTATAGCCAACGCCAACTGATTATGCCTAGTTTTGGCAAAGAAAAAAATTAAGATAATTATACATGAGAATTATAGTGTTTAGATCAAAGGTTGACCTGTATTTATTATGGAGGAGAGGAAGTATATCCTTATACTAGAATAAAAATGTTATTATGGTTTGCTGGTGATGACGCTATGAAGTCACCATTTAAATTTATATGAGCAGCTCAAGCTCAAGCACACACAACTATGGAGATGTATATAGCAACACAATAATACAAATATGAGAAGGGGATAAGGATAAGAGGAAGGACAACATAATTTAAGTGGTTCGATTATGTCATCCTACTCCACTATGTAAATGAGTATTGCTTTTCACTAGAAAAAAAGGCTCTAATGGCCTGAAATACACAACTCTCAAGATTTCTCTCTACTGTGAATGAGACAGAGTTTAACTAGGTTTTTTTTTATTTATGGATTCTTTCTTTTGGGGAATAATATGGGTATATATAGTTCTTGGGGTGCATAATGCACCCCCAAGCATGCATGGAGTGTGCCCTTGTTGAAGCATCCAATGAGGAGTAGACACCTGTCCTGAGTATACGCATGTTATAATGATGCGAATATTCTCCTCACGTGCCCCATTGATTTTGTTATAACTGTCTGTCTACGTGGGTTAGCAATTCTAGAAACCTAAATCACACGTGGTTGTGTGTCATCTCGTGAGGTCTCGGCCTAACCGAGGATGATACTTATAATTTCTTGTTCAAGTAATTGACGAGGAAAGTAGAAGTGTGGTCTCTGCTGTTTGGAGGTGCCGGTTACATGACGAGACTGATGTAGGGTCATTAGGCCCATTGAGAGGTCTCGATCGCTGGGGTTGCTAGGACTAGACGAGACCTATGAATAACTAATGATCCAATTGATAGGTATCAAACCAAGGGTCTGGAGGAATCCGAGATAACTAGTAAAAAAAATCGTAGGAGGGTACATAATGTTGGTTATGACGGTTAGTATGGTCGGCCTTAGCCGAGTGGGTCCCAGGCTTGGATTTGGTTATACTAGGGTATATCAATCACCCCAACCCTTAGCCTTGGATGTGAATAGAAGGCTGAGGGGTAAACATGTTTGACGACAGAAGTTGATGAGTCCTCTCTAACTGATAGCTGAGATGTCCTTTCAATGTCAGGTCTAAAATAATGGATAAGAGCTGTAGAGTGACACTTGGCATGCACCCTGTGGTTTGTCGTGTTGTCCAAGGGAGACAACTGCAAGCTTGTTTAGGTAATTGTGACCTAATGATGAAATGCCTTAGAAACTGCTCTCCATCATTTCCACTATCTAAATCCTTCTGAAATCTTTTCATTTCTCTTTCTTCTCCACTTAACTCGCGCGCGAACTTCCTATTTCCACAGCAAAACCAATATTTGCTTTCCCTCTCTTCTCCAGTCAATGTTTTTTGATAGGTTTTAGAGATTATTCTTGATCCTCTAAGCATCCACTTTTTTCAAGTAACCCCCACCATCCATCTTTCTCAAGATTTCTCAAAATTTCAGTTAGTTTTGAGCTTTTATAAGTTTTTGATGAGTTTAATTATTTTTCGACAGCTTTGGCCGGTGGTTCTAGGATTTTTTTGGGGCTTATAGTGGTGGTTTTGAGGCTAGGATAGTGGTTTTAGGCTCTCCCCCACCTTTTCACGTCTTCCTTTCCCACTGTGAATGTCATCGGAGCTACTTCGGTCGCCTGCTCCGGTGGTCTTGAAGCCACTTTTTTTGAGGTGTTCTTGGAAAAAATATTTCAACTTTCAATTTTGACCTTTAGGTAAACTATAGTCAAACCCTTGAATGTTTAAGACCTTGTATGAACTGATTGAAAAATATTCCCATCTTGGGGGTCGTCTTCTTAGAGAGATACATAAGGGTGAGGCTAAGGCAGAGGCTAAAAGAAAGTGGGGAACGACCTCACACGTCCTATATATCTTGCCCCTCTACCAGTAATTGATCTTACTGTAGTTAAAATAAGTGAGGATTCAATGAGTTCAAGCTCATCTTAGGGTGAGAGCACCATTGAAATCTCTTCCTCTGAGGACTCTAGCCCTTTGGACTTTAGGGTTTTGTGACACCCTGCTTAAACTAATAACGGGTGGCCAGCCCTATACTATAATTAATCACGAATCTCAAGTGTATCATTCTCAGCATCTACTGTCGATGCTAAAATAAATATATCTAACTACCCAATACAATAAAAAGTGGGTGCCAAAATTTAAAACATACAATTAACATTAACCAACCAACAACATAAGAACTACTGAACATGATAAAGTACACACACATGTTAAGATAAAAGAGAATAGTTCTATAGTATACCAGAAATACACAAAAGGAAATACCCGAATATACTGTCGGGTCATAGACAATACAATAGACTGAGAAAAGAAATATAAAAGTGCTACAAACACAACCCTTGGCTATAAACCCGATATACAAACTGAATCCTAAACTAGATTTACAAAAGATAGGAAACGACTATAACAAAATGCCGCACCAGTCTGCAAATGATACAACTCCACGAATACTAGATAGCAAGCATCATTGGCGTCCTTGCGGAGGAACACCTAAAATAATACAATATGTAGCAAGAGAAAAATATAAACGGGTCAGAACCCGAGGTGTGAAAATATTTTAGCAAGTGCATTAAAATGCATAATAATTATAAATGCACTATAACATGATTAAAGTGGAGTTGCACTCTCTTGGAAATCCAACTCAACCCTCAACTAGAGCGTGCACCTAAACGTATGAACATGGTCCTCAATTGACTACCCAACTCTTTCTAAGTAAAATTCAATCTAACCTACGCCCAAATTCACACTCGCATAGACCTTCATCCATAACAAATCCTTAAACTTCCTATTCTAACTTACCCCACGTGTGCATCTAAAATTTTATTAACTTATAAATATACATATACATATCTCTTACTAGAATTTATCGGATTCTAGATGTTAACTTACACGAGTTACTAGCATCTAAATGCTAAGGACTAAACTTCCCCAACTCTCAATATTGCACTGCATTTTATTTGTGGGACGTCTCATAAAGAGAAATCCAAATAAGTAACCCTCCCGATACACTACTCCTTGGCACTGTTGATTGTCGAGATTCATTATGCCCTCAATGCACGACGCATATAACATCAACTACTCATTTAAAATATTTTTCCAGTTTATTCTCATAAATCATTGTTCCACCATAACATATAAATCTGAGTACTAAGGACTAAACTTCTCCCCACTCCTAACCTTGCACTTCGTTTCGTGCGTGGGATGTCTCGCAAAGCAAAATCCAAATAAGGAACCCCCCCAATACACTACTCCTTGGCACTGTTGGTCGTTGAGGTCCATTATGACCTCGGTACCCCACACATAACTACGAATACAAATGAGGAGCATAAATCTCTAATCACATAAATAAGATAATGCTCCGATCCTGTAGGGTCTATACCATTACTATAGTTACAAAGCACAATCATTCAACCCCAATAAGTAAGTACACATAACATACTTAGCGTACAATTAAATAACCAAAATCCAATCACTTATGGATATACAAAATACTTCACAATGCTATCATCTTCCAGGAATTACTCACTTTATCTCGGGTTACCATATATCGGATTATTATCACACCTCCATGGTAATAAAACAAATCACAACGTATAGGAAGCGGTCATAGTTCCGAACCTGAAAGTGAGAACGAATCATACCCAAGACTTCTCACCCAGAATAAAATCACACAATAAATAAAGGAAGACTATGACCTGGGGACTATACACACCCTGCTCCTCACGTTAGGGGCCTCACCCACATCGCGTAACTTCCCATGATATCACTGGAGGGTATGCAGACACAATAAATATATATATATATATATATATATATATATATATATATATATATATATATATATATCATTCACACTAGATATATATACAATCACATCATATAAGTGCAAACCATCACACAAGGTATATATAATTACGCCATACAGGTATACATACTCTATTACACCCGTATGTAAAAGAAGTGAATTCATTTATGTGTATATAACTCTCATTATACTAACTGTTACTAACTCGCATAGCTTCCCATTTTATTTCACAATACGACCCCTCACTTGAAGCTCATCCATCACGCCTATTAGTATGAATAGTCACCCAATTCAATCAACATTAAGGATACCATCTATATCCGAATACACACTGAAGCCCTTATACTCATGACTCAATTGAGTCTATATTGTATAAGTGTTCATCTAGTTTGGAAATTGTGACAAAATTATGTCTATCCTAGAAACCAAAGAACCTCAGAGATTGGTTAGCTATTTCATTCATCTATCTTGTAGTGATATAGACTAAATTACCAACACTCACACACAGTAGAATGCATCATATACATCTCATATTGCATATTTATGTGTGTACATATGTTGAGTATGTTTAAATCCCTAAATTTGATTTTTAAATATTTTTTGGGATTTTATAAACATTTTTTTAATAAAGGTTTTATTAATTAAAACTTAGTTTTAAAAAGTTTGTGGGTTCAATCTACAATTTTGGTTTAATGGGTTTATTGGCTTAAAGTTGCTTTGGGTAGAAACCAAAAGCGGCAGAGAATTCAGGGTACGGTTGTAATTATTTTATGACGCGCGTTTTATATCGCCTAATTGATCAACACCTGTTGCTTGCTGATTGGTGCACTTTGTGTTTCTTTACTGAGTATATAATCGCGTATGCTTACATTCGTTGGATCAATCCTTATCAACGATCTTCATGCTTTCTTTGGTAATCCGTGTGTCTCTCTTGAACCAATCAGGTGAATTTTAATCACCGCATTCTGTGAGCCCTTGGATCGAAGTCAATCCAGCTTGACTTAATCCTGACCCTTATTTTTGAACCATCTTCTCGATCCTTCTATTCGTCCTATAAAAGGAACCCTCCTCTCAATCGTCTAAGACTTTTGGCCATTTCCTTTTTGAGAGAAAATAAAAGAGAGAGTAGAGATAAGAGAAAGAAATGAGAGAGAAGAGAGAACCAGAAAAGAAAGAGAGAGAGTTAGAAACCCTAACCCTAATCCTTGTTCGTCAAGCCTCTTTCAAACCAAACACTCCTAAAAAAACTCCTACATATCCAAAACACTACCCTGAGTGTTCTTGAGTTTTTGAGAGATTTTTTTTGTTGCTGTAACCTCTTGTTCGTTAGATCTTGTTCCCGACTTAAACTGTTTACTTAGATCTATTTTCTTCTTCATAGAAATTTCAGATCTATGTTCTGTATGTTACATCAGACTTAGATTTACATGGTTTATTTCTCATCTTAAGAAATATATTGTTGATTCTTTTCTGAAAATCGTTTTTAACTTTCAAATCAACAATAAATGTTTTCTGTTTCTAGTTCTCTTAAAACTAAACCTTTGACCTAGTTTGGAATCACACTTGGAGGTTTTCAATCTCAAAAATCTTTTCAAAACTCTGAGATTGATTAAGATCTTGATACGTCTTCTGAGCAAGATATCCTTGGATTCTGGGATTGATTTAAAGGCCAAAAAGGGTTAAAGTTTTGTGAGAAGAGAGAAAAAGAAAAATCACTGCATATAGCCATATATGTAATTTGTTAGGACTGTTTGTACTTAATAAGTGTGAGTGTGTGCATGCATGTGTTAGAGAGAACCTCCAAAAACACTTTCACTCTACCACACGAAAAGTGTTGGTAATAAGATCTTGTGAACAAGAGTCGACGTAAAGTGTTGGAACAAATCAGAAGTTAACAAACTAGGAGAACAACATCAACAATCAGAACTGCAAAGAAGTTAGAAGGATACGATACCAGAGGGTACATTCCTAAACTTATATAGGTCTGAGTTGTATGGATGTTAGTCATATAGTTTGTAACTGGTAAATTTGTTTTAGTGGATTTTTTTATTTTACTCCGTAGAGGGAGTCGTGGATGTTTCATCTCATTTTCTCATCTCATTCTTGGTTGTGCTGAGTTTAAAGTTTGTTTAAACTTTTTTATAAACCTGTTAGTCAAATCTTGAATAGATCTCGTACATACTGTTTTATTAAACACATCTTGTGTTCAAATAGTTTTGGTTTTTAAGAAAAGAGTTTCTTCAAAAAACTGTTCGGAGTTATATTTTTAATAAACGGATTTAGTAACAGATTTTCAATTGGTATCAGAGCTTTGGTAACTTCTTTTAAAGAGATCCTGTGTTTCTAAAATTGTTTTCTGAAAATCAAATATGGACGAGAAAAATGAAAGATTTGGTAACTTGACCAGACCTCCTATCTTTGATGGAACCAATTTTGCTTACTGGAAAGTAAGAATGATTGCTTTCATTCAAGGAACTCTGGGAGATGATCTCTGGGACATTGTTCAAAATGGTTACACTTTTCCTACAAAACCAGCCACTGGAGGAAGTAATGAGAGGGTTAAGAAAGTATTAAGCGAGTTCACTCAAGAAGAGAAACAAATTTCTCAAAATAATAACAAAGGAAAGAATTCCATATTTATGTCCATAAATGAACATGAGTTCAAAAGAATCTCATCTTGTACCACTTCTAAGGAAGTTTGGGACACTTTGGTTACTGTTCATGAAGGTGACACTAGAGTTAAGGCTGCTAAAACTCAAATGCTCATTCAACAATATAATTCCTTAATTATGTCTGTGATTGAGTCATTTGATGACTTCTATATGAACCTGACTCATATTGTGACAAAACTGCATGCTAATGGGATAACTTATGACAGACAAGAAATTGTATCTAAAATTATGAGATCATTATCACAGAAATTTTATAATAAAAGATATGCTATTGAGGAAATGTGTGATAGTAATCTCACTCCTGAACTACTCAGTAGTAAATTAAGAACTGTGGAAATGGAACTGGAATTTAAGAAACAATTGACCTAGTCCCATAGGAAACAGACTAGTTCCAATCTAAGCTTCTCTTCTAAATTGATTAAGCCTGAGTTTAATACTTCCAATGATGACTCTGATGAGGAATGCAATATAGAGAGCTTGGACAATCAGATTGCCTTAATGTCAAAACAGTTTAAGAAAATCATTAAGTTTACAAACAACATGGCAAACAAACAAGGCAAGTCAAATTATCCAACTCATTCTAATCATAAACCTAATGAGAAAAGTCATGACAAATACCATAAGGACTCTCACATTAGACCTAACAGAGACCTTAAGAAGACTGAATGCTATAGATGTGGTAAACTAGGACACATTGGACTAGACTGTAGAGTTAACTTGAACACTCAAAATAAACACACTAGAGCCAACATTTGCAAAACATAGGATGATTCAAGTGACTCTGAAAATGAGGAACCTGAGTCATCTGATGTTTTTGACCCTTGCATGTCTTTCTTTGCCAAGATTATTTATAATGATGATATGCTTGTGATTGTTAGTGAGGATGAATCAAGTAATTCTATGAGTGATGTTTCGAATATTGCTGTTACTGGTTTAGATGCTTTGATTACTGAGAATATTGCTATCTCTTCTTCGGGGTGTGTGAGTCAAAGGGAAAGCGATAATGACGATGTCAATGGGTGTGTGAGTTCAAAGAATGAAGCCTTAGGGGTCACTCCACACACTACACTTAGTGACTCGGACAATGAAGACCTCCCAGATATTCACACTCTTTACGCTAAAACTCTCAAGAAAAGAACTAGACTAGAAAAGATTGTGAAAGATCTCACTAAGAAGTTAGAAGATCTAAGCCTGATGGTCGAACTAAATGCTGAAGAGTACACTACCCAATGTTTAACGCATGAAAGTGAAATAAAAATGTTTGATGAAAAACTCAGAAATTTGATTGAAACAAATGAAACTCTGGAGAAAAAATATAAAGGGACATTGTTGGAATTGGAACAAACCAAAGAAAAGACAACAACTGTTTTCAAAAAATTTACAAAATTTGAAAATAATTCAAACTGTTTTGATGAATTTGTTGCTGATTCTAAAACCAACTCTTATGATCGAAATGGAATCGAATTTTGCCCTAATTTGAAGACACAAACAAAATTGTTTGAACCTATCAAGTTTGTGTCAGGAGGTAAAAGACCTATTGAAACATGCCCAGATTTTCATTACCTAAAAACTGAGTTTGATTCAAAACATCAAAATTTTAACATTGGGGAATCAAGTTGCTCTAAACATATAAGTTCACCTAAGGCTAAATACGTCTGCCCTTCTATTAGGAAGAGTGAATCCATATTCAAACCTGTACTACTTAGGAATAGAGTTCAACCTCAAAATTCCTCAAAACCTTTGTTTAAAGACTTTCCTAAGGAGACCCCAATTTTGAGCAATCTTTATTGTTCCTACTGCGATATATACGGTCACTCTTTTGATGGTTGCTATGCTAGGAGACTAGTTAAACCAGTCTGTTATCCTCCTATCTATCAGAACTTTAACTATTCTAGGAGAAGCCGCAACAATTATGTACTTCCTAGACAACCAGACAAAAACTCTAATTATAGAAAGAGAAAGACCAAAACTAAAAGAACATTTCCTAGAAGGATCCCTAAGCACTTTCCTAAACCAGATGCTCATGTTTTTCATAAAACTCAAAATCATGCGCAAAACATTTTTCAACAAAAATCCAATGCTCGCAAATTTTATCAATTGAGAGCTAATAAGCGCAAAATGAAAACTAGAGCAATTTGGGTTAGAAAATATGATCTATTACCCCAGATGAAGTGTAACATTATTGTTACTGCCTTAAAAGCTGAGCACACAGCATCTGGTTGGTATTTAGACTCTGGATGTTCTAAGCATATGATTGGGGATGATACTAAACTTTTGAACAAAACCAGCTTTGCTGGTGGAAAAGTCATTTTTGGTGATGGAGTATCATCTCAAATCATAGGCAAAGGAACTCTCCAAGAAGATGGACTTCCTGTTCTTGAAAATGTCCTTCTAGTTAAAGGTCTTAAGGCCAATCTACTTAGTATCTCGCAATTTTGTGACTCAGATCATACTGTTACCTTTTCAAAGAACAATTGCAAAATTTTAAATGAAAAAGGTGATTGCATAATTACAGGATTCAGGACTCCTGACAATTGCTATACTGTCATGAACAATTCTGAAACCTGTAATGTTGCCAGAATGGATGACAACGAGATATGACATAACAGAATGGGTCATATAAATTACGATAATCTTAGTAGACTGACGTCTCAGGAAATAGTTAGAGGAGTTCCTAAAATCAAACCCATTACTAACATTGTCTGTGGTTCCTGTCAGGAAAGTAAAATTGCTAAGGCACCTCATAATAAAGTTAATGATATTCTTACCTCTAATCCCTTGGAGCTCATCCATATGGACCTAATGAGTCCCTCCCAAACTGTTAGTCTCTGTGGACACAGTTATATTTTAATTATGGTTGATGACTTCACCAGATTTACTTGGGTAGACTTTTTAAAATAAAAATCTGACACTTTTCAAACTTTCCTAAAAATACTTCTTCGGATTGAAAATGAAAAGGACACTCAAGTAAATAGAATCCGTAGTGACAGAGGAGGAGAATTCAAAGATACTGGTATAATAGAGTATTGTGACTATAATAGTTACAAACATGAGTTTAGTGCTCCTAAGACTCCTCAATAAAATGGAATTGTCGAGAGAAAGAATCGTACCCTTCAAGAGATGGCACGTGTTATGTTACATGCCAAAAATTTGCCTAAATACTTTTGGGTAGAATCTATTCGTACTGCGTGTCACATCATAAATAGGGTCTATCTTAGAAAGAATTCCAAACAGACTCCTTACGAACTTTGGTATAATAAAAAGCCTAATCTTAAGTACCTTAGAACCTTTGGTAGCACTTTTTTATGTTTGCAAAGATAGGAAACACTTGTCCAAATTTGAGAGCAGGGGAGATAAAGCTATTTTTATAGGATACTCGCCTAACAGTAGAGCCTATCGAGTGTATAATCTTCGTACTAAAACCTTGATGAAATCCATAAATGTAATTATGAGTGACACTATTGTAGAGAACAAGACTAGTGAATCAACTATTGAGGAAGAGACTACAAACACTTTAGAAAATGACTCTTCTGAAATTGATAATTCATTACCAATTGAGATACCTGAAGTACCTAACTGGGTTTCTAAAGATCATCTCATAAATAATGTAGTTGGTAACCCTAGTGAACCAGTGCGTACAAGATCCCAACTTAGAAATTATGCACATTATGCATGTTTTGTTTCCCTAGTGGAACTAAAGAATGTAAATGAGGCATTGAATGATTCTCACTGGATTTCTGCTATGCAAGAATAACTTCTTCATTTTTTCATTCATGATGTTTGGTATCTTATTCCTCGTTCTGATCACAAAAAGGTTATTGGCACACGTTGGATTTTTAAAAATAAGTCTGATGAAAGTGGGATAATAATTAGAAATAAAGCTAGATTAGTTGCTCAAGGATACTCTCAAATTGAAGGAATAAATTTTAACGAGACTTTTGCTCCTACTACTCGTTTAGAATCTGTTCGTCTGCTCTTTGCTATAGCTTGCCACATGCATTTTACACTTTACCAAATGGATGTCAAATCTGCATTCCTTAATGGAATATTGACTGAAGAGACCTATGTAGAACAACCTAAAGGGTTCATTGACCCTCAATATCCAAATCATGTATTTCGTCTTAAAAAGGCTTTGTGTGGCCTTAAACAAGCTCCTAGAGCTTGGTATGAGCATCTTTCCAGTTTCCTCTTAGATAAAGGTTTCAAAAGAGGTGGAAATGATCAAACCCTTTTTGTCAAATATTTTGACAAACACATCACTATTGCTCAAGTTTATGTTGACGATATTATCTTTGGATCAAATTCTCCCTCAGAAGTAAAATCCTTCTCTGAAATTATGCGTAAGGAATTTCAAATGTCTCTTATGGGGGAGTTGCAATTTTTCTTAGGTCTCCAGGTCAAACAAAATTCAGAAGGATTATTTGTCTCGCAATCTAAGTACGCTTTAGAGATAGTAAAGAAATTTGGCCTTGAGAGTGCTAAAGATGCTAGAACACCCATGAGTAATATGATAAAACTTTCTAAAGACGAAACTGGAAAATCCGTAGATCCTACTCTATATCGTAGTATGATAGGAACCTTACTATATCTTACTGCCTCGCATCCTGATATTATGTATGCTGTGTGTATTTGTGATCGATATCAAAATAACCCTAAAGAGAGCCATCTGAATTCTGTTAAACGTATCATTAAATATGTAAAAGGCACTTTGAATCTAGGACTTTGGTACACTAATGACATACCAAGCACTATAATTGGGTACACTGATGCTGACTGGGCTGGGTGTAGTGATGATAGTAAAATCACATCAGGAGCATGTTATTATATAGGTAATAACTTGGTAGGATGGAGTAGTAAGAAACAAAACTGCACATCACTCTCAACAGTTGAATCTGAATACATAGCCGTTGGCAGCTGTTGTGCTCAATTACTGTGGCTTAAACAAATGCTAAGTGATTATGGTATTCAAGAAAACCAATTGCATCTCTATTGTGATAATCAAAGTGCGATTAATATTTCTAAAAACCCTGTTCAACACTCGCGAACAAAGCACATAAAAATAAGACATCACTTTATACACGAATTGGTTGAAACTAAGGAATTAGAAATCAATTATCTTCCTACTTATTTGCAACTCGCAGATATGTTTACCAAACCTCTAGATTATAATAGATTCATTTCCTTGCGTAAATCTACTGGTATGGTTTGTGCTGAGTAATATCTTTGCTGTTTATCCAAATTTTTTTTCCCTTTGTCCATTTGAGACAAAATGGGGGAGAACTTTGAGTCTCTATGAATATTTGTATATATGCTAAACAGCTTGATCTTAGTGATTCATTACAGGTTTTTGTACAGTTATTCTCAACTGATGTAATAGGGTATTCAATTGTAAATAGTTGAGTTATGTACTTTTGTTTTCTAGGATTTGGGTAGATAGAATTTTTATAGGAATATGTTTTTCTTATTTTTGTTACCCTACGAGTTCTAGACGACTCAAAGGAGATTTTGTCTCATATTTCCAAAGGGGAGATTGAAGCCCTTATACTCTTGACTCACTTGAGTCTATATTGTATAAGTGTTCATCTAGTTTGGAATTTTTGACAAAATTATGTCTATCCTAGAAACCAAAGAACCTCAGAGATTGGTTAGCTATTTCATTCATATATCTTGTAGTGATCTAGACTAAATTACCAACACTCACACATAGTAGAATGCATCATATACATGTCATATTGCATATTTATGTGTGTACATATGTTGAGTATGTTTAAATCCCTAAATTTGATTTTTAAATATTTTTTGGGATTTTATAAACATTTTTTAATAAAGGTTTATTTAATTAAAACTTAGTTTTAAAAAGTTTGTGGGTTTAATCTACAATTTTGGTTTAATGGGTTTATTGGCTTAAAGTTGCTTTGGGTAGAAACCAAAAGCAGCAGAGAATTCAGGGTATGGTTGTAATTATTTTATGACGCGCGTTTTATATCGCCTAATTGATCAACACCTGTTGCTTGATGATTGGTGCACTTTGTATTTCTTTACTGAGTATATAATCGCGTATGCTTACATCCGTTGGATCAATCCTTATCAACGATCTGCATGCTCTCTTTGGTAATCCCCGTGTATCTCTCTTGAACCAATCAGGTGAATTTTAATCATCGCATTCTGTGAGCCCTTAGATCGAAGTCAATCCAGCTTGACTTAATCCTGACCCTTATTTTTGAACCATCTTCTCGATCCTTCTCTTCGTCCTATAAAAGTAACCCTCCTCTCAATCGTCTAAGACTTTTGGCCATTTCCTTTTTGAGAGAAAATAAAAGAGAGAGTAGAGATAAGAGAAAGAAAAAAGAGAGAAGGGAGAACCAGAAAAGAAAGAGAGAGAGTTAGAAACCCTAACCCTAATCCTTGTTCGTCAAGCCTCTTTCAAACCAAACACTACTAAAAAAACTCCTACGTATCCAAACACTACCCTGAGTGTTCTTGAGTTTTTGAGAGATATTTTTTGTTGTTGTAACCTCTTGTTCGTTAGATCTTGTTCCCAACTTAAACTGTTTACTTAGATATATTTTCTTCTTCATAAAAATTTCAGATCTATGTTCTGCATGTTACATCACACTTAGATTTACATGGTTTATTTATCATCTTGAGAAATATATTGTTGATTCTTTTCTGAAAATCGTTTTTTACTTTCAAATCAACAATAAATGTTTTCTGTTTCTAGTTCTCTTAAAACTAAACCTTTGACCTAGTTTGGAATCACACTTGGAGGTTTTCAATCTCAAAAATCTTTTCAAAACTCTGAGATTGATTAAGATCTTGATACGTCTTCTGAGCAAGATATCCGTGGATTCTGGGATTGATTTAAAGGCCAAAAAGGGTTAAAGTTTTGTGAGAAGAGAGAAAAAGAAAAATCACTGCATATAGCCTTATATGTAATTTGTTAGGAATGTTTGTACTTAATAAGTGTGAGTGTGTGCATGCATGTGTTAGAGAGCACCTCCAAAAACATTTTCACTCTACCACACGAAAAGTGTTGGTAATAAGATCTTGTGAATAAGAGTCGACGTAAAGTGCTGGAACAAATCAGAAGTTAACAAACTAGGAGAACAACATCAACAATCAGAACCGCAGAGAAGTTACAAGGATACGATACCAGAGGGTACATTCCTAAACTTATATAGGTCTGAGTTGTATGCATGTTAGTCATATAGTTTGTAACTGGTAAATTTGTTTTAGTGGATTTTTTTATTTTACTCCGTAGAGGGAGTCGTGGATGTTTCCTCAGTTGGTGAGGATTTACCACGTAAAAAATCATGAACTTAATCTTCCTACATCTTCTCATCTCATTCTTGGTTGTGCTGAGTTTAAAGTTTGTTTAAACTGTTTTATAAACCTGTTAGTCAAATCTTGAATAGATCTCGTACATACTGTTTTATTAAACACATCTTGTGTTCAAATAGTTTTGGTTTTTAAGAAAAGAGTTTCTTCAAAAAACTGTTCGGAGTTACTTAAATAGTTTATTTTTAATAAACGGCTTTAGTAACAGATTTTCACACACCGATCAACAATCATTATCCACCAAATAGAAATCTCAATGCTAGGAGGATTCCCCACTAAGTAGATATATAACTTAAATTTGTACTCTCTCGGAATAAACCAATACGACCCCAATATTTCATCTTAAGGGAAACTCCCTAAAAGTCTCCAAAACATACTTCTCGTAACATATATAAATGTTTCAAATCGATAAACACAAACGAAAAGAAGAGAAACTCACTCTAGAAAAACCTTGCAAAAATAACCCGATTTTTGAATCGATTCGGCCCCTCCGAATCGATTCGGTCCTAACAGCGAATGGATTCGGCCCAAGAGAATTAATTCAGCCCAAAGGGACCTGTAAGTCTGCTACATATCGAATCAATTTGCAAGGGGCGATTCGATTCAGCCCTAAAGACTTTTAGGTTCTGCAACATGGCAAATCGATTCGAAAGGGGCGAATCGATTCGCCTATTCAGCAAGTTTCGAAATGGGTTATTTTTCTCCAAAAACCAAATTTCCAAAAATCTCATATATCATCTTCTCTCCATTATTCTTCAACCCAAACATATTTCTAACATTGAAACTCATTATATTTCTACCAGCCAATTATAAAACCCTAAATCCATATACCCACACCTCAAATACAAGATTTACCCAAAATCTAGGTTTTAACACTTTTAACCCAAAATCCATAATTTGAATCCACAAATAATGAAATAAATGACACACATGAATTATTTAGCAAGTTTAATCACTTGCCTCAAAGTTGTAGAGTCTGAATCTTCCTCGAAATCGCGGATTGGCAGGAATGCCCAAGATTTTCTTCTTTCTCTTCTTCCTTTCCTCTTTTCTCTCTCTCTCTCTCTCTCTCTCTCTCTCTCTCTCTCTCTCTCTCTCTCTCTCTCTAGGGCTTTATCTCAATCTCTCAAATGAGATTGTTATCTCCCATAGGCTTTTTAAGCCTTATCTCCAAAATACCCAACTTTAAATGATAATACACACTTTAAATGACTCGATTACTCCAATTTGAGTCAAACGAACTTAAAAATTCTCCGGAACCCAAATAAGACCCAAGTACTGTCAATTTGACTATCTCGACCCATCCGGGATCAACCGTACACTCAGAATCATCCTTCGAAATACTTTCTGACATCCTCAAATTTTGACCTCAATTGCCAATATAAAATTTCTTCAATTTAAATAAATCTTATTTCTCCCAAATTAATTAAATTATCAGTCCTAAAATCATGGGGTATTATAGGTTTCTGGTGAGGCCAATTATTATGAGCAAGCAATGAGGGTCCCTGCCTCTCGTACAACCGACTCTAGGGCTATTAGGTCTGGTGAGGCTAAACAATCTTCTGAGATTTCAATTATTGAGGGGAAAAGAGTTAACATTACCCAATCCCTATCTAATTAGCCATTCTAATCTCATCCATGATTGAGGGAAAATTTTGAAATAGGTTTCCTAGAGAAGCACCGGTCGTTGAAGTTGTTGACTCCGGAGATGAGGTTAAAAAAACACTTGAAACATCCTATGCCAAAATGTTTTGGAGTACCGTGACTGATGTTGACCTCTTATACTTAAGGAAACTGTATGGCATCAATTATGAGATTACTATGAGGGTCCCTGATGAATTTGATATGGAATTTGACGACCGACTTGGAGAGATTACTGTATGTGAACAAATTTTTAAAGTCGTCTTTCGCCTTCTTATCCATCCTAATGTGCGGGTGATCCTCGCTAGTACTGGTCTATCCATAGCCCTGTTTTCTCCTAACACTTGGAGAATTCTTCTCGTCTTTATATCACGTTGGAAATACGGTCATAGATTCGACCTTCTAGTCAACATCTTTAAGTCCTGTTATAATGCCTCCTGCACCAAAGCTCAACCTAGCTACTATCACTTTGTAACTAGAAAGCCGATAAAGAAGGTTGTTTTCATTAACTAAATGTCTAACCACCATTGGAAGCTGAGATGCTTTTTTGTTTATGGTGCATGGGTGTTTCCACCGAGATTCGCCTACTCTGTCTCAAAGTCGGGGGTCCTTCAAAAATAGGAAAAATCTTCAATGGTTGCCAAACTTGACCCCGACCTGAGGTTGGACGACCCAGAAAATATCAAATTGATCAGAGAATACGGGGACGATGGTGGGATCGCTAAATTTGAGAAACTCATGAACCCTAAGATCCTAGATAAGACGGGACTAAGTTTGGACCCCTGGACTAAGATGTGTAAGTTTTTCTTCAACTGTAGTCTCGTCTTTAACTAACTTTGATTGTGAATCTTTGGATGTTTAACTCTGAATTATGATGTCGTCTTTTTCTATATTATTTATGACATTCTCCAAACTATTTTGCAGATTGGCCGAATAATACTCCTGAAGAAATTTGGAATATAACTTTCCCCAATATTTCAACGATGATTAATAAACTTGGCAAGAAACCTTCTCCTTCTCCCCCATCGAAGAGGATGGGAAGAAAAGGAAGGAGGTGGTGGATGACAACGCAGTTCACCACCAGCAAAAGAAAAATAGGAAGGAGGTCCCATCAAAGGAGGATCTAACAGGGTGATATCGATATCCATCGATGATTCTCCTGCTGCTTGTCTTGACCAGTTAAAACTCAGTGATGAGCCTTTGATGGGTGATGCCCATAGGACACGGACTGTTATTTCCTCTATGCTACCCAACATCGACATGTACTTTTTGGAGGCAATGGATGCCTCTCGTCTTATGGAACTCAGTGTACATAGGGACACTCAGGTAATCAATTGTAACCTTTGTTATTTTTCTTTAAAGTGTTATCTCGTACTGACCCCTTCTCTTCAATTTTTTGCAGTCCACTTTTACCCATTAACGTCTTGGTTATTGGATTGAGAAGAGGCTTCCCTTAATCAAAAAAGGAAAGGATAGTGAAAAAATAAAGAAGAAATTGAGGGATGAGCTAGCTTCTAAAGACGCTTACCACCAGAAGGCTATGGGAGCAGAGTAACATAGACATCAGGATAAGATGAACAAATTGAAGAAAGAGCATATTGACTACCTGAAGAAGTTGGACGATAAGAGACAGGCCGATATTAATGTAGTGGTCTAGAAGGCATTGAACTAGGTTAAGGCTCAAGTTGTGTCCAAATTCAAGGCCTCTGAGGAGTTTGGGGGTTATGATTTTGAATACCTGGAGAGAGGTGTGAGGACGGTATGCCATTTGATCGTCCTTAAACACACCGAGGTTAGAATGCTGACCCCTCAACACTTTGAGGGTCTTGATTTTTTGGACCCTTTACTCGGCACTGCCCTGTCTAATATTGAGAACATTATGAGCACCCCAGCTGAGACAACTGAGCAATCGACAATCGAGATGACTGAGTTGGCTGGAGATAATACGACTAAAGGGGAAGTCAATAATGATGGGGTAGGCACCGAGCTTGCTACTGATAATGTCACCACCAACCAGGATGATGCTTCTCAGGAGGAGACTCTCTAATTTTTCTTTTTATTAGTCCTTGAGCTGCCGCCTGTGGTTTAATTTACCCTTTTTCTCATGTGTGACCTCTGAATAATATTTCTGAGAAGTATTTAAATAATCTTAACTTGAGCAATATATATATCATTATCTGAACATTATGTTCATTAATTCTTGCGATGTGGTGAATGCAACGTTGAGGATCCTTTATTATCAGCTCTTATGTGCTATTATCCTTTTCTCATTATGTCATATGTGCTTACTTTGAATGTTTATAAACTTTAATGAACTTGTGAGCATTAATGAGAGAGCTTCTATCGTCCTTGGCCGTTGTCGATATAATAAATGAACAACTTATTATTTTGTAAACCACCACATTAATGATGTTAAATATTAGAATCACTGAATTAATGATGTCTAATCTCGTCCTTAGCCGAGAGATAAATAATTAAGTTAATTATTTTGTTTGAAATCACCAAATTAATGATGTTTAAGGTAACCATAATGAAATGATTTTTAAGTCGGAGATCACCAAATTAATGGTGCTATGTCTCAAGTCTACTCTCGTCCTTAGATGAGAGATAAATAACCAGGTTAAGGATTTATTAATTTGGAATAACCAAATTAATGATGATTAAGGTAGTAGATCACCAAATAAATGACATTAATCTAATCTCGTCCATAGACGAGACGATTAACCAACTTAATGATTTTTAACAGGTAGTGTTTTTTTAACTACTTTAATGATGTTATCACCCCATTTCCCCCCTCTTGGTGTTATTGAGAACCCATGGACGAGATAAGTCTCACATAGTTTCTCGTATCACCAAGAATGAGTTAATGTTAATTCACTAAACGAATGATGTTGTTTAGCCTAAGACAATTCAAACCATACATTTAGATAATTCGTACAAGAAAGATATGAGGGAGCACTTGAAACTATTTTCATTCATCGGTTTGAATATTTCTTATATAAAGAATTACATAAACTATATACGTAAGACTACTGGTAATTTTTTTCCAGATGGTCAGCATTCTGTGGATTAGAGTATGGATCTCCTTCTAAATTCTCCAGCCAATATGTCCCTCGAACGAACTCTTCAGTGACCTTGTAGGGGCTATGAGAATTTAGGTGTCACTTATTTGGATTCAGGTAAACCTTCTTCAAAACTAAGTCCCCCCACAGCTATTGACCTAGATCTGACCCTTTTATTGTAGAATTTGGTTATTGTCTATTGGTATGATACTTGCCTTACCTCAATATCTTCCTTTCTCCCTTTAATTAAATTTAGGTCCAACCTCCTCTCTTTATTATTTATCTCTAGATCGTAGGTGTGAACTCTGTGGCTAGGTAGGCCGAGTTTGGTAGGTATCACAACTTTTGAGCCATAGGCCAACATAAAAGGGGTATCCCCCATCGTCATCCTATAGGCCCACATGATGATATGTACCTCTTCTATCTATAGGCCTTTGGCGTTTTCTAAATTATTCTTGATCCCATCCAGGATTGTTCTGTTTGAGACCTTTATCTGGCCATTTTCTTGAGGTTGGTTTGGCCTTGAGTAAAATTACTTGATGCCGACCCTTTCATAGTAAGCCTCCAGAAACTTATCTTTGAACTAATTTCCTTTGTCTGAGATCAATGTATGAGGCATGACATATTTGTAAATAATATTCCTCCAAATGAATTTGAAGGACTTTGTCTCTATAATGGAGACCATGGCCTCAGCCTCTGCCCATTTAGAGAAGTAGTCGATCGCCATAATCAGATATCTGTAGTTGAATGAAAATTTAGGCAGAGGTCCCACTAAGTTAATACCCCAAATTGCAAATGTCCAAGGGGATGTGATGGATGATAGAGTTTGATGGGGCTGGTGGGGGATACAGGCATATCTTTGGCACTTATCAACCTTTTTACGTAGTCGACCTCATCCTTAGCAAGGGTCTACCACCTGTAACCCTGCGTTCCTATCCATTTTTCTAAAGACCGTCCCCTAATATGATTGAAGCATGATCCCTAATGCACATCTTTCAAAACACATTTTGCATCTGAGGGGTGGATGCATCGTAATAAGGGGAGAAGAAAACCTTTATTATATAGGATATCTCCTATGATACTGAACTTTGCTTCCTTGTATCTCAATTTATTTCTGTCGATCTTTGATTCTGGTTTGATGCGACGGTCCATCCAAGAAGATCCCAGATTCAAATTCAACAAAACTCAAGCTTCCCATTGTATACCTCAACATTCGGTCTGTGCAGTATCTCAACTATGACGGTTATCCTAATTTCTATTCTAGTAGCCGATGCTAATCTCGCAAATGCATTAGCTCGACTATTTTCAACCCAAGGGACTCTTTTTACTTTTACCTCTTTGAAGTATGTCAAGACCCTTTTCACTCCGGCCAAGTACTTGGCCATCTTCTCGTCTTTTGTTTTATAAATTCATAAAATCTGGTTCACCACTAGTTGGGAGTCACTGTGAACTACTACATGGCCAACATTTAGTACCTTAGCCAGGGATAAGCGTGACAGCAAAGCTTTGTACTCAGATTCATTGTTGGAGACTTTAGAATTGAAACACAATGCGTACTCAATGTCAGTCCCGTCTTGAGCAAATAGTGTGAGCCCTGCCCAAGTTCTACTTTGACACGAGTAGCCATCCACAAATAGACTCCAAACTGGACTATTGGTGGTAAAAGTCCCTTCACATATTACCCCATTTTTGACCAAAAATCTTTTTTTATAAGGTCGGCTCGTACACGATCGACTATAGCCAAACCCACCTTTATTTTTTTGGTAAAACTAGTACCTCGTCTTCTTTGGTATCGGCCTCGTCCTAAGTGAACTCATCCACAAAGTCGGCCAACGCTTTCCCTTTAATTATTATTTTCGACTGCTATATGATGTCAAACTCACCAAGCTCAATTGAACAAGACATCAACTTACCCAATTTCTCGAGTTTATGAATGACTTGCCTCAAAGGAGTATCGTTGAGCACCACCATAGTGTGGTCTTAGAAGTAAGGTTTCATCTTTTTTTAGGCATGTATCAAGGCATACGCTAACTTTTCCATCTTTTTATATTTCAATTCAGCCCCCTGAAGATCCTTACTATTGAAGTAGAACGACTTCTGCGCACCTTCGTCATCTCGAATGATGGTTGAACTACTTGTAGGATCTAACATTACTAAATACAAAAATAGTTGTTCCCCTTAAATAGGGTAAGACAAATGAATCGAAGAACCCATATAAGCCTTAATCTCTTGAATGGCTCTTTCACTCTCTTCATTCCATTCAAATTCTTTCCTTAAAATTTTGAATAAGGGGAGACATTTGTCTGTGTCCCTTGAGATGAACCTGTTGAGTGCAGCTACCCTCCTTATTTGGCTCTGAACATCTTTGATAGTCTTTGGAGTCTTCATTTCGATCAGCATTTTGATCTTTTTTGGGTTTACCTTTATACCCCTCTGGTTGACAATTAAGCTAATTAACTTTCTTGCCCCACACTGAATACACACTTGGTTGGGTTTAACTTCATTTGATAAAGATCTATCATATCAAAGGTCCTCTCAAGGTAGGCCACATGGTCCTCAACCTCGAGTCTCTTCGTCAGCATATCGTCAACGTATACCTCTATAGTCTTGCCAATCTGCTTTTCAAACATCTTATTAACTAACCTTTGGTAGGTTACCCCTATATTCTTAAGGCCAAAAGACATGACTTTATAGTAGTAGGTTCCTTTATCTATGATAAAGGAAGTATTTTGTAAGTCGGCCTCATTCGTAAATATTTAATTGTATCCGGAGTACGCGCCCATTAAACTCATCAATTCATGCCCCGCTGTAGCATTAACCATCTAATCTATACGAGGCATAGATAAGCTTTATTTAGATCACTGAAGTCGATGCACATGCACCACTTTCCATTAGAGTTTATGACTATCACAACGTTATACAATCACTCTAGATAGTGCACTTCTCTAATGAACTTTGCTAATTGGAGTTTCTTAACCTCCTCCTGGATGAACCCATACTTTTCTCTTACATAGGATCTCTTGCATTATTTCACCGGCATTGCCTTCTCGTCAATGTTTAACTTGTGGCAGATGACCTTTGGGTTTATTCTTGTCATATATTTATGGCTCCATGCAAACATGCTTTACCTCTTCTTTAACAGCTATATCAGTTTCTCCTTTACCTTCTTTTTTAGAAAATAGCCGATTTGGATAATTTTTTTGGCTCATCCTCATTGAGGATGATAGATTATACCTCCTCTATATCTTCGTATTTCTTTATCTTCTTCTCGTCCCTTCAGTTGAGAGTGTCTATGTTGGATGAGGTGGTGAGTTTTGTATAGGCCTCCTTCTTCTCAGCGGAGTTGAAGTAGCATTCCCTGTCCTCTACTTGATCACCTTGGACTTCCCCTACCCCATAAGGGATCGAGAATTTTACCATCCGGTGTACATTAGAGGGAACTACTTCAAACTCTTTAAGATTTATGCAGACGAGGATGATGTTGTAAGCCGAGAATACATTTTCATGCATTATAAAAAAAGTTGACCTTCTTTATTAGGCACCTTAGACAGGTGCTCATGTAGACTTCAATTTCATACACTCCCAGAGGATGAACTTTCTCTCCACTAAACACTATCAATGGTTGGTGATATGTGATTAGTCTCTTCTTGCTGAGCTTTAGCCCTTCGAAACACTCCCAAAACATAACATCGACCGAGCTGCCTCCATTTATTAAAATCCTGGATATGTCATACCTATGAACCCTAGTGATGATGATCAGAGGTTCGTCATGGGGGCCTAAGATGACCTTAAATTACAACCTGGAGAATCCCACAATCAGAGTATCCTTATCTACCTTTTTTATCTTTCCCGACTTCGGCTCTGAGGCAGTCTAGTTAACTTCCATCCGTTTTAGTGCTGATTTTGCCTCTATGACATATGCCTTGTGATCTTCCAGCTTTGTCCCTCTTTCGAACATTCCCCCGATGATCATTTTTATGTCAAAGGAAATCATATTGTAACATCCCTTTGGCTCTAGGATTTTCGACGGTAGGTTGAGGTCATCTTCATTATCATGAGACTAATCATCCTTTTTATTGGCCTGAGGCTATCGCCTCGGCCTCCCATCTTTTGACCTACCATGTCTCTTTTGAGCGTCATCATTGGAACCTTTTTTATCAACGTACTTTCGAATTTCCCTTATTTCAGTATTTTCTCAATCTCATCTTTTAATGTAAAAAAATTTTCGGTGGTGCGGTTGTGATCTTGATGAAAGTGTGTATCTATAATGAGGAGGAGCGGAGTGTAGTCGCAAACTTGTTATCAGGCGAACTCTTTTTCCCATCCTTGCCCTTAGCTTTGTGAGATTTACTTCCACTAGCTTGTTTCTCATCCTCTCCCTTGGCTTCCATGGCCTCCTCCGCATTCATGACTTTACCGACCATAGCCCGGAGTTTTACCATGGATTTTAGAGGATCCTCGGCCAGTTTCTAAAGATATTTTCCCTTTTTCAATCCTCCTATAAAGGTGGTTATAGAAATATTTTCCTCATAATCTTTAACTTCCAGATTCTCTTCGTTAAACCTTACAATATAGCCTCTGAAAGACTCATTATTTCCTTACTTTACATACATCAGATGGGTAGCCTTTTTTCGAGCCTTCACGCCGATGCAAAAATTGTGAATGAACTTCTCGGCTAATTCTTTGAAGTTCTCTATGGAGTTCTTAGGGAGTGAAGTGTACTATACATGAGCTGCGTAAGTGAGTGTATTAGAGAATTCCCGACATCTCATCTCATCAGAAGCCAATTAGATGTCTATCACGGATTGGTACATCTCGACGTGATGAATGGGTTTTGTGTTCCCATCGTACTTTAGTGTGACAATGGACAGTTTGAACTGGGCCGAAGTTGGGTATCTTTCTATTCCTACTACAAATAGAGAACTTTCCATATACCCCCTTTGCATGGGGTTTCAGCTTTTTAAGATATCATTGATTTTATCCTCCAACCTCTGAGTGGAGCTATTCCATGGTTTCTTGGCCACTGTCACATTATCTCCCTCGATTGCCATAACATTATACCCGACTCCTTCACTGTTAGCTAGGCATTGCACAGGATCTTTACCAACTGTCCTTTGATGTCTATTTACTTCTTTTTACTCGTCCTTTCGACCATGCGGGGGTCGATGGTCTGCATATAAAGGATGCAATACTGTGTGATTTGGAGAGTCAGTCTCGTAGGTCACTACTTGGACCGAGTTGGTCGAAAGCTAACCCCATACTTAATTTATCAAGTCCTGAAGCCCAGGGTTGGCCATCTCGACTCGACCGACCACTATTTCCAGTACTAGCTGGGATTGGGCACACTGTATTTTCAAAAATATCATAAGGCTCCCAATATTCATCCTCATCACAATATTGGTCATCTGCGTTTTTTTGGCATTGCTTTCCCAGGCACAATCTCCTAGGGCCGGCCATGTCTCTGCGTCTTTGCTACTGTGGCACTTATTTGTGTGGGGACGGGGGTGGTCCCCCTATTATCGGAGCCATTTCCCTGGAGACTAGAGTTATTATTTTCACTATAACACCGGTGGGTTCGGACATCATATTTTGGCTAAAGGAAATAAGTTGTTCTTGCATTTTTTATTGGATGGCCTCCAACGAATGCAGCGCTGCTACTACCTCAGCCATCTCTGATTGAGGAAGCGCCTAGCTAGATTTGGGGCCAGCACCATGAGGTAAATTGGATGCCATCCTCTTCGGTGAATGAAGAGAAGAAATTGGTGAGCTGAATGAGCTAAGTAAGATGGAAAAAGGCTTAAAAACCCAACATGTGCTCTTTCAACGGTGATACAGATCCAATCAAGTGTGGAACTGGATCTCTGCCAGAGAATCAAGTGAGAAACAAACTGAAAATGAGGAGGAAGAAGGTGAAGAACCTTTATTCCCACAGAGGGTGACAAAATAATGACGCTATCAAGTCACCATTTAAATTTATATTAGCATCTCAAGCTCAAGCACCCACAATAATGGAGATGTATAAAGCAGCGTAGGAATGCAAATATGAAATGAGGATGAGGATAAGAGGGAGGACAACACGATTTAAGTGGTTCAGCTATGTCAGTATACTCCACTGTACAAATGAGTATGGTTTTTCAATAGAAAAGAGGCTCTAATGGCATGAAATACACAACTCTCAAGTTTTCTCTCTCTACTGTGAATGAAACAGAGTTTAGCTAGGGTTCTCTATTTATGGACCCTTTCTTCTACAGAAGAATATGGGTATATATAGTGCTTGGGGTGCACAATGTAACCCCAAGAATTTATGGAGTGTGCCCTTATTAAAGCATTCAATGAGGAGTAGACACTTGTCCGAGTATAAGCATGTAATGATGATGAAAATATTCCCCCCACGTGCTCCTGTGATTTTGTTATAACTGTCTGTTCACGTTGGTTGGTCACGCCAGAAACCTGTATCACATGTGGTTGTGTGTCGTCTCATGAGGTCTCGGCCTGGTCGAGGATGATTCTTCTAATTTCCTGTTTGAGAAACTGATGAGAACAGCAGAAGTGTGGTCTCGACTATTTGGAGGTTCCAGGATAAGATAAGACTGATGTAGGACCATTAAGCATGTTAATAGGTCTCTACCGCTGGAGTTTCCAAGACAAGATGAGACTTATGAAGATATAATAAGGCAATTGATATGTCTCTACCTAAGGGTCTAGACGAAGCCGAGACAGCTGGTATAAGATAACTGTAAGACGACACATAATGCTGGTCATGACAGTTAGTATGGTCGACCTTGGCCGAGTGGGTCCCAAGCTGGGGCGAGGTTATACTTAGGTATATTAGAGAAAATGTTTTGGACTTCATATGGATATAAAACTCGTAGATGTTATCTTCCTCAATAATCCTGGTGTTGCCTAGAAGTTTAGGGATCTTTCATGTTACGTATAGCCTTATCTGAGTAGATTCTTGGAGGTGAAGAGCTTGGGTGACCTAATCCACTTATTAGATCATAAATGAGGTTATAGTTTTTTTAGGACAATTATTTTTACTGATTTAGCAAGCTTGGGATGTTTGGGATTATTTCTCGGGCCTTGGACAATAGCAGGTGTTACTCACCCCAAGAAAATCGGAGAAAATCAAGAAGAAGATATGGAATTAATTAGATAAAGGTTTTCATTACTATGTACAGATTTATAAGACCTTTGTTCTAAAATGATACGAGAATTTTGAGAACAAACATTAGATAACAAAAAGAGATACTAGTGTTACGAGTAGTTGAGATAAAGCTAATAATCCACGAAGCAAAGGATAACCAATAACAAATGTTAGATTACCTGTATCGGCTAATGTAACAAGAATAGCAGGCCAGTTGAGATATAAAGATGAATTTTTTATGGATAAGTTAACTATGTTAAGAAAAAAATTATCCTAATAATCATATGTTGTAGGAGCGATGGTAAAAGGTTAAGACTTTATGATTGTAGGATAAAGGTTGATTCGAGATTCTTCGCAAATTCGACACATGCCTTATTTTGTTTTGTAAGGCTACTCCTATCTTGGCAAATAAACAAAAACTATTCAACCTCCAATCAATTTGTCAAATGTTTGAATAACCTGCTGGTTAATTTACACAACATCAAGGATTGCCAATTTTGTAATTGCAAGTTAGTACAATAAAACTGCATGTAACAAAAATTGACATTATATCAATAATTAGAGCTAAAGGTATTATTATATAACCTGAATGTGTATAACCTGAATGTGAGCTACTCCTTTTCTTCCTTATTATATAGTTATATTATGTTCCAAACACACATATTGATTTTGCCCAGCAATAAACAATTTGCAAAATCTTTCATTCCCTGCTAACACGGTAGCACCTCTCTGTCTGCTTCAAGAAATAGTTTAACAGAACTTTTGCATAATATGCTTGCTCAGGCACACAAATATGACCTAAGACTCCAGTACAATAAAGGGGACTAAACCATTTGAAACATACTTTATACTATTATTAAACTTCTCTTCTTGTTTGATTGATAAAAACAGGCATCTCAACTGGTGGAGGTAATGTATGCTATTAAAGGCAATGACATAAACCCGATGAAGATTTATTTAGTAAACATAGATAAATAGTGAGGCCAAATGGATCTTAATTTGTCTAATTATAAGTCAGGACAGACCATGTTCCTTTCCTAAGATGAAGTAAAATTTTGTTACTATGAGGTAATAACTATTCGTCATATGACCTATTTGCCTGTATTCTATGTTCATTTGCTTTTGTACTATGCCTACACTTGTATATATTATATGGAATTTTTTTGTGAATCTAGTTCACAGAGACATATATACTGGGAGTTAGATGTTAAGTTAGTATATAGCGGATTACACACTGTTCTATTGTGCATTCTGATTTTTGAGTTTTGTTCATTATTGCAGAATCCAACTCCACTTGTATTAAAAAGTTTATGGCAGAACACATGGTATAGCAACAAATAGTCTTATTAGAAAGTTTGTGGGTGTCTAAAATTCCAATTGAATGGGAATTTTTGTCGAACAAATTGATTGGTTTAACTACAAACTCTTTGCTTAATGAGATGGGCTTTATTTTACAAACTTTTGCGCCATTACAGGTGGATAAACGGGGGCATATTGAAGAGAAAGAGAAGGCATCATTGATTGATAAGGTTTTGGCATATTATTTTCTTTGTCTATTTTATATAAAAGGTTATTTTGGTTTGATTCTTGTAACTCATTACAACTTATGCAGTTCAAATTTGACTTAGATGTCACAAATCCGGATGTTATAAGTTATTTGCATACGTCCATGTTTTCACTTTACAGTGGGTTTTGTAATACGTTGAAGAACTATTTTTCTCAATTTTTGAATATTGAGGAGTTAAAAAAACAAACCTGACAATGTTGAAAAAGATGAATACTCGTAGTTCCTATGCTCATTGTTTACTAATGATGGATTCAAGGTAAGAATTACTATTGACACAATGTTAATTTTCCAATGTATTGGGTGACTCAAGTTGAAATTGTGTGTTTTCCAATGTATATTTTAGTAATTTAACATAAAATAAATCATTTTACTGTAGCACAAATCCGAGGCTTTCTCTACTAGTCTCTCAAAGAATAAGTACATTTATCGTGGTGGGATAAAATATTTTGTTAAATACTTGTACGAAGATAAGGTAATTTTTTTTCTATGCTTTATATTTGTGACATCTTTATTTTATGTGAATACATGTACTTATGTAACTTTTATTTTTATATTATAATAGGATGGTAACAAACATGAAGGTGGGATGAAGGCCCATATTGAGATATATGACACACATTGGATAAAGAAAAATGGGTGGATTAGCAAAGAAGCTAAGTCTAACTGTGGTATTCCCCCTTCCGGATCGTCGCGGTAGGAGAGGTGAAGAAGAGGGGGGGTCTCCCATTCATCTCCCGAGGATCTTGGTCCCGCACATCCTTATCGGGAGAGCTTCGGACGACGTCGGTGATGAGGTGAAAATGTAGAGAGACAGAGTCGCCAGTATATTTTGCTCAAAACAGACAAAAGAAAAAAGAGATCCATCCCTAAGGACAACATCCAAAGACATACTTATACATATGAAACTAAAATGATTCAAAAAAGGTTCGGAGGCAAAGTTACGAAATGGGAAGGTGTTAGGCACCCATTCCACCCTTACGGTCTCTCATGGGTTATTGTTATTTTCCTTTATTTCCCCGTGATATGTGTGCATGTGTATATGTAGCGGAGATAGGAATCATTGACTTGTATCATAGAAGAGATAAACTGAGTCATCTGTAGGAATGTTCCTAAAAGTAATATTAGAAGATAGGATTTATGCGATTATCCTAACGTCGATCATTATGAGGAAATGATAACGCATGCGGGATAATACGCCATAAAGAACAAATATATATATATATATATATATATATATATATATATATATATATATATAGAGAGAGAGAGAGAGAGAGAGAGAGAGAGAGAGTTAAGTTTAAAGAATATAGAAAAATAGGAAAAATTAGGAAAAGGACTCGAGTCTCGGGTTTTACCCCGAGATGCCTACGTAGCCTATAGAGGCATAAAAGTCCACGTAGTTCGTATGCAAAATGAGGGGTGGGATTTATCCCATAAATCCAATCGGGGACTTCTCTTGTATGTGTGTGTGTGTGTGTAAAAAAGTGTTTTAGTTGTTAGAAAAGTGTGAGAAAAGTATGAGAATTCCCATTTGGAATTTATGAGCAAATCCTCCTTTTCTTATTTTTTGGGTTTTATTTATATGAAAATAAGAGATGTGAAATAATAATAGATAAAAATTATATTAGGATATGTGAGATGGGAGAATAAAAGTGTTAAGTAACAAAACAAACTAATGTGAATTTAGGAGAATTTAAGGAGAGAGTGGAGAAAGTTGGACCTTCTTGAAGATCTTGAGCTTGATCGTGGATGTTGGAGAGAAGCCCTTGCACTTGGGTGATGATGGAGGGTACTTAATTCACTAAGTTTGATGAAAAAGGTGATGAAAGGTGAAGGTTGGAAAGGGATTTGGATGTGGAAATCACGCTGACTTCGAGAGGGGTTTTCTGAGCTTGCTGAGAGTGATGAATCTCTGATCTTCCTTCTTTGAAATGAGGTTAGGCCCTCCCTTTATAGGCCTAGGGAATTGCCGATTGTCATAGCATTGGTCATGCCAATCGGCAGGTGTGTTTAAGCACACTGCCGATAGACAGGGTTTGGAGCTTGACGTTTGTCAGTCTCTTTTAGGCTCCTTTGGAAAATCGGTCGTAGAGCATAAAATATTGATCCGAATTACGTATGTGGTGAATTATTGGAAAGGTAATTCAGATACCTTTAAAAGTCTTTGGACTGCTCCCGGGTCTGAGAGTTGACTTTGGGTCAAATGTGGCTCTAAAGCGTTCATCGGTCCTTTAGACGGGGGATCGTCGGACGCAAATGGATCGTTCGTCCGCATGGTAAGTCAAAATCATGCACAGGACAGACCGTTGGAAAGGTGAGTAAATGTACTTCGACATTCCAAAGAGCTTGACTCAGTTTGGGGAGTTGACTTTGGTCAACTGAGGCTTGGAAGCGCTCGGTGGACTTTCAGAGTAAAATGGATCA
This sequence comes from Sambucus nigra, assembly GCA_949130495.1. Taxonomy (NCBI): domain Eukaryota; kingdom Viridiplantae; phylum Streptophyta; class Magnoliopsida; order Dipsacales; family Adoxaceae; genus Sambucus; species Sambucus nigra. Next base: position 448,775,389 of record OX422210.1, on the reverse strand, counting down.
TTCGTTCGTGCCGTAAGTCAGAATCGCGCACGGGGTGGACCGTTGGAAAGGAATTTCAATTCCCTTCGAATACTAATTCAGTCTCAGTGGAGCTTTAGAGTTTGATTTTTGGTCAACTGAAACTTGGGAGCGCCCGATGGCCTTTAGGTCAGTATCCGAGGTATGACTTAGGTTTGAAATGATGAAGGGAGGTGCTAGGGACCTTAGAAGAGGTTAGGGGGTATTAGAATGGGGTGTTTACAGAGACCCTCGACGGGTGAGTTTGGAACAAACGATAGCCGTCGAAAAGACACAACGTGATGCCTTTGAAAGAGGATGACCAGAGGGTTGAGGTCGATTCTGAGGACGTAAGGATGAGGTTGATCGATTATGTGGGTAGAAGACAAATCTGAGGGATTAAAGATGATAGTGATCGATTCTGCGAATCAAAGCCAATTGTGAGGGATTAAGTTTGAAAAGACCAATTCTGCTGGTCGAAGCCAATTCTGAGGGCGTAGGGATGAGGATGACCGATTCTGAGGGTCGAAGACAATTTTGAGGGCTTAGGGATGAGGTTGACCGATTCTAAGGGTCGAAGACAATTCTGAGGGCTTAAGTTTGAAAAGGCCAATTATGTGGATCAAAGCCAATTCTGAGGGCTTAGGGATGAGGGTGACCGATTCTGAGGGTCAAAGCCAATTCTAAGGGCTTAGGGATGAGGGTGAGCGATTCTGAAGATCGAAGACAATTCTGAGGGCTTAAGTTTAGGATAACTAATTCTGTGGGTCGAAGCCAATTCTGCGGGCTTAAGTTTGAGATGACCAATTCTACAGGTCGAAGTCAATTCAGCGGGCTTAAATTTAAAATGACCAATTCTGCGGGTCAAAGCCAATTTTGCAGGCTTAAGGATGAGATGACCAATTCTGTGGGTCGAAGCCAATTCTGTGGGCTTAAGTTTGGAATGACGAATCTGAGGGTCGAAGCCAATTCTGCGGGATTAAGGATGAGATGATCAATTCTGCAGGTCGAAGCTAATTCTGTGGGCTTATGTTTGAAATGACCAATTCTACGAGTCAAAGACAATTCTGTGGGATTAAGGATGAGATGACCAATTTTGTGGGTCGAAACCAATTCCGCGGGCTTAAGTTTGAAATGACCAATTCTGCGGGTTGAGGCCAATTCTGCGGGCCGAAGCCAACTCTGCGGGCTTAGGGATGAGATGACCAATTCTACAGGCCTAAGTTTGAAATGACCAATTCTGCGGGTCGAAGCCAATTTAGAGGGATTAAGTTTGAGATGACCAATTCTGTGGGTCGAAGTCAATTCTGCGGGTTTAAGCTGGGGATGACCAATTCTGCGGGTCGAAGCCACTTATGCAGGCTTATGTTTGAGATGACCAATTCTGCGGGCTTAAGGATGAGATGACCAATTCTTTGGGTCGAAGCCAATTCTGCGAGTTTAAGTTTGAAATGACCAATTCTACGGGTCAAAGCCAATTCTGAGGGCTTAGGGATGATGGTGACCGATTCTGAGGGTCAGAGCCAATTTTGCGGGCTTAAGGATGAGATGTTCTTGGGGAACTCTGCTAGGAAAATTACCTCATGATTTTAATTTGAGCTCAGGAGCTGATTGCTGAGGAAATCCTCGTGTCTTTTAGAGACTTTATTAGGGGAACAACCAATTTGATGTTGGGGAAGTGATTAGGTGGTCTAGGGTTTGGACATATTTCTCGATGAAATTTGAGACCTTTGGGGAATTTTGGGATGCCTTAGGGGTCCTCCGGGGACGTTTCCGAGAGGAGATTCACTTGGATTTTGAGAGTTTCGCTGGGGAAATAGGGATTCTGCTTGGGGGAGTGCAAAATTTTCTTGGTGAAAATGTTCTAAATCCTTTCCGAGAATTTTAGGAATTTTCTGAGGATTTTTTAGGGTTTTCTGGTATTTTTTTGGGAATTTCTGTACGAAAATTTAAGGGGGGTGCCAGTCGGCATAGTGTAGAGGGTGACATTCGGCAGTGGAATAGACTTTTGAGCTGCCTCGAGAAGGCAAAGGGTCAGTGTCGATCAGTAGGTGAGGGTGAAATGTCGATCGACATGACCCTTAGCATCGTATATAAAGGGGGAGAATTCCCCTCATTTTTCACAGCTTCTTGCCTTCTCTCTTTCTGTGATTTTCTTCTACGAATCATCCTAGCATTCCGGATTCTAAAAAATGGACGCTTTTGTGAGCACTGCAGTACACAGGGAGTGGTTGGATGTTGACGACTGGGCAAACGTGGAGTGGAGAGCCAGGGTGCCTCTTGCTTTGGGGAGCGATAACTCTTTTGACGCATTCGAACCGGTTGAGGATGAGCGAACCTTACTGCGGGAGACATCACATCATCTCTCTTCGAGGGTGGTGAACCCCGACGGTTATGTAAGTAAAATGACTTTTGGCATTCTTTTTTGGTGATTTTCCTTTTTTCTTTGATTTTGATAAGGATTTTTGTTTTGGCAGTCGGATGTGTCTTTGTTGACTATGTGTGCCCGCGGGATGACGGGGATTAAGGATGTATGGGAGCATCTTCCACATGTGGTTCATTGGGTGGTATCCTCAGTAGGCTTTGGGAGGTTGGTGTCTGTGCTAGATGAGATGCCTCGTTCGACGACGGTCTTATGTGCTCAGGGGGAGAGGTGGTGGGACACTACCCACACCTTCCATTTTGGTTTTGGGAAGATAACTCTGACTCCTATAAATGTGTATCAACTACTGGGGCTGGATTGCGATGGGGAGAAAATAGAAGTGGATCGCTCCTTGCAGGTGAGGCCCGAGGCGGTGCGCGTGGTGCTTGGTGATATGGGGAGGATAGTGTCTGGGGACTCCATCCATTTATCGCTGCTGAAGGATGTTTTATTGGGCAGGGTGATTGATGTAGAGGATGGGCTGCAGGTGAGACAGATAGCCCGGTTGTTGATTTTGCTGGTTTTGGGGGGATTTCTGGTGGCGTTGAGCGGCGACGTTGTCCACTTATGGTTTTTACCATATCTGAGGATGTTTTTGAGCATTCCTCTCTATGATTGGGGGAGCCTGACTTTGGTGACCCTTTATTTTTCCTTGGATGCATTCAACCGGTTCTGCATGTAGACCTTTACTCGATCCATGTATCTTCTTGAAGTATTATTTTATTTTGTGCATTTTCCTTTCATGCATTCGCATTTTCCTTATGCATCTCTTTTTATTTGATTTTTTTTTGTCTTTGGTAGACATGGTTCTATGAGGTGATCGGGTGTAATACTCAGCTGGTCGCTTTGAAGGACGAGACTATTGGGGATTTTTTCCGGTTGTATCGATGGCGCCAGGCCAATCTACAGTCGAGGAGGTCTCTCTCTCTGGAGACGGTGCGTCAGGTCTTGAATGGCCTGACCAGTGATGGGGTAAGACTTCTTTCTTCTTTAGTCTAAGACCTTTGGGTGCTCTGATTCCATATTTCCTTATATTTTGCTGGGGATTTTTCAGGTGACCTTTTACCCTTGGGGGACGACTGTTCAGGACACAAGCTTGACTGGAGTAAATGCGCAGATGAGGCATTTACTGGTGCACGAGTTTGGCCACTCTTGGTATCTCGGGGAGAGGGTGGTCCGACAAATTATTGAGGAGGAGGTGGTGGTGCCACCTGCGAGGCCCCTATGTCTATGAGGGGGGAGAGACTGTTGCCAGAGGATGCGAGGATTACGACGATGATTGACGAGTCCTATATGTTGTACACCGATACGGCTATGCCGTATGATTATATGGACTTTGTGTCGAGCTGGCTGATGGCGCCCAGCATATATGATGCACTGTCCTTCCCTCCTACGGGTTCGAGTCGGCCAGTGGGGTCCTCCCACAACGGTGGTGGTCCGTCGATATCTACGGCGGAGGAGACCTCGGAGGTCCCCTTTGTGCGGCTGCATACTCCTTCATACAATATCTGACGGGCTGATGGAGGGATGGTGCCTATACTGCATCGTCCTCATGCGATGGACCCGAAGGAGTTAGGCTTGACAGAGGAGATTCTTCGTCCTGAGATATATCTTTTCTGTTCTTCTACTTGGGTTTCTTCTGATCTTTTCTGCCTGATACTGATTTTTCCTTTTCTTGCAGCACGTCCGGGTGTCCACCACTTGGCTGAGGGATATTAGGAAGTGGATATCTTTGGTGACTACCCATATTCGGGACGCGGTTCCTGTTCCTTCCTTCTTTGTGTCGTCTGCCTCATCCGATGAGGAGTCTGGTTCGGGTAGTGGTGGTACGTCATCTCGTGGCAGGGGAAAGAGAGCGCGTCTTAGGGGTGGAAGCTCTTAGGAGAGATGGGTGAAGATTAGGTGAAAGAGAGAGAGGGCGAATGTGGGTTCGGGTTGAGTCCCGTTTGTTTTTTTCTTTTCTTTATTTTTCCTACAAAAATGATATAACACAAAAACATATCTATGAAATGCAATGAAGTTTTTTTTTTATTATCTTCTGTTAATTATGAATGAATGCATGCACATGCGCTTTTTACTTTGCTGCTGAGACTGTAAAATATTTTTGGAAGTTTGAAAGAAAGTTTATTCATAATGAGGATTTATATAAAGATAAAAAGGGGATTTTTGAAATTCTATTTGAGAATATCAATTTATTTTGAGTTTTCTGAATTTTGAGAAAAGAGGAAAAAGGAAAATTTCCAGAAGTAGGGGGTTGCCAATCGACAAGAATCTTATTGTGCCTATCGGCAGGTCAGTCCAGTCTCATTAATTCAAAGCTTTGATTCGTACCCTCTTCAGCCTTTGGTACCTTGTGGGGTAGGATTTCCTCTGATTTCTGTAGGGGTTATGTCTTTTGTGGGGGTCTTCAAGTATAAAAGAGGGATAAGAGTGGAGTGTTTTTCTCACACCTTCACATTCCTACTTTCTTGTTCTGTGAGATGGCTCTCCCTGGTAGTGTTGAGTTTGCCAACTACCTCGAGACATTGGAGGAAATGTGCTCATATAATGTCTACTACGATGCTTACAACATTGTTAAAAGATTACTTACACAGTGTATATTTTTTCTGCCTTAGGTGACATGATCATCATACTATCCATGAGTATGAAGCTATAGTTCAACTTGGTAATATGGGCGAACGCATAGTTTTGTCTCTAAGGTATTTTGATAGTCCACGATCATGTTTCTTTCTCTTTTTTATTTTTTTTGTTGGGAAGAGTTGGTACCATCAATTGTAGTTTTTGTATTATTGAAATATTATGGATTTGTGTTTGAAAACTAAAGAATACTCTGATAGTTTATTTGTTTTATTAAAATATTTGTTTCTTGCTCAAACTGTTCAATTACTTTTTCTTTTGTTTTTTGACAAATATATTTACTAAACAACATTGTTTTCACATCCAAAGTCGTTTGTACCAAAAGAGGGGAGGTATCAAAGGGCAAAAACATGCATGACAGTACTAAGGTCTAATTTCGGCTATTAACGACATACCCAAGTAAAAAAACATTTTTTCCCTTCAATTACTTTTTGTTATTTTTTATTTATTGATGATGCTAAGATTTTGTACCACCATATAAGTGATGTTTGAGCTCAAACAGTAGTAACCATGGCAGCCATAGAGATGTATATGTATAAGTATATAGAAGGAGGTTAGTATAAGAGGAACAAGACAATGATGTATAGTGGTTCAGCCAATTAGGCCTACATCCACTGTGAGTGTGTGATCCACTACGTATGGGCACTAATGGCCTTGGATACAATGCACTTAAGCTCACTTTCTCCCTCTACTGTGTGTACAAGCAGAGTTTTTACTAGGGTTCCAATTATTGATCGATCGATCCCCCTGTAGGGTTGTAGGTGACAAGTATATATAGGTATTGGGGGTGTAGTGTACCCCCTAAGTATGCATGGTGCATGTGAATGATGATCTAGCCAATCTCCTATTGACACCTATAGATGCCAAATGATGACATAATATTCCCTCACGTGAGGGGGTGATATTATTATAACGGTCTTCCACGTGCCATATGAGCCTCACACGCATTGTTCCATGCGTCTCCCAAACCACGCACTGTGATGATGTCACCCTCGGCCTGTGATACGAGGCCGAGGGAAAAGTTCCATCTGGTGGTGAGTCTGGCCTAATTTAGGGCTCGTACTGTCGTACCCTCGGAGGGTCATCTGGGCCTGATGAGGGGTCGGCCCCTTAAAGGGTCGTCTGGGGCCTGATGAGGGGTCGGCCCCCTGAAGGGTCATCTGGGACTGATGAGGGGTCGGCCCACTGAGGGGTCGGCCCACTGAGGGTCATGTGGGCCTGATGAGGGGTCGACCCCTTGAAGGGTCGTCTGGGGCCTGATGAGGGGTCTGCCTCTTGAAGGGTCATTTGGTCTTGATGAGGGGTCGACCCCTTGAAGGGTCGTATGGGGACTGATGAGGGGTCGGCCCCTTGAAGGGTCGTCTTGTATTAGTTGATAGCTCATCCTTTCCTCGTCCAATTGGAGTATGCCCTCGGCCTGGTCGAGGGTATATATGGGTATATCAATCACCCTTATCCCTCAGCCATAGATGATGTTTAAGATGGCTGAGGGATAGTGTTTCTTTTGAGATAAATGTATGATCAATCTGATGAGTGACACCTGTCAAGCTAATGTGACACATGGGCATATATATACTGTCGTTCCAATTTCCTAGGTATGACGGCTGCACACTTTGCTTGGGACTTTGTGCCCCAATGATGCCCTCCTCGTGGGCTGTGCCCTGCATTGGTTAGTGGGCCCACTCATTAGCAAGGTATTTAAGCAATTTTTGAAACCATTTCTTTTCTTCTTCTTCTTCTTCTTCTTCACCCCCAAGCTCTCTCTTTCTCTCTAGATTTTCCACAGCTCCATAGCCATAGCCATTTATGCGACTTCTACATCAAGCTTCGTCGTCCTTTATCAGGTAATCCTTCTTAGCCAGTGCCCTCTTTACATTCCATTAATTTTTAACATTTTGACTGCTTTAGGTCTGTAGGACTAGATTTTTCTTTGGCTATTTCATACTTTTTGGTGTTCTTCTCCGGTGGCTTGTTCTTGAGTGTTCTTAGTTAAAACTTTTACTTTCCTTAGTTTCAATCCAAAAGTCCAACTTAGTCAACTGCCAATCTTGTTTGTAATTAGGTTAGCCAAATTCTTCCAAGTGTAGGGTCTTCCCCTTAATGCTTAGGAGGCTTTACAGTTTAGCTGAGGAGTTTCCATCCCTGAGAGAGAAGTTCTTCATAGAGATTAGACGAATAGAGGAAGAGGAGGATAGAAGACGAGGGGCAGACCCTAATTGGGTACGACCCATTTTTCCCATTCCTCTAGCCACATTAAAACCATCTGAGTCTTGTGGGTCGTCCTGTCATCCATTCGAGAGTCAATTGTCTGAGGGAGAAATGGATCAGAGAGCATCATCGCCGACAGGTGCTGGCCCTTCTGGGAGGGGAGAGACATCCACTTTCAGTCCAGGCCGACAGGCTGAGGGAACGACACCTTCTGAGGCTATCCCTGTGAGAGCGCTGTCCCCCTTTGAATTTCAAGTAGCCTTTCTAGGTGGTCCCCCAGAGGTTGGGGGATCTGGGGACAAGGGAGATGAGGACGATAGTGAGGGTTCTTCTGATGGCGATGACAGACAAGTTGACACTTCGATTGCTTCGAGTTATGTATCATCAGTCAAAGATCGTGATCTCTTACTATGGAGGCACCTCTTTGGCATATAACCCAACATAAGTATGAGGGTTCCCTCTGAGTCTGAGAGAGTCTTTGAGGGTGATGAGGGGGATATTCCCATATATGAACAAATGTTAAAGGTCGGTGTTAGGTTCCCTCTGCACCCTGCCATAGTTAATATACTGTCAGCCCTCGGCGTTGCCCCCTCTCAACTTCCTCCCAACTCCTGGAGGACCATCCTCATCTACGTCTCCTTGTGGAAGAACACCTTCACTGATGAGCCTTCAGCCGATCTGTTCTTGGCTTGTTATAAAATCACTTCCTCGTCCAAGTAGCCTGGGTACTATCATCTGGGGGCGAGGAAGTCTGATAAAAAACTCCTCCACGTGGAACAAACCTCTAACCACGACTGGAAGAAGAGATTTTTCTTCATATATGGGGAATGGGAATTCGCTGCCAAGACTCAACCTTTGGACGATGGTCCGAGGGTTCCAAGGAGATGGTCTAACCCCTCGATGAAGGCTAGGTCAGACCTCAGACTTAGTCTGGATGAAAAGGACATAGTCGAGTATCTGAGGGAACGAGGGAGAGAGGGCGGACTTGCAAAGTCTGAAGATCTTATAACCCCTCGATTCCTCAAAGAAGTTGTTCTGAGGGTCAGCCCCTTGACAGAGCTATGTGAGTTATATTCTTTTTTATTTGTGTTTTTTACTGTGTTCCATCTTTGCCTCTGTATTCTTCTGACGTGTCGTCTCCTTTTCAGGTCATCCTGCAGGTATCTTTGATCATCTTTGGGAAATGACTTCCCCCAACTTATTATCTAGTTTAGGCAAGAAGAAGGGCAAGGAGCCTCAGCAGGCTCCGAAGAAGTCGAAGTCCGTGGGGCCGACACCTATTGATCCTTCCACCGATAGTCACAAAAGAAAGGGACCTGAAGTTCCTGTTGACCCTCGGCCGGATTCCGGGACGAGGGCGAGGATGGAGCCATCTGAGGGGACTGGTTCCTCTTCCAGTATGGGGGCCTGTTGGTCTCCGAACTTAGCATTCCTGAAGGCTGAACCGTCTTCTCTCATTGCTAACTTTAGGGCGACCAAGGCCTCTATGTTTTCCCTTCCCTCGGTCGCGGACTATGAATTCTTGTCAAAGATGCCCCCAGCCAAGATTTATGATTACGGTCTGCACACACTTACTCAGGTATTTGTTTTTACTTTATCTCCTTAATTAAATTTTTCACCAACTGTTTCCTCGTCCTCTTAACAAGTGTCTTTTTCTGTGCAGTTTGTCTGTGCCTTTACCTCGGCCACTAAGTGGATGGCTGAAAACCAACAAAAATTTCATGAAGTCGAGAGGGCCATTCAGCACGAGGCTGATCTGCAAGCAGAGCTTGAGAGTGCAAAGGCTGAACTGGAGAGTGCCAGGATCGAATATGCCAGGGTCTTGGATGAGCTGACGAAGCAGCACAATGCAGACTTGAAGGCTAAGGACATGCTTATAAAAGAGAAGGACGAGGCCTTGATCAACTTGGGGGTTCAGTTCAAGACTGATCTTGAGGGGGATGTAAAGAAAGTCGAGGCCGATGCTATGGAGGCCTACAAACTCTCAGATGAGTTTGAAGGCTTCGGTCTTGAATACTTAGAGAAGGGGATTAGGACGAACTGTCGGTGGGTAGTCCTTAAGTTCACTGACACAGTATCATCTGTCCGCCCCTCTATTGAAGCAGTCCAACAGGACGACCCCCTGATTGTTGAGGCTTTGGCTTAGGCGTAGTCTCAAGTGCACGCCGAGGGCACTGGTACGTCTAAGGATCGGCCTGTCTTGGTCATCAAGGAAACCCCCATCATTAATGTTGAAACATTGCCCTCTGACATTACTCAATAGGGTGGCTGTCTGTAGACCATACCCTCTTCGTGGAATCAATATTTTTGTACTCTTTTATCGGACAAACATCGTCATTTTGTAATATAATGCCTCTTTTTGTCTTTTGTACTTGCTCTTGTATGATTTGCCTTGTGATATTTTTAAATTAACACTCATTAACCCCTCCCTCGTGTTTCTTGAGGGTGAATGAGGGGTTATCCCCACCATTGACCCTCATCATAGCCGAGGGTGGTCATCACCCATATTAACCGATGTTTTAAAATTTTGAAGTCCCCCCTTGTCTTTCTTGAGGGTGAATAAGGGGTCGTCCCCCCGTTGACCCTCATCATAGCCGAGGGTGGTCACCACCAATCTTAATGGTTTTTAATCAAGTCCTCCCTCGCCTTTCTTGAGGGTGAATGAGGGGTCGTCCCCAGCATTGACCCTCATCATAGCAGAGGGTGGTTTTCAACCAATCTTAATGGTTTTTAATCAAGTCCTCCCTCGTCTTTCTTGAGGGTGTATGAGGGGTCGTCCCCAACATTGACCCTCATCATAGCCGAGGGTGGTTTTCAACCAATCTTAATGGTTTTTAATCAAGTCCTCCCTCGTCTTTCTTGAGGGTGAATGAGGGGTCGTCCCCAGCATTGACCCTCATCATAGCCGAGGGTGGTTTTCAACCAATCTTAATGGTTTTTAATCAAGTCCTCCCTCGTCTTTCTTGAGGGTGAATGAGGGGTCGTCCCCAGCATTGACCCATATCATAGACGAGGGTGGTTTTCAACCAATCTTAATGGTTTTTAATCAAGTCCTCCCTCGTCTTTCTTGAGGGTGAATGAGGGGTCGTCCCCAGCATTGACCCTCATCATAGCCGAGGGTGGACTTAGCGAGTATCACACGTTTTACACTTTCTTTAATCGAACACAAAATGAGGGACCAATGTGACATTCTCATTAACTTTCCAAGTGTTCTATTGGAGCAACACATTCATTACAACTGTTGTCTGATAGGACTTTACAAAATTACTAATAGTATTTCTTCAGGTGATCTTCATTCCAGGGGTTGGAAAAGGGTTCCCCTTCTAGACTTTCTAGTCTATAGGTTCCAGGGACAACTTCATCGATGACCCTATATGGGCTATGCCAATTTGGATGGAGCTTGTTGGGCTTCTGCCAAGTCTTTTTGAGGACCAAGTCCCCCACTGCAATTGGCCTCTGCTTCACCCTCTGGTTGTAAAACCTTGCAGTTCTCTGCTGGTAGGCGGCTTGTCTTATCTCGGCGTCTTCCCTCCTTTCCTCAATTAGGTCCAAGACAAGTCTCCTCTCCTCCATATTTCTCTGGAGGTTATTCATTTGGACCCTGTGAGTAGGAAACCCAATCTCAGTGGGGATGACAGCTTTTGAGCCATAAGCCAGCATGAATGGGGTTTCTCTAGTAGAGGTCTTTACCGTTGTCCTGTAGGCCCACAGTCCTCAATCCATCTTCCTTTTACCTCCTCGAGTCTCTTCTTGATCCCGTCTAGGATTGTCCTGTTTGTAACTTCCGTTTTCCCTTTAGCCTGAGGTCGACCTGGGGTAGAGAAGAATTGTTTGATACTCACCCTTTCACAGTACTTCTATAGGGATGCATTTTTGAATTGAGTCCCGTTATCTGAGATGAGCGTGTTGGGGAGACCATATCTACATATAATGTTTTTCCAGATGAACTGGAAGGTCTTTTATTCAGTAATCGTGACCATCGGGTCGGCCTCCACCCATTTTAAAAAATAGTCAATTGCTACAATGAGGAACCGATAGTTATTGATGGCCCTAGGCAAGGGTCCTACTAGGTCAATCCCCCACACTGCAAATGGACACGGGGATGTAATGGAAGTAAGAGGCTGATGGGGTTGGTGAGGGATGGTGGCAACTCTTTGGCATTTGTCACACTTTTTTACATATGCCGTGGCAGCTTTCCCCAAGGTCGACCACCAGTACCCTTGGGTGATCACCCTCTTTGCTAAGGACCTGCCTCCGATGTGGCTTGAACATAACCCCTCGTGCACGTCCTGTAAAATGTGTGGGACTTCAGATGGGTGCACACACCTAAGTAAGTGGAGCAAAAACCCCTTTTGTACAAGGTGTCTCCGATGACAGTGAATTTCGCTGCTCTGTATCTCAGCTTCTTCCTTTCTTACCCTGCTTCTGCCATCTCCCCCTCTTTAATGTATCTGATCAGAGGGCCCATCCATTAAGCTTCGTTAGAAACATTCAGGCAAGTGCTAAGTGTTCCCTTAGCATCTTCAATAGTTGGTCAAAGTAAAATTTCCACTAGAACTGTCCTCCTGATATCTGTCCTAGTCGCCGAGGCCAACCTAGTAAGGGCATCAGCTCGACCATTATCGAGCCTAGGTATCCTCTTCAATTTTACTTCTCTGAAGCTCTTCAGTAGTGACCTCGCCTTTTCAAGGTACTTGGCCATCCTCTCATCCTTGGCCTCGTAGGCTCCTAGTATCTGATTTACTACTAGCCTTGAATCACTATGGACCAAAATCTGGCCGATACTAAGAGAGTTGGCCAAGGAGAGTCTTGCTATCAAGGACTCATATTCGGACTCGTTGTTGGAGGCTTTCAAGTTGAACCTCAGGGCGTATTCAATGTCTGTGCCATTGGGTGCTGATACTACCAGTCCATCTCCACTTCCGTTATCGCAGGAGGACCCGTCCATGAAGAGGCTACACATAGTCTGTTCCTCTGAGAAATTTCCCTCAGTGAGGGACCCCTGTCTAAAGAGATATCTTCCCTCTTCGTTCTCGTCCACTTTTCCTCTAGTAGTGCTTGTTTCAGCCTTATCTGCGAGTGTGTCGGTGAGTCTTCCTTGTTGGGTATCTGTCTTCCTGAGGCTCTCGTCTTTCGCTTCATCATCTTCACAAGTAAATTCATGCATGAAATCTTCCAATGCTTGCCCCTAAATAGCAGTCCTAGGTTGATACACAATGTCAAACTCCCCCATCTCTGTAGCCCAGGCCATTAGCCTACCTGACGTTTCTGGCTTGTGCAAGACCTGCCTAAGGGGAGAGTCCGTGAGGATGACCATTGTATGGGATTAGAAGTATGACTTTATCTTTCTTGATGCATGGATTAAGGCATAAGCTAACTTCTCCATTCGTGGGTATCTTTGCTCAACCCCCTAGAGTGCCTTACTGTTGAAATACATAGGCTTCTGTACCCCATCCTCATCTCTGACTATTGCTGCGCTGATGGCTGACTTTGAGACATCTAGGTACACATAAAGCCGTTCACCCTGCACTGGTCGTGACAATAGCAAAGGAGACCCTAGGTATGACTTTAACTCCTTGAAAGCCTCATCACACTCTTCACTCCATTTGAAGGCCTTTCTGAGAATTTTAAAGAATGGTAAACACTTATCTGTGGCTCTGGACACGAACCTATTCAAAGCAGCCACTCGCCCCATGAGCCTCTAAACGTCTTTAATGGTCTTGGGGGTCTTCATTTCTAAGAGGGCCCTTATTTTATCTGGATTGGCCTCAATGCCTCTTTAATTCACGATGAATCCCAAGAATTTCCCTGCTCCAACCCCGAAGACACACTTGGTCGGGTTGAGCTTCATCAGGTACTTGTCCATCGTATTAAAGGTCCTCTCCAGGTTAGCAACATGATCTTCTGCCTTCAAACTCTTAGTCATCATGTCATCTACATAGACCTCCATAGACTTCCCAATTTGGTCTTCAAACATTTTATTTACAAGGCGCTGATACGTTGCCCCTGCATTCTTCAAGCTAAAGGGCATGACCCTATAACAGTATGTCCCCTTGTCGGCAATGAAGGTTATTTTCTCCGAGTCTTCAGGGTCCATGAAGATCTGGTTGTACCCTGAATAGGCATCCATGAAGCTCATGAGCTCATGGCCTGTGATAGCGTCTACCATCTGGTCAATGCGAGGGAGATGGAAGATGTCTTTGGGACAATGCTTGTTGAGGTTGGTGAAGTCCACACACATTCTCCACTTCCCATTGGCCTTTGGGACAATGACTGCATTGGACAGCCATTTAGGGTAGATGACCTCTCTGATAAACTCAGCATCTTCCAGCTTTTTAACCTCGTCCCTTATGACCTCATATTTTTCTCGAGAGTAAATTCTCCTCTTCTACTTTACTGGCTTTGCACCACCCTATACCACGTTGATCTTATGGCATATAATTCTGAGGTCGATCCCCGGTATATCTGCATGACTTCATGCAAAGACGCTCTGTCTTCTCCTCAACAGCTTGATGAGGTCTTCCTTGATTCTTGGCTTCAAGGTCTTGCCGACTTGGACGGTTTTTTCCGGGTCATCCTCATTGAGGATGATGGATTCTACCTCTTCCAAGTCCTCTCCTTTCATCTTTGTCTCGTCCTTGGGGTCGAGGGTATCAATGTTGTAAGTGGTTATTGCCTTCTTGTAGGGCTCTCTTTCTTCGGCGGAGTTGTAATAACATTCCCGCGCTACCGTCTGGTCCCCCTGAATTTCCCCCACCCCGTAAGGGGTTGGAAATTTAATCATCTGATGGATCATAGATGTCACAACTTCAAACCCCTTGAGGGCTACCCACCCCAGTATAATATTGTAGGCCGAAAAGACATGTTCATCCATCACAAAAAGCTAACCTTCTTGGTAAGCCATCTCGGCCACTCATCCCCCATCCTGACATCAGCCTCAAACATCCCAAGGGGATGAACCCTTTCCCCACTTAACCCAATCAATGGGTGATGGTATGGGACGAGTCTAGCACGGCTGAGACCTAAGGCTTTGAAGCACGGCCAAAACATCACATCTACAGAGCTACCCCCATCCACCAAGATCCTCGGCACCTCGCACCCGTGCACCCTGGTAATGATGACGAGAGGGTCATCATGTGGGGCTAATAGGCCTTTGAAGTCCATTCTTGAGAATCCCACTATCAGAGTATCCATATCGACCTTCTTCCTCTTTTCTGACTTTGCCTCCAAAGAGGTTGAGTGTACAGTTTTCGTCACTGCCTTGGCTTCAGCTACATGGGCCTTCATGTCTGCGACCTATGACCCTCCTCCTGCTAGGCCCCCGGAGATCATTCCCACACCGTGAGAGATCATATTAAGTCTCTTGACAGGGCTGTGGTCGTATCTTGGAGGGAGGTCAGGGTCGTCCTCATCATCAGAAGGGTCGTCCCCTCTTTTTGGAGGATCTTCTCGGCATGCATCACCTCGCTTTTTTCGGAGGTCGTCCCCTCGTCCCCTCTTGAAGTCACTCTTATCAACGTACTTCCTTAGCTTCCCTTCTTTTAACATTCTTTCAATCTCGTCTTTCAGAGCGAAGCATTTGTCTTTCACGTGGCCATGGTCTTGGTCAAATTTGTACCACATGCTTTTGTTCCTCTTGTTGGGGGCTGCCCTCAACTTATCAGGCCACTTCAGGGATCGATCACTCTTTATCTCATTGAGAATGTGTTCACGACTGACCGTTAGAGGGGTGTAATCAGCGAACTTGTCATCCGTAGACCTCTTCTTCCCCTCTTTGTTCTTCTTGGGGTACTTACCCCCACTGGTGCCTCCTTTTTCATCTTCGTATTTTGCGGCCATCCCCTCTTCGGCGTTCATCACCTTTCCCGCTGTCGACAATAATTCATCCATCGTCCTCGGAGGGTCTTCAGCAAGCTTCCATAGTAGCTTCCCCTTTTGGAGTCCTCCAATGAGGGCGGTCATGGCTATATTCTCCTCATAGTCTTCCACTTCTAACTTTTCTTTGTTGAATCTAGATATGTAGTCTCTTAGACTCTCGTTCTTCTACTACTTAACATAGAGCAGGTGTCTGGTCTTCAACTGTGGCCTCAACCCAAAGCAAAAGTTGTGGATGAACAGGTCTGCCAACTGCTTAAAGCTTTCAATGGAGTTTTTTAGAAGAGACATATACCAGACATGTGAAGCCCCAGTCAGAGTGCTAGAAAAGGCACAACACCTCATCTCATCTGAGATAGAGTATATGTCTGCCGCTGACTGATACATCTCGATATGATGGACAGGGTTTGTACTCCTGTCATACCATGGGGTGACCACTGGCGGCTTGAACTTGGATGGTATGGGGAAGTTGACTATCTTCGCCACAAAGGGTGAGCCTATGGAGTATCCTCTCTGAACAGGGTCCCGACTCTTCAGAATATCACCGATCTTATCCTCTAATCGCTAGATCGAGTCATTCCAGTGCCTCGTAGGGTCGGCTTGGCCGATGTTATCCGCTGTCGCCTCTCTGAGGTGGACGGAGGGTTTTTCCGCGGTAGGACTGTGTCAGCTGTTTACTTCTCCATGACCGTCGTCCCATCCTAGGGGTCGGCCCCCGTGGGGTTGGCCATCTGCTGCTTCCCTTCTGGACCTCGCAGCACTCCTTGATCTGGACAATTTTTCCCGTCGGTCATTTACTGGGCCCAGCCTCTCAAAGGCTGACTCCCTGCTCAGGCGATCGAAAGCAGAGCCTCTCGGTCAATCGTCAAGATTTTACCTTCCACACTTCCCTCTGCTCTCCTGGAGAGGTCGTACAGTATTGTTGGAGACCTCATACGGCTCCCAGCATTCTATGGGGGCTTCCTCTCCCTCCAGATCAACATACCTGTCCTCGGGGCAAGGGTTTCCTTGCCTCTCCAGGCGTAGACGCCGGGGGTCAGTAACATCCCTCCATCGCTAAGGGGGTGGCAGGTCTTTGCGGGGTGCCTAGGGTGGTCCCCTGGCCTCATGCTGCCCTGGAGCCGCTGCTGGAGTAATCATCTCAGGTGAGACCCCTGGTGGTCTTAGTATGTTCTGGCTTAGAGCCGTGAACTGCTCCTGCTTGATCCGCTGGCTTGCTTCCAGAGACTTCAAGGCTGCCGCCACATCAGCCATCTTAGACTGAGGTGGTGGCTGACTGGAACTGGGTCCAACCCCACTATCCGGTGGAGGAAGTGGTGGTGGTGGCATCTCCTGTACCATGTGTTTGAGATATGAAGAATTGAGCTGAAGAAAAGACTGGTGAGCTTGAGAACCTTAATGGATCTCTTTCAATGGTGAAACATCTCCACACAG
This sequence comes from Sambucus nigra, assembly GCA_949130495.1. NCBI lineage: Eukaryota > Viridiplantae > Streptophyta > Magnoliopsida > Dipsacales > Adoxaceae > Sambucus > Sambucus nigra. The sequence goes on along the minus strand of OX422210.1, from coordinate 448,758,816 downwards.
GGGGAGAACTGGCTCACCACCAGAGTGCTCAGTGAGGTCAAGCTGTACAAAGGAAGAGATGTCTTCTCTTTCCCACAGACGGCGCCAAACTGATGATGCTAAGACTTAGTATCACCAGATAAGTGATGTTTGAGCTCAAACAGTAGTAACCATGACAGCCATAGATATGTATATGTATAAGTATATAGAAGGAGGTGAGTATAAGAGGAACAAGACAATGATGTATAGTGGTTCAGCCAATTAGGCCTACATCCACTATGAGTGTGTGATCCACTAAGTATGGACACTAATGGCCTTGGATACAATGCGCTTAAGCTCACTTTCTCTCTCTATTGTGTGTACAAGTAGAGTTTTTACTAGGGTTCCAATTATTGATCGATCGATCCCCCTGTAGGGTTGTAGGTGACAAGTATATATAGGTCTTGGGGGGTGTAGTGTACCCCCCAAGTATGCATGGTGCATGTGAATGATGATCTAGACAATCTCTTGTTGACACCTGTAGATGCCAAATGATGACATAATATTCCCTCACGTGAGGGGGTGATATTGTTATAACGGTCTTTCACGTGCCATATGAGCCTCACGCGCACTGTTCCACGCGTCTCTCAAACCACGCGCTGTGATGATGTCACCTTCGGCCTGTGATACGAGACCGAGGGCAAAGTTCCCTCTGGTGGTGAGTCTGGCCTAATTTAGGCGTCGTACTATCGAACCCTCGGAGGGTCGTTTGGGCCTGATGAGGGGTCGGCCCCCTGAAGGGTCGTCTTGTATTGGTTGAGAGCTCATCCTTGCCTCGTTCAAGTGGAGTACGCCCTCGGCCTGGCCGAGGGTATATATGGGTATATCATTTATAATTACATATTCTTATCAATCAAATTGTTTCTTTGTAGGTAAACTCGAGTTGAAGAGGGATTGAGGTCATGGGCTGAACAAAGAGGCAGGAGGCTGAGCTGAAGGTGCTGCGTGACTGAGTTGTTCCTATTTTTTTTTGCGAAAAGGGGGTTACCTTTTTTTATTGTATTACCCTTGTTTCACACTGATTTTTGGTATTGTGTTAAAAATTTTTGGACACAACAAACTACACTTTGATCATGCGTAGTATATTAGTTATGTATAAATACACTATAGGTTTGTGTAATTTGCGTTGAAGTATTTGTTAGATGAATTTGGGCTCTTTGAATGTTGTTGGATTGGTTATTATCCCTTAAGCAAGGTGGATAATCCAATAAATAACGGAGACTATATTCATTTATTAAAAAATTGACTCTTAGTTTATTTGAGAAACAATGTGAATTCAATTGATGAATATTGTATATTTCATATTATATGTGAATTTGTTCGATGCATTTAGACTATTTTAATATTATTGGACTAGTTTTTATTTGTTAAGCATGGTGGATAGTCCTATAAACAAAGAAGATTATCACCAATTTTTTTAAAATTACATTTTATTTTGTCGAGAACAAACTTTTTTCGTTTTGCAATTACGTAACTTGAAATTTTTTGTTGTTTTGCAATTACGTACTTCAAAAAATTTTGCTGTATCTTCAGGCACGAAGATTTCGCTATTTTATATATATATATATATATATAGAGAGAGAGAGAGAGAGAGAGAGAAAGCGAGAGAGAGAGAGAGAGAGACTTTTTCGAATATGGGTAAATTTGTTAGTAACGAAGAATGTTTTTTTCCTTTGAAATTGTTATAAGAATATATATAATTTTAACAACTAAATCTATACCACGCACAATACTTTTATAAGATTTACATTAGGCCTAGCATAATTATTATTATTTTTTTTACGTCAATTCAAGAATCAAATTCATTTTAAATAATCTAAGTAAGATATCTTGTCTATATTAATCTATATTAATTCATTAACGTCGACAAGATACGTGGGTCACTAGAAAAGTGGCAATACACTCATAAATGAATTAATGAAGAAAGTTAGATGACTAGGTGATGCGTGGCAGTAAAACTACAGAACCTGACAACTCTAGTTTTGTTTTTATCAACTTGATGTGATTGCCAACGATGCATTGAGTCACTACAGCCCCCTTGTAACCAGCACTTATAATTTTTTGCTTGTTTGATTTCGTTAGGTTAAGGACTTGGTTCCAAACAACTGAGCTCGTTAAAAATTAGACTGTTGATAGTTTACATCCGTCATTCGTCATGAACACTATTATTCCTAATCCTCGTGGTTATATTATATTGCACAAAGCTTGGTATCTCTATTAGTGGGTCTATTATTCCGAATCCTCGTGGTTCTATTATACTACTACTAGACAAAGCTTGGTATCACTATCACACTCTTCAACACACTCACTTCTTAATTAAACCTATGGCGTTAACTTCATGTGTCATAACCAATGCAAAATGTTTATTGTTGGCCATTATTGATTATTCTATTCAAATAAATCCCATATATCTTCACTCCTTTGGTTAACCATGGACGAGGTTATCATGACCACAGTTATTTTGCTACTTCCTCGGCGATTCAATAAATAAATATTAATCATTTTCATTAGATGACCATGAAAATAGCTAAACACCCTTGAAGTGGCCATGCCCATGAACTTTCTTCCTTTTTAAACGAAACCCATTTCTTCTATCATCACTCGACTTCAATAGTCAGTTGAAATAAGGATTTCCAGTTAAAACAACGTAATAATGTATAAAGGTAGAGGATACAGTGCGATGAGTCAGCACAGTACACTGTATACTGTACACGGTACACGGTACAAATGGATAAGGATTTCAAAACCATACTAACTATCCCTAGTCCACTGTCCATACTCTTTATCTTACTTGCTTTCTTCTACAGCTACAAGCTTGCCACCGTCACCCCATGCTTTCACTCCTCACTTTCTCAAAACAGAACCTACTCTTTATCGCTCCTCAAATTCATCTTTTGGATCATCAATTCTCCAAAAAGGGTCCTCAAATCTTCATAAATCAACCATCTCCGACTGGCTGTGCACAAACCCGATTTGTCAACTTGAGAAGTGTGTAGTGTTAGTGTTATGGCTTCAACTTCATCACTGTATGATGTTTTGGGAATTTCTATGGGTGCAACTGGGGATGAGATAAAGGCTGCGTATCGGAGATTGGTGAGAAAGTGCCACCCTGACGTTGTGGCTGTTAATAAAAAGGAGAGCTCAACAAACGAGTTCATGAAGATACAGACAGCTTATTCTACTCTGTCCGATCCAGATAAACGTGCTACTTATGATCAGGATCTCTTACAGCTGCGGCGGCGGAGGTTTGGCTCTGCCACCTTGGTGGCGGCTTCATCAACATCAGCTGAGATAAGATATCCATGCTACAGTACTCGCCGGAATTGGGAGACCGATCAATGTTGGTAGCCAATTCATCACATTCTCTCTCACTTTCTCAGTCTCTTTTGCAAGTGTAAAACGAAAGAAGAATAAATTTGGAACTCCGGTTTTAATGACCATTTTAGCAAGTATGCCACCGCTTGTAAGTCTAGCCATACGCATTTCTGGTTGTCATTAGGCACTTTAAATTATAGAAAATGTTTTCACTTCCAAATAACTTTTCAAAATCTTTTTCAAATTCTACATGGACTTTACGTCATCATCTATTGTCATGTGGTTCAAGTCCCGTCAGGGCCAAGTCATTTTGAAGGAGGTTTGAGAGAGTTATTTGGGGTATGTAGCATTACTCTTAAATTATTTACTGTCTCGTTTAGATTCTTAACATTTGCAATACACGTCCATGTATTTTATGTTTTTTTTACAAAAGCAAGAAGATTAAATTAGACTATAGAAATCTTACGAGTAATGTTGGAAACTTCAAAACGTACCACCGCAATATGATACAGATCGCGGCAAAAAGTTGAAAGTAAAAAACACGGAATCTGAACATACACTGTGGAGAGAAACAACTTTAAAATCGAGTGGGCAACAAGAATATCAGCACAAGCATTAGCTTCCCTGAAACATAAACATAAGGTAACATGTTGAAATCTCTATAAGTCGTCACGTACGACATAGATCAAATTCATGTGGTCTGAATTCTGGGGTTGGTTCCTGTAGATCATATTAAATACAATTTGACAATCGGTTTCCACTTCTATGCAAGTAATACCTTGAATAAAAGAAATATACAAACCTATTTTAATGACCCAAATCTCCGCTAGAACTGATGATGCAAAGCCTATATGGTGGGTAAAAGCACAAACAAACTTTTCTTGAGCATCGCGAATAATCCCACTACTTATGACATGACCCGTAAGATGTGATTTTGCTTTATCCGTATTACATTTGAAAAATTTAGGCGCAGGTTTGGACCAAGCAGTAGGAAAAGCAAAAGTGGGGAGAGGTATACTGGGCCGTATTAATTGACGAGCCTGATAGTAACTACGAAGGCGTTGAGATAAGGTGGACTTGAAAGATGACAAAGTTATGGGTACCTATTGAAAGACCGCCTCATTGCGTGTGATCCAAAATAACCAAAGAAGAAAAAATGGTTGAAGTTGATTGACTACAACCCGAGCCATAGACTGTATGTGGGAGAGCGCAGTAAAGATGGATGCAGGACTAAGGTCCAGCAATGACATGGAGTGTCGGAATTGGAACAAAGCAAGACAATCGTAGTAAATATGTGTATTACAGTCAGCGAATTCACAAGGAGAGCACAGCGGACTCGTTAATTTATGGTAATGAAAAAGTAAGTCCGCAGTTGGTAAAGCCCTATGAATGAGAAACCACAGAAAAAACTGAAGCTTAGGGGGTAAGTTACTTTTCCATAAATAGCACAGGAGTGTCCTGGGCATATAGGTGAATGTGAAGCCAATGATAAGCCGATTTAATAGTAAAAGTACCAGTAGAACCAGGCCACCAATATGGAACATCCGGTGATTCTTGAGAGGGAACCACTACACCAAAAATGCTATTCTAGCACGCTTAGATAAGGAGAATCTGTCACAATTTAGAACCGTGCTAGATTCTGGCACTGTTTATTTACAATCTGGCACGGTTTAAAACTGTACTAAAATCTGGCACGGTTTAAAACTGTGCTAAAATCTGGCACGATTTCAAAATGTGCCAGAAATGTATCAAATTTAGAAAAAGTAAGAAAGAGAAACAACATTTGACATTTCATTTGGAGCCATTCTACCTTTGTGCCCGCTCACTCTCCCGCTCTCTCTCTATGCCAATATTGTCTCTCTTTCTCCAATAATGTTTCTCCGGCTACCTCTCTCTCTAACAAGTCCAATAGAGACCCATGACCCATTTTCAAGGTCTTTCACCTCCTTGTTAGGTAACTATGACATTTACTCATTGGATTTTAGTTTTGATTTTTTTTGCTGAAATCTACAGTATTGTAGAGTATACCCATATCATAGTAGTTTATAAAATCTAGTGTTTGTTTGTTTATTTGTACCAGAGGATGAATAAGTTTATACTTGTTTCTTTTGAAGATGAACGCGTTCACAAATTCATAAATTTTAGTTTTGATTTTTGAAGATTTAAATAATTTTCGGTTTCTTGTGTCTTCAATCTGTTCGATTTTGAAGATATGAATTTGATTAGTTTTTTCAATCGATTTCAAAGTGGGACGAATTTAGGCAATTTCGAAGGTGATTTTCAAACGATTAATGGGTTGGATTTGTGTGATTTTAGGTTTTTGGTGTGCTCGATTTGATCTTAAGTTTATTATCTGATAAGGTTCGTGTAAGGTTTTTGGTGTGCTGGATTGATTAGTTTTTTGAGTTGGCTCATGTTAATTTCAGGAAACTAGAGACTAGACTGTGATGCATGCTTACATGCATAGAGATTGGATGGAAAAATTCTTACCATCCTTTTCAAGCAGGTAATAAAATTGAGTGTGGGTTTGAAGTAAATTTCTTCAGTTTTCTTAATGTTTTGGATTTTAATTTCTCATTTGATTTTTAATTTTGGGGTATGTTTTGGTGTTTCCATATATGTACTGTTTAATGTGTGTGTATAGTATATTTGCTTGAGATGGGTACTTCTGTTCGGTAATTTTTATGATGGATTTATGCTTGTGATTAGAAATTTTTATGATGGATTACTAGTGTGATTATATTGACTGCCGAAGAAATCACAATGGTAAGGATTGAGATTACTAATATGTTTATATTGTTGAGTTTGAGGATGATTTTAGCACTCCAAAGAAAATAAAACAGACCAGAACAGGGATTTATGATTTTGTGTGCTGTATACAAATGATTCTTGCATATTTTTTCTTTTATTTTATTTGTAACATGTATTATTGACGCATATTTAAATTGTGATTCCAGACAGTGGTTGGTCACTAATTATGTGAAGTTACTATCCATCATATTTATGTTTATACATGTTATATTTTTGTTTTATTATGAGCACATTGGGTTTGTGTGCAGCTCTCCAAGACGGGCTCGAAGTCCACTTAGACGCTCTCCCATTAATCGTAGATGTAGCTATTCTCCCTTTCGAAAGCCCGTTTGTTCGCTTTCAAGATCAATCTCTCCACCCAGAAGGTAACAACATAATTTCTAAATCTTTATTATTTGTGCTAGAAATTAGCAGCGCGTCTTATTTTGGTGCATCTAGAGAGGACGAGCACCAGCATCTAGACGTGGGAGGTCATCCTCCAGATCTACTGAGCAAGGTTGTAGCTAGGGGTTGGGGGTGAGTCGATTTTTTTAATTTCTAAGGGGTAATTTTGATTATGCAATTATCTGAAGGGGAAAAGTAAAAGTAAAATTATATACTAAACATTTTTTTTAGATTTGAGAGATGTTTGGATCCAAATTTTACTTAGTAAAATTTCTCTTAGCAAACCCAAATGTTGGGCAAAGCTAAAGGTGCATTGGGAAAAAAACATTGTAACTACGTGTGATGAGTTTGTGCTAAAGTTTTCACTTTTTTTGATTAGTTATAGAGGTTTTATAGTTCATGGGCTCAAAGTATAATGTAATATATATATATATATATATATATACTTTTATTTGTCTTTGTGGATAGTGAAGGCCGTGGCTTCTATGCACCTAGGATAATGAACTCGTCCATAGGATTTAATCATTAAAAAGAATCTGTAATTTTTTTTCTCCAAAATTGGCAATTCGATTGACCAAAGTCCACACTTAAATCGATATGAATGATCCAACGATAATCAAGAATACTTCATTGCTACCGAGTAAAGCAATAGATTTTTATCGATTTAAGTGCATTGCCAATTTTTCAGCCATGCCCTGATCTTCCTGGTTTAGCATTGAATCCATCCCTTCCAGTACATCTTCAGCAACTCTCTTCGTCAAGAGAAGTAGATTATTGCATATTTTCTTCAAAATCGTGAGTGCAACCAATGGTGATCCATCAAATGCTGAAATAACCAGCTCACTTTGCAAAAAGGTTTCATATAGTTGTCACTGGTAACTACTCAATCTTAACCACGCAATAATCTCACTCTTTTTAGAAAGCTTTGCAGCGTTTGCAGGTTCATCTTCACGAAACACTTCATTTTTTAAACGACAGAAAAAATAATGTTGAATACGTGATCTTACTTCCTTTTCAATAGCTAAACCACTGCTCTTATCCCGATCAAATGTGTTTTTGTCATTACCAGGGAGAATCGAAGACTCATATTTCTCCCTAAACCATTTCTTGTCACCTAGAAGCTTAGGACAATAGAAGTTGAATAAGGCCCATAATTCCTTAAGATCGTTTTGCATTGGTGTTCCATTTATAATAATACGATGTACAGAAGGTCTCAAGCAAACTTTTGGCCCTCTGAGTATTAGGATTCTTTATGAGATGTCCCTCGTCAAGAATCATGTAATCCCATAGGATGTCATCCTCACATTAATCGTCAAAGAAGTAATGATCTCCACGTAAAGATTTTACATTGTTCCGAACAATATTATAAGTTTTAAGAAATATACCTCCATGCTGGAGTATATCTTTAAGCTCATATTCTCGAGTTTTAACAAAAGTCCCAGAATATTCTCTTGTCTTCTAAAAAAGCCCCACAATTGATAGTTCTTTAATCCAATGGGGAAATATTGTTTTGGGAGCAGGGACTAGTATTCTCTTAGTTAAACGTGAGTTAAACAACCCAGTTAAAAAGACACATATTTGCATTGTGTTCCATTCATTTAAGACGACATCTGAAGAACCCCCAATCAAGTCTTGATTTTTAGGAATCTGCAGCTTCTCGATTGAAAGAATATCAAACTTTGAGCTTAATTCATTGAGAATATCCCTGATTTCTCTCCCACCATCATGGTTGCTTCTCGTAACATTTTTCACCAGAGAATGTGAGTCAAAATCAACAATGACATCGAAATTTGGTTCATTATGTTCAGTGATGTTTTTTCCCTCTCCATCATGATCGTCTTTTGATGAAACTTTATAGAGGCGGATTCTATGTTTAATCTTAAGCTTCAAAGGTTTGTCCTCTTCAGGTTGAGAACTAAAATCACTAACTCCATAATTTGTAAATTTGTCAAGGGAAGCTGTATTCTCACTATTAATGCGATCACGAGGTAAAACTCTGCCTTTATTTTTTTTTACCTTTGATGGCTTTTCTGCTACAGGAACTTGTGCAATGAAAGCTTGATGGAATTAATTGTGCTACATATTCAATCTATTCGAATTAGCTACATAGCTGCTACATACATACATAGTTGTATTACTACTATACAGATAGATAGCTTCTATATAACTGTTACATAGCTAATATATAGCTGCTATATAACAGTTATTTAGCTGCTATATAAGTGTTTAAAGTGTTCTTTGAAAAGGGACTTGAACCTGCAAAACATATTGTACATTCCAATTTCGTGTCATGGATTAATTTTTTGCATCGGTTAAAGATAAACAAGAAATGTTGACACCATTTTATTTGTTTTGTAGTAAGAAGTCCGAGATTTGGGAGTATTTTGTTTCAGGGTTTTCATTTTCATATTCGAGGACTACATCAAGGTACCGACGTCTCTCTCTCTCTCTCTCTCTCTCTCTCTCTCTCTCTCTCTCTCTTATTTTGTGGATTCAAATTTGTTGTATTTCGAATTTAAGAATTAATGGTTCAGATTTGAGAAATAAACTTACATTATAAACCATTAGGAATTATTACTTCTGTCGTGCTTAGGATTGGATTGGATTTATTTTATTTAAAGGCTCGTGCTCTTGTAGAACAATCATATTTCTATCAATACTAGTTCATTTTCTTACAACTATGTTGGGCAGCCCTTTTGGTTCCACAATTGGGCAGCCCTTTTATCTACAAATGCAAAAGAAACAAACCGAAACCCCTCTCACAAAATAACTTATGTATTGGAAGGTAGATTGTTTTGTCTATATGAGGCTGAATAATATCCCGAGGGATTGCCTTTCTTTTGACCTTGTTATTTGATCTTTTTAATTTTTTTTGTTCTTAATTTTGGCCAAGTTCTGTACTAATTTCTTGAACTTGGTTTTGGTCTTCTTGGGGGTTGAAATCTTCAATTTATGCCTAATTAATGATTTGGGGTGATTCTTGGACTTTATCAAAATGAGTTGTCATCCCATCTTAGAGTTCTTTCTCTAATGTATACCCATGACTAGCTTGTATATTAGTAGAGTCTCGATCTTTTTAATGGATCTTCTATTCTTTAGGGGATCACTGGGCTTTTGGATGGTGTAGGTGTTTTTTTAGAGAAATTAATGTTGAACAAACAATTGTCTTTTGTTCCCAAGCTTGAAACATTTACCACAGAAATTTGGTATATGTTCATATGTTATATCTTTCAAAAATCCATAGTCTTCACAACCTAACCAAACTCGATTTGGTCTTTCTTTCAATAAATCTAATTCCACACATACCGTAGATACACTAGGTCTGTTGACGATATGACGATAATTTGAAAATATATAGATTAGGCTTAGAAACAAGACATTAAAGGGGGAAAACCCAAACGGGGCCCGAAACAAACCCGTAAGAGGCACTAACACCTCGCACGGAATCCATGTAAATCGTAGGAACAAATCACGTAGTCCCGAGCCTCTCGATTTGAGGATATATCGATAATTTGGAAATATCTAAATTAGGCTTAAAAATAAGTCGTTAAAGGGTGAAAACCTAAACCAACCGCCAAACGGCCCTGTAAGAGACACGAACACCTCTCACGGGACCAATGTAACTTGTAGGAACTGACCACGTAGTCGCGGGTCTCCCAGTTTGAGAATATGACGATAATTTTGAAATATCTAGATTAAGCTTAAAAATAAGCCGTTTGAGAGTGAAAACCCAAACCAGCCGCCAAACGACCCTATAAGAGGCACGAACACCTCGCATGGGACCAATGTAACTTGTAAGAACTGACCGCGTAGTCCCGGGTCTCCTGATTTGAGAATATGACACTAATTTGAAAATATATAGATTAAGCTTAAAAATAAGCTATTTGAGGGTGAAAATCCAAACCAGCCGCCAAACGGCCCCGTAAGAGGCGCGAACACCTCGTACGGGACCAATGTAATGAGTAGGAACTGACCGCGTAGTCCCGAATCTCCTGGTTTGAGAATATGATAAAAATTTAGAAATATCTAGATTAGGCTTAAAAATAAGCCGTTTGAGGGTAAAAATTCAAACGAGCTGTCAAACGGCCCCGTAAGAGGCACGAACACCTCGCACGGGGCCAATGTAACTTGTAGGAACTGACCGCATAGTCCCGGATCTCCCAATTTGAGAATATGAAGATAAATTGGAAATATTTAGATTAGGCTTAAAAATAAGTCGTTTGAGGGTGACAACCCAAACCAGTTGCCAAACGGCCCCGTAAGAGGCACGAACACCTCGTACGGGACCCATGTAACTTGTAGGAACTAACCGTGTAGTTCCGGGTCTCCTGATTTGAGAATATGATGATAATTTGGAAATATCTATATTAGGCTTAAAAACAAGCCATTTGAGGGTGAAAACTCAAACCATCCACCAAATAGCCTCGTAAGAGGCACGGGACCAATGTAACTTGTAAGAACTGATCGCGTAGTCCCAGATCTCTCGGTTTGAGAATATGGCGATAATTTGAAAATATCTAAATTAGGCTTAAAAACAAGCAGTTACAGGGTGAAAACCCAAACCAATCCCCAAACGGCCTCGTAAGAAGCACGAACACCTCGCACGGGATCAATGTAACTTGTAGGAACTGACTGCATAGTCGTGGATCTTCCGGTTTGAGAATATGACGATAATTTGGAAATATCTAGATTAGGCTTAAAAACAAGCCATTTGAGGGTGAAAACTCAAACCAACCCTCAAACGGCCTCGTAAGAGGCACGAACACCTCGCACGGGACCAATGTAAGTTGTAGGAACTGACCGCATAGTCGCGGGTCTCCGGGTTTGAGAATATGATAATAATTTGGAAATAATTAGATTAGGCTTGAAAACAAGTCGTTTAAGGGTGAAAACCCAAACCAGCCGCCAAATGTCCCCGTAAGAGGCACGAACACCTCGCACGGGACTAATGTAACTTGTAGGAACTGACTGCGTAGTCTCGGGTCTCCTATTTTGAGAATATGATGATAATCTAGAAATATCTAGATTAGGCTTAAAAATAAGTCGTTAAGGGTGAAAATCCAAACCAGCCACCAAACGGCCCTGTAAGAGGCACGAACGCCTCACATGGGACCAATGTAACTTGTAGGAACTGACCGCGTAGTCCCGAATCTCCCGATTTGAGAATATGACGATAATTTGAAAATATTTAAATTAGGCTTAAAAACAAGTAGTTACAGGGTGAAAATCCAAACCAATCCCCAAATGGCCCCGTAAGAGGCACGGACACCTCGCATGGGACCAATGTAATTTGTAGGAACTGATCGCATAGTCACAGGTCTCACATTTTGAGAATATGACGATAATTTGTAAATATCTAGATTAGGCTTAAAAACAAGCCGTTTAAGGATGAAAACTCAAACCAGCCCTCAAACGGCCCTGTAAGAGGCATGAACACCTCGGACGGGACCAATATAACTTGTAGGAACTGACCGCGTAGTCACGAGTCTCCCAATTTGAGAATATGATGACAAATTAGCTCCCAAATAACCCCGTAAGAGGCAATAACACCTCGCACGGGATGTAACTCATAGGAACTGATTAGGTAGTCATAACTTGCGTAAGGTTTTCAATTTTAGAATATAATAATAATTGCAACTCCTATATGTAATTTTTTAGTTTGAGTAAGATTTTTTTATAAATTACTTGGTTACAAAATCATCTCTTTTTTGTATCCTATTTTTTTTGCAGGATAACATTTTATTGTTAGCATTTATTCACGTGGAACACACGAAAAAGTTAATGGTTTACAACAAGGGGTTCATTTATTTATTATCGTTAATATTCATGATTATATTTTTTTTTGTTATTGTCGTACGGGCTTTTTTAGTTTTATTGTTAACTTTTATGGGTGTGCGGGCTTTTGTAAGTTTATTATTATATTTTATGGCCGTGCGGGCTTTATATTACGCAGGTTTTATATTAACAGGTTTTAGAATGTCCAGAAAATAGAGAAAACTTTGCCCAATCTTTTTTGATCTGTGAACTACTAAAGACTTATAATATTTTGGTGTTTGTATGTACATTAGTTCATCAACAACGTGAAATATTTTCAATTTGTGAATTTTCTTTTTTTCAAATAATTATTTTTTTTCTTTCATCCAAAAATTTGGCACGGTTCAAAACCATGCCAAAAGTGTATCAAATTTTGGCACGGTTTTGAACTGTGCCAAATTTTTATGAAAATGTGCTCAATCTGGCACGGTTCAAAACTGTACCAAAATGTGCCAGAAATATAAAATTTTGGCACGGTTTAAAAGTGTGCTAGAAGTGTTCCTCTTTGGTCAAATCTGACACACTTTTAAACCGTGCTAGAAAAAAATGGCCATTTTAGAACACCTGATTCTGACACAGTTCAAAACCGTGCCAAATTTGATCTGGCACAGTTTTAAACCATGCCAGATTCCTATTTTTGGTGTAGTGAACATACAGGGCTCGGATACAGTGAATTGCATCCAATGGAAACCACTGAGCTAAAGCCGATATGTCCACTGGCCATTAGAAATAAACGTGTGTAGGGGGAAACTAAAATATGAGGAGGAATATGCGGGTAAAGATGAGTGAAAGAATCATGCCATAGCCAAATATTCTATCCAAATGAAATAGATCCGGAACCAAGTCACCATTTGATCCCAGTGGCGAAGGAAGGGATTAAAGAATAAACTTTTTTCCAGAATCATGAGTATATAGCCTTACTATGAGATGCCAACAAATTGGTGTGAAAAAAATATTTATGTTTCATAGTTTCAGTCCAAATGCTGTGTGGCTCGATAAAAAGTTTCCAAAGAAGTTCAATCATGTACACTTTATTTAAAAAGTGTAAGTTTTTTATGCCCAAACCACCATATTCTGTGGGAAGGGTAATCGTAGCCCAAGGGACTGTGGCTATTTTGTGATAAAACTTGGAAGCATTCCAGAAAAGACGATTTAATTTTCTTGGATAAAGTAGTAAGAATATGAGGAGGAATCGAATATGCAGACATGTAATAGGATGTAAGGGAAGTGCACGCTGCATTAATTAAAGTGGTTCGACCAGCATAGGACAAGAAATTATTATACCACACATGTAAGCGTCGGTCGAGAGTCTCCGTAAGCTCAGAGAATATTTGATGCGTAACCCGACCTGTAATAAGAGGTAAGCCAAGATATTTATCTTGCCCATGAGACCCATGAATTCCCAGTTGGCGTAAAGTAACCTGTTTAACGACACGCCGAGTAGAAGGACCGAAAGTAATTGTAGATTTATCCTTGTTAACGGTCTGACCTGAAAAATAACCCAAAGTAGTTAAAATATGATGGAAGTGAGCCACTAAAGCTGTCGTAAGTTTAAGGGAAAAAATGCAATCGTCAGCAAAAGCAAGCCCAGGAATAAGGGGTCCTTTGCGAGAGGGTCGGAGAGGCGTTATATGTTTCAGTAGACAAGTTGACTCCCCACGTCATAGAAGGACGTCTAACGCCAAGATAAATAAGTAAGGGGAGAGGGGATCCCCTTGGCAGAGTCCTCGAGTTGGATAAAAAGTGGACCCCATATGGCCATTAATGAGAGTGGTGAATGACGTAGAAGAAATACATTCCATAAGGTATCCAATCCAAACATCTGGAAACCCATGATTTTGGAGAACCCATTGGATAAAAGGCCATTCCATTTGATCATAGGCTTTAGATAGATCAATTTTAATGGCACAACTACCTTTTGTAGTTTTAGATTTACGTATGGTATGTAAAATCTCATGGGTTATCAGGATATTATCCTGAATATGACGAGAGGCAATAAATGCATTCTGATAAGGGGACACAAGATACTGAAGGATGGGTCTCATGCGAGCAACCAGGATCGTAGATATAATTTTATAAATAACATTACATAAACTGATGGGACGAAAGTGCTTAACTTGAGTAGGGTGTGGAATTTTTGGGATCAAGATGAGAAGGGTTTTATTAAGGGAACGGAGGAGGCTCCTAGAGTGGAAAAAAACTTTAACTAAATTAAGGACTGAGGGCCCCACAATATCCCAATGGTTTTTAAAAAACTCACAGGTCAACCCATCCATGTTCGGACTCTTATTCTTCCCTATATTACACAGGTTTTGCCAAATTTTTGCATTTGTGATAGGTTCCAATAGTCGAGTAACATCAGTAGATTTGACTTGGATAAAATTATATTCGGACGACGAACAAAAAAGGGTCTCATAGAAGTGCTAGAATTGACCATGAATATCCTGGATAGTGGTATTCCATCCAGTGTCCGGATTGAAAATAACAGGAATCGAATTATTACGCCGGTGTTGTATGACAGAAGAATGTAAAAAATTAGTAATGTGGTCCCCGTCTAGTAGCCACTTATTTTTATACTTATTACGCCAGTACTGGCATTCCAAAGTCACACAATGCATAAGTTGTGATTGTAAGTGATTCTCTCGGGAGACCAACAGGCGATACGGATTATATTAATGTACATTCTGAGGTTATGAATCTCTTGTTTTAAGGCAAATATTGAATGAGACATATTTCCAACAACAAATTGCTTCCAACGGCGATTAGCCTCACTAAAATACTGTGCCTTATGCGAAAAGGAAAAAGCGTGCATTCCCTGGATCGAGAGATTCCAGTGGTAGTGTAAGAGGTTAGTAAAAGACAGATAGGATGCCCACTTAGGACAATAAATGAACCGAGTTGGGGGTTTGGAGAGGGAAGGGTGGGTGTCTAACAAATATGGACAATGGTCAGACCCAGCATTTAGAAGATGAAAAATTCGAGTAGTTGGGTAGAAGGACATCCAATGTTCATTACCAAGTCCCTTGTCAAGTCGCTCTCTAATATGGTGCCTGAGAACACTATTGGCTTTCCAGGTGAAAGTAGGCCCAGTAAACCCTAGATCTTGGATATTGCATGCATGCATAAAATTCTTAAGATGACGTGCACGCATAGCTTGAAATGGACACCCCCTGCTTTTCATGTTGGCCTAAAATAGCATTAAAATGTTCCAAAAGAAGCCAAGGATGTTGGAAATTCCTTGTGCATTTAAATTATATGATATTATATATAAATGATATAATATATATTATATAATATTATGACATTTCTTGTGCATTTAAATTATATAAATTATATGATATTTTGACATTCCTTGTGCATTTAAATTATATGATATTATGCAAACTATATATATTTTGTGAACTGCTTTTGTCCTCAAAATTCATTCGATACCGATGATTGATTCGTTGTGATATGTTTATATTTGTCCATATAGACATACCGATTAAAACGAGTATTAAAAATGAGATTATACTGAATATTGAAAATTAGATTCGGCCTAAGGGACCTCCTTTACTCACTGACCTTCCCGCTGGGTTATCGCTGGTGTGCCCTAAATAAGGCGTTGTAATGAACAAGTTCGATTGACCCTCAACTAACGGGGAATAATACGGTATTAGACTATACTTGGTCATTAAAATGATATGATTGAAAGAAAAAGATATTGCCTTTGAATTGTCGCATCTGTTTTATTCTGAGCTATTCATTTCTACATACTGTCATTCACATCTGCAAATTCCTCTCTCCACACACACACACACACACACACACACACACACACATATATATATATATATATATATATATATATATATATATATATATATATATATATATATATATATATATATATATATATATATATATATTATTCCTTGATGTTGTAATAATTTTTTAGGAAATAACTAGGCTCACGGATGGAATGTAAAAGGACTATATTGAAGATTTGGCTTTTAGAGCTGTAAGAGGGCAGTTTAAGTAAGATGGAGGCATAACCCCTTTTGAGTATGGTAATGATAAGTTAATTAGCCCAAGACCTTTTTATTAATGATAGGACATACAAGCACAAACCCAATGAAGATGAACTCAGTTTAAACTCTCAAATCTCTCGTGTATAACTCCGAAAGTAGTAATGAAGCTTAGAAGTAATTTAGCTAGTGGGAGAGAGAAATAAGCACCCTAGATACACCTTGGTAGGCAGGTAGAAAACACACCAAACACCCTCAAGAATCTCTGTCAACCATTAAAAGCTTTGTAACAAATGATAAAGGTGAGTGAGTAAAGTCCCTGGTTTTGCAATAACTCTCCCTCTGATGTGTATTCTCTCTAGCAATAACTTCTCAAACTCTCAAAAGGTCATCCTCTCTTCAAAGGTGGTTGTGGTCCTTAAATAGCCCTCCACACCACTCCCGAGGCAACTCAGTCATTAAAGACTATGAAAGACATCCCTCATACTTTATGTCACAACATTAAATGCCTGATTCACTAGTTGTCTCCATGTCACAAACATTAAATGCCAAGACATGCCTTTTGCCCAACCACTTTGTGTCAGGGGATTGTTGTTGCAAAGGTGGCTCACCAACTGCCTGACAGCCCTAAATACCACGATGGTTTACTCAAGTGCAGGTATGACATTGTTTAGCTAGCTAGTGAAATCACCTACTGTAATAACCCCATTTTCTTATGCCAATATATAATTGTCTTCTTTCAATTTCGTCACACTTACTATCTGATAATGATATATTATTACATATATGATATTCCGAGTTCTATATATGATAAAGCCCGTTTTTAAAATTCAAGAAACAACAGTAAAATGGGTCAAACTGAGATTTAATGGCACATCCTAAGCTAAGTGATAAGTTTTGGGGTAGAAAATGTAATTTTATGAAATTTTTGGGACTTGGTTTTAATAAAGAAAGTTTTAGGGACCAAAATGAAAAATAAAAGGGGTCTTTTTGTAAATAAAAAATTTTCAGGGACCTAAAAGAAATATTGAAAATATATTGTGTGAAGTTACTAAAATGCCCTTCAGGTGCAAAATGACCCTTATATCCTTAATACCTTCCCATCTCATGCTCGACACCTCATGCTTGGTTTTGACACCTCCACAATACACGTGTCGTCATTAGAGGATAAGCCAAAACACATGTCGTCGTTAGAGGAGAAGCTAAAACACGTGTCGCAGTCCAGTGAAATAAGACTGCAAGATGCCTCCGTTACGCGATACGTCAATGCTGACTCCCATTATAAAAGCTTGGTCATCATGGACACGTGTCAATGCCGTGATATCTTTGGAAAACTATAAATAGGGCCTTTGGGGATCATTTGAAACTCACACCAATTCCTTGAGAATTATAGCAAGAAATAGTGAGAGAAAGTGTGAGAAAGTTTAGAAGAAGTTATTAGGGATGTTCATCTTAAGGTAATCTTAATGGTATAATGCATCTTTATAGTTTTAATTTATTGTTTTATAGCTTTACTTAGTAGCTATGCTGGTAAAATACAATAAAGAATTCACTAATCAAAACTTAAAATTTAGAACAAATCCAAGTTGATTTTATAAACTTGTTTGAAATTATACGCTTTTAAAAATGATTCTTTTTAAAGAAATTGCTCATTATTATAGAATCCCATTTAAGTAATTCCAAATTCAGGCCCGGTGAAGTTCTGTCTAGATGAGATGGTATTTAAGTGGTGCACCTGTGGCCCTCCATCTCTACTGGGAATGAATTCGGAAATGTTCTGTCTAGATGAGATGGTATTTAAGTGGTGCCCCTGTGACCCTCCATCTCTACTGGGAACCGACTGATGAGGAAAGACTATGAATTGAATTCTTCAATTACGATCAATGAGTTTTAAAAGTTGACAAATGGGGATTTAGTAATCCTTTAAAAGAGGAAGTTATTATTAAAGTATAGTATAAACTGGACCTTAGAACGTGTACTTAAATCTTCATCAGATTAACGTGTGATCGAAGAGCTCAATACCAGTAAATTTGACCTCCATTTTGGGTGAGTACTCTGACATTCCTTGTGTATTTTGATTATATGATATTATGCAAACTATATATATTTTGTGAACTGATTTTATTCTCAAAATTCGTATGATACCGATGATTGATTCATTTGTGATATGGTTATATTTTTCCATATAAACATATCGATTAAAATAATTATTGAAAAGGATATTGAATATTGAAAATATGATTCGGCCTAAGGGACCTCTTTACTGACTGACCTTCCCAGCTGGGTTATCGCTGGTGTGCCTTAAATAAGGCATTGTGACGAACTAGTTCGATTGACCCTTAACTACCGGGGTATAATACGGTAGAAGAATACGGTATTAGAGTGTACTTGGCCATCAAAATGATATGATTGAAAGAAAAAGATATCACATTTGATTTGTTGCATTCGTCTTATTCTGAGCTATCCAATTATGATATATATACTTTCATTTCAAAATATATATCTATTTACTGCAAGTTCCTATCCATGTATGTATATGACTTCACTTTTGACTTGAATAGGTATCTATTTTCTGAAAACCCTAGAATGTTTAGAGATTTAACCTCATTCGGCTTTTAGCTGATGTTGTGTAAATAACCATTTTTCAGGAAACGTTTAGGCTCACGGACGGAACGAAAATGGACTATATTGAAGATTTAGCTTTTAGAGCTCTTTTTGTAAAATGTTTATTTAGAGCATGTCTGGCTCTCTTGTAATAAGGTTTAAATTTTCTCTTAAGTTGTAACTCGTTGTTACTTTTAATATATATGAAGCTTCCTTTAGAAAGCTCTGATGACGTAATTCCTTTACTTTCAGTATTTTACGATTCATAACCATGTGATAATATTTCCGTTGCATTTATTTAAGGAAACAATTAAATCAGAATATTTGTTGCCTTGGTGGCATGTCAAGACACTCATTCCCTACTACTATTGGATTGGGGTCGTGACAGAGGTGGTATCAGAGCATAGGTTATGAACCCGTAGACTATTGAACATAAGTTTCGAACGTTATAGATTTTAAGTTTCCATACATAGGATACAAGATTAAATATCCGACTTATGTGATAACCCTCCACATGTATTAAAATATATATAATTATTTATGTATCATTGTTCTTCTAAATTTCAATCTTGGGCTAGTATAATACATCTTATGTTTGCCCATGACTGTTGAAAATGACGAAGGCAAGATCAACTCCAGGAACTAGTGGTTTGAGTATGGAAGGATTGGAAGGTGCATACAAGGCAATTGAAAGTCTAGCAAGAATTGTGGAGCATCAGGTGAATAATGGACCACCAAGGAATCTTGAACTAAGTAGTTGTACTATTGAACAGTTCAAGAAGTTGAGTCCTCCATCTTTTAAAGGGACTCCTAACCCCACTGAAGCAGAAAATTGGGTGATGCAAATGGAAAAGATGTTCGATGTTCTTAAGTGTATAGATGAACAACGGGTTTTAATTGGAACATTCATGTTAGAAGGTGAAACCGAAAATTGGTGGAGAATGACTAAGAGAATGCATGGGGAAAGGAATAATCCCATAGGTTGGAATAACTTCTTAGTGATCTTCTATGATAAATACTTTCCCGAAACGGTGCAAGATCAAAAAGCAGCTGACTTCATGAGTCTGGTTCAAGGAAATATGACGGTTAGTCAATACGAGGCAAAGTTTACTGAATTATCCCATTTGGCACCTCATGTTGTGATAATCGATGTTTTAAGAGCCAAGAAGTTTGAACGTGGGTGAAGGTTGAATATTCGTAGCCGAATTTCCATCCTAAAGTTGACATCATATAATGACGTGGTGGCTAGGGCAACAATAGCTGAGAAGGATAGTGAAGAATATAATCAGGTTAGAGAGAGGAAGAGAAAGTTTGGAGAACAAAGAGGAAGGAACCCCAATAACAAACCCTTTAGGACTATACCTAATATAGGACAACCTTTAGTAAACAAACCCTTTAATGTTGATAAATGCCAACGTTGAGGTAATATTCATAGAGGGCGATCGTGTTACCTGGAGACGGGGAGTTGCTTTGGGTGTGGCCCAAAGGGATATAAAATGCGAGATTGTCCTAACAAAGGGAAGGCGGCAGCAAAGACTTCTAATGACAATAAGGATCAAGGCAGACAAGGTAGAGTCTTTAATCTTTCCGATGCAAAGGCTTCTAATGCAGTAGTGTCAGGTACACTTTCTATATGTGCACAACCTTTTCAAGTTTTAATAGATCCTGGTTCTACCCATTCATTTGTGTCTGTGCATTTTGTTAATCGCTTTCCTAATATTCCTGAATCCTTGAATCATATCATACACGTTTCTACTCCTTCGGGTGAGTTATTGACAGGAACATTAGTATATAAGTCTTGCCCTATAAATGTCAGTAGTCATAAACTATTCGCTGATTTGATAGTTTTAGACATAAGAGATTTTGAAGTCATTTTGGGGATGGATTGCTAGCATCATATCATGCTACGGTGGATTGTTTTGAGAAGATAGTTATTTTCCAAATTCCTAACAAACCAGAATTCAATTTTGAAGGAACTAGCATCTTATCTCCCATGCCTATTATCTCTGCAATGTAAGCTTGTAGTTTTCTTAAGAAGGGATGTCAAGGATTCCTTGCCAGTGTTATTGATTTACAAACAAAAGAGCCTAGTTTAGAAGATATTCCTATATCTAAGCTTTTTCCAGATGTTTTTCCAGATAATTTGCCCAGTCTACCTCCTAGTAGAGAAGTAGAATTTACCATTGAACTTGTTCCTGGAACTACACCAATCTCAAAACCAACTTATCGCATGTCACCTTTAGAATTAAGGGAATTAAAAGTTCAATTACAAGATCTGTTAGATAAGGGTTTTATTAGACCTAGTATATCCCCTTGAGGTTCTCCAGTGTTATTTGTTAAAAAGAAGGATGGGACGATGAGGTTATATATAGATTATCGTGAGCTAAATAAGGTGACCATTAAGAATAAATACCCCTTACCTCGTATAGATGATTTTTTTGACCAACTGCAAGGTGCGCAAGTACTTTCGAAGATTGACCTTAGGTCAGGCTATCACCAATTCAAGATTAAGGAAGAGGATATTTCGAAATCCGCTTTTCGTACTAGATATGGTCACTATGAATTTCTTGGGATGCTATTTGGATTAACTAATGCACCAGCCGCTTTTATGGATATGATGAATAGAGTGTTTAGGAAGTATCTGGATCAGTGTGTGGTTGTCTTCATTGATGACATCCTTATTTATTCCAAAGGTATTGAAGAACACGAGAATCATTTGGAGATAGTATTACAAGTCCTTAGGAAAGAGAAATTATATGCGAAATTAAAGAAGTGTGAATTTTGGTTGCCTAGTGTTTCTTTTCTAGGACATGTCATATCCAAGGAGGGAGTGTCAGTTGATCCTCAAAAGATCGAGGCTATACTAGATTGGCCAAGACCAACTAATGTGACGGAGATTCGTAGTTTCCTAGGGTTAGCAGGTTATTATCGAAGATTTGTTGAAGGATTTTCTAGTATTGCCAAACCTCTGTTTATGTTAACACAAAAGACGGTGAAATATGAATGGTCTGAGGAAGTCGAGAATAGTTTTTGAGAACTTAAGAATTGATTAGTAACTGCCCCAATTTTGAGTATTCCTTCCAGTACATGAGGATTTGTGATTTATAGTGATGCTTCTAAAAATGGTTTGGGATGTGTGCTAATGCAAAATGGAAAAGTAGTAGCTTATGCCTCGAGACAGTTAAAACCCCATGAGCAAAATTATTCAACCCATAACTTAGAATTAGCAGCGGTAATTTTTGCTCTTAAGATTTGGAGACATTATTTGTATGGTGAGACTTGTGAGATTTATACCGATCATAAGATTTTGAAATATATCTTTACTCAGAAGAAATTGAACATGAGACAAAGGAGGTGGTTAGAATTGATGAAGGATTATGATGTAAATATTCACTATCACCCGAGGAAAGCTAATGTAGTTGTCGACGCTTTGAGTAGAAAGTCTACACCAAATTTAGCATGTTTTATTACTAGCCAGGCAACTCTATTGAAAGATTTGAGAAGTATGGAAATAAATGTACGTATTTATGGCGAAGGAGGAATAATCGCAAACTTACAAATACAACCCACGTTGATGGAAAGAATTAAAGTTGCACAAGTAAATGACCCACAACTGAAGAAGATTAAAGAAGAGGTTATTGAAGGGAAGAGAATTGAATTTGTGATAGGAGATGATATATTAAGGTTTGGAAATAGAGTGTGTATACCGAGTGATGCCCAACTAAAGAGGCAGATTTTGAAGGAAGGTCATTACTCGAGATTCATAGTTCATCCCGGAAATACCAAAATGTATAGAGATCTCCGAGAAGTGTTTTGGTGGAATAACATGAAAAGGGAGATAGCAGAGTTTATATCTCAATGTTTGATCTGTTAACAAGTAAAAGATGAACATCAGAAACCATCAGGATTATTACAACCTTTTCCTGTCCCTGAGTGAAAATGGAACATATTACTATAAATTTTGTGACAGGGCTACCAAGGAGTTCCAATGGTAATGATTCCATTTGGGTAATTATTGATAGGTTAACTAAATCTGCTCATTTTCTTGCCATTAAGATTACCCATTCCTTAGAAAATTTAGCTAAATTGTATATACGGGAAATTATTAAGCTTCATGGAACCCTAGTTTCAATCATTTCTGATCGTGACCCTAAATTCGTGTCTCGCTTTTGGAAAAGCCTACAAGTATCCATGGGAACAAAATTGAATTTCAGCACTGTTTGTCATCCTCAAACAGATGGACAATCGGGGAGAACCATCCAAACCTTAGAGGATATGCTTAGGGCATGTGTACTTGATTTGAAGGGGAATTGGGACGATCATTTATAGTTAGTAGAATTTACATATAATAATAGCTATCAAGAAAGTATTCAAATGGCTCCGTATGACGCACTCTATGGTAGAAGGTGTCATTCTCCTACATGTTGGGAAGAAGTTGGGGAAAGAAAATTATTGGGACCAGAATTGATTCAGGTCACAACAGAGAAAGTGAAATCACTACACCAAAAATGCCAATTTGGCACGCTGTGGCAAGGGGATTCTGGCACGATTTTAAACTGTGCCAGAATTTGGCACGGTTTTAGCATAAACTGGCATGGTTTAAAACCGTTCCAGAATCTGACACGGTTTTAAAGCGTACCAAAAGTGTGTCAAATTTGAAAGGGTTAACTGAAAGACCAAATATAATATTCATTTGATTTTCATTTTGAGGGAGGTAACTTTTCGACCCCGTCATTCTCCCACTCCCTCTCCACGAAGACCAACTCTCTCTCTCTCTCACAAGACTTGATCTCCATCTCTCTCCATTACTGATGGATAAATCGTTGGGGAAAATGGGAAATACGGTTTATGGTTTGAATTGGATTTGATAAGGTTTGGAAAGGTATGGGTATGGAGATGGGTCTACTCGGATTGTTGGACTGGGTCACGGGTTTGGTTGGTGGGAAATATGAGGTCGGGTTGGGTCGCCTGAGATGGAGGTTTGACTTGGTGTTCCCGACCGGAGATGTGGGTAAAGGTTGGAATTCGAGTTCTGCAGGTGGTTGTAGAAATCTGGTTTTCATCTGGGTTGTTGGCATTCAGCTCCGATCTAAACTCGGGTTTGGGTAGGAAGCTTGGCCGGATATGGAGTGATAAGGTCGCCGACTTTGATGGAGGTTGCCGGTGCCGGAGGTTTTGAGACCGGCCGGAGTAGGCTGAGATTATGGGGTGGTCGCCTTTGGTGGGTATCCGGGTTATGGTCAAAGTGGGTATTAAAAATGGAGTTTGGAGTTATGGGGTATTGGGTTAGATGGAAGAGTTATGAGGTATTGGCTTCTCCACTGATGGTGGAGAAGCCATCGGTGACCAAAGACGAGAGTAGACTAACGAAGTGGATGATTCCCAAAATTTATTTCTCTCTTATCGATTCCGTCAGAGGTAATTCTCATCTCACTTCGGTATTTTGATCTATTCAACTGCTACCTATCATAAAGTTTGAACCCAATAAAATTTGTATTTGCTTCTGAAACTAAAATATTGTTTTGAGTTATTTTATTATGAAATTACGGGTATATGCATTCATGTTAATGATAGTAATAATCACGTTTCTAGGTATTTTATTACTTAAACTTTGGTATTTATGATTTGATTTAATCTATTGCCACTGGTGGATTCCATTCCTCATGAATGGCTGATGAGAAATGCAATCGGAGTGATGAGGGTTCAGGCTTTATGTTCTAAAGAATACGCAAGTTTTCGTATTATATTTACTACATTTTGATTTTTAATGTTTCCTATTGATGTTTAGGTAAAATTATAGATCAAATGATGAGTTTGAATAAATTGTTTTTTCTTTTTCTATTTTCAGCTGTTTTAGGTTGCACGCCAATTATTTGGTAAAATGCCCAAGTGAGCATTCTAATTTCTTCACTTACATTGCATATTATTTATGTCGTTTGCCTATTGCTAAGTTGAACACATTAACTTATGCACGGAGGTAAAATCTCTGAAGCTAAAATGGCTATAAAAACACTATTTTGAAAACAAAGAGTTGATGAGGTTATGGATGATTTAACTGCTGCGGCGCAAGGGTCTTGTGAACCTAAAGTTGGGCGGCCTTATATTTTCCCTATGCTGACAGGGTGAGGATACTAATTGGGTTGAATTTGGTGTGATTCAATCTTTTTCATTTTTATTTTGTGTGTGCGTATATATATTTAGGTGCCGTCTTCGAGGACCATATTGGCATATTGCCCCTGAACAATATTTAAATAAATGATTCTTAGTATTTTTTATGCATTTGCTTGGACTATTTCCAGGTCGAAACGAATCAAGTAGTCAGTATAAAAGGGACAAGGCAACAACTGAGAAGTTACTGCAAGAAACAATAGAAAACCACCAAGCCGAGCTTGCAACTCAAAAGAAATTCTATACAAATGCATTGAGCGCAACCAGGGAAGCTAAGGCATTAGCAGAGGCAAGGGACAATAATGAAGCCAGAACTGAGGTAGAGATTCGTCTAAGGGAGGCTGAGGCAAGGGCCAATTATATTTACATTTGTTTCTTGAATATTGTGATCTATTATACTAACTTTACAGTCATTTTCTTTGTCTCGTGTTCCTAACTTGAGTCCTTTCTCTACTGAAATTAATCGTTCAGGGGCAATATGCCGTTAAAATAATGCCGTCATAGTGACCCTCATATTTTAACGGAAAATTAACGGAGTGTGTAAATTAACCAATTATTTTAACGGCATATTAACCAGACCCTCATAGTGCCCCTGATTCTATCTTTAACACTCCCTCCTGGATTCAAGAACAATGATTTTCCAAGAATTTCACACCCGGTGGTTTTGGAAAGGCTCTTAATTATAATGAGTGGGATGTTGAGATTCAGGACTTTCAATTTAAACTTCGTTATGACCATCATTATGATATTTAACTTAATCATTTGCATGTTTTTATTCAATTTTTTCCTTTATTCACTTTTCTCTTTAAGTTTGACAATGTGTAAATATTTTTTCAGATTTGGTATTTCACAATGAGTGAGCATCCGGATAGGGGTGCAATGCTACTACCTACACGTATCATGGTAAAATTTATGATATTTTTTATTTGTTCATCCAATTTTCTAGAAATTGAATGATTACATACATTATTACATTATAAAGTAGTATTGTTATGTTTTGTTTTTTCTCACACATGTCAAGTGCCTAGTATAACTCATAGGAACTGACCGCATAGTCGCGGGTCTTTCGGTTTGATAATATGACGATAAATTGAAAATATCTAGATTATGCTTAAAAATAAGCCACTAAAGGGTGAAAACCGAAACCATCCCCCAAACGGCCCTGTACGAGGTATGAACACCTCGTACGGGACTAATATAACTCATAGGAACTAACCGCGTAATCAAGGGACTTCTAGTTTGACAATATGCCGATAAATTGGAAATATCTAGACTAAAAGTAAAAACAAGCCGTTAAAGGGTGAAAACACAATCCATCTTCCAAACGACCCCGTAAGAGGCACTAACACCTCGTACGGGAACAATATTACTTATCGGAACTGATCGTGTACTCTCTGGTCTCCGGGTTTAAGAATATGACAATAATTTGTAAATATCTAGATTATGCTTAAAAACAAGCCACTAAAGGGTGAAAACCTAAATCAACCCACAAACGGTCCCTTAAGAGGCACGAACACCTCGCACGGGACCAACGTAACTTGTAGGAACTGACCGCGTAGTGACGGGCCTCCCGGTTTGAGAATATGACGGTAATTTGTAAAAATCAACACTTAAACTTAAAAACAGGCCGTTAAAGGGTGAAAACCTAAACTAGCCACCAAACGGACCCGTAGGAGGCACGAACACCTCGCACGGGACCAATGTAACTTGTAGGAACTGACCGCGTAGTCCCGGGTCTCCCAGTTTGAGAGTATGACGATAATTTGCTAAAATAACTCTTAGACTTGAAAACAGGCCGTTAAAGGGTGAAAACCCAAACCAGCCCCCAAACGACCCCATAGGAGGTACGAACACCTCGCACGGGACCAATGCAACTTGTAGGAACAGACCGCGTAGTGCCGGGTGTTCTGATTTGAGAGTATGGCGATAATTTGCAAAAATCACACTTAGACTTAAAAACTAGCCGTTAAGGGGTGAAAACCCAAATCAGCCCCCAAACGACCCCGTAGGATGCACGAACACCTCGCACGGGACCAATGCAACTTGTAGGAACTGACCACGTAGTCCCGAGTGTCCCGGTTTGAGAGTACGACGATAATTTGCAAAAATCACACTTAAACTTAAAAACAAGCCGTTAAAGGGTGAAAACTCAAACCAGCCCCCAAACGGCCCCGTAGGAGGTACGAACACCTCGCACGGGACCAATGCAACTTGTAGGAACTGACCGCGTAGTCCCGGGTCTCCCGATTTGAGAGTATGACGATAATTTGCAAAAATCACACCTAGACTTAAAAACAAGCTGTTAAAGGGTGAAAACCCAAACCAGCCCCCAAACGGCCCCGTTGGAGGTAGGAACACCTCGCACGGGACCAATGCAACTTGTAGGAACTGACCGCGTAGTCCCGGGTCTCCCGATTTGAGAGTACGACGATAGTTTGCAAAAATCACACTTAGACTTAAAAACTAGCCATTAAGGGGTGAAAACCCAAACCAACCCCCAAACAACCCCGTAGGAGGCACGAACACCTCGCACGGGACCAATGTAACTTTTAGGAACTGACCGTGTAGTGTCGGGTGTCCCCGTTTGAGAGTATGACGATAATTTGCAAAAATACACTTAGACTTGCCGTTAAAGGGTGAAAACCCAAACCAGCCCCCAAACGACCCCATAGGAGGCACGAACACCTTGCACGGGACCAATGCAACTTGTAGGAACTGACCGCGTAGTCCCGAGTGTCCCGGTTTGAGAGTATGATGATAATTTGCAAAAATCACACTTAGACTTAAAAAAAAGTCGTTAAAGGGTGAAAACCCAAACCAGCCCCCAAACGGCCCCGTAGGAGGTACGGACACCTCGCACGGGACCAATGCAACTTGTAGGAACTGACCGCGTAGTCCCGGGTCTCACGATTTGAGAGTATGACGACAATTTGCAAAAATCACACTTAGACTTAAAAACTAGCCGTTAAGGGGTGAAAACCCAAACCAGCCCCCAAATGACCCCGTAGGAGGCACGGACACCTCGCAAGGGACCAATGCAACTTGTAGGAACTGACCGCGTAGTACCGCATCTCCCAATTTGAGAGTATGATGATAATTTGTAAAAATCACACTTAGACTTAAAAACTAGCCGTTAAGGGGTGAAAACCCAAACCAGCCCCCAAACGACCCCGTAGGAGGCACGAACACCTCGCACGGGACCAATGCAACTTGTAGGAACTGACCGCGTAGTCCCGGGTGTCCCGGTTTGAGAGTACGACGATAATTTGCAAAAATCACACTTAGACTTAAAAACAAGCCGTTAAAGGGTGAAAACCCAAACCAGCCCCCAAACGGCCCTGTAGGAGGTACGAACACCTCGCACGGGACAAATGCAACTTGTAGGAATTGACCGCATAGTCATGTGTCTCCGAATTTGAGAGTATGACGATAATTTGCAAAAATCACACTTAGACTTAAAAACTAGCCGTTAAGGGGTGAAAACCCAAACGACCCCGTAGGAGGCACGAACACCTCGCATGGGACCAATGCAACTTGTAGGAATTGATCGCGTAGTACCGGATCTCCCGATTTGAGAGCACGATGATAATTTGCAAAAATCACACTTAGACTTAAAAACTAGCCGTTAAGCGGTGAAAACCCAAACCGGCCCCCAAATGACCCCGTAGGAGGCACGAACACCTCGCACGGGACCAATGTAACTTATAGGAACTGACCGCATAGTCCCGGGTCTCCCGGTTTGTAAATAAGACGATATTTTGTAAAAATCACACGTAAACTTAAAAACAGGCCGTTAAGGGGTGAAAACCCAAATCGACCCCCAAACGACCCCGTAGGAGGCACGAACACCTCGCACGGGACCAATGTAACTTGTAGGAACTGACTGTATAGTCCCGAGTCTCCCAGTTTGAGAGTATGACGATAATTTGCAAAAATCACACTTATAGTTAAAAACATATCGTTAAAGGGTGGAAACCCAAACCGGCCCCCAAACGACCCCGTAGGAGGCACGAAGACCTCGTATGGGACCGATGTAACTTGTAGGAATTGACTGCCTAGTCTTGGGTATCCCGATTTAAGAGTATGAGGATAATTTTCAAAAATCACACTTAAAGTTAAAAACAGGCCGTTAAAGGGTGAAAACCCAAAGCGACCCCCAAATGACCCCGTAGGAGGCATCAACACCTCGCACGGGACCCATGTAACTTGTAGGAACTGACAGCGTAGTCCCGGGTCTCCCGGTTTGTGAATACGATGATAATTTGCAAAAATCAACACTTAAACTTAAAAACATGTCGTTAAAGGGTGAAAACCCATACCGGCCACCAAACGACCCCGTAGGAGGGACGAACACCTCGTACGGGACCAATGTAACTTGTAGGAACTGACCGCGTAGTCCCGGGTCTCCCGGTTTGTGAATATGACGATAATTTGCCAAAATCACACTTAGTTGAAAACATGCCGTTAAAGGGTGAAAACCCAAACCGGCCCCCAAACGACCGCGTAGGAGGCACGAACACCTCGTACGGGACCAATGTAATTTGTAGGAACTAACCGCGTAGTCCCGGGTCTCCCGGTTTAATAGTATGACGATAATTTGCCAAAATCACACTTAATTAAAAACATGTCGTTAAAGGGTGAAAACCCAAATCGGCCCCCAAACGACCCCGTAGTAGGCACGAACACCTCGCACGGGACTAATGTAACTTGTAGGAACTGACCGTGTAGTCCCGGATCTCCCGGTTTGTAAGTATGACGATAATTTCCACTCATATATGTAATTTTTTTTTTTTGAGTTTTTTTTTTTGTAAATTATTGGGTTACTGATATCGTAATTTTTTTGTATTCTATTTTTTTTGCAGGATAACAGTTTATCGTTGACTTTTATTCACGTGGAACACACAAAGAATTCAATGGTTTACAACAAGGGGTTTATTAATGATTCCATTTTTTTGTGTCATGACCGTACGGTCTTTTGTTGTTTTATTATTGACTTTTATGGCCATGAGGGCTTTTGTAAGTTAATTGTTATATTTTGTGGCCGCGCGGGCTTTATGTTAGGCAGGTTTTGTATTAACAGGTTTTGGAATGTCTAGAAAATAGAAGAAACTCTGCCCAATTTTTTTTGGACTTGTGAGCTGTTAAAGATTTATAATATTTTGAAGTTTGTATGTCTATTAGTTTATTAATAACGTGCAATATTATTAATTTGTCAATTTGTGTTTTCAAATATTTTTTTTATTAAAAAAAAATTGGCACAGTTCAAAACCGTGGCAAAAGTGTATCATATTTTGGCACGGATTTGAACTGTGTCAATTTTTTTTAAACTGTGCTGAATCTGGCACAGTTAAAAACTGTGCCAAAAGTGTGCCAGAAATGTCAAATTCTGGCACGGTTTAAAAGTGTGCCAGAAGTGTTCCTATTTTGCTGAATCTGGCACAGTTAAAAACTGTGCCAAAAGTGTGCCAGAAATATCAAATTCTAGCACGGTTTAAAAGTGTGCCAGAAGTGTTCCTGTTTGGCTGAATCTGGCACACTTTTGAACTGTGCCAGAAAATAAATCCCATTTTGGAACACCTGATTCTGGCACAGTTCAAAACCGTGCCAGATTTGATCTGGCACAGTTTTAAACCGTGCCAGATTCCTATTTTTGGTGTAGTGAATTGATACAAGACTGACTTCAGATCACTCAAAGCCGTCAAAAGAGTTATGCTGACAATCGACATCGATCGTTAGAATTCCAAAGAGGAGACTATGTTTTCTTACGAGTATCACCGACAAAGGGAGTAATCCGATTTGGGAAGAAAGGAAAGTTAAGTCCAAGATACATAGGGCCTTTTGAAATTCTTGAAAGGGTAGGTGTTGTTGCGTATAGAATAGCCTTACCCCCCTGAACTCTCGAGTGTGCATAATGTGTTTCATGTTTCAATGATGAAGAAATACATCCCTGATACAGCACATATCTTAAGTCACGAGCCTCTTTAAGTTAGAGAAGATTTGACATACATTGAGAATCCAGTGGAAATCTTGGACCATAAAGATAAAATATTACGAACCAAGGTTATTCCACTAGTCAAAGTATTATGGAAGAATCGTTCTGCTGAAGAAGCAACATGGGAGCGGGAAGAGGAAATAAAAGAGAGATATCGATACCTTTTTGGAAATTAATGTAAGTAAAGTTTGGGGACCAAACTTTTTATAAGGAGGGTAGGATGCCCCATTTTCTTATGCAAATTTTTAATTGTCTTCTTTCAATTTCATCATACGTACTATCTAATAATGATATATTACTACATATATGATATTCCGAGTTCTTAATATGACAAATATCATTTTTAAATTTGAAGAATCAACGGTAAAATGGGTCAAACTGAGATTTTATGGCACCTCCTAAGCTAAGTGATAAGTTTTGGGGTAGAAAATGTAATTTTATGAAACTTTAGGGACTTGATTTTAATAAAGAAAGTTTTAGGGACCAAAATGAAAAATAAAAAGGGGTCTTTTTGTAAATAAAATATTTTTAGGGACTTAAAAGAAATATTGAAAATATATGGTGTGAAATTACCAAAATGCCCTTCAGGTTCAAAATGACCCTTATACCCTTAATACATTTCCACCTCATGCTTGGTTTTGACACCTCCACCGTACATGTGTCGTCATTAGAGGAGAAGCCAAAACACATGTCGTCGTTAGATGAGAAGCTAAAACACGTGTCGTAGTCGAGTGAAATAAGACTGCAAGATGCCTCCGTTACGCGACACGTCAACGCTGACTCCCATTGTAAAAGCTTGGTCATCATGGACATGTGTCAATGCCGTGATATCTTTGGAAAACTATAAATAGGGCCTTTGGGGATCATTTGAAACTCACACCAATTCCTTGAGAATTATAGAAAGAAATAGTGAGAGAAAGTGTGAGAAAGTTTAAGAAGAAGTTCTTAGGGATATTCATCTTAAGGTAATCTTAATGTTATAAAGCATCTTTATAGTTTTAATTTATTATTTTATAGCTTTACTTAGTAGTTATGCTGGTAAAATACAATAAAGAATTCACTAATCAAGACTTAAAATTTAGAACAAATCCAAGTTGATTTTATAAACTTGTTTGAAATTATACGCTTTTAAAAATGATTCTTTTTAAAGAAATTGCTCGTTATTATAGAATCCCATTTAAGTAATTCCAAAGTCAGGCCCGGTGAAGTTCTGTCTAGATGAGATGGTATTTAAGTGGTGCCCCTGTGACCCTCCATCTCTACTGGGAATGAATCCGGAAATGTTCTGTCTAGATGAGATGGTATTTAAGTGGTGCCCCTGTGACCCTCCATCTCTACTGGGAATCGACTGATGAGGAAAGACTATGAATTGAATTCTTCAATTACGATCAATGAGTTTTAAAAGTTGACAAATGGGGATTTAGTAATCCTTTAAAAGAGGAAGTTATTATTAAAGTATAGTATAAACTGGACCTTAGAACGTGTACTTAAATCTTTATCAGATTAACGTGTGATCGAAGAACTCAATACCAATAAATTTGACCTCCATTTTGGGTGAGTACTCGGACATTACTTGTGTATTTTGATTATATGATATTATGCAAACTATACATATTTTGTGAACTGATTTTATTCTCAAAATTCATATGATACCGATGATTGATTCATTTGTGATATGTTTATATTTGTCCATATAAACATACCGATAAAAATAATTATTGAAAAGGATATTGAATATTGAAAATATGATTCAGCCTAAGGGACCTCTTTACTGACTGACCTTCCCAGCCGGGTTATCGATGGTGTGCCTTAAATAAGGCGTTGTGATGAACTAGTTCAATTGACCCTCAACTGCCGGGGTGTAATACGGTAGAATAATACGGTATTAGAGTGTACTTGGTCATCAAAATGATATGATTGAAAGAGAAAGATATCACATTTGATTTGTTGCATTCGTCTTATTCTGAGCTATCCAATTGTGATATATATACTTTCATTTCAAAATATATATCTATTTACTGCAAGTTCCTATCCATGTATGTATATGACTTCACTTTTGACTTGAATAGGTATCTATTTTCTGAAAACCCTGGAATGTCTAAAGATTGAACCTCATTCGGCTTTTAGCTGATGTTGTATAAATAACCATTTTTCAGGAAACGTTTAGGCTCATGGACGGAACGAAAATGGACTATATTGAAGATTTAGCATTTAGAACTCTTTTTGTAAAATGTTTATTTAGAGCATGTCTGGCTCTCTTGTAATAAGGTTTAAATTTTCTCTTAAGTTGTAACTCGTTGTTACTTTTAATATATATGAAGTTTCCTTTAGAAAGCTCTGATGACGTAATTCCTTTACTTTCAGTATTTTACGATTCATAACCATGTGATAATATTCCGTTGCATTTATTTAAGGAAATAATTAAATCGGAATATTTATTGCCTTGGTGGCATGTCAAGACACTCATTACCTAATACTATTGGATTGGGGTCGTGACACCTACAGTAGATGTGACATTAAGTAAATGGTTGTTTGGTTCTCAACTCAACACCCGATGGAACTCGAAGCTACTCCGCCCGAGGTTCCACGGTCAGGGTTCTTCGGTGTTTTTACCAGGTGTATCTAAGATGGTCAGGACAAGCCCCAACGGTGCCTCACTTCTCAATCCTCCAAACCAAGTCCCTCTAAAGTTCCCACGGTGAGGTCATTCGATTGAGCATAAAATCTCTCCTAGGCCTTGCCAAGCCTGGTCTCTTGCGAGTACCATTCAACCTCACACAGATTCATTATTCTCGTTACATCATTACAATAGTTGTAGCTCATAGCCAATATAAATAAAGATAAAATATGACTAAGTAACCAACAAGCTAACGTATGAGTTGCCATGCCAAGCAGCCATGCTTGAGCTGCCTCGCTTGAGCTGCCACACTGTCTTAATCCCAAACACTGTTGCCAATGGGTGGAATATACCTAATATCAGGATTACCTCGAAGCCTTACTACATTTTCCCCTTCATGGAGGGATTTGTCGTGGGATCAAGAAATGCCTGCACAAAAACTTCTCAATCCGATAAACCTTCTCTGCGTAAAAAATTCTGGCCTGTTTATCCTCATTTAGTGTCGGAGCGCTAGCGCCTTTAGGAAAAAGTGAAAATTCTCCCCGATGTACCTGACCCAAAGTGCTGAAGTTCGTTGAAGCTTGGGTTGAGGGACATCGCCACTTTTTCCTTATGCGGAGCTTCACGCGTTGTAGCTTGAGGATCTGAAATTCTCCCAAAAGCCCTGCCAATCTTTTCGTTTAGACTGCCTGGATGTGTGTGACGTTTGAAAAATTCTACCTTGTAATGTTTCATCATCTAAACAATGTTTAAACCTGTGCCGAGGGGACATCGTAGCTTTTTCTGGAACCATTGGGACATTTTCTTCGTTAGAAGTTTATTGGATATGCCTGACAAAAGCTTCTGGCACCAAAACTCAAACTTGTTTAAGAAGGCAACGCTTTCTGTTCCCTATGCGTCCCTTTATTAATGATGTGGCGCTATCTTTTCAACTGCCAAAGTACTTCTTGAAGTGCCACGTGTTCATTTGAAATGATTATAGGCAGCCATGCACGTGCGATGGTGGGAAACTCTAAGAGCTAAACTCAGAAATTTCAAACGGCTATATCCAAACACTTGAACACTTCTCTTCTCTTACTTTGCCGTCGTCTTCTTCAAGCTTCCATTTGCTTTAGAGAGAGAAAGTCTGCGAGAACTCCATTATTTCTGAGTCATTATCTACCTTCTTCCCTTCTGATCTTCTACACCACCACCCGTGGTTGTGCTCCGTTCTCGTTCTCAAACCTTTCTTACTTAAAGCTTTTCTATTATTTTATCAATATCTGCTATGGCGTCCTCAATCAACCCCACCCTATCTGCTACTTCTACCCTTTCCACCACCCCGGATGCTGCCCACCAGGAAGAACTGAGATCTTACCGTTGATCGCCTATTTTTGGACAAGGTGATGATTTTGCTGGTGCATGTAAGATGGTCTATTTTTCTTCTAAGTTTGACCCTCTATTGTTGGGTGATGAAGACGAAGCTTCTACTGAATGGGGCTTTCTTCCTCCCGAGGGGACGCTCAGATTTTGTTTGGAGTGAGGGGACTTCCCGTGGTCCCACATTGATTTCGAAGCACTTGGGGGTTCTCCTTCTCAGTTTTCTACGTGGAACACCCAAATGCAGAGCTCCTATGCTGAAACTCTCACCAAGATTGGGCTGCAGCGGACTAAGTGGTTAGGTGAGTTCACTCTCTCCATGAATAATGATGCCCTTCCTATTTTGGTGTCTCGCTGGAACGTTACTACCCATACATTCATCGCTGCGTAGGGTAAGTTCACCATAACATTGGAAGACGTGTGTGAGCTCCTGGGCCTTGAAGCAACATGCCACGAGCCTTATACTGATGAGGCTCTAGATGCCCAGGAGACTGCTAACCATTTGGAGCTGGACCGAATATGCCGAAGCTGCACCGGTTCATCGAACAAGGCCACCTTCTCCCCACTTATCAATTATTTCTTCAAGGATTCTGCTGAAGGTAATTCTTCTGGAGGTGCCCCTGGTCAAGGTACATCGCTGGAACTTTCTGCCTATATCCTTATCATTCTTTCCCATTTCCTTCTATCGGGAAAACCCAATGATCAGCCCTGAAGGAACCTTATCAATATATCCCTCCGTTTAGCCTGAGGTACCAAGATTCCCCTGGCTACAATAGCCTTGGGGTCTCTCTATACATGGCTCGATAGGACCCTCTTCTATATGGAACGATCTCTTAGTCGTTATAACTTGGCAAATTTTGCCAACTATGTCCTTTTGACGAGCTTCCTCTATGTTCGTTTCCCTGCCGTAGCGGCCAAGATCAACCGCCCTCCTTTTGGGGAAATAATTCTGCCCCCACTCTCCTACTTTTATCATAGGAAACTGAGTCGAAAGGAGTTGATATCTATAATTAACCATATTGAGAACTTCGTGATGAGGCCTTATGGAGAGGACGTCTTCGTTCATAACTAGGACTTTTTCCAGCATGAAGCCAGGGTAGTGGAGGTAGGTGTAGATATTGCAGATCCCTCGTTGGCCGTGGTCGTTCTGTTCTCACCTGGGTATGTGCCTTCTTATATCGAATGGGGATATACTAGCGAGCACTAAAATCCCAACCGATGCAGCCACCAATTTGGTTTTGATTAGGGGGCCTCGCCCCATTTTTCAATCATCAAACCCCAAGGTTTCCTTTAGCGAGGCATGCTCCCTATTTTCTTTTACTGCTGCGTGAGGAATAAGTTCCAAAATGGATGGGCGAGTCACCATACCTAGTAACAAAAGGTAAGGGGACGTGTCCCCTCTGTTTGCTACACAGTACTGGCTGAAATAATTGGCTGATATTGCAGAGTTCATCGAGGGGGATCCAGTGTATCCTCCAGTCCTTTCCTTTTTTGCGTTGGAGTTGGGTTTAAAGGGCAACTCCGTTCTTGGGATTGAGTTACCTCTGAGTAAAACCCCCAAGGTATGTCCCACTGAGCTTCCTCCCCTTTGTTCCATGATCCCTACTGCCACTCCCAAACCTAAAAGCGTTGCAGCCTCTAAGAAAGCTGCCCCTTCGACCAAAGCTGCTACCTATGAACCTCCTGCCCAAAAGGCAAAGAGTGGGACTTCTTCCAAGTCCAAGTCCCAGACTAAACCCCAAGCTCCTAAGGAGGCATTCCTCATTGCCTCCGTTCCTCCTCCCATGCTTGCAGAGATGGCTGAGGAGTTGAGAAGGAAAGTTCAATCCTAGGTAACACGCATAAATGCTGAGTTCAAACGGCGTGTTCCAGCCGTTCCTCCACCGGTAACGTTCCCCACAATCGTAGTTGATCCCACCGAGCCCACGGAGAAGAGGAGAAAAAATTCAAGGGTTCTTCGAGGTACTGGAATTGGTGCATCGGGAACGAGGAAGAAAACTCTGGGTACCAAGTCCCAGAGGAAACAAAATCCTGTGGTTCACCTGTCTCCTGCCCCCTCACCTGTTGCCTCCCCTCCTACTTCGTCGGTGGTTGTATCCTCTGCCTCTCCTGTTAGACCCGAGGTGTGTATACTTATTCCATTCTCATTTCTCATTTGCTTAAGGAAAACTACATTTGGTTATATTGTTATTATTATTATTTTTTAAATTTGGTGTAGGCGGTTAAAGAAGAAAGTGCCTTAAATTTGGTGCAGGCGGTTGAAGAAGAAAGTGCTAATACCCTCTCCCTCCTGTGAACCCTTTCGTAGGGGGGCGTTTCGATGTTTCTCCACCCGATGTGACTCCTCCTTGTTCGCCCATGACCGGGCTTACCTATTCCCGCCGTTCAGCCTCTCAACGTGCAAGGGATGTTGGCATGAGGGGTGGTGCTATTGAATCTGTGGGCGTCTCTTCACAACCAGAGGCAACTCTCCCCATCCCTTTTGATTTATCTCCTCCACCCGAGCTCCTTCTGCCCATCGTTCTGGCTGAAGAAAATGAGCTCGAGGTAAGATTTCCTCTATCATTTGTTTGGTCTAACGTCCTTTCACTCTCACCCCCTTATTTATTTATCGTGCTGAACCTTGAGATTTTGGGTGCCCTAGGTTGAAGTGTCCTCATTGTTAGCTAATATTCTTCTTCCCACGATGCTAACGAGACCATTGACCACAATTCCCCTTTTCGGTGGCATAACTGAGGCAAGTAGCATTTATAGGTACTTCTCCCTTTTCCTGTACTTATTCCTCTTTTTTAACACTTAGTCTCATGTTGCATCTTTCTCCCGATCTTGTACCACCCTCTTCTCCTAGTGGTCTGTACGCATATGGGGCCAAGGTTGGTTCTTCTGCACCCATCCATGTTGGGGCCTCGTTTGGGAGTGCATCATCTTCTCCCAATGAATCGCCTATGCTGGCCTTGGTACCTTATGTTGGTGAGGGAGTTTTGCCCATCGTTGAGGCTTCTGCATCCAAGGGCCCCGTTGTGGCTTCTAAGGTAATGAGCCCTCCCCCAACGGTTCCTGCCCCCATGGCCACCACGGAGGCTCCCATTCTTGCCCCTGCTGTGACTGAGGTATTTTGTTAATTCTCTGCATTTTTGTCAAAGAATTTTCGCAAAATTCACCTATATGGTGACTTAACAACGAAAATGCGTGTTAAGGTTTTTTTCATAAACTCCACCTATAACGGTGACTTAAAAATGAAAACACTTGTTAATCTTTTTCATAAACTTCACCTATAACGGTGACTTAACAACGAAAACACTTATTAAGATTTTTCCATAAACTCCACCTATAATGGCGACTTAACAACGAAAACGCTTGTTAAGATTTTTCCATAAACTCCACCTATAATAGTGACTTAACAACGAAAACGCTTGTTAAGATTTTTTCTATAATCTCCACCTATAACGGTGACTTAACAACGAAAATGCTTGATAAGATTTTTCATGCACTTATTACTCTTTCTCAGGTTGCACGAGAGGCTTCTCCACCCATTCTTTCGCCTGTTGGCTCACCCCATCAGGAACCTTCCTTCTCGGAGGATTTTGGCCATGATGACCAAGGTTCGACGATCGGTGCTGCAGCCGAGAGTGAATCTGGGTGCGAGCTTCCTCTGCCTGATTTGACTCCTCACGCTTTCTACCTAGTGGTGCTTCAACATTCTCCCCAAATGCCTGCCAACCATCGTTTAGTGATTGAGCAACTTGTGAATAATCATCGTAAAACCTTCATGATGGATTGCTACGTTCCAACATCGCAGTTATGAGTTATAGGCTACAAGGCATGGCTACCGTTATTGCTGAAATTGCCAGTACTCCCACCGCAAACATTACCAGACCCCTCCTCAACCAATTTTTGGGCTATCTGAGAGAGTTGGGTCGTGATTTTTTTCTTTTTTGACTGGCTTATAACGTATTTAAAGACTTTGAAGTGCTAGCAACTGATCAGCCAGAGGGAATTATTGCGAAAACATCAGCAGGATCAGCGGGCTGAGGAGGCTATATTGGTCGAACTAACACCTCTTCTAGAAGCAGTTGATAAGGAGGTGAAGAAGCTTTGCATTTGGTGAAGTTGAAAAGAGAAAATCTCCTCATCGAACGTACACAAGTGCAAACGAGGTTGGATATTTCCATTAACGCCCAACAGTCTTGCACCATAGTTTCTTTGGGCCTTCTTGGAGATTTTTTCTCGTCTTCAGATCTATGGTTCCTCTTAGGTTAATCAACCTTTGTATATATCTTCCTCTTGCTTCTTTTTATGTAATTCTTGGGCAGTAGTTCCCAATTTTGTAATACTCCATTGTTTACGAATGAATGAGAAATGCATGTTTTCCAATTTGTCTCTATGTTACGATTGCTTTTATATGTTATAAATTTCTACATTTCTGCAACTCTTTCATTATGTTCAAGTCATAACAAAAACTTGTATATTCATAACAACAAATATTTACAACCATGGTTTAAACTTAATTGTCTACACATGATAAACCTTCAGCCATTTATTGCTAATCTTAAATGTCTTGTCTTCCTCCATCTTAGAAATTAAGTAATAACCTGAGTCATGAGCTTCTTTTATAACAAAAGGTCCCTCCCAATTGGATGCAAACTTTGGTAGAGGAAGCCCCCTGATGTGTTTTACCGCTGCTTTTAAAACGAGGTCTCCTTCCACGAACTTCCTGGTTCTTACCAAGCTATCATATGCCCTGGAGAGCTGTTTCATATACATTTGAAAGTGTTGCATCGCATTATCTCTGTGTTCGTCTAACGCTTCCAACTGCACGTGTCTATTCTGAGGGAGCATGCTGCTTCGCAAGGTGTATCGAGCAGAGGGAACTTCTAACTCCATTGGAAGGATTTCCTCTGCCCTATAAACAAGCGATATGTAACACCCCGCCCGCTCGGGGAGAGCGAACGAAGCGCTAATGCAATAAAATAAATCCAAATTCATAAGTGACAAGGTATAGAGCATCTAAATAAACCCACAATAATATAAATCCACTAATCTCAATGTCTTCAATTACAACAAGTCTCTCGAATTAAAATTATAACTATCTAACTCGAATAAAAAATACAAATCTCCAAAGCTTTATACATCAAAATAATACAAATCTTTTCCAAACAATCCTCGCTAAAATCAATCTCCATAGCGCCCCAAAATCCGCGCTAACCTGCCACTAAAAGAAAATATGGGGAAGTACACAATACGACAGGAAAGATGCTCAACAAATATATATTAGCGATGAATAAAATGTAACAACACGAGTACGAATATTCAAATCAAAATGCAAATCTCAATAGCATTTTATCAATAAATTTCTCAATAACACTTTAACCGGGTCACCAGGCCTCACCACATCCGTATATGCTTTATCAAGCCATAGCCCGGGAAACAGGAATTTTGGCGGGTGCCCAACATCCGTGCAATATTAAAATCTCATGACAACGTGCTCATCAATAATATAATGATACCACATGAATCAAAATAATTTCAACAATTATTTTCCAGATTTCAATGAATTTATCAATTCATATATGAGTTCAATTAAACAAAAATTCAAAGAGAATTACACTCGCGAGATTTAAGGAGCATATTGTGTAAAACCCCATACCTCAAACCATGATGAGAAACCAATGATCACATCCTCAAGATTAACTCAAAAGATCTACAAAATCTCCTCCAAGAACCTCCAACAAAATAGCCCCAAGAACACCTCTAATCTAAGGTTGAAACTCACAAATCTCAAGGGCCAATGTGTATATAAAAAGAAGAGGAATATAAAATATATTTGCTGCCAAAATTTATGCCAAAAGTAGGTTAAAAGGTTGCCCACGACTTCCTTTTATAATGCAAAGAAATGAAGAGTTGGAATCCAAAAGACTCATTTAAATAAGGCAAATAAATGAAGATTTGGAAGTCAAAATAACTCCAAGAGTTAAAAACATTTAAAAATCATTTTCAAATCCGTTTTAACTTCGTTTTCGAAACCGTTTGAAATTCTCGCCTTTAAAAATAATAACCAACATATTTGAGCAATAAAAATAATTTTATCAAAAACTTTATTTTCCTCCATTTTCCAGAAATTAATTAAAATAGCCTAAAATTACGTGGGTTGTTACACGAGAATGGAGTGTACCCTGTGGGTTTCCTCTTGGTTGTTCGATAGGCCCATAACACAGCTGGTATCTTGTCATCCCACGATCCTGGGAAGTCCTCATTACCTTAGCCAGAATATTAACCAACGTTTTATTAGTCGCTTCGGCTTGACCGTTTCCCTTTGGGTATGCCACCATTGAAGTATGATGAATAATGGAGTACTTGTCTGTGAGAATTGTCACTTCTGAATTGACGAAGGGCGTCCCGTTATCTGAGAGAATAACCTTTGGGGTCCCAAAATGACAAATGATGTATTCTCTGATGAAGTTGCTCACCACCCCAGTCATTGCCCTTCTGAGTGGTATCGCTTCGGCCCACTTTGTAAAGCACTCCGTTGCTACTAGTATCCATATCTTCCCCTCGAGGAAGGATGTATTATCCCCACCAGGTCAAACGCCCAAGTGTAAAAAGGGTAAGGCGTTGCCAGAGAGTGTAAGTCTACCGATGGGGCATGGATTATGTTTCCATATAGTTGGCAAGCTTTGCATTTTCGAACGAACTCAGCAGAGTCTTTCTCCATCGTTGGCCAATAATACCCCAACATCATCACCTGATCATATAACTTGGCCCCTCCTATGTGAGCTGGATCGTGCGCCTGTTTGAGGACCTCAGCTTCTTCTTCTTTCGTGATGCAACGCAATGGCCTGTTGAAGTATCCCCTTCGATAGA
The DNA here is from genome assembly GCA_949130495.1 of Sambucus nigra. Taxonomy (NCBI): domain Eukaryota; kingdom Viridiplantae; phylum Streptophyta; class Magnoliopsida; order Dipsacales; family Adoxaceae; genus Sambucus; species Sambucus nigra. The sequence continues at coordinate 448,716,866 of OX422210.1, read as the reverse complement.
GCTGTCCCTCCTGGACATAGAACCTCGGGGCCCTTCACTTTAGTCCCATCACATTAATTTTTTCTGTTGGGATAACTCCATCTTGAATGAAGTCGATATAGGGCTGGCTCCAGTCTGTTTGAGTTTCAACGAAATGACATTCAGCTGCTTCAAAAAACAGCTGACACTTATCGCACCTCCGTTGTAGCTCCGCCACGTCCTGCTTCATTCTAGGTCAGAAATATCCCTCTCTTTGAATTCTCCTATAAAGAGGTACCTTAGTTGTTTCGTAGTGTTCCTCATGTGTTTTCTTCAACCTTCTCTCTGCTTCTTCTGGGCCAATACATCTTGATAACCATCCCCCTGCATTTTTGAAGTAGAGATTTCCTTGGTTTGTAAAATATTGGGCCAACTCTCTTAGCCCCATTGCTCCTTTGCCCGACTCCAGTTGCTTCCTAATCTCTCCCCTCCAGTCCATTTCCTCCTCCATTTGTAGGATTGATTGTACCACCGAAGGAGCTATTCTCCGTTAGATCATGACGATAGTTGTATCGTTCCTCATGACCATTTTTTGGTCAATAGTTGCATACGCATCTAGATGGCGGCTCATCATTTTGGTATGTCTCTTGATATTAGTTCGATGGAACTGGCTGAGGAGCCTCTGAATGATCGTTCTGTATGGTGCCAGGTTCATATGCTTTAATGCATATTCTCCATTTACTTGCTGAATCACCAATTTTGAATCACCCTTAATGCAAAGTGAACGAATTCCTCTTTGAAGAGCCTCCAGCAACCCCAGTACTAACGCCTCGTACTCTGCTTCGTTATTGGAACATGGGAAATCTAACTTATAGGAAAGGCAAATCTCCTGCATTCCTTTTCAAAGAATAGACCCTGCCCCCCTTCTTTTCCACCGAAGATCCATCGAACTGCATCATCCATTCCTCCTCAGTTGTGTCCAGATAATTGGCTTGTAAGTCATCTCCTCGAATATCTTCTTTAGGTGGTTCGAACGTTCCTGATGGAAAAAATTGCCAATAGATCGGAATACGCCTGGCTCTTAATCGTGCGAGGGACCACACACTTCAAGTCATGTTCGGAGAGGATGAGGAACCACCTAGCTGCCCTGCCAATCAATATAGTTCTTGCCAACAAATACTTAATAGGATCGCATCTAGTTACAATATGAATTGTAAAAGACAACATATAATGCCTCAATTTTTGTTCTACAAAGACTAAGGCTAAACAATGCCTTTCTAGGCTGCTATATCCAATCTCTGGCCCATGTATGATTCTACTGAGGTAGTAGACTGGTCGTTCTTGCCTATCAATTTCTTGTGCTAGCAAAGCTCCAACGAAACTCGTGGTAGATGTGAGATATAACTGCAACGGTGTTCCCGCCCTTCAGGGGGACCATAGTCTGTGGTGAAACTGGCAGCTTCTTCAGCCTAGCGAAAAACTCCTGGTGAACCTCCTCCCACCTGAACTTCGTGTTCTTTCGTAATAGCAGAATTAACGGGTGTGCTTTTTTGGCCAATCCAGGCATAAATCTCCTAAGGTAGGAGACTTTACCTAGGAAACTCTTCAGCTCCTTAGTCGTTCTCGGACATGGCATCTCCAAGATCGCCCGCTGCTTATCCTGGTCCATCTGTACCCCTTATCGATCCACTACGAAGCCTAGGAATTTCCCACTCGTTACTCCAAAAACACACTTTAGTGGATTCATATTCAACTTATACTTCCTGCATCGAGATAACACCTTTCTCAAATCGCTCAGATGAGACTCCTCCTTCCTCAATTTGATGACTAAATCATCCACATAGAATTCTATAAATTTGTGGAAGAAGTCATGAAAAATGGCCATCATTGTTCTCTGATAAGTAGCCCCAGCGTTCTTGAGTCCAAACGGCATTACTCTGTACATGAAGTTGCCCAACGGGGTTCTGAATGCCATTTTCTCTGCATCTGTAGGGTCCATCATAATCTGATTGTACCCCACATACCCATCCATGAGACTATACATCTCATGACCAGCCTTGGCATCTATCAAACTCTCGATGGAGGGTAGCGGGAATTCAAACTTGGGGCATGCCCTATTCAAATCTCTGAAGTCCACACAGATCCTTATTTGATTATTGTCTTTCCCACTAGCACAATGCTAGACAACCAAAGTGGGTGTTGTATCGGCTTGATGAACCCTGCTGCTAATAGCCGTTGGACCTCTTCCTTAATTTTTAAGTCTAACTCTGGCTTGTACGTTCTCATCGCTTGTTTCACCAGAATGGCCGCAAGCATCATGTTCAACTTGTGAAAACTAAGTTCCTCGTCCAGTCCCTCCATCTCAGTGTACTTCTATGCAAAAATGTCTATGAAATCCTGAATTAACTCCACCAAGGCTTCTCACTTTTCTTTGTTGAGGTCCATCACGATAAATGTAGGCTGAGGATCCTCCCCTTCTTGATCTAGGTTCAACTGCTCCAACTCTTGTGCTTCCGGCCTTGGTCTATCCATCATGTAATCAGGCTCTTCAGCCACATCTCCCATAAATTCTTGTATGTTGGAGTTGTCTATCACCATGTATTGTGCTTATTGATCTACCAAAAAGCATTCATATGCCGGGTCAGTCTCATCATTGGTCCCTTCGGACGCCCATTCACACCATCACAATCGATAGACCACCTTTCCTTATTTGGTGATGACCTTCTTGGCCGTTACGACTGCCTTTCTTTTCCTTTCTCTAGAAGCCTCAGTAATCCTTCCTCCTGAAAATTGACTCAACACGCTCTGGCATTGGGCCTCGTGCTTCATCGGGTCCATTCTAGGTCTCATCTTATCTTTGAGCTGCGTCAAAATATTTTAGGGCCGAGGGACCTCCCGAGGGGACTCCTTAGCCATCTCCCTTTCGCCACGACACCTTCTTTATTTTGCTCGTTCAAAGGCCCCATTATTTCTCTAATCGAGGGGACCCACGCTCCATCCATTCTTTTCTTCAGGACTCGGACATCTTCCTCCAGTTCCGTATAGAACGCTGCGTCTACCAAATGAGCTTCTCTCACCGCGAAGGCCCTTCTCGTAGCCCTAATGGTCACCTCCGTCCCTTTAATATTTGTCTTGGCGTATTGGTGATATATGGAGGGAACTAGCCCCTGGTTGTGCATCCACACTCTTCCTATTAATAGATGATAGGAAGTTTCACTTTTTATTACATGGAACTTGATGTGGGAACTCAGGTTTCCCATCACGATCCCAACATTTACGTATCCGATGGACTTGGAAGATTGGTTGTCATATCCTAAAATAACCAAAGGCATGAGGACCAACCTTTCTTCTAGAATATTAGCCACGTGGAAGGAGTTGATCGGCATGATATTAATGGAAGCACCCCCATCCATAAGAGTCCTTGCAAAACTAACCCTGTTTACGCTGGCGGTTACATACAAGTGCCTATTATGAGGGAATTTTACAGCCCTGTCTGCATCGCTGAAGGTTACTTTTGACAGAAACCTTTTTACCAACCTAGCCATGGGTCCCCTCCATCTCAGTGTGGGGACTGCGTTCCTCTTCGCAATGTCTAAGATCACCTGCGTTATTTCTAGTCTGCTCTCCTTCGGTATCCCTACTTGCTCAAAAAACCAAGTGAACTTTGGGGACTTTGAAACTGCACTGTATTCTATGATCGGGTCTGTTTCCTCGTCTTCAACACTGTATACGTTTTCCGCATCTTTAGCACTTGCTTCATCGTAAGCTAAAACTACGTTAGCCATTCCTATAGTACAACTCTCTAGAGCTTCTTCGAACTCCCTCTACTTCATCGTTAACCCTCCCCCTTCCCTTTCTGCCTCCTCATCATAGGCCATCACTAGATTGGCCCCGTGCGCCAGAAGTGGGTTGTTGTTAACGTTATGCGGGGGGATTTGCAATGTTCCTGCCTTCATGTACTTGTCAATGATTCTTCTTAGCGTGAAGAAGCTCTCTGTTGGATGCTGAATCTTCTGATGAATCTGGTAGCATTTCGGATCCCCCTCATTGCAGCATCGGGTTCTTCCGTCGGAACACCCTTTGGTTCATAGACCGTTCCACCCTGAACCATTGCATTATAACAACTCACAACCTCTTCTATCGTGCAAGGCAACGGTGGTGGGTCTTCTCTATCTCTTCCAAACTTCCTCTTGTTGTCCTTCTTCGATGCCTTACCCCCATCTGCTCCTTCAGTGTACCCCACCCATGGGGGCTGAGGCTTTCCTCCCCCAGGTTGCATCGGCTGCCTAAACATCATGGGCACCACTACCATGTTTGGTCGTACAACCAATGAGATATTCCTTACAGCCTTTAGGAACGCTGAAAAAGTTCCCTCGCACATCTCATTAATGAGATGACATATGTACTCAGGAAGCAGTCCTTCTGCACAGATCTGTAATAGTTTAGACTCTTTGGCCCCCTCTATTACATCGAGGGATATTTCCCTGAACCATCGAACGTAGGCCACCACGTCTTCACCGGGTCGTTGCTTCTCTCTCCCCAACTGGGTCAAAGTAAACTCGTCCTCCGCTAGAAATAACTTCTGGACGAACAACACATGCATCTCCTCCCACGTGGAAACACTCTTAGGAGCCAAGTGCGAATACCGGGTGTACGCTTTATCGGTTACGAATTTGGAAAACTCTCTCAACCTAAGCTTCTTATTGTTGCAATGCGCCCCCAAGTGCTCCATGAAATGCTTAATATGATCCTTTGGGTTTCCACCCTTTCTTGTGTGTTTTTCAAAGATAGGAGGAATATAATCCTTTGGATAAATCTCATCATTGTATTCCTGAGGGTAAGGCGTTCGAAAGTCGTCGTAGACTGAGGCTACCTCGCTCATAGATTGCGAGGAAGCCTGCATGAACTTTAGCATTTCCTTTTGCATCTCCTTTCCTATTTCCTCCATAGGTGATGGGGTAACGGCCAATGGGGTCACAAGCTGAATGCCCGTTATAGCTGGAGCCATCGCTACAGCTGGCACCGCTGATACTCCTGAGGTTCACACCGCTGGATTCACAATGGTAGGTATGCTTTCTAGGACTGTTCCCATTGTGCCCGCACCTAGTGGGGCCGTTGGGGCTATGCCCGGTGTTACGAAAGACTTGGCTTCAAATCCTCCCAGCACCGTCGAAGCTACCGGAGTTTGCAAAAACTCATAAAACTTGCTCATAAGGAGTGCCACATGAGTGGGTCCCAACCCCACACTCGTGGAAGCTTGTGTCACCCCTAGAACGCCTTTCATCGCCTGGACCGGAGGTACTTCTATTCGAGGAGCCCCATCCCTTAGAGCCTCCAGTTCTCTCGCAGCTTGTTCTTCATTATGTTGGATGTCATCAAAGTTGAGCCTTCTACTAACATTATCCTGCGCCATGCTCCTTGCTTAGAAGAATGCCTCCCCAGCAGAGTCTCCAAATGTAAGAGGGTAGTTTAAGTAAGATAGAGGCGTAACCCCTTTTGAGTATGGTAATGATAAGTTAATTAGCCCAAGACCTTTGATTAATGATAGGACATACAAACACAAACCCAATGAAGATGAACTCAGTTTAAACTCTCAAATCTCTCGTGTATAACTCAGAAAGTAGTAATGAAGCTTAGAAGTAATTTAGCTTGAGGGAGAGAGAAATAAGCACCCTAGATACACCTTGGTAGGCAGGTAGAAAACACACCAAACACCCTCAAGAATCTCTGTCAACCATTAAAAGCTTTGTAACAAATGACAAAGGTGAGTGAGTAAAGTCCCTGGTTTTGCAACAACTCTCTCTCTGATGTGTATTCTCTCTAGCAATAACTTCTCAAACTCTCAAAAGGTCATCCTCTCCTCAAAGGTGGTTAGGGTCCTTAAATAGCCCCCCACACCACCCCCAAGGCAACTCAGTCATTAAAGACTATGAAAGACATCCCTCATACTTTATGTCACAATATTAAATGCCTGATGCACTAGTTGTCTCCACGTCACAAACATTGAATGCCAATACATACCTTTTTCCCAACCACTGTGTGTCAGGTGGCTCACCAACTTCCTGACAGCCCCAAATACCACGATGGTTTACTCAAGTGCAGGTCTGAGATTGTTTAGCTGGCTAGTGCCATCGCCTACAGTAGATGTGACATTAAGTAGAGGGTTGTTTGGTTCTCAACTCAACACCTGATGGAACTCCAAGCTACTCCGCCCGAGGTTCCACGGTCAGGGTCCTTCGGTGTTTTTACCAGGTGTATCTAAGATGGTCAGGACAAGCCCCAATAGTGCCTCACTTCTCAATCCTCCAAACCAAGTCCCTCTAAAGTTCCCACGGTGAGATCATTCGATAGAGCATAAAAGCTCTCCCAGGCCTTGCCAAGCCTGGTCTCTCGCGAGTACCGTTCGACCTCACACAGATTCATTATTCTCGTTACATCATTACAATCGTTATAGCTCATAGCCAATATAAACAAAGATACAATATGACTAAGGTTATTAGATATAGCATGTAATAGGTTTTAAATTATGTCTAAAGTTGTTAACTCGTTGTTACTTATATAAAGTTTCCTTTTAGAAAGCTCTGATGACGTAAGTCCTTCATTTTCAGTAGTTTACGATTCATGACCATGTGGATGTATTTCCACAAGGACCGTCCATGTATTTTATATTACACACATTATATATATATATATATATATATATATATATATATATATATATATATATATATATATATATATATATATATATATATATATATATAATCTATTTATGAGATTATTTTTAAAAATTAATAAAAATTAGTTTTTTGAACTGATTTCTTTATACAATATTTAAATATTTTAAAAAATTCAAAGAAAAAAATCAATTCAAAATAAATTTATTTGCTATTTTAACAAAATTGGGCGAATATTTGTTAGTTTTAAACATTTTTAAGCTGACATAGTTTGACTGATTTTTTAAAATAGCAAAAAAAATCATTTTGAGTTGAATTTTTTTTGGGAGTCTACTGAAATGTTTAAAACTCATATAACAAAAATCATCTTAAAAAAATTATATTTGGGCATAGGTCCTTAAATTACCCTTAAACAGTGTTCCTTAGAAGAGACTTTCCAAACACACACACACACACACACACACACACACACACACGCGCGCGCGCGCGCATTGGCTAATAGAAAAACATTTATATTTTTAAGATGGAATCGTTTTTAATCTAACAAATATTTCGTCCTACATTTTTTTACTCAAAAGTGTTCCAAATTTCAACTAACTTTCTAAATTCATTCAGTAACTTCTCTAGATTAACGAGAAACAAAATAAGAGAAAATAATTATTAAACCTATACTACAAACTCTTATATCCAATTTACTATGAAAAATGATCACACAACAAAAAAATATTAACATAACCAAACTATAATCCATAATATCTTAATTGCAATGCTAAAGGAGACAAAACCGTTTGAATAGTTGTTATGACAAACAAATAATCTTGAGAATTGAAAAATGAAAGGATTACCATCAGTTCCACTAAAGCAAGAATATGAAAAGAAAAAATGGAATTAAAAAATATTATAAACTTAGAAAAAATCATTTTTTCTATCTAATACACTAATGGTAAGGATTTCTTCTATATAAAAATGTATAAGCGGTGATAAAAAATACAAATAATATTGTATTAGATAATGGGAACATGGTTTCAATCTCATAAAAAAGAAGATGATACATGCGATAAGGTTAGGTAATCTGAAAGGCAAAGAGATCACGCATGCCCATAATGATCTTCATCTTAGGTTCCCTACGGTGCGCTGGTTATGTCGCCTTAATCGCATAGGTCCGGAACCATGGTAGCTATCAGAGGTCTGAATTTATTTTTCAGAATTCTCACACAAGGGATGCGTTTATAATCAAGTAAACCAACAATAATACGAAAAGCAATATACAAAATCACAACAAGCAAGGCAACATAATATTTACAGGGAAAAACTCCCTAGCCCAATATTTATTACTTATAAAATATAGGGAACCTTTATAAAATTGTCTAGGTGTCTCTCAATACCTAGATTATCAGGTTACAATGCTTAAAATATAAGGCAACATGCAGTTGACAACCCCAAGTGCCAGGTATAGGTGTTTAGAAATAAAGCTGCCAGTAATTTCCATAAGAATTGATGATGCAGTAAACAACACCACCGGATGAGGTATTGATAAGCACAAGCTAGCAATAACAATGGCAGCACTAGATTAGATAACAAATAAAAGGAGATGAGGATAATAGGAGTTAAACTAGTATATAAGTGGTTCAGCCAATTTGACCTACATCCACTGTGAGTGTGTGAGTAAGAATCACTAAAATGAGGGCACTAATTGTCTGTGATACAATCCTTCACTTTCTCTCTGTACTATGTATACAAACAGAGTTTCTGCTAGGGTTGTAATTTTGGATCCCCTCCAAAGTAGGGGAAAACATGTATATATAGTGCTTGGGGGGTGTAGTGTACCCCCCAAGCATGAAATGAGCATGTATATGAGAACCGAACCAGTATCCTGTTGAGACCTAGCTGATATCATATAGATAATGATGACTAAATATTCCCTTACGTGAGAGGAATGATTTAGTTATAACTACCTTTCTCACGTGTTTCAAGTCTTCCATGTTCTTCTGTATTCTCGTACCTATGACATCATCTGATGAAACCTCGCCCTAGCCGAGTATGATGTTGTGAAGTTCGATAGTTATCTTGTCCTACAAATCTGAAGTATGACCTTGGCTTCAATGATCAGTTGAGGTTAGGTATGAGGTTGGATGTAGTGTCGGCTGAAGCAGAGGACGATATTAGCAGTAGTTTGATCCCACAAGATGTTGTTGACCTTGGTTGCTGGCCAATCGAGGTTGTTCAATGAGGAGCTGACCTTGTAGAAGACAACCTTTCTGATGACTGCTGTAAGCTTCATGATAGCTCGACTATGAGATAGGCTGAGGTTAGTGACCCCAAGTCCGAGAGTACACTTAGGGCATATCAAGAACTACTCAAGTAACTGCTATATTGTCATCTGAACAGGTGTCTTTGGGAAGTTACGAAGTAGTTATCATCATTTCTCCATTCAAACTCGAGCAAACCCGTGTAGTCACTTTTTCACCAATGTAACTGCTCCCCAAACTACCCAAAACAACCTTAAGACAATCCTAACTAATACCTAAATGCAACCAGCAACGATTACCACATTTTTAGACACCCTCACCTTGATTCCAACAAGATTTAGCCATGTAAATAGCAACCGGATCTAACACGGGTGTGATTCGGGATGATTTTCCTGATGACGACCCAAAATCCATGCACTACCAACCCCACGTTGGTATTAGGACAATCTCACATATCCCACGAATAATCCATAAGCCTAGGAGAACCTATAGACGAAGTGCCAGTTCTGTCTCGGAGGCCCCCTCCTTATATATGTTCATAGCGAAAAATCCACAGTGGTAGCAGTGGACATTAACTGCTAAAAGATCGTAAGCTACATTGACATCCAACATGACTTCATTTTGCTCCATCACTTCTTTTTAACTCACTTACCTTAGCAAAGTGCGACTAAGGCAAGTGTGTTTTCGAATCCAAAAACTCAAGTAAGTTTGGGGTGTGACAAACCCTCCCCCACTCGAATTGACGACGCCTCGTCAAAACAGATTCCAAGTAACGGTGAATTACATTCTCAAACTGCCACAAAATCGTGTTTTTTTTCCATGAAGCCTCCTCAACTTCCTTACCTTTCCACTTTACAAGGTAGAAAGTTCTTCTATTCTTTGTCTTTTCTCCCTCCGTGCGGTGGTATAGAATTCTCTCGATAACCTCAGAGTATTACTTCCTTATTATCGATGGCACCCTAACCTGACCTGTCCGGTTAAGATTTGAGCTGTCTTTATAGAATCTCTTCAAGAAACTGACATGAAAAATAGGGTGGGAAGGTAGCTCTAACTGATAAATTAAACTTCCAATTTTTCTTGTGATCTTAAACGGGCCATTGTACCGCTGAATAATACCCTTGTGCGTTGTCTTTCGGCTCACCTTCTTCCAAACTTGCAGAGTGACCTTCAATATTACCATGTCACCAACATAAAATTGCACATCGTGCTTTCTCTCGTCAACCCATTTCTTCATCCTCCTAACTGATTTTGCAAAAACATCCCTTTCTTCCTCGGTTCGTTCCTTCCTTCCTCGTGCGCATTTGTATGCTGCTTGACAATGCCTACTGGATTTCTATTTTGTAGTCTCGTGAGGAGTAAGAGGCTGCTATTCGGTTTCAAGTTTAAACGAACTCTACCGTGTCGCTGAACTTTGATGCAGATTGCAACAAAACTGAGCAACATCAAGTAACTCAACCCATTTTTTTTGTTGGTAGTTACGTAGTGTCACAAGTATTCCTCCAATAACGCATTCACCCTTTCTATTTTCCATCCTTTTAAGGGTGATTTGTTGTAGAGAACATCAATAGTGACCCTAATAATTTAAATAAAGCGGTCCAGAATTGTCCGGTAAATCTCGCATCTCGATCGCTGATGATGTCAAATGGTAATCCCCACCACTTTACCACATACCGAAAGAATAAACCTGTTGCTATTTTCATCGAACAAATCTTTGGGGATGGAATAAACGTTGCATATTTGGAGAACCGATTGACTACTACCATTATTGAAGTGAAATCTTTCACTTTTGGAAATTCGTTGATGAAGTCCATAGAGACAATTTTGTAAGGCCTTTTAAGGACCAAAAGTGGCTCTAAGGTTCCCACTGATTTCTTCCTTTTCGTTTTATCCTGCTGGAAAACCATACAAGTTCTTACGTAAATGTCCACATCAATATCCATTCGAGGCCAATTAAATATTTCAGACAATAAAGCAAATGTCATGTCTTGCCCCGAATGCCCTACGTACAAAGCATCATGTGTTTCTTTTAAAAAGCTCTGTCTGATTTCTCCATTTTTAGGAACATAGAGCCTGTTCCCTTTTACGTAGATAACACCGCCATGTACCCAAAATTTGCGAGTAACACCTTCAATAATCTACTGTAATAAGACCTTTGTAATAGGATCTTAATAAAGGGAAGCAAGTATATACACACCTGGTGCGGTGGAATCACCTTCATCCTGCAAATTAGGCTTTCTACTCAACGCATCTGCTACCTGATTTTCACTTTCCGGTCTGTAGAGTAACTTATAATTGAACATAGACATGAAATCCTTCCATCTAGCTTGCTTTGGGGTCAGCTTCTTCATTGAACTAAAGAAGGTTATAACAACATTATTCGTATAAATCGTAAAGTGACGCCCCAAAAGATAGTCTCTCCATGAATGAACAAAATAAATAACTATTATCATCTCCTTCTCATGAACCGAATACCTCCGTCCGGTGTCATTCAGCTTCCTACTTTCAAACTCTACCGGATGCCCTTCCTGAACTAAGACACCCCCAATGAAAAATCATACGCATCGGTGTGAACTTTAAAAGTTTTATGAAATTCTCGAAGCTTTAAAATAGGGCGACTTGTCACTGCCCCTTCAATTTGTTGAATTCCTCATAGAATTCATATGTTCCAAGTCTGGTCTTTCTTCAAAATGTTCGTGAGACACGCTAACTTCTTTGAGAAACCCTTCATAAATTTTTTGTAGTAGTTAGCCAAACCCAAAAAACTACTTAATTCCTTCACCATTGTTAGCGCGGTCTAATAAGAGATAACGTTAACCTTCTTCGGGTCCATTTTCACCATCCCCTCATAAATTAAATGAACAAGGAACATGATTTCCTTCTGGACAAATTCTCATTTTTCCATCTTAAAAAACAAAGTGGCCTCACCCAACTTTTTAAGGGAAGCCCGCAAGTGCTCAATATGTTCCTCCAAACTATTGCTACAGAAGACTATATCGTCCAAATAGATCACCAAAAACATTATTCATAAGCGTACAAAAGGTTGCAGGAGCATTAGTTAAGCCGAAAGGCATAACTAAAAAATCAAATGAACCATACCTTGTAACGCAAGCCGTTTTGGGTTCATCTTCTTCTGCAATCCGCACCTGGTAGTATCCAGAACGCAAATCCATCTTGGTGAAGTACTTCACCTTGCCCAATCTCTCAAAAAATTCATTCGTAATGGGTACCGAATAATTATTCTTTATCATCACCTTATTCAGTACACGATAATCAACACACGTCCGTATTGAACCTCCTTTCTTCTTTTGGAACAAAACGGGATCACCATAAGGTTCCTTTGAAGGTTGAATCTGCCCTACCTTTAAGATTTATATCAACTGATTTCGTAACTCCGCCAATTCTATTGGAGCCATTCGATAGGGAGCCATTGTTGGAGGTTTCACTCTAGGCAATAAGTCGATAGTGTGATTGATTTCCTATCGAGGTGGTAACTCAGTGGGAAATTCATCAGGCATAATATCCTTGAATTCCTCAAAGACTGCCCTGACTGAATCAGGAACACCAAAAAGAAATTGTTCCTTATCCTCAAACAACATCGTCAAATAAGTTTCTTTCCCTCTTCTAAGGCCATCTTTCACTTGCAACGCATAACACATTTCAACTCCATTGTAGGACTTCATTAAAGGGATTAAACAGGGATGGGCCATGTCCGAAATGAATAAACCCTGCAAATAAGGTATCACCGAAACCTTTACTTTTGTGAAGAATTCCAAGCCCAAAATGACTTTAAAATCATCTAACGGCACAGCTATAAAACTACATACGTATCATACCATTCATCAACTTTGAGCGAAACATCCATAGTAATGCGACCAATAGGTTTTGCTTCTGAATTGAATGCTTTGATTCTACTATTGTCGTTCGTCATCTCTAATTTCAACCGATGCACTTCCCTATCAGAAATAAAGTGTGGGTAGCACCTGTATAAACCATTGCCATGATAGTAACATCGTTCATCTGAATCTGAATGTACATCAACCCTTTTCCCCCAACAGGTGCCTCTTTTCAACGAATGACGTTGAGAGGTTGAATAGGGTTGACCCTAGTAGGCTCTCCCCCACCATTACCATCACCATTTTCAACAACCATAACGTTTAACTTCTCCTTCTTGGGATAATTGTTCGCATAA